>CM033111.1:11524400-12993555 GCA_019321725.1 Paulownia fortunei | reverse complement strand
AGATACAGCCAGAGTTTGAAGATACATAAAGAATAAAAATTGTAGATCTTTCAACGCTGATATATTTTCATAATATCTTGTGTCAAATTTGGAGATCGGATGAAGGAGATATGGCAAATTACCGAGTCATGTCCAAGAGCCGCCCTGTAACATCAGCAGCAACTTGTAGCCTGTGGTTTTACCATTTCGACACATTTTCACACCATCTTGTCTTCAGAAAACTTGTTTATTTACCTCTTGGGTATAACATATCCGAATTTCAGATGAAAATAAATTTGGGCTCAAGATATATAACCGAATTGGTAAAATAAGTCAATACTGGGCTGAACTCTGATCTGAATTTTGGTGATCCATTTTGTGTAATTACTTGGACGAATTTTATGCTATCATCAAGACTGAATTGGGCTAAGCCTCCAACATAAAAGTTGTTACCTCTATCTCTTGGCTTTCAAATGAAATAAGTTTCAGGTCCATAGAGCTTTTGATCATGAAGTTATGCTCAAATTACAAAAACTACACAAGTCTAAAAACATGCTTCCATTTATTCCCTAACACAAAATATTAATAAAACAAGAATATTAACAAGAATAAAGCAAGAAAAGTATAAAGGATTTGATATAAAAATATGTCAAAATATGCACTTATCAGTATGCTCCAATCATGTAACCTCCAGATTAGACTTTACCTTTTAAAATAATGTGTGATGTCAGTGACTATATTGTTGGAGCTATCTTAGTACAAATAAAAGATAAGAAACCATATGTCATTTACTATGCAAGTAAAACTTTGAATAGTGCTCAATTGAATTATTCAACAACTAAGAAAGAATTACTTGCTATAGTTTTCGCATTGGATAAATTTAGATCTTATCTTGTTGTCTTACCAATTGTTGTGTTCAATGATCACACAACTTTGAAACATCTTTTATCAAAAAAGGACGCCAAACCTAAACTTAAACCATTTCCAGAAAATCAATTTTCACAAGAGGAATTTTTTTTTTCTAACCATTGTTATGATTAGAATGTGTATATATATACATATTTTCTCTAACTTTGTTTGTTTTGTAGGCTTCTTTCTTTCTTTTTCTTTTCCCTGTTAAGTGGGGGATAAGGGTACTCTATGGCTATTGAAGTCAAATTTATCAGTTTTTTAAACAATTAAAATCTCTGTACAAAGTTTCTCTCTTTTTCTCATTCTTGTTTCTTGTTCTTTTCAAAATGGATGACATTCTTCTAACTCTCAAAAAGCGATTTCCTTTTATTCCTAAAAATGGAATTTAAAAAATTTATAAAATCAGGATTGAAAGATTAAGGATGCTTATGCACAAAGGGAATCTCAAGGGACATATGATGTATGATTGAAGCAAAGGTAAGAGTAGCATGTGAGTTTTTCACATGAGTTTTCAAACTTGCTTACTAGATGTATGTCTGGTTTGGTAAAAGCACATATTTAAAAAAACTAAGGGTGAAAAAAATACAAGTTTGTTACAAATGTGCTCGATGGACTTGCAACACAAAGTATCGTTAATTAGGAATGGTTTATAAAAATCGAGAAGATAAAATTTAATTCATTATGGATGAGCAGATTAAGGAGTCTTTAGATGATATTATATTAACTCTTGAGACACATTCATGTGAATTAGTACAACATGCAATTCTTCGTTTATGAAATTACTTTTAGGATGAATATGAGTGTTATATAGTCTTGGAAAACTCACATTAAATGACCCTGTTTGCCAGTTTATGAAAAAATTGGATGGGAAGGACCCATAGAGGGCGTTTAAGCCATTAATGGACATAAACTTAGAGAAAAATGTGAGCCATAGTCACATAATATCACATGTATGACTATGGAGATGAGCTAAAAGTATCACATATTCAGGATAGAATGCCTAACATGTTAAATAATGCGGATGCATTCATCACTTTACCTAGCAGTTTTGGTGTACTGGAAGAATTATTCCAAGTTGTCTCTTGGGCACAACTCAACATTCACTAAAAACCTGTAGGTATTCTTAATGTTAATGATTTCTTTGATAGTTTGCTATCTTTTATAGACCATTCTAAAGAAAAAAGTTTTATTTCACTGTCTATGAGATGAATTCTCATTTCTGCTCCAACACCTGACCAACTGATTGATCAACTTCTAACATATGCGCCAGAACTTGATTTAGCATTGGCTCGTGTGGATTAGTCTAACAAGGACAATGGTTGAAAATATAAAATGAATTTGACTTTCAACTTGTGAAATTTATTCTTAATGGTTTCAACTAATAGTGTATATATTATATTATTTCAGCTTTATTTTATAATAAGTCACATTTCAGGTAATATCTTCTAAACTCTACTTTTCCTATCTAATTTCAACATTGGGGAGTGGATAGTTGATATCATGTCTTGTGTGTTCAATGTATGTTTTTTTATTTTTTTTTTAAATTCAAGCGTGTTTTCTTTTGGATCCATTGAAACCATAAAAAAAGGGTGGTAGAGTAAAGGATAATTATAACACTCTTGAGATGTACCTCTATTTTTTTGCATAACATGACAAGTTTGTGAAGTTTTTAATAAAAATTTATGAATTGTCAATTTTTTTGAGTCGTGATGTTCTTCCAACTTTAATGATTAAAATTAAGCACTGATAATGTGGTTTGATTGATGGGTGTTGTTTTGGACTTTGATATTGTTCTTTGTTTAATATATTTTTATAATAATTATACTCAATTGCACAAATAGTTATGTTATTTAGTGTGGAGAAAAACATGTCAAAATAGGTAGTTCTTATGCTATCGTTTTAGTCATCACTTGGATTTTCAACATGAAGGGGTTGAGTGTTAGAACTTTTCCTTTTGGTCTATCTATGCGAATGACTAATTGAGCACCACTTGAAAAATAATTAAAGCATTAGTCTTTTTAGTACTAAAAAAAATAAAAAATGCAAAGTGTTAAAAATATGACGAGTTACAACTAAAAATGGGATGTTGCAAAATCAATAAGAATGATGAAAAGGGGTCAAATTCAATAACAATAGGCCTAGTATTGAAATTCGTGGAGTATGAGAATTGTTCAATGATAAACTATATATATCTCTAATCCAATGAAGTTTGTAGAATCTTTGTTGCATCATTACCTTTTGACGTCATTACAACCTTTGTTGAAAACTTTTTAATTTTGTGTGGTGCCTTTGGTGTAGTGGAGATTTATAACAAATGAAGAGCTTATGATGTTTGACTCTTTCATTAGAGATTGGGTGATGATTTTTGTGAGGTTCTATAAGAATTTACTTGTTTGAGGCATACATGGTTTCGTCACTGTTGATATTAACTATTAACACACACACTTGAGTATACTTATTATGGAAATATATTGACTTTTGAATGACTACTGGTTGGATTCAACAATTGTTTAATTTTATTATCAAATTATTTTGTTGCTTCCTAAAAATAATGGTTAAAAATTAGTTATCATAGGTATTTGTGGATATCACTATTGGAAACTCCTATGAGACTATAACTCATCTTCTGTGGGCCACCTAGGGGTTTAATAACTTATTGTATATGTTAAATACAATCATGATTTCCTACGAAAGTAGATTAGTTTAGGTTTGTTTATGCTTGCTCGAGGACGAGCAAGGGTTAAGTGGGAAAATTTGATAAATGCATATTTTGATATATTTTTGTATCAAATCCTTTATACTTTTCTCGCTTTATTCTTGTTAATATTATAGTTTTATTAATATTTTGTGTTAGGGAATCAATGAATAAAAAGATATCAAAAAGAGTCAAAATAAAACCCAAAAAGACAACACATTTTGTAAGCAAGTTAGGAGATAATATTTCATTGGATTAAAGAAGCATCACAATTAAAAGAAAATGCTTAGGTTTTTACCTAAGTTCATCATGTGTAGATCAAAACATGTACAACAAATCACTTGAACTTTGCAAGTGATTGTTGGGCTTGCATTAAATTCAATTTAAGCATGTTTTCAAACTTGTGGAGTTTTTGTATTTTGGGTATAACTCCTTGTTCAAATGCCCTATGGACCTAATTCTTACTTCATTTGAAAGCTAAGAGATAGAACTACAACTTTGTTGTTGGAAGCTCAATCTAATTTAGCCTTGATTAAAGTAGAAATTTAGTCTAATGTGTATATTGGAAATGATCTATCTATTCCGACACATCTCCTTAAATCAAGCATAACATTCTCCCTAGTGGTTGAAATTAGGTGATTCAAGTTAAAACATAACTCTAATAGACGAATCTAAATTTTGGTCTCTTGGAGACAAATGTGGAAAATTCAGATCTGAAAAGGACATGTAAATTTAAAGCACATTTGAAGTTAATTTGGAGTGAATTTGGAGACACCAATTTAGGCACTTTTCTACTGTAAATACAGGCTCTTAGATGATATTCAAGACATATAAAAAACCCTTAGAGGAGGAAAGAAAGTTTTATTATTGTCTTTCTTTAAGCTAAGTTTTCTAGTAGTAATGTAAGTTTTCTAATAATAATAGAAATGTATTCTCTATTTTTTTTTTTAGTCTTTTCTACTTTCATTATGTCTTTCTAAATTTCATTCAACTGAGGAGAAAGGGTGAAGCTCTTGATGGAGGAAGAGAAATGGTTATAAAGGTGCATAATGTTCAGGTGTGTTGTTTTATTATTTTAATTTTTTATTGAAACTCGCCTTGTTTAGTGGCGATTCTTAATTTAGGTACCACTAATGGCATAATAAATAATTGGGTTCATTTAACTTATTGTAGGATCTACCCCCCGACTACTGTGAAACCTTAATTTGTTGTAAACAAAGGTGTGCATAAATAGTCCCATAAATAAGTGTTGGCGTTAAAACATTTGTTGTTTTGTGGTGATTCTTGATTTATGTATCTCTAATGGCATAAAAATATTTTGGTTCATTTAGCTTATTGTACAGCTCTACCGCACCGATAGCTAATGTGAAACCTTGATTTGTTGTAGACAAAAATGAGCATAAATACTTGATTGTATAAACAAATATTAGTGTTAAGAGATAATTAGCTTAATGCATGAGCTATTTCATAACATCTTTATATTGGAACTTTTATTATGTATGGATTTTAATAGTGGTATTCAAAAGAGAAAAGAATAAATAATCATTCCTCTATCTAAAACTGGAGAGTAGATCCCTAATCATCAATACTTTCATTACTTTGATTTCTTAGTTATATCATAAATTTTTCTTTATAATCTAGATCCCATTTAGCCATCTTTTACGAAATATAAGTCCAAAAACTTTAAACAACTTCCTTGGATCTACCGAAAAATTTATTACTTGACACAACCTGTACTTGGGTTTGCAACCTTAAAGTTATAGCATTGGTCATAACCTACTAATCCTTTAGAAGTACGAAGTTTTCTGGGTTTAGTTGGATATTACTATAGATTTGTGGAGGGATTCTCTAAGATAGCTTCTCCTTTAACACAATTAACAAAAAATTATGCAGCATTTAGATGGACAGATACTTGTGACAAATGTTTTCAGGAATTGAAAAAGTGGTTAACTTCAGCTACTATTGTTTCTATTCCATCAGGTACTAGAGGCTTTTTAGTTTATAGTGATGCCTCCAAAATGGGTGGGGATGTGTATTGCTGCAAAATGGTAAAGTAGTTACATATACATCTAGACAACCTAAAGAGTATGGAAAGAATTATCCTACACATGATTTAGAGTTTGTTGCATTGATGTTTGCACTTAAGACATGGAGACATTATTTGTATGGTGAACGATGTGAGATATATATTGATCACAAGAATTTAAAATATTTCTTCACCCAAAAAGAGTTAAATATGTGACAACAAAGATGGTTGGAATTGGTGAAAGATTATGAATGTGTTATCAACTATCGCCCTGATAAGGCTATTGAGCAAAAATCAACATAAACTACCACAACTATAGTGTAATGCCTAATTCTCTCCTACATAACCAATAATAAGCATATTGTATGAATATGCATTTAATCAATGTATATTATCGAATTATGGCATACAAATAGCATGATTGCACAAATATGAATAATTGTTACTATATGCTCCAGTTATGCTTTAACATGCATTTGTACATGAAATATGAGATCAAACTTTTTTTTCTTGATTTAACATATTTCTTAAGTACCTTTTTGCGGTGAAAAGCTCGGTATCTCAGTTAAGGAAGATTGATGTGTTAAATGGCCATGAAATGAATTATTTGTATTGCTCCATAGTTGTTACATTCTAAATTGATTATTTACCTAAATATTTGCATGAAATATGTTATATTTGGCTAAGAACTAAAAGTATGCAAAATGGTGCAATTTGATTGGTAGGTTGACTAGGTTGTATGAAATCATTATAAACCACATTACACTTGATTATAACACCAAAGCATCAATATTTGTCATCTCCTTAGCCCATAAACATGGCTCTTTGTATGAGAGGACACTAAGCATGAGTCAACCAATCATCACCCTCCACTTATCTCTCTTTGAAATGTCAAACAAGTCATTTTTAGCCATGTTTTCTTGTTGAAGCTCCTAAAAAATGACTAGCCTTCTTCTCCAAAGTTTCTGCCAAATTTCTACACTCTCTTACTCACAAAAATTAAATTCAATCCATAGGAATCCATAGAACACAAACTAGAACAAGTTTCTACCATTTTAAGGTGAAAACCTTTGATTTTGGAGTTTAATTCCAATCAAATAAAGGTATATTTTTTTCAATGTTTCTTATGATGAATTTATGGTATCTTGGATGGTTACATGTTTTAGTATATTTTTGTATTAATGAAAACTTAAGTAGGTTACACTTGAAGCCAAAACCAAGCTAGTTAAGTTAGTTTTTAGCAAAATTGATAGTCTTGTGAAAGTTGTAATGCTTATATTATGTTTTAAAGTTTCTATGAATGATTGTGAACAATAGCAATTAGTTTGCTTAATTTATGGTTAGGATCAATTTAAGTTAGAATCAAGTTCACCCTAAGTTAATTTAGATATTTTGAGATTGTGTTCAAGGTTTGGGGACTGCCCTAATAGTAATTTAATGGCTGCCCTAATATTTTATTATTTTGAATTAGTAGTAAAATATAGAGTATGCATTGTTTTTGAGGTTATGTAATTTATATGGAAATGTTTACAAAAAATTAAAAATTGTATATGATTTTAATTAGAATAGATTATGTGATTTAATAAAAAGATATTGAAAGGTACATGATTTGATTATGTTAGACCTTTAACACATCTTATCCTCCAAAGAGATTCACATTTTCACTTAGCACAAAGTGGACTTGAGGTAAGTTGAAACTTTCATTTGCTGTATCATAAGAATCATTTAATATGATTGTCATTATTTGCCAAATGATGTAATGTTTGATGTATTTATGGTTCATGAACCATGATACTATTAAGAATATAATGAGGTTTTCAAAAAGGAATTATGGTACTTGATTGATGGTCGGGTAGACAAGGAATGCGGGAGGGACCGATGGGCCTAACAAATGATGGCAAATACTTGAGGTTGAAACATCGGTATATAAAGCCACAATGAATGAGACAGAATACAGCTAATACCTGAGGTTGAAGGACCAAGTATGGAAACCCCGTATTATTTCACTTATTGGCCAATCATTATAAATAGTTTTCAAAAACTACGGTCTATCGCTATTAGTTAGGTACCACACTTCAAGGGTCCTAAAGAATGATTTATGAAAGAAAGTTATTGAGTTGAATATTACATAGAATGATTTATGAGATTTATATATACTATATTTGTTATTGCATCAGTTTCACCTTACTGAGCCTTTAGGTCATTAGATTCTGTGATGCAGGTGAAAATGTACAAGATTAGAGGTTGACTGAGTGTCCAGAGCTGCCAGACAGAGATTTCTTCATATGCCATGCTTCGAGCTGTTTTGCAGCATATTTTGAAAACTCTGTTTTGTTTTTAAATAAGCTACTCTGTTATGGTTTTGTAAATATATGTACTCAATTTTTATTTATGTATATGGTGTGTTTAAAATAAAATAAAACAATAAATGAATTCAAGTTCTTTCTTTTATAGCCAAAAAGAGAAACTTTTATCAAAACCATGACTCTAGTATTGATGAAAATTAACATTTCTTGATTTAACTATATTAACTTATTTAGGTTCTACAATTAGGTTAAGGGGTGTTACATATAGCTTTAACTCAGAAACCAGAGTTAATGGAGCTATAGACAATGGATGTAGAAATTGTACAACAAGGATCAGTGGAGGCCAAATTTATAGCTTTGACACCCTAGCTGATTTTGATTGATAGAATTCAATAAGGACAACAAGTTGATGAATATTTTACTAAAATGATGAAAGATATTACTTCAGGAAAGTCTTCTGATTTTTGGATGTTAGAGTATGGTATTTTGTGATTCCAAAAAAGACTATATATATCTAATATAGATAACATTCGTGAAGATATTTTGGTAGAGGCACATGCAACGCCATATTCAGTGCATCTATGAGCTACTAAAATATATAGAGATTTGATAATGCATTACTGGAGGCCATATATGAAAAGAGATATTGCTCAATTTGTAGAACAATATTTAACATGTTAACAAATAAAGACAGAACATCAAAGACCAACAGGAACTTTACAACCTTTATTTACTACATAATGGAAACAAGGAAGAATAACTATGGATTTCATGTTGGGATTACCTAAAGCAGTTAAAGGTTATGATGTCATTTGCATTATCATTGACAGGTTAACTAATTCTTCTCACTTTCTTCCAATTTCATCCACCTATTCCATGAGTTGTTATACATAAATATATATACAGAAACTGGTTAGACTTTATGGTGTACCACTATCTATTATTTCTGATAGAGATTCAAGGTTTCTGTCTATGTTCTGGAAGAGTTTACATAAGGTATTGAGAACACAATTATCTTTTAATACTGCATATCATCCCTAGACTGATAGACAACCAGAGCAAATAATTTAAACATTGGAAGATATGCTTAGAGCTTGTGTATTAGATTTTCATGGTCAACGGAGCAAATTTTTACCTTTAGTGGAATTCTCTTACAATAACAGCTATCAGTCTACTATTGAAATAGCCCCCTATAAAGCATTATATGGTAGAAAATATAGATCTCTAGTTCATTGGTATGAGCTTGGTGAAAAGAAGCTTTTGGGCCCAAATGTGTGACACAAATTCATCAACAAATGTAGACTACGCAGAGCCAACATAAAAGTTATGCAGAGCAAAGAAGAAGAATGTTAGAATTTGCAGTAGGAGATCAATTATTTTTGAAGGTATCTCCAATGAAGGGGATTATGCGGTTTGAAAAGAAATTAAAGCTCAGTCCTAGATATATTGGTCCATTTCAAATTATTGAAAGAATTAGGGATGTTGGTTACAAACTTGAGCTATCTGTATCAATGTCTCAAGTGCACAATGTATTTTTTGTATCCATATTGAGGAAATATATTGCTAATTCATCTAATATTCTGAAGAATGAACCTATAGAGCTGAAAGCATATTTGACTTATGAAGAAATACTGTAGAGATTCTTCTATGAGAATAAAACAACTGAAAAATAAAAAGATCCCATTGGTTAAATTGTTATGGAGAAATCAGTTAACAAAAGAAGCTACTTGGGAAAGGCAAGATGATATGAAAGTTAAGTATCCAGAACTCTTACAGTAAGTAAATTTTGAGAATGAAATTTTAATAAGAAGGGGAACATGTAATACCAAGTCTCACACTAACTTGGCCAATATGATTAATGTGTTACATGTTACTTATATGCTTATGTGCATTAACATTCACATGGCATCTTATATAGCATTCGTAATCGTTAGACCTCTAACGCTATTACATGATGCTAGTGGTTGAGATCTTATAATCTAATTAAGTAATTCTATATTTAGATAAGAAAAAGAATATATTGGTCAATATATTGGATATACATAGGTTATATGTTATAAATTTGGAAGTGTTAAAGGTATTATTAGTAAACTTATATGATTTGATTCAATTAGATCAAAGCGTTTTAAATGTATGCATCCATAAATTAACATACTTGGGATGTTGGACATGATATAATGTGGTTTAAGTGTTATATTACAAGGTCCATATGTTCATATAATTTTAGAAATGCAAACTAGACAATCATTTAACAATCGGATGTTAATCAGTTTAGAGATCGAATGAAAGGTTAAAAAATTAGGGTAGAATTTATTATCTAATCATACGACAATTAAAATAGGTTTTAAATAGATAAATAAATATTGAAAAACACTAGATTAGAGTTGTATAAGACATGTATAATATCATATTTCAACCACCACTTGACCCCTCAAGCTACCACCTCAAGTTTTCTTCATTTCTAAGCATTGAACCACAACAAAAAACCATTTTTTGAGATATTTCACCAATTGAATTTTAGAAGTTGCTCTCAAGTGATTCCAAGTAAATAAAAAGTGAAGGAACCAATGGGAAGTAACGAGGAGCAAGTAGAAGCGTAATATTGTGCTGAGGTGAGCTTAACTCATGTTTTTTATTTTAGTTCTTGAATTGCTTGATGTTCTATGATTTGTAAATCTTCTAATATTGTTTATAATCATGTTAGGATGTTATATATAGTCTTATAATTCACAAAAGAAGGATTTTTAGTTGCAAAATTATAATAGAAATCACTAGGGATAGAACCTATATACTTGCTGATTCTCGAGTCTTTAAAGCTTTATATATGTATAATAACTTGATTAAAGCCTATTATATGTGTTTATATGTGAGTTTAGGTGATGTATGTAAGTTTGGATTGGTTAGAAATTGAAATATGGTTTGATATTTGAAGAGAAACTCAAAATAGTCATGATAGAACTTGCAGTTTTTCTGTTGTGATAAGGGGCTGATTTTATAAGGTAAATAAGTGATTTTTGGTGGTTCTATAATATGGTTACATTTCTATACATGTTATCTAAGTGTGGTAAAAATTTGGGAGTGATTGGATATGCTTATGTCAAAATTATCATGCAACTAAATTGGACAGAAAGAAAATATGAAAATGTGAATCTATCCCATTTGATAACTAAGCATGTTTTAACCTAAACACGTTGCTATTTAGTTCTAACAATTAGGTACATCATATTAGAGTAATAATACCTCAACTACATGATGTTTACATGTATCTAAGATAAGAAATTAAGGTATTTGAGGGACTATATTGGGTTATAGTTTGTAAAAGCTTGATTGTTACCTATATAGCTTCGTGTTTAAGGTCTTAGTATGAGATTTTGTTCTTTTAACTCGCCAAATTGGAAATGGTGCTTGATGTTGGGTAATATTACAAGCTATTTTTCACCTAAAGTTGGAGAGGAACACTAAACAAATCTAGACTAAGCCACCAACCAAGTGAAAGGTAAGTAAAGATCCATTTGCAACTATAATGCGTGATCATAATACGCCTTGAAGTATTTATACCTAATGTGTTGATGACATTTAAATTGATTGGATGACAATTATATTATGTACCTTAAGAGGCTCATGATTATTGAAATATGTTGAGACCAAGATGACTTGCATTTCATATTGAATACATCATTTATGAGCATTTTCATGTGTATGCATGGCATGCGGGTATAGTTGAGATTCTTACATGCATGATATGATTTGAAAAATAATTTTCATATATAAAGATGTTTATTGGCCACTACTAGTGCACCAAGGCATGCTTATGTGATATGTTAGGTACCACAAGTGGGATACTTCTCGGTGGATCACAAAGGAAGATAGTGGATGGAACTTTGGTGATCACGGTACACTTGACTATATATTTGTTATGATTAATGTTGTAGGTGGGATACTTCTCAGGTGATAGCAGAGGAAGATAAGTGGCGTAACTCTAAGGGTCACGGGAGGATGGTCCACTCAACTGTATCAATATGTTATTGGCCATTTGATTACTAATATTATGTATAGCTCTTTTCGGTGCATAGTAGGTGGGCCAAGGTCCCTTTAAAATAAAGTAATTTTGAATAAAAACTCTTTGACTTATGAGTACTCAAATATCGTTTTACACAAAAAAAGAGTACAATACACCAAATCTAATTGGGGAACTGAGCTTCCTACTTTAATAAGAATTGTGGAATCATGTTAATATAAAAGACACATTCTTTAACTTATGTCTTGCATTTTTTTTCTTCATATTAGATAAAGTCCTTAGACTAAATATAATTATGAGGTATGGTCACGCATATGATGGTGATCATGAAATATGCCTCTAAGCCTTTAGTCTTAAATAAGTTTTAAGTCAAGAGCTTTTTGTGATGGGACATCAAATACCCCAATAGACTTGTGCATACGATGTATACTAGTACGAGGAGAATGTCTCAGTCTATAGGTATCAGCGTAGTGATGCAAGTATATGTATATGGGTGTTTGTTAGAGAACAGGTACACTAAACTGAATTGTTAGAAATTTTTAATTGGAAAATTCATTTGTGGAATTATGAATCTATATGTTACGATAGTGCGTGACTAGTCCTTTGACTTGAGGCACCATAGTAATCTTGTGCGTGTCATATCTTGCTTTGATATATTCTCTGATTGAATGATAACCACAAAGGGATTATGTTTCGTATTGCATCTATATGTATGGAGGTTAATGAGTGACCAACAAAGGATCAGTCACTTGTCTAGTTGAACAAGTGAATCTCCTATATTTTCAAAGTTTGTAACTCTGAAATCCTTAGCCAAGGTATGATGATTGTCAGAAAAGGGTTTTTGACGATTCATTTAGAGTCAGTCGAACTTGAAATGAAATCATGTTATTGAGTCAATTAGGGTTTTGACTTTTATCCATACCATTGACTTAATCGGGAGATTAGTTTACATAAGGACCTTACGTGCATGGTATTCGTAATTGTAATAGGATCACTTGCTATTTCACCTAAGACTCGTTTGCCATGATTATTTGTTAGGTGTTTTCATGGATAGTGAAGTTATTAGTTTTAAAGAGTTAATTCCAAGCAGATTAGTTATTGAATTAATTAATCAAAATAATTATTATTCATAAGTTGTAAATATTGCAAGCCCACTACTAGATTAGTAGTAAACCTAAAGGGTGACATACAATTTGGAATGAATAATCTCTAGTCTAAAATTAATCCAAAAAGTTAAATATAATTAATTAAGGATTAAATTAATTTAAATTAGTTAAATTAATTATCCAATTAAATCATAGGATTATTTAATTGGATCCAATAAGATTGAGAATCCAATTTGGAGTGAATAAATTAATTGATTAGATCAATTAAATTAACTTGGGCTAATTAATTAATTAGATTAATTAATGTGATTGCTGAAGTCAAACCCCAACTTGAAAATAACTCATTAATAGAAGTCCACTTGGAATATTAGAAGAATTAAATTAAATATAAAAAATAGTTTTTCTTATTTAAATTGATATAAGATATCAAGATAAAATTTATGGGATAAGTTCAATAAATCTGGAGAAGAGGGGCAGAAAACTGATGGCCAATTAAAGGCCATATTTTCGGCCATTAAAGATAGAAGGAATAGGGAATTTTGGAATTGGTTTTTTAGGAAAGTTAGATTTTCCAAACAACTAAATTAACATGTGGGGCTAATATTAGGTTTGACCTAATTTTTGTAGCCACCATATAAAATAAAATTGAAGACAAAAATCATATTCTTTTACTGTTCCAAAAAATCGGCCACAAGGAAGAAGTTTTCTTCTTCTCTCTTCTCCATCTTCTAGTTTTTCAAATATCCTAGTGTATTCTTCTATTAGTTTGATTAAGAAAAATAACAAAAAACATCCAATCTTTGATTCCACCGGTTGCATTAATTAGCAATTGATTGCATCAAGCCTTGCATTGAATCGAAGAATAAGAAATGGGTAATGAATTATATCATCATTAAATTTATATACTATTTATTGAACTGTTAATAATGTCGATCATTAGAATTACTGCAAAATTGAGGGTAATTCAATAAATGTTATTGCATCTTTTATTTTAAAAATTTTAATCTTCGCTGCATTTACCCCATAGGTTATAGTGAACCCAATAGTTCTAGCATCATATCTTAGAGATGAGATGCATGAGATGTTATATCATACTCTTGGCATGCATAATTTTTACTTATTGAGTATTAGCTCACATAGTTCATGCATTATAGGTGAGCATGGCGAGACTTGAGACCTCTGGTTTACTAGGCTGGCGTGGAGCTCCTATAGGTTTTCAAAGATCAACATACATGGATAACGATCTATTGGGCTATTATTTGGGTTGTGCTTTTGATTTTACAGTCTATTATATTATATTAGTGAATTTATCCTGTATATCACTTTCAAAACTCCATTGTAAATGAGTCTGAGTTTGTGATGATTTTGATAGACATTGTTATTGTTCAAATAATTATCTATGTATATACAGTGTTACATAATGTGAAAACACTTTACTTTTATCAGTGTTTTTTCAAACTAACTAGCTAAAAAAAAAGGTTATGCTCACACATATATGCACAAACTATATTGCACAAGTTGTTTCTATATAAGTATACATATTTTTGGGAGTTTGTGACATGCGCTCCCACTATACTTGTTATAGACACAAGGTTTATCTGGGTTCTGTCAAAAAAGCTTCCTCATAATTAATTCCTTGATTTTGAGTATAACTTTTTATAATTATTTGTGCTTATTAGATCACTACCTCTCCGTTTACTCTAAACTTCCACTTATAGACCTATTTGCAACCAATGGGAACTATTCCCTATGGTGGGTCCACCAAGGTTCATACCTTGTTAGAGTACTTCTTGGATTGTATGGCGTCTTGCTAAGTTCCTGAGTCGATGTCTGACATTGCCTCTCCATAAGTTCTAAATTCACTATCCAGGGGGAGATTCTCTTCATTATTCTCTAATAAAAAGTCATACCTCTTAGGTGGCTTTGAGATCCTTTGGGATCTCCTAAGAGGTTCTATATCTGAAGGCCCAGCCTCAGCTGGCCATTACTGCGTATGTTGGGAGGCTCTCTAGTTCTTGAATTTTTTCAAGTATCCACGACTTCGCCATTTCTATCTAATAGAAACTTATTCTCTAAGAAGGTGGCATTCCTCAAAACAAAGACCTTTTGTACTGAGGGGTCTTTGAAGTAGTATCCAATAGATTCTTTTAGATACCCCATGAACTTACATAAACTGGATCTCTTATGCAATTTACCTCCCACTCGCTGCTTCACATAAGCAGTACACCCCCACACCCTAAGGTATTTGTAAGAGGGTGATTTTCCATACCACATCTCATATGGTGTTTTGGGCACCGAGTTTGATGAGACTATATTTAATAGATATGCCGCTGTTTCTAGAGTATAGTCTTAGAATGAAAGAGAAAGCCAGTAAAACACATCATCAATCGAACTATGTCTAACAGAGTTCAATTTCTATGCTCAACAACTCTATTGAGTTGAGGAATAGCAAGAGAGGTCCGCTATGAGAGAATCCAATTCTCTTTTAGGTAATTAAGAAACTCTAGGCTCAAGTATTCACCTTCTCGATCTGATCGAAGAACCTTGATACTTAACCCAGTTTATGTCACAATCTCCCAAAAATATGTACACATATAGGAATAACTTGTTCAACATAGTTTATGCATGTATACGTGTGTATAACTTTTTTTCTAACTAGTTAGTTTGACAAAAATACTGATAAAAGTAAAGTGTTTTCATATCCTGTAACATTGTATATATATAGATAGTTATTTGAATAATAACAAGGTATATCAAAATCATCACAAACTTAGACTCATTTACAATGGAGTTTTGAAAGTAATATACTGGATAAATTCACTAATATGATATAATAGACTGTAAAATCAAAAGTGCAACCCACAAAATACCCTAACAGGCCGTTATCCTGTATATTGATCTTTAAAAGCCTGTAGGAGCTCCATTGTCAGCCCAGTAAACTAGACGTCTCAAGTCTCACCATGCTCACTTATAATGTATAAACTACATGAGCTAATGCACAATAAGTAAAGATCATGCATTCCAAGAGTATGATATAAAATCTCATGTAACTCATCTCTAGTATATGATGCTAGAACTGTGTCATATTTGAGAACTCATAAATCAAAGAGTTTTTATTCAAATTATCACTAATCAAATGACCAATAAGAGATTAATATAGTTGAGTGGACTATCCTTTCGTGACACATAGAGGTACATCCCCTGTCGTCTTCTGTGATCACCTGAGAATAATCCCATCTATGGCATCAGTCCTAATAAAGGCATACTAAAGTGGACCATCCTCTCGTGATCACCAAAGGTCCACATCTGTCTTTCCTTATGATCCACCCAGAAGTATCCCACTTGCATTACCTTAAATATCACATAAGCACGCCTTGCATGCCTCGATGCACTAGAGTGGCTAATAACATCTTTCTACAAGAAAATATTTTCTCAAATCATACTATGCATGCAAGAACCTCAACTATACACGTATGCCATATATACACATGTAAATGCTCATAAATGGTGTATTCAATATGAAATGTAAGTCATCTTACTCTCAGCATGTTTCAGGAATCATACACCTCTTAACGTACATAATATACTTGTCATCTAATCAATTTAAATATCATCAACACATTATGTATAAATACTTCAGACGTACTATGTTCACACATTGTAGTTGCAAATAGATTTTTACTTATGTTTCACTTAGTTGATGGCTTAGTCTAGATTTGTTCAGTGTTTCTCTCCATCTTTAGATGAAAAATAGCCTGTAATATTACCCAACATCAATCACTATTCCTAATTTGGCAAGTTGAAAGCATAAAATCTCATACTAACACCTTAAACACCAAACTATCTAGGTAACAATCAAGCTTTTACAAACTACAACCCAATATAGTCCCTCTAACACCTTAATTTCTCATCTTAGATATATGTAAACATCATATAATTGAAGTATTATAACTATAATTTTATGTACCTAATTGTTAGGACTCAATAGCAACATGTTTAGGTTGAAAAGTTATCAAATGGGACAGATTCACATTTTCATATTTTCATGTTGTCTAATTTATTTGTATGATAATTTTGACATCCTTAAGCATATCCAATCACTCCAAATTTTTTACCACAATTAGATACATGTATACCTTTGTAACCATATTATATAATTTCCAAAACTCACTGATTTACCTCAGCAACACCAGCCCCCTTATCACAACACAAAAACTGTAAGTTCTATCATGACAGTTTTGAGTGTCTCTTCAAATATCAAACCATATTTCAATTTCTAACCTCTAAAAATATACATATATTACCTAAATTAATATATAAACACATATATGGTGACATATATTTTAATTAAGTTATTATACACATATAAAGCTTTAAATACTCAAACATTAGCCACTATATAGTTTTTATCCCTAGTGATTTTTACTGTGATTTTGCAACTAAAAATCATTTTTTTATGAATTTTAAGATCATAAATAACATTGTAACATGATTATAAACAGTAATAAAAGCTTTAGAAATTATAAACCCTGAAAAAGTCAAGAACTGAAATAAAAAAACCTGAGTTAAGCTCACATATGCACAATTTTAAGCTTTACTTTTACTTTACTTGGACTCCCTTGAGAGAAACTTATAAAATTCAATATGGTGGTTTGGAAGGTGAAATAGCTCACAAAATGGTTTTTGGTAGTGGTTCAATGCTTGAAAATGAAGAAAGCTTGAGATGGTAGCTTCAGGTGCTTAAGCTTGAGGTGTCAAGTGGTGGTCCAAATATGATATTATACACACCTTATACAGCTCTAATATAGTATTTCTCAATATTTATTTATATATTTACAACCCATTTTGATTACCATATGATCAACTAATAAATTCTACCCTAATTTCTTAATCGTTCATTCGACTTCTAAATTGATTGACCTTCGATTCTTAAATGATTGTTTAGTTTGCATTTCTAAAATCATACGCACATATGGACCTTGTAATATGACATTTAAATCATATTATATCATGTTCAGTATCCCAAGTATGTTAATTTATGGATGTATACTTTTAAAACACCTTGATCTAATTGAATTGAATCATATATGCTTACTCGTAACACCTTTAACACTTTCTAAATTGTAACATATAACTTATGAATATCTAATATATTGACCAATCTATTTTTTTTCTTATCTAAATGTATAATTACTTAATTAGGTTATAACATTTCAACCACTGACATCATGTGATAGCATTAGAGGTCTAACGATTAAGAATACTATATAAGATGCCATGTAAATGTTAATGCAAATTTACATATAAGTATCATGTAATTCATGAATCATATTGACCAAGTGAGTAGTGTGAGGCTTAGGTATTATAATTTGTTTCTCCACCTCATATCTGAATTCTTTGAAAGTTTCAAAAGCTTTAAATTGATACCTCATAATGTAGACATAATTATACCTAGAATAATTGTCGGCATTGGTTATGAAGTAGTGATAGTTCTTATGAGCACCAGCACTTAGTGGCCTGCATACATCCGAATGGACCAAATATAATAGATCTTTGGCTCGCTTCACTTGTCCAACAAATGGTGATTTGGTATCTTCCGTTTGAAACATGACTCACATGTTGGGATTCCGTGCTCTTTCGAAAGATCGAGCAATTGGGCCAACTTATGAATTATCTTCTCAGATATATAACCTAATCTAGCATACCATAAGAGGTGGGAACTATGATTATCTAATTTTGTTTTATTTTGTTGAACATGGAAAAATGAGTTCTGAGAGTAATAGAATATAAATCATTCATCAATATGTCAGATGTAATCAAAATTGAATCTCTAAAAATGGGACAACTTCCATGATTTATTGAAAAATAAAACATTTTCCATCCAAAATAGGAATGGAGATAATGTTCTTAACTATATCTGGAACATAAAGACAATTATTTAAAACTAAAACTACTCAATTTCCTAAAGCTAAGTTGACACTTCCTATGGTTAATGTAGCAATCTTTGCTCCATTCCCCAGCCATACAAATATTTGTCCTCTACTTAACTCCTTACTTCTTGCCATCTACTGCAAATCATTACAAAGATAAGACCCACAACCGGTATCCAATACCCAAGAAGCATCGTTAACTAATAAGTCAACTTCAATAAAATAAATACCCGAACTCTTTAGTTTTGCAAGGTACTCCTTGTAGTTCCTCTTCTAATGCCCAAGTTTGCTTAGTTATGGTATTCGTCATCGATTTTGGAACTCTTCAAGACCTCACTAGTTTCCTTCATGCCTTTGGATTTTAAGGAATGCTTTTCTCTTTCCTTCTTTCTCTTGGACTCTGCAGTCTTTGAGTTGGATGAGGATCCAACTAGCATGACCGGCTTGTCCTACATCATAATAAACTTAACCATCTTCAACATGTTAACCAGCTCAGTAAGGCTAGTTTCCATCTTATGCATGTTAAATTTGACAATGAAGATGTCAAACGATGGAGGCAGAGACTACAGGATGAGATCTAAATAGAGTTTGTTATCCATAATGACTCCAAGTAACTCGAGCCTTTCTATCAGGCCTATCATCTTCAGTCCATGATCATGGACTGAAGAGCCCTTTGTTATATATACTGGGTCCTAAAAAGCTCTTTTGAGATCTAATATCTCGCCTGCTTAGTATGTTCACCATACAACTCTTGTAGGTTAATATTGATATCATGCGAATGAGCATGTGTCTTGTGATGTCTCTGCAACTCATTTGATATTAATGCCATCATATAGCATCGTGCTTGCAGATCATCATCAACTTGTTGTCTATATTCTATAAGCTCCTCCTTGGTCCCATCTACCGGTGGACCAACTGGCGAAGGAACATCGAGGACATAGGATCTCTTCTCACATTGTAAAATAATCTTGAAGTTCCTTAGCCAATCGATAAAATTGGGTTAGTTAATTTATTAGCTTCCAAGATAGATGTAAGTTGATTTTTAGCCAATTATAGACAATCTACAAATTTAAACGATAAAAAATTAGCATTCTTTCAAAAATATATTCATTTATAACAATATCTTTAGTGATATATGTCTCGCACTATTTTATTCAAATTCCATCACCCCTGATGGCAATTCAAGAAATTTTATTTCCTAGTGGGCTTGAGGCCCAATCAATGTATTGTATGCCCTAATTTTATGAGCAAATAAAACATATTTGAAGGTAGTTAACTTTTAACAATTGCATTTTCATACAACCCTCAAGATATTTTACCTCAATTCTTTCCATATACCCCAATTTTATGAGCTCATATGGTACTACGTGTCAAGCAAGATCTACAAACTTCCATGTAGATGGAGCATCAAAAT
This sequence comes from Paulownia fortunei, assembly GCA_019321725.1. Classification (NCBI taxonomy): domain Eukaryota; kingdom Viridiplantae; phylum Streptophyta; class Magnoliopsida; order Lamiales; family Paulowniaceae; genus Paulownia; species Paulownia fortunei. The sequence continues at coordinate 12,973,169 of CM033111.1, read as the reverse complement.
ATTCCACGACTTATGACCAATGTAGAGATGAGTTCATCCCATGGGCATCACCATGTTTAGTAGAGATCACAACTTTAAATTACAGAGTCATTCCACGACTTATGGCTAATGACAAAGTAAGGTGACATCGTCATGTCAACTACGTTTGATGGTTGGCATAGATTATTAGGTCCAACCAAATTTTATCCATATTTACTTCAAACCAGAATTTAAAAATTCTTTTACTTGATTTTAAATTCAAGTAGGGTTATTTATTCTAACCAAGACCTCATCAATTTTAATCTTAATTTATTTAATGTGTTTGCATTCAATTGACGGCAAACATATCATTTGAAGATATTAAATAAACCCTATGCATGCATGTAATACATACATAATACCAATGATCAAGGGCCAATCCTATTCCATCCATTTAAGCCAAAAATTGATCTAGATCAATCTAAAAGTAATAAAATGGAAATAGAAACTAATTTCTATTACATGAATATATCTCATACATTCATGGGCCTTCTCTTGATTCATCATCTTGGTCTTTCTTCTCGTCCGCCAAAAACAAAAAGAAAAATCTCATTTTAAAAATTTAAAATGTATACAAAGAAAGAATAAGAGACTCGCAAGTCCCATTTCAAAAACCCAAAGATAAATAAATCCAATTACATTGATCCAAAAGGCTCCATGATCATCCCATATACCAATAAAAACATCACATGAATTTATTAAAGCATATAAATTTACCATCCAATTAAAATGTAATTTCACGACTTGGGATAAAATCTCGATTTTTCAAGAAAAACCTTTTTTCAAAAAATTTAAAATTAACACTTTAATAAAAAAATAAAAAAATTAAATTTTACAATTCGACATGACAAGGATGTCCAACGAACCCACACAGCGCGCACACTTCCACGGTCGCAGGGCATGCGTGCAGCGCATTGCTGCATGTTGTCGTGCCATGTTGTTCCCTCTCCCGATTGAATTAAATTCAATCATACATGTTATGTTTAACAATTAAATTAGTTAAAAAATTATTTTATCCCAATCAGAAATACAATAAATTAATTAGAATTTAACAATTAAATTCATAGGCATAAATCAAATCCGTATGGCTCTGATACCACTATTAGGTTCATGTGATCATAGGGTATGCGTAGCAAAAAATTAAAATTTAAAAAAAACATGGCATTACAATTATAGCAGTACCCTGAATCCGATGTGATTTTTAACAGTCTCGAAATTTTCAATGGTGTAATAATTAAAATTAAAAATTATTTTAAATTATACCTTCAATGCACTCTGGTTGTTGTGAAATAATCGATTGCTAGCCCCCTTTTTGAATTTCGTTTTACAAGGATCCAAGCATCTCCTCTCTAAAGTAGTCCACACTTTGAGCAAGAACACAAAATTAGAATTCCGCTAGCAATTCTGATTTCTTTACTAACCTAGTTTATGGAGTGAATGTAGTGAGTATTAATTCTTGTTATCAACTTGTGATAAAAAAATTAATACTTAAATAAAAAGATGGAATTTTGATGGAATAAAGGATGGAAGAGAAAAATATTTTTTCCCTTAATATTCTTGCTATGGCTGAAAATTTGAAGGCAACAATTATTCTCAAATTTTCCCTTGTGTCATAAATAGGGGCCGCAAAAATTCCAAGAGTCTCATTCTTGGTATTTTTGGTCTCCTTTTAATTGGTTGGGATATATTGGATTGTCCCAAAATTTTCCAACTTTATCCCTTAATTAATTAGATCCAACTCCTTAGATCAATTTCTAAGTTAGAATTGTTCTATCTCAAATTATGTGAGACCCTCTAGGTTTACAACTAAGCTAGCAGTAGGCTTACAATATTTGCAACTTATGAATAATAATTACTCCAATAAATTAATCCAATTAATTAATTCACTTGAAATTAACTCCTTAATTTCAAGAACCTTACAAGTCATGGGAAATATCTAGCAAGTATATCGTGATTATCTAGACTTAGTTGAAATAGAGAGTGAAACTATTTTAATTACGAGTATCATACACATAAGGATCTTCCGTCAACTAATCCCCCAATTGAGTGTAGGGCATAGATTAACAATTAAAACCCTAATTGCTCAATAACTATGGTTTTATTTCCAGTTTTAATGACTTGTGATGAATCATTAGAAAACCCCCGTTTAACATTCATCCTATCTTAGCCAAGGACTTCTGAGTCATGAATTTTGAAAACATAAGAGATTCACTTGTTTTATCAAACAAGTGGTTGATCCTTTGTTTGTTACTCATCAATGTCCATATGTATCAATGCAACATCCAACGTACCCCTTTTGTGATTGTCAAGCAATCAGAAGATACATCAAAATGGATCATGACATGTATAAGGTTACCATGGTGGCTCAAGTCTAAGGACTAATCGTGTACTATCGTAACATGTAAATTTTTATTTCGACAAATAAGATTTCCAATTAAGAATTTTCAGTGGGCCTGTTTAGTGTACTTGTTCTCTAACAAGCATGTGCATACATATACTAGCATCACTATGTTAATATCCATGGAGCGAGACATCCTTCTCATGTGAGCATGCATCGTATGTGCGAGACTATTGGGCTATTCGATGTCCCATCTCAAAAAGCCCTTGACTTAAAACTAATTCAAGACTAAAGTCATAGAGGCATATTCTATGATTACCATAAAATGTGCGACCATGTCATGTAGCTAAGTTTGGTCTTGGGACTTTATCTAATTACTATATGCAATTAAAGATAATTTTTTTTTCCTATTTTATTAATATAATTTGAACAAGATTATTTTTAAAAATACAAGAGTATAAAAGATGCCCAATCTAATTAGCACATCTAGCCCTATTCTAACAGTTATCACAGTAAATCATTACTGGATCAACAATGAATGGAACTACACCTAATCTTTGCATGAATTTTCTTATCCAAACAAATTCTTTTGCTGCATCTGATGCAACAATATATTCAACCTCGGTGGTAGAGTCTGTTAGAGTAGTGTCCGGTGAGCCAATTGATCTACTTGTTCTTATATTATTGTGAATTATTTTTATTCATATTAATATCATTTAAATGTCATTCTTTATCTTAAATTCATTATAAGAATTAGATGAAATACTTAGATCACGCATAGCTATGGGGCATGGTCGCGCATATAATGGCGATCGTGGAATATGCCTAAGGTTGTGGTCTTAAAACATTCCACAATGTAGGCTTGAAAGGAGGATGCCTCATTCCATGGCATTGGTGTAGAGACACTAGTGCATGTATGCGGGTGCTTATTGGGAAACAAATACACTAAACTACCCCACCTAAAAATTTCTAATTTGAAATATTCTATTATCAAATAAGAATTTCCATATTATGATAGTGTAAGAATTAGTCCTTAAACTTGAGGCACCATGATAATCTTGTGCACGATATGTTGCATTTTGATGTATTTCCCGATTGCATGACAATCACAAGGGGTTTACATTGGGTGTAACATCTTCATGTATGGAGATTAATGAGTGGCCAACAAAGAATCCATCTTCTATCTAGATGAATAGGTGAATCTCATATGTGTTCCACTGTACTTGACTCTAAAATCCTTTACTAAGGTTGGATGAGAATTAGACGTGGGGTTTTCTAATTGTTCATCATCAAGTCAAGTTACTAGGAATGGAAACATAGTTATTGAGCTAATAAGGTTTTGACTAATCATCTATGCCCTATGCTCAATTTGGAGATTAGATGACGGAAGGATCATACTTGTATGGTATTCGTAATTGGAATAGGTTCGTACATTCACCTAACCTAAGATTAGGAGTCATGATGTATTGCCAGGTGCTTTCCATAACTTCTGTGTGTTTGGAATTAATAGGTTAATTCTAAGAAAAATTAATTAATTGAATTAATTAATTAAAATAATTAATTGTTTAAATAAGTCACAAGAGTTGTGAGCTCACAACTAACTTAGAGTGAGCCTAAGGGGTCACACATAAAACTTAGTCAAGTTCATTTCTAGCCTAGTAATTAATTTAAGTATTGGATTAAATTAATTAATATGATTAATTAATAGGGCTTAAATTAATTCAAGTGTGAAATTAATTAAATTAATTGATTGTACCTAATTGGATTAGGGAGCCTAATTGGAATATTTAATTAATTGATTGGATCAATTAATTAAAACAGGCCTAACTAATTAGATGAATTAATTTAATTCATTGGATCAATGAAACTAGGGCATAATTGATTAAATTAGGTGTGAGCTTGTAGGAAGCCCATTAGGAAATTAGAGTGAGAATCCAATTCCTAGAGGAAGTTTAATTAGGAATTCAATTTCTAAGATGTAATAAGGAAAAAGAAAAGTCCTTATGAGATAAGGAAACTTCCTAAAAGAGTTGGAAATAAGAAAGGAAGAAGAGCCCTACATGGAAAAGACTTGAGGTAGCCTTTATTGGCAAACTTCTTGGACATTTTTGTAGGACTTTTACTACAGATTTTTTGTTGGAAAAAGTGTAAAAACAGCCACTCTCTCTTGAAGAAAAATGGTTTTCTTCATCTCCAAAATTCATCCCTTCTTTCCCCTTTAATCTCCAAAAGTTCGCCAACCTTTTAACTAGTTTAATTCTTGATTCAACTATTGAAGTGTGTTTTTGTTCCAAACAAAATCGTTCTAGGATAGAATTATTGAATTGAAAACTACTAGCATAAGATTCAATTGCGAGTAGGCATCCAAGATATGGATACCGTTAGAGTGATAACATTTAGGATTCTAGAAACGAATCAGTTTTTAATCAAAGGGGTTTGAATTGAAGAACTTGGAGATTCATTCATGCTAGGATAACAATTTGAATCATTTCAAGTTCTACATTAGCTGGAGTGCAAATCAAGGTAAGAGTTTCTGAAACCTTCTTGCTTTAAGTATAAGAAAATGCACAACTGAGTAATCACGAAAGGGTTTCGGGTTTTCGTGATTAGTTTTATTACATGTGATGTAATGTATATTTATATTTTTTAAAAAAATTTAAATTATGCTGCATATACGTTTCTTGGGATCGCACGAACCCAATAGAGTCTACGACTGTTTCTTACTTGACTACACTACAATTCATGGTGAATGTGTATCCATACATGGATTTAGATTCAGCACATGTCCAATATTAAGCTTTGTATACAGCATTACATACATTGTGCTCCAAATAGCAGACACATAAGGTATGCGAGTCATTCTTTCTCTCTCTTCAGGTGTCTTGGAAGACATAACTTTAAAGAGTGAAACCCCATAGCTCATAGGCAAGAATCCTCATTTGGATTACTCCATGCTAAACCTTTTTAGCATTTTATCTATGTTATGGGCTTAGATAGTCCAATCATCCATTTAGATTTATCTCTATAGATTTTTATCCCTATAATAAATGATGCATCTCCCAAGACCTTCATGGAAAATTGTTTAAGACAACCAAATCCTCATTGACTACAACATCCTTACATCATTCCTAATGAGTAGGATGTCATCAATATAGAGCACAACAAATGCAATTATGCTTCCACTAACATTCTTGTAGACAAATGGTTCATTCGATTCTTATGAAAATTAAATATTTTGATATTTTATTAAACTGGATGTTCAACTCCTCGAACCCTATTTGAGTCCATAATGCTGGGTTTGCGTAATCGTGAGATTGCAAGCACAATGAAAATTTAAAAAATTTCAACAATTGAAATAAAATCATACATCATATGTAAATATGCATATCCCGAATTTGATGCGATTTTCCCTTTGTATTTCTAATTGCTCATTTAATAAAATTAAACAACTAAAGTTTTACGATTATACCTTTTAGGTAATCCAGTTGAAGAAGGGAAAGAAGGAATTATATTCCTCAAACTCCTCTCAAACAATTTTTATGGCCTCTCAAAACATTCACTAAGGACTCTAAGTGTAGTCCCTCTAACGATATCTATACTTTCAAGCAGATCCATAAGCTTCAAATCAATGCTAGTAAATTTAAACTTTTTATTTCTAAATATATTTACGAGTGAATATTAATTTTTGAATCAACAAGTGATGTAAGAATTAACCTTTTAATAAAAAAGGGATGGAACCTTTTGATGGAGTAATTTTTATTGAAGTAAAAAAAAAATGAACACAAAAAAAATGAGAAGGAGAAGAAAAGAGGAGATTGAAAATTTTAGCTCTCTTGTGCGTAGTTTTTCGCGCCTACATTGTGTATTTATATACACAATGTAGTCTTGACCTAATCCCATTAGGTCTCCCACTCTTGCCCTAATTAGTCACTTAATCCAATTAGGAAATCTTGTCATTTTTTATCTATTATTTCTTTCACTTCAAGATAAATTATGTCCATCTTTATTAGTCTCTTTAATTCTAGCAATTAAAAAAATCATAATGGGCCTCTAACCCTATGGGCTTGGACTCTAATTAATTTATTAAATTTCAATTAATTGATCTTCATTAATTAATTATAAAGTCCATAATAATTAATTGATGTAATTAATTAATTAGTTGGTTCCATCATAAGCCACCTAATCATATTAGGCCCAATTAAAACAATTCTATTATTTTATTTGGTTAAATTAATTTTTGGCCAAACTAATATAATTGATCTCCATCAATTAATTAATTCACTCTCAAAAGCCTTAATCATTATTAGGTTAAAATCAATAATCATATTATTTATTAAATGAATTAATTTAACTGTTTTTATTATTTCTAACTCAAGTTGATTAATCTCCATTAATTAACTTAATCCAACACTTTAGATTACAAAAATAGATATAGAAGTGGATCATCTCAATTTGTGTGTGACCTATTAAGCTCACAACTAAGCTAGTAGTGAGGTTGTAACTTTTACAACTTATGAATCTGCTTGGAATTAACCCCTTAATTCCAAAAACCTCATAAATTAAGGGAAGCACCTAGTAGTACATCTCGACTACCTAGTCTTAAGTGAATAGTAAGTAAACCTTTTTCTGTTACGAGTACTATGCAAATATGGTCCCTCCATCAACTAATCTCCTGATTAAGTCTATGGGATGGATTATTAGTTGAAACCCTATTTTAACTTAATAACTATAATTCCATTTCAAGTCACATTGATCCTTCGATGAATCACTAGAAAACTTTACGTCTAGTATTCATTCTACCTTGCCCAAGGTCTTCGGGATCAAAGACTATGAAATAGAAAATTATCCTATTCTACCAGAGAGGTAATAGATTCTTTATTGGCTACTCATTGACCTCTATACACGAAGATCCTATACCCAATGTAAGCCCCTTATGATATTCATGCAATCAGAAAATACATCAAAGTGTCTCATGCATGCACAAGGCCATCACAGTAACTCTAGTCAAAGAAATAATTAATGCACTATTGTAATTGGGAAATTCTCATTCAACAAACAATGCTTTCAAAAAAGAATTTTCCAGTGGGCCGTTTAGTGTACTCATTCTCTAACAAGCACCTATATAAATGCACTAGCATCCCTATGCCAATGTCTAAGAATGAGACATTGTTTTTTCGAGTATACATCATATGTGCGAGTCTATTGGGCTTATCGATGTCTCAGCTCAATGAACCCTTAACTCAAAACATGTTTATGATCAAAGCCATAGAGGCATATTCCATGATCAAAGCCGTAGCTAAAAATAATATAGGGACTTTATCTAATTGATGAAAGTAATTAAAGATAAAAAATAACTTTCATTTATTTAAATATTATGAATAAGACTGTTTTTACAAGACTATAAAAGCTTGCCACTAATTGGCTCATCGAGCACTAATCTAACACATAAATGGATCTCTGGAGTTTGCAAGCCTTTTGCTCACTCCCGCTGGATATGAAGCCTTCTGGCTGCTTCATATAGATCACTTCCTTAATGTTTCCTTTAAGGAATGTGGTCTTCACATCCATTTGTCATATCTCATAGTCATAATATGTTGATATGGCTAACAAACTCCATATAGACTTAAGCATTGCTACTGGTGAAAAGGTTTCCTCATAATCAATTCCTTACTTTTGAGTATAACCTTTTGCTACCAAACATGCTTTATAGATTTCTACCTCTCCATCTACTCTAAGCTTCCACTTGTAGACCCATTTGTAGCCAATGAAAATAGTTCCTTATGGTGGGTCCACCAATGTCTATACTTTGTTGGAGTACAAGGAGTCCATCTCGAATTGCATGACTTCTTGCTACTTCTTTGAGTTAATGTCAGACATCGCCTCTTCATTTCTTAGATCATTAGAGTCCCCCTTCTTTGTTCTCTAACAAAAAGCCGTGCCTATCAGGTACCCTTGAGACCTTTTTGGATCTTCAAAAAAGTTGTGCCTTAGAGGGCCTAACATTAGCTGGTGTGCCATCTACTGCAATAGTTGGGATATTTTATAATTATTGAACTTCTTCAAGATCCACAACTTTGCCACTTCTCTAATAGAAATTCTTCTTTAAGGAAGGTGGCATTCTTCGAAACAAACATCTTTTATTTTGAGGTATCATAGAATATTATCCAATAAACTCCTTTGGATACCCTATGAACTTGCATAAGCTGGATCTCATATCCAACTTATCTCCCACTTGCTGCTTCACGTAAGCAGCACACCCCCATACCCTAAGGTATTTATAGGATGGTGTCATATCGGTTGGATTAAAGATTAGTGTACACTCTTTTCTATGCTTGAAAAATAAAACAAAGAACACTGGCAAGTTTTTTTCTTTTAGTTATTCTAGTCCAAGTGTGGACTTCTTTAGAAGGAGGATGTGTGGACTCTATGGTGAAAACTGTGCAACAATCTGGCAATTGATTGCCTTAAGCCTTGTATTATCTCAAAGAGTTTGGAAAGGGTAACAAACTACATCACTTTTTTATTTTATATTATATTATATTTATTAAATCGTTAATAACGCCGATCATTAAAAATCTATGTGAAACTCGGGGTAATGAATGTTATTGCATGTTTTATTTAATTTTTTTAATTTCCATTGTGCTTACCCCCTAGGTATAGCAAACCCAACACGCCTGTGCTGCACCTACCTCCCAGTTCACAGCCCGCACGCACAACACACAGGCTCTAGATCAATTTGCATTGTATACTTCGATTGTGCATTTACTTCAATATTTTAAAATTTTAAAATATTTACATGTAATTAATAAAATAAATTATTTCCAAAATTGAAATAAAAAATCAACAAACATATGTTCATCATATAAACATACAAAATGAATCATATTAACTGTTAATAACGCAAACCATGACTCTGATACCACTGTTGGGTTCGCTGTAACCTAAGGGTAAGCACAATGCAAATTAATTTTTTTAAATAAATCATGCAATAACATTTATTGCATTACCCCTGGTTTCATAGTTATTTAATGATCAACATTATTAAAAAATTATTTATAAATTTAATTTAAATAAAAGTGATATGATTCATTACCTTTTCTGAACTCTTCAATTTAATGTAAGGCTTGAGACAATCATTTGTTAGATGGTTGCAAGCTATCACCAAAGAGTCTATACGTCCTCTCTCTAAAGTAGTCCACACCTTGAACTGCAATAACTAAAAATAAAACACTTGCTAGTGTTCTTTATTTTTCTTTTCTAGACTATAATAGAGTGTACACTAATATTTAATCATATAGGTGCAATTAAAGATTAAATGCCTATTATAATTGTTATTAATCCAACTAGCGGAAGAAGAACAATATCATATATTTGGATATTGAAGAGAAGAAAAGAGACAGTGGAAAAGAGAATTTTTTTTTCTTTTCTCTTAGTATGGCCGAAAAATGAGAGAGTAAAAGTATGGGATTTTTGTCTTCAATTTTTTATTTATACAAAGGCTACAAAAATTAGGTTATCCATAATATTAGTCTCACACATTGAACTGGTTGTTTGGAAAGTCTAACTTTAGTAACAAATCAAATCCACATCAATCAAAAAATCCCCTCCCTTTCTTCTAGTAGCCGAAAATTTGGCCTAAAATGGCCTCTAATTTTTGGCCCTCTCTCTTTTCCACATTCATTGAACCTATCACCTAAATCCAACCTTTATATCTTATATCAATTAAATAAGGAAAAAAAATTCTATTTAATTTATTTCTTCTAATTTTTTAAGTGGGCTTCTACTAGTAAGCTATTTTAAGTTGACTTGGACTTCATCAAACACATTAATTAATCTAAATAATTAATTGGCTCTTGTTCATTTAATTGATTCAATTAATTAATTAATTCACTCCAATTTGGATTCTCAATCTTATTGGGTCTAATTAAATAATCATATTACTTAATTAGATAATTAACTCAATTAAGTTGAATTATTTTAATCCTTAATTAATTAATCTAATTAATTATATCTAACTCTTTGGATTAATATTAGACTAGAGGTTATTCATTCCAAATTATAGGTGACCCTTTAGGTTTACTAGTAATCTAGTGGTGGAGATTAATTAATTCAATTAATTAATCAACTTGAAATTAAATCTTTAATTTGAAGAACCTCACTATCTATGAAAACATCTAGCAAGTAATCATAGCAAACTAGTCTTAGGTGAATAGTAAGTGTGCCTAGTTCAATTATGAATACCATGCACGTAAGGTCCTTTCATCAACTAATCTCCCGATTGAGTTTAGGGTATGGATAATAGTCGAAACCCTAATTGACTCAATAACAATGATTTCATTTCAAGTTACAATGACTGTTGATGAATCATCAGAAATCTCTTTTTGACATTCATCATTCATTGGCCAATGATTTTAGAATCACGAACTTTAAAAATGTAGGAGATTCACTTGTTTTACTAGATAAGTGATGGATACTTTGTTGGCCACTCATTAACGTCCATACGTATAGATACAATACCCAACATAATCTCTTTGTGATTGTTATGCAATCAAAGAATGCATCAAAGTAAGACATAACATGTACAAGTTTACTATTATGCCTTAAGTCAAATGACTAGTCATGCACTATCGTAATATAGAGATTCTTAATTCGACAAATAAACTTTCCAACTAAGAATTTCTTATAGGTTAGTTTAGTGTACTTATTCTCTAATAAGCACCTACATATATCATTTGCATCACTATACCAATGCTCAAGAAATGAGATATCCTCGCCTTACGAGCATGCATCGTATGCGCAAGTCTTATTGAGCTATTTGATATTCCATCTCAAAAAGCCATTGACTCGAAACTTATTTAAGACCAAAGTCTTAGAGGCATGTTCTATGATTGCCATCATATGTACAACAGTGCCTCATAGCTAAATTTAGTCTAAGGACTTTATTTAATGTGTGTTACAACTTTAAGTTTGCAAACTCAAATGTAGGTTATGTCAAGTAATAAATTTCTTGAGAGTCCGAAGTCGATCCACAGGGAACTTGTTTGAAGTTTTCATTATTAGATTTATTAAAAAGTTGGCTTTACGTAGTTTAGAATATAAAAACAATTATGATATAACTAAGAAATCAAAGTAATAAAAGTACAAAAGATTAGAGATCCGCTCTTGAGTTTTGGATAGAGCAACCATTATTTATTATTTATACCTTTTATAAATTCCACAATTGAAATCCATACATAATGAAGGTTCCAATGAGAAAATATTATCAAATAGCTCATGCTTTAAGAAAATCATGATATTGTCTTACTGTTTGTAAATTATCTTTTAATACCAATACTTATTTAATGGATCAAGTATTTATACACACCTTTGTCTACAACAAATCAGGGTTTCACATTAGTAGTCGGTGGAGTAGAAACATACAATATCAAATATTTGTTGTTTTATTGGTGATACACAAATCAAGAAGTGTTTTAATGCCAACACTTATATATGGGATTAACTATTTATGCACGTATTTGTCTACAATAAATCAAGGTTTCATGCAAGCTGTAGAATTGTTTGTTAGCTTCATTTTTCAATTTGAACCACCTAATTCCAACTACTAGGGAGAAAGTTATGTTTAATTTAAGGAAATACATCAGCATAGATAGATCCCTTCCAATCCACACAATTAGATGAATTTTCTGGTTTTAATCTAGGCTGCATTGGGCCAAGCTTCCAACATCAAAGTTGTAGTTATATCTATTGGCTTTCAAATGAAGCAAGATTTAGGTTAATAGGACTTTTAAAAATGGAGTTATGCCCCAAATAAAAAACTTTACAAGTCTAAAAATATTCTTATTTTGAATTTAAGTAAAGCCAAACAATTACTTGTAATGTCTAAGTGATTTTTTGCATATATTTTGATCTACACATGATGGACTTAGGCAAAAATGGTCATTTTCTTCTAATTGTGATGCTTTTTTGATCTATTAAAATATTATCTCTCAACTTGCTCATGAAATGTGTTGTCTTCTTTGGTTTAATAAAACTATAATATTAACAATAATAAAGTAAGGAAAGTATAAAGGATTTGATACAAAAATATGTCAAATTATGTACTTATCAAATTTCCCCACACTTAACCCTTGATCGTCCTCGAGCAAGCCTAAACAAACTTAAAGTAATTCACTTTTATAGGAAAATACGATTGCATTTAGCATATGCAACAAAACTTTAAACCCCCAGGTGGCCCATAGAGGACGAGTTATAGTCTCATGAGGGTTTCTAGTGGTGATACCTACAAACACCTATGATAACTAACATCCAACCATTATTCTCAAGAAGTAACAGAGTAATATGAAAGTGAAATCAAACAAGTATTGAATCTAACCCTTAGTCATTCAAAAGTCAATTTATTTCCACAATAAGCATACTCAAGTGTGTATGTGAATAGTTGATGTCAATAGTAACAAAACCATCCATACTTCAAATAAGTAAAATTTCATAGAATCTCACAAAAAACCATCACCCAATCTCTAATGGAAAAGTTAAACATCATAGGCTCTTTCATTAGTACAAATCTCCACTACACCGAAGACACCACACGAAATCAAAAGGTCTTCAATAAAAGTTATAGTGGGGCCAAAGGGTAGTGATGTGGCTAAGAAATAAAAGGATAGGATACAACAAATGTTCTAAAAACTTCATTGGATTAGAGACATGAAATTTATCAATGATGAATTCTCATACTCCACGAATTTCAACATTGAGGTCTATTGTTATTAAATTGGACCCCTCTTTATCATTTTTATTGATTTTACAACATTGCATTTTTAGTTGTAACTCGTAATATTTTTAACACTTTGCAATTTTATTTTTCTTATAAAAGAGAAACTCCCCCACACTTATCTTCTATTATAACCTAAATGTCTTTTACAAGCTCACCTTGTCAATAGAATTTCTTTTAAGCTACAAATCATTTTTAGAACAATGGTAGGATAATGATGTATTTAGGATAGGTAAGAAGATATGGTTACCATAAAAAAAGACTTATTTATTGAAATGCTCAAAGTGGCTTACTATGGGGGATGCTCTAAATGAATTTTTCTTCCTGTTAAATTTCTACCAAAGTTATTGACTGCCCCTATAAACTTATCATTTTTTTCTAGATTGGTTCCACAAAAGACACAAATATAGTTGAACTTGTGAGTGGTATAGACTTCCATTCTTTTCTTTTTTTTTCTTTTTTTTTTAAGATAGAAAATAAGTTGTGCAAAAATAGAGTAAGTATGATGCTATTTATTAAGGTGTGAACAAGGAATGCATTAATTGCACGTCTTTTTTTTTTATTAGAAAGGTTGAAAAAAAGGACACAAAAATTAAAAATTAGTTACTTACACATGAATGTACATATAGTTGTGATTGTAGCTCATATCTTCCTATTATTTTATGTCCAGTAATGGCTTAAACGCCCTGTGTAGGTTGAGAATATGCTTCCCATTCAATTTTCTTATAAATGGGAAAATAGAGTTTTTTAATGTCAGATTCCCAAAACTATAACACTTATATTCATCATAGAAGTGATTCAACAAATAAAAAATTGTACGTTGTCCTAATCCACATGAATGCATCTCAATGGTCAATATAATGTTATCTAAAGACTCCTTATTCATTACTACTAGAAAACTTAGCCAAAAGAAAGATAATAATAAAATATTTTTCCCCTCTCTGAGGGTTTTTGTAGTTTTAAATGACATCTAAGAGCCTCTATTTATAGTACAAGAATACCTAAATTAGCATCTCTAAATTTACTCCAATTTTCTATAAATATTCTCTAAATTCACATGTCCTTTTCAGATCTAAATATTTTCACACATTGTTATCCATAAAATTAATTAATTTTGGAAATATGATCAACATGAAATTGTGTATTTGTCTGTTAGCTTCATTTTCCAATTTGAATACCTAATTCCAACCATGAGGGAGAAAGTTATGCTTGATTTAAGGAGATGTGTCATCATAGATAGATCCTTCCAATGCACACACTTGGACAAATTTTCTCCTATAATCAAGGTTGAATTAGGCCAAGCTTCTAATAGTAAAGTTGTAGTTCTATCTCTTAAGTTTCAAATGAATCAAAACTCAGTTCTGTAGGGGTTTTGAACTTGGAGTTATGACCAAAATACTAAAATTGTAAAAGTCTAGAATCATGTTTATTTTAAATTTAATGCAAGCCCAAAAATAACTTGAAAATTTCAAGTGATTTCTTGCATATATTTTGATATACACATGATGGACCTAGGCAAAAATAACACTTTTTATCTATTTGTAATCCTTCTTTGATCCAATGAAATATTATCTCCCAACTTACTCACGGAACGTGTTGTCTTCTTTTGTTTTACTTTGGCTTTTTTTATATCTTTTTGTTCATTGATTCACTAATACAAAACATTAATAAAACTATAATATTAACAAGAATAAAGCAAGAAAAGTATAAATGATTTGATACTAAAATATATTAAATTATACACTTATCATAATTCCTTAATAAGGTCTTGGAAAAATTGAAAACCTCTTAAGTTTTTGAAACTTAATGAGAATTTTTGGATTTCAAACAAAAATGGACAAGTTAGGTAGCACCTATTATTAGAATAGGATGCCCAACGCTCCAATTGAATTGAATGTATTATACTTTTTTTTTGTAAAGACAATCTTATGTTAATTGGGAATTATATTAATAAAAAAGGCATTTTCTTTATCTTATGTTTTGCATCTTTTATTTCTGCACATTAGATAAAGTCCTTAGACCAAATTTAGTTACGGGGCATGGTCACGTATAGGATGGTGATCATGGAAATGCCTCTAAGGCTTTGGTCCCAATTAAGTTTCAAGTCGAGAGCTTTTTGAGATAGGACATCAAATAGCTCAGTAAGACTCATACATATGATGCATGCTCGTAAGACGAGGATGTCCATTCCATCAGCATTAGCGTGGAGACCAATTTTATGGGATAAAATCAACCACTATGATTTAATTTATATATAAATATAATTTTAGTATATGTATTTAATATATATCTATCTTGATATTATTTGAAAAGTTCAAATTAATACCAAGAATGTATGTAGACAATTTTGATGATTAATGTAGTCTCACATTAGTCCATATACATAGGAGAGAGAAAAAAAAAAGTTGTTGGAAGATTTGGAATCCTTCCAAGATAAGATTTTGAAATAATTCAAAATTGAAAAACTTTCTAAGAGTTGGAGAAGAAAAATATTTTCAACCTCTATAAATCATTATGGTCGAAAATTACATGAATAATTCAGAAAATTTAAACAAAGATTATTTTGTTTAAAGTCATCTATTTTTCTCTCCAAGAAAAGAAAAAGAAAAAGAAAAACATTTTCTTATTATCATGATTTTCTTGTTCTTTAAAACAAAATTAGTTTCTTGTTATTCTCTTCGTATTATAGTTTCAAAAAACTTAAAGAATTAATTTTTATTATTTTTGAAAATTTACTCCAGTTCTAGATTAGAAAATAATTAAAAAGATACTAGCGAATCCTTTTGATTGGTGTTACTCTTCAGTATTGTGGACCTGATAGAGGGGAGACACTTGGATCCCTACGAGTTCTGAAAGTCCAGGATAAGCAATTGATTGCTTCATTCTCTACAACAACCAGAGTGTACGGAAGGTATAATCTGTATTTAATATTTGTTTATACATTCACTTAAATAAACGCGATCGTTAAAATCACTTTCAAATCGAGGGGTTGAATTTATGTTTGATAAAAAAAATTAATTTTTTGATGCGTTTATCCCTGCGATTATAGAGAACCCAATAGTGGTATCAGAGCCACGATTTTGCTTATTCAGTTAATTTTAGATTTATGTATTCACGTATTTAAATTATTTAAATTCAAGTTAATTATGTAAATTTTGATTTTGCATATTTTTAGCGATTTTTAATTAAAATAATTTTAATTGCTTAAATATGAAAATTGGAAAAGAAATATGAACAAACAGGCTACACGCACTTCGAGTGTGAGACACCCGATAGCTGCACGTAGCAGTGCTCGTGAGGGCGCCCGGTAGCGTGCAGGCATGGGTGCACAACAGGCAGCAGTCATGGTGCTCGTCATGTCGTTTTGAGTTTATTTTTCTTTTTTAATTTTTTGGAATATTAAAATTAAATGTTAATTTTAATAATTTCTAAAAAATTATCCTAAGTTAAAAATTGCGTTTAACAACTTGGTAAATTTACATATTTTGGTAATTGCATATGATACTAATTATGAGCATGTATGGGATAATCATAAGCCAGTTGACCAATGTGATTAGTTTTATTTAATATTTTTAGGTTTTAAAATGGGGCCTGTGAACCTCTTATTCCATCTAAGTAAGTAATTTTATTTTTTGTAAAGAGAGTAAAATAGGTAGTGAGGTTTTTTTTTCTTTGGAAGACGAAGGATAATCTAGAAGAAGGCTTCAATAAAGACCCATGTTTGTATGGGATACAATTATATAATAGAATAGGTTCTATTCCATTTTATTACCCTTAAATTAACCTTTGGTCTATTTTTAGTTCAAATGGACCGCATAGGATTGGTTCATGATTATTTATTTATTTAAGTATATATTAGAAGCATGCTTAGGATTTTATTTAATATTTTTATGCTTGCGCAATGATATTATGATGTCATGCAATAAATAACCAACCTAATTTAAATTATGATGAGGTCTTGGATAAAATTAAACCCCACTTAATTTACTAAAAATTAAGTAAAAGAATTTTTAAAAATTTTCATTTCAAACAAAAATGGACAAGTTAGGTGGGACCTATCATTCCATGCCTACCACAAAGGTAGAGAAATGACAATCGCTACCGCACTTGATCATTGGCCTTTAGTCATGGGGTGGTCTTGTGTTGGAAATTTGTGATCTCTACAAAGCATTGAGATGCTCATGGGATGGAATCTTCATTATGTTGGCCATGAGTCGTGGGACATCTTGATGCTCTATCTACACGAATGTTTGATGGGTATTGTTTAACACTTGGTACCATATTGGCTCGTAAAATTGGGGTATATGGGAAGAGGTGAGGCAAAACAAACTTGAGGGTTGTATGGTGATACAATCGTTAAATAGTTGACTATGGATATAAATATTTCATGGGCTCATAAAATTGGGGTGTGAAATATTTTCGTTGGACCTCAAGCTCACTAGGAAATTTGATTTCCTGAAATTCCATTAGGGGTGATGGAATTCGAAAAAAATAGTGGGAGACATTTAGTATTAAAGACCTTGTATTAAATGAATATGTTTTTTCCATAGTTTACTCATTTTCTAGTTCATGCATGTTTTGTAGATTATTCTACTAAAATGGTAAAGAATCTACTTACAACAATCCTTGAACAAAATAAATTAACTAGACCTAACTTTGTCGATTGGCCAAGAAACCTGAAGATAGTTCTTCAGTCGGAGAGGAGGACAATATCCTTGATATTGCGCCTCCTTCAGTTCCACCGGAGGATATCGCTTTAAAAGCTTATGCAGATTACTTATGTCATGTTGATGACAATCTGCAGGCTCGATGCTACATGCTGACATCGATGTCAAATGAGCTGCAGAGGCAGAACGAGGATCAAGATACTACTTATGGGATCCTCATTCACCTACAAAAGTTATATTGTGAAAGAACTCGGTAAATGAGATATCATATCTCAAAAGATCTTTTCAGATGTCGTATGAATAAGGGCTCTTCAGTCCATGACCATGGATTGAAGATTATAGCCCTCATTGAAAGGCTGGTATCCCTTGGAGTTGTTATGGGGAATAAACTCTATACGAACCTTCTGCTATAGTCTCTGCCTCCATCATTTGACACATTTGTTATTAACTTTAACATACACAACATAGAGACTAGTCTTGTTGAGCTTGTGAACATGTTAAAGACGGTTGAATCCACCATAAAAAATGACAAGTCGGTTTTGCTTGTTGGATCTTCTTTCGGATCAAAAGCTAAAAAGTTCAGGAAATGAAAGAAGAAATGAAAGGGTTCTTCTAAACCCAACAAGCTAAAGGCCAAGGGTGGTGCAAAGAAGGTTTCTTCTCAAGCCAATGACAAGTGCTATTACTGCGGCAAACTAGGGCACTAAAAGAGCAATTGCAAGGAGTATCTTGCAAGCCTGAATAGTTTAGTTATATATTTTATTGAACTTAACTTATCTATTAACAATACTTCATGGGTATTATATACCGATTGTGGCTCACATATCTGTAATAATTTGCAGATGATGACAAGAAGTAGGAAGCTGGATGGAGACAATATGGTTCTTAGGATAGGGAATGGAGCAAGAGTTGCTACATTAGCTATAAGGACCGTTAATCTAGCTTTTGAAAATGTTGTGTAATAGTTTTAAACAGTTGTCTTTTCATTCCAGATATTATTAAGAACATTATCTCTATTCCAGTTTTGGATAGAGAAGGTTTTAGATTTACCATTGAGAATGGAAATTATTCCATTTTCAAATGTTTTGATTTTATCTACTCTAGTTCTTTGACGAATTGTTTATATATTATTACTCCCCATAACCCCATTTTCACAATTCAACAAAATAAAAGAAAATTAGATAATCATAATTCCATGAGCCTATGGCACGCAAGATTTGGATATATTTCTAAGAAAATGATTAATAAATTAGCATAATTGCTTAATATAAAGAACGAGTAAGAACTACCAATATGTGAATCCTGCCTCAAAGGAAAGATGATCAAATCTCCATTTATTGGACTAGTGGAGCGAGCCAAGCATCTATTAGATTTGATCCATACAGATGTATGTGAGCCACTAAGTGTTAGTGTCAGCGGGAACTATAACTGTTTATTAACCTTTACCTATGACTTCTCTAGGTATGGTTATATGTACCTTTTAAGGTACAAGTCTGAAGTATTTGAAAAGTTCAAAGAATTCAGAATCGATGTAGAGAAATAAACTAGATTAAGTATAAAGACTCTTTGATCTGATCAAGGAGATGAATACTTAAGCATAGAGTTTTTGAATTATGAAAAATAGAATAGAATTCTCTTACAATGGACTCCTCCTCCTACTCCAAAAATCAATAGAGTTGCAGAATGGAGGAATCAAACCTTGTTGGACATGGTTCGATCTGGGATGAGCTTTACTACATTGCCTCTTTCATTCTGGGGCTATGCCTTGGAAACGGTGGCATACTTATTAAATAGGGTGCCATCTAAAGTTGTGCCCAAAACACTATATGAGATGTGGTGTGAAAAGACACCTTCCTATAAATACCTTAATGTATGGGGGTGTGCTGCTTATGTGAAGCAGCAAGTGGGAGATAAGTTGGATATGAGATCCAGCTTATGCAAGTTTGTAGGCTATCCAAAGGAGTCTATTGGATACTATTTCTACGACACCTCATAATAAAGGGTGTTTGTTTCGAAGAATGCTACCTTCCTTGAAGAATATTTTTTTTTACAGGGAAGTGGCAAGCTCATAGAACTTGAAGAGGTTTAAGAATCACATAACACCCTAACTAACGTAGTAAATGATACACCAGCTGATGCTGGACCCTCTGAGGCATAACCTCTTTGCAGATCTGAAAGGGTCTCAAGGATACCTGACAGGTATGACTTTTTATTAGAGAACGAAGAAGAGGGACTCCACTTGGATAATGATCCAAGAATCTGTGGAGAGGTAATGTCTGAAATTGACTCGGTGAAGTGCCAAGAAGCTAGGCAGTCCAAAATAGACTCCATGTACTCCAATAAGGTATGTACCTTGGCGGACCCACCATAGGGAATTATTCCCATTAGCTGCAAATTGGTCTACAAGTGGAAGCTTCGAGTAGATAGAGAGATAGCGACCTATAAAGCACGATTGTTAGAAAAAGGTTCTACTCAGAAGCAAGGAATTAATTATGAGAAAAAAAATTATTAGTAGCGATGCATATTATGACTATGAGATATGGCAAATGGATATGAAGACCACTTTCCTTAATGGAAACATTAAGGAAGAGATCTATATGAAGTAGCCACAAGGCTTCATATCCAATGGGAGCGAGCAAAAAATTTGCGAACTCTAGAGATCCATTTATGGACTCAAACAAGCTTCGAGGAGTTAGAGCATCAGGTTTGATGAAATGATCAAAATGTTTAATTTTCATAAGAACCCAAATAAACCATATATTTACAAGAAGGTTAGTGGGAGTGCAGTTACATTTGGTGTGCTCTACATTAACGACATCCTACTCATTGGGAATGATGTAGGGATGTTGCAATCAACGAGAACTTAGTTATCTAATCAGTTTTTCATGAAGGACTTGGGAGATGCATCTTTTATCCTAGGGATAAAGATCTATAGAGAGATCCAGAAGGATGATTGGACTATCATAGTCTATGTACATAGACAAAGTGCTAAAAAGGTTTAGCATGGAAGAATCCAATAGTGGATTCCTGCCTATGAGTCATGGGGTTTCACTCTCTAAGGTTATGTCTCTCAATACACCTAAAGAGAGAAATGATGACTTGCATACCTTATGCTTCCGCAATATGGAGCATAACGTATGCAATGTTATGTACAAGGCCTGATATAGCACATGCTCTGAGTGTCACGAGCAGATATCAGTCTAATCCAGGGGAATTATACTGGAAAGCTGTTAAGATGATCCTCAAGTACTTGAGAAGGACTAAGGATATCTTTCTAATTTACGGTAATGGAGAACTAAAACTAGAGGGATATACAGACTCTAGTTTTCAGTCTGATATAGATGACTTAAAATCCATGTCTAGATACATATTCACCTTGAATAGTGGTGCGGTCAGTTAGAAGAGTTTCAAGCAAGAGACGACTGCGGACTTTACTACCGAAGCTGAATATATTACTACATCAGATGCAATAAAAGAAGCTGTTCAGATAAGAAACTTCATCCAAGGGTTGGGTATAGTTCCATCCATTGTTAATCAGTTAGGATTTACTGTGATAATAATAGAGCCATTGCGCAAGCAAATAAGCCAAGATCTGATCAAAGATCTAAGCACATAATGAGACAATATTACTTAATTAGAGAGATCATTGGTAGAGGCAATGTCATTATAGATCGAGTTACCATAATAGAAAATGTAGCATACCTACTTACTAAGCCCTTAGCACAAAAGATATTCGACGGACATCTTGAGAAGATAGGCCTTAGATATATAGGCAATTAGAGCTCGGGCAAGTAGGAGATTGCTAGAGTAGGATGCCTAATACCTCAATTGGATTAGGTGTATTATACATTTTGTCTTTTGTAAAGACGATCATATTAAGAATCATATTAATAAAAAAGGCATTTTCTTTATCTTATGTTTTATATCTTTTATTTATGCACAATAGATAAAGTCCTTAGACCAAATTTAGCTACGGGACATGGTCGCGCATATTCTAGCGATCATGGAACATGCCTCTAAGCCTTTGGTCTCAAATAAGTTCTAAATCGAGAGCTTTTTGAGATGAGACATCAAATAGTTCAATAAGACTCGCACATATGATGCAGGCTCATAAGATGAGGATGTCACATTCTATTGGCATTAGCGTAGAGATGCAAGTGCATATATATGGGTGCTTGTTAGGAAACAAGTACACTGTATATGTCCTGAAAGAAATTCTTAGTTGGAGGTTTTGTCTGTTGATATAAGAATTTATGTATTGCGATAGTACAAGGCTAGTCCACGAACTCAAGGCATGATGGTAGCCTTGTGTATATCTTGTATATCTTCTGATTGCTTGACAATCATAAATGGGGCATGTTGGGTGTTGCACTGATGTGCATGGAGGTTTATCAGTGACCAACATAGAATTTGACATTTGTCTTTTTAAACAAGGAAATCTCCTATATTTTTATAATTCATAATTCAAAGATCTTGGTCAAGACAGGATGAATCGTAATTCATCAGGAATCATTGGAACTTGAAAATGGATCACAATTATTGAATCATTTAGGGTTTCAACTTATAATCGATGCCCTAGATTTAATCGAAAGATTAACTGTCGAAAGGATCATACGTGTATCGTACTCGCAACTGAAATAGGTTTACTCGCTATTTTACTTAAGACTACTTTGCCATGATTACTTGCTAGGTATTTTCATGGATAGTGAGGTTTTTGTAATAAATGAGTTAATTCTAAGCAGATTAATTACTTGGATTAATTAATTTGAATAATTGTTATTTATAAGTTGAAAATATTGCAATCCCACAACTAGCTTAGTAGTGGATCTAAGAGGGTTACACGTCTTTATAGAAAGTAATATTTTTAATTTTAGAATTTATCCAATGGTTGGAAAGTAATTAATTAATTAAGGGTTCTAATTTAATTTAATGGTTAAATTAAATTATTCAATTACATAATTAGATTATTTTATTGGACTTAATTTCATTAGGAAGCCTAATTGTAGTAAATTAAATTACTCAATTGGATTGATTAAATTGAGATTAAATCAATTAAATATAGTTTCCAGAACTTAAAAAATTAATCTTTATTATTTTTAAAAATTTACTCCAGTTCTATATTAGAAAATAATTAAAAGGATACTAGTGAATCCTTTTAATTAGTGTTACTCTTTCATATTGTGAACCTAATAGAAGAGAGACACTTAGATCCCTACGAGTTCTGAAAGTCCAGGATAAGCAATTAATTGCTTCATTCCCTACAATAATCGAAGTGCACGGAAGATATAACCAAATTTAATATTTGTTTATATATTAACTTGAATAAGCATGATCGTTAAAATCGCTTTCGAATCGAGGGGTTAAATTTATATTTGATAAAAAAATTTAATTTTCAACTGCATTTACCCCTGCGATTATAGCGAACCCAATACCTATGGTTCCATGCCTACAATCAAAAGTAGAGACATAACAATGCTACCGCACTTGATCACTGGCCATGAGTTGTGGGGTGGTCTTGGGTTGGAAAGTTGTGAACTCTACCAAGCATAGAGATGTTCATAGGATGGACTCGTCATTATGTTGGGCATGAGTTGTGGGACATCTTGATGCTCTATCTATACGAACATTTGATAGGTGTTGTTTGATACTTAGTACCATATGGGCTCATAAAATTGTGGTATATGGGAAGACATGAGGCAAAATATTTTGAGGGTCGTATGGAGATACAATCGTTAAGAAGTTAACCACCTTTTGATATATTGTATGGGCTCATAAAATTGGGGTGTGTAATATGTTAATTGGACCTCAAGCCCACTAGAAAATATGATTTTCTGAATTTCTATTAGGGGTGATGGAACTTGAAGAAAATAGTGGGAGATATTTATAATTTAAGACCTTGTTATAAATAAATATGATTTTGAAAGAATGCTCATTTTCAGTCTCTCTTAGGATATTTGATTATCACTTTTAAATCCACTACTACTATTCTAGACACCAATAAATATCACTAAGTTCCAATCTATTCAGATTGCTCTTGAAATTTGAGAATGGTTCTTTAATTTAAGAGGTTAAGAAATGTGCAAAAGAGAGTTTTTATAATAGTTATAGAAACAACTCCTATAAAAGTTGTGGAAGCATCTCCCATTGCACATTCTACAAAAAATTGTAGAGATTCTTCTATAATTGTTAAGAATGGCCTCCTATAAAGAGTTATAGGAGATTCTAGCTGGCAAAGTTAGGGGATTAATTTGGATAAGATTGGTTCGTGCCACTACTGCAAGATAATAGGGCATTGAAAGAGGGGTGCAAGTATTAACTTGTTCAATGATTTAGAAAAATATTTTAAATAGACTTTTGAATTAGAAAAAGTGCTCGTTCAAATTTAAATTTTATTGAATTCATTAGTCGACATTGAAAATTCTTCTTAAGTATTAGATACTATATATTGATCCTATCTCTACAAATTCTTCTTCAAAGTTGCAAGAGTTGACAAGAGAAATACCATCAGCGTTGATGATTCTTCTTGGGTTTAAGATACTAGATATGATCCCACCTTTGCAAAGAGTTGCAAAGAATAACAAGAAAACTGAGACTAAGAGGACAATCTTTTAGCTAAAGGAGAAATCCAATTAACTCTAGATAGATTTAGGGTAGTTTTAATTATTTTTCTTTAATGCTAAAATGACATTAAGATCAGAATCTCTATTGTATAGAGAAAGTTTGGTTGAAAGATCAAAGGTGGAAATGTTCCACGATTCTTAATATTAGTTCATTGACAAATGATTAATTCAACAGCAAATTCCATCCCAGTTATTCAACAAAATAAAAAATAAATTAGATAACTATAGTTTCCAACTCTTATGGCACGTTAGATTTGATCATATCTCTGAGAAAAAATTTACAAGTTGGCCTAATTGCTTGATCTTCCGAAAGAGCAAGGAATGCCAACATGTGAGTCATGTCTCAAGGGAAAGATGACCAAATCACCATTTGTTGGACAAGTGGAGCGAGCCAAAGATCTATTAGATTTGATTCATTCGGATGTATGTAGGTCACTAAGTGTTAGTGCTTGTAGGAACTATCACTACTTCATAACCTTTACCGATGATTATTCTAGGTATGGTTACATCTACCTTCTAAGGTACAAATCTAAAGCATTTGAAAAGTTCAAAGAATTCACATGCAAAGTGGAGAAACACAGTGGGCCAAGTATCAAGGCTCTTCGATCAGATCGAAGAGGTGAGTACTTGAGCATAGCGTTTCTTGATTATCTAAAAGAGAATAGGATTCTATCATAGTGGACCCCTCCTACTACTCCTCATTTGACCCTGTTAGACATGGTTTGATCGATGATGAGTTTAACTAGATTTTCTCTTTCATTCTAGAGCTATGCTCTAGAAACGGCAGCATATCTATTAAATAGAATGCTATTAAAGTTGATGCCCAAAAGACCATATGAGTTATGGTGTGGGAAACCACCCTCTTATGAATAACTTAGGGTATAAGGGTGAGATGCTTACGTGAAGCAGAAAGTAGGAGATAAATTGGATAAGAGATCTAGTTTATATAAGTTCATAGGGTATCCAAAGGAATCTATTGGATACTATTTCTACGACTCCTCAAAAGAAATAGTATTTGTTTTGAGGAATGCCATCTTTTTAGAAGAGGAGTTTCTATTAGATAGAAATAACAAAATTGTGGAACTTGAAAAAATTCAAGAAGTACAAAACCTCCCAATAGATGCAGTAACGAGCTAACCAACTGAAGTTGGGCTTCAACACACAACTTCCTAGGATATCCAAAAGGATCTCAAAGCCACATGAGAGGTATGGCTTTCTTGTTTGAGAATAATGAGGAAAATCCACCCTTGGATAGTGATTCAAAAACTTATAGAAAGGTGATGTCTGACATCAACTTTAGAAGTTGGCAAGATGCCATGCAATTTGAGATGGACTCCATGGACTCCAATAAGGCATGGACCATGGTGGACCCAGTATAGGGAATAGTTCCCATTAGCTGCAAATGGATCTACTAGCAAAAGCTTGGATTAAATAGAGTGGTAGTGACCTACAAAGCATGACTGGTCGTGAAAGGTTATACTTAGAAGCAATGAATTATTTATGAGGAAACTTTTTTGCCAGTGGCGATACTTAAATCTATTCGGATAATGCTGGCCATATTAGCATATTATAACCATGAGATGTGGCAGATGGGTGTGAAGACCATTTTTCTTAATGAAAATATTAAGGAAGAGATCTATATAAGGCAGGCAGAAGGCTCCATATCCAAAAGGAGTGAGCAAAAAGTTTGCAAGCTCTAGAGATCCACTTATGGACTTAAGCAGGCATTCTGAAGTTGGAACATCTGGTTGATGAGCTAATCAAATCGTTTAATTTCTATAAAAACCTGAATAAACTTTGTGTCTACAAGAAGGTTAGTGAGAGTACAGGGATATTTATTGTGATGTATGTTGACGGCATCCTACTTATTGGGAATGATGTAGTAATATTGCAGTCAACTAAGACTTGGTTGTCTAAATAGTTCTATGTGAAGGATTTGGTAGAAACATCCTTTATTCTAAGAATAAAGATCTATAGAGATAGTTCTGGAAGGATAATTGGACTATCTCAATCCATGTACATAGATAAAATGCTAAAGCGGTTTAACATGGAGGAATCCAAAGCGAGGATTCTTGCTAATGAGTTATGGCATTTCTCTGTCAAGGGCTATGTTTTCAAAGACTCCTAAGGAGAGGGAAAGGATGACCCACATACCATATGAATATGCCATTGGAAGCATAATGTATGGTATGCTATGTATGAGGCCTGATGTCATATATGCTCTGAGTGTCACGAGCAGATATCAGTCTAATCTAGGTGAGGAACACTGGAAGACCATAAAGATGATCCTCAGATACTTGAGAAGAATTGAAATTGGAAGGCAATACCAATTCTTATTTTTAGTCTGATATAGATAACTCAAAGTCTATGTCTGGATACGTATTCACCATAAATAATGGTGCGGTTAGCTGGAAGAGTTTCAAGCGAGAGATGACCGCGGATTCTACCACTGAGAATGAATACATTGCTACATGCGATGCAGCAAAGGAAACTGTTTAGATGAGGACCTTCATCCAAGAATTGGGTATAGCTCCATCAGTTGTTGATCCTGTATTGATATACTACGATAACAATGAAGCTATTGCGCAAGCAAAAAAACTAAGATCTCATCAAAGATCCAAGCACATTATAAGGTGATACCACCTAATTAGAGAGATCATTGGTAGAGGAGACATTGTAGTGGATAGAGTCACTTTGGTAAAAAAAGTAGCAGACCCACTGACCAAGCCCCTAGCATAAAAAGCTTTCGATAGACATCTTGAGAAAATGGGTATGAAGTACATGGGTAATTGGCACTAGGGCAAGTGGGAGATAGTTAGAGTAGTGTTCGACGCACAAATTAGATTGAGCATCTTCTATACTCTTGTATTTGTAAAAAATAATCTTTTTCAAATCATAATAATAAAAATAGGCAATTTTCTTTATCTTTAATTACGTATAGTAATTAGATAAAGTCCCCAAACTAAACTTCGCTACGGGGCATGGTATCACATTTAATATGGTGATCATGGAATATGCCTTTATGGCTTTAGTCTTAAATTAGTTCTCAGTCGTGGGCTTTTTGAGATGGGACATCGAATAGCCCAACAGATTAGCGTATACGATGCATGCTTGCATGAGAAGGATGTCTCGCTCCATGGATATTGGCGTAGTGATGCAAGTGCATGTATGTGGGTGCTTGTTAGAAAATAAGTACACTAAATAGACCCATTGGAAATTCTTTGTTAGAAACATTGTTTGTCTAAATAAGAATTTTCATGTTATATAGTTCACGATTAGTCCTTATACTTGAGGTACCATGGTAGCCTTGTGCTTATCGTGTTCCATTTTGATGTATCTTTTGATTGCCTAACAATCATAAAGAGAGTACATTGGATGTTGCATTGACATGTATTAAGGTTCTTGAGTAGCCAACAAAGGATCCATAACTTGTCTGGCAGAACAAGTGAATCTCCTATTTTTTCATAGTTCATGACTTAGAAGTCCTTGACCAAGGTAAGATGAATGTTAAACAGAGATTTTTAATGATTCATCAAGAGTCATTACAACTTGAAATAGAATCATAGTTATTGAATCAAATAGGGCTTCAACTAATACAACTTACCCTAGATTCAATTGGGAGATTAGATGACAGAAGGACTGTATGTTTATGACACTCGCAATAGACATAGGTTTACTCATTATTTCACTTAAGACTACATTGTCATAATTACTTGCTAGATGTTTTCATGGATAGTGAGGTTCTTGGAATTAATGAGTTAATTTCAAGCAGATTAAATTATTTGATTAATTAATCAGAATAATTATTATTCATAAGTTGCAAATATTGTAAGCCCACTCTAGCTTATTTGTAAACCTAAAGGATCACACACAAATTAGAATAAAGCATTTCTAATCTAGGAATTAATCTAAATAGTTGGATTTAAGTAATTAATGGAAATTAATTTAGGGATTAAATTAATTCAATGGGTTAAAATAACTATTCAATTAAGTAAAGCGATTATTTAATTAATCCTAATAAGATTAGGAAGTCCAATCAGAGTAAAATAATTAACTGATTGGACCAGTTAATTAAAATTGGGTAAATTTAATTAATTAGATTAATTAATGGACTTTGTAAAAGTTCAAGCCCAAAATTAAAGTGGCTCATTATTTGAGGCCCACTTGAATTACTGGAAGAGAAAATGAAAATTAAGATAATATGATTTTCTTATTAATTGTCTCATGAAGATAATGAAAGATATAAGATATCTATCTTGATTGCATTGGAATAGTTCAAGACAATCAAGAGGAGAGAAAGATAGCTAATTTTGTGTCTTGTAGAAGCCCACAAAATCGGCCTCATACATTCAAGAATAAGAGTTGATTAAGTTAGATATTTTTGGAGAGTTTGACTCTACCAAACAACCAATTTCTACACATGGGAAAATGAGGAACTGGTGAAAATTAAGGGATAATTTTCAACTCTCCATATGTCTTGAAATGTCCGAAAATTTGAGGGGATGTATCTATCTCAATTTTTGGCAACTACATAAAAAAAACAAGAGGAAAAATTATTTTTTCTAACTTCACTCTTTTTCTCTCCCAAAAACCTCTTCCAACATAATCAAAGAATCTTCTTTGATTATGTATGTATTGAATTCTTAACTCCACAAGTTGGATTAAGAATTAATACTAAAAAAAAAGACACCCCAAACTGGATTAGTAAATAAATTAAAATCACTAGTGAGGTTTTAATTCTGTGTTCTTGCCAAAACATGTGGACTTTTTTAAGAGGGGGACAATTGGATCCCTTGTGAACTATTTTGTTAAAGTGATTCATAGCAATTGATTGCTACGCACCATAAAATTCAAAACTTCATTTACATTGCTTTGTAAAACTATCAATACACACAACTGTTAGAATCGCTGCAAAGTTAGGGTGATGTAATAATTGTTGTTACATATGTTTATTTGTAAATTAATTTTAAATTCTCCTATGTACACCCCGTAGTTATAGCGAACCCAACAATTAGAAGAAATGGGGTTGAAATATGAAAAATTGAAAAAATAAGAAAAAAGGGTTTTAAGCCGCAAACCAGAAAATCCATGTTGCGGGTCAAGGAGTTGAAAAGTGACAGTGCGTTTCGAGTCGCGGCCCAAAAATTCCATGCCACGGCCCTAATAACGCGGTTGTACTGTGTATAACAAAAAATTATTGTCCAACGGACTTTTGATGATAAGTGGCAAAAAAAGGCACTTTTTGGCATCTTTCTTGTTTCCCACACCTTAAATACAATACATATATCACTACCCATGTGATATGTTTGTATATACACTATATACACTATATACACAATTCACATCACACTTTACATCACATAATTCATCACCACACATACTCTACACCTAAATTCTCATTCACTTTTCCTCTCCTCCCAAAACACGTATTTCTCTATATTTTTTTATTCACCACACAAAGAACACACACACCCATTACTAAAGGGCTTGGGATTTGAAGACAAAATGAGGAGGAGCTTTATTGGGCATTGAAGATTTTGAAAAAAAAGTGAAGAATCACTTAGTGATGGTAATCTTCTACTTTAATTTCTTATTTCATTTTGCTTAGTTTTGAGAAATTTGTAAGAATCATGATGTTGGCAAACACTTGGTACTTGTTTAATTTCAATATAAACTAAACTAGTTTTGTCAATGCTTGGAAAGCCATCTTAATGGAGTTATGAGTTGATGCTTATATTGTCATTGAAATGTTGTTTTTATTTTGATGAGCGTATACTATGTTTTTAAAGCTTCTTGAGACTTGGCCAATTTCAAGTTGATTTTAATTATTGTAATTAAGACCTAGAGATGTGATTGTAGTAATGGATTAGGTAGTATATACCACCGACTGACCCCTATAAAGATATAGACATATGTATGTGCAATATTTATAGATGTGAAAATAAAAAACTAAGGGAATTCACAAAGCTCAAGGAACTCTTAGTAGGATGGTCCATAACTAGAGATGGTGTCGGTGGCCTACTAGGGGTAGATTTGGTCCAATTCAAGAGAGAGTATCAATTTTGTTTGGAAGACCCACTATCACACACCCCACATCATTCTTAATCACAATTAAGCTAGGTTCATAACCACGTAGAATAGCTAACCAATGCCTTGACTCTCGTCAATATTGAATTCAATATGCCAATCTCCTTGGGTTTTAGTTGTTTTTGTTAAATTTTATAGTTGTTTCATCTTAATTCATTCCTACTATTATCATTAGGTTAAACAAAGAATAGGCATTCAATATTTTGTATCTACACATGCACTCCCTGAGGATACTCTACTCTACTCATTCTTTATTATTTGTTGACACCATGTACTTGATGTTTATTACCACCTATTTTTAGCTCACCAATCTCTGAAGCTCGCAAACTTTTTGCTTGCTTATGTTTGATTTGAAGACCTCATGCTGCTTAATTTATATTCCATTCTCAATACCCCTATTGAGAAAGACAATTTTCATATCCCTTTGCTATATCTTGTAGTTGTAACATGTAGATATGGCCAACAGGAACAGAATGGACTTTAGCATCACATCCGGTAAAGGTATCCTCAATAATTAACACCTTCAATTTTAGTGTATCCTTTTTCCCAGTCGTGCCTTTATAGGTCACCACCTTCCCATGTTCTCGAATTTTAAATTTGTAGACCTATTTGCAGCCAATGGGAACCATTCCCACCATTGGGCCCACCAAGGTTAATACTTTGTTGGAGTACATGAAGTCCATTTTAGATTGCTTGGCATTTTTCTGGGTTTTTGAATTGATGTCATACATCATTAATCCTTACTTAGATCAATATTTAGAAAAGAGATCCTTCTTACTTCTCTCTAGCGAGAGGCCCTTACCGTGTAAATGGCCTTGAGATCCTTTCAGATCTCCTTGGAGGTTGTGTATTGAAATTTTAGTATTTTTTTCATGCACCATTGCCACTTGTGGGAAAATTTGTGGTTCTTGAACACCTTCAAACTATAGATCTAGCCATTTCTATCTAATAGAAATTCCTTCTTCTTAAGAAGATAGTGTCCCTAGAAAACAAACTCTTTTATTCCTATGGATCATAAAAATAGTATTCAATGGATTCCTTTGAATACCCCACAAATTTGCATAAGCTAGATTCACATTCAACTTATCTCCCACTAACTGCTTTAAATAAGTAGGTCATCTTAGGTATATATACAAGGTGTCTTTGCCATATTATATCCCATATGATGTTTTTGGATATTGACTTAAATGATATTCTTACTCGATAAGAATATTATTAATTCTAAGGTGAATTCCTAGAATAAATAAGGAAATAGGTGAACTCAACATAGATTCACTTAAAGTGAGAATCCAATTCTCCATTAGATATACAAAGAACTTACCGCCTTAGTATTCTCATCCTCAATCACATTGACAGATTTAATACTTTGCCCAGCTTAATTATGTACCTCATGTCTAAATTCTTTGAACCATTCAAAGGATCTTAGAGTAATGAAGTAAGAATAGTTCACTTGTGCACTAATACTTAGTAGACTATATATGTCCATTTGGATCAAATCCAAATAAGTGGTTTGCTCAATTTGTCATACAAATGGTAATTTGGCCATCTTTCGCTTGAGACAAGATTTACAAGTCGGCACCTCATGCAAGTCCAATAGGGCAAGCAAATATGCCATCTCATGAACTTTTGTTTAGAAATATGACCTAATCTGGCTTCCACAGGTATGCACTATTTTGATTATCAAATTCTAATATACTTTGTTGATTATATAGCATAGAATTTGGGATTTTATAGTTCAGTTGTCAATATAGCAAAGATAAATAAATAATACTATCCTAATCTCATCCTAAGTTAACTGGATCATTCCTAAAGCCAATAAAGGAAATCTTCCCTTATTCTCAAGCTTAAGAATGTCCTTTGTCTTAGTCTCCATTTTTTTGTCATCCTCTACAACCCCCTGCAAAGATAGGATCATATCAAATATCTAATACCAAGAAACATTTATCAACCTTAACGATTGATTTTAATGAATTGTAAACTTGAATTAAAATCCCTTATAATTCAATTGATCAAGTCAATACCAATGCTTCCTCTTTCCATACCCCAAATATCTGCAATAGTGACAAACATCTACTCTTTCAGATGGATTGAGCTGGTAAGTTTATTTGTCTAGATTGTCCTAAGTGGAATTATTAGCGATAACAATTATCCAATGCGAGGCAGAAAACTAAGCATTCATTCTATTAATATCCATTTATGATTTGGTCTTTAATCATAAATGTCTCCCACTATTTTATTCAAATCTCATCTCCCTCTAGATGGAAATTTGGGAAATCTAATTTCCTAGTGAGTTTGAAGTCCAATGAGCCTTCCCATACACTCAACTTTTATGGACCCATATAATAAAACTAAAAGGTAGCTAACAACATTAACAATTGCATCCCCATGCAACCCTCAAGCTATTTTGCCTCAGCTTTTCCCATACATCCCAATTTTATAAGTCCATATGGTATTAAGTGTCAAGCTATCAAACATCCATGTAGATGGAGCATCTAAACATCCCACAAATCATAGCTAATGATAAAGATGAGTCTACTCTATGGGGATCACAATGCTTATTAGTGGTCATAGCTTGCCTACACTTAGCACATCCCATGACTTGTGGCCAACAAACTAAATGTGGTAGTGAATCAACATGCCATTACTTTTGATGGAAGGCATGGACGATTGGTTCCCACCCAATATTGCCCATTTACGCTTGATATCAAACCAACCATGGTTCTCAACTTGAAATATTTTCAAGTGAGGGTCATACTAGATTTATTATGTAAGATCTCATCGTTTTCTTATCTTGCTTATTTAATGTTCACTATCCTAATGATGGTAAACATACATTTTAAGAAGCATTAAATAAACGCATCATGCATAAAATACATACTAAAAAAAATGGATAATCATGAGTCTTTAATCCTATGTGATCCACTCGAACCAAAGTGGAACAAGGTCAATCTAAGGGTGATAGTTAAAATACAAATAGACCTATCTATTATATAAATATGACACATACATTCATGGGCCTTAATTTCTCATTTTTTCTCCATCTTCATTCCATCTTCTTGTGATATCCGCCAAATTATAATTTGAAAAACTATAAGAAATTAATTTCTACTCTCATTACACTTGCTAAAACTATAAGAAACTTTGAAAAATTCCAAAATGAGGTACATAGAAGGGAGAAAGAAGTACGGCAAGAATAAAAATGGAGAAACGAGACTTGCAGACCTTATTTTAATTAAAACTAAAAATAATTAATATGTGCATAAATTAAACAAATCACACTAGCCTAGGCTCCATGATCATCCAACAATACGTTTAAAAAATAATTATCATATGATAATTAAAGCATGTAAATTTATTAATTACAGTATGTGCAATTCTTTCAAATTTGGGATTAAAAAAATTAATTTTTCATGAAAAATATTTTTTTATAAATTAAAAGTAACATTTAATTTTAAAACAAAAAATATAAAATTTCATGTAACAATTACGTAACGAGATGGAACGGGACAAAAGCCCTAGGATGCTATCTTGGGTTGTTGTCTCGTCGGGTGGCAGGCTACTACAGTAGCTGTGCACATGATGGGTTGCCTGAGGCACCCGTCCTGTGCCTTGGTGCCTACACATCTTGTGGCCTACACGTCAGGTACTAGCATAGTAGGCGCCCATCGCTAGCACGTCCGGTGGGCATCCTCCACATGTTAGGAAGCCTGCGCCAGCACATCAGGTGGCCCACGCCCGTACGTTGAGTGGCTGGTAGCTGCACGTTGGGTGGTAGATGCTCAACAGGCATTGTAGTGCCATGTGTTGTTGCCCCTGTGATGGGCATTCTATCAACTTACTGCCTAACTATCGACCCAACGCCAATCAACAGACAACTCACCCAATGTCACACATCGGGTGATCGGCAGCACTATTTTTTTTTTTTTTGGTTGTGTTGTCCAAGAATTCAAGGTTTTCACAAAATCTTGATTTCTTAATTTCTTGATCTTATCAAGAAATTTTTATTTCTTGATCAATCCTGAAAACTTTATCAAAAAACTAATTTTCTTAATCAACAAATTAACCTTTTAATTTTTAATTCTTGCCCCATTTCAGGAAATTCAAGATTTCACAAATCTTGAAATTCTTGAACCACATTAAAACAATAAATAAAATAAACCCCAAATAAAAAATAATAATTTTGATCATACCATACTGACATATAAATATCCAATTTATCACATAAAATTAAATAAACATAATCATGAAGGTATAAAAAATGCATAATCTAGACTATAATACCACTGTTGAGTTCGTTTGGTCCCAGGATGCGAAACGTAGCAAAATTTAAAAAATTATAAAAACACATAACATGAGAAAATAAGACATCTCGAAACCTATGCAATTGATAGAATTATGTATTTTTAACACCTTGTGTGGGAAAGTTCCAATATGAATAAATCTCCACGTTTTCAATTCAAACCCCTTTGATTGAAAACTAATTTGCTTCTAGGATCTCAAATGTTATCCTTCTAATGATATCCATATCTTAAATGCCTACTCCTAACCAAATCCTAGGCTAGTAGTTTTTAATTCGATAATTCTATCCTAGAATGATTTTGTTTGGAACAAGAACACACTAACAATTAGTGTCTTAGATGTTCAATTTAATTGTTAATTCAACAATTGAATCAAGAATTAAACTAGGTAAAAGGTTGGTGAACTTTTGGAGATTGAGGAAGAAAGGACAAATTTTTAGAGATGAAGAAAACATTTTTCTTCAAGAGAAGGGAGTTGTTTTTCCATTGTTTTCCAGTAGAAATTCTGCAGTAGATCACTCCAAAAAAACATAAAAGAGGGTTGCCAATAGAGACTCCCTCAAGTCCTTTTAGTACTTTTCTTCCTTTCTTATCTCCAACTATTTTAGGAAGTGTTATTATCTCATAAGGACTTTCCTTTTATCTTATTGCCTCTTAGAGATTGCATTCTCAATCCTACTTCCTCTAAGAATTGGATTCTCAATCTAATTTCCTAATGGGTTTCGTACAAGCCTACATCTAATAGGCCTAGGCCTAATAAAATAATTTGACCCTAATTTAGTTGATCAAATCAATTCAATTAGTTCATCTAATGAATTAATTAGGCCCATCTTAATTAATTATTCTAATCAATTAATTAATTATTCCAATTGAGATCCCTAAACTAATTGGTTCCAATCAATTAATCTAATTAATTAATTACACTAATTCAACACTTGAATTAATTAAAGCCCCATTAATTAATCACATTAAATAAATTAAATCCAACACTTGATTAATTTCTAGACTAAAAATGGACTTGTCCAAGTTTTGTTGTGACCCATTAGGTTCATTCTAGCTAGTCGTAGGCTAACAACTCTTGCAACTTAGTTTAACAAATAATTATTTTTGGTAATTAATACAATTGATTACTTCTCTTGGAATTAACCTATTAATTCTAGGAACCCACAACTCATGACTCCCAGTCTTAGGTGAGGTGCAAACCTATTCCAATTATGAATACCATACAAGTATGGTCCTTCCGTTTACTAATTTTCCTATTGAGCCTAGGGTATGGATTATTAGTCAAAACCTATTAGCTCAATAACTATGTATCCATTCCAAGTAGCTTGACTCGATGATAAATAATTAGAACCCCACATCTAATTTCTATCCAACCTTGGCCAAGAAATTTTAGAGTCAAATACAGTGGAACACATAGGAGTTTCACCTGTTCATCTAGATACGTGATAAATCCTTTATTGGCCACTCATTAATCTCCATATATGAAGATGTTACACCTAATATAAACCTCTTATGATTGTCAGCAATAAAAAAATACATCAAAGTGCAACATGTTATGCATAAGGTTATCGTGGTGCCTCAAGTCTAAGGACTAATTCTTATACTATCACAATAAGAAAATTCCTATTTGACCATAGAATATTTCAAATTAGAAATTGTTAGGTGGGGTAGTTCACTGTTCTTATTCCCCAACAAGCACCTGCATTATGCACTAGTGTCACCACACCAATGCCCATGGAATGAGGCATTCTCCTTTTGAGCCTTCATCGTATGCACACATCTCAATGGGATCATTGATGTCCTATCTCAATAATCCTATACTTGAAATGTTTTAAGACCATAGTCTTGGAGTCTATTCCACAATCGCTATCATATACGTAACCACGCCCTATAGCTATATATGATATCTAAGGACCTCATCTAATTCTTATGATAAATTTAAGATGAAGATTATCATTTAATTGATATTACAATTAATAAGAATGATTCCATAAGAGTATATAGATTGAAAAATCAATTGGCTTATCGGGCACTACTCTAATAGAAGCTTGCAGAGTATCATCAACAAGTTGATGTTGATTTATAAGTACAATGCTATATGATGGCATCGATGTCGAATGAGTTGAGGAGGCAACATGAGATACATATACATGCACATTATATCTTCATTCACATACAAGAGTTATGTGGTGAGTACACTAGGCAAGCGAGATATCAAATCTCAAAAGAGCTTTTTTAGACCCATAGGATGGAAGGCTCTTCAGTCTATGAACATAGATTGAAGATAATAGGCCTCATAGAAAGGCTCGAGTCCATCAGAGTCGTTATGGACAACTAACTTTATATGGACCTCATCATGTAGTCTTTTCCTCCATAGTTTGATACCTTTTTTATCAACTTCAACATGCATAAGATGAAAAGTAGCCTTACTAAGTTGGTTAACATGTTGAAAATGACTGACTCCATAATGAAAGAAGGACAAGTCGGTCATTCTTATTGGATACCCATCCAAATTAAAGGCTGTAAATCCCAAGAAGAGGAAGGAGAAAGGGAAAGATTCCCCGAAGGCCAATAAGATGAAGGCAACTGGTGGGTCATCTAAAGGCTCCAACAAGGTTAATGATAAGTGTCACTATTGCAGCAAACTTGGGCACTAGAAGGGACTTCAGGGAGTACCTTGCGAGCTTGAAGAGTTTAGTTATACATTTTGTTGAAGTTAATCTATCAATGAATGATGGTTCTTAGGTATTGGATATCGACTGTGGGTCTCATCTTTACAATGATTTGCAGGTGATGGCAAGAATCAGAAAGCTAAGTAAAGGAGAAATAGTCCAGCGGTAGGGGAATATAGCAAAGGTTGATGCATTAGGCATAGGAATTGTTGCTTTGCTTTAGGAAATAGAGTTGTTTTGGTTTTAAATAATTATCTTTATATTCCAAAGTTAGTTAAGAACATTATCTCCATTCTTGTTTTGAATGGAGAA
Organism: Paulownia fortunei; assembly: GCA_019321725.1. Lineage (NCBI taxonomy): Eukaryota > Viridiplantae > Streptophyta > Magnoliopsida > Lamiales > Paulowniaceae > Paulownia > Paulownia fortunei. The sequence continues at coordinate 12,935,386 of CM033111.1, read as the reverse complement.
GGTTATTATTTTACAATAAGGATAGAAGTTGATCCATCTCCAAATATTATTATTTGATTTTTAGTGGCACAATGATGAATGGTTTATAAAATATTACTACCCATAACATCACTTTCCATGTTCAACAAAATAATTTTTTCATAGCTCCAAACTCTTGTGGCATGCTAGATTTGGTCATATCTCTGAGAAAAGAAACTCAATTTTGAGAACTAGTAAGGAATGCCAACATGTTAATCATGTCTCAAAATAAAAATGTCCAAATCACCATTTATTTGTGCTACAACTTTAAGGTTGAAATTCTAAGTGTGGGTTGTCTTATGTAATGAATTTATCGTGAATTTGATGTCGACCGACAGGGAAGTTGATTGCAGTTCTTAGGATTATATTTCTTGGGATAGGGGCTTTATGTGGCTTATATTATTAAGAAAGATATTTTTGTTATAATTAAGAAATTAAATTAATAAAAGTACTAAGGATTAGGGACCCGCTCTTAAGTTTTAGATAGAGGAACGATTGTTTATTATTTTATTTGCCTCTTTTTAAATATCACTATTGGAATCCACACATAATGAAGGTTCCAATGGAAAGATGTTATGATATATCTCATGAATTAAGGTGATCATGTTATTGTCTTATTATCTGTAAATTATCTTTTAACGTCAATACTTGTTTAAAGGATCAAGTAATTATACTCATTTTTATCCACAACAAATCAAGGTTCCATGTTACCAGTCGTTATAGTAGAACCAAACATTTAACTAAATAGATCCAAGTATTTATTGTGTCATTGGTAATACAAAAATCAAGAACCTCCACTAAACAAGGAGGGTTTAATCATAAATTACAATAATAATACAACACAATTAAATATTATGTACCTTTATAACCATTCATCTTTATCCATCAAGATATTTCACCTTTTCTTTTCAGCTAATTGAAATTTTGAAAGACATAATGAAAGTAGAGAATACTAAATATAGAAGAGAAACTGGAGAAGACATTTTCATTACTACTAGAAAACTTAGTGCAAAAGAAAACAACACTAAAATTTTATTCTTACTCTCTCCCCTTCACAAACTTGATGCATGTCCTATTTATAGTGTTTGGAGAATGCTAGAGGCTAAAAATATAATGGAGGAATTTAAAAATTAAGTGGTATGCTTTTTGGGCAAGAGTTAATAAGTTATTATACTAAAATTCAAACCCCTCATTTGACAAATTTCTATCTACCTAAGTGAAATGAATTTTCAAACCGTATATAGTCAGATTCCAATGATAGAAAAATCAAAATTGTAGATCTTTCTTTACTATTTTTAATGTGTGTCATTTTTCAAATTTGGCTGTAGGATGAGGGAGATATGATCAAATTATGTGATCATGTTCCATAACCATTATACAACATCAGCAGAGCATTGCAACATGTTTCTTGACCATTTTGGCATATTTTCATGTCATTTTGTCTTCAGTAAACTTGTTTATCTATATCTTTGTATAACATATCCGAATTTCAGCTCAACATCAATTTTGTTTTAAGAGATATGACCCAATTTGTAAAATAGGTTAGGAATGGGTTCAACTATGATTCGAATATTTGGTGATGCATTTTATACAGCCAATTCTAATCCAATTTTTTTATCCTCACACGTTTAGTATGGGCTCCAAAGTCAAATTGAACTTGTAAATGAATAACCTATCAATCCATAGCCTCAATAATCAACCCAAAACTATTTTAGAATCAAATTTTATGCCAATTTCTCTAAACCTACGCAAAAAAAGCTTCTTGATCTGATTTTATGTTGATTTCTCATTTTATTCCTAAAACAAAAAAATACTTTAATTGAGAGTTCTAATGATTGTTTCAAAGTGAAAATAATTAAGTAAATCCTAATTAATTATACACTTTCAAATGTTCATCACACCCCCTAACCAACTTGCCCCCTCAACCAGCTTATTACTAGTCGCTAGTAATTATAGTGTAATCAAATATAATAGAAACAAAAAAGAACATGGCATCATGAGCAGAATTTAAAAGAAACCTGTAAAATAGTCTAACAATCAAAACAATCATTTTTTAGAGATTACAGATGTTATCGAGATTTTATTTCATTTTATTTTTTTTTTTATTTTTTTATTTTATTTTGTTATCTTACCAAAATATGCCTTGAAATTTTAATGTTAAACCTGAAAATGAAATGGTGAATTTTTTTCTTTTCTTTTTTGAATTGTTTTGTTTTGTTTTGCAACAACATGACTCGCATGATAACAAAAGATCAAAAGAAGGATCTATATCTATACTCACATCACTAGTTACAAAGCGAAATATTTCAATTGGAATAGATAACTACATAGATTTTGCCTAATTTATTTCTCCACATGCAAGGTAAACATAATTAAGCTTCTCAAATAAGGGGTGCATCTCAAGAGTATCAAAAAGTTACTCTTTATTCTGCCACCCTTTCTCATGGTTTCAACTTACTAAAAAAAAACACTTTATTTTTTTAAAATAAGAACTAGAAAAGAACATATTAAACACACAAGACATAATATCAACTATTCCTCTCACAACCTAATAGACATTGTCCCTAATGTCGAAAATAGATAGGAAAGTAGAGTATAAAAGATATCACCTGAAATGTGACTTATTGGAAAAAAAATCTAAAACAACACAGAAAAACACATTTTTTGTTAAAACCATTAATGAAAAATTTAACAGGCTGAAAGTTAAATTTAGTTTACATTTTCGACTACTGTCCTTATCCGACCACTCCATATAAGTCAAAGTTGGATCAGATTCTTGCACATATGCTAGAAATTGATCGATCAGTTGGTCTGGTGTTGGTGTAGAAATGAGTATTCATCTTGCAAATGGTGAAATAAAATCTTTTTTCACAGCATGATCTACAAAAGATAGCAAACCATCAAAGAAATCATTAATATTAAGAACACCTATAGGTTTTTGGTGAATGTTGAATTTTGCCCAAGAGACAACTTGGAATAACTCCTCGAGTGTGCAAAAACCACCAGGTAGGGTGATGAAAACATCTTTATTTTTAACATGTTAGTCATTCTGTACTGCAAGTTTGACACTTTTTAGCTCATCTCCAATAGTTATGTCTGTTATATTCTATACTGTTAAAGGTTTTGTGATAACTACTAAGACTTTGACTACTAAATAAGCAGAAGTAGCAACACTCCCTATTAATCCCAGACTGTCTCCCCATATACTAAATGAATTTTTCTTGCTGCTAGAGTTCTACCAATGTTATTGGCTACTTCTATAAACTCACTAATATTTCCTAGATTGGCTCCACAAAGCACACAAATACAAGTGAAGAAGAACCCTCTACTTGTTCTCTCTCTCCCTCTCTTTTTCTTTTGTGAAAGTAAGTTGTGCAAAAATATAGTGAGTACGGTGCTCTTTATTAAGTTGTGAACAATGAATATATCTTCCCATTTGAATCTTTATTATGTTAGGATTCCAATTGTGGCATTTATAAAAGGTAAAAATAATGAATAATCATTTCTCTATCCAGAACTCAAGAGCGGATCCCTAATCCTCAATACTTTTGTTACTTTGATTCTTAGTTATAGCATAATTTTTTCTTTATATTCTAAACTACATAAAGCCAATCTTTTAAGAAATATAATCCTAAAAACTTCAAATAACTTTCCTGTGGATTGACATCAGACTCCCAAAAAATTTATTACTTAACACAACCTGCACTTGGGTTTACAACTTTAAAGTTGTAGCAAGTTTTTGGCATCATCGTCGGGAAACGCATGGTAAGTATTCAAGTTTGTAAATATTTTTCATTTGTAAATATTGTGTGTTTGTGTTTTTTAGGTTTATATGTTCATATGGTATCGTAATCATAATTTTTGTAGTTTAGTTAGAAATAATTTTGAAACTTTGTTTGGAAATTTATTTAAGCCACCTCCACACACTTCCACCATGGCTGAAAATAAAACTGTGTAGGTTGAAAATGAAAATCAATAGGTGCGTAACATGTGTTATTACTTTCAACCTCCTTAAAATTCTTCTCCTTTTTATTTCATTTCTCCTCACAATGAAAATAACTTTCGATTCGACCTAAGTATGCTACCTTTACTACCTAATTTCCATGGTTTAGACTTTGAAAGTCCTCACTTGCATCTGAAAGAATTTGATGAAGTATGTGCCACTTTTGATGATCAAACTTGTACAAATAAAATTGTTAAGCTCAAATTAGTTCCTTTTTCTTTAAAATATAATGCAAAAACTTAGCTTAACTCTTTAAAACCTAGGTCCATGGGTATTTGCCAAGAAATGCAAGTTGAGTTTTTGAAAAAGTTCTTGCCAATTCATAAAACTAATACTTTGAAAAGACAAATTCAAATTTTTTCTCAAAATTCTAATGAAGCTTTCTTTCAAAGTTGGGAAAGATTTAAAGATTTATTGAATTCATGCCCATATCATGGTTTTGAAAAACGGTGCTTAATTAGTTTCTTTTATGAAGGTTTAACTCCTGAAATAAAATAATTTGTTGAAATAGTGTGTAATGGTTAGTTTCTTGATGAAAAACCTGATGAAGCCCTAGAAAATCTAGATCATTTAGCAAAAAACTCTCAATCATGACATAATGTTAATTCTCCCGAAAGTTCTATTAGATCTAATCATGCTAATAGTAATAAAGAAAAATATTACCTTAGTGAAGAAGATGATCTAAATCGTAAGATTGCTAGTTTAACATAAAAAGTTGAGGTCATGGAACTTAAAAAAGTAAAGAAAAACAGATCTGTGCAAGATGAAAAAGTTTGTAGTATTTGTGAACTTATGGGACACTCTACCAATGAATGCCCAAATATTCCAGCACAAGTAAATGTCATGAACACATTCAAAAAGCCCTTTTATTCTCCATATTCTAAAACTTATAATCCACAATGGAGAAATCATTTCTACTTTAGTTAGCGAGATAAGAACCGTGCCCGATGGCTACATTCAAAAAGCCACCAAACTTTCATTCTTATCCAACTCCAAATACAAAATCTCTTAAGGAAACTTTACAATAATTCATGCATAGATAAACAAACATCAATAACCAAACTTCATAAGGCATCAATGAGATCAAACTGACAGCTTCTTTGTGCACTCATGAAAAAGGTATATTTCCTGCTCAACCTCAACCTAATCCTTCCACTCATGTTATGTTTATTTTCAGGTGAAAATTCAACCAAGGAGGCTAATTCAGTCACAACTCTTTGGAATGGAAAAGTTTTTAAACAAGTCAAGATTAATATTCCATTGTTGGATGAAATCAAGCAAGTTCCACTTTATGCCAAATTTTTGAAAGATTATTTAAAATTAAAAGAAAACATCATGTACAAAAAGTTGATGAAGGCTAAGAAGGAATTTAGATTCCTCAACCTCCTCTCGAATAATTTCGATGGCCTTTCAAAATGTTCACCAAGGACTCCAAGTATAGTTCCTCTAATGGTATCCACTCTTTCGAGTAGATCCACAAGTTTCAAATCCTTGCTAGGGGACTTGGACTTCCTATTTCTAAATCTATTTGAGAGTGAAGATTAATTCTTGAATCAACAAGTGATGGAAGAATTAACCTTTTAATCAAAAAATGATGGAACATTTTGATGAATTAATTTTTCTTGAAGTAAGAAAATAGAACACAAAAGAAGCGAGAAGGAGAAGATGAGAGGGGCCGAAAATTCTAGCTCTCTTGCTTCTTGTTTTTGGCCCCTACATTGTGTATTTATATACACAATACAATCTTGACCTAATCCCATTAGGTCTCCAACTCTTGCCCTAAATAGTCCCCTAATCCAATTAGGAAACATTCTCTTTCCTTATCTCTTTTTTTTTTCACTTCAAGACAAATTCTTTCCATATTTATTTGGACTCTTTAATTCTAGCAGTTAAAAAATCCTACTGGGCCTCTAATCCAATGGGTTTTTACTTTAATAAATTTATTAAAGTCCAATTAATTGATCTTCATTAATTAAGTAAAAAGCCCAATACAATTAATTAATTCAATCAATTAATTAGTTGGTTCCATCATAGACTACCTAATCATATTATTTTAATTGGTTAAATTAATTTAACTCCTTAAATTAATTTTAGGCTGAGCTAATATAATTGATCTCCGTCAATTAATTCATTCACTCTCAAGAGCCCCTAATCATTATTAGGTTCAAATAAATAATTATATTATTTATTTAAATGAATTAATTTATCTATTTAAATTAATTCTAACTCAAATTGATTAATCTCTATTAATCAACTAAATCTACTACTTTAGATTACAAAAATAGATATAAAAGTGGATCATCTCGATTTGTGTGTGACTCATTAGATTCACAACTAAGCTAGTAGTGGGCATGCAACATTAGGTTCACAACAAAGCTAGCAGTAGGCATCCGCTGGGAAATAACCCCTTAATTCCAAGAACCTTACAAATAAGGGAAGCACCTAGCAGTGCATCTCGACTACCTAGTCTTAGGTGAATAACAAGTGAACTTTTTCTATTATGAGTACCATGCAAATATGGTCCCTCCACAAACTAATCTCCTGATTAAGTCGATAGCATAGATTATTAGTTGAAACTCTATTTTGACTTAATAACTATGATTTGATTTGAAATCAAATTGATCATTTAATGAATCACAATAAAACTCTACGTCTAGTATTCATCCTACCTTAGCCAAGTTCTTCAAGATCAAGAACTATGAAAACATAGGAGATTCTCTTATTCTAATAGATAGGTGATGGATCCTTTATTGACTACTCATTGACCTCCATACACGATAATCATACACCCAACGTAAGCTACTTATGATTATCATGCAATCAGAAAATACATCAAACTGTATGATGTCGTAGACAAGGCCACCATGGTGCCTCAAGTTAATGGACTAATTAATGTACTATCGCAGCTAGAAAATTCTAATTTAACAAACAATCCATTCCAATTAAGAGCTTCCTAGTGGCCCGTTCAATGTACTCATTCCCTAACAAGCACCCATACACATGTACTAGCGTCTCTACACCAATGTCTATGGAATGAGACATTCTTCTTTTGAGTATGCATCATGTGTCCTTCAAATACTCTTTAAGCTAAGGGCTTTATTAGTGGATCTGCTATATTTTCTATTGAGGACCCTCGCTCCACTTGAGCATCTTCTCTACCAATGATCTCGTAGATTAGATGGTTTCACCTCATAATGTGCTTGGATCTTTGATGAGATCTCAACTCCTTTGCTTGTACAACAACCCTGTTGTTATCACATTAGATCGAAACTGGATCAACAATGAAAGGGACTACACCCCAACTCTTGGATGCAGTTTCTCATCTAAACACCTTCTTTTGCTACATCACAAGCTGCGATATATTCAACTTTGGTGGTGGAATCCATAGTTGTCTTTTGCTTGGAACTCTTTCAGTTGGCTACTCCACCATTTAGCATGAATATGAATCTTGACTTTGACATCGAATCATCTACATCGGACTAAAAGTTAGAATTAGTATTCTAGCTTTAGTTCTCTATTGTCGTAAACCAAGAAGACATCCTTAGCCTTTCGCAATAACTTAAGGATCGTCTTTACTACTTTCCAGTGCTCCTCTCCCAGATTGAATTGATATTTTCTCATGACACTCAGAGCATATGCAACATCAGGTCTCGTACATAATATTACATACATTATGTTTCCAATTACAGATGTATATGGTATGCGAGTCATTCTTTTTCTTTCCTCTTGAGACTTTGGGGACATTAACTTTGAAAGAGAAACCCCATGACTTATGGGTAAGAATCATCTTTTAGATTTTTCCATGCTAAATCTCTTTAGCACTTTATCTATGTAGGTGGATTGGGATAGTCCGATCATTCTTTTGGATCATCTCTATAGATCCTAATCCCCAAAATATAGGATGCTTATCTTAAATCCTTCATGGAGAACTGAGTAGACAACAAACCCTTTATTGATTACAACATTCCTACGTCATTCCCAATGAGTAATATGTCATCAACATAAAGGACAACAAAGGTCACTACAGTCCTACTAAATTTCTTATACAAATAGGGTTCATTCTTAATTACCTCATTGAATCGAAGATTCCAGCTTTGGGAAGCTTATTTGAGTTTGTAAATAGATCTTTGGAGTTTGCAAAGATTTCGCTCACTCCCATTGGATATGAAGCCCTCTGGCTGCTTTATATAGATATCTTTCTCAATATTCCATTGACAAAGTGCTTTTCACATCCATTTATCATATTTCATAGTCATAATACGCTGATAAAGCAATATCCAGATAAATTTTAGCATCGCCACTGGTGAAAAGGTTTTCTCATAGTCAACACCTTACTTTGAGTATAGCCTTTTGCAACCAACCATGACTTATAGTTCACTACCTCTGCATCTACTCCAAGCTTCCGCTTGTAGACCCATTTGTAGTCGATGGGTACTATACCCTGTGGTGGGTCCATCAAGGTCCATACCTTGTTAAAGTACATGGAGTCCATCTCAGTTTGCATGGCTTCTTGCCATCTCTCTGAATTGATGTTCGACATCTCTTTTCCATAATTCCTTGGATCATTAGCTAAAGAATGCTCCTTCATATTGTTCTCCAACAAAAGACCATACCTCTTTGGTGGTCTCAAGATCCTTTTAGATCTCCTAGAAAGTTGTGTGATAGGAATGTTAGTTTTGGGTAGTTCTGTTGCTACTGTCATTTGTGGGACACTTTGTGGTTCTTAAATTTCTTCAAGCTCTACAACCTCGCCTTTTCTATCCAATAGAAACTCCTTCTCTAAGAAGGTAGCATCCCTCAAAACAAACACCTTTTGTTTTGAATGGTCATAAAAATATTATCCAATGAATTCCTTTGGATACCCCCACAAACTTACATAAGGTAGATCTAATATCCAACTTATCTCCCACCAGCTGCTTTAGGTAAGCAGGGCACACCCCCATACCCTAAGGTACTTGTATAAAGGGGTTTACCATACCACATTTCATATGGTGTTTTGGGCATTGGCTTACTTGGTACTTGTATAAAGGGGTTTACCATACCATATTTCATATGGTGTTTTGGGCACTGGCTTACTTGGCACTTTGTTTAACAAAAATATCGTTGTTTTAAGAGCATAGTCCCTGAATAAAAGAGGAATTCCAATTAAACTCATTATGGACCGAACCATATCCATCACGGTTCAATTCCTATACTGTATAACCCCATTTAGTTGTGGAGTTGCTGGTGGAGTCCATAGCGAGAGAATCTCATTCTCTTTTAGATAATCAAGAAACTTTGAACTTAAGTATTCGCCTCTTCGATAAGATTGAAGAGTCTTAATACTTCGTCCAATTTGTTTCTCCACTTCATGCCTAAAATCTTTGAACCTTTCAAAGGCTTGAGACTTGTATCTTAAAAGATACACATATCCATACCTAGAATAATCATCGGTAAAGGTAATGAAATAGTGGTAGTTTTCTCAGGCACTAACACTCAGTGACCCACATACATCCATATGGATCAAATCCAAAGGGTTTGCAACCCGCTCTACATAATAGCCAAGCCTCACACTACGCATTTGGCCAATATGATTCATGCATTACATACTAATTGTATATGCTACTTGTATTTCTTTTGACATTGCATAATTTATTTCATTTTATACAACATTCTTAAATATTAAATTTAATTCTAAAGCTCTTACACGATATTAGTTATTGAATTTTCTTATCTAAGTAGTTGATTTTATATTGAAATAAGAAAAAAATTAGGTTGATCAATATTGGATATATATGGGATATATAGGTTATAATTTTGGAAGTGTTAAAAGTGTTATTAGTAAGCTTATACGGTTTGATTCGATTTCATCCAGGTATTTCAAAAGTATATATGGGTAAATTGTATATTTGGGACATTGGACATAAGATACTAAGATTGAAATGTGATATTACAATATTCATTTATGTATAAGATTATATAATTTTTAATGTAGATAATTATTTAATAATTGGGTGACAATCGTGTAAGAAATTAAATGAACAACTAGGAAATTAGCTTATGAATTATCTATGGGATTTTGTGGTAATTAACATAGGATGTAATAAAATTAATGTATAGAAAGATACATCTAATCTAGGCTTGAAAGATTGGTAAAAGGTGTTCATGAAATATTTTGCTAACCGCAAGTAAACGGTGTTAAGTTTTAATACAATGGTAAGTTGAGTTGAGTATCTACAGGGATTGTAATAAAAAATTGCATTAAGTACCGTAGTTCAAATAGTCCTATTTTTATCTAGAAGATTGAATGATGTTTGGAAAACAAAGTAAAGTAAGATAAAAATGCACAAACAAGAATGGAGTTTATAGAAACAATATAACAAACACCTTATGAACAAGATATTCTAGAGGAATGACTCATCTAATTATCACCTATATTCTTCCTTCCAAAATATGTCAATTCAAGTCATCAACACATGTAAGTTAATAATTTCTAATCTCATCAATTCCCTCTCTCGAGTGCTGAATTAAATATGAGTTCTAACATGAATCTCAATATCTCTATAAAAATTCAAGAATAAAAACTCTACAAAAGTTCAATGAATTCTTCTTCAAAACTTCAAAGGTTTCATAAGCTTCTCAACTCTATGATTCTTAGGTTATGTTATCCCTATGATCATGTATAATATTCCCTCTCTCGAGTGCCGAATCTCATACTTCAAACAATCTCAATTAGTGATCAATTAATCAAGATGAAATACTAAACAAGATAACACAAACAAGATGAAGAACTTGAACTAATATTATTCAGAATTCAAAACATAAGATCAAATAAGATTACATCATTCTCTAGAAATAAATGTTTAGTTCACCAGGGATGAATACAACTTCAAGAAATAAATAAGAAAGAACATGAAAATTGTTCACCAATTTGTGAAGTGGAAGGAATGGTTGAAGCTCTCCTTGTCTTTAATTGCAGAAAAAGGAATGGGTCATGGCTCCAAGCACCCAATAGCCTTCTTTGGTTCCAAGAACCAATCCTCCTCTTCTTGGTTAATGTTGATCTTGTCCTTTTAAGCTTCTCCCCAATGATTCTCTCTTCAAGAGTCTTCCAAAAAAAATCCTGAAATCCTTCCATTTTTCTTAGCTTTTCTTCAAAAGAAACCTAAAAATCCTTCCACTTTTCTTGGCTTTTCAAAAGGAACCTGAAATTCTTCCCCTTTTCTTGGCTTTTTCTCCTTCTTCTCTCCACCAATGTAGTGTATCCACTAGAGCATCACATGGGTAATGATGTATAGGTGTATCTAATGTGTATATCTCATAAAAATGCCAAACTTCGTGATCCATTGCCACTTGTCGCCACAATAATGCATAAGCATCTTTTTTGTTAGCAGGATGGCACCTAGGCACCCTATTTGGTGCTTAGGTGCCTTCCATTCTATTTTACCGGCCTCAGATGGCACCTAGGCGCCCTATTTTGGTGCCTGGGCGCCGTTGCTGCTGTTTTTCTCTGCTCCACTTCAGTACGCTTACGCTGTTCAGCCTATTTCACTTGATTTTAGACCTTCTTAAAAGATTAATTGGCTTTTGATGTCTTCTAATGAATTGTAGATCTATGTCTTTTTATTCCATAGGAACTTAAATCAACTAAATATGACATCTGTGGACAAAGTTATGCCTAAAAAACTAAGATATGTCATCCTAGAAAATTGCAGCCCAGTGCTGACTTTTGAACTCGATTTTGCTCATTGAAATCAATCGAATTGGATTTTGTGGAAAACATATAAGTTTCTTATATTTCCATTGGATCAAGAATCAATATAATATGAAATTGGTGTCAAGAGTTATGAGTGAAATACAAAAACTGCCATCAATAGCACCACAACTCGAATTCTTCACATTTCAACCAAGTTTTTGATATCTTTTCATTTTCTTCTCTTATTGTTATTACCTACAAGATTTCAAACTAAATGCATAAAAAGTAACAAAAAAACTTGAAAACAAACTAAATAATAATCAAAAGATATATGAATTATTGGTATAAAACTAACTTATCAAAAGGTCAAATTTATACCACAACTTGACACCTCATGCTTGCTACCAAGCTTAAGCAAGCACCTCAAGTGCCACCTCAAGCTTTCCTTCACCTTTAAGCCATGACCAGACCCTTATTTCAACTATTTTCAGCTTCTGAACACACACCTTGAGGTCTCCAAGTGCTCCAAATTGATTCCAAGTTGAAATAAAAGCAAGAAAAGCAAAGGAGAAGTGATTATCATCAAGTTTAACCTCAAACTCTGAATAGGTAACACTTACCTACAGTTTTGCCTTTGGTTTTTAGATTATTCTAAAAGGTTTTATTGTGTATTAAGCTTTAATATCTCTTATAAAAGTTTCATAAAGTTTTTAGTTAAACTTTGGTGCACAAAGAAAGGGTTTTTGATGATAAACACTTAATAGGAAATACTTGTGGTAGAAACTATCACCTTGCTATTTTCTTGTGTTTTAGGCATTAAAAGTGTATGGTATGTTGAATAAAACCTATAATTATCATCATATACATGTTAATATATGAGTTAAGAGTATTGAAATAAATTTTCATTGGTTAGAAATTGAAATAGGGCATGATATTGAAGAGATGCTCAAAACTATCACTATCGAATTTCAAATTATGTCCTGTATGAAGGGGACTGGTTTTGCAGCATTAAATCCATTAGTTTTGGCAAGAATATAACCTAGTTGTTTCTATGTATATGTTATCTAAGTTTGGAAAACATTTGGGAGTGATTGAATATACATAAGGGTGTCAAAACCATTAATTTCATAAAGTGCGCAAAACTGTCATGGTAGGAAAATTTTGTTCCAGTATGTTGTGAAGGGAGCTTAACTTGGGAAGCTATATATATGAGTTTTAGCCATTATATGACATGGTTACATTTTTTTTGATGTTATATAAGTGTGATAAAAATTTTGGAGTGAATAAATATGTCTATAGGTGTCAAAATCATCATGCAAATTAATGTGACAGCAAAAAAATAAAAAGTGAAATTGTGAATCTGTCTCATTTGGTTCATTAACATGTTCCAACATAGATGTGGTGCATTTGATCCCTAACATTTAGGGGGATGTTATAAGAGTTATAATACATCAATTAAATGAGGTTAGTATATATTTAAGATATGGAACGAAGGTGCGTAGAAGGTTGTATTTGGTTATAGTTTCAAAGGGGTAAGGTCATTTAGTTAAATTGAGATTCAAGATCTTTATACCACATTAGGTATAATTAACTTGTTAATTAAGGATGGTGATTGATATCTTGTATTTTAACAGATTATTTTACATCTAGAGTTGGGGAGTAAAACTTACGAAACTTATAAGTAACAACCGATCAAAGGTAAGTGAAGATTCATTTACAACTACAATGTATATACATAGTAAATATGTCATTTATATGTAATATCATAGATCATATGTGCATGGCAAAGGGCACGTATTACTATTATTCATGTCCATTAAGCATACATACATGGGCATTGGCACATGCATACATCATATACGAGTATTGTGCATTGCATGGCATGATTCTGAGAAAGAAAAATATTTTGCTGTCCACTGCTAGTACATTGAAACATGCATGGATTTGTAGGTTCGCGTGCATGGATTTGCAAGTTCACGTGCATGGATTTGCATACTTATGAGTATGCATGGATTTGCATGCTTATATCATTATTGGCCATTGGATTATGGTGGTGTGCAGAGCTCTTTTTTAGTGCATGGATAGTAGCATTCGTCAAGGGCCCAAGAAAGAAATGATTTTGAGAGAAATATTTTGATGCATGGAATTGCATGTGGGCATAACATTTTGAGATGTGTGATTGTGAATTATTCTTTGGCATGCATAATCTTTACTTGCTGAGCGTTAGCTCATATAGTTAATGCATTGTAGGTGATCTGGTGATACTTGATACCATGGACTTATTGGGCAACCTGTTGGGGTTCCTGTAGATTCTGAGGATCAGTGTACATGGATGACGACCTACTGGATTGTGTTGTGAGCATATTCTAATTTTTACAATTATTATTATTGTGTAAATTATTATCTAAATATAAAGGGTTACAAAATACAAAATGTCCTTACTTCTTCCAAAAGTATAGGCTATTATTTTAGTTTTTGAATATATCTTATTATAATTTTGGGATGTCATATCCTATATAACTATTAAAATTTTATAGTAAATAAGTATGAGAATAGCGTGATTATGATGGGTGTTGTAGTTTTATATAAACGATGATTTTTCTATATACAGGATTATATGTGAGAAAATATTTTATTGTTATATATATATATATATACATGCACACACTTGTGCTACCTTGTCAAAATTATTGTTATATATAGTGTTGGGGGGTGTTACACTCTACTTGTCAAACAAATGGTGACATGATCATCTTTCCCTTGAGGCGAGATTCATAAATTGGCATTTCTTGCAATTCCATAAGGTCAAGCAAGTTAGCTAACTTGTCAATTCTTTTCTTAGAGATGTGACCTAGTATAGCATGCCACAAATATGTGGAACTATGATCAAAGTCCCATTAATTATTAAATTAATTTACTCAATTAAATAATAAAGTTATTTAATTAGGCCTAATATGATTAGGTGGGTTTGATAGAATTAAGTTAATTGATTAGGATCAATTAATTGAATTTGGGCCTAATTAATTAATTAAATTAATTATTGAATTTAATTAAAAGTACAAGCTCAATTCAAAGTCGCTCATTAGGAGAGGCCCACTAGAGTTGTTGGAAGAAGATGGAAAGATAAGATATTTTGTATTCTTGGTATTATCTAATGTGATTAGATAATATCCCATAAGTATTTTTGGAAGATACACATGCTATATCTTTGGAGATATAGTTAGATATTTTGGGGAGACTAAGAGATAAACCAAAACCCTCCAACTTATAAAAGGAAGGGAAATTCCAAGGAGGGGAACTCTTAGAAATTCAGCCATTAATAAAAAAATAAAGAGACAATTATTTCTCTCAAACTCCATCTTACTTCTTCTTTCTTCAGTCAAAAGTTCCAACTTTTGATTGATTAAAAATATTCAATTCTTATTACCACATGTTGGTTTAATAATTAATACTCATAAAATCACTCTAAAATACTAGATCAGTAAACGAACTAGAATCACTAGGTGTTTCTAATTATGTGCTCTTGCTCGAAGAGTTGACTTTCATAGATGGGAGATATATGGATCCCTACGAACTAGTTTCTATAAGATGACTAGTAATTAATTTCTTCAATCCCTTCTACAACCGGAATGCTTAAGGTATAAATCAAAAATTTCTTTATTGTTAAGTTTAGACAAATGAAAATGTGGAATCTATAATCACGTCGAACTAGGGTGATGCCATATTTGATATGGCATGTTTTATTTTTAATTTTTAATTTCTGTGGCACACACCACGCAGTTACGTGAACCCAACATGAGCAATAAAGGATCAGTTACCTATCTAGCAGAATAGGTAAATCTCATATGTATTTCATGGTTCTTGACTTTTAAGTCTTTATCTAGAACAAGATGAATAATAGACGAGGGTCTTCTAATGATTCATCAAAAGTTAATAAGACTAAAAATAAAATCATACTTATTAAGTCAAACAGGGTTATGACTAATAATCCAAGCCCTAGACTTAATTAGAAGATTAGTTGATGGAAGGATTGGACTTGCAAGGTACTTGTAATAAGAAATAGGTTCGCTTACCATTCACTTAAAACTATTCACCTAAAACTAGATAGTCATGATGCACTGTTAAACTCTATTCGGATCTCATCCTGCAGTCTTTGCATCCATCATCTAACACTTTCGTTGTCAACTTCAACATGCAAAAATCAAAACTAGCCTTGCTGAACTGGTTAGCATGTTTAAGATGGCTTGTCCACTATGAATAAGAACAAGCTGGTCATGCTTGTTGGATCCTCATCCAACTCAAAGCCTGTAATGCCTAAGAGAAAGAATGGGAGAGGAAAGCATTCTTCAAAATCCAAAGGCATAAAACCAACAGGTGGCATCTCCAAGAGTTCCAACAAGACCGATAACTAGTGCCACTACTAAGGCAAACCTGGGCATTGGAAGAGGAACTGCAAAGAGTACCTTGCGAGCCTGAAGAGTTCAGGTATTTATTTTATTGAAGTTAACTTATCAATTAATGATGCTTCTTAGGTATTGGATACTGGCTGTGGGTCTCCTCTTTTCAATAATTTGCAGATGATTGCAAGAAACAAGAAGCTAAGTAGGGGAGAGACAGTCTTGTGGCTGGGGGATAGAGCAAAGATTACTGCATTAGCCATAAGAAGCACCAACTTAGCTTTAAGAAATAGAGTCGTTTTAGTTTTAAATAATTGTCTTTATGTTCTAGAGATAATTAAGAACATTATCTCCATTTCTATTTTGGATGGAGAAGGTTTTACTTTTTCAATAAAACATGGAAGTTGTTCCATTTTTAAAGAGTTAATTCTGATTACCTCTGGCATATTGATGAATGACTTATTTGTTGAAAGAAAAATAGATAATCATAGTTCCTAACTCTTCTAGCATGCTAGATTAGGTCATATCTCTCAGAAGAGAATTTATAAGTTGGCCCAATTGCTTAATCTTTCGAGAGATGAAGGAACGCCAACATGTGACTCATGTCTCAAAGGGAAGATAACCAAATCACCATTTGTTGGACAAGTAGAGCGAGCCAAAAATCTATTAGATTTGATCCATTCGGATGTATGTGGGTCACTCAATGTTAGTGCTCGTGGGAACTATCACTACTTCATAATCTTTACCGATGATTATTCTAGGTATGGATGTACAAATCTAAAGCTTTTGAAAAGTTCAAAAAATTTAGATGTGAGGTGGAGAAACAAACTGGGCTAAGTATCAAGACTCTTCGATGAGATCGAGGAGGTGAATACTTGAGCACAGAGTTTCTTGATTATCTAAAAGAGAATGAGATTTTCTCTCAATAGACCCCTCCTGCTATTTCTCAATTCATTGGAGTTGCGAAGTGTAGGAATTAAACCTTGTTGGACATGGTTCAATCGATGATGAGTTTCACTATGCATTACTTATTCTGCCTATCATCATTATAAATAGTTACATAAAAATAACATAAAAGTCGATAATTTAACAGATATGGAACATACATATGAGAAATAGTTATCAAGCTATACATGCCAGAAGATATCACACTCAAAAAGTTGCATATACAAAAAAAATTAGAATCGAATTGTAAAAAAACTTCAGTAATGTGTAACTTGCTCCAAACTAATACTAGGACTCAAGTTCGAGTGTAAACAGTCATTAATTTTTTTGATAGCACATAAACAACACCTGGCATAAGAAATTATATTATAGTTTTTGAGTTTTATACCATACCATGATAATCTTAATATGGGTTAAGATTTTAGATATTGGGGTGCATGCAAATTAATGTCAAACTCTGGGTTCCCAGTAAAGTTGTAAGCTTAGAGAGCAAAGAGAAATTGAGGGTGAAATGATTGTATGAAGAAAATGTCTTACACGAATGTGACTAATTTTGACATATATATAATTCATACTATAACAATGAGACGACTCAATTTTGAGTGTAAGTGTACCTAAAATCATATCAAAACACATATACAAGACCATACACATTAAATTCTCTTTTGGTGCTTCATACAAACCACTATGACTTTCAATATGGGATGAGATATTGGATGTAGACACTCATTCGAGCTTCATGTCAAGCTCCATAAGCCCAATATTATCAGAAGTAGGTAATTAATGTTATCTTGAATTAAATTTTGAACGGCTTTATTTTTTATCAGGATGAGTTAACAAATGTGGAGCACTCACATGCCAAACTATTTTTGACTCTACGTGCTAGGTGAAATCAGGTGCAAAACGATCATATACAAAACTTCAAACATGGACTTGAATTATTGAATAATTCAATGAAGAGCACATACCCGATAAAAGGCGATTGTAATATTCTTTCTGAGCAATATACCTAATTACCATAATCTATAAAACACAATGGGATATCAAATTTGGGGACTCATGTGACATTCAGGTCAAGCTCTCTATGCTAAGTAGTTGGAAGCTATAAGATATTATGCCTAAAACTTTGCAAACATATGGAGAATATGAATGAAATCACTCCACATTTAAATGGAACCATAAAACTACTGTGACTTATGCTTAAGAAGAAATAGATATCAACTTGATGGGAATAAACACATACGAGACACAAGGCATGTAATGTTATCTTTCTAGACTTCCAAATGCAACTTGTTGATCTCTTCGTGCCAAATGTAATTGGGCAAGAAATGACTATATGCAAAAAGATATTGGATGCGGGACTCATGCAACTTCATTTCAAACTCTCTATGCCTAGTATTGTGAGAAGGTTAATGATTCGATGTACTAAACATCGTAATCTAATAAAAATGTCAATGAAGTCATCGCACATATAAATAGAACCATACAATACAATGTCTCACGATTAAGAAGAGATTGATATTAACTTGATAGGAATAAGCACATACGAGAGAAAAACAACTAATATTATCTTGTAAAGTAATTTAAAACGACTTTATCTTTGATAAAGATGAGTTAACAGATGTGGAACACATATGCGAATTTGTTGTCGAACTCTTTACAATTTACATACGCAGACTCAAATTATCAGGATGCTCGAGTTCCTTGTAAATAGAACAACATAAAATGTCTCATTCTTAAGAACAACTAGTTATTAACTTTTCGAGAATAAGCATGTACGAGGCCAAAGGCAAGTAATGTTGTCTTATGGATGGCCTTATTTTCCACTTAAGATGGTTAACTGACATTGGACATACAAATGAGAAATAGTTATCGAGCTATACGTGCCAGAAGATATCATACTCAGAAAGTCTACATATAAAAAAAGAATCAAAATTGAATTTAAAAAAAACTGGACTAATGTGTAACTTGCTCAAATTAATACTAGAACTCAAGTTCTAGTGTAAAAAGTCATTAATTTGTTGGATATCACATAAACAACACCTAGAACAAGTAATTATATTGTTGTTATTGAGTTTTGTACCATACCATGATAATCTTAATATGATTTTAGATATGGGGGTGCATGCAAATTAATGTTAAACTTTAGTTTCCCAGTAAAGTTGTCATCTTAGAGAGCCAAGTGAAACTAAAGGTGAAATGATTGTATGAAGAAAATGTCTTACACGAATGTGACTAATTTCTGCATATATATAATTTACACAAAGCAATGCTACAACTTAAGTTTGATTGTAAGTGTACCCAGAATCATATCAAACACATATACAAGACAATACACATTAAATTCTCTTTTTGTGCTTCACACAAACCACTGTGACTTTCAATATGGGATGAGATATTGGATGTGGACAATCATTTGAGCTTCATGTCAAACTCCATAAGCCCAATATTGTCAGAAGCAGGTAATTATTGTTATCTTGAATTAAATTTTGAACGGCTTTATTTTTTATCAAGATAAGATAACAAATGTGGAGCACTCACATGCTAAACTATTTTTGACTCTACGTGCTAGGTGAAATCAAGTGGAAAATGATCATATACAAAACTTCAAACACGGACTTAAATTGTTGAATAATTTAATGGAGAGCGCATACCCAATAAAAGGCGATTGTAATATTCTTTCTGAGAAATATACTAAAATGCAATGGGATATAAAATTTGGGGACTTATGCAAAATCCAGGTCAAACTCTCTATGCCTAGCAAAGTTGGAAGCTACAAGATATTATGCCTAAAACTTTGTAAACATATGGAGAATGTGAATGAAATAACTATTTAAATGGAACCATAAAACTACTCTGACTCATGTTTAAGAAGAAATAGATATCAACTTGATGCTAATAAACACATTAGGCATGTAATGTCATCTTTCTAGACTTCCAAATGCAACTTGTTGATCTCTACGAGTGAAGTGTAATTAGACAATAAATGATTGTATGGAAAAAGATATTGGATGTGGGACTCATGCAAACTTCATGTCAAACTCTCTATGCCTACTATTATGAGGAGCTTAATGATTCAATGCACTAAACATCATAATCTAATAGAAAATGTCACTAAAGTCATCGCACATATAAATAGAACCATATAATATAATATCTCATGATTAAGAAGAGATTGATATTAACTTGATAGAAATAAGCACATACAAGAGAAAGGTAACTAATATTATCTTGTAATGTAATTTAAAACGACTTTATCTTTAACAAAGATGAGTAAACAGATGTGGAACACACAGATGTGAACTTGTTGTTGAACTCTTTAAAATTTACATAAACAAACTCGAATTGTAAAGATGATTGAGTGACTTGTAAATAGAATCACAACATAAAATATCTCATTCTTAAGAACAACTAGTTATTAACTTATCGAGAATAAGCACATACGAGGCCAAAGACAAGTAATGTTATCTTATGGATGGCCTTATTTTCCACTCAAGATGATTAGATGACACTGGACATACATATAAGAAATAGTTATCGAGCTATACATGCCAGAAGATATCACACTCAAAAAGTTGCATATACAAAAAAAATTAGAATCGAATTGTAAAAAAACTTCAGTGATGTGTAACTTGCTCCAAACTAATACTAGGACTCAAGTTCGAGTGCAAATAGTTATTAATTTTTTTGATAGCACATAAACAACACCTAGCACAAGAAATTATATTATAGTTTTTGAGTTTTATACCATACCATGATAATCTTAATATGGGTTAAGATTTTAGATATTGGGGTGCATGCAAATTAATGTCAAACTCTGGGTTCCCAGTAAAGTTGTAAGCTTAGAGAGCAAAGATAAATTGAGGGTGAAATGATTGTATGAAGAAAATGTCTTACCCGAATGTGACTAATTTCGACATATATATAATTCATACTATAACAATGAGACGACTCAATTTTGAGTGTAAGTGTACCTGGAATCGTATCAAAACACATATATAAGACCATACACATTAAATTCTCTTTTGGTGCTTCACACAAACCACTATGACTTTCAATATGGGATGAGATATTGGATGTGGACACTCATTCGAGCTTCATGTCAAGCTCCATAAGCCCAATATTGTCAGAAGTAGGTAGTTAATGTTATCTTGAATTAAATTTTGAACGGCTTTATTTTTTATCAGGATGAGTTAACAAATGTGGAGCACTCACATGCCAAACTATTTTTGACTCTACATGCTAGGTGAAATTAGGTGCAAATTCAAATATGGACTTAAATTGTTGAATAATTCATGGAGAGCGCATACCCGATAAAAGGTAATTGTAATGTTGTTTCTGAGCAATATACCTAATTACCATAACCTCTAAAACACGATGGGATTTCAAATTTGGGGACTCATGTGAAATTCAGGTCAAACTCTCTATGCCTAGTAAAGTTGGAATCTACAAGATATTATGCCTAAAACTTTCTAAACATATGGAGAATGTGAACGAAATCAATCCACATTTAAATGAAACAATAAAACTACTGTGACTCATGCTTAAGAAGAAATAGATATCAACTTGATGGGAATAAACACATACGAGACCTAAGGAATGTAATATCATCTTTTTAGACTTCCAAATACAACTTGTTGATCTCTACGTGCCAAGTGTAATTGGGCAAGAAATAACTGTATGGAGAAAGCTATTGGATATGGGACACATGCAAACTTCATGTTAAACTCTCTATGCCTAGTATTATGAGGAGCTTAATGATTCAATGCACTAAGCATTGTAATCTAATAGAAAATGTCCCTGAAGTCATCGCACATATAAATAGAACCATACAATACAATGTCTCACAATTAAGAAGTGATTGATATTATTAAGTCAGATATGATTTTCTTTACTTTTTTAAGTTCCATGGCCTCAAATTTTCTTGTTTTTAACTAGCAATTCTAGTATTTAGATCATTTTCTTGACTAAGGTAATATTTTTCTTTATTACTATTAGCAAAATTAGATCTAATAGAATTTTTGAAAGAATTAACACTATGCCTGATTAAGAGTTTTCTGCTAATGGTCAAGATATTCTAGGGTTTCATCAAACTTTTTATTAAGAAACTCACCATTACACATTATTTCAATAAATTATTTTATTTCAGTAAACCTTCATAAAATAAACTAATTAAATGCCTTTTTTCAAAACCGTGATGTTGAAAGAAAGCTTCAATAGAATTTTGAGAAAAAATTAGGATTTGTCTTTTCAAAACATTAGTTTTATGAGTTGGAAAGAAATTTTTCAAAAATTCAACTTACATTTCTTGCCAAGTGTCTACTAACCTAGGTTTTAAAGAGTTAAGCCAAGTTTTTGCTTTATCTTTTAAAGAAAAAGGAAATAATTTGAGTTTAATAATCTTATTTGTACAAGTTTGATTTTCAAAAGTGGCACATACTTCATCAAATTCTTTCAGATACAAGTGAGGGCTTTCAAAATCTAAACCATAGAAATTAGGAAATAAAGAGATCATACCTAGTTTGAATCGAAAGTTATTTGAATTAAGAGAAAAAATAAAATAAAAAGGAGAAAAATTTTGAGGAGGTTGCAAGTAATAACACATGGTATGCACCTATTAATTCTCATTTTCAGCCATGGTGGAAGCATGTGGAGGTGACTCAAATAAATTTCTAAATAAAGTTTCAGAATTATTTCTAACTAAACAACGAGAATTATGACTACGATACCATATGAACATATAATCATATGATATTTACAAAGAAAAAGTATTTACAAACATGAATACTTACCTTGCCTTCCCCGACAATGGCCCCAAAAACTTGTTACAACTTTAAGATTGCAAACCCAAGTGCAGGTTGTGTCAAGTAATAAATTTTTCGGGAGTCCGAGGCGATCAACAGGGAAGTTGTTTGAAGTTCTCAAGTTTATATTTTATAAAATATGGGCTAAATGTGGTTTAGAATATAAAAAATAATTTATACTATAACTAAGAAATCAAAGTAATAAAAATACTAAGGATTAAGGATCCGCTCTTGAATTTTAGATAGAGTATTTATTATTTCTACCTCTTTTAAATGCCAATACTTATTTATGGGATCAAGTATTTATGCATATCTTTATCTACAATATTAAGGTTTCACATTAGTAATTGATGGGATAGAATCGTATAATAACCTACATGAACACAAGTAATTGTTGTGCCATTTGTGGTACACAAATCAAGAACCACCACAAAATAAAGAAAGTTTCGATCAAAAATTAAAATAATAAAACAACACATCTGAACATTATGAACTTTTATAACCTTTTTTTTTCCTCCATCAAGAGCTTCAACCTTTATCCTCAGCTTAAATGAAATTTAGAAAATATAATAAAAATAGAAAAAACTAAAAATAGAAGAGAAATTAGAAAATATATTTCTATTACCACTAGAAAACTTAACCTAAAAAAGACAACAATGAAGCTTTCCCCCTCTAAAGGTTTTTTGTGTGTCTTGAATGATATATCTAAGAGCTCCTATTTATAATAGAAGAGTGCCTAGATTGGCATCTCCAAATTCACTTCAAAATTAACTTTAATTGTGATCTAAATTCACATGTCCATTTCAGATTCGAATTGTGTCATCTATTTTTCTCCATGCAATCAGCTGATTTTAGAAAAGTAATCAACATGAAAGTTGTATATTTTCCTTTAGATTCATTTTTCAACTTGAATCACCTAATTCCAACTACTAGGGAGAAAGTTATATTTGATTTAAGGAAATGTATCAGCATAGATAGATTCCTTACAATGCTCTCACTTGGATGATTTTTCTGCTATAATCAAGGCTAAATGGGTCGAGTTCTCAACAGTAAAAGTTGTAGTTCTATCTCTTGAATTTCCAATGAAATAATATTCTGGTCCATATGACTTTTGAGCATGGAGTTATGCCCAATATACCAAAATTGCACAAGTCTGGAAATATGCTAATTTTAAGTCCAACAATCACTTGCAAAGTCCAAGTGATTTCTTGCATATATTTTGATTTACACATGATGGACTTAGGCAAAAGTGGCCCTTTTCTTTTAATTGTAATGCTTCTTTGATCCAATAAAATATTACCTCCCAACTTGCTCACGAAATGTGTTGTTTTCTTCAATTTTATTTTGGCTCTTTTTGATATCTTTTTGTTTATTGATTCCCTAATAGAAAATATTAATAAAACTATAATATTAACAAGAACAAAGCAAGGAAAGTATAAAGGATTTGATACAAAAATATATCAAAATATACACTTATCAGATCTCATCAAAGATCCTAGCATATAATGAGGCAATACCACCTGATCAGAGAGGTCACTGGTGGAGGCGACATCATAGTGGAAAGTTGCTTCGACAGAAAATATAGTAGACCCATTGATCAAACCCCTAGCATAGAAGGTATTCAACGGACATATTGAGAAGATGAGTCTGAGGTACATAGGCAAATTGGCAATAGGGAAAGAGGGAGATTGTCAGAGTAGTACCCGACGCTAATTAAATTTGGCGTCTTTTGTACTTTTGTATTTGTAAAATAGTCTTTTTTAAATTATATTAATAAAATAGGCATTCCCTATATCTTTAATTGCATATGTTAATTAGATAAAGTCCGCAGACCAAACTTAGCTACGGGATATCATCTCACATATAATGACGATCATAAAATATACCTCTATAACTTTGGTCATAAATTAGTTCTGGGCCGAAAGTTTTTTGAGACGGGATATCAAATAAACCAATAAGACCCACGATTATGATGTACGCTCGCATGAGGAGAATGTCTCACTCTATAGACATCGGCATAGTGACAATAGCACAAGTATACGGGTGTTTGTTAGAGAACAAATACACCGAACTAGCCTAGAAATTCTTAATTGGAGATAATGTCTGTCAAATTAAGAATTTTCACATTACGATAGTACATGACTAGTCTTTAGACTTGAGGTACCCATGGTAGTCTTGTGCACGTCGTGTTCCATCTTGATGTATCTTCTGATTGTCTGACAATCACAAAAGGGATATATTGGATGTTGCATTGGTGTGTGTGGAGGTTAATGTATGACCGACAAAAGATCCATCACTTGAACAAGTGAATATCTTATATTTTCATAGTTCATGACTTATAAGTCCTTGGCCAAGGTAGAATGAATATTAGACAAGGTTTTCTAACGACTCATCATGAGTCGGTGGAACTTGAAATGAAATCATAACTATTGAGTCATTTAAGGTTTCGACTTATAATCCACATCCTATACTCAATCAAGAGATTAGTTGACGGAAGTACCTTATATGTATTGTACTCGTAACTGAAATAGGTTCACTCATTATTTCACCTAAGACTAGATAGACATGATATACTTGCTAGGTATTTTCCATGACTTGTGAGATTCCTCGAATTAAAAAGTTAAATCCAAGTGGATTAATTAATTAGATTAAATAATTGAAATAATTATCCATAAGATGTAAATTTTGCAAAGTCACTACTAGGTTAGTTATGAATCTAAAGGTTTACACTCAATTTGGAATTAAGCATTTCTAATCTAGAAATTGATCAAAGGAGTTGAATCTAATTAATTAAAAGAGATTAATTGAATGGGGCTTATTTTAATTCAAGCAATTGAATTATTATTTAATTAAATAATTAATTTTTTAATTGGACATAATAAGATTAGGGAGCCCAATTGGAGAGGAATAATTAAATGATTAGATCAAGTAATGTTAGAAAAATTAAGTTCTTTTAGAACTTATACATTTAAAAGAAAAAAATAATTAAATTATAAATTGAATTTAACTATAAATTAATTTAATTATTAAATTAATTTACTCAATGAAATAATTAAATTATTAAATTTGACCTAATATGATTAGGTAGGTTTGATGGAATTAACTAATTGATTAAGATCATTAATTGAATTTGGCCTAGTCAATTAATTGGATTAGAAGTTAAATTTAATTAAAAGTCCAAATCAAATTCAAAGTGTTATTAGGAGAGGCCACTAGAATTGTTGAAAGATGGAAGGATAAGAGAATAAGATATTTTTATTCTTAATATTATCTAATTTGATTAGATAATATCCCATAGTTTCTTTGGAAGATGCATATCCTTGTAGATGGAGTTGGAGGATTTTGGAAGAATATAAGATCAATCACAATCATCCAACACACTAGGCGAGGGGACTGAAAATTATAACATGTTAGCATGCAATTATCGGCCAGCCCTAGTGAATAAAAAGGGAGGGCCGAAAATTTTAGGTAGTGACAAGTATTTTGGCCAACAAGAAAATTAAGAGAGAAAAATGTTTTGTCCCCAAAAATCCATCTTCCATCTTTCTTCCTTCACAAAGAGTTCCATCTTTTGATTGAATTAAAGTATTCAATTTTTATTACTATTTGTTGGTTTGAAAATTAATACTCAATTAAATCACTTCGACATAATAGAGTAGTAAAGGAATTAGAATCACTAGAGGGGTTCAATTTTCATGTTGTTATCTGAAGTACGGACTTTATTATATGAGAGATATTTGGATCCCTACGAATCATTTTATATATGAGCTTTAAAAATTAGTTGTTTCAATCTCTTCTACAGTCGGAGTGCTCGATAGGTATAAATGTGAAAATTTTTTACGTGTTTAGTTTGAGCAATTGAAAAATACGAAAATCAATAATAACATCGAACTAGGTGTGATGCCGTATTTGATATAGCATGTTATTATGTTTTAAATTAAATTTTAATTTACATAGCACACACCCCACATTAAATGAACTCAACATTGAAAGTATCTTCATGGCTGCTTAGTGTGTACCAAATTAGGCAAGGATGCACCTTCCTTCTTTAGGCTTTCATAGTTATAGGTATGACTTAGACTCAAATGTTGGATTACCAATAAACCAGATAGAGGTTTATACTATTGCCCAGCTAACCATAGGTGATTTTCTCCAACAAAAAAAAAAAAAAACACCACCACTACTTTACCTCTATCTAAACTACTACCTCATCTAAGCACAAGTAGTTACCATAAAAATGTTAAATACAATAAAAAAGAAACAAAATAAAATTGATCAACAATATTGTGCATAAAACAATTATTCATTCATGTACAAAAAATCAAGCTCAGCAAATAGCTATTTGGCTGATGCAGAAATTGAGAAAGATTCAATAAATTTCAGGAAAGAGTTTGTGGTTCCTACACGGTAAGATGCTATTGGGTCAATCCTCCCTAAACACAAACTTATTACAAGAATCTGACATGTAGAATTATAACCTATCGAAACCACTCTAAATGCTATCATCTTCTATTAACAAAAAGATCTTCAGAGCTCAGTGGCACTGGGGGGATCCAATGTCATAACAATACATCTCTAGACAGCATGAATCTGATTATGAGTAGAGTCCATGCCTGAACTGCCAGAAGCAGGATTAGCATGAAAAGCTGATGGCCTTGTAGAGCCTTCAACCAGTTTAAGTGACAGGGCTGATGGCCCAGCATCACCAAGGGATTCCCCTAAGCTTAGTTTGGACATGCCAACTAGCTCATCCACATTGATTGGGCTCTTCGAATGGACAGCTGTAGGCTTCACCACTTCATGGGTTTCTTCTTTTACAGGCTCCGCATTGTACCCCGGCAAAAATGGGATAGATACTGGGAAGAATGGAGCAACATATGCAGGATATACAACAGGGTAAGGATATTGTGAGCCCTCTAGCTTGGGAAGCATGGCTTCTCCATCATTGGAGTTTGCAGATTCCATAGATTCACATTCTTCCTCCACAGATGGAGGTGGCACAGGAGTGCTGCTTTGTGTCTCAGCTTGTGGAGGGTTCACAGAGAAAAAATCTCTAGATCCTACTGGAGTATCGACAGACTACAGAAAATAGAAGGAAAATCAAACAGTTAGTTCAGCTTCCTAAAAACAAAGAAACACAAGTTGCAA
The DNA here is from genome assembly GCA_019321725.1 of Paulownia fortunei. Classification (NCBI taxonomy): domain Eukaryota; kingdom Viridiplantae; phylum Streptophyta; class Magnoliopsida; order Lamiales; family Paulowniaceae; genus Paulownia; species Paulownia fortunei. Next base: position 12,907,396 of record CM033111.1, on the reverse strand, counting down.
AATCATGCATATATAATTTAGCTTCCAGAAACGACAAAACTCAAAGGTAAATTCATTTTAGTTTTGGGACACCAACAAACACGTCCTAGGGTACTACATATTTCATTAAGTGCATTAATCTATTAACACTTGACCAGCAAGACACAGTCTATCATCTGCCGTTTATGCCCCATGTCATGCAAACCACAATCTGACTGATTATGTTTTCAGTCAAGAAAATGATAGTTTCAAACTAAACTTAACTATTCAGAAACAAAATGTAACACCAATCAGGTCAAATATGATCCACAGTCATAGCTTTGTTTTTCTAGTAGAAAAACATCTGCCAATTATTTTCTGCATCCATTATACACGTGAAGCAAGAAAAAATGCTTACTTCATCGGCCACAATATCAAAGAGGCTTGAGCGTCGTTTCCTCCTAGACACGTTACTCTGCCTTATGAAGTATTTTTGGGCATGGCTAGCAACCTGAGTAGGTGTTCTAGAGATTACATAGTTCCGTGCAATGCCACGCCAATCGCCTTTTCCAAGCTTTTGCAAACCAAGCAGAAACATCCTATGTTCCTCTTCTGTCCATGGAACACCTGAAAAATAAAAGTAAAAACCATTTCAAACATAGAATATATACTACACACCACTGGAAGTGACGCGTGGAAAGAGATTAGCAGCATGATGAATAGCTCTGGCCAATGTTCAGGATAATGATCAATCCAAATTGCAACCATAGAAACTGAAAAAGGCACCATTCAAGTTAGTGCAATACTGTGATGCTGCTGCCAGCAGAATTTTCACCCAAAAAAAAGCATTCAGATCTGCAATAACTTCATAAGGTTAATACATCAACACCTTACGATTTCAGATAAATTTCCATCAGCTTTGTTAGCGTGCATATAAAGATTTTCAAGTTAAGCTCCTGTGTAACTGTAACGCTTTTGTTATCCATTCTCCTAATTCCTCTACACTTGATTGAACCAAAACCACAATAGTTAACCAATATCAGAAAAAAGATATACTACATTACAGTCAAGTCAGATCATGGTTGCTATAGTTGACAATAATTTTGTTGAAATGGCTCAGAAAATATATTTCAATAAAACAATTCACAACATATGTGTAAGCAAGAATTTCATTCCTGTGACAATTTTCTACGTCACTTCGCACAATATAAACAAAATCAATCATAAGTCACAAAAAATAATCAACTAACACAGATCTATTTTCATTTCTAGTTTTTTAGAATCAAAGAGGGAAACATGTTTTGTCTTGTTCAAGTGAGTAAAAAACTGAACTTTCTTCTTTTTTCTTTATCATTATATCCTCCAGTTTTGGTTTGACTGAACTAACACCAGCCCCATGTATCTTCATCCTTTCCAAACTACAAATAAAATTGAACCCTTTCAGAATACTGATTAACGTACAAGAAAAAAAAAAAAAAAAAAAGAACTCCTGAAGTGTGTCATGGACAAAGGCTTGGCCTAACTGCATTACATCAGCATATGTTTCAACCTTCCATGGGGAAAATCCACTAATAATCTAATTTTTTCACCCTAACAAGCATATTCCCATTTCCATGTAACCAAGAGCAGAGCAGAGAGCGGAAATGTGAACATCATAGAACAACTAAAACCATAAAAACACACATCAATACAAAAAGTAATCAAGAAAATAATAAAAAAAAGAATACATCAGCTTCTGGATTTCCTTCTTCACTTGATTGTAACAATTCCAACATCCAAATAAACATCTAAATTGAACACAAATGGATATGCAAAAATAGAAATGTACAGTCTTTAGGAAGTCACAAAAAATTCACTCTACCCTTATCGAAGTTTCATAAAACAACTCTATAAACACAAGTTTCATAAAACAATTCTATAAACACAAACTTACACAGACACATGCAAATTGATCAGCCACAAACCATCTTTTTTTTTTTTTTTGAGCTCCCATTCAGTTCTCCTTACAAGCAGTCTTTAGGAAGTCATACACAATGCACACTACAGTTATCGAAGTTCAATAAAACAATTCTATAAACACAAACTTACAGAGACACATGTAAATTGATCGGCCACAAACCATTTTTTTTTTCTTTTTTTGGGCTCCCGTTCAATTTCTCCTTACCCATGGACCCAAAACTTCTCAGATCCATACTATAATTACATAACAAAATAAATCCATTAACACACGTATCCATACAACATAAAGTAAAATTAATACATCCTACGCAAAGAAACACAGCAAAAAACAAAATTCTATTAAAAAAAGTGTCAAAATTAGAACCTTTCTTCCTCTCTCGGCTGGAGGAGGACCCAGCAACGAAGTCTTCGGACGCGTAACCGTCCGCCGAGGGGTGGTCGGGGGTGTCTGCAGGAGAGTCTCCATGAACGGCGCCGTTTTGAGGTGTCCCACTTCCACTACCACCACCAGCCATATAATGGGACAAGTTACCCATACTGGCGCTCTTTCGGATCGACCCATCAGTCAATCGGACACCAAAAAGCTTCACTCCTCGATTCGGGCACGTGCGAGAATTATGCCCATTGTGGCTGCAATGTGAGCATCTCCGAGTCATTTCCCCACAAAAAATGAAAATAGTGCAAATTCTCAACAAATGGTTGGATTGATATGGATCGGATTTTTGTTTTCACATGATCCGAGAGAGATTCGTTTTGGTGTGATGGGGTGTTGTGTTTTCCTCTTGAAACGAAGCTCCGGTGTGTGGCAGCAGATATCGAGTCAGTCAAGAGGGGGTGAAGGAAGGAAAGGTTTCCGAGTGAGTAGAGTTGTAAATAGTACATGGGTAAGGGTGGTGTTGTGTAAATTAAAAAATAAAAATGTAATTATAAAGACGAGAGGGTAAAATTGGTGCTGTCGGGCTATGTGGTGTTATCACGCAAGCCTACCCGGATGACATGGGATAATTGCACCCAAAATGTGATTCTTTCTTAACATTTTATTTTAATACAAGGTTGTATATTTAGACAGATTAAATTTAAAGCAACTTTTTATATTATAAAGAACACCAGACTTTTACATATTTAGAAATAATTGACCTATAAAATTACATTAAAAATGATAATGATGTGGGTTACCTTTGCTTAAGATGAAATTCAACAAGTGCCTCTGCATGCTATTCATTGACTCGTTGACGTGGGTTTTCTATTTGCAGCATAAGCAGATGTCCTGAGATTGTCTTAGAGAGACCCCTCCGATAGTTAAGTTAATAAGAATTCAAAGAGAACAATTACTAAGTGAAAGTAGGAAATTAAAATGCATATTTTATAAATGATATGGAAGGGGTACTTATATCTGTTCAAATTGGGACATGGGCCTCATAGTGTTTTAATGTAATTTTGGTCTCTTGGACCTGTAAGCTTATTTGAACTATAAATAAACATTTAGTGGGCTAAAATAAATAAAAAATATAATCATACCAATGATCTAACCCCCAACTCTCAAGCAACTAAGCGAAGAGGTAGTTGATTGGGAGATAAGAGTCCTATCAAAAGCATGAAAGAGCATACCTAGTATATGTAGGAGGGAGTGGAGGTCATTTCCTCACATTGACAAAGATGCTCCTTTCACTTTTATATTCTTAGTTATGGGTTACTAAGGTACATGTTCTCTTTCAAAATCATAATTTCAAACTTCTTCTCTAAGGAGTCATATCTAGAAGAGTTGATTCAAAACTTACGTCTAAGTAGAAGTAGTGTAGACGAGAGGGTGTCACAAGCGGAGTGAGTGGGAGTCAACCGCAACAGCAGAGGTGTCACATCTCTCGACTGAGGTAGGGTGCCTCGACCACGCCCAGCCGAGGCAAGGTCGCCTTGGCTGGGCGAGTGAGTGGGAGTCAATCGCGACAACAGATGTAACACATCTCCCAATTGAGGCAGGGGTACCTCGGCCAAGCCCAATCGAGGCAAGGTCGCCTCGACCGTGCCAAATCGATACACGATCGCCTCAACTGGGGTCACTTTTCCAACTGAGGGTTAATTATTAGAGTGATGTTCGGCAAGCCAATTGATTTGGCCATCCTTAAACTCTTATGAATATATCTTATTCATAATAATATCATTAAATGACAATCTTCATCTTAAATTTATTATAAGAATTATATGAAATCCTTAGATCACATATAGCTATAGGGCATGATCGCGCATATGATGATGATTGTAGAATATACCTCCATGGTCGTGCTCTTAATATATTTTAAATCAAGAATCATTGAGATGGGACATCAATGATCCCGCTTTATTGGCAACCATCTTCGATGATTTTTGGGGGAGATACAACATATTTTCTGTTGTGACAAGACGTGAAAAATAACCCCTCTCTCTTGAAGAAAAATATTTTCTTCATCCCCAAAATTCATCCCTTCTTTCTCTTTCTATCTCCAAAAGTTTACCAACATGTTACCCAATTTAATTCTTGATTCAATTGTTAAATTCAGAATTAAATTAAATACCAAAAATAGTAATTGTTAGTGTATTCTTGTTCCAAATAAGATCATTATATGATAGAATTATCAAATCGAAAACTATTAGAATAGGATTCGGTTGCGAGTGGACATCCAAGATGATAATACCATTAGAGGGATAACATTTGGGATCCTAGAAGCAAATAAATTTTCAATCAAAGGGGTTTGAATTGAAGAACTTGGAGATTCGTTAGTGTTGGGATAATGATTTGAATCGTTTTAATCCCTACATCAGTAGAGTACAGTTCAGGTAAAGTTTTTGAAACTTTCCTACAAAAGGTGTTAAAATGCATAATTCAATCAATCGCATGGGGTCCAAGAGGAGAGGTATGTGACACTTTTCCTAGGGGTAACACTGGCTCAAACATGCTATCTTCTAGCATCAATCGCTAGGATGGAATCAGTCATTGTGTGAGACTTCTAACGTATTGTTAGGTTGGAGTAGCACCATGAGCATCATTAGCGAGGATAACCTCAGCAGGCTCAACCAGATGCCCTTCTCCACTTACATGCCTTATTGGCTGAAGACTTAGCTTGGGTAAGTAGTCTGTTTAGCTTTTCATCACTACATTAAGTATTGTCTATTTCATATTGATAATCCTTGTTTCATCTCTTTTTAGCTAGGCTCTTACTATTTCTACAACTATCAACTATTGAGTTATAGCTTGGAGGAGGTGTGTGATGTTGCCCACCACAAGAGGAAGATGGCTGAGATGGCCAATGATTTTGAGAGGCTGAAGACTAAGTATAATTATGAGGTGAAGACGTGAAGACTGGGGAGAGGTTCCAGTAGTCTCCGAATGAGATGAGCTTGCTTGCTAGTAGAGAGACTACTATTATTGAGGCTTTCATGGCCTCCGAGGCCTTTGATGAGGCGATAGGTGAGCAGGCTACCACGATATATGATCGGGTCCATACACGATTGCTGATGTATTTTGAGGGAGTCTAATCGCTTCACTGAGAAAGATGTGATGTTGCTCGATCCAAATGGAAAGTGTTGGGTTTGCAATACCATGGGACCCCCAGCGGAATGGAATTTAAAAATTTAAACATGTATCAAATATATGTATGGGTGTCCTAGGTTTGTTGCGATTTAATCATATGTATAATTGAAGTACGATTGATACCCTAAATAAATTCAAATGATAAATAATTTATACCTGAATTGAATAAACAAAGAACACTCTGAAACCTTTTCAAAACTTTGTCAATCTCCAAACCCTATGGCTAGTTGAATTCGTTAAGATCTCCAAGTGTTGATCCTCTAAGTTGTATCCACACCTTGGATGCCCACTCGCAATTCAGCCTATGCTAGTAGCCTAGAATTCGATAATTCATATCTAAGTATATGTATGGGTTTTGGAACAAACGTAAATCACTCTTTACTATTGGATATTTGATCAACTTTTAATTCAACAAGGTGAAAGAAGAATTGATCAAAAGAATTAGGAGAAGAAAATATTTTTCTTGTCTTTTAGAGAAAGCGATGGCCAAATTTTTACAAGAATAAATCTTGTTATTTTTTGCCATGGGGGAGCTATCTCCCATCATATGACAACAATCCAAGTCTAACTTGGATTCTAGAAGGTAAGTCTTTCATCCCCTTTCCAAGTCTTAGATAAATATAGCAAGTTTTTAATTCTAGAATAAAGGCACAATGCAAGTCTTTGATTCCAAATTAAAAATTTATGGTTGTTAGGCTCGCGCGGTCTGGAGAATTAAATACGCTGTGGAATTTAAAATTTTTTAATAACATAAATAAATAGTACAATATATGAAATAAAAATGAATCATGAAACCCTTTTGCGATTACTCAGTTATATGTTTCTTGATAGGGAGGCTTTAAAAATCATTACCTGATTTACTTCTAGTTGAAAATGATGAGTGCAACAATCCAAAACATTCTCTCCATGAACAATTCCCAAGTTTGATCCAAACCACGCGTCATGGAAAGATTTGCTTAAAGTCCCAAGTGTGACCCCTCTAAACATAACCACACCTCGGATGCCCACACGAAGTCGTTCCTAGTAGGATCTAGATTTGATAATTCTAACCTAAGAATAGGTTTAATGGTTTGGAACAACAACAAAAAGTGTTTTAGGTGTTTGTTTTGATTCTATATTCAATACATGAAACTAAGAATCAAAATAATATAGAGTAGGGAAGAAGGTGGCCGTTTTTAGAGAAGAAAAGAAGCCATTTTTTGCTTGCATGAAGAAACACTTTTCTTCATCAAGAGGGAGGGTTGGAGCATGAGTTTTTCAGCCAAGAATGCTGCAAAAAACATCCAAGAAGGTGGAGAAATCATCCCCTAATTTTAAGCCTAAGAGGATATAAATATCCCTCCTCCCTTCCAAATTCCATCTATATTAAATCCTTTCCTTATCCAACTTCCTCGTGTTCACACATAGTGTCCAGATATGGTAAGTCTTCTTATCATACAAGAATACTTATTCCTATTTAACTATCCTTGTGTTCACACCTATTGTTCACATAAGGTAAGTCTTATAAGGATACTTCATCCCCACAAGGTAAGTCATTAAAAGCAAGTAAAAGATTTCAACCTTAACTTAATTAGGAGTTAAATCTCTATTTAATTTCTAATAGGCCTCTTACAAGCCCATACCTAATGGACCTAGACCAAATTAATTAGTTAAGCCCAATTGATTAATCTAATCCATTAAATTAATGTGATGAATTAAATAGGCTTACTATAATTAATTATTCCAATCAATTAATTATTAGTTCCAACATGGGCTGCCTAATCCAATTAGATCAATTAAATAATCTAATTAATTAATTAAATTAATTCAGTCACTTGCATTAATTAGGCCCTATTTAGTTAATCACATTAATTAAAATAATCCAACCCTTCTTAGGCAAGAAATTGACCTGTCTAAGTTTGTTTATGACCCCTTAGGTTCACTTTAAACTAGCTATGGGCTTACAACTCTTATGACTTAGTTGAACAATTAATTCCAAGAACCCACAAGTTATGGGAAGCACTCAGTGCATCATGACTCCTAGTTTTAGGTGAAGGTGTGAACCTATTCTAATTACGAATATCATATAAGTACGGTCCTTCTATCATCTATCATCCTGATTGAGCCTAAGGTATGGATTATTATTCAAAACCCCAATAGCTCAATAACTATGTATCCATTCCTAGTAGTTTGACTCGATGATGAACAAGTAGAAAATACTATGTCTAATTTCCATCCAAACTTGGCCAAAAATTTAGAGTCAATTATAGTGGAACACATAGGAGATTTAACTATTAATCTAGATAGGTGACGGATCATTTGTGGCTACTCATTAACCTCTATATATGAAGATATTACATCCAACGTAAATCTTTTATGATTGTCATGTAATTGAGAAATACATCAAAGTGCAAAATATCATGCACAATGTTACCATAGTGCCTCAAGTTCAAATTTTTGCACTATCATAATGAGAAAATTCCCATTAGATAATAAAATATTCTCAATTGAGAATTTTTAGGTGGAGTAGTTTAGTGTACTTGTCCCCCAACAAGTATCCACATACATACAGTAGTGTCTCCACACCAATGCTCATGGAACAAGGCATCCTTTTTTCGAGTCTGCATCGTATGCACAAATATGTGCATAATGCGCATCCTTTCAAAATACCAGATTGCCTCCAATAAATCTCAGACCACTCTATTAAGATATCTAAGTATCTACTTGACACACATCACTTTATTGTGTTAATGATCACTTTGATATCCACTCACCAATAATCTAATTATCAAGCACAGTACTAGTAGAGTACACACTAGTGCACATCAAACCTTCCACATCACTTGTATAATAATAGCTAGCATTTCTTTTCTTCCTTCATCTTATGGCATTTCAATCTAACTAAGAACATAATCTTTGACCATGAAGTGTCAATAGGATTGGTGAGATGCACACAAAAACTCGGTATCACAATACCAAGATACATCTACTTTTTCTATGTCCATTCAAATATAAAGGACAACTACTACTAATTGGACACACCTTCATGTCCCTTCTAGCCATCACATTATTGCCCAAATATGTGAGAATTAAATTCTCTTATTTATGTTGACATATATTCAGTGATCTTGCTTAACCATCATAAGCCTACTAGAGTGATAGCTCGATAAAATTGATAACACCACTATTTGGATAGTAATTCAAGTTATAAATGGAGATCAACTTTGTGCTCTTGTCCCACTTCTTGAATTCATTAGACGATCCACATAGATCTTATTATCTACTCCTCATTTATATATGTCAACCTCAATCATCTAGGACAAACCTAGACAAAAGTGGCAATAACTAATAACATCTTGGTGAATTGAGGCAATCTCACCACTTAGGGAGAACATCACAAAAAAAATTATGCTCCACAATTAGGCATAAACATTTTGCCATTGGTTGGGCTATACAAATGTTAATCAACCTATTTACTTTGCACTTGACCTCTAGAAACTACATGTTTCTAATGGTCTTGCACCTAAACAGAAGATCAACCAGCTCTAGACTTTGTTCTTAGTCATTAGACTCCTTTATACCAGCTATTCCCTTAAAGCATCAAGTAAAGTCAAAAGTCTAAATTGACTCATTAATATCCACAAAAGTAGTTATGAAGGATACCTACTTAATCTCGTATAGACAATGGGGAACAACTCTTGTGCACTCCTTCTTACTTGTGGAATATAAGAGTCATTTTCAAGTGAGACACTCCCATTGACTTATGGTCGCTCCCACTATCCCAATGATTACTAGATAAGTTTAAAATACATCATCCTCACTAGAAAATTGAGCGCATTTTCAAAGATCTTGCATATAGTGCAAGATTTTATTTGACTTCTCATATGCTCGTTAATCCTCCTTGAGCAAATCTACATTGTGCGACTTAAGTTTTTATAATTTCTCCATCAAGGTATTCATCACTTTTAAGAACATAGCTTCTTGAACTTAAATAGGTATAAATCCACTAATTTTGGTTTGCTGCCACATCACAGCTCAGTGAAGGTTGAAGAATTCACTTGGAGGCACAATTTTCATTATGTAGGCTGCAATCAAGATTACATCATCCTAATTGAGATGCGAATCAATTTGCATCATCATATCAATTGAGTCATCTTGAAGTGTTTGATTCATCACTCTTCGCTAGCTCGTTTAGTTGCAAAATGTTTAGAATCATCATTCAAATTGCAATTTTATTTTTCCCACACATGTGTCCAAACTATTTAGACATGTTATTCTCGCTTCCAATTAATACATTGAAGCTCAATATTCACACTCCTTGTAGTTATCTACCTTTGTCAAGAATTGCTCTAAACAATTTGCTTTAACATGCACTAGTACATGAAATATGAGATCAAACTTTATTTTTTTATTATTATTAACATATTACTTAAGTGACTTTCTACAGTGAAAAGCTTGGTATCTCGATTAAGGAAGATTGATATGTTGAATGGCCATGAAATAAATTATTTGTATTGCTCCATACTTGTTACATTCTAAAATTATTATTTGCATAAATATTTGCATGAAATATGTTACATTTGGCTAAGAACTAAAGGTATGCAAAATGGTGCAATTTGATTGGTAGGTTGACTAGGTTGCATGCAATCATTCTAAACCACGTTGCACTTGATTACAATACCAAAGCATTAATTTTTGTCATCTCCCTAGCCCATAAATGTGGCTTTTAGAATGAGAAGGCACCAAGCATGATGCAACCAATCATCACCCTCCACTTATCTCTCTTTGAAATGTCAAACAAGTCATTTTTAGCTATGTTTTCTTGTGGAATCTCCTAAAAAATGACTAGTCTTCTTCTTCAAAGTTTCTCCCAAATTTCTACACTCTCTTACTCATAAAAATTAAATTCAATCCATAGGAATCCATAGAACACAAACTAAAATAAGTTTTCACCCTTTTAAGCTTGAAAACCGTTGATTTTGGAGTTTAATTCCAATCTAATCAAGGTATATTCTTTTTCAATGTTTCTTATGATGAATTTATGGTATCTTGGATGGTTACTTGTTTTAGTATCTTTTTATATGATTGAAAACTTAAGTGGGTTAGACTTGAAGCTAGAAGCAAGCTAGTTAAGTTAGTTTCTAACAAAATTGATAGTCTTATGAAATATGTTTAATTTACTTATTTCTATTAATCTTGTAATACTTATATTGTGTTTGGGAGTTCCCATGAATGATTGAAAATAATATTAATTAGTTTGCTTAATTAAAGGTTAAAATCAATTTAAGTTAGGACCAAGTTTAAGTCATGTTAATTTAGATTGTGTATATGTTTTAGGGGCTGCTCTAATAAATTATATTTGAATTATTAGTTATTTAATGGCTGCTCTAATGTTTAATGTCTTGAATTAGTAGTAAAATATGGAGTATGCATTTTTTTAAGGTTATGTAATTGATATGGAATTGTTTAAAAATAATTAAAAAATGTATATGATTTTAACTAGAATAGACTATATAATTTATAAAAAGGATATTAAATGGTACATGATTTGATTATATTAGGCCTTTAATACATTCTATCTTCCAAAGAGATTGAGCTTTTCACTTAGCACAAAGTGGACTTGAAGTAAGTTGAAACTTTCATTTGATATATCACAATAATCATATAATGTTGTTCATGTTTTAATGTGATTGTCATTAATTGTCAAATGATGTAATGTTTGATGCATTCATCATTCATGAAGCATAATACTATATTAAGAATATAATGAAGTTTTTGAAAATGAAGTATGGTACTTGATTAATGGTCGGGTAGGCCAGGGATGGGGGAGGGACTAGCGGACCCAACAAATGGTGGCAAATATTGAGGTTGAAAAACCAATATAGAAAAGTCACAATGAATGAAACAGAATACGACTAATACCTGAGGTTGGAAGACCAAGTATGGAAACCCCGTATTATTTCTCTTATTTGCCAATCATTATGAATAGGTTCCGAAAACCATGGTCTATTACTATTAGTAAGGTATCACACTTCAAGAGCTCTAAAGAATGATTTATGAATGAAAGTTATTAAATAAAATAATGCATTTAATGATGTATGAGATGTGCATATATGCTATTTGTTATTGTATCAGTTTCACCTACCAAGCCTCTAACTCATTAGATTCATGTGATGTAGGTGAAAATGTACAGGTTTAGAGGTTGACTGAGTCTCTAGAGCGACCGAACAGAGATTTGTTCATATGCCATGCTTCAAACTGTTTTGTTTTTAAATAAGCCGCTCTGTTATGGTTTTATAAACAGATGTACTCAGTTTTGAATTATGTATGTGGTGTGTTTAAAACAAAATGAAACAATAAATGAATTCAAATTCTTTCTCTTGTAGTTAAACAGGGAATTTTTATTAAAACCATAACTCTAGTATTGATGAAAAGTTAACATTTCTTAACTTAATTGTATTAGCTTATTTAGGTTTTGCAGTTAGATTAAGGGGTGTTACAATGGATCTCTGAAGCTCTCAAACCCTTTTGCTTGTTTTCTATTTGATATGAAGACCTAATGCTGCTTAATTTATATTCCATTCTCAATACCCCTATTGAGAAAGATAGTCTTCATATCCCTTTGTCATATGTATATGGCCAATAGGATTCGAATGGACATTAGCATCACATCTATAAAATATCTCCTCAACAGTCAGCACCTTGACTTTAAGCGTAACCTTTTTCTACCAGTTGTGCCTTTATAGGTCACCACATTATAATGTTGTCCAATTTTATATTGGTGAACCCATTTGCAGCTAATGGGAGCCATTCCCACTAATGGGCCTACCAAGGTTAATACCTTGTTGAAGTATATGGAGTCTATTTTAGATTGCTTTGCATTTCACCATCTTCCTGAATTGATTTCATACATCATTATTCCTTACTTGGATCAATATTAAAAAAGGATCGTCCTTGTTTCTCTCCAACAAGAGGCTCTTATTGTAAAAGTGGTCCTAAGATCCTTTTAGATCTCTTTGGAGGTTGTGTACTAGAAGTTTTAATAATTTGTTCATGCACCATTACCACTTGTGGGATAAACTGTGGTTGTTGAACACCTTCAAGCTCTATATTTTAGCCATTCTTATCCAATAGAAAATTCTTTTTCTAAAGAAGGTGTCGTACTTAGAAAATAAAGTCCTTTGTCCCTGGGGATAATCCAATGGATTCCTTTGGATACCCCACAAATTTGCATAAGCTAGATTCATAACCAACTTATCTTCCACTAACTACTTCAAAAAAGCAGGCCCATTTATACCCTTAAGTATGTATACAAGGGGTCTTTGCCACATCATATCCCATATGATTTTTTTGGACATCGACTTAAATGATATTCTTACCTGATAAGAATATCGTAATTTCTAGGGTGAATCCTTGAATGAAGGAGGAAGTAGGTGAAACTCAACTTGGATTCACTTAAAGTGATAATCTTGTTCTCCATTGGATAATCAAATAACTTACCATCTTAGTATTCTCTTTATTAATCACATTGTTGGATTCCATACTTTGGCCCATTTAATTCTCTACTTCATGTCTAAATTCTTTGAACCCTTTCAAATGATGTTAGAGTAATGAAGCATGAATAGTTCGCTCCTGTACTAACACTTAGTAAACTGCATAGGTTCATTTGGATCAAATCCAAAGGAGTGATTTGCTCCATTTGTCCTACAAATAGTGATTTGGTCATCTTTCTCTTGAGACAAAATTTACAAGTTTGCACCTCATGCAAGTCCAAGAGGTCAAGCAATTGTGCCATCTTGTGAACTTTTTATTTAGAGATATGACATAATCTAGCTTACCACAAGTAAGAACTATTTTAATTATCTAATTCAAATATTACTTTGTTGATTATATAGAATGGAATTTGGGATTGTATATTTCACTTATCAATGTCATAAAGATAAATTACTAATACTATCATAATTTCATCCAGAGTTAAGTAGATCATTTATATAGCCAATAAAATAATGCTTGCCTTATTCTCAAGCTTAAGGATCATCCTTTGTCATAGTCTCCATTTTCTTGTTATCCACAACAACCCTTTGTAGTGGTAGGATCATATCCGATATCCAATACCCAAGAAATATTTATTAGCCTTAATAGTTGATTTCAACAAATTTGAAACTTGAATTAGAATAAGCAAGTCAATGCCTCTTTCTATGCCCTAAATATCCATAATTGTGACAAATATCCATCCTTTTAGATAAGCCGATAAGTTTATTTATTTGTCTAGATCATCATAAGTGGAATTACTAACGATAACAATTATCCTATGTGAGATAGAAATTTAAGCATTCATTCTACTAATATCCATTTATGATTTGGTCTTTAATCATAAATGTTTCTCACTATTTTATTCAAATCCCATCACCCTCTTGAGGAAATTTTGGGAATTCTAATTTCTTAGTAGGCTTAAAGTCCAAGTAGCCTCACCATACTCCCCCGATTTTATGAGCTCATATGGTACTAAATATCAAATATTACCCATCAAATATCCATGTAAGTAAGATAACTAAAATATGTCCATGACTCGTGGCCAAAACCTTTAGCCCTTCTACCCCACAGGCATCTATCTCCATGCTAGTAGTGATCACAACAATTACCTCTACATAGCATGTAATATACGAGTCTCACACTACCCACTTGACCAATATCATTCATGCATTACATGTTATTCATATGTTCTTGCATTGAAACTAGCATTGCATGATTTGTTTTACCTTATAATCACATTTGATCATTAAATTTCTAAAACATCTCATATGGTGTTAGTTGTCGATCATCAAAATATAAGTAATCAACACTAAATTGAAATAAGAATAAAATGAGGTTGATAAATATTGGATATAGATGGGATATACAGGTTATAATTTTGAAAGTGTTAAAATTGTTACTAGTAAGCTTTTACGGTTTTGATTCGATTTTATCTAGGTATTTCAAAAGTATATATCGGTAAATTGCATATTTGGGACATTGGACATAATATACTATGATTGAAAGGTGATATTACAATATTCATTTATGTACAAGATTATATAATTTTTAATATGGATAATTATTCAAAGAATTGGGTGACAATCGAGTAAGAATTGTAATGAACGACAAGGAAATTAGCTTATGAATTATCTATAGGATCTTGTGGTAATTAAAATAGGATATAATACAATAGTATATAGTAAGATACATCTAATCTATGCTTGAAAGATGGGTGAAAGGTCAGATTTAAACCACAACTTGCCATCTCATGCTTGCTACCAAGCTTAAGCAAACACCTCAAGCTTTCCTTCACTCTTAGCCATTTACCCATGATCCTCAACCATTTTTCAATCATTTTCAGGGTCCAAAATCATTTTAGAATCTCTGTATGCTGGTCCTAAGTGATTACAAGTGATAGGAAAGGGCAAAGGAAGCAAAAGAAAGTAGTAATCACGAGTTCAAGCTGAAACTAGAATAGGTGAGGTTCATCTACAATTTTGACATTAATGTTTATATTATTTGAGGGTTTTATGATTTATTAAGATTCTTATATTATTCATGATGACATTAGAAATAGGGATATTATGCATAAAATAATGATTTATGGTTGCAAACACCTAGTAGAACTACTAAGGGGCAGAATCTATGTATGTGCTGATTTTTAGTTTATTGAGCTTGAAATATGCAAGAAACCTTGGGTAAATTCTATATTTATCATCATTAACATGTTTATATAGGATTTTATATTTTGTATTTAGGTTTGGATAGCTTAGGAATTAAAATATGACATGATAATTAAAGAGATGCTCAAAACTGTCACCATTGAATTCAAATTCCGCCCTATGTGAAGGGGACTGGTTTTACAGAATTAAATCTATTATTTTTGGCTATACTATGACCTGGTTGTCTCTTTGTATATGTTATCTAAGTGTGGTGAAAATTTGTAAGTGATTGAATATATTTAAGGGTGCCAAAACCATTAATGTCATGAAGTGCGCAAAACTGTCACGGTAGGAAAAATCTGTTTCAGTATGCTGTGAAGGGAGCTGAACTTGGGAAGCTATATCCATGATTTTTAGACATTATATGACATTTTTAATTTTTTTTTGATGTTATCTAAGTGTGACAAAAATTTGGGAGTGAATTAATATGTCTAAGGGTGTCAAAATCATCATGCAAATTAATGTGGCAGCAAGAAAATGTGAAGTTGTGAATCTGTCCCATTTGGTTGATTAACATGTTCCAACATAGATGTGGTTCATTTGATCCCTAACATTTAGGGGGATGTTATAAGAGTTATAATACAATAATTAAGTGATGTTAGTATATATTTAAGATGTGGAACAAAGGTGCGTAAAAGGTTGTATTCGGTTATAGTTTCTAAGTGGTAAGGTTGTTTAATTAAATTGAGATTCAAGATCTTTATACTACATTAGGTACAATGAGCTTGTTAATTGAGGATGGTGATTGATATCTTGTATTTTTATAGATTTTTTCATATCTAGGGTTGGGGAGTAATACTTAAGAAACCTAGAAGTAACACACAACTGATCAAAGGTAAGTAAAGATCTATTTACAACTACAATGTGTGAACATAGTATGTCTTGAAGCATTTATACCTAATGTGTTGATGATATTTAAATTGATTGGATGGTAAGTATATTATGTACTTTAAGAGTCTTATGATTCTTGAAACATGTTGAGAGCAAGTTGACTTACATTGTATATTGAATATACCATTCATGAGCATTTACACGTGCATGCATAACACATGCTCACAGTTGAGGTTTTGCATACATGACAAAAAGGGTATAGTTGAGGTTCTTGCATGCACGATATGATTTGAGAAATGATTCTCAGAAAGAAAATATTTTGGTTGGTCACTATAGTGTACTGAGGCATGCGAGGTATGCTTATATGATATTTTAAAGCGCCGTGAGTGTTACTTCTCGGAGGATCATAGGGGTTGACAGGGGGTGTGCCTCTAGTGGTCATGAGAAGGTAGACCACTTGACTGTGCCCTTATTGATTCTGCCAGTGGGAAGACTTCTGAAAGATCAGAGGGAAAGATAAGGATTGGACCCCTAGTGATCCCAAGAGATGGCCCCCGGACTGAGTCAATTTGTTTATGGCCATTTTATTATTAATATTTTATAGAGCTCTTTTCGGTGCATAGTAAGTGGGCCAAGGGCCCAATAAAATGAAGTGATTTTGAATTAAAACTCTTCGATTTATGAGTACTCAAATTTGACACATTTATAGCATCATATCTTAGAGATGAGTTCCATGAGATTTTATATCATACTCTTGCCATGCATGATTTTTACTTATTGAGCGTTAGCTTATGTAGTTCATGCATTGTAGGTGAGCATGGTGAGACTTGAGATCTCTGGTTTATTGGATTGGCAGTGGAGCTCCTACAGGCTTTCAAAGATCCATGTATATGGATGACGACTTGTTGGACTATTCTGTGGGATGTGCTTTTGATTTTCCAGTTTATTGTATTATATTAGTGAATTTATCTTGTATATCACTTTCAAAACTCATTTGTGACAGAGAGTTTGAATTTGTAATGATTTTGATAGATCTTGTTAATATTTTAATAACTACCCATGTATATACAGTATTACAGGATGTGAAAGCACTTTACTTTTATCAATGTTTTGTCAAACTTACTAACTAAAAATAAAATAAAAAGTTATACACACGTATACATGCACAAATTATATTGCACATGTTGTTTATATATATATGTATACATGTGCAACTTTGTCAAAATTATTATTATATCAATATCAATATTTAGTGGTGGGGGTGTTACGTAGCATATCCCACGACTCGTGGCCAACGAACTAAGCGTGGCAGTGTTTCACATGCCAATTACCTTTTATGGAAGGCATGGACGATTAGGTTCCACCCAATATTGCCCATTTACGCTTGATATCTAACTATCAAGGTTCTTACCTTGAAATATTTTCAAGTAAGGGTCTTACTAGATTAACTTGTGCATGATCTCAACATTTTTCTTATCTTGTTTATTTAATGTTCACTATTCTAATAATGATAAGCATACATCATAGGTAAATCATTAAATAAACGCAGTATGCATCACATACAAACTAAAATAAATGGATGATCATGAGCCTTTAATCCTATGCTACAACTCGAGCTAAAGTGGATAAAGGTCAATCTAAGGGTGATAATTAAAATACAAATAGACCTATCTATTATAAAAACGTATCCCATATTCATGGGCCATGATTCCTCTCTTTTTCCTCAGCCATCAGTCCATCTTCTTGCAATGTTTGCCATATTACAAAATGATAGATTTCACTGCCTAATTCTACTCTCATTACATATGCTAAACCTATAAGAAACCTTGGAACAATTACAAGGGGAGGTACATAGGAGGGGGATAAAAATACATATAGAATAAAAATCAGAGAAAGACGAGACTTGCAATGTTGGCCTGGGCTCCACGATCATCCAACTAGCATGCTTAACATAAATCATCACATGATAATGAAAGCATATATATTTATCGATTACATTATGTGCAATTTCTTTCAAAATTTGAATCAATATTCTTGGTTTTTCAAGAAATTTTTTTCTTCATAAAATTAACAATTAATTTTAATTTTGAAAAAATAATTTATGTGCAACACTTGCTTGTCAAAACAAAATAGGCATAAGTCTCAACTTTTGCCTCTTTCTTGATCACCATCAAGAATTTTTGATTTCTTGATCTCACAAGAAATATTGGAAAAACATAATTAAGAAACTAATTTTCTTGATCAAGAAATCAACTTCCTTGATTTTACAATTACCATTAACTCACTATTTTTGAGATTTCAAAAATCTTGAAGTTCTTGAATCAAGAGTTTCAAGATTTCATGAATCTTGAAGTCTTGAATTCAAGAATCAAATTTTTGAATGCAAAACTTGAAATCTTGAACTCAAGAATTATATTCTTGAATCAAGAAATCAACTCTTGTGGTATTTTATTTCATTTTGAACTGCTTTCATGGTTTAACAATTAAAATAAATCAATCGCATAACCATTATGCAATTTATTTATTTATTTATTTTTATTATTTTTGTTTTATTTATTCAATTCAACAATTGAAAAAAAATAAACACAAGATCCCAAATAAAGAAATTCATTGATTCAAAATCAATCACGCCTATAAATATTTAATTTATCACATAAATCAAATAAACATAATTGAAAAGTATAAAAATGCATGAACCTTGGGTCTAATACCACTGTTGGGGGCCCGCGGTCCTAAGAAATATATATTTAAATGAATTTAAAATTTTTAAATAACATAAATAAACAGTACATCATATGTAATAAAAACAAATCTTGGAACCCTTTCGTGATTACTCAATTGTGCGTTTCCTGATACCTAGTGTAGAAAGGTTTCAAAAACCTTTACTTAATTTGCTTTCAGTTTAAGACGATGAGTGCAATGATCTAAATCATTCTCTCCCCGAACAATTCCCAAGTTTGATCCAAACCTCTCATCATGGAAAGATTCGCTTAAGAGTCCCAAATGTAACCCCTCTAAGCATATCCACACCTCGAATGCCCAATCAAAGTTGTTCCTATGCCGATAGGGTCTCAACTCAATAATTCTAACCTAAGAATAGGTTTTTATAGTTTGGAAGAAGAACAAAAAGTGTTTTAGGTGTTTGTTTTGATTCTACATTCAACACATGAAACTAAGAAACAAGAAATATATAGTAGGGAAGAAGGTGGCGGTTTTTGGAAAAGGAAAGAAGCCATTTTTTGCTTGCATGAAGAAATAATTTTCTTCATCAAGAGGGAATGTTGGAGCACGAATTTTGCATCCAAGAATGTTGCAAAAATTATCCAAGAAGGTGGAGAAATAATCCCCTAATTTTCGGCCTAAGAGGATATAAATGTCCCCTCCAAATTCTATCTACATCAAATTCTTTCCTTATCCAACTTCCTAGTGTTCACACATGGTAAGTCTTCTTATCATACAAGAAAACTTATTCCTTATCTAACTCTGTTCACTCCTAGTGTTCACACAAGGTAAGTCTCCTTATCAATAAGGACACTTCATCCCTACAAGGTAAGTCTTCCAAAGTAAGTAAAAGACTTCAACCTTAACTTAAGTAGGAGTTAAATTTCTATTTAATTCCTAACGGGCGTCGTACAAGCCCACATCTAATGGACCTAGACCCAATTAATTAGTTAAGTCCAATTAATTTATTCAATCAATTAAATTAATTCATCATACGAATTAAATTATCCCACTAGGTCAATCAATTAATTCCAACATAAGCTACCTAATCCAATTAGGTCAATCAATTAATCTAATTTACTAATTAAATTAATTCAATCACTTGAATTATTAGGCCTCATTTAATTAATCACATTAATTAAATTAATCTAACCCTTCTTAGGTAAGAAATGGACTTGTTCGAGTTTGTGTGTGATCCCATATGTTCACTCTAAGCTAGTCATGGGCTCATAAATCTTGTAACTTAGTTGAATAATTAATTGTTCTGATTAATTAATCCTCTTAGAATTAACTCATTAATTCAAAGAACCCACTAGTCATAGGAAATACCTAGCAGTGCATCATGACTCATAGTTTTATGTGAATGTGTGAACCTATTCTAATTACGAATACCATACAAGTACGATCCTTCCATTATCTAACCTCCTGATTGAGCCTACGGCATGGATTATTAGTCGATTAATAATTGGACCCAATTTAATTGATCCAATTATTTAAATTATTTCATTTAATGAATTATAAAGGTCCACATTAATTAAGTGTTCCAAACAATTAATTACTTGTTCCATGATGGATCACCTAATCTAATTAGGTCAATTATTTAATCAAATTTATTAATTAAATTAATTATATATAAATTAATTAAACCATATTTAGTTAATCATATTAATTAAATATAATCCAACTCTTAGATTTATTACTTAGACAAGAAATAAGCTTTTCCGAGTTAGTGGGCTCACAACACTTATAACTTAGTCGAATAATTTTAATTATTTTTGATTAATTAATCACATTAATTAATCATCTTGGAATTAACCAATTAATTCTATGAACCTCACAAATCATGGTTGGCGTTTGGCAACATGCAATGAAGATCTAAACATAGGTAAAGGTGGCGCACGCTTCCAATTATGAATTCCGTGCAAGTCATGGCCATGGATTTCATAATGAAGTAAAGTGAAATCATAAGGGATTCGCCTACTCATCTAGATAGGTGACGTATCATTTGTTAGCTACTCATTAGTCTTCATAAATAAAGATGATGGACCAAAAAAAATCCTTTTTATGATTGCCATGCAATCAGAGTTTAAATCAAAGTATATCTTGTTGAAAATGAGATTACAATAATTCCTCAAGTCAAAGGACTATATAATGCACTGTCGTAATGATTGGAAACTTCCCATTCGACAATCATATTTTCTTGGGAATTTTTGTTGGGGTTGTTCATTGAACTCATTTTCCTACAAGCACCCACATATACGCACTAGTGTCACAACACTAGTGTCTATAGAATGAGGCACCCTCATTTTGAGCATGCATCATATGCTTATGTCATAAATGGGCTAGTTAATATCTCATCTCTAAAAATATTTGACTTGGAAGTAGTTTAAGATAACAAATAAAGAGGCATACATGATCGCCATCCTATGCACGACCATACCCCATAGTCATATGTGATATTGGGACTTCATCTAATTCTACTAACATAAATTTAAAATGAAGATTGCATTTTATTAATATTTAATTAAAAAAAGAAAGTTTATTATAAGAGTATAATAACTGTTACTAGTTGGCTTGCCATGTACTACTCTAATATTCTGATCATGAGGGGGTTGAGATTGCAGCTTTACAGGAAATCCCAGAGGTACCAACTGCAGCTGAGGTTCCTCCGGGCGAGCAGACAGGAGATGGGTGATGCTGCTTAGGGTTTTTAGCTTTTCCTTCTTGCCTACATATTGAGGGGGTTTGCTTATGTTTTCTGGACAAGTGTTAGATGATTTATTTTGTTTCCTAAATGTGAGATGTTCATATCTAATAAAGTATGGCACGTACATTCACTACTACTATTGTTGCTTTCTTATTTATGGTATAAATGAATAGGACTTTCTGCCCTCTATATATTATATTACTCTTCACATAGGTTTTTACAAATGCAGGACTTAGGCTAAGTTGCCTCCAGGGGTGCAGAGGTTAGCTTGAGATGGTGTTGCATCTCTATAGACATGGCCTAGTAATATGCCCAAGATGGTGCAAAGCCAATATTTATAGGACTGTATGCCCAGGATAGTGCAGAGCCATCGGTTTTAGTACTATAAGCCCATGATGGTACAGAGCCTCGCTTATAGGATTGTATGCTCAGGGTGGCGTGGAGCCATAACTTATGTGACTGTCATGTGCTGAGATGGCGTAGAGTCGTCGCTTATAGGACTATGTATCTTTTTTGCCTTCCTGTGTATTCATTTATTTCTCAAAGTTTTAAATGTGTTGAGCTCCATATATGTATAATTGAGACACTTAATATACTTAAAGAGTAATAATAATAATATGGCACATATATAAGTAGTAATAGACTTAGCAAAATAGCTTCACAATCAATGTAAAATGTAAATCTCCTACAAACAGGGAGTCTTAAAAAAAATAATCATAAATACTAGAATGATATTGTTCAAGCTACACATAGGCTGGGAAAGTAGTAAAAGATTTAGACTAATCTTTAAAGTAAACAAGTGGAGTGGAGTGCATATGCTTTTAGGGCTCGCGACAACTCTCTCCTAGGTCCTTTGCTTTCTTTAGTGTGGTGACATAGCATTCCCTGGCTACTCTTATGTAATCTTTCAGTTCTTCTATCCCATTAAGTTTTAGGAACTTAACCTTCATATGGACAGTGGAAGCAACTGCTTGGAACTGATTCGGGAGGGGTCTTCCTAAGATCATGTTGCAGGCTGAAAGAGTCTTCACCACAAGAAGCCTCATAAGGTTGGTTTTTTTAATGTCCAAGAATTCAAGATTTTCACAAAATTTTGATTTTATAGTTTCTTGATCTCATCCAGAAATTTTGAAAAACTTGATAAAAACTAATTTTCTTGATCAATAAATCAACTTATTTGATTTTTTTAATTTCTTGCCACGTTTCAATAAATTCCAGATTTCACAAATCTTAAAAATTTTTAGATCAAGAAATTCAAGAATTCACAAATCTTGAAATTCTTGAAAATCAAGAAATCCAATTTCTTAACTCATCTCAGTTCTTAAAATGTTTTAACATTTAAAATGATTAATGACTCGATGTGGCCAATGTATCCCCAACATCAATGAGAACGTTACTTCTCCCAGTACTTTCACTACTTTCTCAGTGAAGCCGATGAGACGAGCATTCATTAGAACCACATGGGTTTAGTCTACTCATAGTTTCTAGAAAACATCATGAAAAATGATATTAATTGAACTTCTACCTTCCACTCAAACCCTTTTTACGAGAAAAAATGTTAGTATAGAGATAATAATGGTGTTAACATAATGTCGAACTGCAGGGTTGAGGTCTTTCGGCCCAAATGTTATCGCCATGTTCTTTTCTCAAATGTGGTAAAATGCCTTGACTTTTTAGGGGGATTTAGGAGATTTTCTCCACTCCTTCTTGTAAACCTTGAGTGCACTCCTTGCATCTCTACTAGTATGCCCTCTGTATATAATATTTTTAATTCCAACAATAGCAGGATTATCTTGATGGCCCTCCTACCTCTGACTCCTACTTGATTATTCATTTTGTAACTCTCTAAGAGGAGGTAAGTTCTAAAGTGGATGATTCACACGAGGGTGTTGGTCAACAAACTCCTTCAGGTGGACCTTTGAATCAGTTTCTCGAATTCTCTCTTCAACTGGAAGCACTCTTCTGTGGTGTGACCTTCATCATGATGAAAGCTAAAATATTTGTTAGGGTATTCCCATTGAGGGTTCTTTTTAAGCTTTTTGGGAGGTTCAATTATGCCTTGCCACTGAGTAGTCAACAACACTTCAGTGAGTAGAGAATTCAGGGGCGTGTTCCTTCATGAAATTATGTTTCTACTCATCCTTACGTTTCCTCTCAGCTCCCACTTTTGGATGTATCCCCTTCTCAATGTGTATGTGCTTCTCTACATAAGATAGAAGCTCCTTATAAGATTTGGGTGTTTTTCCAGTAATTGACTTCTTGAGTCTTTCTTTTTCGCTACAAGATTCCTGTAAAGAGCTTACGATGGACATGTGGTATCTCATTAACTATTTTTGCTAAATGCTGCATGTATTCCCCCAAAGTCTCACCTTCCATCAGCTTTATCATGAAGATATGAGCTATGGTCTTGTGGCACTTCCTATTTATGGAAAATGAATGTAGAAAGCTTTTAATGAGTTGCTCTATCTCGGTGATAGATCCATCTGGCAATTAGTTAAACCATGTCAATGCTCTCTTAACAAGTGTCGTGTGGAAGACCTTATAGTATGTAGCATCACTCATATCATATAAATCTCCTTAGCATAGAACTTATCCAAATGCTCCTGTGGGTCTCCCGCTACATTATACTTTGGAAGGTTGGAAGTCTTTATTGCAACAGGAAGGGGCTTGGCTAAAATGTTTACAGCAAAAGGATTCTTTCTATGTTGCACCATTGCTAGCGAATGATCATTGCTCTTTGGGAGGATGGAAGATGGGCGGTGCGAGACTCCTCCACCTTGATTGGCCTGACATCAACTATTTGCTCAAGGGAGACTCACCGCTGGTCAGCTCTTTAGGTATCTTCTCTATTTTTCTCTCTGCTTCTCCTTCATATGAATCTTCAACCTCTGGTGGGCATAAGCTTTCTTCTCATAGTAAGGGTTGCAGATGAGGATCAATTGGGTGTTCAGTGAGGTATTGAGCTATGGCCTTAGTTGTTGTTCTCGCGGCTGTATCCTCCTGCAAAGCCTGCAATGCTCCTTGCATGAAATGAATCTCTATCTCTAGGAGTGGTCGTCCCCTTGGGGGTTGATGCTCCGATCTTATAGGTGCTTCCTGATATGTTAGAGTAGGATACCCAACACCCCAAGTGGATTAGGTGTATTATACTCTTTTTCTTTTATAAAGACAATCTTATTGGGAATTATATTAATAAAAAGATATTTTCTTTATCTTATATCTTGCATCTTTTATTTCTACACATTAGATAAAGTCTTTAGACAAAATTTAGGTACTGGGCATGGTCACGCATATGATGGCGTCATGGAATATGTCTCTAAAGCTTTGGTCTTAAATAAGTTCTGAGTCCACAACTTTTTGAGATAGGACATCAAATAGCTCAGTAAGATTGGCATATACGATGCATGCTCATAAGATGAGGATGTCGCATTCCATTGTCATTAGTGTGGAGACGCAAGTGCATGCATGTGGGTGCTTGTTAGAGAATAAGTACACTAAACATGGCCCACAAGAAATTCTTAGTTAGAGGCAGTGCCTGTCGAAATAAGAATTTCTGCATTGCGATAGTGTATGGCTAGTTCTCAGACTTAAGGCACGATGGTAGCCTTGTGTGCATCCTACAACACTTTAATATATCTTCTAGTTGCTTGACAATCACAAAGGGCGTATGTTGGGTGTTGCACTGATGTACATGGAGGTTTGTCAGTGGCCAACATAGAATTTGACACTTATCTTTTTAAACAAGGGAATCTCTTATGTTTTCATAGTTCATGATTCAAAGACCTTGGATAAGGCAGGATGAATCGTGATACATCATGAATAATTATAACTTGTAATGGGATCATAATTATTGAATCATTTAGATTTTTGACTTATAATCCATGCCCTAGATTCAATCAAAAGATTAGTTGTCGAAAAAACCGTACGCGTACGGTACTCACAACTAAAATAAGTTTACTCGCTATTTCACCGAATATTAGTTTGCCATGATTACTTGCTAGGTGTTTTCATGGATAGTGATAAGAAATTAATTTCGAGAGGATTAATTAATTGGAATAATTATTATTCATAAGTTGCAAATATTGCAAGCCCACTACTAGTTTAGTAGTGAATCTAAGAGGGTCACATATCTTTATGAAGTAACATTTCTAATAAATTAATTAATTAATACTGATTAATTAATTAATTAAGAGGTCTATTTAATTTAATGGTTAATTTAAATTATTCAGTTAAGTAATTGGATTATTTAATTGGATCTAATTTGATTAGGAAGACTAATTGGAGTTAATTAGATTAATCAATTGGATTGATTTGTGAATTTTTGAGTCCAAGCCCAAAAATTAGTGTCGATCACATAAGATGCCCACTAAAATATGAAGAGAGTAAATTAAATAAATATGATTTATTTAATTAACATATTTATAGAGAAATAAATAAAGTGATCGATTTTATGGGATAAAATCAACAGTGCACGCACGGTCAGCAACTAGTGCTGCTCATCGTGTCATTCCGAGTCTATTTTTATTTCTTGATTTTTTGGAATATATTAAAATTAAATGTTAATTTTAATAATTTCTGAAAAATTATTTTTCAAAGAAAAATTATTTTTCAAACAATTAAAAATTATCCCAAGTCAAAAATTATGTTTAACAACTTGGTAAATTTACATGTTTTGATAATTGTATATGATGTTAATTATGAGCATGTATAGGATGATCATGAGCCATTGGGCCAATGTGCTTGGTTTTATTTAATATTTTTGGGTTTTAAAATAGGGCCTGCGAGTCTCTTATTCCATCTATGTAAGTTCTTTTATTTTTTGTAAAGAGAGTAGAATAGGTGGTGATGTTTTTCTTTTGTTTGAAAGACGAAGGAGAATCAAGAAGAAGGCTTCAAAGAAGACCCATATTTGTATGGGAAATAATTATGTAATAGAATAGGTTCTATTCCATTTTATTACCCTTAAACTGACCTTAGGTCCATTTTTGGCTCAAATGGACTGCACATGACTTGACTGGTTCATGATCATCCATTTATTTAAGTATGTATTAGATGCATGCTTAGGATTTTATTTAATGCTTTTATGCTTGCGCAATGATATTATGATGCCATACATTAAATAACTAACCTAATTTAAAATTATGATGAGGTCTTGGATGAAATTACTTACGAAAATTAGGTAAAAGAATTTTTAAAAAATTTAATTTCAAAAAAAAATGGACAAGTTAGGTAGGACCTATCTGTAATACCCAAGTCTCACACTACTCACTTAACCAATATAATTCATGCACTACATGCTACTTATATGTTAATTTACATTAACATCTACATCGTATCTTTTATAGCATTCTTAATCATTATACCTCCAATGCTATCACTTGATATTAGTGGTTAAGATCCTACAACCTAATTAAGTGATTCTATATTTAGATAAGATAAAAAATAGATTGATCAATATAATGGATATTCATAGGTTGTATGTTATAATTTTAGAAGTGTTAAAGGTGTCACTAGTAAGCTTATATGAGTCGATTCGATTTGATCGAGGTGTTTTAAAGGTATACATCTATAGATTAACATACTTGGGATATCGGACATGATATAATGTAATTTAAGTGTCATAGTACAAGGTTCATATGTCCATGTAATTTTAGAAAATGAAAACTAGATGATCATTTAAGAATCAAATGTTGATCGGTTTGGATATCGAATAAACGGTTAAAAAATTAGGTCATAATGTATTATCCGATCATATGGACATTAAAGTAGGTTGTACATAGATAAATAAGTAATGAAAAACACTAGATTAGGGCTGTATAAGGTGTGAAAAATATCAGATTTGAACCACAACTTGCCACCTCAACCTTGCCACCTCAAGCTTTGCCACCTCAAGCTTCCACCTCAACCTTTCTTCATTTCTACCCTTGAGCCATGACCAAGAACTATTTTCTGAGCTATTTCACTTCCAAAACCTTCATATTGAATGTTAGAAATTTCTCTCAAGTAATTCCAAGTAAAAAAAAAAAGTGAAGGAAGTAAAAGGAAGGAAGGAGGAGCAAGTTGAATAAAAAAACTGTGCATAGGTGAGCTTTAATTCATGTTTTGATTGAAGTTCTTGAATTTTTTGAGGGTTTATGATTTTTAAAGCTTCTATTATTGATTATAATCGTGTTAGGATGTTATTTATGGTCTTTTAGTTCACAAAAGAAGAATTTTTAGTTGCAAAATCACAATAAAAATCACTAGGGACAGAAACTGTATACTTGCTGATTTTTTATATTTATGCTTTATATATGTATAATAAGTTGATTAAAACCTGTGTATTTCACAATATATGTGTTTATATATGAGTCTAGGTGATGTATGTAAGTTTAGAGAGGTTATAAATTGTAATATAGTGTGATAATTAAAGGGGTGCTCAAAACTGTCTTCTTTGAAATTTAGATTCTGTCCTATGTGAATGGTGCTGGTTTTACATCAATAAATCCATTATTTTTGGTAGCACTTTGACCTGGTTGTCTCTTTATATGTGTTACCTAAGTATGTTGAAAATTTGGGAGTGATTGAATGTACTTAAGGGTGCCAAAACCATTAATGTCATGAAGTGTGCAAAACTGTCATGATAGGAAAATAATCTATTTCAGTGTGTTGTGAAGAGAGCTGAACTTGAGAAGCTATATCCATGAGTTTTAGCAATTATATGAGATGGTTATCGACACGGGTAAGAGGTCACGGGTTAAATAAGAAAAAACACCGATGCTAGAAGCTGTGTCAGAAATATGGTCATCGACATACTAGAGGCTGCTATATAGATACCAAGACATGCTTTCGATGCGGAATGCCAAGACATATTGCTAAATTTTGCCCAGGTAAACAAAATCAAACCGGCTAAAGGAATGTACTAGCTAAGGTGTTCACCATGACCAGGTCGGATGCAGAGATAAATCCATCGGTGGTGATAGGTAGACTTTATATTTATAGTGTTTCAACACTTGTGTTATTTGATTCTGGAGCCACGTATTCATTTACATCCACTGAGTACGTGAAGAGGCTGAGTAGAATACCAGATGTAGCAGAAATTAGTTATAGTGTAACAGTCCCCTCTGGAGATGCTAGACAAATCGATCGAATTTTGAGAGCTTGTGCTATACATGTTGAAGGTAGAGAATTACATGTTGATTTGATTGTACTGGATATGAATGATTACGATGTTATTTTGGGCATGGATTGGTTGTCAAAGTATGGGGCTACTATCGACTGTAAGGAAAAGACAGTGGCATTTCAACTTTCTGGGAAAGAGTCTTTTACATTTGCCAGCATTGTGAAGAATTTCAGATTCCCTATGATTTTAGTAGTGAAGGCACAATGATTACTCGATGATGGTTGTGAAGGGTACTTGGTGAGTGTCATGAACATTGAGGAACAACACCCACCAATTTTGAGTGAAATACTAATGGTGCGGGAATATACTGAAGTATTCCCAGATGATCTCTCGGGACTGCCACTAGATCGTGAAATAGAGTTTGTTATTGACATACAATCAGAAACATCTCTAATTTCTAAAACTCCCTACAGAATGACTCCCTTGGAGTTGAAAGAATTGAAAGTACAGTTGCAGGACATGTTGGACAAGGGATTCACCTTGGGGAGCACCGATTATGTTTGTACATAAGAAGGGTAGCACCATGAGACTGTGCATTAATTATTGAGAGTTGAATAGGGTCACGATTAAGAATAAATATCCGTTACCCCTAATCGATGATTTATTTGACCAGCTTTAGGGTGTTGCAATATTTTCAAAGATTGACTTATGCTCCGGGTACTATCAACTGAAAATAAAAGAAGAAGAAATCCCTAAGATGGCATTTAGTACAAGATATGGGCACTATGAATTTTTGGTGATGTCATTCGGATTGACTAACGCTCCAGCAGCATTCATGGATATGATGAATAAAGTGTTTAAGGAGTTTTTGGATAAATTTATTATTGTGTTCATCGATGACATTCTAGTTTACTCCAAAACTAAACAAGAGCATGCCCCACATTTAACACAAGTACTAGAGGTCCTGAAAGTGAAGCAGTTGTACGCCAAATTCAAGAAATGCGAGTTCTAGTTAGATCGTGTGGTATTCTTGGGACATGTTATATCAGGAGCGGGAATATTAGTAGATCCAAGTAAAGTTAAAGCTATCAACAACTGGATGTAGCCTACTAATCCTTTGGAGGTGCGTAGTTTTCTGAATTTAGCTGGATATTACCAAAGATTTGTGGAGGGGTTCTCCAAGATTACTATGCCATTGACATAATTAACCAGAACAAGGGTGACGTTTAGATGGACGGATATATGTGAGTGAAGTTTCTAGGAGCTGAAAAAGAGGTTGACTTCAGCACCTATTCTCTCAATTCCATCAGGTACTGGAGGATTCCTAATTTATAGTGACGCATCGAAGAATGGATTAGGATGTGTACTGATGCAGAATGGCAAAGTAATTGCATATACGTGCAGACAATTTAAAGAGTACAAAAAGAATTACCCCACGCACGACTTGGAACTTGCTGCTGTAGTATTTGTGCTTAAAATATAGAGGCACTATTTATATAGTGAACGATGCAAGATCTATACTGATCACAAGAGCCTAAAATACTTCTTCATACAGAAAGAGTTGAATATGCGGTATCGGAGATGGTTGGAACTAGTAAAAGATTATGATTGTGTGATCAATTACCACCCCGGTAAAGCCAATGTTGTAGCTGTGCTATGAGCCAAAAATCCACACAAAGTACAATAGCTATGGCTTTAATTTAGAAACCAGTACTGAATGAGTTGCAAAAAATGAATATAGAGATTTTACAAACAGGAGTAATAGAGGCAAAGTTGGCAGCCCTGATGCTTCAGCCTACGCTAATTGATAGGATCAAACAGGGATAGTGAGATGATGAATATCTCATCAATATGAGAAAATATGTTGCTGCAGGGAAGTCTCCAGAATTTAAGATAACTCATAATGATATTTTACAATTTAGAGGGCGGTTTTGTATGCCAAATATTGATAACATTCGGGAAGATATTTTAAAAGAGGCACATTCAAACCTTTATTCATTACATCCAAGGGCTACCAAGATATATAGAGACTTGAAAATGTATTATTGGTGGCTGGGTATGAAAAAGGACACTGGCCAGCATGTGGAGCAATGTCTAACATGTCAATAGATAAAGGCCGAACATCAAAGACCCATAGAGACTTTATAACCTCTACTTATTCCAAAATGGAAATGGGAAAAGATCACCATGGATTTCGTAACTAGTTTGATAAAGACTACTAAGGGTCATGATGCTATTTGGGTTATCGTTGATAGGTTGACCAAGTCTGCTCATTTCCTTTCCTATGTTCTACCTATTCCATGGATCGCTATACCCAATTACACATTCAGGAGATTCTCAGGCTTCATGGAGTGCTATTGTCTATAGTTTTTGATAGAGATTCAAGATTTTTATCTGCTTTTTGGAGAAGTTTACACAAAGCTTTAAGAACACAGTTATCATTCAGTACAACATATCATCCTCAGATGGATGGGTAATCTGAACGAACAATACAAACATTGGAGGATATGCTCAGAGCTAGTGTATTAGACTTCCAAGGTCAGTGGAGTAAATTCCTACCTTTAGTGGAGTTTGCATATAACAACAGCTATCAGATTAGTATTGGAATGGCTCCCTATGAAGTATTATATGGAAAAGAGTATAGGTCTCTGATACACTGGGATGAAGTTGGTAAGAACAAACTTTTAGGCCCAGATATGATTTGAGAGATGATAGAAACCGAGTTGTAGATTCAACAAAGAATGCAAACTGCCAAAATCGACAGAAAAGTTATGCAGATCGACAAAGAAGGGCGTTGGATTTTGCGATAGGAGATCAGGTGTTTTGAAAGTAGCACCAATGAAGGGCATTATGCGGTTTGGGAAGAAAGGAAAATTGAGTCCCAGATATATTGGCCCATTCTCGGTGATTGAAAGAATTAGTGATGTTTCTTACAAATTGGATCTGCAAACATCTATGTCCCAAATACATAATGTATTTTATGTGTCTATGCTAAGGAAATATATTGCTAGTCCCTCTCACATTCTGAAAAATAAACTAGTGGAATTAAAGGCAGATTTGAACTACGAAGAAAAGTCTGTACAAATTTTGTTACGAGAAGTGAAGCAGCTAATAAATAAACAGATTCCATTGGTTAAAGTATTATGGAGAAACCAATTGGTAGAAAAGGCCATTGGGGAAAGGAGGACGAAATGAGAACTAAGTATCCTGAACTTTTTCGGTAAGTGAAATTTTAGGGATGAAATTTTTATAAGGAGGGGAGAATGTGATACCCGAGCCTCTTACTACTTACATGACCAGATATGATTCATGCATTACCTGTTAATTATGTGCTATTTGCATTGGTATAACATCATATAATTTATTTTATTTTATACGGCGTTGTTAACCATTAAACTTAATTTTGAAGCTCTCGCACAGTATTGATTATCGAATCCCCTAACCTAAGTAGTTGATTTTGTATTGAGATAAGAATAAATTTAGGTATCAATATAGTAAATAGTGCTAGGTTACACATGGTAACCTTAGGAGCTCGAAAGGTGTTACCGAAAAGTTTATAGAAAGGGAGTCGGTTCGATCATGAATTTTAATATTATATGTATATTTAAATTATACACTTGGGACAACTAGACATATAATACTATAATTTAAATGTTATATAACTAGGTTCATAGGCTTATAACACTATCGGTGCACAAACTTATCAATCGGGCGAGAATCGATGATTTTTTGGGTGAAGAGCCTAATGAACAGACATAGGAGTTAGGTACGAGAATGAATGGTGATGAATATAGGTTACAACCAAATAAGAATATGTGAGACACACAAGATTAGGGCTGCAAGATAAGGGAGAAAATCAGATTATACCATTACATGCCACCTCAAGCTTATGCCACCTCATGCTTAAACTTATCAAGCTAGCACCTCAACCTATTCTTCACTCTTAAGCTAACAGTCACGACTTGAACCTCATTCTGAATCATTTCAACTTCTAAATACATGGAAAAATCTCTCTAAATAGGTCCTAAGTGATTCCAACCAAAAAAGGAGGCAAAACAAGCAAAGGGAAGGAGAAATAACCAAGTTCAAGTAGAAAACTATGCAAGGTGAGATTAACCTACGGGTTTGGCATGACTTTCAGATTTATTTTGAGGTTTATTGGCTTATTAAGATTTTAATATTATTTATAAATGTGTTATGATGTTATTAGATAGGCTTTGATGCATAAAGAAAGGGTTTGTGGTTGGAAATATTTGATAGAAAATACTTGTGCTAGAAACTGTCACCTTGCTGTGTATTCTTGTGTTTTAGGCTTCCCAAGTGTATGGTATGTTGAATAAACCTATAATTATTATCATATACTTGTTTATATATGAGTTAAGAGTATTGGAATAAATTTTGATCGGTTATAAATTAAAATAGAGAATGATATTGGAGAAACACTCAAACTGCTAAAGTAGCAAAAATCTGTTTTGGTGTGCTGTGAAGGACACTATATTAGGGGAGCTAAATCTATTAGTTTTGGAAAGAATATAACCTGGTGGTCTCTGTGTATATGTTGTATAATTTTAGTAAAAATTTGGGAGAGATTGAATATACGTAAGGGTACCAAAACCATTAATGTCATGAAGTGTGCAAAACTGTCACGGTAGGAAAACAATCTATTTTAGTATGTTGTGAAGGGAGCTGAACTTGGGAAGCTATATGCATGAGTTTTATCAATTATATAATATGATTACATTTATATACATGTTATCTAAGTGTGGTAAAAATTTGGGAGTGATTGGATATGTTTAGGGAAGTCAAAATTATCATGCAACTAAATCAGTAAGTAGATATGAAAATGTGAATCTATCCCATTTGATAACTTAGCATATTTCAACTTAAACCTGTTGCTATTGAGTGTTAACAATTAGGTACATGATATTAGAGTTATAATACTTCAATATATGATGTTTACATGTATCTAAGATGAGAAATTAAGGTATTGGAAGGACAAGATTGGGTTCTAGTTTGTAAAACCTAGATAGTTTGGTGTTTAAGGTCTTAGTATGATATTTTATGCTTTCAACTTGTTAAATTGGGAATGGTACTTGACGTTGGTAATATTACAGGCTATTTTACATCTAATGTTGGAGGAGAGCAATAAACAAATCTAAACTAAGCCACCAACAAAGTGAAAGGTAAGTAAAGATTCATTTGCAACTACAATGCATAGACATATCAAATGTGTGATTTATATGTAATACCATAGGTCATATGTGCAAAGTAGAGGACACACATTACTATCATTCATGTCGATTGAGCATACATACATGGGCATTGGAACGTGCATGCATCATATACGAGCATTGCGATAAATCTTGCATTGCAGGTATGATTCTGAGAAAGGAAAATATTTTGCTGAGTTGATTGAATAGAGAAATGAGACACCCACCCCGGTTAATGATCGAGATACCATGATTAACCGATTAACAGAGTTGATTGAGCGATAGTCTGAATAAATTCAGCAATTGATTCAACAAAGGGATAATGGTGAGCAACCGTGGGTGGAGGTAAACCAACAGCGGGCGAACTATATATATATGGTGGGAGAATGATTTAGGAGGCTGGATCCCCCAATATTTGAGGATACGATTGATCCTACCACTGCAAAGGATTGGTTGAGGACCCTAGAAAATATGTTCCAATATAGCAGGGTGCCAGTAGAGGAGAGGGTAATGTGTGCCACTTTCATGCTTCATGGTAGTATGGGCCATTGGTGGGACATGATCAGCAGCATAGAGACATTACTACCATGAGCTGGGACAGATGCAAAGAGTTATTCCGAAATAAATATTTCATGGCCCCAGTTCGCATGATGAATATAAATGAGTTTATACAACTGTGACAAATATCCATGACTATTGGGGAATATATTCATAAATTTGAACAACTGTCCAGGTTTGCTATGCACATGGTCAGCACTAAAGCACTAAAAGTAGAGAGATTTCTGGAGGGTTTGAGGCCAGAGTTATACCGAGATGTGAATATGGCAGATATTCTAAGGGGTGACATTTTCACAGGTGGCTGAGAGGGCGCTAGTGGCAGAACAGGCTCAATTGAGAATCGCTCATGCACAGGAGGCTCGACAGCAATTCAGACAACAGGGATAGAGATGGACTATGGGGCAAAAGAGGCCAGTCCAAATGTAGAAGCCGATCCAAATACAGAAATTGGGATTTAAATTTCAAGAAGAACGAGGCCAACAACAAGAAGGTCAAAATAAGAGGCCACGGGTCGAACAAGGAAAAGCACCAATGCCAGAAGCTGTGTGTCAGAAATGTGGTAATCGACATACTAGAGGCTGCTATATAGATACCAGGATGTGCTTTTGATGTGGAATACCAGGACATATTGCTAAATTTTGCCCAAGTAAACAAAATCAGACCAGCCAAAGGAATGTACCAGCCAAGGTGTTTACCATGACCAGGGCGGATACAGAAGTAAATCCATCGGTGGTAATAGGTAAACTTTATATTTCTAGTGTTCCAACACTTGTATTATTTGATTCTGGAGCCACGCATTCATTTGCATCCACTGAATACGTGAAGAGGCTGGGTAGAATACCAGATGTAGCAGAAATTAGTTATAGTGTAGCAGTCCCCTCTGGAGATGCTAGATAAACCGATCGGATTTTGAGAGCTTGTGCTATACTTGTTGAAGGTGGAGAATTACATGCTAATATGATTGTATTAGATATGAATGATTACGATGTTATTTTAGGGCATGGATTAGTTGTCAAAGTATGGGGCTACTATCGATTGTAAGGAAAAGACAGTGACATTTCAACTTTCTAGAAAAGAGTCTTTCACATTTGCCAGCATTGTGAAGAATTTTAGATTCCCTGTGATTTCAGTAGTGAAAGACACAATGATTACTCGATGATGGTTGCGAAGGGTACTTGGTGAGTGTTATGAACATTGAGGAACAACACCCACCAATTTTGAGTGAAATACTAATGGTGCGGGAATATACTGAAGTATTCCCAGATGATCTCTCGGGACTGCCACTAGATTGTGAAATAGAGTTTGTTATTGACATACAACCAGGAACATCTCTAATTTCTAAAACTCCCTACAGAATAGCTCCCTTAGAGTTGAAAGAATTAAAAGTACAATTGCAGGACTTGTTGGACAAAGGATTCATCAGACCGAGCTTTTCACCTTGGGGAGCACGAGTTCTATTTGTACATAAGAAGGATGGCACCATGAGACTGTGCATCGATTATCGAGAGTTGAATAGGGTCACGATTAAGAATAAATATCCATTACCCAAAATCGATGATTTATTTAACCACCTTTATGGTGCCTTAATATTTTTAAAGATTGATTTACGCTCCAAGTACCATCAACTGAAAATAAAGGAAGAGGATATCCCCAAGATGGCATTTAGTATAAGATATGGGCACTATAAATTTTTGGTGATGCCGTTCGGATTGACTAACGCTCCAGCATCATTCATGGATCTGATGAATAGAGTGTTCAAGGAGTTCCTGGATAAATTTGTTATTGTGTTCATCGATGACATTCTAGTTTACTCCAGAACTAAAGAAGATCATGCCACATATTTAACATAAGTATTAGAGGTCCTGAAAGCAAAGCAGTTATACGTCAAATTCAAGAAATGCGAGTTCTAGTTAGATCGTGTGGTATTCCTGGGACATGTTATATCAGGAGCAGGAATATCAGTAGATCCAAGTAAAGTTGAAGCTATCAACAACTAGATGTAACCTAATAATCCTTCGGAGGTGCATAGTTTTCTGGTTTAGCTGGATATTATCGAAGATTTGTGGAGGGGTTCTCCAAGAATGCTATGCCATTGACACAATTAACCAGAAAAGAGGGGACATTTAGACGGACGGATATATGTGAGCGAAGTTTCCAAGAGTTGAAAAAGAGGTTGACTTCAGCACCTATTTTTTCAATTCCATCAGGTACTGGAGGATTCGTAATTTACTGTGATGCATCGAAAAATGGATTAGGATATGTACTGATGCAGAATGACAAAGTAATTGCGTATGCATCTAGGCAACTTAAAGAGTACGAAAAGAATTACCCCACGCATGATTTGGAACTTGCTGTTGTAGTATTTGCACTTAAAATATGGAGGCACTACTTATATGGTGAATGGTGCGAGATCTATACTGATCACAAGAGCCTCAAATACTTCTTCACATAGAAAAAGTTGAATATGTGGCAGCGGAGATGGCTAGAACTGGTAAAAGATTATGATTGTGTGATCAATTACCACCCAGGTAAAGCCAACATTGTAGCTGATGCATTGAGCCGAAAATCCATACAAAGTACAATAGCTATGGCTTTAATTCAGAAATCAAAACTGAATGATTTGCAGAAAATGAATATAGAGATTTTACAAATAGAAGTAATAGAGGTAAAGTTGGCAGTCCTGATGCTTCAGCCTACGCTAATTGATAGGATCAAACAGGAACAATGGAATGATGAAAATCTCATCAATATGAGAAAACATGTTGCTGCAGGGAAGTCTCCTGAATTTAAAATGACTCAAAATGATATTTTACAATTTAGAGGGCGGTTTTGTGTGCCAAATATTGATAACATTCGGGAAGACATTTTAAAAGAGGGGCTACCAAGATGTATAGAAACTTGAAAATGCATTATTGGTGGCCAGGTATGAAAAAAGACATTGCCCAGCATGTGGAGCAATGTCTAATATGTCAGTAGATAAAGGCCGAATATTAAAGACTTGCAGAGACTTTGCAACCTCTACTTATTCTAGAATGGAAATGGAAACGGATCACCATAGATTTTGTAACTGGTTTGCCAAAGACTACTAAGGGTCATGATGCTATTTGGATTATCATCGACAGATTGACCAAGTCTGCACATTTTCTTCCCATATGTTCTGCCTATTCCATGGATCGCCATGCCCAATTATACTTTCAAGAGATTGTCAGACTTCGTGGAGTGCCATTGTCTATAGTTTCTAATAGAGATTCAAGATTTTTGTTTGCTTTTTGGAGGAGTTTACACAAAACTTTGGGAACACAGTTATCATTCAGCATAGCATATCATCCTTAAACGGATGGGCAATCTGAACGAATAATATAAATATCGGAGGATATGCTTAGAGCCTGTGTATTAGACTTCTAAGGTCAGTGGAGTAAACTCCTACATTTAGTGGAGTTTACATACAACAACAGCTATTAGACTAGTATTGGAATGGCTCCCTATGAAGCATTGTATGACAAAAAGTGTAGGTCTCCGATACATTGGAATAAAGTTGGTGAGAATAAACTTTTAGGCCTAGATATGATTTAAGAGATGACAGAACCCGTGTTACAGATTCGACAAAGAATGAAAACTACCCAAAATTGACAAAAAAGTTATGCAGATCAACGAAGAAGGGTGTTGGAATTTGCGATAGGAGATCAGGTGTTTTTGAAAGTAGCACCAATGAAAGGTATTATGCGGTTTGGGAAGAAAGGAAAATTGAGTCCCAGATACATTGGACTATTCCCGGTGATTGAAAGAATTGGTGATGTTTGTTACAGACTACATCTACCAACATCTATGTCCCAAATACATAATGTATTTCATATGTCTATGCTGAGGAAATATATTACTACTCCCTCTTATATTCTGAAGAATGAATTAGTGGAATTAAAGGCAGATTTAAGCTACGAAGAAAAACCTGTACAGATTTTGTTACGAGAAGTGAAGTAGCTAAGAAATAAGCAGATTCTATTGGTTAAAGTGTTATGGAGAAACCAATTAATAGAAGAGGCCACTTGGAAAAGAGAGGACGAAATGAGAACTAAGTATCCTAAACTTTTTCGATAAGTGAAATTTTGGGGATGTGAAATTTTTATAAGGAGGGGAGGATGTGATACCCGAGCCTCTTACTACTACTCACATGGCCACATATGATTCATGCATTACATGTTAATTACATGCTATTTGTATTGGTATGACATCATAATATTCATTTTATTTTATATGGCATTGTTAATCATTAAACTTAATTTTGAAGCTCTCGCATGGTATTGATTATCAAATCCCCTAACCTAAGTGGTTGATTTTGTATTGAGATAAGAGGAAATTTAGGTATCAATATAGTGAATAGTGCTAGGTTACATGTGGTAACCTTAGGAGTTCGAAAAGTGTTATCGAAAAGTTTATAGAAAATGAGTCAGTTCGATCATGAATTTTAATATTATATGTATATTTAAATCATACACTTGGGACAACTAAACAAACAATACTATAATTGAAATTTTATTTAACAAGGTTCATAGGCTTATAACACTTTCGGTGCGCAAACTTATCAATCGGGCAAGAACCGATGATTTTTTGGGTGAAGAACTTAATGAACTGACATAGGAACTAGCTACGGGAATGAATGGTGATGAAGA
This sequence comes from Paulownia fortunei, assembly GCA_019321725.1. Lineage (NCBI taxonomy): Eukaryota > Viridiplantae > Streptophyta > Magnoliopsida > Lamiales > Paulowniaceae > Paulownia > Paulownia fortunei. The sequence goes on along the minus strand of CM033111.1, from coordinate 12,868,402 downwards.
TAGGTTACAACCAAATAAGAATATGTGAGACACACAAGATTAGGGCTGCCAGATAAGGGAGAAGATTATACCATTACATGCCACCTCAAGCTTATGCCACCTCATGCTTAAACTTATCAAGCTAGCACCTCAACCTATTCTTCACTCTTAAGCTAACAGTCACGACTTGAACCTTATTCTGAATCATTTCAACTTCTAAATACATGGAAAAATCTCTCTAAATAGGTCCTAAGTGATTCCAACCAAAAAAGGAGGCAAAACAAGCAAAGGGAAGGAGAAATAACCAAGTTCAAGTAGAAAACTATGCAAGGTGAGATTAACCTACGGGTTTGGCATGACTTTCAGATTTATTTTGAGGTTTATTGGCTTATTAAGATTTTAATATTATTTATAAATGTGTTATGATGTTATTAGATAGGCTTTGATGCATAAAGAAAGGGTTTATGGTTGGAAATATTTGATAGAAAATACTTGTGCTAGAAACTGTCACCTTGCTGTGTATTCTTGTGTTTTAGGCTTCCCAAGTGTATGGTATGTTGAATAAACCTATAATTATTATCATATACTTGTTTATATATGAGTTAAGAGTATTGGAATAAATTTTGATCGGTTATAAATTGAAATAGAGAATGATATTGAAGAAACACTCAAACTGCCAAAGTAGCAAAAATCTATTTTGGTGTGTTGTGAAGGACACTGAATTAAGGGAGCTAAATCCATTAGTTTTAGCAAGAATATAACCTGTTGGTCTCTGTGTATATGTTATATAAGTGTGGTAAAAAGTTGGGAGATATTGAATTTACATAAGAGTACCAAAACCATTAATGTCATGAAGTTTGCAAAACTGTCACAGTAGGAAAACAATCTGTTTCAGTATGTTGTGAAGGGAGCTGAACATGGGAAGCTATATCCATGATTTTTATCACTTCTATGATATGGTTACATTTATATACATGTTATCTAAGTTTGGTAAAAATTTGGGAGTGATTGGATATGTTTAAGGAAGTCAAAATTATCATGCAACTAAATTGGACAGCAAGTAGATATGAAAATGTGAATCTGTCCCATTTGATAACTTAGCATATTTCAACCTATACATGTTACTATTGAGTGTTAACAATTAGGTACATGATATTAGAATTATAATACTTCAATTATATGATGTTTACATGTATCTAAGATGAGAAAATAAGGTATTGGAGAGACTAGATTGGATTCTAGTTTGTAAAACCTAGATAGCTTGGTGTTTAAGGTCTTAGTATGATATTTTATGCTTTCAACTTGTCAAATTGGGAATGATGCTTGATGTTGGTAATATTACAAGCTATTTTACATCTAAGATTAGAGGAGAACAATAAACAAATCTAGACTAAGCCACCAACCAAGTGAAAGGTAAGTAAAGATTAAATTGCAACTACAATGCATAGACATAGTAAATGTGTGATTTATATGTAATACCATAGACTACATGTGGAAAGCAAAGGACACACATTACTATCATTCATGTCCATTGAGCATACATACATGGGCATTGGCACGTGCATGCATCATATACATACATGGGCATTGGCACGAGTATTGTGATAAATCTTGCATTGCACAGCATGATTTTGAAAAAGAAAAATATTTTTCTGATCACTATAAGTGCACTGAAGCATGCATGTATGTGCATGATTTTATGCATGGATTTGTAGGTTTGAGTGTATGGATTTACATGCGTATGAGTATGCATAGATTTGCATGCTTATATGATTATTGGCCATTGGATTATGGTGGTGTACAGAGCTCTTTTCCGGTGTATGAGATAGTAGCATTGATCAGGGGCCCAAGAAAGAAATAATTTTGAGAGAAATATTTTGATGCAAAAAATTGCATTGTGGGCATAGCATTTTGAGATGCATGACTTGATATTGTGGATTATTTTTTGACATGCATAATCTTTACTTGCTGAGCATTAACTCATATAGTTTATGCATTGTAGGTGAGTACGACGATGCTTGAAGCATATTTTACTGGCTGGGCGGCTGTTGGAGCTCCTATAGGTGTTTAAGAGAGTGTGTACATAGATGACGACCTATTGGGATATTTTGTTGTCTTGTTATATTTTGAGTCTGTTGTATTATATTTTTAAACTGGTTCTATATTTTACTTTTAAAACTTTACTATAAATAAGTATGTAAATATTGTGGTCGTTGTGGGTGTTGTGCTTTTATATAGTATGTAAATATTGTAGTCGTTGTGGGTGTTGTGCTTTTATATAAATACTGATCCTGCTATATTCATGACATATGTGAGAAAGTATTTTAAACAGGGTTGTACATGTAAGAAGTGATTTATCTTTTCTTAAAGTGTTACAAAAAAAAAAAAAATTCCATGCAAGCACACAGGTTCTATCATATCAAATTATACTATATATCTAGTTGTTGAGTAGTAGGTCTTACACCTTTGTAGCGTTATTAGTTTTTGTAGGGTAGTTATGTTTCTCTATTTCTTAGTAGTTGTGTCGAGCCTTGTGCTTTCATGTTCTCTTTTTCATGTGCAGATGGACATCTCCTTGGTGATATGTGTGGATTTCCTATGGACTCCAAAGACACCATCTATTTAAAAGGGGAGTTTCCTATATTCCCCCTCTTATATGCTTTGTTTATTTAAACATTGAGGACAATGTTAATTTTAAAGTACAGAGTGGAATTCATATTTTATGTGTTTAAGCTTTATGTGAAAAATTGAGCAACTTTTTTTTATTTTTGTTGAAGCTTTGTGTGTGAATTACACATATTGTGTGATAAGAGTTCAAGAGCAAACATGCTTTATTGACAAACTTAGTTGTGTTCATACTTCGTGATTGAATAAACAACTTGATTATAAATTGCCTATGATGATCCCTAATTGATATTGTATAGAGTCCAGAAGAAAAAAAGATTGCTAGTCTTGTGACAGAGCAATTCTTATATATAGTTGATCTTTGTCATGAATGATGAATTTTCATTGAGCACATTGTGTCAAAATTTTGTGAATTGCATGTTATTTGGTGTTCATTTTGCTTCTAATGAGTCTTTTTTGGTCATTTTGTGGTGTTCTAGAACTTGGTTAACTATTTTTTAAGGTGAAATTCTAGATAACTAGCAAACTTGAAAATGATTAAGGCCATCTTTGACTCGTTTGTGCCTTTCAAGCCTATCATGATCACATTTTGATCCACTAGTTACCCCTTTGAGCTTTTTTCAAAGAGTGGCATGTGTAATGTATATGAATGACCACTATTCAATTTTGTTTCTTTTGAAGCTCACTATACCTACCTTTACAGCCTGAAAAACTAATGATTGTCCCTAAGAGAGCTTAAGGTGTGGCGTTTTATGCACAATGTTATCAAGAGGTCATATGGAGATATGTTGAGGGCATGGATGAATGCATTTAGCGCTATAAGTAAGGAAAATGTGCAAGAAAACCATCACAACTCATGTTGATTAATAGAAACAAGTTTGGGGGTTATGAAAGCAAAAGAATAAGAAACAAAGTGCTACAACTTTAAGGTTACAAACCCAAGTGCAAGTTGTGTTAAATAATAAATTTCTCGAAAGTCCAAAGTTAATCTACAGGGAAGTTTTTTTTGAAGTTTTTGGGTTTATATTTGCTAAAGATAAGCTAAATGTGGTTTAGAATATAAAGAAAAATTTATGCTATAACTAAGAAATTAAAGTAATAAAAGTATTGAGGATTAGGGATCCGCTTTTTGGATAGAGGAACAATTATTTATTCTTTTTACTTCTTTTAAATGCCACAATTAGAATCCACACATAGTGAATATTCTAATAGGAAGATATAATCAAATAACTCATACATTAAGATAATCATGATATTATCTTTACTATTTGTAAATTTTATCTTAACCAATACTTGTTTATGTGATCAAGTATTTATGAATACCTTTGTCTACAACAAATCAAATTTTCACATTAGTAGTCAATGAGGTAGAACCATACAATAAGTTAAATGAAGCTAAGTATTTGTTGTGTTATTGAAGATACATAAATCAAGAATCACCACAAAATAAGAAAGGTTTTAATGCCAACACTTATTTATGGCATCAAGTATTTGTGCACACTTTTGTCTACAAAAAATCAAGATTTTACATTAGTAGTCAGTGGGGTAGAACCATGCAATAAGCTAAATGAACTCAAGTATTTGTTGTGCCATTGATGATACATAAATCAAGAATTACTACTAAACAAATAGGGTTTCAATCAAAAATTAAAACAATAAAACAACACACCTAAACATTATGCACTTTTATAACCATTCCTCTTCCTTCATCAAGAGCTTCACACTTTCTTCTCAACTTAAATAAAATTTAGAAAGATATAATAAAAATATAAAAGACTAAAAATAGAAGAGAAACTAGAGAATACATTTCTATTACTACTAGAAAACTTAGATAACTACTAGAGAACTTAGTCTAAAGAAAAATAACAATAAAACATTCTTTTTCCCTCTACCCCCACTCTTAGAAGTTTAATATATGGCCTATTTATAGTGCTTGGAGTATGCTAGAGGCCAAACATATAATGCAAGATTTAAACAATCAAGTGGTATACTAGTTGTCAAGAGTTGGTAAATTGTTACACCAAATCCTCTAAATTTTCACCTACCTGATTGAATTGAATGTTTAAGCTTGATACAACTACAATTTGATGATGGTAAAGAATAAAAGTTGTATATCTTTCTTTTCTTATATATTGGCATATGTCATTTGTCAAATTTAACTGCCAGATGAGGGAGATATGGTCAAATTACCGGAACATGTTCAAGAGCCCTTCTTCAACTTCACCAGTGTATTGCAACATATATATTGACTATGTTTACATATTTTTTCACTATCTTGTCTTCAGAAAACTTTTATATCTATTTGTATAACATATCCAAATTTTAGCCTAAAATCAATTTTAGTTTAAGAGATATGACCTAATTGGTAAAATAGGTCAAGACTGGGCTTAACTGTGATCTGAATTTTTGGTGATCCATTTTGTACAACCACTTGTGATCCAACTTCTTTGATCCTTACAAGTTTAGTATGGGATCCAAAGTGTGCTTGAACTTGTAGATGAATAACTTATCAATCCATAGCCTCAAGAATTAACCCAAAACTCTTTCACAATCAAAAGTTACGCCAGTTTCTCTAAAACCTACACAAAAGAAGATAAAACTTTTTAATCTCATTTTTTTATGTTAATTTCCCTTTTTATTCATACAACACAAAATGCTTTAATTGGGAGTTTTAATGATAATTTCAAAGTGAAAATAATTATATATATCTTAATTAATTATTCAATTTTGAATGTTTATCACAAAGCCTTTGGATTCATGAAAAAAAAAGAAGAAAAAAAAAGAAAAAAAAATTGTGAAGAAGAAAAGAGATAAGAGAAAAAAAAAGGTTGTTGAAAAAGAAAAGAAAAGAAGAGTATGAATCACAAAGGAAAGAGGAAGAGAATTGGGAAAAAATAAAGAAAAGAGAAGAGTGTGATTTTACGTACAATGCTTTATGCTCTTTTACTTTGTTAAATCATATCCTTTTTTTGTAAGCCAATACCTAGGTCTTACATTACAAGCTTATTGTAGTTCTTTCGATCTAAGTTTGTGAGTGTCTACATTAGTAGAGAAGTTATACAAAAAGTAAGCATATGGAATGCTTAGAACTCCTTCGCTTAGATCATAAGTCATTGGTCATGACACTTATACCTAAAATGCATGCATGAAACTAGAGGTTGACACTTCACGCACATACGTTTTGAATTCATGACTAGATTGATGAAGCACAAGTTTTGTATGTCATTCGAATAGTTTTGTGACTAACATTTGGATTCATGTGTAATAAAGATGAATGAGGCATTTGAATTGGTTGATCAAGATTAGTAATCATGATCAAAGTATGAGCTTATGATTGTTGATTTTGAGCTTTGTTCGAGGATGAGCAAAAGTTAAGTTTGGGGGTAGTTGATAGGCTCATATATTGTGATATTTCTAACACCACCATGAGCATAATTGCACATGTTTTTGCCTTATAATTGATATAATTGTGCCTTATTTTGTGATAATTATATGTAGGAACTAAGAATTGAAGAAATAGAGTGAAAGGTGGAAAATCAGTTAGAAAGTCATATTGCTCTAATTATAAGTTTGTAAAAGCTCATGCTGACTATCGAAAGTTTGTCAAATTTGCAAAGCTCAAAACATTCTTAGTGGGATGGCCCATAGCTAGAGATCGTCGTTGGCCTACTAGGGGTAGATTTGGTATGTCTGGAGAGAGAACACCAATTACAATAGGAAGACCCGCCATCACACACCTCACATCATTCTAATCACAATTAAGCCAGGTTCATAACAATGTAGAATGTCTAACCAATACCTTGACTCTTCATAGTATTGCATTCAATCCCTCAATCTCTTTGGATTGTTGTTGTTTTTGTTTAATTTTTAATTATTTCATTTTAATTCAGTCACCACAATATCGATAGGTTACATATGGTTGGATTATCTTTACATTATAGTAGTTGTTCACATACTCTTTAGGGACATGACATCCGTATACTCATACACTTTATTACTTCTTAGCCCGTACACTTGTGGAATTTGATTGCATTTAAGTGCAACCACATTACCTCTCTCTACAAAACAAAAGCTATCCATTTTGGAGCCTCATTCTCTTGAACTTAAGCCCCTTCCCCCTCATTTGAAACATGTGTATCTTGATGATTCAAATTCTTTACTAGTGATTATTTCTTCTTCCTTAATAGGTGAGATGGAAGAAAAGCTACTAAGAGTCCTTAGGGAGCACAAGAGAGCCTTTGGATGGAAGATAGATGACATTAAGGGAATTAGCCCTTCAATTTGCATGCACAAAATCTTAATGGAGGAGAGCTATAAGCCTGTGGTACAGCCACAAAAGAGATTAAATCCAATGATGCAAGAGGTTGTAAAGGCCAAAACCATCAAGCTTCTCGATGTATGTATTATCTATCCCATCTCTGATAGTACGTGGGTGAGTCTTGTACAATATGTGCCTAAAAAGGGAGGTATAACTATTGTGTATAATGATCACAATGAATTGATACCAATTAGGATGGTCACAGGGTGGAGAGTGTGTATGGACTACAGGAGATTGAATGATGCTACTAGAAAAGACCAGTTTTCCCTTCCATTTATTAATCAAATGTTGGAGAGGCTTTCGAGTTTTGAATTTTATTACTTTCTTGATGGATATTCGGGTTACAACCAAATTGCTATAGGTCCCGAGGATCAAGAGAAAACCACTTTCACTTGTCCTTAGTGTAAGTTTACATTTAGGAGAATGCCATTTGGTTTATGTAATGCACCCATGATATTTCAAAGATGCATGATGGCTATTTTTCATGATATGGTAGAAACATTTCATGAGGCTTCCATGGATGATTTTTCTATTTTAGGACCTTCATTTGATGCTTGCTTGATAAATCTTGTCTTGAATTGGTGTGAGGAAACCAACCTTGTCTTGAATTTGGAGAAATGTCATTTCATGGTCAATGAAGGTATTGTACTTGGTAACAAGATCTGACATAGAGAAATTAAGGTGGATAGAGAGCTAAGGTAGAGGTGACTGAGAAATTACCCCTACCTACATCGATAAAGAAAGTGCAAAGTTTCTTAAGGCATGCCGGTTTATCAAGAACTTTTCATAAATTGTTGAACCCCTCTCAAGTCTTCTAGTAAAAGATGTACAATTTAACTTTGATGATGATTGTTTGCAGGCCTTCCAAACCTTGAAGGAGAAGCTAATCACTGCAACTTGATGACGCTTTATGGGCTTATAGAATAGTATATAAAACACATATTGGGATGCTACCATATAGGTTGGCTTTTGGTAAAGCATGTCATCTCCCCGTTGAACTCGAGCATCGTGCATATTAGACTACTAAATTTTTTAACTTTGATGTACAAGCTGCAGGGCAAAATAGGTTGTTGCAATTGTTGTTGTGTTTCTTTATTTCTTAGTAGTTTATGTAGAGCCCATGTGCTTTCATGTGCTCTTTTTCTTTTGTAGATGGACTTCTTCTTCTTGATATGTGTGGATCCCCCATGGACTCCAAGTGGATCATCCATTGAAAAGGGAAATTTCCAATTTTCCCCATCTTAAGTGCTTTAATTCTTTAAACATTAAGGATAATGTTCAATTTAAAGTTGGGGGTGGGATTTGTATTTTGTGTGTTTGAGCATTATGTGAAAAATTGAGCCGATTTTTTTTATTTTTGTTGGAGCTTTGCATGTAAATTGCATATGTTATGAGATGAAAGTCTGAGAGAAAGCATGTTATTGTTGACAAACTTAGTAAATTCATGCTTTGTGATTGAATGAGCAACTTCATTATCGATTGCCTATGATGATAACTAATTGACATTGTATAGAGTCTAGAGGAAGGAAAAATTGTTAGTCTTTTGACATGGTGATTCTTGTGTGTATATTGATCTTTGTCCTGAATGATGAACTTTCATTGAGCAAGTTATGTTAAAATCTTGTAAATTGTGTGCTAATCGATGTTGGATTTTGCTTCAAATGATTCATATTGGTCATTTTGTGGTGTTCTAGAAATTATTTGATTATTCTTTAAGGCGAAATTCTATATAACTAGCAAACTTGAAAATGATTTAGGACATCTTTGACTTGTTTGTTCCTTTCAAGCCTACCATGATTGCATTTTTATTCACTACCCCTTTGAGTTGTTTGCAAAGAATAGCATGGGCAATGCACATGAATGACCACCATTCGACTTCTTTCTTGAAGCTCACTACACCTACCCTTTACAACTCAAAAAACTAATAATTCTCCCTAAGAGAGCTTAAGGTTTCACATTTTGTGCATAATCTTATCAAGGGATCATATGGAGACATGTTAAGGGTATGGATGAATGCATTTAGGGGTATGAGTAAGGAAAATGTGCAAGAAAACCATCACAACTTATGTTGCGAAAGCAAAAGAACAAGAAATGAAGCCTTGGATTTATGAAAAAAAAGAAAAGAAATGAAAACAATTGAGAAAAAGAAAAGAAGTAAAAGAATGAAAAATTGTTGAAAAAGGAAGAAAAAAAGAGCATGAATCCCAAATATGTTATTCTTACCCTTTCTTTGTAAGCCAAAACCTAGACCTTATGTTACAAGCTTATTGAAGTCTTTTTGATCTAAGTTGGCTAGTGTCTACATTAGTAGAGAAGTTGTACGAAAAGCAAGTTTATGGAATACCTGGAACATCTTTGCTTAGATCATGAGAGTTATTGATTGCAAAATTCATACATAAAATGCATGCATGAAACTTGAGTTTGACACTGTTAGAGATAATGCCCTAAAAGCATGTATTAGTACATTAATTGCTGAATTATTAGAATAATATTTGATACATATTTTTATACATATTGTTATATTAGTGAATATAAAAAAATCCCTGTTTATTTATGTAACCATAATCTTAGTATATAAGTGTTATATACAAGAGGATTAAGATTATAGATAATAAACTAAATTAGTCCATAATGAAATTAATTAAAATTGGGATCCTTAATTAAATCATTATTAGTGCGGTCCATTAATATTAAGAATGTAATGGTCTTATCCGGACTATTGATGTGGTAACATCATAATAGAGGCAATTTATATGATATAAATATATAGGACTGGACCAGATGTAATTTGAAATTTTACATAATTTTTGTTGTTATCTAAAAATTCAAATATCATCAATAGATGATGATCGATCTTAATCCTAAGTGATTATAAACTCAGTATGATCTTTGATTTTCTCGTTAAATGTTTGTTTGTTAATATTCCTAAACACTTGCATTTTGGAATCATATTGGGATATGTAGTTGGGAATGTAACTTATAAATATGGAATCAATACCTTCCTGTGGAAAGTGAAAAGATGGTTCCCTCAAATTTATAACTTGGTTTTGAATTAAGTATTCACTAGTGAATTAACAGTAGACAAGGAACAAGAGATAATTAAAGGGGTTAACGAAAAACCTAACTCTAATTATGAATCATCTATGAAGGGTCAAATCATATGTAATGATTATATTGATGGATTACTTAGTATTGATCAAAGTAAATTATTTTATAATTACAAGAGTGCAATTCTAGAATTTTAGTAGAGTAATCCTAAAATTAATAAATTGGATGAATTAATTAAAAAGTTTAATTAATTATCAGAATTTATTGGAGCTTGCAATTAGAGGTCTATAGGTCCCCAATCCACCTTCAAAAACACTAAAATGGATTTTATGCAATAAATTTAATTATACTTATAATTGTAGAAAATTATTTCCTAAATTAGGTGTTAATTATAAATATCAAAGATTACCAGAATATTTGATATTGTTGGGTAATAAATAAATATTAGATATTTATTTTGATATTTATAATTGTTATCTTGAATTATGAATTGTAGATAATTATAGAAGGAAGTTTGTGATAACTTTCCTATTAAATAAGGGTATCTGCTTATTAAAGTTAGAGGAGGTTTAGAAAACTAGTCATTCCGCAAGTATAAATGGGAATCTCTCCCTCTGTCTCCTAAAACACACATTCTTTACACCAAGAGAGATAAAAGAGAATATCTCCCTTTTCTCTCTCCTAAGAGATACATTATTTTCTAGAGAAGAGTTCTTTTGACTTTTACTGAATATTTTTCTTTCCCTCTCCTAAGCGAGTCTTGTGATTTCATGAGTTGAAAATATCATAAGATAAATTATACAGTATAATTTAATTTAGTGTTAAGAACGCCCACTCGTTCCCATTGGTGTGGAGGCTTGGATTGGGAGGCTTGGATTGACAGACCTTGATGTTTGATTCAATCAGATTAAAGTTTGGTGAGAAAGGCTTGAACATTCTAAAAGCATCAATAGAAAAAGAATTAGATTTTTCTTTTAGGTTATATTTTCTAAAACTCTCCTGAATATAATTGTTATATTTTGTAAAAATTTACATATTCATACAACTGCATTAATTTTGTGAAAATTATTGTAGTATCCGATACCACATCTTTCTGTTGTGCCCGATTTGATCAGGAAATAAATCAAAATTATTTTTATACGTTAAGAATTAATTTCCAACAACTGGTTTCAGAGCAAGTTTGTATGGATACTGTAATTTTAATCTCAAGTATGTGTGAGTGCGTATTTGCATTATTGAATGCATTTTTTCAATGTTCTGGATGATTATATCATGTGATGACTGTATGGTGATGTTTTTTGGTCATTATTATTTGGTTCCCTAGGATTGCATAGTAGATGTAATTATTGTTTATTAGATCAAAAATTATAAATCGTAAGTTTATGGGTATAGGATATCTATAAATTTTGCTCAATCCCCATACTCCGCATGATGGAGATCATATGAAGATGGAGGAGAAGAAGTTCAAAAATTTGTAGATTTTATGTAATTATCTATTTTATTTTTCTGTTATTTCTTTTTGGGTTGTAATTTTATTATCTTAGGGAACCCGACCAAAAACATCATTTATTTATTTATTTAAAGAATGTATGAGATACAAATTGTCATGCATAATCGTATGTTATTCATAATACCCACTCAAAGTTATTATGAATGTCATACATACTTGTCATCATATTAAATAGTTTAATTTGTAATATCTTATAGCATTGGAGTTGAACTTGGAATAATTGATTAAAATTGTGATTTTGGTTTAATAATCACTATTTTATTTAGGCTTTAATTATTAAAGAGTCAATAATTATTAGCTTAGGTTATTCTGAATAATGAACTTAGATTTTTTAGAAAAATCTTATAATTAGGTAAGCAAATAGGATTAGACTTAGCTAAAATAAATTAATATATAGAGATATATTAATTAGAAACATTTGATATTTAGATAATATAATTATAAAATAATGAGTGGGGGAGGGGTATATGATAATATATTCCACGATCTCCACTATTAACACATCACCATGACATTTAAATGGTGCCTCACAAAGACTTGATTTCATCTTCCTTACGGAGTATGGCCATTTAAGTCAATAGCAAGACTGGTTTCTAAATGATAGGATTTTTCAATGTATTTCAAAATTGACCTACCCTACGTCGGCAGTTTTGAGTTAAGTTAGTGAAATCCAAAATAATGGGTCACATTCATAAAGATGTAATTAAAGTTAGTTTACTACATCTTGACCGATTTAAATGATAATTAATTAATGGATGAAAATATGAGATATTTTCATGATTTATTTATTAATTGAGATCATATTGATTCAATCATCTTTAGCATGACCTACCCTACGGCGGCATATTAATTATGAGATCGAATTACTATGGAATTAGTAAAATGATTATATGTTCATGCATCATGCATCACATTTACTATTCTGAATTTTTAATTCAATATTCATACAAATATTGAATGTTATCTTTTTATTAATTTTAGCAATCATGTCTGCTTCAAATCCTATTCTTTCATTACTTGCTATTAAAAAGTAGACTGGAGAAAACTTTGTTAAGTGGAAAAGTAACATGAATATCCTACTTGTCTGTGAAAACTTCAAATTTATCCTTATAGAGGAATGTCCTCAAGAACTTGCTGCTAATGCTCCTAATAATATATGAGAGAGCTATGAAAAATGGATTACAACCAATAACAAGGCTCGTGCCTACTTGTTATCTGGTATGTCTGATGTGCTTAGATTGAAATATGAAAAGATAAAGACTGCTTATGAGATAATGGAGTCTCTATAGGCCCTGTTTGGGCAATCTTCTTATCAATCACGTCATGAAGCTATAAAAATAGCTACTAATGTGAAGATGCAGAAGGGAACCTCAGTTAGGGAACAAGTTTTGAACATGATTAACTACCTGAGTGAGGCTGAAATCCATAGTGCAACTATTGATGAGTGCACCCAAGTGAGTATGATTTTAGAATCACTCTCACAGCTTTCATACAATTTAAAAGCAACTATGTTCATGATATGACTTAATTGCTTAATGAGTTGTAGAACTTTGAAACCATTTCCATTGGAAAGGCTAAAGAAAGTAAGGAAAATGTTGCCTAGGATAAGCCATCTTCCTCAAATAATGGTAAGAAGAGAAAGAATCAAAAGGGCAGTTTTGGGACTCAATCCAAAAGGATAAAGAAGAAGTGTCCAAAAGGCAAAAAGAAGGACGAATCCAAGAAAAAAACCCAAAGAAAAGTGTTTCCATTACAGAGTTGAGGGGCATTAGAAGAGAAACTATCTAAAGTATCTCTCCAAGCTCTAGGAGAAGAAGAAAGTTAAATATGATTTACTTGTTCTTAAAGCTTGTTTAGTAGAAGATGATTCATCATCCTGGATAGTTGATTCGAAAGCCACTAATCATGTTTGTTCTTTTCTGTGGAAACTTAGTTCTTCTGAGGAACTTTTCGAAGGGAAATTCACAATGAGAGTTGGCAATGGAGCCTTAGTTTTGGCAAAAGTAGTGGGAGATGTTCATTTTGTTTTTAGGAATAAATATTTAGTTTTGAACAATATTTATTTCATTCCTGGTTTTTGTAGAAATTTGATTTCTGTTTCAAAATTGCATGAACAATTATTTGGTATTTCTTTTTATAATAATGAGATTATTATTTCTAGAAATGGTTTGGATATTTGTCATGCAAAGATAGAAAATAGGCTTTATGTGCTTAGGCCCAATGAATAACCACTGTTTAATGTTGAAATATTTAAAGTAGAACATCCTAAACTTAAGAGGCAAAAAGTTTCTCAAGAGGATAAAACGTATCTTTGGCATTTCAGGTTAGGGAATATTAATCTAGATAGGATAAACAGGTTAGAAAAGAATGGTCCTTTAAGAGAGCTAAAAGTTGGCACTCTTTTTGTTTGTGAATCTTGTCTAGAGGGTAAAATGACTAAGAAACCTTTCACTGGAAAGGGCAATAGGGCCAAAGGACCACTTGATGTTTGTGGTCTAATGACTATACAAGTTAGAGGTGGTTATGAATATTTCATCACATTTATTTATGATTATTCTAGATATGGTTTCAGTTACCTAATGCAAAGAAAATCTGAATCTTTTAGAAAGTTTAAAGAACTCCAAGCAGAGGCCAAAAGGTAATTAGGTAAATCCTTAAAGTGTCTAAGATCAGATCGAGGAGGTGAGTATGATGATATTGAGTTCAATGACTATATGCTAGAGCTTGGTATTTTGTACCAACTCTCAACAGCTAGAACTCCTCAACAAAATGGTGTTGCTGAAAGGAGAAACTAGACTTTACATGATATGGTAAGGTCCATGATGAGCTACTCTTCATTTTTAGATTCATTTTAGGGTTACACACTATAAACTCTTGTGTACATTTTAAATGTAGTATCATCCATGTGTATCAAAAAGTCACCCTTAGGGCTATCAATGGTTTTATGCCATTTCCGCATATGGGGGTGTCCGACCTATGTGCTTAAAGAGAAGACTGGAAAGTTGCAACCATAATCAGAAATGTGTCTATTTTTGGGATACCCCAAAGGTATAAGAGGAGGTTTGTTTTATAATCCTCAAGATATAAGGTAATTACATCGACAAATGCCACATTTCTTGAAACTGATTATGTAACAAATTTTAAGCTTTGACGTAAAGTTGTACTACATGAGTTACTTTCTGATGAGATCAGACCATAACTAACAAGAGTTGTTGGATAACATATCCAAAGGACCACAACTCTGGTCAGAATATCATCTCATCTCGATGTAGTGGGAGGTCTCTAAGACCACCAACATAATATAGAGAGGACGAGAGGCATAAGTTTCCATCTCCAATAATAATGATGATGATCTATTCACATTCAAGCATGCAATGGAAGATTCTGATAGAGAGAAATGGCAAGAGGCTATGAACCAAGAAATAGAGTCTATGTACTTCAATTTTATCTGGGAGCTTAATGATCCATCTTAGGATGTTAGGCCCATTGGGTGTAAATGAATCTTCAAGAGCAAGAGAGGTGCAGATAGGAAAGTAGAGACTTTCAAAACAAGGCGAGTGGTGAAAGAATATACTCATAAAGAGGGACTCAATTATGAGGAAACCTCTCACCTGTAGCCATGCTTAATCTATCAACATACTGCTCTTCATTGTTGTGCTCCTAAATTATGAGATATGGAAAATGGATGTCAAGATAGCCTTTCTGAATGGTTATCTTGACAAAAACATCTATATGCAGCAACCAAAGGATTTCATAGCACAAAGCCAAGAGCAGAAAGTTTGCAAGTTGCTGAGGTCCATTTATAGACTAAAGCAAGCCTCTAAATCATAGAATCTAAGATTTGATTAGATAATTAAGTCTTATAGTTTTGATCAGAATGTTGATGAACCTTGTGTATACAAGTACATCAAAGATAAGAAGATGGTCTTCTTGGTACTTATGTAGATGATATTCTACTCATTGGGAATGATGTAGAAATATTATCTAATGTTAAGAACTGGCTAAGTAATTCTAAATAAAGAATTTGGGAGAAGTAAATTATGTTCTTGGGATTTAGATTATTTGGGATCGTAAGAACAGAATGTTGGCACTATCTCACGCATCTCATATTGATAAGATGCTCATGCATTATTCATTGAAAAATTCCAAAAAGGGTTACTTGCCAACCCGACATGGAATCATCCTCTCCTAGGAGCAGTGTCCAAAGACACCATAGAAGAGGAGGATATGAGCCGAGTTCCCTATACCTCCACAGTAGGCAGTGACATGTTGTGTACAAGGCTCGATATTTGCTTTATAATAAGTATAGTAAGTTATTTCCAGTCAAATTCAAGATTAGATCACTAGGTAGCGGTGAAGAATGTTCTCAAGTATCTTATGAGAATGAGAAACTATATGCTAGTTTACTCAAGTGGAGACTTGAATCCTGTTAGATACACTGTTTTTGATTTCCAATCAGATAGGAATAGTCGAAAGTCATCTTTTGGATCAGTGTTCACTCTTGGTGGTGGAGCCATAGTTTGGAGAAATGTTAAACAATCTAGCATTATTGATTCAACCATGGAGGTTGAATATATAGCTGCTTGTCAAGTAGCTAGGGAAACAATATGACTCAAAAGTTGCTTGTCAAGTAGCTAAGGAAACAATATAACTTAAAAAGTTCTTTAATGATTTGGAAGTTATTCCAAACATGGATAAGCCATTAGCATTGTATTACGGCAACAATGGAGTAGTGGCTAATTCAAAAGAACCAAGAAGTCACAAGAGAGGAAAACATATAGAAAGAAAGTACCATTTGATCAGAGAGAGTACGTAGAGGCAATGTGAATGTTATGAAGATAGAATTTGAAAACAACCTCGCTGATCTATTCAGCAAGACGTTACCTGTTAAGACATTTGACAGTCACATTTTGGGATTAGGATTGAGAGACATGTCTCATATACTTTAGGGCAAGTGGGAGATTATTAAGGATAGTTCCCTAAAAGCATGTATTAGTACATTAATTACTGAATTAATAAAATAATATTTGATACTTGTTTTTATACCAACAATTCATATGTCTATTGATTAACAATTTGATTGATTTTCAAATATTTATGTTACTTTTTATGCCTTTAGTTTGAAATCTTGTAGGTAATGACAAAATGAGAAGAAAATGGAAAGAACCTAAAACTTAGTTGAAATTTTGAAAGAACGAGCATTATGCTGCTACTGATGGCAGTATTTGTATTTTAATCATAAGTCTTTATTCCGATATCATATTAACTTTATTCTTAATTTATTGAAAGATAAGATATAGATCTATAACTTTTATGTTTACTACAAAATCCATTTCCTATGATTTTAATGAGAAACATCGAGCTTAATAGTCAACAATGGACTGAAAAGTTTTGGTATGACATAACTTGGTATTTTAGGAATAACTCTCTCCATAGATATCCTATTGAGATGATTCATAAAGATATAGAATGCTAAGAGATCATGATACAATTCAAATGAAGAATAAAAAACCCATTTAGCCTAGAAAGTGGTGAAAAATTAGTTGAAAAAGGGTAGAGGCACTGCAAAAATTGGTTTTGGATAAAATGTTCAGCTCCTAGTTGTGCCTAGATATCCAGTTAGCACCTAGGCACCGCCACACGGATAAAAGGGGGAAAATGGGATTTTCCCCTCTTTAGGGCATCTTCTATATGATTTTATGGACTCAAAAGAGCCTTCAAAGGCATTCTTAGATGTGAGAAAGTATTCTAGATAGAAGGAGGTGCTACTAGATAGAGAGAGCCATTCTTGACAGAAAGAGAGTCATTCTTAAAGACAAGAAAGCTAGTATTGGAGACAAGGAGAGCTTCAACCATTCCTCTCACTTCAAAAATTGGTGAACAATTTTCATATTCTTTCTTATGTATTTCTTGAAGTTATATTCATACATGATGAACTAAACTTTTCTTTCTAGAGGATGATGTAACCTTATTTGATCCTATGTTTTGAATTCCAAACAATATTAGTTCAAGTTATTCATATTGTTTATGTTGTATTGCTTAGTATTGTATCTTCATTATTTGGGCATTAATTGAGATTGTTGATGTATGAGATTCGATACTCGAAATAGCGAAGATTTTACATGATAATAAGGATAACATAACCTAGGAATCATAGAGTTGATAAGCTTATGAAACCTTTGAAGTTTTTGTAGAGTTTTATTCTTGAGTTTTTTTTGAGATATTGAAATTCATGTTGGAACTCATAGATAATTCAGCACTCGAGAGAGGGAATTGATGAGCTTAGGAATTCTTAACTTACATATGTTGTTGACTTAAATTGGTATGCTTTGGAAGAAAGAACATAGGTGATAATTAGATGAGTAATTCCTCTAGAATTTCTTGTTTATAAAGTGTTTGTTGTATTACTTCTAAGAACTCCACTATTGTCTTTTGCTTTTTTTATCTTATTCTACTTTGTTTACCAATCTTCACTTGATTTTCTTGATAAAATTGAGACTATTTAAACTACAATACTTGCTGTAATGTTTTATTACAATCCTTGTGGATATCAACTCACCGTTGTATTAAAACTTGACACCATGCACTTGCGGTTTGCAAAATAATTTACGAACAAGTTTTTAGTGCCGTTATTGGGGATTGTTTTATCATAATTGCATTAATAATGTTATGACTTAGTCTTGATTTTAGTTTAATTTTTTTTACTTTCTTCCCATATTTTGGTGTTGTCTTGCCTTGTATTGGGTTATACGTATATATACGCGTAAGACTAGGAGTCTTGAGAAGATGGCTACTAATAGCTATCAATGGCCTTCTAAGAGGTCTTCTATTAAAATGGTTGTGGTGTTTTTGAGGTAGATTCATTTACACAATCAGCTACACAAATTACTTCTCTTTTTAACCAATTTACAGCTTGGAATTTTGATGGAGCTCCTCAATGAATGGATTTCATGGCATCTACTAGCACTTCATTTATGGAAACTAAAGAAGAGAAAAAGGCATTATTGGAGGATTTGCATAACACTTTCATTGGCAAAAAAATAGCCCGATTGAATAAGAATGAAGCAAAGACAGACAATAATGAGATTCAATTGGGGCAACTAGTTTCAAGTTTAGGAGCTCAAATGAAATCAATAAAAACTTAAATTGGATGGCTTGCTACTGAAATTAATGCTAAAAAACATAAAGAAAACTTTCCAATTGATATAGAAATGAATCCAAAGGAGCATTGCAAAGCTATCCAACAACAACAAATGGAGGAGTGCGAAACTATTTAAAAGTGCAATGCTATCTTTCAAGAGAAGCTACCTCAAGTGCAATGCTATCCAACACGATCGGGTAAAACCCTATCGGGTTGGGTATTTTTTAGAAAAAGTCAGGTATTGGGTGCCCAACATAAATTGATTGAATTTCAATAGTGTAGAAACTACCTGACCATCCGATCTGGCACCTGACATAACTAAAAAAAGAGAGAAAAGCATAGAAATAGTGAAAGCCACAAAGAAAGGGTTAGGGCTTGTCATTTGTCTCATTTCATTTCATCGGTTCATCCCTCTTCCTTCATATCATTTAACTTAGTTAAGTTCTTTTCTTCTTCAACTTAGCAACACCCCAACACCCAACAATCTTCACAAAATCACGATTCACACCCAACCCAATTTATCAACTTTCATCCTGTTCATGAAATATTTTGCAAACCGCAAGTGTACCGTGTCAAGTTTTAATACAATAGTGAGTTGAGTATTGTATCCACAAGGATTGTAATAAAAAATTACAGCAAGTATTGTAGTTCAAATAGTCTCAATTTTATCTAGAAAATCAAGTGATGATTAAAGAAAATTACAAAAGATAAGACTAGAGTTCTTAGAAGTAATACAACAAACACATTATGAACAAGAAATTCTAGAATAATGACTTACCTAATTATCACCTATATTCTTCTTTCCAAACATACCAATTCAAGTCAACAACACATGTAAGTTAAGAATTTCTAATCTCATCAATTCCCCCTCTCAAGTGCCAAATTGATTATAAGTTCTAATATGTATTTTAATATTTCTATAAAAGCTCAAGAATAAAACTCTACAAATGTTCAATGAATTCTTCTTCAAAATTTCAAAGGTTTCATAAGTTTCTCAACTCTATGATTCATAGGTTATGTTATCTTTATGATCATGTATTTTAATGCTCAATTATCTCCTACGTAGCCAAATATAAACATCTTGCATGAATATGCTAATCAATACGCATTATTAGATTATGGCATACAAATAGCATGATTGCACAAATATGAATAATTGTTACTATATACTCCAACTATGCTTTAGCATATATTATTTCATGAAATATGAGATCAAACTTTTGGTTCTTGATTTAATATATTTCTTAAGTACCTTTTTGTAGTGAAAAGCTCGGTATCTTAGTTATGAAAGATTGATATGTTAAATAGCCATAAAATGAATTATTTGTATTGCTCTATACTTGTTATATTCTAAAGTGATTATTTACCTAAATATTTGCTTGAAATATGTTACATTTAGCTAAGAACTAAAAGTACGCAAAATGGTGTAATTTGATTGGTAGGTTGACTAGGTTGCATGAAATCATTCTATACCACATTACACTTGATTATAAAACCAAAGAATCAATTTTTATCATATCCTTAGCATATAAACGTGGCTCTTTGCATGATAGGACACCAAGCATGAGTCAACCTATCATAACCCTCCACTTATCTCTCTTTGAAATGTCAAGAAAATTATTTTCATCCATATTTTCTTGTGGAAACTCCTAAAAAATGACCAGCCTTCTTATTCAAAGTTTCTCTCAAATTTCTACACTCTCTTACTCACAAATATTAAATTCAATTCATCGGAATCCATAGAACACAATCTAAAACAAGTTTTCACCTTTTTAAGCTTGAAAACCATTGATTTTGAAGGTTAATTCCAATTTAATCAAGGTATATTCCTTTTCAATGTTTCTTATGATGAATTTATAGTATCTTGGATGGTTACATATTTTAGTATGTTTTTGTATGAATGAAAACTCAAGTGGGATAGACTTGAAGCCAAAACTAAGCTAGTTAAGGTAGTTTCTAGCAAAATTGATAGTCTTGTGAAATATGCTTAATTTCCTTATTTCTATTGATTTTGTAATGCTTATATCATGTTTGAAAGTTCCTACAAATGATTATGAACAATAGAAATTAGGTTGCTTAATTGAAGGTTAGAATCAATTTAAGTTAGAATCGAGTTTGAGTTATGTTAATTTGGATTGTGTTCAAGTTTTGTTGGTTGCCCTAATATTTATGTTTGAATTATTAGTAGTTTAATGGCTGCCCTAATGTTTATTGTCTTAAGTTAGTAGTAAAATGTAGAGTATGCATTGTTTTTGAGGTCATGGAATTGATATGGAATTGTTTACAAAAGATTGAAAAGTGTATATGATTTTAATTAGAATAGATTGTGTGATTTATTAAAAAGATATTGAAAGGTACATGATTTGATTATGTTAGGCCTTTAACACATCCTATCTTCTAAAGAGATTGACATTTTCACTCGGCATAAAGCAGACTTGAGGTAAGTTGAAACTTTCATTTGCTGCATCACAAGAATCATATAATGTTGTTCATATTTCAACATGATTGTCATTATTTGTCAAATGATGTAATGTTTGATGTATTCATGGTTCATGAAGCATGATACTATATTAAGAATATAATGAGGTTTTTAAAAAGAAAGTATGGTACTTGATTGATGGTCGGGTAGGTAAGGGATGCGGGAGGGACCGGAGGACCCAACAAATAGTGGCAAATACTTAAGGTTGAAAAATCGATATAAGAAAGCTACAATGAATGAGACAGAATACGGCTAATAGCTAAGGTTGAAAGACCATGTATGGAAACCCCATATAGTATCGCTTATTGGCTAATCATTATGAACAAGTTTTGAAAACCACGGTCTATCGCTAGTAATTAGGTACCACACTTCAAGGGCCCTAAAGAATGATTTATGAAAGAAAGTTATTAAATTGAATAATATATTTAGTCATTTTTGTGATTTGTATGTATGCTATTTGTTATTGCATTAGTTTTATCTTACTGAACCTTTAGCTCATTAGATTCATGTGATGTAGGTAGAAATGACAGGTTTAGTGGTTGATTGAGTCCCCAGAGCGGCCGTAAGAGATTTGTTCATATGTCATGCTTTGAGCTATTTTGTAGCCTATTTTGAAAACTCTATTTTATTTTTAAATAAGCCGCTCTATTATGATTTTGTAAATAGATGTACTCAGTTTTGATTTATATATATGGTGTGTTTAAAACAAAATAAAATAACAAATGAATTCAAGTTATTTCTCTTATAACTAAAAAGGGAAACTTTTATTAAAACCATAACTCTAGTATTGATGAAAAGCTAATATTTCTTGACTTAATTATATCAACTTATTTAGGTTCTGCAGTTAGGTTAAGGGGCGTTACATGTATAATCTTTCATTTCTCGATAATATTGAATCTCATACATCAAACACACTCAATTAATGGCAAAATAATCAAGATGCAATACTAAACAAGATAACACAAATAAGATGAATAACTTAAACTAATAATATTTGGAATTCAAAACATAAGATCAAATAAGATTACATCATCATCTAGAAAGAAATGTTTAGTTTATCATGTATTAATATAACTTCAAGAAATATATAAGAAAGAGCATGAAAATTGTTCACCAATTTTTGAAGTGGAATAAATGGTTGGAGTTCTCATTGTCTCCAAGAATGACTCTACTTTCCCTCCAATAATAGCTCTCTGTCCAGCAGCACCTTTCTGTCCAAGAATACCTTCTCACATTCAGAATAACTTTGAAGGCTCTTTGGGGTCCTTAAATTCAGATGGGAGAAGCCCCAAATAGGAAAAAAAACCTATTTTGCCCCTTTTATCTGCATGGCAACGCGTAGGTGCTGATTGGACAACCTGATACGGCTAGGCGCTGAACATTCTATCTTTAGCAACCTGATTGGACAACCTTTTTAAACTAATTTTGGACCACCCTTTAAGCTGAACAGACTTTTGGTGTCTGCATTCTAATTGTATTCCTATGTCTTCACGTTCCATAGGAACTTGAATTAACTAAATATAACATTTGTGGAGAGAGTAATAGCTCAAATACCAAGATGTGTCATAGCAGAAAATTTCAGTCCAATGTTGACTTTTAAACTCGATTTTTCTCATTGAGATCGATTGAATTGGATTTTGTGGTAAACACACAAATTAAATATATATCTCTTAGAATTCTATTGGTTTAAAAATCAAGAAAAAGTGATATTTTAACAAAGAGTTATGATTAAAATACAAAAACTGCCATTAGTAGCACCACAATTCAGATTCTTCAACATTTCAACCAAGTTTTTGGTTTCTTTCCATTTTCTTCTTATTTTGTCATTACCTACAAGATTTCAACCTAAGTGCATAAAAAGGAACAAAAACATTTGAAAACAAACCAAATGTTAATCAAAAGGTATATAAATTGTTGGTATAAAATCAACTTATTAAATACCCTCAAACTTGAAGATTTGCTTGTCCTCAAGTATCAAACATGAAATTCTCAATAACAACCCCCCAAAGTCGAGAAAGATTTTTTTTCTAACTTCTCATCTCAAAAAATTAGAAAAATATACATAGTTTACATGTTAACATGCATATTGGTTTCACTTAACTTCATGGTATTATGCGTGTGAGTGTGAAATTAGTAGTTTATCCACTCTCATTTATCATCCGGATAGCTTTATAAAGCCAACTACTCATATTTGATCCACTTTTGAAGTGGTTACCAAACTTCATAGTCATGTTTTTCACACTAGTCTCCACTAATGTAGGTAGATCATAGCATGAAAGATCAAAAGGACTTCCAAAGCTTGTATTGTGAGGCTTAGATAATGGTGGGAATATATAAAAAATTGTAGCTAAAATTTATCCATTTTATACATTCATACCAGAACCTTTATGAATGAGCACCAACTTCTTCATCAATCCCTTCATTTTTCTTTATTGAACATCTCATTCTTCTTCTTTTTGATCTTGGGTTACCCCCAAACGTATTTCTTTTGTTGTATGCAATGGGGGTATATTTGTGTTAGGGAGTTCAAATCATACACCTTAATTCATAATCTCTTTATTTTTATCCTTTTTCAATATTTTCTTCTCTTTAATTTTTTATTTCTTTCTTTCTTTTTTCTTTTTTTGAATACAACAATTCATTTAGGAATGATTGTGTAAACGAGTAAGAAAAGGGTTCAATAATGTGTATAGGGTGTCCAAAGAATTATTTCAATTAGCTCAAGAGGGGACACTAGAAAGTAATTTAAGTATAGGTTGGCTTCAAAGGCTCAAATGGTCCAAAAATGGCCTAGATCATCTCTTTAATGCTATGCCACCTAGGATTTCGGCTCGATTAGTAATCAAAGAAGTTCTAAAGGTTGGTGGGATCATTTAGAAAATATTTAGACCTTATAAACTGTCTCTAAACAATTAAATATAATTCAACAAACTACTTAGTGCATCAAGATTCACAAGACCTCATAAAATAAATAAAACCAAATTTTGATATTTAGACACGTAAACAAACATACATATTCTAATATTCACTTTTTTTTTCAAACATGCATATAATTTATCACTAAACTTGACAATAAATAAACTAAACAAGTCAATGTACCAAACTTAACAAGATACAAACAAGCATTAAACTTCTCAATGATTGAGAGAATTGTAAACTTCTCAATGATTGAGAGAATTGTAAAACAAGAGGATTTTCCTAAAAATGGGTGGTGTTCTTTCGAAATTAAAACCCTTTTGTATTTTTTTTTTCAACCTTTAGGCTGCAAAAATGAGTAAAATATCAAAGAACAATTATCATGATATGAAACAACACAAATAACAAGAAATAAAATAAAACACACAAAAATAAAAAAAGAAAGCTTGGGTTGCCTCCTAAGAAGCGCTTAGTTTATAGTTGTCAGCATGACTATCTTCTTTACTCATCTCGAATCTAAAAATAAGTGTTTATCATGCCACGTATTGGTGTGCTCTAAGAGTGTGGATGATCCTTCCAGATAGGCAATGTGAGGATGATCCGGAGTAGCATCAATGGCCTTTAGGACATCAATAAGTGTATCTCTTATTACCGCGAATGGTCTTCCAAACATGGTAAAAATGTACCTATCTTTTTCCATATTAAAAAAGAAAAAATCTATAGAGCACAAGAATTGGTCACCATTCCCAAGCCTATATTGAGTCACCATAGTAGGCTTTATTTCATCTAGTGCATGCTTTTTGAAATTAAACAATGAAATTGAATTAGTGCTTGCATCTACATCACATAATACTATTTCACAAGTTAAGTCTCCCATTAAATAAGGGATAATGAATTTCCCTAAATTAGTAAGCATTTGAGGTGGTTTCTCTTGCAAAATGGCATTGCACTTTTCAATAGTTTCACACTACTCCATTTGTTGTTGTTAGATGGTTTTGCAATGCTCCATTGGATTGATTTTCGTATCACTTGAAAAGTTTTTTTTATATTTTTTAACATTAATTTCAGTAGCAAGATATCCAATTTGAGTTACAATTGATTTCAATTGAGCTTCTAAACTTGAAGCTAGCTGCCCTAATTGAGTTTCAATGTTGTCTATCTTTATTTCATTCTTATTGAATCGGGCTCTTGTTTCGCCAATGAAAGTGCTTAACAAATCTTCTAATGATGTTTTTTTCTCACTTTTGGTTTTCATAGAAGAAGTGCTAGTGGATGTCATGGAATACATTCCTTGAGAAGCTCTATTAGAAGTCCAAGCTACAAATTGCTTAGAAAGAGAAGAAAATTTGTGCAGCTAATTGTGTAAATGAATCTACCTCAAGAAACCGACAACCTTTTTAATGGAAGACCTCTTGGAAGGCCATTGATAGCTATTAGTAGCCATCTCTTCAAGACTCCTAACGTTATGCATACAAATACATATAACCCATTATAAGGCAAAACAACATCAAAATATGGGAAGAAAAAAAAATAATCTAAACTAAAATCAAGACTAAGTCATAACAATATTGATGCAATTATGATAAAACAATCCCCGATAATGGCGCCAAAAACTTGTTCATAGAATTTTGCAAATCGCAAGTGCACGGTGTGAAGTTTTAAAACAACAGTGAGTTGAGCATCATATCCACAAGGATTGTAAGAAAAAATTGTAGCAAGTATTGTAGTTCAAATAGTCTCAATTTTATTTAAAAAATCAAGTGATGATTAAACAAAGTAGAATAAGATAAAAATTAAAAAAGACAAGACTATAGTTGTTAGAAGTAATACAACAAACACTTTATGAACAAGAAATTCTAGAGAAATGACTCACCTAATTATCACCTATGTTCTTTTTTTCCAAAACTTACCAATTCAAGTCAACAATAAATATAAGTTAAGAATTCCTAAGCTAATCAATTCCCTCTCTTGAGTGCCGAATTAATTATGAGTTCTAATATAAATTTCAATATCTCTATAAAAACTCTTTAAGAATAAAACTTTACAAAGGTTCAATGAATTCTTCTTCAAAACTTCAAAGGATTCATAGGCTTCTCAACTCTATGATTCCTAGGTTATATTATCTTTATGATCATGTATAATCTTCCCTCGCTCGAGTATCGAATCTCATATATCAAACACTCTCAATTAATGACCAAATAATCAAGATGCAATACTAAACAAACTAACACAAACAAGATGAATAATGCTTGAACTAATAATATTTGGAATTCAAAATATTGGATCAAATAAGGTTACATCATCTTTTAGAAATAAATTTTTAGTTCATCATGTATGAATATAACTTCAAGAAATACATAAGAAAGAGAATGAAAATTATTCACCAATTTGTGAAGTGGAAGAAATGGTTGAAGCTCTCCTTGTCTCCATAAATGACTTTCTTTTATCTCCAAGAATAGCTCTTTGTCCAGCAACACCTTTCTGTCCAAGAATACCTTCTAACATCCGGAATACCTTTGGAGGCTCTTTAAAGTCTTTAAAATCAGATGGGAGAAGCCCTAAATAGAGCAAAAAACATATTTTACCCCTTTTATCCGTGTGGCAACACATGGGCGCTGACTAGACATTCTGGCACAGCTAGGCGCTAAACATTCTATCTTCAACGTCTTCAAGCTCTTTAAACCGAGTTTGGACTGCCTTCTAGGCCAAACTGGCTTTTGGTATCTTCATTCGCATTATATTCCTATGTTGTGGAGTTCCATAGGCACTTGATCAACTAAATATAACATCTTTGGAGAGAGTTATGCTTGAAATACCAAGATGTGTCATAGCAGAAAATTTTAGCCCAGTACTGACTTTTGAACTTGGTTTTTCTCATTGAAATCGATAGAATTTGATTTTGTGATAAACATAGAAATTATAGATATATCTCTTGGAATTCTATTGGTTTAAGAATGAAGGAAACAAGATATTGTAGCAAAAAGTTGTGATTCAAATACGAAAACTGCCATCAGTAGCACCACAATTCAGATTTTTCAACATTTCAACCAAGTTTTTGGTTTCTTTCCATTTTCTTCTTCTTTTGTCATTACCTACAAGATTTCAAACTAAATGCATAAAAAGTAACAAAAACATTTGAAAACCAAAAAAATGTTAATCAAAAGTTATATAAATTATTGGTATAAAACCAACTTATCACATCCCTCCCTCTCAACTTAGCATTTCGTGGCCGAACCACTAGGGGCAACGACAACATATAGGAAGGTAAGGTCTGATTTGCACTGACTAGACAACTGATTTGGTATGATAATTGACACAAATTTATGTTTCACTTCTTCTACCTCCTTGGGTGCATTTTTTGGAATTTTTTTCTTTATTGTTTCCCAAGTATGAATTTTTTTCTTAATTTGTATTTAACCTAAAAAAAATACTAATATTCTATTATGGATTAGAAAAACGTGACATAGACTAAATGAACCAGAACATAATTTGCTATTTGAATTTCATTTTTGTTGAATTTGTTTTGTTAAAATAGGTTCACTTTAACAGGAATTAAGAAGACGAAAGAGCTGAAAGAGGAAGACAGAAGTAGAGGTAACGGAGAGAATGAAATAGAGCTTTACCATGGTAACACAATCTCAGAAGTAAAAAAAGAAAGAAAAAACCCAAACCCGATAAGATGAGGTACCTAAAAATTTGGTTAAGTGTCGGGTAGCATAATATGTTGCCCAACTAATCGGGTACCCGATTACTAAATACCCAACTATCGAACCCATTGCCCACCCCTAGTTTCAATAGTTGCAAGTCTACTGTTAGCTTAGTTGTGAACCTAATGGGCCACACACAAATCGAAAAAGTTAATTTCTAATCTAGAAGGTAATCCAAAGAGTTGGATTGAATTAAATAATTATAATTAAAATAAATTAAAGAAGTTAAATTAATTTATCCAATTAAAAGATAAGAGTAATTAGACCTAATAAAATTAGGGGCTCATGAGGAGTGTATTATTAATTGATTAGATTAATTAACTAAAATAAACATAAATTAATTTAAGGAGTTAAAATAATTTATTAAAGTAGATAACATAATTATTTAATTAATCCTAATTTATCTAGGTTGCTTAAGTGGAACTAATTAATTAATTAATTGGATTAAATAATTCAATTGAGTCTGATTAATTGATGGGATCAATTAAATGGACTTAGAGAAATTAATTAAATCTAAGCCCAATTTTATTGGCCAATAAGAGAGTCCTACTAGAAGTTTTGTAGACAAGTCAAAGTTTTTTAGTCTTGATGGAAAGAAAAGGATAAAACAAGATCAAAACGAACAAGATTAGGGTTAGACTTAGCATGTGTACAAATACATATGCTAAGGAATGAATTTTGCATGCTTTAGCAAGTAAGATTCATCCTCCTCTTCAAGAGAAAAACCACCCCCTCTCCCTTTTTCTCTAAAATTATTTTCTTGTTCCATTAGAAAAGGTTTTACTTTTTTGGTTTAGAATTTTTCTAATTGCTAGTTGATTTAGGAATTAATTTTGCAGTCCTAAATTCTAGATTAGAAATAAAGGGTCTTAGTTCTCTAGCATGGATTCAAGATTCATGCACTGACTAGAAGTGTGGATACACTTGGAGGGAACACAATTGGTTGGTTTTCTTGCGGACCAGTTTCTATTTTGGGACTAATGTTTTGAATAATTTCAAGCCTCATCAACAAATGGAGTGTTTCTTCAAGTATAATTCACGAAACTTTTGTTTAATTTATTAAGCAAATAATCAAGAACTTAAACCAATCCATCATATCGATTCCTTAAATTCTTTAACAAATTCTTTAAAATTAACTATCAAGTGAGGGTACTCATTATAATTCCAAGACCTCATCTAATTTTAGTCCATTTATTTAATGTTGCACTATCCTAATGATTCACAAGAATAACCAAAAGAAAAGCATTAAATAAACATATGCATGCATATAACATCATGCATAATATTAGGATGACTATGAGCCATATCCTATGCAAACCACTCGAGCCAAAGTGGATGTAGGTCATTCTAAGGGTAGCAATTAAAATGACAAATAGATCATATCTATTACTTGAGTGTATCACCTATACATTTATGGGCCATATTTCATGCTTCTTTTTAACAGTATCCATATCAAAAGCAAGATAACAATTCAATATTTCTACTAGAAAATATTGAATTCTTATTTCTAAAAATTTTTGGAATGCAATTCAATTTGTAAATCACCTAGTAATAACATAATTAAATTGATATCAAAAGGGTGGAATCCTTTGATGAAAGGAATAGTTCTTCTAAAAGAAAAAACCAAGAGAGAAATATAGCAAGAGGGTCGATGATTTTTGCTTGTTCTCCATCTCCCCCACATTGTGTATTTATATAGAAGATGGTTCAATCTTAATCCTATTAGGATTTGATCCCTTTCCAAGCTTCTCTCTCTCTCTTTCCATCTTATCTTATTCCTTTCCATTAAAACAAGGAGTTTTTGACTTCTTTCCTGATAAGGCTCTGAGTGTTAATTGGTTTCCATCTAAGATATAAAGTCTTCAACTATCCTATTAAAGACTCGTAATAGGTTTCTCCTACAATCCCATTAACTTTGAGTTTGGATCTTAATTGATTTTATTTAATTAATTCAAGATAATTAATTAATTGGTTCCACATTGCTATCTAATTAAATTAGGCCCAATTTAAACAATTCTATTATTTAAATGGGTTAAATTAATTTAAAGATCATTAATTAATTAATCCAATCAATTAATTAATTTACTCCCAAAGAGGCCCTAGTCTTAATTTGGTCTAATTAAATAATCTTATTATTTGATTTGATGAATTAATTTTACTCTTTAATTTAATTCTAGCTCCAAGTTAATTAATCCCCATTAAGTAACTTGATCTAACTCCTTGGATATTATGCGAGATTGAAGTTATCCATCTCATTTTATGTGTGACGTATTAAGTTCACAACTAAACTAGCAGTGGACTTGCAACTTATTGTAACTTAGTGAGCCTATAAAAATATAATAATTAATCCAATTAATTAATACGTCTTGGAATTAACTCCTCAATTCCAAGAACCTCACACGTTAAGGGAAGTAGCTAGCAGTGCATCTTGACTATCTAGTTTTAGGTGAATTAGCAAGCGAACTTATTTATGTTTCGAGTATCATGCAAGTCCTTTCTTTCTATCAACTAATTGATAAGTGCATATTTTTATATAATTTGTATCAATTCCACTATGTCTTCCTTGCTTTGTTCTTAATAATATTAGATTTTTATTAATGTTTTGTGAATGATAGGAGTTTTGGAATCAAGAGTTCAAAAATGAGCCAAAACGAAGTTGAAGTAAGCATTCTTGGGCCAAATTTAATTGACATAATATCATTACGGCCATTTTTGGATTTTGGATATAACTTTATGATCCAAAGTCCTTTTGACATGATTCTTAACTTATTGGAAAGATAAGTGATAGATCTACAACTTTCTTGTTGGCAACTTATCCTAGTTCAATTGATTTTAACGAGTCAAAAATGCATTGAAACTTTTAGATACGATAGTCTTCATGTTTTGGAAAAACTTTCTTCACAGATGTCATATTGAGTTGATTCAAGCATCTATGGAAAGCCAAGACACGTAGATACAATTCATTCCAAGACATAAAAGGAAAATTCAGACTAGAAAGAGCTCAAAAATGGCTTACAAGAAGAAAATCAGAGCCACAGTGCCAAGAGGACAGAATGTTTGGCGCCGCGGCCCAAAAAATTAGAGCTGCGGTGCAAGTTGGACAAAAGGTTTGGAGCCACAACCCCAGAAATTAGAGCTGCGACCACAATTCATGAAAATTTAAAAACATAATTTTTAAGTCCGATTTTAGGACTTCTTTTTGGAGGACTTTAAAAGTAATATTCCAAGAAAAATGTGGGGACTCCTTTTGGCCTAAAAACATGGAAGAAAAGGAGAGGAAACATGGGAAAAAGCCATGAAAAGAGGAAAAATTTCAGGTTCATTTTGGAAAAGCCAAGAAAATGGGAAGAATTTCAGGTTTCTTTTGGAAAAGCCATGAAAAGTGGAAGGTTTTCAAGGGTCATTCATCCTTTAAAAAGGGAGAGGAGCTTAAACCAAAGAACTCTCTCTCTAGAATTCATACACACATTTGGGAAGCAATCTTAGGGTCTTAGGTATCAAGGAAGACAAAGTAGAAAAGGCTTGGAGGAGGAGATATCCATAATCCAGCATCAACCTCAACTATCTTCTTCAACAATAAGTTTATTTGATTCTCAATGTTGTTAATTTTAATTTTCTTATCATTTCTTATCATGTTAGACTAAAATTCCTTCTTGATTGAGGGTGATTTCAAAACTCTAGACATGGGTTCTTGTAATTGAATGTTTGATATTATTGATCAATTTTTCAATTAAAGTTGTTTATGTTTTTCTATACTTAATGTCTTATGGGTATTTTCTTACTTTGTTTGGGTGCACTGTGATACCCGAGCCTCTCACTACTTACCTGGCTAAATATGATTCATGCATTACATATTAATTACGTGCTATTTGCATTTATATTGACATCGTATAATTTATTTTATTTTATATGGCGTTTTTAATCATTAAACTTAATTTTTAAGCTCTCGCACAGTATTGATTATCGAATCCCCTAACCTAAATGGTTAATATGATGAATATTACTAGGTTACACATTATAATTTTTAGAAGTGTTAAAGGTGTCACTAGTAAGTTTATATGATTTAATTTGATTTGATCAAGTTATTTCAAAAGTATATATTTGTAAATTAACATAATTGGGATATTGGATATGATATAATGTGATTTAAGTGTCATATTACAAGGTTTATATATGTATATGATTTTAGAAATGCAAATATGACAATCATTTAAGAATTGGATGCCAATCGGTTTAGAGATCGAATGAATGGGTAAGAAATTAGGGTAGAATTTATTATCCGATCATATGAAAATTAAAATAGGTTTTAAATAGATAAATCAATAATGAGAAACACTAGATTACCACTGTATAAGGTGTGTGCAACATCATATTTGAACCACCACTTGACCCCTTGAGCTTTGTCATCTCAAGCTACCACCTCAACCTTTGCCATCTCAAACTACCACCTCAACCTCTCTTCATTTCTATCCTTAAACCATGACCAAAAACCATTTTCTTAGCTATTTCACATTCCAAACCTCCATATTAAATTTTAGAAGTTGCTTTCAAGTGCTTCCAAGTTACTAAGGATAGAAACTATATACTTGCTAATTTTTATATTTAAAACTATATATGTGTTTAGTAACTTGATTAAAACCTATATATTTCACCATATATGTGTTAATTAAAACCTATATATTTCACCATATATGTGTTTATATATATACACATAGGTTCTATCATGTCGAATTATACTTTATATATAGTTGTTGAGCAGTAGGTGTTACATGCACAACCAAATTTGGATCTATAATTGTCTTCAATTTCTAATCATATGTAGTAAATTGTGATTAAAGATTATGGGATATTTTTATTAATTGCAATGGAAAACATAACCTAAGTTAAATGACCTGAGCTTGTATGGTTGTTGGTTAGATCAATCTATCTTTCTTATTTTAATGCATCTATTAAATTAAATCTAGAGAGCTTGTTCTAGGTTGTTTGGTGGGTAGGGAATTAGGTAGAGAGCTTGTTCTATCTAATGAACAACTAAGGAAAGATTGTGGTAGTAGAGCTTGTTATTACCTACGGCTGATAATTTTATTAGCAAGTTGTTAATAATATTGATATGAAATTACAACCCATTGTCCAGTGGTGGTGAATGAAACCTCAACTTATTTTAATCGATTGTTGATTGTTGTTTTGATTTTAATTGATTTATATTTTAATTAGTTTTCATTTTTGCAACTTAGTTACTCAATATAAACTCCCCAACCGTTTGTTGTCTATTTCTAGAGTTTACTTATTAAGTCTTAGCTTTAGATTAGTAATTTTGAATATAAAATTCTTAGTTAGTGAGTCAATAGTAAATCAATTAACCTTGATCCTCGTGAGATTGACTCTTACTCGCTTTATACTCGTTGAAAAATTATTAAAGAGTAAGGTTTAAATTTGGTAGGTCTATGATAACGGACCAAGTTTTTGGTGTCGTTGTCGGGGAATCAAAAGCCTAATCAATTCATTATCCCTTTTTAGTTTCTCGTTTTACTTAGTTTAATTTAGTTTGTCTTCTTGTTATTTTCAGGTTTTGTATCATTGGAGAACTTGAGGCTAAGACTTGAGGAGATTCAGATTAATTTGAACACACCACTACCACTATTACCACCTATACCTCCAATTAATTCACTACCCTAACTCGAGTTTGAAGCTCTTCCTTCTACTTCTGAAACTTCTCATCAACCCAAAACTGTTGAAATGGCACATAATCATAGAACATTAAAGGAGTTGGCAACTCCCAATTTGGAGAATGAACCATTGTATATCACCTATCCCAATTTGGAAGACGGCTTCGAACTCAAATCTGGGATGATTCATCTTTTGCCCACATTCCATTGTTTTGCAGGTGAGGATCCAAATAAACACTTGAAGGAATTTCATGTCGTATGTTCTAGTATGAAACCATCAGGCATTTCAAAAGAAAATATCAAGCTCATTACCTTTCCTTTTTATTGGTGGATTCAATAAAATGATTACCACATGGAATGAAATGCGAAGGGTGTTCCTTGAGAGCTATTTTCCAGCATCTAAGGTAGGGAGCATCCGAAAAGAAATATGTGGGATTCAACAATACAATGGGGAATCTCTCTATGAGTATTGGGAAAGATTTAAGAAGTTGTGCACTAGTTGTCCTTATCATCAAATCATTGATCAACTTCTCATACAATATTTCTATGAAGAGCTTATGCCAAGCATGATTGATGCTGCAAGTGGAGGGGCTTTAGTTGACAAGACACTTGAGGCAGCAAGGAATCTAATTGCAAACATAGCTGCAAATTCTCAACAATTCATCACCCGTAATGATCCACCTCCGCCATCTAAGAGTGTCAATGAGGTAAACACATCACTTTTTGAACAAAAGCTCTCACACCTCACCTCTTCAGTGCAATAAATGGCTGTAGGGCAACAAGTGAAAACATGTGGAATATGTTACATGGTAGGGCATCCCATGGATATGTGTCCATCCCTCCAAGAATGTTTTATGGAGCAAGCAAATGTGATTAGTGGTTTTCCAAGTCAACCAAGGCAAAGATATATTCCTTTCTTTAACACTTAAAATCAAGGATGGAAGGATCACCCCAACTTGAGATACGGGAACCAATAATAACAAACAACTCCATTTCAAATGCCAAATTGAACACCGGGTTTTCTCCAATCGAATGTGCAACCACCCTTCTATCACAACCTCCCAACAATATGTATATATATATATATAAACCACCTGTGCGACATAATTTGTGCATGTATGCGTGTGTATAACTTTTTTTTTAGTTAGTTTAACAAAATATTAATAAATGTAAAGTGCTTTCACATCTTGTAACACTATATATATATATATATGTAGTTAGTAAAACATTAACAAAGTCTATCAAAATCATTACAAACTCAAACTCTCTGTTACAAAGGAGTTCTGGAAGTGATATACAGGATAAAATCACTAATATAATATAATAAACTGTAAAATCAAAAGCCATCCCACAAAATAGCCCAACAGGTCGTCATCCAAGTACATTAATCTTTGAAAACCTATAGGAGCTCCACTGCCAGTCCAGTAAACCAGAGGTCTCAAGTCTCACCATACTCACCTAAAATGTATTAACAACATGAGCTAATGCTCAATAAGTAAAAATCATGCATGGGAAGAGTATGATATAAAATCTTATGCAACTTATCTCTAAGATATAATGCTATATATGTGTCAAATTTATGTACTCACCAATCAAAATTACTTCATTTTATTGGGCCTTTGGCCCACCTACTATGTATCGGAAAGAGCACTACACAATATCAATAATGAAATGGCGATAAATAAATTAACACAGTCTAGGGCCCATCTTCTAGGATCACCACGGGTCCACCCCTTGTCTTTTCTTGTGATCTTCTAGAAGTCTTCCCACCAATGGAGTCAATAAGGGCACAATCAAGTGGTCTACCCTCTCGTGACCACCAGAGGCACATCCTCTATCAACTCCTATGATCCTCCGAGAAGTAATACTCGCAGTGTCCTAAAATATCACATAAGCATACCTCGCATCCCTCGATACAGTAGTAGTGGCCAACCAAAATATTTTCTTTTTGAAATTCATGTCTAAAATCATAAAGTGCATGCAATAACCTCCACTATAGTCATATGTCGAGCATTCACATGTAAATGCTCTTGAATTGTATTTTGAATATGAAATGCAAGTCATCTTGCTCTCAACATATTTCAAGAATCATTAAACTCTTAAGGTACATACTATACTTGTCATCCAGTCAATTTAAATATCATCAACAAATTAGGTATAAATGCTTCAAGACATATTATATTCTTGCATTGTAGTTGCAAATGAATCTTTACGTACCTTTCACTTGGTTGGTGGCTTAGTCTAGATTTGTTTATTGTTTTTCTCTAATCTTAGATGTAAAATAGCCTGTAATATTACCCAACATCAAGCACCATTCCCAATTTGGCAAGTTGAAAGCATAAAATATCATACTAAGACCTTAAACACCAAGGTATCTAGGTAACAATCAACTTTTACAAACTAGAACCCAATCTAGTCCCTCAAATACCTTAATTTCTCATGTTAGATACATGTAAACATCATATAATTAAAGTATTATAACTTTAATATCAGGTACCTAATTGTTAACACTCAATAGCAACATGTCTAGGTTGAAATATGCTAAGTTATCAAATGGGACGGATTCACATTTTCATATTTTCTTGTTGTCCAATTTAGTTGTATGATAATTTTGACATCCCTAAGCATATCCAATCACTCCCAAATTTTTACCATAATTAACTAACATGTATATAAATTTAATCATATTTTATAATTGCCTAAAATCACTAATTTACCTCATCAAAACTAACCCACTTATCACAACTCAAAAACTGTAAGTTCTATCATGACAGTTTTGAGTGTCTCTTTAAATATCAAACCATATTTTAATTTATAACCTCTCCAAACTTACATACATATATGGTGAAATATATAGGTTTTAATCAAGTTATTATACATATATAAAGGTTTAAAAACAAAAACCAGCAAGTATACAATTTCTGTCCCTAATGATTTCTATTGTGATTTTGTAACTAAAAATCTCTCTTTTGTGAATTATAAGACAATAAAAAACCTCCTCACATGAATATAAACCATAATAGAAGCATTAAGAATCATAAACCCTCAGAAAATTCAAGAACTTAAATAAAAAACATGAGTTAAGCTCACCTATGCACAGATTTAAGCTTCTACTTGCTCCTCCTTACTTCCCTTTGCTTCCTTCACTTTTTTCTTTACTTGGAATCACTTGAGAGAAACTTATAAAATTTAATATGGAGGTTTGGGAGGTGAAATAGGTCAAAAAATGGTTTTTTGGTTGTGGTTCAAGGATAGAAATGAAGAAAGGTTGAGGTGGTAGCTTAAGTTGGCAAAGCTTGAGATGGCAAATGTTGAGGTGTCAAGTGGTGGTTCAAATTTGATATTATTCACACCTTATACAGCTCTAATCTAGTGTTTTTTAATATTTATTTATCTATATATAACCTATTTTAATTTCTATATGATCGGATAATTAATTTTTGCCCTAATTTATTAACTGTTCATTCGGTCTCTAAATCAATTGACATACGATTCTTAAATGATTGTCTAGTTTGCATTTCTAAAATCATATGCAAACATGGACCTTGTAATATTACACTTAAATCATATGTTAATTCATGGATGTATACATTTAAAACACCTCGATCTAATTGAATCAAATCATATAAGCTTAATAGTATCACCTTTAACACTTCCAAAATTATAACATATAATCTATGCATATCTAATATATTGACCAATATATTCTTTTTCTTATCTAAATATAGAATTACTTAATTAGGTTATAGGATCTAAACCACTAACATCAAGTGATAGCATTAGAGGTATAACGATTAAAAATGCTATACAAGATGCTATGTAGATGTAAATTAGTATATAAGTAAGATGTAGTGCATGATTCACATTAGCCAAGTGAGTAGTGTGAGGTTTAGGTATTACATCTTCCCCTCCATATTAAAATTCAACCTTGAAATTCACTTACCGAAAGTGTTCTGGATACTTAACTTTGATATCATCTTCCCTTTCCCAAGTAGCTTCTTTTGTTGACTGATTTTTCCATAATACTTTAACCAATGAAATCTTTTTATTTCTGAGTTGTATTACTTCTTGTAGAAGAAACTCTACAGGTCTTTTTTCGTAACTCAAATCTATTTTTAGCTCTATAGGTTCATTCTTCAGAATATGAGGTAGATTTGCAATATATTTTCTCAACATGGATACATGAAATACATTATGCACTTGAGACATTGACCTAGGTAGGTCGAGTGTGTAAGCGACATCCCCAATTCATTTAATAAATATAAAATGGACCAATATATCTAAGACTGAGCTTTCCTTTGTTTCCAAACCACATAATCCTTGATCTCCTACTATAAATTCTAACATTCTTCTTCTTTGATCAGCATAATGTTTCTGTCGACCCTAAGCAGTCTGCATTCGTTGACAAATTTATGTCACTGCTTCTATCATTTCTCGAATCATATTTGGGCCCAAAACTTCTTTTCACCAACTTCATCCCAATAAACTGGAGATCTACATTTTCTACCATATAATGCTTCATAGGGGGCCATTCCAATAGTGGACTGATAGCTGTTATTATAAGAGAATTCCACTAAAGGTACAAATTTTCTCTATTGATCATGAAAATCTAATACACAAGCTCTAAGCATATCTTCCAATATTTGTATTATTCGCTCTGATTGTCCATCAGGCTAGGGATGATAGGCAGTACTGAAAGATAATTGTGTTCCCAATGCCTTATGTAAACTCTTCCAGAACATAGACAGAAACCTTAAATCTCTATTAGAAATAATAGATAGTGGTACCCCATAAAGTCTAACCACTTTTTGTATATATATATGTGCATAACGGTCCATGGAATAGGTGGTATAAATTGGAAGAAAGTGAACAGATTTAGTTAGCCTGTCAATGATAACCCAAATAGCATCGTGACTTTTAACTATTTTAGGTAATCTCGACATGAAATCCATAGTAATTCTTTCCTATTTTCATTCTGGAATAAATAAAGGTTGCAAGGTTCCTGTTGGTCTTTGATGTTTTGCCTTTATTTGTTGATATGTCAAATATTGTTCTACAAATTGAGCAACATCTCTTTTCATGCCTAGTCACCAGTAATGCATTATCAAATCTCTATACATTTTAGTAGCTCCTGGATGCATTGAATATGGCATTGAATGTGCCTCTGCCAAAATATCTTCCCGAGTGTTGTCTACATTAGGCACATATAACCATTTTCAAAACCGCAAGATACCATTCTTTGACATCTGAAAATCAAAAAACTTTTCTAAAGTAATAACTTTCATCATTTTAGTAACATATTCATCAACTTGTTGTCCCTATCAAATTCTATCAATCAAAGTCGGTTGGAGTGCCAAAGCTGCAAATTTGGCCTCCACTGATCCTTGTTGCACAATCTTTATATCTATTTTCTGTAGTTCCATTAACTCTGGTTTCTGAGTCAAAGCTAAAGATGCGGTATTTTATGTTGATTTTCTGCTCAATGCATTAGCTACAACAATAGCCTTACCAGGATGATAGTTGATAACACAGTCATAATCTTTCACTAACTCCAACCATTTTCGTTGTCACATATTTAACTCTTTTTTAGTAAAGAAATATTTTAAGCTCTTGTGATCAGTATATATCTCACATCGTTCACCATGAAAATAATGTCTCCATATATTAAGTGCAAACACCACTGTAGCAAGCTCTAAATCATGTGTGGGATAATTTTTTTCATACTCTTTAAGTTGTCAGGATGCATATGCAACAACTTTACCATTTTGCATCAATACACATCCCAACCCATTTTTCGAAGCATCACTATAAACCACAAAGCCTCTAGTACCTGATGGAATAGAAAGAATAAGAGCTGAAGTTAACCTTTTCTTCAATTCCTGAAA
This sequence comes from Paulownia fortunei, assembly GCA_019321725.1. NCBI lineage: Eukaryota > Viridiplantae > Streptophyta > Magnoliopsida > Lamiales > Paulowniaceae > Paulownia > Paulownia fortunei. Next base: position 12,829,128 of record CM033111.1, on the reverse strand, counting down.
ATTTTTCTCACAAGGATACATCTATTTAAATGTTGCACATTTTCAGGTTAATTGTGTCAAAGGATGAGTTATCTTGGAGAATCCCATCACAAATCTACTGTAATATCCAGCTAAATCTAAAAAACTTCGTACTTCTGAAGGATTAGTAAGTTGTGACCAGCTATTAATAGCTTCTACTTTACTTAGATCTACAGATATTCCTGCTCCTCATATTACATGTCCCAAAAATACCACTCGATCAATCCAAAATTCACATTTCTTAAATTTAGCACATAGTTGTTTCTCTTTCAAAACCTCTAAAACCATTCTTAGATGTTCACCATGCTCTTCTTTTGTGCAAGAGTAAATCAGGATATCATCAATAAACATAATAACAAATCTATCAAGAAAAATTTTAAATACCCGATTCATAAAATCCATAAAAGCTGCTGGAGAATTTGCAACCCAAATGGCATCACCAAAAAATCATAATATCCATATCTCATGCTAAATGCTGTCTTGATGACATCATCCTCTTTTATTTTCAGTTGATAGTACCCACATCGCAGATCAATTTTTGAAAATATAGATGCCCCTTGGAGCTGATCAAATAAATCTTCTATTCTAGGCAAAGGATACTTATTCTTGATTGTAACTTTATTTAAATCTCGATAGTCTATACACAGTTACGTTATACCATCCTTCTTATGCACAAATAGAACCGGTGCACCCCATAGTGAAAAGCTGGGTCTGATAAAACCTTTATCCAATAATTCCTGTATTTGTATCTTTAATTCTTTCAACTCAGTTGGTGCCATTCGATATGGAGCTTTAGATATTGGATGTGTTCCTGGATTTAGTTCAATGACAAACACTATCTCACAATCTGGTGGTAATCTAGGAAGATCATCAGGAAATACTTCTAGATATTTCTGAACAACTGGCACTTCACTAAGGATTAGATGGTGTTATTCTTCAATGCTCATAACACTCACTAAGTATCCTTCACAACCAGTATCTAATAATCTTTGAGTTTCAATGTTGAAATAATTGGGAATTTAAAGCTTTTTACGATTCCAATAAAGGTGAACAGTTTCTCACCAAGAGATTGAAAAGTCACCATCTTTCTCTGACAATCTATTGTAGCATGATACTTTAACAACTAATCCATACCTAAAATCATATCACAGTTATTCATGGCTAATACAATTAAATCAGCATGGAGTTCTCCATTTTCAATGGGAATAGCATAATCTCTTAAAACATGGTTAGTTTGTTTTGAATCTCCAGAAGGAATTATCACATTGTAACTGATCTCAACAGTATCAAGTACTCTACCTAGCCTCTTCACATACTTGGTGGACATAAATAAGTGTGTAGCTCCAAAATCAAATAATATAAATGCTGGAGTACCAAAGATAGAGAATTTACCTATTACCACTAATAGATTCACCTCAGCATCTGATCTAGTGATGGTAAAGACTCTAGCTGATACTTTTGTCTGTCCTGTTGGATTTGGATTATCTGGACATACTCTGGCAATATATCTAACCTTCCCATACACAAAGCAGGTTCTAGTCTCTCTCGGGGCAGACTCCAGTGTGCTGACCACCATACTTAGGACAAGCAGGTTGCGACATCGATGCTATGCCTTGATCAATCTTTGTACGCTTACTGTGATCCTACTGTTGTTGCCCTTGTCTTTGTTGGAATTTAGATTTTTGATTATGTATTTGAAATGGTCTATGCTTTTCATTTCCAACCCATCGTTGCCCCTGTTCTTGCTTAAATTGGCATCGAATTTCCTGAGCACAGGAAATTCTAAGTTCAACTTATTCTGCCACTAAAGCTCTCTCAGCAATTTGTGAGTATGTTACTCCTTGGATTCCTACCATATTCATCTCTCTATATAGTTCTGGTCTCAAGCCTTCAAGAATTCTTTCAACTTTCAATGCATCAGTGTCGAACATAAGTGGGGCAAATCTGGATAATTGTTCAAACTTATGAATGTATTCTTCAATTGTTATAGTTCCCTATCGTAGCTGTATAAATTCATTTATCTTCATTGCATGAACTGGAGCTATGAAGTATTTAGTTTGAAACAACTTTTTGAATCTATCCCAAGTAATGACATTGGTCTCTTCGATGCTCCTCATTGTATCCCACCAATGTCCAGCACTTCTTTGAAACATAAAGGATGCACACATCACTTTCTCTTCTTTCGAAACTCTACTATAGTGAAACATATTTTCAAGAGTTCTCAACTAATCTTCAGCAGCTGTAGGATCTAGTGCATCCTCAAACACCGGTGGGTTCAGTTTTCTAAATCTTTTCCCAATATCTCCCCCTGTTCTACTCAGGGTTGTGGTTGAACTATTTCAACCCTTAGTTGTCCATCCATATCTCTCTACTGGATAAGTTACTGAATTTGTTCTAATTATCATTCAACAATGAATGCCCAATTCTCAATTCTCTCCTACATAGCCAATAATAAGCATTTTATATGAATATGCATCTAATCAATGTGCATTATCAAATTATGGTATACAAATAGCATGATTGCACAAACATGAATAATTGTTATTGTATGCTTTAGTTATGATTTAACATGCATTAGTATATGAAATATGAGATCAAATTTTTATTTCTTGATTTAACATATTCCTTAAGTGCCCTTTTTGCAGTGAAAAACTCGGTATCTCGGTTAAGAAAGATTGATGTGTTGAATGACCATGAAATAAATTATTTATATTGCTTCATACTAGTTATATGCAAAAGTGATTAATTATCTAAATATTTACTTGAAATATGTTATATTTGGCTAAGAACTAAAAATATGCAAAATGGTGCAATTTGATTGGTTGGTTGACTAGGTTGCATAAAACCATTCTAAACCACATAGCACTTGATTATAACACCAAAGCATCAATTTTTATCATCTCCTTAGCCCATGAGTGTGGCTTTTGGCATGAGAAAACACCAAGCATGATGCAGCCAATCATCACTCTCCACTTACCTCTCTTTGGAAGGTCAAAGAAATCATTTTCATCTATATTTCTTGTGGAAGCACCTCAAAAATGACCAGCCCTTATTCTTCTAAGTTTCTCCCAAATTTATACACTCTCATGCACACAAAAATTGAATTCAATCCATAGGAATCCATAGAACACAAGTTAGAACAAGTTTCCATCCTTTTAAGCTTGAAAATCATTGATTTTGAAGCTTAAATCCAACTTAATCAAGGTATATAATTTTTCAATGTTTCTTATGATGAATTTGTAGTATCTTGGATGGTTACATGTTTTAGTATGCTTTTGTATGATTGAAAACTTAAGTAAGTTACACTTGAAACCAAAACCAAACTAGTTAAGCTATTTTTTAGCAAAATTGATAGTTTTGTGAAATTATTTAATTTACTTATTTCTATTGATTTTGTAATGCTTATATTATGTTTGGAAGTTTCTTTGAATGATTGAAAACAATAGTAATTAGTTTGCTTAATTGAAGGGTACAATCAATTTAAGTTAGAACCGAATTTACGTCATATTAATTTGGATTGTGTGCATGTTTTAGGGGCTGCCCTAATAATTATGTTTGAATTATTAGTTATTTAATGGCTTCCCTAATTTTTAATGTCTTGAATTAGTAGTAAAATATGGAGTATGCATTGTTTTTAAGGTTATGTAATTGATATGAAGTTGTTTACAAAAGATTGAAAAGTGTATATGAACTTTAACTAGAATAGACTAAATAATTTATAAAAAGGATATTAAATGGTATATGATTTGATTATGTTAGGACTTTAACACATCATATATTCCAAAGAGATTAGTTTTTTCACTTGCCACAAAGTGGACTTGAGATAAGTTGAAGTTTTCATTTGCTGTATCACAAGAATCATATAATGTTGTTCATGTTTTAATGTGATTGTTATTATTTGTCAAATGATGTAATGTTTGATACATTTATGGTTCATGAAGCATGACACTATTAAGAATATAATGAGGTTTTTAAAAAGAAAGTATGGTACTTGATTCATGGTCGGGTACATAAGGGACGTAGGAGGGACCGGTGGACCCAACAAATGGTGGCAAATACTTGAGGTTGAAAAACCAGTATAGGAAAACCACAATGAATGAGATAGAATATGGCTAATACCTGAAGTTGAAAGACCAAGTATGGAAACCCTGTATTAGTTCTCTTACTGGCCAATCATTATGAACAAGTTTTGAAAACTACAGTCTATCACTATTAGTTAGGTACCACACTTCAAAGGCCCTAAAGAATGATTTATGAATGAAAGTTATTAAATAAAATATTGCATTTAATGATTTATGAGATATACATATATGTTATTTGTTATTGCATCAGTTTCATCTTACTGAGCCTTTACCTCATTAGATTCATATGATGCAGGTGAAAATGTACAGGTTTAGAGGTTGATTGAGTCTCTAGAGTGGCCGGACAAAGATTTGTTCATATGCCATACTTCGAACTGTTTTGTAGTTTATTTTGAAAACTCTATTTTGTTTTTAAATAAGCCGCTCTGTTATGGTTTTGTAAACAGATGTACTTAGTTTTGATATATGCATATGGTGTGTTTAAAACGATTCAAGTTCTTTCTCTTATAGCTAAAATGGGAAACTTTTATTAAAAACCATAACTCTAGTAATGATGAAAAATTAACATTTCTTGACTTAATTATATCAGCTTGTTTAAGCTCTGTAGTTAGGTTAATGGGTGTTACAGTTTGTGGTATCAGAATGGAGGTTTAGTCGTTCCTGTAGATAGAAGAAGGCATACGAACACATCCTGGCTGGAAAGCTAGGTCAACTACTTATTTATTTGCTTTTATGTTTATTTGATTATATTTCATTCCATGTTACTGTCATGATTATACATTTATTATTGGCTAATGAATGGAATGAGATTGGGTAATGCATATCAGGTCATGGCAAAAAGACAATGGATGATCATGAGGGTAATCATAGTGTGGTGGACAATTTGACTAATCTCATTCAACAACAAACTAAAATGCATGGTGAGTAGATACAATAATTGCTAGATATGCAACAAAGAACCCAAGAACAGAGTCAGCAACTTCCTCCACCACAAGCTTGACAGGATCCTTCACAGGCTGTATATGAGAAGTTTAGAAAGATGGAACTTGTTGATTTTACTGGTGGGTCTGATACTATGGTTGTAGAGGAATGGGTTAAATCATTAGATACTATCTTTGACAACATGAGAATTGATGATGCTGAGAAGGTACTCTATGCAATCTTCTTGTTGAAGAAGGATGCTAGAACCTGGTGGGAAGGAGCTAAACTTGCAATGAATATGGAAGAGCTAACTTGGGAGAGGTTTAAAATAATATTTTGTGATAAGTATTTCACTAGAGATGTTAGGTCGCTCAAAGTAAAAGAATTTTTGGAGTTAAAACAAGGAGGGATGTCTGTATGTGATTATGTGAGAAAATTTGAACAGGGTTGCAAGTACATGCCATACATCGCCAGAGACAACAATGAGAAGATGGATCACTTCTTAAGGGGCCTTAATCCTGAAATTAGAAGAGATGTGAGAATATCTTCAGTAATAGAGTTTAGAGAACTGGTGGACAAGGCTTTGATGGCTGACTTAGATAAGAAAGAGATTGAGAAATTCCATCATCAAAATAAGCAAGTATTCACTCCCAGAAATCCGAATCAGTGGAAGAAAAGAGAGCAAAAATTAAACCAAGGGAATGAAAAGCATCTTAGAGTTGGGCAGACTTCTACTACAGTTGAAAGGCCTAAATGTGCTAAATGTGGGAAGAATCATTTTGGGGAATGCTATAGTGGTACTAATCATTGTTTTAAGTGTAAAAAGCTTGGACATATAGCAAAGGATTACCCAACAGTACAGGGGAATTTTCAAGAAAAAGTGTATGCAATGACACAAGAACAAGTCGATGCAGATGCTTCCGTAGTCACAGGTACTATTTTAATTTCTAGGATACCTGCAATTGCATTGATAGATTCTGGATCTATGCATTTATTTGCATCATGTGCATTTGTGAGAAAATTGGGCACTTCACCAAATTGATTATAAGTAAAGTACAGTGTGACTATTTCATCTGGGGAAGAAATTGATTCCAATCAAATGTTAAGGGCTTGTTCTATTCAGATTAGTAATAGAACTCTCTATGCAGATCCTGTTGTTTTACCGATGCCAAATTTTGAGGTTATTCTGGGTATGGATTGGCTTACCAAATATCATGCAACAATTGATTGTAATAAGAAGATTGCAATTTTTCAGCCACCTGGGGAAGAACAATTTATGTTTAATGGTATCTCATTCTCACGGTCCTTACCAATTATATCTACTTTGAAAGCTCAAAAGATGTTGAATAAAGGTTGTGTTGGATATTTGGCAAATGTTCTAGACACCTCAATTGAAGCACAATTGAAGCCAGAAAATGTAGATATGGTTTAAGAATTTCTTGAGGTATTTCCAGATGATTTACTAGGACTACCACTGAATCAAGAGATCGAATTTATGATTGATGTTATGCCAAGAACTACTTCTATTTCTAAAGCACCATACCGAATGGCACCAATAGAATTGAAAGAGTTAAAAGTTCAATTATAAGAATTACTTGATAAGGGTTTTATTTGCCCTAGTTATTTTTCTTGGGGAGCACCTATGTTGTTCGTGAATAAGAAGGATAGTACATTACGGTTGTGCATTGATTATAGAGAGTTGAATAAAATAACAGTCAAGAATAAGTATCCACTCCCAAGAATAGATGATTTGTTTGATCAATTGCAGGGAGCATCTGGATTTTCTAAGATTAATTTATGCTTTAGGTATCATCAATTGAAGATCAAGGAAGAAGATATACCAAAGACTGCATTCCGAACAAGGTATGGACATTATGAATTTCTAGTGATGCCTTTCAGTTTAACCAATACCCCTGAAGCTTTTATGGATCTAATGAATAGGGTGTTCAAGCAATCTGTTGATAAATTTATGATTGTGTTTATTGATGACATGCTAATTTATTCACGTGATAAAGAAGAGCATAAGGAACATTTGAATATTGTGCTGCAAGTTCTTAAAGAAAAACAGTTGTATGCTAAATTCAAGAAGTGTGAGTTTTGGCTTGAACAAGTGGTATTCTTAGGTCATGTAGTATCAAAGGATGATATTTTTGTTGATCTGAGTAAGGTAGAAGCTGTCATTAAGTGGCCAACACCAACAAATGTATCAGAAGTAAGGAGATTCTTAAGATTAGTAGGGTACTATCGACGATTTGTTTAGGGGTTTTCAAAGATAGCAAGTCCAATGACAATGTTGACAAGAAAGAATGTGAAGTTCTTGTGGACCAATGCTTGTGAAAGAAATTAGGAAGAACTGAAACAAAAATTGACTACAGCTCCTGTTCTTACCATTCCAACTGGAATTGGTGGATTCGTAGTGTATAGCGACGCTTCAAAAAATGGTTTAGGTGCTGTTTTGATGTAAAATGGGAAGGTTATTGCCTATGCTTCAAGGCAATTGAAGGAATATAAAAAGAATTATCCAACCCATGATTTGGAACATGTTGCTGTGGTTTTTGCCTTGAAAATTTGGAGACATTATTTGTATGGTGAGAAATATGAGATATACACAGATCATAAGAGTTTGAAGTACTTCTTTACCCAAACAGAGTTGAATATGAGACAAAGAAGATGGTTAGAACTTGTGAAGGATTATGATTGTATGATCGACTATTATCCTGGTAAAGCGAATGTGGTTGCAGATGCATTGAGCAGAAAATCCATGTATTCTCTTTTTGTTATATAGAGTAGATAGAAACGTTATGCAGATAAATGGAGAAAAGATCTAGAATTTGCCATTGGGGATCATGTGTTCTTAAAAGTAGCTTCCATGAAAGGTGTTATGAGATCGAGAAAGAAAGGAAAACTCAGCCCAAGGTATGTCGGCCCATTCGAGATTCTCAAAAGAGTTGGTGATAAAGCTTATAGAGTGGCCTTACCTCCATTATTATCCACTGTTCACAATATTTTCCATGTATCTATATTGAGAAAGTACATTTCAAACCCCTCTCATGTGTTGAGTTATGAACCATTGGAATTGACTCACGATTTAGCCTATGAAGAGAAGCCAGTGCAAATTCTAGATTAGAAGGAAAAAGAGTTGAGAACGAAAAAGATTCGACTTGTTAAAGTATTATGAAGGAATCATTTTGTAGAAGAGGCCACATGGGAAAGCGAAGAAGAAATGCAAAGCAAGTATCCGAAATTATTCGATACGTCAAATTTCGAGGACGAAATTTTTATAAGGAAGGAAGAATTGTAATGCCCAATTCTCAATTCTCTCCTACATAGCCAATAATAAACATTTTGCATGAATAGGCATCTAATTAATGTGCATTATCGAATTACGACATACAAATAGCATGATTGCATGAACATGAATAATTATTATTATATGCTTCAGTTATTATTTAACGTGCATTAGTATATGAAATATGAGATCAAATTTTTATTTCTTGATTTAACATATTCCTTAAGTGCCCTTTTTGCAGTGAAAAGCTCGGTATCTCGGTTAAGAAAGATTGATGTATTGAATGGCCATGAAATAAATTATTTGTATTGCTCCATACTAGTTATATGCTAAAGTAATTAATTGCCTAAATATTTACTTGAAATATGTTATATTTGGCTAAGAACTAAAAGTATGCAAAATGGTGCAATTGGATTGGTTGGTTGACTAGATTGCATAAAATCATTCTAAACCGCATTGCACTTGATTATAACACCAAAGCATCAATTTTTATCATCTCCTTAGCCCATGAACGTGGCTTTTGGCATGAGAAGACACCAAGCATGATGCAACCAATCATCACCCTCCACTTACCTCTCTTTGAAAGGTCAAAGAAATCATTTTCATCCATATTTCTTGTGGAAGCACCTCAAAAATGACCAGCCCTTATTCTCCTAAGTTTCTCCCAAATTTTTACACTCTCATACTCACAAAAATTGAATTCAATCCATAGGAATCCATAGAACACAATCTAGAACAAGTATATTCCTTTTCAATGTTTCTTATGATGAATTTGTAGAATCTTGGATGGTTACATGTTTTAGTATGCTTTTGCATGATTGAAAACTTAATTAAGTTACACTTGAAGCCAAAACCAAACTAGTTAAACTAATTTTTAGCAAAATTGATAGTTTTGTGAAATTGTTTAATTTACTTGTTTCTATTGATTTTGTAATGCTTATATTGTATTTGGAAGTTTCTTTGAATGATTGAAAACAATAGTAATTAGTTTGCTTAATTGAAGGGTACAATCAATTTAAGTTAGAACCGAATTTACGTCATGTTAATTTGGATTGTGTGCATGTTTTAGGGGCTTCCTTAATAATTATATTTGAATTATTAGTTATTTAATGGTTTTCTAATGTTTAATGTCTTGAATTAGTAGTAAAATATGGAGTATGCATTGTTTTTAAGGTTACGTAATTGATATGAAATTGTTTACAAAAGATTAAAAAGTGTATATGAACTTTAACTAGAATAGACTAAATGATTTATAAAAAGGATATTAAATGATATTTGATTTGATTATGTTAGGCATTTAACACATCATATCTGTCAAAGAAATTGGCCTTTTCACTTGCCATAAAGTGGACTTGAGATAAGTTGAAGTTTTGATTTGCTATATCACAAGAATCATATAATGTTATTCATGTTTTAATGTGATTGTTATTATTTGTCAAATGATGTAATGTGTGATACATTTATAGTTCATGAAGCATGACACTATTAAGAATATAATGAGGTTTTTAAAAAAAAGTATGGTACTTGATTGATGGTCAAGTAGACAAGGGACGCGGGAGGGATCGGAGGACCCAACAAATGGTGGCAAATACTTGAGGTTGAAAAACTAGTATAGAAAAGTCACAATAAATGAGATAGAATACGGCTAATACCTGAGGTTGAAAGACCAAGTATGGAAACCTCATATTAGTTCTCTTATTGGCCAATCATTATGAATAAGTTCCGAAAACTATGGTCTATCGCTATTAGTTAGGAACCACTTTTCAAAGGCCCTAAAGAATGATTTATGAATGAAAGTTATTAAATAGAATATTGCATTTAATGATTTATGAGATGTGCATATATGTTATTTGTTATTGCATCAGTTTCATCTTTCTGAGCCTTTATCTCATTAGATTCATGTGATGCAGGTGAAAATGTACAGGTTTAGAGATTGACTCAGTCTCTAGAACGGTCGGACAGAGATTTGTTCATATGCCATGCTTCGACCTATTTTGTAGTTTATTTTGAAAACTCTGTTTTATTTTTAAATAAGCCTCTTTGTTATGGTTTTGTAAACACATGTACTCAGTTTTGATATATGTATATGGTTTGTTTAAAACAATTTAAATTCTTTTTCTTATAGCTAAAAATGGGAACTTTTATTAAAAACCATAACTCTAGTAATGATGAAAAATTAACATTTCTTGACTTAACTGTATCAGCTTGTTTAGGCTCTGCAGTTAGATTAAAGAGTGTTACAAACAAGCTCTATAAGTCGACTAATTATAACATCACGATAATTATTCGGAATAGGTGTCTGCTCTCCTGGGGTTCTGGCTCCACTAATACTTTCACCCCTTGTTCTTACCATGACTGCAATATAATTTTTTTTAAAACAAATGACCAATACAATTCATGAAATATATAATGCATTACAACATAAAATAAAACTTATTGGCATAGCTATGCTCCACAAGTTCTAAGATCATGTACATGGATAGTCTATAGAATCAAGACCTAGGCTCTGATACCACTCTTTATCACAACCTCCCAACAATATGTGTACATATAAATAAACAACCTGTGCAATATAATTTGCGCATGTATGCTTGTGTATAACTTTTGTTTTAGTTACTTTAACAAAACATTGATAAAAGTAAAGTGTTTTGACATTCTGTAACACTCACAAACTCAAACTCTCTGTTACAAAGGAGTTTTGAAAGTGATATACAGGATAAAGTCACTAATATAATACAATAAACTATAAAATCAAAATCCATTCCACAAAATAGCCCAACAAGTCGTCATCTAAGTACATTGATCTTTGAAAGCCTGTAGGAGCTCTACTGTCAGCCCAGTAAACCAGAGGTCTCGAGTCTCACCATGCTTACCTGCAATGCATGAACTACATAAGCTAATACTCAAAAATAAAAATCATGCATGGAAAGAGTATGATATAAAATCTCATACAACTCAACTCTAGGATATGATGCTATAAATGTGTCAAATTTTAAAGAGTTTTTATAAAAAATCACTTCATTTTATTGGCCCCTTGGTCCACCTACTATATATCGAAAAGAGCTCTACACAATATAAATAATCAAATGGCGATAAACAAATTGACACAGTCCATGGGCCATCTCCTTGTATCACCAGAGGTCCACCCCCTGTCTTTTCCTATAATCCTCTAGAAGTCTTCCCACCGGTGGAGTTAATAAGGGCACAATTAAGTAGTCCACCCTCTTGTGACCACCAGAGGTACACCCCTTGTCAACCCCTATGATCCTCCGAGAAGTAACACTTGTGGCGCCCTAAAAGATCACATGAACATGCCTCGCATGCCTCGGTATACTAATAGTGGCCAACCAAAATATTTTCTTTTTGAAAATCATGTCTCAAATCATAAAGTGCATGCAATAAACTCCATTATACTCATATGTCGTGCATGCACATGTAAATACTCATGAATGGTATGTTCAATATGAAATGAAAGTTATCTTGCTCTCAACATGTTTCAAGAATCATAAAACTCTTAAGGTACATACTATACTTGTCATCCAGTCAATTTAAATATCATCAACACATTAGGTATAAATGCTTCAAGACGTACTATGTTCATGCATTATAGTTGCAAATGGATCTTTACTTACCTTTCACTTTGTTGGTGGCTTAATCTAGATTTGTTTATTGTTCCTTTCCAATCTTAGATATAAAATAGCATGTAATATTACCCAACATCAAGCACCATTCCCAATTTGGTAAGTTGAAAGCATAAAATATCATACTAAGACCTTAAACACCAAGTTATCTCGGTAACAATCAAGCTTTTACAAATTAGAACCCAATCTAGTCCCTCAAATACCTTAATTTCTCATCTTAGATATATGTAAACATCATATGATTGAAGTATCATAACTCTAATATCATGTACCTAATTGTTAACATTTAATAGCAATATGTCTAGGTTGAAATTTTCATATTTTTTTGCTGTCCAATTTAGTTGCATGATAATTTTCACATCCCTAAGTATATCCAATCACTCCCATATTTTTACCAAACTCAGCTAACATGTATAGAAATGTAATAATATTTCATAATTTCCTAAAATCACTGATTTACCTCAGCAAAACCAGCCCAGTTATCACAACACAAAAACTGTAAGTTCTATCATGACAGTTTTGAGTGTCTCTTTGAATATCAAATCATATTTCAATTTATAACCTCTCCAAAATTACATAAATCACCTAAACTCATGTATAAACACATATATGGTGAAGTATATAGGTTTTAAAAATAAAAACCAGCAAGTATATAATTTCTGTCCCCAGTGATTTCTATTGCGATTTTATAACTAAAAATCCCTCTTTTTTGAATTATAAGACCATAAAAAACATCATAACATGATTATAAACCATAATAGAAGCTTTAAAAATCATAAAACCTCACACAATTCAAGAACTTAAATAAAAAACATGAGTTAAGCTCACCTTTGCACAGATTTAAGCTTCTACTTGCTCCTCCTTACTTTCTTTTGCTTTCTTCACTTTTTTCTTTACTTGGAATCACTTGAGAGCAACTTCTAAAATTTAATATGGAGGTGTAGGAGGCAAAATAGCTCAGAAAATGATTTTTGGTCGTGGTTCAAGGATAGAAATGAAGAAAGGTTGAGGTGGTAGCTTAAGTTGGCAAAGGTTGAGGTGTCAACTAATGGTTCAAATATGATATTATTCACACCTTATACAGATCTAATATATTGTTTCTCAATATTTATTTATCTACTTACAACCTATTTTAATTGTCATATGACTGGATAATAAATATTTGTCCAAATTTCTTAACCATTTATTCAGTCTGTAAATAGGTTGACATCCAATTCTTAAATGATTATCCAGTTTGCATTTCTAAAATCATATGCACATATGGGCCTTGTAATATGACACTTAAATCACATTATATCATGTCTAATATCCCAAGTATGTTAATTTATGGACGTATACTTTTAAAATACCTTGATCTAATTGAAACGAATCATATAAGCTTACTAGTAACACTTTTAACATTTCCAAAATTATAACATATAACCTATGAATATTCAATATATTGATCAATCTATTCTTTTTCTTATCTAAATATAGAATTACTTAATTAGGTTATAGGATCTTAACCACTAACATCAAGTGATAGTATTAAAGGTATAACGATTAAGAATGTTATACAAGATTCCATGTAGATGTTAATGCAAATTAGTGTATAAGTAGCACGTAGTGCATGAATCATGTTGTCCAAGTGAGTAGTGTGAGGTTTCGGTATTACACCTTCTAATGCTAGACTCTTAGAATCAAAAAGCAATTGGAGTCTCCTAACTTTCCAACAAAAGGAGTATCCAAGGAGGTTGAGAAGGGCGAGTCAAACATTATCATCCCTTCCTTAGATAAGTCTCTCTCCTACTCATCTACCATCCATAGTTAAGGAGAATCCAAAGTTGGTAACCAATCCTAAAACTCTCTTATGTAACACCTCAACCTTTTCCTAGCAGGTTAGCAAAGTCCAAGAAAGAAGTACAGGAAAAGGAGATCCTTGAAACTTTTCGAAAAGTGGAGGTAAACATCCCTCTTCTTGATGCCATCAAGTAAGTGCCCGCTATGCTAAACTTCTCAATGAGCTATGAACCAAAAAAAAGAAGTTGAGATGGGATGAAAAAGTAAGTGTGGGGGAGAATGTTTCAGCAGTTCTTCAAAGAAAGCTCCCTCCAAAGTGCAAAGATCCGGGCACATTCACCATTTCATGCACAATTATTAACACCAAGTTTGAAAAGTGCATGTTAGATTTAGGTGCATCAATCAATGTCATGCCATATACTATTTATGTTTCTTTAAATCTAGGCCCTCTAGAAGAAACTGTGTTATTATTCATTTAGTAGATAGATCAAATGCATACTCTAAGAAGTTGTGGAGGATGTTTTGGTACAAGTGGATTGAATTAGTTTTCCCGGTGGATTTTTATGTTTTGGAGATAGGGGATGATAGATATTTACATCCTACACCATCTCTTAGGAAGACCATTCCTAAAAATAGCCCGCACTAAAATTGATGTTCATGATGGCACATTGTGTATGGAATTTAATGGTGAGGTAATTAGATTCAATATTTTTGAGGTTATGAGGCATCTTAGTGATGTGCATTCTATTTTTACAGTTGATATTATTAATTTTATAGCTCAACAAATGTTTGAATTAACTAGTAATGATGGATTGAATGTTGCACTGAGGAATAATCTTTACATGGGGGACTTGAAAGAGATAAGGATGGATGTGCAACTATTAGAAAATATGGAGAAAGCAGTGGAAGGATTGGACTCATCTTCACAAAACATAAAGTATGATATCTCTTACATTATTTTTCCATTGACTAATCAGACACTTTTACCTTTTGTAGTGCAAGCAACTACCTTGGAGCTTAAACCACTCCCGGAGCATCTCAAATATGTGTATTTAGGTGAGAAAGAAATACTTCCAGTTATCATTACTAAAGATCTCACCGATACACAAGAGGTTAAACTTGTTAGGGTGCTCTGTGAGTACAAGACAGCTATTGGATGGACCATTACCAATATTAAAGAAATTAGCCTGTCTATATGCATGCACCGAATCTTACTAGAGAAGGGGTCCAAACCTACAAAGGAGGCCTAAAGGTGATTGAACCCGTCCATGATGGAAGTTGTGAAGAAATAAATATTAAAACTTCTTGATGTTGGAGTCATCTACCCCATTTCAGATACCAAGTGGGCAAGCCCAGTCCAAGTGGTTCCAAAGAAATTCAGCATTATTGTAGTACAAAATGATTGCCAAGAGTTAGTGTCTCAAAAAGTTCAAAACGGATGGCAAGTTTGCATTGATTATAGGAAGCTTAACTCTTCTACTCGCAAAGATCATTTTCCTTTACCTTTCATTGATCAAATGCTTGAACGATTATTCGGTCATACTCATTATTACTTACTTAATGGCTACTCAGGCTACAATCAAATTGTTATTACTTCGGAGGATTAAGAGAAGACTATCTTTACTTGCCATTCAGACTTTGCAATGAACCGGCCATATTTTAAAGGTGTATGGTGAGCATTTTCTCCAAGTACATTGAGAACATCATAGAGGTGTAATGCCCAATTCTCAATTCTCTCCTACATAGCCAATAATAAGCATCTTGTATGAATATGCATCTAATCAATGTGCATTATTGAATTATGACATACAAATAGCATCATTACACGAACATGAATAATTGTTATTATATGCTTTAGTTATGCTTTAATATGCATTAGTACATGAAATATGAGATAAACTTTCATTTATTAATTTAACATATTCCTTAAGTGCCCTTTTTGTAGTGAAAAACTCAGTATCTCAATTAAGAAAGATTGATGTGTTGAATGGCCATGAAATGAATTATTTGTATTGCTCCATACTAGTTATATGCTAAAGTGATTAATTGCCTAAATATTTACTTGAAATATGTTACATTTGGCTAAGAACTAAAAGTATACAAAATGGTGCAATTTGATTAGTTGGTTGACTAGATTGCATAAAACCATTCTAAACCGCATTGCACTTGATTATAACACCAAAGCATCAATTTTTGTTATCTCCTTAGCCCATGAACGTGGCTTTTGGCATGAGACGATACCAAACATGATGCAACCAATCATCACCCTCCACTTACCTCTTTGAAAGGTCAAATAAATCATTTTCATCCATATTTCTTGTGGAAGCACCTCAAAAATTACCAGCTCTTATTCTCCTAAATTTTTCCCAAATTTCTACACTCTCATACTCACACAAATTGAATTAAATCTATAGGAACCCATAGAACACAAGCTATAACAAGTTTCCATCCTTTTAAGCTTGAAACTGTTGATTTTGAAGCTTAATTCCAACTTAATCAAAGTATATTCTTTTTCAATGTTTCTTATGATGAATTTGTAATATCTTGGATGGTCACATGTTTTAGTATGCTTTTGTATGATTGAAAACTTAAGTAAGTTACACTTGAAGCCAAAACCAAGCTAGTTAAGCTATTTTTTAGCAAAATTGATAGTTTTATGAAATTATTTAATTTACTTGTTTTTATTGATTTTGTAATGCTTATATTATGTTTGGAAGTTTATTTGAATAATTGAAAACAATAGCAATTAGTTTTCTTTATTGAAGGGTACAATCAATTTAAGTTAAAATCGAATTTACGCCATGTTAATTTGGATTGTGTGCATGTATTAGGGGCTGCCCTAATGATTATGTTTGAATTATTAATTATTTAATGGTTACGCTAATGTTTAATGTCTTGAATTAGTAGTAAAATATAGAGTATGCATTATTTTTAAGGTTATGTAATTAATATGAAATTGTTTACAAAAGATTGAAAAGTGTATATGAACTTTAACTAGAATAGACTAAATGATTTATAAAAAGAATATTAAATGGTACATGATTTGATTATGTTAGGCCTTTAACACATCCTATCTTCCAAAGAGATTGGTCTTTTCACTTGCCACAAAGTGGACTTGAGATAAGTTGAAGCTTTCATTTGCTGTATCACAAGAATCATATAATGTGGTTCATATTTTAAGATGATTGTTATTATTTTTCAAATGATGCAATGTTTGATGCATTTATGGTTCATAAAGCATAACAATAGCAAGAATATCATGAGGTTGTTGAAAAAAAAGTATGGTACTTGATTGATGGTCGGGTAGACAAGGGACGCGGGAGGGACTGACGGACCCAACAAATGGTGGAAAATACTTGAGGTTGAAAAATTGATATAGAAAAACCACAATGAATGAGATAGAATACGGCTAATACCTGAGGTTGAAAGACCAAGTATGAAAACCCCGTATTAGTTCTCTTATTAGCCAATCATTATAAACAGGTTTCAAAAACCACGGTCTATCGCTATTAGTTAGGTACCACACTTCAAGGGCCCTAAAGAATAATTTATGAAAGATAGTTATTAAATTGAATACTACATTTAATCATTATGTGATTTGTATGTACACTATTTGTTATTGCATTAGTTTCTCCTTACTGAGCCTTTACCTCACTAGATTCATATGATGCAGGTGGTAATGTACAGGTTTAGAGGTTGACTAAGTCTCCAAAATGGCCGGACAGAGATTTGTTCATATGTCATGCTTCGAGCTATTTTGTATCACATTTTGAAAACTCTGTTTTATTTTTAAATAAGCCGCTCTATTATGATTTTGTAAACAGTTGTACTCAGTTTTGATATATGTATATGGTGAGTTTAAAATGATTCAAGATCTTTCTCTTATAGCTAAAAATAGAAACTTTTACTAAAAATCATAACTCTAGTAATGATGAAAAATTAATAGTTCTTTACTTAACTATATCATCTTGTTTAGGCTCTGTAGTTAGGTTAAGGGGTGTGACAAGAGGTATTCATAGATGATTTCAATGTTTATGGTGATTCATTTGACAAATGCTTAGATAACCTTATATCAAAGATGCATTGAAACTAATCTTATGCTTAATTGGGAGAAATATTATTCTATGGTTGATCAAGGGATAGTGTTAGGACATGTCATCTTTGCTAGGCGGATTGAGGTTGATAAATCTAAGATTAATCTTGTTCGTTTTTTACCCCCACCCACAAGTGTTAGGGAGATTCACTATTTTCTTAGACATGTAGGTTTTTATCGTAGGTTTATTAAAGATTTCTCCAAAATAGCATTCCCCTTGTATAAATTACTTCAAAAAGATGTGACTTTTGAGTTTGATCACAAATGTATGGAAGCTTTTAGCAAGCTCAAGGAACTCCTCACCTCAGCACCTATCATCCAACCACCAAATTGGGAACTTCCTTTTAAACTTATGTGCGATGCAAGTGATTATGCGGTTGGTACTGTATTAAGACAGAGAGTAGGGCATACTCCTTATCCCATTTACTATGCATCGTATACTTTAAATAATGCCCAACTTAACTATTCCACCACTGAAAAAGAACTTTTGGCGATTATTTTTGCTTTAGAAAAAATTCATTCATATTTGATTAGTGCAAAAGTAATTGTTTATTCTGATTATGAAACCCTTAGTTACTTGCTTACCTAGAAGGATGCCAAGCCCCAACCTATTCGATGGATCTTTCTTATGCAAGAATTTGACTTGGAAATAAAGGATAAAAAGGGGTCTGAGAACTTGGTTGTGGACCATCTTAGTAGGTTGGTATATGAGGAAGATGCATTGTCATTAAATGAAGGTTTCCCAGATGAGCAACTTCTAGCAATGAGTGTGGCAGCCCCTTTGTAGGTTGACATTGTTAATTACTTAGTCACTAAGAGGTTGTTGGATGAATTAACTAAGGCACAAATAGAAAAGATCAAGAGCGATGCTAAATACTACATTTGGGATGATCCATACCTTTGGAAGCATTATTCTGATCAAGTGATAAGGAGGTGCGTACATGAAACTAATTTTATTTCCATTCTAAAATTTTATCATTCTCTTGCATGTGGTGGACATTTTGGACCGAAATGGACTGCTCTCAAGGTACTTGAAAGTGGTTTCTATTAGCCCTCATTATTCAAGGATGCCTATCATCATTGCAACTTTTGTGATTGGTATCAAAGGGCAGGTAACTTGGGACCTAGGAATCAAATGCCACAAACTCCTATACTTATTGTTGAAATTTTTTATGTTTGGGGCATTGATTTCATAGGCCTCTTTCCCTATTCCTTTGGTAATCTTTACATTATACTTATTGTCGATTATGTCTCAAAGTAGGTGGAATCCAAAGCCACTCGGACTAATGATTCAAAAATTATAGTATATTTTGTCAAGTCCCATTTTTTGCAAGGTTTTTCACGCCCCAGGCCATGATTAGCGAGAGAGGCCCCCACTTTTGCAATAGGTCAATAGAAGCTCTTTTCAAAAAGTATAACTTCACATATCGAGTTTCCACATCATGCCATCCACAAATAAGTGGACAAGCGGAGGTGTCTAATAGAGAGATCAAGTTTATCCTTGAGAAAACAGTCAAAGTGAATAGGAAAGATTGGAGCATTCGCCTTGATGATGTCTTATGGGTATATCAGACCGCTTACAAAACTTCCGTTGGCATGTCCCCTTATCGATTAGTTTATGGGAAGCCTTATCACCTCCCGGTGGAGTTAGAGCATAAGGCATGTGGGCAGTGAAATAATGCAACATGGAGATGGATGCAGTAGGGGAACAAAGAAAGTTACAACTCCAAGACTTGAGGAGATTCGTAATGCTGCCTATGAGAGTTCCCGGATCTACAAAGAGAAGACTAAGACGTTTCATGATAGGATGATTTCTAGAAAAGACTTTGTCATTGGTCAAAAAGTTCTTTTATTTCATTCACGTCTTAAGTTATTTTTGAGTAAATTGTGCTCTCATTAGGTTAGTCCTTTTATTGTTTCTAATGTCTTTCCTCATGGTGCAATTGAAATATAAAGTTTGAAGATGGACAAGTTATTCAAAGTAAATGACTATAGGTTGAAACCTTACTACGAGGATTTTCAATCAGAGAATATAGATAAGACCCCCATTTATGAGCTGACTTATATGGAGGAGTAATGTGAAAGGCAATGTCAGGTTGAGGACGTTAAACCAAGCATTTATTGGGAGACAATCCAATAGATGGAAAAGAAAGCATTGAGAGCTTACAATTACAAATTTGATCTCTCTAACTCTCATTTTCTTTTATTTCTATCCATTTAATTCATTTAATTCTTTTATTTTGCTTTATTTTGTGTATACCAATACAACCCTATTGAATTTAATTCTTTATTTTAGTAGCCTACGCTTACATTGAGGACAATGTAAGGATTAAGTGTGGGGGGAAGGATTTAGGACTTAGATTTTTTTGACTGATATTTTCCTTATTTTGTTTTATTTGTGTCTAGTTCTTAAATTTTTGAGTCCTAGGTATTCTTCCAACTTCTTTGATGAGAATTAAGTATGAATGACATGGTTTTGTTTGATGATAGGTGTTGGTTTGGACCTTAATATTATTCTTTGGTTGATATGTTTTCGTGACGGTCATACCCAACTCTTTCGGAGATTTGTCAAGGCGAACAATTGATTAAGTACAACTTGAAAAATGATTAAGGCACTAGGATTTCTAGCACCAAAGCTAAATCAGCTTGTTCTCCATATGATGTTCTAAGAGAATATCCCCCATTGTGAGCCACTTTGAGCCTTTTATTGAATAAGCTATTTTAGTAGTAACCATATCTTCTTACCTAGCCTAAATACACTATTATCCTTCTCTTGTTCTAAAAATGAATTGGAACTTGAGAGACACTTCGATGATAAGGTGAGATTGCAAAAAAAAAAATTCAGTTGAAATAGAAGATAAGTGTGGGGGGGCTCAAAGAAAGAAGGAAAGAAAGGAAAAATATTGAAAAACATATATATACCAAAAAAAAGGAAAAAAAAAAAAAAGAAAGAAAGTTGTAAAATATTGAAAAACATATATATACCAAAAAAAAGGAAAAAAAAGAAAAAATAAAGAAAGTTGTAAAATATTGAAAAATATTATTGTGAGTTGCAACTAAAAAAGGGATACTACAAGGTCAATGAGAATGATAAAGAAGGGTCCAACACAATGATATTAGGCCCCGATGTTGAAACTTGTGGATTATGAGAATAATTCCTTTATGAGATTTATGTCTCTCATTCCATGAAATTTTTAGAATCTTTATTGCATCATATCCTTTTCTTTTTTATGCCACACACTACCCCTTTGGCCCCAAAAATAAACCAAAATGAAGTTGAAAAAAGTATTTTTGGGCCAAATTTAATTGACAGGATGTCACTGTGGCAGTTTTTGTATTTTGGACATAACTTTATGATCAAAAGTCATTTTGACATTATTCTTAACTTATTGGAAATATAGGTGATAGATCTACAACTTTGATGTTGGAAACTTATCCCAGTTCAATTGATTTTAAAGAGAAACATTCGATTAAAGAGTTAAAACTGCATTAAAACTTCTAGATATGACAGTCTTTGTGTGTTTGGCATAACGCTCTTCACAAATGTCATATTGAGTTGATTGAAGCATTTGTGGAAAATCAAGAATGCAACGACAATTCATTCTAAGATACAAAAGGGTAATTCAAACTAGAAAGAGCTCAAAAATAGCTTAAAAAAAGAAAATCAAAGTCGCAACTCCAAGATGACAGAATGTTTGGCGCTGTGGCCCCAGAAATTAGAGCTACAGTGCCAAAGAGGATAGAAGGTTTGGCATCATGACCCCAGAAATTAGGGCTGCAGTGCCAGTTAGACAGAAGGTTTAGAGCTACCGCCCCAATTCGTGAAAATTTAAAAATATAATTTTTAAGTCCGATTTTGGGACTTAATTTTTGAGGACTTTAAAAAAAATAACCAAGACAAATGTGGGGACTTCTTTTGGCCTAAAAACATGGAAGAAAAGGAGATAAAATATGGGAAAAGCTAAGAAAATAGGAAGAATTTCAGGTTCCTTTTGGAAAGCCAAGAAAATGGGAAGAATTTCAAGTTCCTTATGGAATAGTCATGAAAAGTGGAAGGTTTTTAGGGGTCATTCATCCTTTAAAAGGGGAGAGGAGCTTAAACTAAAGAACTCATTCTCTAGAATTCATACACATATTTGGGGAGCAATCTTAGGGTCTTGAACATCAAGGAAGACAAAGTGGAAGAGGTTTGGAGGAGGAGACATCCGTAATCCACCATCAACCTCAACTATCTTCTTCAACCAGAAAGTTTCTTTGATTCCCAATGTTGTTAATTTTAATTTTCTTATCATTTCTTATCATGTTAGGCTAAACTTCCTTCTTGGTTAAAGGTGATTTCAAAGCCCTAGACATGGGTTCTTGTAATTGAATGTTTGATATTATTGATCAATTTTTCAATTGAAGTTGTTTATGTTTTTCTATACTTAATATCTTATGGGTATTTTCTTACTTTGTTTGGGTGCACTGTGATACCTGAGCCTCTCACTACTTACCTGGCCAAATATGATTCATGCATCATATGTTAATTGCGTGCTATTTGCATTTATATTAACATCGTATAATTTATTTTATTTTATATGGCATTTTTAATCATTAAACTTAATTTTGAAGCTCTCGCACAGTATTAATTATTGAATCCCCCAACCTAAATGGTTAATTCTAAATTGGGATAAGAAGAAAATTAGGTATCAATATAATGAATATTACTAGGTTACACATTATAATTTTTAGAAGTGTTAAAGGTGTCACTAGTAAGTTTATACGATTTAATTTGATTTGATCAAGTTATTTCAAAAGTATATATTTGTAAATTAACATACTTGCAATATTGGATATGATATAATGTGATTTAAGTGTCATATTACAAGGTCTATATATGCATATGATATTAAAAATGCAAATAAGACAATCATTTAAGAATTGGATGCCAATCAATTTAGAGATCAAATGAATGGGTAAGAAATTAGGATAGAATTTATTATCCAATCATACAAAAAAAAATAGATTTTAAATAGATAAATCAGTAATGAGAAACACTAGATTACCGCTGTATAAGGGTGTGCAACATCAGATTTGAGCCACCAATTGGCACCTCGAGCTTTGTCATCTCAAGCTACCACCTCAACCTCTCTTCATTTCTATCCTTAAACCATGACCAAAAACCATTTTCCGAGCTATTTCACCTTCCAAACCTCCATATTAAATTTTTGAAGTTGCTATCAAGTGCTTCCAAGTTACTAAGGACAAAAATTATATACTTGCTGATTTTTATATTTAAAGCTATATATGTGTATAGTAACTTGATTAAAACCTATATATTTCACCATATATGTGTTTATATATGAGTTTAGGGATGTAGGTAAGTTTGGAGAGGTGAGAAATTGAGTATGGTTTGATATTTGAAGAGACACTCAAAACTGTCATGATAGAACTTACAGTTTTTGTGTTGTGATAAGCGGGCTGATTTTTCTGAGGTAAATCAGTGATTTTACTCAATTATATAATATGGTTACATTTCTTTACATGTTATCTAAGTGTGGTAAAAATTTGGGAGTGATTGGATATGCTTAAGGATGTCAAAGTTAGCATGCAACTAAATTCGACAGCAAGAAAATATGAAAATATAAATCTGTCCCATTTGATAACTTAGCATATTTTAACCTAAATATGTTGCTATTGAGTCCTAACAATTAGGTACATGCTATTAGAGTGATAATAATTCAATTACATGATATTTACATGTTTCTAAGATGATAAATTAAGGTATTTGAGAAACTATATTGGGTTCTAGTTTGTGAAAGATTGATTGTTACCTAGATAGCTTGGCATTTAAGGTCTTAGTATAAGATTTTGTGCTTTCAACTTGCTAAATTGGGAATGGTGCTTGATGTTGGGTAATATTACTAGCTATTTTATATCTAAGGTTGGAGAGGAATACTGAACAAATCTAGACTAAACCACCAACCAAGTGAAAGGTAAGTAAAGATTTATTTGCAATTACAATGCATAAACATAGTAAATGTGTGATTTATATGTAATATCATAAATCATATGTGCATAGCAGAGGGCATGCATTATTGTCATTCATGTTAATTGAGCATACATACATGGGCATTGGCATGTGTATGCATTATATACGAGTATTGTGATAAATCTTACATTGCACGATATGATTCTGAGAAAGGAAAATATTTTGCTGACCACTACTAGTGCACCAAAGCATGCATGGATTTGCATGGTTGTATGCATAGATTTGTAGGTTTGCATATATGGATTTGCATGCTTATGAGTATGTATAGATTTGCATGCTTATATCATTATTGGCCATTAGATTATGGCTGTGTGCAGAGCTCTTTTGCGGTGCATGGGATAGTAGCATTAGTCATGAGCCCAAGAAAGAAATGATTTTGAGAGAAATATTTTGATGCACGGAATTGCATTATGGGCTTAGCATTTTGAGATGCATGACTTGATATTGTGGATTATTCTTTGACATGCATAATTTTTACTTTTTAAGCGTTAGCTCATATAGTTTATGCACTTTAGGTGAGCACGACGATGCTTGAAGTATCTTTTGCTGGTTGGGCAGCTGTTGGAGCTCCTGTAGGTGCCTGAAGGTGTGTGTATATAGATGGCGACCTGTTGGGCTATTTTGTTAGCTTGTTATATTCTGAATCTGTTGTATTATATTTTGAGACTAGTACTGTATTTGTCTTTTAAAATTTTACTATAAACAAGTATGTATATATTGTTGTCG
This sequence comes from Paulownia fortunei, assembly GCA_019321725.1. Taxonomy (NCBI): domain Eukaryota; kingdom Viridiplantae; phylum Streptophyta; class Magnoliopsida; order Lamiales; family Paulowniaceae; genus Paulownia; species Paulownia fortunei. The sequence continues at coordinate 12,804,548 of CM033111.1, read as the reverse complement.
TTATGGGTGTTGTGTTTTTATATAAATATTGATCATGCTATACACAGGACATATGTGAGGAAGTATTTTAAACAGGGTTATGCATGTAGAAAGTGATTTATCATTTCTTAAAGTGTTACAGAAAAAGAAAATATCACATATGCACACAGGTTCTATCATGTCGAATTATACTTTATCTATAATTGTTGAGTAGTGGGTGTTACATGCACAACCAAATTTGGATCTATAATTATCTTTAATTTCTAATCATATGTAGTAAATTATGATTAAAGATTATGGGATATTTTTGTTAATTGCAATGGAAAACAAAACCTAAGTTAAATAACTTGAGCTTGTGTGGTGGTTGGTTAGATCAATCTATTTTTCTTATTTTAATGCGTCTATTGGATTAAATCTAGAGAGCTTATTCTAGGTTGTTTGGTGGGTAGGGAATTAGGTAGAGAGCTTGTTCTATCTAATGAACAATTAAGGAAAGATTGTGGTAGTAGAGCTTGTTATTACCTACGGTTGATAATTTCATTGGCAAGTTGTTAATAATATTGTTATGAAATTACAACCCATTGTCTAGTGGTGGTGAATGAAACCTCAATCTATTTTAATCGATTGTTGATTGTTGTTTTGATTTTGATTGATTTATATTTTAATTAGTTTTAATTTTTGCAACTTAGTTACTCAATATAAACCCCCTAACTGTTTATTATTTATTTCAAGAGTTTACTTATTAAGTCTTAGCTTTAGGTTAGTAATTTTGAAGATAAAATTTTTAGTTAGTGAGTCAATAGTAAATTAATTAACCTCGATTCTCGTAGGATCAACTTTTACTCGCTCTATACTCGTTGAACAATTATTGAAAAGTAAAGTTTAAATTTGGTAGGCCTACAACAACCTACCACTAATCTCCTAATTAATTGTAGGGGATGGATTATTAGTCAAAACCCTAATTTACTTAATAACTATGATCGTATTCCTAGTCATATTGACTCTTGATGAATCATTTAAAAACCATTATGTAATGTTCATCCTATTTTAGGCAAAGACTTATGAGTTAAGAACCGTGGAATGCATAGGAGATTCACATATTATGACCGATAGGTAATTGATTCTTTGTTTGCCACTCATTAGCCTTCATACATGAGAACCATATACCCAATATAAACCCCTTGTGATTGTCATGCAATCAGAAAATACAATGAAGCACATGATGTTATGCCCAAGGATACAATGGTACTTCAAATCAAAGGACTAATTCATCCACTATTATAACTAGGGAATTCTCATTTGACGAACAACATTTCCAATTGAGAATTTTTCAAAGGCCTGTTTGGTGTACTCATTCTCCAACGAGAACCCATACACATGCACTAACATCACCACGCCGATGCTTATGGAATGAGACATCCTCATTCCGAGCATGCATCATGTGTGCGAGTCTTTATGGGCTTATCGATATCCCATCTCAATGAACCCTCGACTTGAAAATAATTTAAGACTAAAGCCATAGAGGTATATTCCATGATCGCCATCATATGCGCCACCATCCCCATAGTTATGTATGGTCTAGGGTTTTCATCTAATTTCTTAGGTGCACTTAAAGATAAAAAATTTCAATTTGTTAATATATTTCAAATAAGATTGTCTATTCACTCGAGTATACAAGCGACTATTAAATGCCATGTCTGGCACTACTCTAATAATCTTCCACTTGCCCTAGAGCCAATTACCCAGTATCTTAGGCCCATCTTCCCAAGATGTCCTTCGAATATTCTTTGAAGACGTCTTAAGTGCTTCACAAACACCTAAAAGATCTTCTCTATAGTTTTTCAATGCTTTTAGTATGTAATAGACTGATATCTGCTCGTGACACTTAGAGCATTCGTGATATTATATCTCGTACATAGATTTACATATATTATGCTTCCTATAAAGGATACATAAAGTACATGAGTCATTGTTTCTCTTTTTTCATGAAGTCTTTGGGGACATAGACTTCAAAAAAGAAAAATTATGGCTCTTAGGCAGGAATCTCCTATTGGATTTCTCCAAGATAAACCCTTTTAGATCTATGTAAGTGGATTTGGGGTAGTCCAAACCTTCTTTTAGATTCTTATAGATCTAAATCCCTAATGTCTAGGATGTTTCCCAAATCCCTCATAGTGAACTTAGAAGATAACAAGTCTTAGTTGACCATAACATTCCAACACCATCACTATGAGTAGAATATTATCAACATAATAAACTTTACTATGCTCCCACTAACCTTCTTGTACACACTTGGTCCTTCGCATTCCTGAGGGACTCAAACCATTTGAATAACTCAGCAAATCGAATGTTCCAACTTCGTGAAATTTAGTTTGAATCCATTAATAGACTTTTGATGCTTGCAAACCTTTTTCTTGCATTGATGGGATATGAAAGCCTCAGGCTGCCTGATATAAATCTCTTTCTCAATACTCTTATTAAGCAAGACAATCCTCATATCACCCATATCTTTGTAGTTATAATACAAAAACATGGCTAGAAAAATACCAATGGACTTTGCCATTACATCTGGTTAAAAAGAATCATCAAGAGTCAATACTTTGACTTTAAGTGCAACCTTGGCCACCAATTATGCCTTATAGGTCATCACCAGTAATTAGTCAACACTTCAACACTTTTTTTAAATAATAGCACTGCACTCCTCCATAAGTTCGATGATTTCAAAGTCCATCAATTTTCTCTATCTTGACATCACATTCTTTATAAATTTTGCATAATTTGGCATTTGCTCCACTACATCTACAAAAGGGATGTTAATGTGAATTTTCTTAAAGATTTCAAAAAAATTAGCAAATTGAGCGTCTAAATTTTTCTTTTGGAATTATTGAGGAAAGGGGATGGAAACATTAACATTAGAAGGGGGTCCAGAGTAAGAAATAGATTTTAGCTTCTCAGCCCTATTTATTCATCATGTTGAATCTTCTCTTCTTTTGATGATTCCACCTCTGAACTCTGAACGGGCAAGTGAGTGTGAGGTTTCTCCGTAGTGGACTGCTTCAATACTGGACCTTGGTAATCAATTCCACTCCAAAGCTATATTACCTTGCAATGCTCTGTAGGATTGACCTCGGTATCACTCGAAAAATTTCTCTTCTATTGTTGGGCATTCACTATTGTAGCTAATTACCCAATTTTGGTCTCTAAAGACTTGATTTGTGCCTCAACACTAGTCGTGTGAGCTCCTACACTTGATGCCAAATGCCCCACTTAGTTCACAATATTGTTAAGCTTAGCTTCATCATGATTAAATTCAGCTCTTGTGTCACCAATAAAAGTGCTAAACATATCCTCCAAGGATGCCTTTTTCTCACCCCCTTTGTTGTTAGAGTTAGATGGATTGTTGTAGCCAGGAGGAGGTTGGAGTACATTTCTATTGTTTCCATAATACAAGTTCTCATGGCCCCGAATGGTAGTGATTGGCAGTTGGTTACCCCTATAATTGAAGTTCTAGTTATTCACAAAGTTAATTTCTCATTGGACTCTTGTGGATAGAAAAGAGATAAAGTAGTATCCACTCCTTGAGATGGTCTATTGGTGGTCCACGCAGTGAATTGATAAGATAGAGTAGAGACCTATGCAATGAGAGCAGTCAAATGATCAAGCTCAAGAACCCCAACGACCTTCTTAACTGATGATATTTCGGAAGGCCACTGATAGTTGTTGGTTGCCATCTCTTCAAGCAGTATATATACATCATTTGCAATTTTAGACATCAAAGTGCCCCCAGCTACAAGATCTATGATTGTCCTTGTTTGCCTATTAAGTCCATTGTAAAAATACTGAACTTGTTGACAATCCTTATAACCGTGTTGTAAGTATCTTCTCAAAAGATCCTCGAATCACTCTTATGCCTCATACAATGGTTCAAAATTTAATTATCTGAATTGGGTGACCTCACTTTTCAGTTGAAGAGTCTTGCTAGGAGAAAAGAATTTAGCGAGGAATTTTTAAGTCAAATCATCCCAACTAGCAATGCTCCCTAGTGCAAAAAGATTGGAGCCACAGTCAGCTTCATCTAAAACTCGGTTCATTTTGATTATGTCACATATCTCGAGAAACATAGCAAGATGAGCATTTTGGTAAGCCAATACGCTACCCCAAAACTAATTATGTTAGACCGTGCTAATGAGAGCAAGTTTAAACTCGAAGTTGTTTGCATTGATTGGTTGGCGCACTATTTTGGAATAATTTTATTTCATGGTTGGTTGAAAATAATTCTGGATAGCTCATTGTGGTTATTGTTGTGGAATAGGTAGATTTGCATTATTGTCGTTATTGTTCTCCATTGCTCGAACTTTAATTCTCCTTACTCCTGCTATTCATTCTTGAAATGTCCTTTCATTTCTAAATCAAAAGGAAGCAATTCAACACTTCTAGTTCTTCGCATAAATAATTAACATGCAACAACAAAACAAAAATTGTTAACAATAGAAAATAAATCTAGATTAAAATCCAGACTACTTAGTCATGATATTAATGAAATTAAGAAAAATCCTCCCTCACAACGACGCCAAAACCTTGTTTGCTGAATTTTCTATCACAAGTGTATGGTGTCAAGTTTTACTATAATATGTGAATAAAGTATCATCTCCATACGGATTGTTATCCAATATGCATCAAGTACCGCAATTATAATAGTCTTAATTTTATCTAGATAATTCGAGTAGAAGTTGTAAGATATAAACTAAAAAATTCTAAAATTAAACTAAAAATTCACTTGGGCAATTTTTTAGATACTTAGTGGAATATTAATTCTAGGGGTTTGATTCACCTAGTTGTTACCTAAAATCGAGACTTCCTAAAATCATCAACTCTATCTCTCGAGTGCCGAGTGATTCTGAATGTTAATTCAAATTTTGGTAACTCTTTAAAATTCTAACTAAAACCCTATCAAGCTCAATAGATTATCGCAAGACTTCTAAGAGTTCATAAGCCTCTCAACTCTATGAATCCCTAAGTTGTGCTTGCTTATGGCTGTGTATTGAATTTCCTCTCTCGAGTGCCAAATTTTATACTCCAAACAATCTAGATTATTAATCAAGTAATCAAGATACAATGAAAACAAATAGAACAAATAAGTTAACCAACTTAAAAATATTATAGATCAAGATCTCAAAATATAGGATTCAAATTTTGTTACATCAACCCCAAGAAACAAGAATTTAGCCCATAACCAATGTAGTAAAACCCATAGACAAGTTTTGTTACATCATTTGAATCACACTGAAAAAGAAATAAAGGAATTGATAAACAAGAGAAAGAATCCTCTCTGTATCCAGATGATAAACGTCTTCAAGTGTCTTCTCAAAACCCTAGTGCCTTTTTGAACTATTCTCTTGTGTTCTCCTAATTGCCAAAAGTCCTCTAGAATGAGCCATATGTTTTCTATTTATACCAAGTCTCCAAAATACCATAAAAAACACTCTTTCGCTCATAAGTTGTAATTTGGGGCCACAGTGGTGCTGAAGAAAAGCCAAGTTACTGCCCAAAATTTAGGCCTCGCACAGCGAGGCAAGACTCTTGCTCTGAAGCGCTACATGCTTGTATCGTGGTGTGGTGATTAGGCCAATTTTTTGCCTAATTTTGAGTTCTGTGCTCCGGTGTTTCCAATAGGCACCACAGAGCTAGTCTTAGTTTGTTTTTCTTTCTTCTCTATTTCGCTTGTCCAAAACTCGTATACACGAAGTATTTTCTACAAAATAAACTAAAATTATTAAACTTGATATAATTTCCTTAGATCAAATCAAATTACTAAGTTAAAACTACTTTATTGGTTTGTAGAAAACCAACTCAACAAATACCCCTAAACATAGAAATGTGCTTGTTTTCTAACAAAACAAACTAAATTGACTCTATACCAAAGACAAAACAACCAACGCAAACTTGAACATATACTCAGCACTGATCTAGCAATTCCTTATTGATTACTAAAAAGTACAACACCATTAAAACCACAAAATCATGCCAACATTCCAAATGCCCATTGTTAGTATCGTGGCGTGACATGCTTATGTCGCGATGTGATGGATTAGGCCAACTTTTTACCTGATTTTGAGGTTCCATACCACGACGCCAATATTAGTTTTTGGCCAAAGTTTGTTTTGATTTCTTCTCTCCTTTGGCTTGTCCAAAACTTATTTACCCAAAGCATTTCCTATAAAACAAACTAAAAAACATTAAACTAGATATAATTTTCTTAGAACAAATCAAATAACTAAGTTAAAAGTAATCTATTAGTTGGTAGAAAACCAACTCAACAGCTTGTCGAACACTACTCTAACATCTTCAACTTGCACCTTTCTTTCTTCATCTTGGAATTGCCTAATCTAATCATTTTCCTCTAAGTAGTCCACTTTCAGTCCTCTCACTAGGCTGAATCCCTTATGAGACTCCAGTTTTGGTTAATCTTGTCTTTATAGACTTAACAAAGGTCACATCCCTTATGACGTAAGATTGAAATATCCAAACCTTCGAAGAGTAGGGGCTGCATGATCCTGGGGTATGCGCAGTGAAAAAAATATTTTTTTTAAAACAAACATGCTATAACAATTATAGTTGTACCCCAGATCATATGTGATTTCAACAATCTCGCAATTTTCAATAGTTGTATAAAACAAAATAAAGTTTCAATTTATACCTTTAAGCACTATGATCTTCATTGGGTTTGAAGGAATCGATTGCTAGCCCAATTCTAAATTCTGGTTCACAGGGATTGAAATGTCTCCCCTCCAAAGTAGTCCACTCATTGAGTAGGAACACAGAATTCAAACTCTGCCAGTAATTCGGATTCTTTTACTAACCTAGTTTTGTAATGAATATAATGAATATTAATTATTATGTCAACTTGTGATAAAAGAATTAATACTTAAACAAAGGTTGGAATTTTTGGTTGAAGAAAAGATGGAATAAGAAAATAATTTTCTCCTTAATTTATTTCTTCATGGCCGAAAATTGGAAGATTATTATTCCTAAAATTTTAAGCCCTTTGGTATATATAATAGGGGTAAAAAATTCTAAGAGTCCCACTCTTGGTATTTTTTGTTTCTTTTTTATTGGTTAGAAGATTTTTTGGTTGATTCCAAGATTCCCAAAAATTTCCAATTCTGTCTCTTTTATTTTCCAAAGATGTTTAGACTTTCAAGAATATTAAATTCTTGAGTTTCCATCCCTTTCCAACAACCGATGTGGGACACTCCTAATGGGCCTTTTGGATTGGACTTGGACTTTAAAATAAATTCCACAATTAATCCAAATAATTGTTTTAGCCCAAATTCAATTAATTAATTCCATCTAGCTCACCTAATCAAATTACACCCAATTAAATAATCTAATCAAATAATGGTTTCACTCTAATTGGGGTTCCTAATCTTACTAGGTCTAATTAAATAATTAAATTATTTAATTTAAGTCTTAATTAATTAATCTCTGTTAATTAATTGAATCAAACTCCTTTGATCAATTTCTAAGTTAGAAATGTACTATCTCAAATTATGTGTGATCCTTTAGGTTCACGACAAGCTAGGAGTTTACAACATTTACAACTTATGAATAATACTTATTCTAATTAATTAATCCGCATGAAATTAACTCCTTAATTTCAAGAACCTCACAAGTCATGGGAAACACCTAGCAAGTGTATCACTACATAGTCTAATGAGTGAACCAATTTCAATTACGAGTATCATACACGTAATATCCTTTTATCATCTAATCTTTCATTGAGTCTAGGGCATGGATTATTAGTCAAAATCCTAATTGTTCAATCATTATGATTTCATTTCAAGTTATAATGACTCATGATGAATTATTATAAAACCCCATCTAACATTCATCCCACCTTGGCCAATGACTTCTAAGTTATGAACTATGAAAACATAGGAGATTCGCTTGTTATGTCAGGCAAGTGAAGGATTCTTTATTGGTCACTCATTAACCTTCATACATGTCAATGCAACATCCAACGTACAATCTTTATGATTATCAGACAATCAGAAAATACATCAAAATAGAACACGACATGTACAAGGCTACTATAGCGCCTCAAGTCCAAGAACTAATCATGTGTTATCATAATATGGAAATTCTTATTTCAATAAAAAATATTTCTAATTAAGAATATTCAGTGGGCCTATTCAATATACTTGTTCTCTAACAAGTATCTGCATACATGCACTAGCATCACTACGCCAATATCCATAGAGCGAGACATCCTCCTTATGTGAGCATGCATTGTATCCACAAATCTATTGGCCTATTCGATGTCCCATCTCAAAAAGCCCTCGGCTCAAAACTAATTTAAGACCAAAGCAATAGAGGCATATTCCATAATCACCATCAAATGCGATCATGCCCCGTTGCTAAGTTTAGACTAGGGGCTTTATCTAATTACTATATGTAATTAAAGATAAAGAAATTTGCCTATTTTATTAACATAATTTGAAAAAAGATTATTTTTACAAATACAAGAGTATAAAATACACCAAATCTAATTAGTGCAGTGAGCACTACTTTAATAACCTATGGGTCATCTGATCTTGCCAAGAATACAATGTTGTTTTAATGTCATTTTCTTCCCTTCCTCTAAATCAAAAAGAAAAGCCCACCCTAAAGGAAAAAAATAAGTCAGTATCACCACGCATCTTAATCCTGACCACTTCTCCAAATTTCATTATTGGGGAAGGCGAAAGCAACATCAAGGAGCTCTTCCAAGAACAATAAGTGAAAGTTAATCTCTATTAATTAATCAAGACCAAATTAAATTGGTTTTCATAAGACCACCTAATAAAATTTGGACCCATATTAATAATCCCATTATTAATTAATTTAACCATTTAAATTGATATAAAGTCCATTAATTAAATGATTTAATCAATTACTTAATTATTCAAAAAAGTCCCTAATCCATAATAAGTTTAATTAGATAAATTATTTTAACTCTTTAAATTAAATCCAGATCTAAGTTAATTAATCTCCATTAATTAACTTAATCTAACTCGTTAGCTAATCTTACAGATAGAAGGTCCATCTCATTTTGTGTGTGACCCATGAGGTTGATAACTAAGCTAGTAGTGAGCTTGCAACCATTGCAACTTAGTGAATATATCAAATATATGTGAATAATTAATTCATCTTGGAATTAACTACTTTATTCCAAGAATTTCCCAAGTCAAAGCAAACGCCAAGCAGACATTTTGACTATATAGTCTTAGGTGAATTAGAAAGTAAACTTATTTCTATTATGAGTACCATGCAAGTCGAGCCCTTCTATCAACGAACCTCCCAATTAAGTCCAGGGAATAATTTATTTGTCAAAATCCTATTTTTACTTAATAACTATGATTTTATTTCTAGTCATATTGACTCCTGATGGATCATTAGGAAAACCCTGTCTAATATTCATCATTTTCTGGCTAGAGACTTTTGAGTCCAAGATTACGAAATGCAAGGAAGATTCATGTATTCTGCTAGAAATATGAAAAATCCATTGTTGGTCACTTATTAACCTCCATTCATGAGGATCACATACCCAATATAAACCCCTTACAATTATCATGCAACTAGAAAATACATCAAAGCATATAATATTATGCATAAGGCTACCATGGTGCCTCAACTCCGAGGACTAGTCCATGTGCTGTCATAACTGGGAAATTATTATTTAATGAACAACATTTCTAATTGAAAATTTTCCACCAGCTTGTTTGGGTACTCGTTCACTAACAAGCACCCGCACATGTGCACTAGCATCCCCATGTTGCTACCTATAGAGTGAGACATTCTCCTTTTAAATATTCTTCATGTTTGTGAAGAACACTAGAAAGCCGTTAAGATAATCCTCAAGTACTTGAGAAGGATTAAGGATATCTTTTTGATATATAGCAATGGAGAACTAAAATTGGAGGGATATACAGACTCTAGTTTCGATCCGATATAGATGACTTAAAGTTCATGTTCGGATACATATTCACCCTGAATGGTGGTACGGTCAGTTGGAAGAGCTCCAAGCAAGAGACGACTGCAGACTTTACCACCGAAACTGAATATATTGCTGCATCAGATGCAGCAATAAAAGCTGTTTGGATTAGAAACTTCATCCAAGGGTTTGATGTAGTTCCATCCATTGTTGATCCAGTTTTGATTTACTGTGATAATAATGAAGTCATTGCGCAAGCAAAAGAGCCAAGATCTCATCAAAGATCCAAGCATATAATGAGACGATATCACTTTATCAGAGAGATCATTGGTAAAGGTGACATTATTGTGGATCGAATTGCCTTAGCAAAAAATGTAGCAGACCTACTTACTAAGCCCTTAGCATAGAAGATATTCGATAGAAATCTTGAGAAGATAGGGCTTAGATATATAGGAGATTGGAACTAGGGCAAGTGGAAGATTATTAGAGTAGGATACCCAATACCCCAATTAGATTGGGTATATTATACTCTTTTTCTTTTATAAAGACAATTTTATTGGAAATCATATTATTAAAAAGGCATTCTCTTTATATTATGTTCTGCATCTTTTATTTTTGCACATTAGATAAAGTCCTTAAACCAAATTTAGCTACGGGACATTATCGTGCATATGATGGCGATCATGGAACATGCCTCTAAGGCTTTGGTCTTAAATAAGTTTTGAGTCGAGAGCTTCTTGAGATGGGATATCAAATAGCTCAATAAGACTCGCACATATGATGCATGCTCGTGAGACGATGATGTCACATTCTATTGGCATTAACGTAGAGACATAAGTGCATGTATGTGGGTGCTTGTTAGAGAACAAGTACACCGAACATGGCTCGCAAGAAATTCTTAGATGGAGGCTTTGACTGTTGAAATAAGAATTTTTATATTGCGATAGTACACAGCTAGTCCTCGGACTTGAGGCATAATGGTAGCCTTGTGTAGATCTTGCAACACTTTGATATATCTTCTGATTGTTTGACAATCATAAAGGGGGTATGTTGGGTGTTGCACTGATGTGCATGGAGGTTTGCTGTATTTTTATAATTCGTGATTCATAGACCTTGGCCAAGGCAGGATGAATCATGATTTATCAAGAATCATTAGAACGTGAAATGGAATCACAGTTATTGAATCATTTAGAGTTTCGACTTATAATTCATGCTCTAAATTTAATTGGGAGATTAGTTGTCAAAAGAACCATACGTGCATAGTACTTGCAACTGAAATAGGATTACTTGCTACTTCACCTAAGACTAATTTGCCATGATTACTTGCTACGTGTTTTCATGGATAGTGAGGTTCTTGAAATTTAGAAGTTGATTCCGAGTCGATTAATTAATTGTATTAATTAATTAGAATAATTGTTATTCATAAGTTGCAAATGCTGCAAACCCACTACTAGCTTAGAAGTGAATCTAATAGGGTCACACATCTTTATGGAAAGTAACATTTCTAATTTTAGAATTTATCCAATGGTTGGTAATTAATTAATTAATCAGTATTAATTAATTAATTAAGGGTTCTATTTAATTTAATGGTTAAATTAAATTATTTAATTAAGTAATTAGATTATTTAATTGGACTTAATTTGATTAGGAGGCCCAATTAGAGTAAATTAAATTAATCAATTTGATTGATTTGGAAATTTTTGAGTCCAATGCCAAAATTAATATAGATCACTTAAGAAGCCCACTAAAAGATGAAGAGAATAAATTAAATAAATATAATTTATTTAATTAACATGTTTATAGATAAATAAATATACTGACCAATTTTATCGGATAAAATCAGCCACTAAGATTAATTTATATATAAATATAATTATAGTATATATACGATATATATCTATCTTGATATTATTTGAAGAGTTCAAATTAATATCAATAATCTATGTAGACAATTTTGATGATTAATGTAGTCTCAAATTAGTCCACATACAATAGGAGAGAGTAAAGAGAAGAGTTTTTGGAAGATTTGGAATCCTTCTAAGATAAGACTTTGAAGTAGTTCAAAATTGTCAAACTCTCCAAGAGTTAGAGAATAAGTAAATTTTCAGTCCTATATATGATGATGGACAAAAATTACAATAAATAATTCAACAAATTTAGCAAAAATTATTTTGTTTAAGTCTTTTATTTTTCTCTCCAAGAAAAGAAAGAAAAAGGAAAGAGTTTTCTTATAATCTCGATTTTCTTGTTCGTTAAAGAAAATCAATTTCTTGTTATTCTCTTCGTATTATTATTTTAAGAACTAAAGAATTAATTTTTATTGTTCTTGAAAATTTACTCCGGTTCTAGATTAAAAAATAACTAAAAGGATACTAGCGAATCCTTTTGATTGGTGTTGCTCTTCTGTATTGTGGACCTGATAGAGGGGAGACACTTGGATCCCTGTGAGTTCTGATAGTCCAAGATAAGCAATTGATTACTTCATTCTCTACAACAATCAGAGTGCATGAAAGGTATAATTCAATTTTATATTTATTTATATATTCACTTGAATAAGCGCGATCGTTAAAATCACTTTCGAATAAAAGGGGTTAAACTTATGTTTGATAAAATTTTAATTTTTCGCTGCATATACCGCTGCGATTATAGCGAACCTAACATACACAGCATTATTTAACCCACTGCCCTCACCATCTAAGCCATCTAAAATCTATAAAGGAGCCTCAACATTGTAGCCTAACATGTATCCAAAATCAATCTATGTGGTATCCTTATAATGGAATACCAGAAAGCACGTTTCATATTGCTAGAACCTGTTAGCTCTAATGTACCTCTATATAGTGGTCACCTGCAAATATTTAATCTCACATTTATCTTGCTAGATGATAGAAATAATTACTTAGGAAGCCAAATAGTTTAAAGGCTAAATGAGTGGAGTTAATAGTTCTATTGGTTTTAAAGGAATTGTTATTCCCATTTGCATAAAATGCTACTATAAATTAAAAGATAGGATTTTGTAGTACCCAAAATTCCAGCCATTATAAGTCATTGGAAATTCAAAATTAAGGGCAACTAATTTTTTGACTTTAATAATTAATGCAAATGAAACTATCAATATTCATATTTCAAGGCATATTAATATATTAAATGTAGACTTAAAATTCACTTTTAGCAATGATTTGTGTGCCATGCAATAAAGGTTTTAACGAACAAAATGCATGCTAAGTTTTTCAGGTTTGGAAGTAGTCTAAGACATTTCAATTTCCAACACAAGGTGGTATGTGGGCTATTAGTTCACTTCAAACCTTCAAGCCACTTGATAATAGAAAATGCAGGCAAAGATGATAGTTCCTTTTGGCCAAACTCGTTTGCCCTTTTCTAGTTTATAGTCCCATATAATATAAACAAGAAGGGAAAAGTTGTCAACCACTCTTTATAAAAAGGGCTACAAGATCCTTACATGAAACATCGTTGAGAATGCATGCTAATGTCCAAAAAAAGGGCACTATTGAATTAAAATTCAATTTTTTATCTTTTGCAGCCTTTATCCCAAAAATTTCAAACTTTACTCAAGGGGTGATATGTTATTAATTTTTCAAAGACACGTTTTCCCACACTCCTATAAATAGAATTAATAGAAGTCAGTTGCCAATTATGAGGAATTACCAAATTTGCTCAAACAAAATAGCGACTTCCCATTAGTTATTCCTTCAACGAAATGGCTCCAAAATTAGAAATAAAGTAACAAGATTTTTTTTTATAGTGATGAATGGGATTAGCTAGTTGATAAGTTATTTATTGATGTGCTAGCAGATCAAGAAAGAATTGGAAAATTTTATGTCAATGCAATCAATGCGCATATGGTTCTTATGGGTAAGACATTGTGAACAAACCTTTTAACAACCCATTCATACATGATTGTTGCGCAGAAAAACTTAAAAAGTTTGAGAAAAGATATTGGATCTTTAATTGGATATTTCATCATAGTGGATGCATTATAATTCAGTTACAAATAAAGTGACCAGATTTTGTGTGGGACTATATTTTTGAGGTACGAACGTAAGCTTTGAAGTATTCGATTTCCTAAAGTATAATATGTTAAATGCCATCTTACATTGTTTTTTTCATGACATGTAGAGAAATAGCTTTGGGCATGCAAATCAGACATATGAAGACCCAAGCTTAGAGGACCTCCAAATCGTATTTGGTGCCTCTCTAATTGTGCATGTCATAACTGAGAAAGATGTAATAAACATTTCATTTGGACACAAAAATGAAGAGAAGGGAAATGATGTTCCAAATCAAGGTCTAGTTCCAATCATAAATATTTCATCCACCACATAATCTAGTAGGGACCATTTATTTTAGAACTATGTAATATGATATGTTTTAGATTCAGCATCTTAAGGGTCGTTCAACTAGAATTCATTGAACAGTGAGGTTATTACTTCCACCTCCACTGGAAGACCATACAAACATCTCCCAATGTTTTTCTAATATGGCCTTATCTACAAGTGGAAGCTTTGAACATCCTAGTTCCTCAGCTTTTAATTCACCAGTAAAGTTTTAAGGTTAGAGTTTTAAGGAAGTCTTTTACTCGGGTGGTTAGACCCACAAAGTGCGATAGTTGTAATCTTATTTTCAGCTAGTATGTATAATGTTAATTTTCATGTTGGTTGTGTTGTATGGTATCAATTTGTGTTTATGAAGGCTGGCAATATAGGTTCATGGCAAGTAGGTGAGCTATTCAAAATATTATGGTGTTTTGAACTATTTCAAATTTGGTTTGTAATTTGGCTATTATAGGCTTACAATGACTTTTCCTTTCTATCTAATATTGTATATATATTTACTCCTAATATATGAATCAGTTTGCTAAGTAGATAATTTCATAATGTCCCTTTTGTATAAGTCCAATAATTAGATAATACACCTAGAGCAATTGATAAAGGTTAATATGCCAAAAACTAGCGTGTTGTACAACATTCTTACAATACTAAAACTTTACATTCTGGTACATGGCCATTTGTTGAAATTCAAAACATCTTATCATTTCCAAAAATCATAAAAACAACCCAAACAAACTACCAAATTAAAGGCCCACAAAAAAATCATGAACCAACTCTAGCAAGTCTACGTGAAGATAACTAATAAATCATGTGCAGATAATATTATCAATTTTATCCAAATAAACTAGCACTAGAAAATTACTTGGAACATCCAACTAACCATATACATGGCAAAACACAATTCCAATCTTATGATTCGGCTAAAGTAATACATTTTAAATAGGCATCAAAAGTTTACAATTCTTTAAAATCTAAAATGTTGCATTTAGAGCATATACAATAGCACAAAAATTCACCTATCATGACTACTTAATATACTGGTAAACTACTACACTTTATGAATATTTTTAAATTTGACCATTGAGTATCATCTTGACAATCACACCTATGTCATCCAACAAGCTGAAGAAAAGGTCAAGATCCTTGTTGTTGTTACATAGCTGTTTGGCAACATAAATCTTATCTTCCACATCCAAGAAATTCATGTGCCATAGATTTTTGAAAATAACTTTTCATGAGGTAGATGTATCGTGTTCGAACCTAATTCTCTTCGTAAGATCTCTTAATCGTACTTTT
This sequence comes from Paulownia fortunei, assembly GCA_019321725.1. Lineage (NCBI taxonomy): Eukaryota > Viridiplantae > Streptophyta > Magnoliopsida > Lamiales > Paulowniaceae > Paulownia > Paulownia fortunei. Next base: position 12,788,951 of record CM033111.1, on the reverse strand, counting down.
GTTTTAGCATAGATTGATGTTATCAAATCTAACAAACAGTCATCAATCTCATCATGCTCCTTTCTTTATTAGGAGAATTTACTCTTTTAACTAGCACTACTCTCCCCATGGCATGTGGACATGTAATTAGATTTTTGTTTAATCCCTAAAAAATGGGCACATATCCCACCATTTATTAGCTTTTTTCCTCTATAAACTTTTGAACAAGTCCTGAATGACATCGACAAGTGCTTTATTATTTTCACCCATTACTTTGTCCTTACAAAATATATCACGCCAGTCCTTCTCAAACGGCCATGCCTTGTACCGCATGGTATGCAAATTGCTATTAGTCTACAATGGTGAATGAAAAATAATTGTTATATAACCATTCCCATATAATGTGAGGTAAATCAACCTAAATATATGAGAGTATGAGAGGCATCATTCCACCCAAAGCCTGATCTTGATAGAATTGTACTTAGAGAGCCATAATGTTTCTTCCACCCATCAATTTTGGAATTAATGTGGGGATCAAACTTTATGTCTTTTTTGGGAATGCTTGGAGCATAGCCTGCTGCAAAACCCCAAGATATCCCATCTTAGATCCATTATCAAATTTGCAATCTCTCTCTACGAGGTCTTTATATGAACCAACACTTGCTCCTCTTGTATTGTCCAAGATCTTCTAGTATTATTTATTTTTTAGGCAAGACCACTCCTTTGCCTACTAGAACTTAACTCCATATTCTCTAATAACACAAAATTTGTATCACAATAGAAGATCATTTTTGTATTAAACATTATGCTGAGAATAAGACAAAGAGGAGTTGGAGTGAAAAGCTGTTAACATATTTTATCATCATGACTAATTATTCACACACATTTTAGATTCCAAACTAGAAGAATAGGAATGTGGCCTGCAGTAGCCTTGGAACAGCCTACTACTATTTGCAATACATGACTGGAATCTAAAATATCAAATTATGACATTGACAAATATGAATTCATAATAGGTTGCTTAAGAGAACACATGATTCTGGTTCTAAATAATCACAAACAACTTGAAAAGACAAGCTATTTAAAATTTTATGGGCAGGTATATTATTCACAAACAATCATCATTCCATTAAAACTCTAAAAACAAAGGATAGAATAATATGTTAAAAGGTATCTCAAGATGAGAAATTTTAGAAAAATAAATTCCAAACCATGCTCTCAGTACATACATCCAATAATAAATATCCCAACATACATATAACAAATGGGAAAATGTCTAATTGTTATAAATAACTCTAGATATTCTGAAATATATCTTTTTTCCTCCATTCAGTGTATATAGCTATTGCAAGATTATTCTCTACTTAGTCCATAGTTAAGATTACTCAACTTGTTCAATGAAAGTGTCTTCTTCTTCATTGCCATGGTCATGCATATATTCCGGAAGCTCAGCCTGTAAATGCGTTAGTGGGCATGACATTACAAATGATATTATGGAGTAAGCAACATGCCATAATTATGTAATTTTGGATCTTGATAGTGTAATATGAATTACTCCTATGAATGGCCCATCGGGACTTTAGTAAATCAAAGATATTATGTGCCTTAGCATGCTTCAAGTTGAATAGTTCTGGATAGTTTTGAGGTGCAAAAGTCCCATTATCACATTTGTCCAAAAGGTACCTAACATTTGTATATGGTGCTAAAAAAATAATGCAGTTTGTGTACCCACCATCATGTAGGTAATAATTTTCTATGACATAGATTGTAAACATTATTATATTTATTGCGTGTCCTAAAAGATAAGATAAATGAAACATCTACATGTTTCCAAAAGATCATAGTTGATAAGTATGTTGTACCATTATGGACTCAAGCTATTTGGTCTACTAATGGCATCTCATAACACCCTGTTATCCCTAGAAGAACCCTCCTAGCTACTTAATATGTACACAACTTCATCTTTTGATCACATATGACAAGTATTTTCACTGTAATATCCGCTTTTCTATTCCTATATCGGGCCTTGTCAGTTTGTGGGATTCTCACTTCAATATAAGTGCCATCTAATGCACCTAGGCAACCTTATATGTTATAAAACATAAACTCAAGTGTTTTATGTCATACTAACATAGAAATGGAAAGATTTACAAAATAGGTAAATCTATTATTGACATTCTAAAGTTACCTTAAACCATTTCCACATGTTATTCGTGCATCCCTCATTGACAGGCTTTGAGTTAACTGGATCCCAAGTAATGCTGTAAGCACAAGATTGAAATATTTGCTAATTGTGTACCCATATCATTTAAAATTAAACTTAATAACTTGATTCTTTTTATGATAGGCCAAAATAATCAAGAAAATTACCACTTGTGCACTAATTTGGACATCTCTTGTATGAACAAGTCTACCTAAGTTTTGAAAGAGGAAACACAAGCGAGCAAAGGCAATTCTATCCATTTGAAGATTGTTAATACAGGTTTCATCACTAATGTTTATAAGCTGATGTAAGTATTCTATTTATTTTGTACTGGATCTGTCAAATGATAAGCTACGTGGCTAACATGTTCGAAATGACTATACCTATGGATATGTGCTTGGTATGCACAATGCTAAGAAGAAAATTCTATTGATGACATGATTTCCTTTACTGCAAGAAAGATATGTTGATGCTCTCTATCATGATCCACCTATCAAAACTTAATCATTACAGATGACAAATGCATAGCCATGTTATCTAAAGGATGATAGAGTTAATAAATTCAATCTAATTTAATAAATCAGATTACATCTTGTGCAAAAAGTACACAAGAATGAGGATTTTTTTTCATGAAGATTTAAATATGGTTGGATTATCCAGTGGTAAAACTAATGTAGTCAACAACCCATGCTGCATACCCAGATAAAACCATCACTTCATATGTAGCATTATTAGGGAATGAGTGTAGTGCATTTGTGATAATATATCTAGATAACCAGACTCACATGGAAACACATGTGAACAACAAAATGTGTACTTGCTATGACTTTCATGCAAAGAATGATAATTTGCAACAAATTAAAAGCATTCTTGTTTATTAGCTAAAGGTTGTTCTTGTAACACCCCTTAACATAATTGTAGAACCTAAACAAACTAATACAGTTAAGTCAAGAAATGATAACTTTTCATCAGTACTAGAGTTATGGTTTTAATAAAAATCCCCTTTTTCACTATAAGAGAAAAAACTTAAATTCATTTGTTGTTTCATTTTATTTTAAACACACCATATACATAATTCAAAATTAAGTATATCTATTTACAAAACTATAATAGAGCATCTTATTTAAAAACAAAATAGCTCGCAGCATGGCATATGAACAAATCACTGTCCGGCCGCTCTGAAGACTCAGCCAACCTCTAAACTTGTACATTTCCACCTGCATCACATGAATGTAATGAGCTAAATGCTCAGTAAGGTAAAACTGATGCAATAACAAATAGCTCACATGCACATCTCATAAATCATTAAATGCATTATTCTATTTAATAACCTTAATTCATAAATCATTCTTCAGGGCCCTTGAAGTGTGGTACCTAACTAATAGCGATTAATCATGGTGTTCGGAATCCATTCATAATGATTGGCCAATAAGAGAAATAATATGGGGTTTTCATACTTGATCTTTCAATTACATTCTAGTACTGAAACTTTACTGGTACTGAGGACAAAGATATGCTAATGTAGGTATTAACCATATTCTATCTTATTTTTTGTGGCTTTCTTATAACGATTTTTCAACTTTAAGTATTTGCCACCATTTATTAGGTCTGCCGGTCCCTTTCGCGTCCCTTGTCTGCCCGACCATCAATCTAGTACCATACTTTATTTTCAAAAACCTTATTATATTCTTACTAGTTTCATGCTTCATGAACCATAAATGCATCAAATATTACATCACTTGACAAATAATGACAATCACATTGAAACATGAACAACATTATATAATTCTTGTGATACAGCAAATAAAAGTTTCAACTTACCTCAAGTCCACTTTGTGCTAAGTGAAAAGGTCAATATCTTTGGAAGATAGGATGTGTTCAAGGCCTAACATAATCAAATTATGTACCTCTTAATATCTTTTTCATAAATCGTATAGTTTATTCTAGCACTTTTCAATCTTTTGTAAACAATTCCATATCAATTACATAACCTTTAAAACAATGCATACTCTATATTTTAATACTAATTCAAGACATTAAATATTTGGGCAGACATTAAATAACTAATAATTTAAACATAATTATTAGGGCAGCCCCTAAAACATGCACACAATCTAAATTAACATGACGCAAACTCGGTTCTAACTTAAATTGATTATAATCTTTAATTAAGCAAACTAATTGCTATTGTTTTCAATCATTCATAGGAACTTCCAAACATAATATAAGCATTACAAGATTAATAAAAATAAGTAAATTAAGCATATTTCACAAGACTATCAATTTGGCTAGAAACTAGCTTAACTAGCTTGGTTTTGGCTCCAAGTCTAACCCACTTAAGTTTTCAATCATATAAAAAGATAATAAAACATGTAACCATCCAAGATACCATAAAATCATCATAATAAACATTGAAAAAAAATATACCTTGTTTAGATTGAAATTAAACTCCAAAATTAATGATTTTTAAGCTTAAAAGGGAGAAAACTTGTTCTAGTTTGTGTTCTATGGATTCCTTCCAATTGTTGATTGACAGCTATTATTATAAGTAAACTCTACTAATGAAAGCTTTACATCCCAACTCCTTTGAAAATCTAGCACACAAACTCTTAACATATCCTCTAATATCTGAATAACCTTCTCTGATTGCCCATCACGTTGTGGATAAAATGCTATACTGAATGCAAGTTTCGTTCCCATGGTATTGTGTAAGCTCTTCCAAAATGTATATGTAAACTTAAGATCTCTATCAGACACTATTAAAACCGACACCCCATGTAACCTGACTATCTCTTTAATATATTGTTGAGCATACTATTCCATATTATATGTGGATTTCACTAGAAGAAAATGGGCTAATTTAATTAATCTATCAACATTCACCCATATGAAATTATACCGCTTTTGAGTTCTAGGTAATCTAAGCACAAAATCCATTATAATGTGCTCCCATTTTCACTCTAGAATCAACAAAGGTTTCAACAATCCTGATGGTCTTTGATGTTCAATCTTAACTTGTTGACAAGTTGGACATTCAGCCATAAATTTTACTATATCTCTCTTCATTTTAGGCCACCAATAATATTGTTGTAAGTCCTTATACATTTTTGTGCTACCTGGATGTATCGAGTAAGGAGTGGTATGAGCTTCTTCTAAAATGTCCCTTTTCATGGCCTTGTTGAATGACATACACAGTCTCTCTTTATATCGAATAATTCGGTCATCAGTAACAGAGAAGTCTAGCCTCTTTCCAACCTTAATCTTTCATTTCAATCTACACAAGTGCATATCCACCTTTTGACCTTCTCTAATTCTATCTTGAAGTGTAGGTTTCAACACTAAAATTGACAACGAACATTTCTTCCCTTTAGGTACAATTTCAAGCTCTAATCTCTGCAAATCCAGTAATATTAACTTTTGTATGATAAAAAGAGAAGATGTAGATTTTCTGCTCAATGCATCTACAACCACATTCGCTTTACCAGGATGATAATTGATCAAACAATCATAATCCTTTAGAAGTTCTAACCATCTTCTTTATCTCATATTCAACTTCCTTTGGGTAAAGAGGTACTTCAAACTCTTATTATTTATGTATATCTCACACTTCTCACCACACAAATAATATCTCCAGATTTTCAAAGCAAAAACCACAGCAACAAGTTTCAAATCATAGGTTGGGTAATTCTTTTCATATTCCTTCAATTGTTTTGAAGCATAGGCAACAACCTTCCCATTTTGCATCAAAATAGCACCCAAATTATTTTTTGAGGCGTTGCTATACACCACAAATTCACCAATTCCTGCTGGAATGGTAAGAATAGGAACTGTAGATAATTTATATTTCAATTCTTCAAAACTTCTTTCACAAGCATCAGTCCACAAGAACTTCACATTCTTTCTTCTCAATATTGTTATTGGAGTTGCTAGCTTTGAAAACCCCTTAACAAATTATCGATAGTACCCTTCTAATCCTAAGAAACTCTTTACTTCTGATACATTTATTGGTGTTGGCCACTTAATGACAACTTCTACCTTACTTGGATCAACAGAAATACCATCCTTTGATACTACATGACCTAGGAATACCACTTGTTCAAGCCAAAACTCACACTTCTTGAATTTAGCATACAACTATTTTTCTTTAAGAACTTGCAGCACAATCTTCAAATATTCCTTGTGCTCTTTTTTATCACGTGAATAAATTAAGATGTCATCAATAAACACAATCACAAATTTATCGAGATATTGCTTGAACACCATATTCATTAGATCCATAAAAGTTGCGGGGGCATTAGTTAAACCGAAAGGCATCACTAGGAATTCATAATGTCCATACCTTGTTTGGAATACAGTCTTTGGTATGTCTTCTTCCTTGATCTTCAATTGATGATACCCAGAGCGCAAATCAATCTTAGAAAATATAGATGCTCCCTTCAATTGATCAAACAAATCATCTATTCTTGGAAGTAAATACTTATTCTTGACTGTTACTTTATTTAGTTCTCTATAATCAATGCACAACCGCAATGTATCATCCTTCTTTTTCACAAACAACATAGGTGCTCCCCAAAGAGAATAACTAGGGTGAATAAAACTCTTATCAAGTAATTCTTGCAAATGAACTTTTAACTCTTTCAATTCTGTTGGTGCCATTCAGTATGGTGCTTTAGAAATATGAGTAGTTTCTGGCATAACATCTATCACAAATTTAATTTCTCAATTCGGTGGTAGTCCCGATAAATCATCTAAAAATACCTCAAGAAATTCTTGAACCACATCTATATTTTCTAGCTTCAATTATGCTTCAACCAACGTGTCCAGAACACTTGCCAAATATCCAACACAACCTTTATTCAATATCTTTTGAGCTTTCAAAACAGATATAATTGGTAAGGACCGTGAGAATAAGGTACCACTAAACACAAACTGTTCTTCTCTAGGTGGCTGAAAAATTATAATCTTCTTGTTACAATCAATTATTGCAGAATTTTGGTAAGCCAATCCATACCCAGAATAACCTCAAAATTTGGCATCAATAAAATAACAAGATCTGAATAGAATAAGCCCTTAACATTTAGTTGGAATCAGTTTCTTCCCCAGATAAAACTGTAATGCCCAATTCTTAATTCTCTCCTACATAGCCAATAATAAGCAGTTTGCATGAATATGCATCTAATCAATGCGCATTATCGAATTATGGCATACAAATAGTATGATTGCACGAACATAAATAATTATTATTATATGCTTCAGTTATGCTTTAACATGCATTAGTACATGAAATATGAGATCAAACTTTTATTTCTTGATTTAACATATTCCTTAAGTGCCATTTTTTTGCAGTGAAAAGCTCTGTATCTCGGTTAAGAAAGATTGATGTGTTGAATGGCCATGAAATGAATTATTTGTATTTATCCATACTAGTTATACGATAAAATGATTAATTGCCTAAATATTTACTTGAAATATATTACATTTGGTTAAGAACTAAAAGTATGCAAAATGGTGCAATTTGATTGGTTGGTTGACTAGGTTATATAAAACCATTCTAAACCGCATTGCACTTGATTATAATGACAAAGCATTAATTTTTGTCATCTCTTTATCCCATGAATGTGGATTTTGGCATGAGAGGACACCAAGCATGATGCAACCAATCATCACCGTCTACTTACCTCTCTTTGAAAGGTCAAAGAAATTATTTTCATCTATATTTCTTGTGGAAACACCTCAAAAATGAGCAGCCCTTATTCTCCTAAGTTTTTCCCAAATTTCGACACTCTCATACTCACACAAATTGAATTCAATCTATAGAAATCCATAGAACACAAGCTAGAACAAGTTTCCATCCTTTTAAACTTGAAAATCGTTGATTTTGAAGCTTAAATACAACTTAATCATGGTATATTATTTTTCAATGTTTCTTATGATGAATTTGTAGTATCTTGGATGGTTACATGTTTTAGTATACTTTTGTATGATTGAAAACTTAAGTAAGTTACACTTGAAGCCAAAACCAAGCTAGTTAAGCTAATTTTTAACAAAATTGATAGTCTTGTGAAATTATTTAATTTACTTATTTCTATTGATTTTGTAATGCTTATATTGTGTTTGGAAGTTTCTTTGAATAATTGAAAATAATAGCAATTAGTTTGCTTAATTGAAGGGTACAATCAATTTAAGTTAGAATCGAACTTACGTCATGTTAATTTGGATTGTGTGCATGTTTTAGGGGCTGCCCTAATAATTATGTTTGAATTATTAGTTATTTAATGGCTGCCCTAATGTTTAATGTCTTGAATTAGTAGTAAAATATGGAGTATGCATTGGTTTTGAGGTTATGTAATTGATATGAAGTTGTTTACAAAAGATTGAAAAGTGTATATGAACTTTAATTAGAATAGACTAAATGATTTATAAAAAGGATATCAAATAATACATGATTTGATTATGTTAGGATTTTAACACATCCTATCTTCTAAAGAGATTGGTCTTTTCACTTGCCACAAAGTGGACTTAAGGTAAGTTGGAACTTTCATTTGCTGTATCACAAGAATCATATAAATGTTGTTCATATTTTATGTGATTGTCAATGATGTAATGTTTGATGCCTTTATGGTTTATGAAACATCATACTATTAAGGATATAATGAAGTTTTCTTGAAAATGAAGTATGGTATTTGATTGATGATCAGGTAGACAAGGAATGTGGGAGGGACGGGCGGACCCAACAAATGGTGGCAAATACTTGAGGTTGAAAAACTGAATATGGCTAATACCTGAGGTTGAAAGACCAAGTATGGAAACCCCATATTAGTTCTCTTATTGGCCAATCATTATAAACAAGTTCCGAAAACCACGGTCTATCGCTATTAGTTAGGTACCACACTTCAAGGACCCTAAAGAATGATTTATGAATGAAAGTTATTAAATTGAATAATACATTTAATGATTTATGAGATGTGTATATATGTTATTTGTTATTGCATCAGTTTCATCTTATTGAGCCTTTAGCTTATTAGATTTATGTGATGCAGATGGAAATGTACAGGTTTAGAGGTTGACTGAGTCTCTAGAGCGGCCAGACAGAGATTTGTTCATATGACATACTTCGAGCTATTTTGTAGTTTATTTTGAAAACTCTGTCTTGTTTTTAAATAAGCCACTTTATTCTGGTTTTGTAAACAGATGTACTCAGTTTTGATATATGTATATGGTGTGTTTAAAACGATTCAAGTTCTTTCTCTTATAACTAAAAATGGGAACTTTTATTAAAAACCATAACTCTAGTAATGATGAAAAATTAACTTTTCTTGACTTAACTATATCAGCTTGTTTAGGCTCTGCAGTTAGGTTAAGAGGTGTTACAGGAACAGTCACACTGTACCTTACTTTTAATAAATCTGGTGTAATGCCTAATTTTCTCACAAATGCATGCGATATAAATGAATGCGTAGATCTAAAATCTACCAATGCAATTGCAGGTATCGCACAAATTAAAATAGTACCTATGACTACGGAAGCATTTGCATCGGTTTATTCTTATGTCATTGCATATACTCTCCCATTAACTTTTCCTTACACTGTTGGGCAATCCTTTGCTATATGTCCAGGCTTTTTACGCTTAAAGCAACGATTAGTACCACTAAAGCATTCCCCAAAATGATTATTCCCACACTTAGCATATTTGAGCCTTTCAACTGTAGTAGAAGTATACCCAAGTCTAGGATGTTTTTCATTCCCTTGGTTTGATTTTTGCTCTCCTTTCTTCCACTAGTTCAGATTTCTTGAAGTGAATACTTGTTTTTTTTGTTGATGGAATTTCTCAAATTCTTTCTCATCTAAGTCAGCCATCAAAGACTTGTCCACTAGTTCCCTAAACTCTATTACTGAAGATATTCTCACATCTTTTCTAATTTTAAGATTAAGGCCCCTCAGGAAATGATCCATCTTCTCATTCTTGTCTTGGGTGATGTATGGAACATACTTACAACCCTCTTCAAATTTTTGCACATAATTACATACAGACATCCCTCTTTGTTTTAACTCTAGGAATTCTTTTACTTTGAGGGACCTAGCATCCCTGGTAAAATACCTATCATAAAATATTGTTTCAAACCTCTCCCAAGTCAACTATTCTATATTCACTGCAAGTTTAGCTCCTTCCCAACTTGTTCTAACATCCTTCTTCAACAAGAAAATTGCAAAAAGTACCTTCTTAACATCATCAATTTGCATATAGTGAAAGATAGTGTCCAAAGATTTCACCTATTCCTCTGCAATAATGGGATCAGACCCACCATTAAAATCAACAAGTTCCATCTTTCTAAATTTCTCATAAATAGCTTGTGAAGTATCCTATCGAGCTTGTGGTGGAGAAAGTTGTTGATTCTGTTCTGGGCTTCTTTGTTACATATATTGCAATTGTTGTATCTATTCACCATGCATTCTACTCTTTTGTTGAATGAGATCAGTCAAATTGTTCACCACACTATGATTAGCCAACAATAAATATATAACCATGGCAATAACATAAAATAAAATATAATCAAATAAACATAAAGGTAAATAAACAAATAGTTGACTGAGTTTCTCACCCAGGATGTGTTCATATGCCTTCTTCTATCTACAGGAATGACTAAAACCTCCATTTTGATACCACAAATTGTAATACCCCTTAACCTAACTACAGAACCTAAATAAGCTAATACAATCAAGTCAAGATATATTGACTTTTCATTAAAACTAGAGTTATGGTTTTAATAAAAATCCCCTTTTTGACTATAAGAGAAAGAACTTGAATTTATTTGATGTTTCATTTTATTTTAAACACACATATACATAATTCAAAACTGAGTACATCTGTTTATAAAACCATAACAGAACAACTTATTTAAAACAAAACAGCTTGAAGCATGGCATATGAACAAATCTCTGTCCGCCCGCTCTGGAGACTCAGTCAACCTCTAAACCTGTACATTTCTACTTGTATCACATAAATCTAATGAGCTAAAGGCTCAGTAAGGTAAAACTAATGCAATAACAAATAACTCACATGCACATCTCATAAATCATTAAATACATTATTCAATTTAATAACTTTCATGCATAAATCATTCTTTAGCGCCATTGAAGTGTGGTACCTAACTAATAGCGATTGACCGTAGTTTTCGGAACCTGTTCATAATGATTGGCCAATAACAGAAATAATACAGGGTTTCTATACTTGGTCTTTCAACCTCACATATTAAGCGTATTCTGTCTCATTCTTTATGGCTTTCTTATACTAATTTTTCAACCTCAAGTATTTGCCACCATTTATTGGGTCTGCCGGTCCCTTTCATGTCCCTTATCTACTCGACCATCAATCAAGTACCATACTTCATTTTCAAAAATTTCATTATATTCTTAGTAGTATCATGCTTCATGAACCATAAATGCATCAAACATTACATCACTTGACAAATAATGACAATCACATTGAAATATGAACAACATTATATGATTGTTGTGATACAACAAATGAAAGTTTCAACTTACCTCAAGTCTACTTTGTGCTAAGTGAAAAGGTCAATCTCTTTGGAAGATAGGATATGTTAAAGGTCTAACATATTCAAAACATGTACCTTTTAATATCTTTTTCATAAATCACATAATTTATTCTAGTTAAAATCATATACACTTTTTAATCTTTTGTAAATAATTCCATATCAATTACATAACCTTAAAAATAATGCATACTCCATATTTTACTACTAATTCAAGACATTAAACATTAGGGTAGCCATTAAAGAACTAATAATTCAAACATAATTATTAGGGTAGCCCCTAAAATGTGCACACAATCCAAATTAACATGACGTAAAGTCGGTTCTAACTTAAATTGATTGTAACCTTTAATTAAGCAAACTAATTGCTATTGTTTTCAATCATTCATATGAACTTCCAAACATAATATAAGCATTACAAGATTAATAGAAATAAGTAAATTAAGCATATTTCACAAAATTATCAATTTTGCTGGAAACTAGCTTAACTAGCTTGGTTTTGTCTTCATGTCTAACCCACTTAAGTTTTCAATCATACAAAAAGATACTAAAATATGTAACCATCCAGATAACATAAATGCATCCTAAGAAACATTGAAAAAGAATATACCTTGATTAGATTAGAATTAAACTCCAAAATCAACGATTTTCAAGCTTAAAATGGTGAAAACTTGTTCTCGTTTGTGTTCTATGGATTCCTTTCGATTGAATTTAATTTTTGTGAGGAAGAGAGTGTAGAAATTTGGGAGAAACTTTGAAGAAAAAGCTGGTCATTTTTTAGGAGTTTCCACAAGAAAACATGGCTAAAAATGACTTGTTTGACATTTCAAACAGAGATAAGTGGAGGGTGATGATTGGTTGACTCATGCTTGGTGTCTTCTCATGCAAAGAACCATGTTTATGGGCTAGAGAGATGACAAAAATTGATGCTTTGGTGTTATAATTAAGTGCAATGCGATTTAAAATGATTTCATGCAACCTAGTCAGTCAACCAATCAAATTGCACCATTTTGCATACTTTTAGTTCTTAGCCAAATGTAACATATTTCAAGCAAATATTTAGGTAGTTAATCACTTTAGAATGTAACAAGTATGGAGCAATATGAATAATTCATTTTATGGTGATTCAACACATCAATCTTTCTTAATCGAGATACTGAGCTTTTCACTACAAAAAGGCACTTAAGGAATATGTTAAATTAAGAAATAAAAATTTGATCTCATATTTCATGTACTAATGCATGTTAAAGCATAATTGGAGCATATAATAATAATTATTCATGTCCATACAATCATGCTATTTGTATGCCATAATTCGATAGTGCACATTGATTAGATGTATATTCATACAATATGTGTATTATTGGCTATCTAGGAGAGAATTGGGCATCAAAGTTCTTTTTATTTTACCCAAAATCATGTTTTATTTAGTTTTCAGTCACAAAATTTCAGCCACTTGGAACATTAGTTATATTAAGTTAGATATAGATTTTTATTTTTATTTTATCCAAAACTTAGGTAGAGAGAGACAACAAAAACCCTAAGGTAGGTGATGAGCAGGAATACTATATTAGAGTAGTGCCCGGTGCATTAACTAGATTGGACATCTTTTATACTCTTATATTTATAAAACAATCTTTTTCAAATAATTTTAATAAAATAGGCATTCTTTTTGTATCTAATCATGTACACAATAATTAGATCAAGTCCTTAGACAAAACTTAGTTAAGGGGCATGGTCATGCATATGATGGCAATCATAGAATATGCCTCTTAGGCTTTGGCCAAAAATTAGTTTCGTGTCTGGTGACCCCAAATGGTGGTAACAAAACCAGAAGTGCACGATGTCAACAAGTAACAAAGAGTGAGTAGAGTATCGTATCCCTAGAGAGTGTGTGTGTAAGTACCCAAGTGTAGACCGCCTAAGCTATATTTGACCCAATGATACAGTGGTAATTGAATTAGAAAGGTATATACTAGCCGATCCATTATTACAATCTCACCTCTTGATCTTAATTCCAAAAATTAAAATCAATTTGAAATTGGCCAAGTCCAATAAGCATTAAGAACATAGCATATGTTCATCATAATAAAAGCAACATTCTAATCACAATATAAGCATACACATAACTCTTTAGAAATGGCTTTCCAAGCCATCCAAAAGTAGTTTAGCTCATATTGAAATTAAACAAGTACCAAGAGTTTCCTAATATCATGATTCATACAAATTTATCTAAACTAAAAAAAATGAAAAGGGAAATTAAAATAGAAGATTGCAACCACTAAGTAATTTTTCAGTTCTTCTTAAAAATCTTCAATGCTTAATGAAGCTCTTCCTCTTATTGCCTTCAAATCCCAAGCTCCTTAGTGAATGGATAATGGGTGTGTGTGTCTAGGTGTGGTGTGTGAAGAAATAAGGAAAAATATGAGTTTTGGGTGGAGAGGAAATGTGTGTGAGAATTTAGGTGTAGAGTGTGTGTGAGGGTTTAATCTTGTGTATATTGTGTGTTGTTTGAGAAATTATATGCAAGCATGTGTGTATCTCTCATTTGTGTGATGTAATTATGTATATACAGTGTACCCAAAAGAGTGTCACATGGTGTGCGAGGGTGAAGTCATGTATAACAAGAAATATTTCATGCATAGATTAGATTGCCACTTGTAGCTCAAAATTCTGCATATATTGCTTTTTCATTTATGGACCACTAGCATTGCGCTGCAAGATACTTTGTTCCTCAGGCGTCGTGGCACCAAAAATATTGTGGCATCTCTAAATCCTTCAGCTACTGTCTAATTTTAGCCCCTCGCGCCATGAGGGAACCCGTTGGGGTGTCGTGGCATCTCCAAAGATAGACCTAGCTGCCTGATTTTGGCCACTCGTGCCACGGCGTGAGTTCATCCTTGTCCAAAGTTTGCCATTTTTCACCATGTCTTCACTCCATTCTTCATTTTTAGTTTCTACACATAATTATCACAAAATAAGGCATATTTGTATCAATCGTAAAGCAATAACATGTGTAATTATGCTCATGTAGGTGTCAGAAGTGTTATAATTTATAACCCTATCAACTACCCCCAAACTTACCTTTTTTATCTTCCTCGAGTAAAATTCAAAATCAAATAATCATATACTTATAATTTTATCATGAATTACTAAGCTTGATCAACCAATCCAAATACCTCAGCAATCTTTATTGAACATAAGCCCAAAGGTTAGTCATAAAGCTAATCAAATGACACTACAAAACTTGTGCTTCATCAATCTAATTATTAATTCAAAACGTGTGTGTGAAGTGTCAAGCTCAAGGCTTTATTTCTTGTTCTTTTGCTTTCACAACTCCTAAACTTATTACTTTCCATCCACATGAGTTGTGATGATTTTCTTTCACATTTTCATTATTCATACCTTAAATGCATTCATTCATACCCTCAACATGTCTCCATATGACCCCTTGATAAGATTGTGTACAAAATATTGCACCTTGCTCTAGGACACTCATCACAGAACATATGTAATTCACACACAAAGCTTCAACAAAAATTGAAAAACTTGGCTCAATTTTTTACATAAATCTCAATTACACAAAGTACAAATCCCACCCCTAACTTTAAAATTACCATTTTCCTCAATGTTTAAATAATTGTAGCACATAAAAGGGTGAAATAGGAGACTCCCATTTCCAACAGATGATGCCATTAGAGTCCATGGGAGATCCATAACTATCACCACAGAGATGTCAATCTATAAAAGAAAAAAGAGATGTGAAAGCATGAGGGTTATGCACAAAATACCAAGAAATAGAGAAAAACTAAGCTATACAAAATACAAAAAGTACTAAAGGAAGAAATAGTTCTAATTTATAGTCTTTAACTTGAATGTCGAGTCTCTATTAGGCATTAGCAAAAGAAATAGAAGATATGTAATAATCAATGTTGTCCCCAAATAGTGTTTAACTCGATGCCTATTGACTTTAAATATGTTGTTCATCAGAGTAATCAACTCAACAACTCCCGAAGGAAAGACCTAATTTACATGAAAGGGCCCAAACCATTTAGACTTTAACTTGCCCGGATAGAGTTGCATCCTTAAGTTATATAACAACATGGTGTCACCTTTTGCAAAGTTCCTCTTGGTAATATGTTTGTCATGCCATTGCTTAGTCCTTTCCTTGTAGAGTTTGGCATTCTCATGTGCTTAGCCCTGAAACTCCTCCATCTCATTCAATTACAACAACCTGTTATGTCCTACAACTTGCATATCAACATTTAAAAAATTAGTAGCTCGATATGTACGATGCTTAAGTTCAACAAAAAGATGACAAGATTTACCAAAGACTAACCTATATGGCTTGTAAGCCCATAAAGCATCGTCAAGTTGAATACATAATCCTTTCGATTCAAGCACACCATTTTTTCCAAAATTTGTTTGATTTCCCTATTGGAAACTTCTACTTGTCTGCTTGTTTGTATTGGGTTTGCTATAATCGTAGAGGCATATGCAGCAAAAAATTAAAATTATTATCAAACATAAATTTAACCCCTTGATTCGAAAGCAATTTTAACGATCGCGCTTATTCAAGTGAATATATAAATAAATATTAAATTTAGATTATACCTTTCATGCACTCCGATTGTTGTAGGGAATGAAACAATCAATTGCTTATCCTGGACTATTAAAACTCACAAGGATCCAAGTGTCTCCCCTCTATCAGGTCCATAATATGAAAGAGCAACACCAATCAAAAGGATTCGTTAGTATCATTTTAATTATTTTCTTATCTAGAACCGGACTAAATTTTAAAGAACAATAAAGATTGATACATTAAGTTTTTGAAATAATAATATGAATAGAATAACAAGAAACTGATTTTCTTTTAAAGAACAAGAAAATCAAGATTACAAGAAAATGTTTTTCTTTTTCTTTTCCTGGAGAGAAAAATAGAAGACTTAAACAAAATAAATTTTGCATAAATTTTATGAATTATTTTTATAATTTTTGTCCATAAGTATATATATGACTAAAAATTTGCTTTTTCTCTGACTCTTGGAGAGCTTGTCAATTTTGAACTACTTCAAAGTCTTATCTTGGAAGGATTCCAAATCTTCCAACAACTCTTTTATTTTCTCTCTTCTATGTATGTGGATTAATTTGAGACTACTCTTATCATCAAAATTGTCTACATACATTCTTGATATTAATTTGAACTTTTCAAATAATATCAAGATAGATACATATCAAATATATATTAAAAAAATATATTTATATATAAATTAAATCTCAGTGGCCAATTTTATCCCATAAAATCAATCGTTGTGTTAATTAAATAAATTATATTTATTTAATTTATTCTCTACATATTTTAGTGGGCTTCATAAGTGATCCACATTAATTTTTGGGTTTGGACTCAAAAATTCATAAATCAATCCAATTGATTTAATCTCAATTTAATCAATCCAATTAATTAATTTAATTTACTCCAATTGGGCTTTCTAATCAAATTAGGTCCAATTAAATAATCTAATTACTTAATTGAATAATTTAATTTAACTATTAAATTAAATAGAACCCTTTGGATAAATTCTAAAATTAGAAATGTTATTTTCCATAAAGATGTGTAACCCTCTTAGGTTTACTACTAAGCTAGTAGCGGGTTTGCAACATTTGCAACTTATGAATAACAATTATTCCAATTAATTAATCCACTTGGAATCAACTATTTAATTCCAAGAACCTCACTATCCATGAAAACACCTAACAAGTAATCATAGCAAACTAGTCTTAGGTGAAATAGCGAGTAAACCTATTTCAGTTGCGAGTACCGTACACGTATGGTCCTTTCGACAACTAATCTACTGATTGAATTTAGGACATGGATTATAAGTCAAAACCCTAAATGATTCAATAATTGTGATCCCATTTCAAGTTCTAATGATTCTTAATGAATTATGATTCATCTTGCCTTGGCCAAGGTCTTTGAATCATGAACTATAAAAACACAGGAGATTCCCTTATTTAAACAGACAAGTATTGAATTCTATGTTGGCTACTGACAAACCTCCATGCACATCAGTGCAACACCCAACATACCCCCATTGTGATTATCAAGCAATTAAAAGATATATCAAAGTGTTGCAGGATGTACATAAAGATACCATCGTACCTCAAGTCCGAGGATAGGCAAAGTTTCCAACTAAGAATTTCTTGCGACCCATGTTCGATGTACTTGTTCTCTAACAAGCACCCACATACATGTACTTGCATCTCTACGCTAATGCCAATGGAATGTGACATCCTCATCTCTCGAGTATTCATTATATGTGTGAGTCTTATTAAGCTATTTGATGTCCCATCTCAAAAAACTCTCAACTCGAAACTTATTTAAGACCAAAACCTTAGAGGCATATTCTATGATCGCCATCATATGCGTGACCATACCCCGTAGCTAAATTTGATCTAAGGACTTTATCTAATGTACAAAAATAAAAGATGCAAGACATAAGATAAAGAAAATATCATTTTATTAAGATGATTCCCAATAAGATTGTCTTTACAAAGAAAAAGAGTATAATACACCTAATTCAATTGGGGCGTTGGGCATCCTACTCTAACAGTTAGGGGGTGATATAGGATAGCAATTTTTTAGGTGACTCCATACTTACTCAAGAGTTTTTTAAATTGTTTGTTACAAAAGTGAGAGCCACCATCACTAATAATTGCCCTAGTTCTGCCAAACAAAGTATGTTTCTTCAAAAATTAGACCACTACCCCAGCATCATTAGTGTGAAATGCTTCCACTTCGACCCATTTAGATAGATAATCTACAGAAAGAAGTATAAATCTATTGGAGCAAGATCTAGGAAAAGGACCTATAAAATCAAGTCCCCACACATCAAAAAGCTTGCCTTCAAGAATATTATTCAAAGGGATTTCATTTCTCCTAAAGATGTTTCTAGTTCGTTGACAGCTTTCAGAACAAGCAACATAATTATAAGCATCCTTATATAATGTGGGCCAATAGAAACTGGATTAGAGTACTTTAGCGGTTATTTTAGAAGGACCAAAGTGACCACCTACCTCCCAGTTATGGCAATGGTGCAATACAGGTTACATCTCCTCTTCAGACACATATCGCCTCACAACGTTATCGACACAAACTTTGAACAAAAATAAATCCTCCTCCACATAATGTTTAACATCGAATAAAACCTTTTTCTTTTGACGAAACAAAAGATCATGGGATAAGATACCAAACATAATATAATTTGCAAATTGTGCAAACCAAGGAAGTGATGTAATAGCATATAATTGTTCATCCAAATTTTTTTCATCAATTGGGTCAACATCATCATGCTCAACACTAGAACCCTCTATCTTAGACAAGTGATCTACAACAATATTTTTGCCACCTTTCTTGTCTCTAATCTCAAGGTCATATTCTTGCAACAAAAGAACTATAATGCCCAAGCATCTCCTACATGAATATGCTTTATCGGATTATGGCATGCAAATTTCATGATTGCACGAACATGAATAATTGTTACTATATGCTCTCATTATGCTATAACATGCATTAGTACATAAAATACGAGATCAAACTTTTATTTCTTCATTTAATGTATTCCTTAAGTACCTTTTTGCTATAAAAAGCACGGTATCTTGGTTAAGAAAGATTGATGTGTTGAATGACCATAAAATAAATTATTTGTATTACTCCATATAGTTATATGCTAAAATGATTGCTTGCTTAAATATTTGCTTGAAATATGTCACATTTGGCTAAGAACTAAAATTATGCAAAATGATATAATTTGATTGGTAGGTTGACTAGGTTTTATGAAATCATTCTAAACCGCATTACACTTAATTATAACACCAAAGAATCAAATTGTGTCATCTCCCTACCCCTTAAATGTGGCTTTTGACATGAGAAGATACCAAGCATGAGGCAACCAATCATCACCCTCCACTTACCTAAATTTGTTTGATCAATTACAAGGACCATCAATATTTTCTAAGATTGATTTGCGCTTTAAGTTTCATCAATTGAAGATCAAGGAAGAATACATACAAAAGACTGTATTTAAAATAAGGTATGGATATTATAAATTTCCTGTGACGTCTTTTAGTTTAAGCAATACCCCCGCAACTTTTATGGATTTATTGAATAGGGTGTCCAAATAATTTCTCAATAAATTTGTGATTATGTTTATTGATGACATCCTAATTTATTCATGGGATAAAGAAGAGCACAAGGAACATTTGAAAATTGTTCTAAAAGTTCTTGAGGATAGATATTTGTATGCTAAATTCAAGAAGTACGAATTTTAGCTTAAGCAAGTGGTATTCCTTGGTCATGTAATATCCAAAAATGGTATTTTCATTGATATAGGAAAGATAGATGTTGTCATTAAGTGGCCAACACCAACAAATGTATCAGAAGTAAGAAGTTTTCAAATATAGCAACTCCATTGGCAAAGTTGACAAAAAAAATGTAAAGTTCTTTTGGACCAATGCTTATGAAAGAAGTTTTTAGGAACTAAAACATAAATTGACTACAACTCCTGTTCTTACCATTCCAACAGGAACTGGTGAATTCGTAGTGTATAGCGACGCTTCAAAAAATAGTTTGGGTGGTTTTTTGACGCAAAATAGGAAGTTATTGCCTATGCTTCAAGACAATTGAAGAAATATGAAAAGAATTACCCAACCCATGATTTAGAACTTGCTGTTGTGGTTTTTGCTTTGAAAATCTAAAGATGTTATTTGTATGGTGAGAAGTGTAAGATTTACATAGATCACAAAAGTTTGAACTACTTCTTTACCTAAGAGGAACTGAAAATGAGACAATGGAGATGGTTAGAATTTGTGAATGATTATGATTGTGTGATCAACTATTATCCTAGTAAAGCGAATGTGGTTGGAGATACATTGAGTAGAAAATCAACTTTTTCTCTTTTTCTCATACAAAAGTCAATATTACTAGATTTGCAAAGATTAAAGCCTGAAATTGTACCTAAAGGGAAAAGTGTTCATTGTTAGTCTTAGTGTTGAAATTGTGCATTTGTGTAGATTGAAAAGAAAGATTGATGCTAGAAAGAGGCCAAATTTTTCTATTACTGATGATGGAATTATTCGATATAAAGGGAGAGTGTGCGTGCTATTTGACAAGACAATAAAATGAGATATTTTAGAAGAAGCTCATACTACTCCTTACTCGGTACACCCAAGTAGAACAAAAATATATAAAGACTTACAACAACATTATTGGTGGCCTAAAATGAAGAGACATATAGCAAAATTTGTGGCATAATGTCTAACTTATCAATAAGTTAAGATTGAACATCAAAGACCAGTAGGGTTGTTGAAGCCTTTATTGATTCTAGAGTGGACATGGTAACACATTACAATGGACTTTGTGCTTGGATTACCTAAAACTAAAAAGAGGCATAATTCTATATGGGTGATTTTTTATGGATTAACTAAATCAATCCATTTTCTTCCAATGAAATCCATATATAATATAGACCAGTATGCTCAATAATATATTAAAGAGATAATGAGGTTACATGGAGAGCCAAATTCAATAGTGTCCGATAGAGATGGAAGAAATTATATAGTGACATGGGAATGAAACTTGTATTTAGTACAATATTTTATTCACAAAGTGATGGATAATTAGAAAGAGTTATTCAGATACTAGAGGATATGTTAAGAGCTTGTGTGCTAGATTTTCAAGGGAGTTGGGATGCTAAGCTTACATTAGTAGAGTTTACTTATAATAATACCTACCAATCAACAATTAGAATGGCACCTTACGAAGCATTGTATGGGAGGAAAAATACATCTCTAGTTCATTGGGATGAAGTTGGAGAACGAAGCATACTTGGTCTGAAGATAGTTCAATGTACTATTAAGGTTATGAAAATCACGCAAAGTAGACAAAAAAGTTATGCAGATAAACAGAAAAAAGATCTAGAGTTTGTTGTTGGGGATCATGTGTTCTTAAAAGTCACTCCCATATAAGGTGTCATGAGATTTGGAAAGAAAGAAAAACTCAACAATGGTATGTCGACCCATCTTGGATTCTCGAAAGAGTTGGTGATAAGGCTTATAGAGTGGCCTTACCTCCGTTATTATCTAGTGTTCACAATGCTTCCCATGTGTCTATGTTGAGAAAGTAAATTTCAAACCCCTCTCATATGTTGAGTTATGAACCGTTGGAATTGACTTTTGATTTAACTTATGAAGAGAAACCGGTACAAATTCTGTATTGGAAGGAAAAAGAGTTGAGAATGAAAAAGATTCGACTTGTTAAAGTATTATTGAGGAATCATTCTACAGAAGAGTCTACGTGGGAAAGAGAAGAAAAAAAGTAGAGCAAGTATCCAAAATTATTTGCTATGTTAAATTTTGAGGATAAATTTTTTATAAGGAATGAAGGATTGTAATGCATAATTATCTCTTACATAGCCAATAATAAGCATCTTATATGAATATGCATCTAACCAATATGTATTATCGGATTATGGCATGTAAATAGCATAATTGCGCAAATATGAATAATTATTACTATATGCTCCAATTATACTTTAACTTGCATTAGTACATAAACTATGAGATCAAACTTTTATTTCTTGATTTAACATATTCCTTAAATGTCTTTTTGTAGTGAAAAGCTCTTTGTCTCGATAAAGAAAGATTGATATGTTGAATGGCCATGAAATGAATTATTTGTATTACTCCATACTAGTTATATGATAAAGTGATTGTTTGCTTAAATATTTGCTTGAAATATGTCACATTCAGCTAAGAACAAACGTATGCAAAATGGTGCAATTTAATTGGTAGGTTGACTGGGTTGCATGAAATCATTCTAAACTGTATTGCACTTGATTATAACACCAAAGTGTTAATTTTTCTCATATCCCTACCCCATAAATGTGGCTTTTGGCATGAGAAGTCACCAAAAATGAGGCAACCAATCATCACCCTCTACTTATCTCTCTTTGAAAAGTCAAAGAAATCATTTTTATCTATATTTTATTGTGAAAGCTCCTAAAAAATGACCAGCCCTTCTTCTCCAAATTTTCTCCCAAATTTCTATACTCTCATACTCATATAGGTTGAATCCAATCTATAATAATCCATAGAACACAAACTAGAGTTAGTTTCTACCCTTTTAAGTTTAAAAACCATTGATTTTGGAGTTTAATTCTAATCTAATCAAGGTATACTCTTTTTTATGATGAATTTGTAGTATCTTGGATGGTTACATGATTTAGTATCTTTTTGTATAATTGAAAACTCAAGTGGGATAAACTTGAAGTCAAAACCAAGCTAGTTAAGTTAGTTTCTAGCAAATATTGTCAACCTTATGAAATATGCTTAATTTATTTGTTTCTATTGATCTTGTAATGTTATATTGTGTTTAGAAGTGCCTATGGATGATTGTGAATAATAGAAAATAGTTTACTTAATTTGATGGTTAGGATCAATTTGAGTTAGAACCAAGTTTATGTCATGTTAATTCGGATTGTGTTCATATTTTTGGGGCTGCCCTAATATTTATGTTTGAATTATTAGTGATTTAGTGGTTGCCCTAATATTTAATCTCTTGAATTAGTAGTAAATATGGAAGTATTCATTATTTTTGAGGTCATGGAATTTGATTTGGAATTATTTACAAAAGATTAAAAAGTGTATATGATTTTAAGTAGAATAGATTATTTGATTGATTAAAAGGATATTGAAAGGTACATGATTTGATTATGTTAGACATTTAACACATTCTATCTTCCAAGGAGACTAACCTTTTCACTTAGCACAAAGCAGACTTGAGGTAAGTTGAAGCTTTCATTTGTTGTATCATAAGAAATATATATATAGTTCTTCATGTTTTAAATGTAATTGTCATTATTTATCAAATGATGTGTTCTTTGATGCATTCATGGTTCATGAAACATGATACTATCAAGAATATAATGAGATTTTTAAAAAAAAATATGGTACTTGATTGATGGTCGGATAGGCAAGGGACGCGGGAGGGACCGACAGACCCACGAAAAGGTGACAAGTACTTGAGGTTAAAAACCAAGATAGGAAAACCACAATAAATGAGACAAAATATTGCTAATACCTAAGGTTAAAAGACCAAGTATGCAAACCCCGTATTATTTCTCTTATTGACCAATCATTATGAACCAGTTTCAAAAACCATAGTTTATCGCTATCAGTTAAGTACCACACTTCAAGGGCCAGAAAGAATGATTTATGAAAGAAAGTTGATGAACTGAATAATGCATTTAATGATTTATGCGATTTTTATGTACTGTATTTGTGATTGCATCAGTTTCATCTTATTGACCCTTTAACTCAATAGATTCTTCTGATGCAAGCGAAAATGTACAGATTTAGAGGTTGACTGAGTCTCTAGAGCAGCCAAATAGAGATTTGTTCATATGTCATGCTTCGAGCAGTTTTTATAGCTTATTTTGAAAACTCTGTTTTTGTATTTAAATAAGTCGCTCTATTATGGTTTTGTAAATAAATGTGTTAAACTATAAATTGGATAATAGCATCATGTACTCAGTTTTGATTTATGCAAATGGTGTGTTGAAATGAAATGAAACAATAAATGAATTCAAGTTCTTTTCTCTAATAACCAAAAAGGGGGAAACTTTTATTAAAACTATAACTCTAGCATTGATAAAAAGTTAACATTTCTTGACTTAACTGCATCAACTTGTTTAGGCTCTGCAATTAGGTTAAGGGGTGTTTCAAGAACCTACCTAATTAACCTTGGTTTTGCATTATTTAAGTGCGGAGTGGTCCGAGTACACTCTTACTTTTGCCAAACAAGGTATGATTGAAACTTATCAAAATGTAAATATAACCGCTAGAAGTTCTTTTTCAATTGTGGCATAATTTTATTGTGCTTCATTCTAAGTATGATTAGCGTAGTAAATGGTTTGGAATACCTTATTTTTCCTTTGCCCAACGGCCAGACCAATAGCTACATCACTTGCATCGCACATAAATTCAAATGGTAAGCTCTAATCGGGTGCCACTATGATAGGTGCGGTGATTAGTTTCTCCTTCAAAGTTTGGAATACTTGCAAATAATCATTATCAAAGGTAAAATGTGCATTCTTTACCAAAAGACTTGAGAGGGGTTTAGCAATTTGTGAAAGGTTCTTGATAAATCGGTGGTAAGAACTGGTGTGGCCTAAGAAACTTCTCACTTCTTTTATCGATGTGGAAGGAGCTAACTTCTCGATCACCTCCACCTTTGCCCTGTCCACCTCAACTCCTCTATGTGAGATCTTGTGACCAAGAACACTACCTTTCTTGACCATGAAGTGACATTTCTCCCATTTCAAGACAAGGTTGGTTTCTTGATGCCTAGCTAATACCGAATTAAGATTGGACAAGCAGACATCAAATAAAGATCTAAACATGAAAAAATCATCCGTGAAAATATCATGAACATTTTAAACCATTTCATGAAAAATAGCCATCATGTATCTTTGAAATATAGCAGGTGCATTACACAAACCAAATGGCATTCTCCTAAATACAAATATACCACAATGATAAGTAAAAGTAGTTTTTTCTTGATCTTCAATAGTTATAGCAATTTGGTCGTAACCAGAATATCCATTAAGAAAGCAATAAAATTCAAAACTCGCAAGCCTCTCCATTATTTAATAAATAAAGGGAAGGAAAAAGTAGTAGCATTGTTCAATATCTTAAAATCAATACATAATCTCCACCCTAGTTGTATTAATTAATTTTGATCATTACGCACAATGGTCATACCTCATTTTTTAGGCACACATTCTTAGGACTCACCCACTTACTGTTGGAGATAAGATAGATAATACTTGCATCAAGAAGCTTGATAGTTGTTGCCTTTATTACCTCTTGCATCATTAGATTTAGTCTCTTTTGTGGCTATACCACAGACATATACCTCTTCTCCATTAAGATTTTGTGCATGAAAATTGAGGGGTTAATTCTCTTTATGTCAGCTATCTTCCATCCAAAGGCTTTCCTATGCTCCTTAAGGACTCTTAGCAGCTTTTCTTTCATCTCACCTATCAAGGAAGGAGAAATGATTACCGGCAATGAATTTGAATCATCAAGATAAGCATGTTTCAAAAAAAAAGGGGAAGGGGTTTAAGTCTAAAATTGGACGCTCCTCAATAGATAGCTTTTATTGTGTAGAGGGAAGCCGCTCTAATGTTTTAAAAAGTGGTTGAACATTCATTTTGTAATGAGGGTTGGCCTTTAAACTCGCCACAACAGCCCGTATCCCTTCATCACCCTCATCCTCAACAAAAACTAAACACACCTCCAACTCGTCATTAAACCTATTCTCATGCAAGAATTCAAGAGCTAAAGAGTCAAATGCATTAATTTTATAACATCTATGCTCATCATTTGGATGTTTCCTGGCTTTGAATTTATTAAAAATCACTAGGTCATCTCCTACTCTAAGTATTAACCTCCCTTGTTGAACATCAATTGATGCTTTACCCATAGCTAGAAAAGGGTCTACCTAGAATGAGAGGTACGTCCATATCCTCTTCCATGTCCAGGACAAGAAAATCAACCACAAAATGAATTTTTCTACCTTGACAAACACGTCCTTAATGATGCCTCTAGGATACTTGATGGGCCGATCGACAGGTTATAATAATACCGTTGTAGGCTTTGGCTCTCCAAGTCCAAGTTTTCTAAAAATAGTTATAGACATGAGATTAATGGTTGCACCCAAATCTCATAAGAATTTGGAAAATGAAGTTGGACCAATAGTGTAAGGGATAGAAAAACTCCGAGGAACCTTAAGCTTAGGAGGAAGCATATTTTGCACACTCCTCAATCAAGTTCACCATCTCATGTTCCTCCAATTTCATTTTGTTAGACAAGATCTCTTTCAAGAATTTAGCATAACTAAGCATTTAAAGTAATGCATCGACAAATGGTATGTTAATATGCAATTTTTTAAAGACTTCAAGAAATTCAGACAATTGCACATCTACCTTTTGCTTTTTCAATGCCATAGAAAAAGGGGGAGGAACACTTACCGCTTCATTAAGGGTGTTAGATACCAGTTGTGGCTCACATATTTGTAATAATTTGCATATGATGACAAGAAGTAGGAATGGATGGAGGAGAGATGGTCCTTAGGATAGGGAATGGAGCAAGAGTTGCTACATTAGCTATAGCAATCGTTAATCTGGCTTTAAAGAATGGTTAAGTAATAATTTTAAACAATTGTATTTTTGTTCCAGATATTATTAAGAATATTATCTTTATTCTAGTTTTGGATAGAGAAGGTTTTAGATTTACCATTGAGAATGGAAATTGTTCTATTTTCAAACATTGTAATTTTATCTATTCTGGTTCTTTGATGAATTATTTATATACTATTAGTCCACATAACCCCATTTTCACAATTCAACAAAATAAAAAAAAATTAGATAATCAAAGTTGTATGAGCCTAGACACACAAGATTAGGACATATTTATGAGAAAAGGATTAACAAATTGGCATAGTTGCTTTATTTAAAGGACGAGCAAGAACTGCCAACATTTGAATCATGCCTCAAAGGAAAGATGACCAAATCACAATTTGTTGGACAAGTGGAGCGATCCAAGCATCTATTGGATTTAATCCATACATATATATATAGGCCACTAAGTGTTAGTGCCCGCAAGAACTATAAATACTTCTTAACCTTTATCGATGACTTCTCTAGGTATGGTTATGTGTACCTTTTAAGGTACAAATCTGAAGTATTTGAAAAGTTCAAAGAATTTAGAACTAAAATAGAGACACAAACTGGATTAAGTATAAAGACTCTTCAATCTGATCGAGGAGGTGAATATTTAAGCATAGAGTTTTTGGATTATCTAAAAGAGAATGAGATTCTCTCACAGTGGACTCCTCCTGCTACTCCATAACTCAATGGAGTTGTGGAACACAGAAATCAAACCATGTTGGACATGGTTCGTTCTATGATGAGCTTCACTACATTGCCTCTTTCATTTTGGGGCTATGCCTTGGAAATAGCGACATACCTATTAAATAGGGTGCCATCTAAAGCCGTACCCAAAACACCATATGAAATATGGTGTGGAAAGATACCTTCCTATAAATACCTTAGGGTATGGGGGTGTGTGGCTTATGTGAAGCAACAAGTGGGAAATCAGTTGGATATGAGATCCAGCTTATGTAAGTTCGTAGGGTATTCAAAGGAGTATATTGGATACTATTTTTTCGACACCTCAGAACAAAGGGTGTTTTATTTCGGGGAATGCTACATTCCTTAATGAAGGATTTCTTTCATAGAGAAGTGGCAAGGTCATAGAACTTGAAGAGGTTCAAGAACAACATAACACCCCAACTGATGCAGTAAATGATACACTAGCTAATGCTGGACCCCCTAAGGCGCAACCTCTTCGTAGATTCGAAAAGGTCTCAAAGATACCTGATAGGTATGGCTTTTTGTTAGAGAACAAAGAAGAGGAACTCCCCTTGGATAATGATCCAAGAAGCTATGGAGAGGCGATTTTTGAGATCGACTTGGAGAAGTGGCAAGAAGCTATGCAGGCCGATATGGACTACATGTACTCCAACAAGGTATAGACCTTGGTGGACCCACCACAAGGAATTATTCTCATTAGTTGTAAATGGGTCTACAAGTAGAAGCTTGGAGTAGATGGGGAGGTAGGACCTATAAGGCATGTTTGGTTGCAAAATGTTATACTCAGAAGCAAGGAATTGATTGTGAGGAAATTTTTTTGCCAGCAGCGATGCTTAAATCTATATGGATATTATTTTCCATATCTGCATATTATGACTATGAGATATGGCAAATGGATGTGAAGACCGCTTTTCTTAACGAAAATATTAAGACAAAGATCTATATAAAGCAGCCAGAAGGCTTCATATCTAGTGGGAGCGAGCAAAAAGTTTGCAAGCTCTAGAGATCTATTTATGGACACAAATAAGCTTCAAGGAGTTAGAACATCTGGTTTGATGAAACGACCAAAACATTTGATTTTCATAAGAACCCGAATGAACCATGTATCTACAAGAAGGTTAGTGGAAGTGTAGTTACATTTGTTGTACTCTACGTTGATGACATCCTACTCATTAGGAATGATGTAGGGATGTTGCAGTCAACGAGTACTTGGTTATCTAATTAGTTTTCCATGAAGGAATTGGGAGATGCATCTTTTATCCTAGGGATAAAGATTTATAGATATAGATCCAGAAGGATGATCGAACTATCCCAGTCCATGTACATAGACAAAGTGCTAAAAAGATTTAGCATAGAGGAATCCAAGCGAGGATTCCTGCCTATGAGTCATGGGGTTTCACTCTGTAAGGTTGTCTCCTAAGACACCTAAAGAGAGAGAAATGATAGCTAGCATACCTTATGCTTCTGCAATATGGAGCATAATATATGCAATGTTATGTACAAGGCCTGATATAGCATATGCTCTAAGTGTCACGAGAAGATATCAATCCAATCTAGGGGAAGAACATTAGAAAGCCATTAAGATGATCCTCAAGTACTTAAGAAGGACTAAGGATATCTTTATGATATACGGCAATGAAGAACTAAAACTGGAGGGATATGCATACTCTAGTTTTTAGTTCGATATAGATGATTCAAACTCCATGTCTAGATACATATTCACCCTGAATAACGGTGTGGTCAGTTAGAAGAGTTCCAAATAGGAGACCACTATAGACTCTACCACTGAAACTGAATATATTATTGCATCAGATGCAAAAAAAGAAGATATTTGTATAAGAAACTTCAACTAGGGGTTGGGTGTAGTTCCATCCATTGTTGATCAAGTTATGATGTATTGTGATAATAATAGAAACATTGCGCAAGAAAAAGAGCCAAGATCTCATCAAAGATCCAAGCACATAATAATGATATCACTTGATCAAAGAGATCATTGGTAGAAGCAACGTTATTGTGGATTGAGTTGCCTCAGCAGAAAATGTAGCCGCAAAGCATGGTCGCGTATATGATGGCAATCTTGGAACATGCCTCTAAGGCTTTGGTGTTAAATAAGTTCCAACTTGAGAGCTTTTTGAGATGGGACACCAAATAATTCAGTAAGACTCACACATATTGTAACACCCCCATTACTCCACAAGTAGATATATATTATAATTTGACATAATAGAACTTGTGTGCATGCATGGAATAATTTTTTTTAACACTTTAAGAAAAGATAAATCACTTCTTACATGTACAACCCTATTTAAAATACTTTATAACACATGTCATGTATATAGCAGGATCGGTATTTTTATAAAAGCTCAACACCCACAATGACCCAATATTTACATACTTATTTACAGTAAAGTTTTAAAAGCGAAATATAGTACCAGTCTAAAAATATAATACAACAGACTCAAAATATAACAAGCCAACAAAATAGACCAACAGGTCGTCATCCATGTACGCACTCTCTTAGCCACTTGCAGGAGCTCCAACCGCCGCCCAGCCAATAAAAGATGCTTCAAGTATCTCGTACTCACCTATAATGCATAAACTATATGAGCTAATACTCAGCAAGTAAAGATTATGCATGTCAAAGAATAATCCACAATATCAAGTCATACAACTTAAAATGCTATGCTCACAATGCAATGTTATGCATCAAAATATTTCTCTCAAAATCATTTCTTTATTGGGCCCCTCACCAACACTACTATCCCATTCACCGAAAAAGAGCTCTGTACACCGCCATAATACAATGACCAATAATCATATAAGCATGAAAATCCATGCATACTCATACGCATGCAAATCTATGCATGCGAACCTGCAAATCCATGCACAAAACCATGCAAATCCATGCATGCTTCAATGCACTAGTAGTAGTCAGCAAAATATTTTCCTTTCTCACAATCATGCTGTGCAATGCAAGATTTATCACAATGCACGTATATGATGCATGCACGTGCCAATGACAATGCCTATGTATGTATGCTCAATTGAGAGCCCTCTACTATGCACATATGATTTATGATATTACATATAATTCACACATCTACTATGTCTATGCATTGTAGTTGCAAATGAATCTTTACTTACCTTTCACTTGGTTGGTGGCTTAGTCTAAATTTGTTTAGTATTCCTCTCCAACCTTAGATGTAAATTAGCCTGTAATATTATCCAACATCAAGCACCATTCCCAATTTGTCAAGTTGAAAGCACAAAATCTCATACTAGACCTTAAACATCAAGCTATAAGCTAACAATCAAGCTTTCACAAACTAGAACCCAATATAGCCCCTCAAATACCTCAATTTCTCATCTTAAATACATGAAAACATCATGTAATTGAAGTATTATAACTCTAATAGCATGTGCCTAATTTTTAACACTCAATAGCAACATGTCTAGGTTGAAACATGTTAAGTGATCAAATATGGCAGATTCACATTTTCATATTTTCTTGCTGTCAAGTTTAGTTGCATGATAATTTTAACATCCCTAAGCATATCCAATCACTCCCAAATTTTTACCACACTTAGATAACATGTATATAAATGTAAACATATCATATAATTACTAAAAATCACAGATATATCTTTCCAAGTTCAGCTCTCTTCACGATATACTGAAACAGATTGTTTCCTACCGTGACAGTTTTGCACACTTCATGACATTAATGGTTTTGGCACCATTAAGTATATTCAATCACTCCAACATTTTTACCATACTTATATAACATATATAAGGATACAACCAGGTCATAATATTACAAAAAAATAATGGATTTAGCTCCCTTAATTTAGTTTCCTTCACAGCACACCAAAACAGATTTTGCTATTTTGGCAGTTTGAGTGTTTCTCCAATATCATTCTCTATTTCAATTTCCAACTGATAAAACTTCATTCCAATACTCTTAACTCTTATATGGTCATGTAAATGATAATAATTATTAGGTTTTATTCAACATACCATACACTTTTGAAGCCTAAAACACAAGAAAATAGTAAGATGACAGTTTCTGCCACAAGTATTTCCTATTAAGTGTTTGTCATCAAAAACCCTTTCTTTGTGCACCAAAGTCTAACTAAAAACTTCCTAACACTTTTATAAGAGATATTGAAAGCTTAATAAACAATAAAACCATTCATAATAATCTGAAAACCAAAGGCAAAACCATAGATAAGTGTTACCTATGCAGATTTTGAAGTTAACTTGATGGTAATCACTTCTCCTTTGCTTTTCTTGCTTTTATTTCATCTTGGAATCAATTTGGATCACTTGGAGACCTTAAGGTGTGTGTTTGGAAGATGAAAATGGCTGAAATGAGGGTCTGGTCATTGCTTAAGGGAGAAGGGTTTGAGGTGTTAGCTTAAGCTTAATAAGAAAGTATGAGGTGGCAAGTAAATAGCAAAATCTGATTTTCTCCCTTATCTTGCAGCCCTAATCTTGTGTGTCTCACCTATTTTTATTTGGATGCAACCTATCTTAGTCACCATTCATTCCCATAGTTATTTCCTATGTCCATTCATTCGATCTCCAAACCGATTCACATCCGATTCTTAACGAAATATCAAGTTTGCATTTCTAAAATCATGTGCATATATGGGCCTTGTAATAGGACACTTAAATCACATTATATCATGTCTAATATCCCAAGTATGTTAATTTACAAATATATACTTTTGAAATAACTTGATCAAATCAAATTAAACCGTATAAGTTTACTAGTAATACTTTTAACACTTCCAAAATTATAACCTATATATATCCCATCTATATCTAATATTGATCCACCTCATTTTCTTCTTATTTCAATATAAAATCAACTACTTAGATTAGAAAATTCAATAACTAATATCGTGCAAGAACTTCAGAATTAAGTTTAATATTCAAGAATGTCGTATAAAATGAAATAAATTATGCAATATCAATAGAAATGCAAATAGCATATAAATTAACACGTAATGCATGAATCATATTTGGCCATGTGAGTAGTAAGAGGCTCGGGTATCACACATATGATGCACACTTATGAGACGAGGATGTCACATTCTATTAGCATTAGCATAAAGACATAAGTGCATATATGTGGGTGCTTGTTAGGGAATAAGTACACCGAACATGCCCCACAAGAAATTTTTAGCTGGAGGCTTTGTCTATCGAAATAAGAATTTCTGTATTGCGATAGTACATGGCTAGTCCTAGGACTTGAGGCACAATGGTAGCCTTGGTTGCATCTTTTAGCACTTTGATATATCTTTTGATTGCTTGACAATCATAAAGTGTGTATGTTGGGTGTTGCACTGGTGTGCATAGAGGTTTGTCAGTAGCCAACAAAGAATTTGACACTTATCTTTTTAAATAAAAAAATCACTTATATTTTCATAGTTCGTGATTTAAAGACTTTGGCCAAGGCACGATGAATTATGATTCATCAAGAATCATTAGAACTTGAAATAGGATCATAGATATTGAATGATTTAGGATTTTGACTTATAATCCATACCTTAGATTCAATCGGAAGATTAGTGTTCAAAATGACCATACGTGTATGGAACTCACAAATGAAATAGGTTTACTTGCTATTTTACCTAAGACTAGTTTCTCATGATTACTTGCTAGGTGTTTTTATGGATAGTGAGGTTCTTTGAATTAAGGAGTTAATTTCAAGAGAATTAATTAATTGGAATAATTGTTATTTATAAGTTGTAAATGTTGCAAGCCCACTACTAGTTTAGTAGTGAACGTAAGAAGGTCACACATTTTTATGAAAAATAGCATTTCTAATTTTAGAATTTATCTAATGATTGGGAATTAATTAATTAATATTGATTAAATAATTAATTAAGGGTTCTATTTAATTTAATAATTAAATTAAATTATTCAATTAAGTAATTGGATTATTTAATTGCACCTAATTTGATTAAGAAGCCCAACTGGAGTAAATTAAATTAATCAATTGGATTGATTAAATTGAGATTGAATAAATTGGATTGATTTGTTGATTTTTGAGTCCAAGCCTAAAAATTAATGTAGATCACTTAAGAAGACCATTAAAATATGAAGAAAATAAATTCAATAGAATATGATTTATTTAATTAACATATTTATAGATAAATAAATAAAGTGATAGATTTTGTGGGATAAAATCGGCCACTATGGTTTAATTTATATATAAATATAATTTTAGTATATATATTTGATATATATCTATCTTGATATTATTTGAATTGTTCAAATTAATATCAAGAATGTATGTAGATAATTTTTATGATTAATGTAGTTTAAAATATGTCCACATACAAAGGAGAGAGAAACATGGAAGATTTGTTGGAAGATTTGGAATCCTTCCAAGATAAGACTTTAAAGTAGTTCAAAATTGACTAACTCTCCAAAAGTTGGAGAAAAATTAAATTTTCAGCCCCTATTTATAGGGATGACTGAAAATTACAAGATTTATTCATCAAAATTAAGCAAAAATTATTTTGTTTAAGTCTTTTATTTTTCTCTCCAAGAAAAGAAAAAAAAAAGAAAGAAAAAGAATTATGTTTTCTTGTAATCTTGATTTTCTTGTTCTTTAAAAAAAATCACTGCTGCTGGGCGATGGACAACCATCGTGCTGCTCATCACACTGTTGTTAAGTTCGTTTTATTTTAATTTTTTAGAATTTTTAAAATTAAATATTAATTTTAATAATTTTTGAAAAATTATTTTTTCAAAAAAATTATGGGAAGATCATGAGTCAATGGACCAATGTAATTAATTTTATTTAATATTTTAGGGTTTTAAAATGGGGTCTGCGAGCCTCTTATTCAATCTATGTAAGTTATTTATTTTTCTACAAAGAGAGTAGAATTGGTGGTGAGGTTTTTCATTTTCTTTGGAAGATAAAGGAGAATCAAGAAGGAGGTTCCAATAAAGGCCCATATTTGTATGAGATATAATTATGTAATAGAATATATTCTATTCCATTTTATTACCCTTAAACTGACCCTAGGTCCTTTTTTTGCTCAAATGGACCACGTAGGACTAGTTCATGATCATCTATTTATTTAAGTATGTGTTAGATGCATGCTTAGGATTTTATTTAAAGTTTTTATGCTTGTGCAATGATATTATGATGTCATGCATTAAATAACCAACCTGATTTAAATTATGGTGAGGTTTTTGATAAAATTAAACCCACTTAATTTACAAAAATTAAGTGAAATAGTTTTTAAAAAATTCAATTTCAAACAAAAATAGACAAGTTAGGTAGGACCTACCGTTCCGTACCTACCATCAAAGGTAGAGACATGACGACTGCTACCGCACTTGATTACTGGCCATGTGTCATGGGGTAGTCTTGTGTTAGAAAGCTGTGATCTCTACCAAGTATAGAGATGCTCGTGGGATGGAATCATCATTATGTTAGCCATGAGTCATGGGATATCTTGATGCTCTATCTACACAAACATTTGATAGGTATTGTTTGACACTTAGTACCATATGGGGTCATAAAATTGGGGTATATGAGAAGAGGTAAGGCAAAATAAATTTGAGGGTTCTATAGTGATACAATCATCAAAGAGTTGACTACAGATAGAAATATTTCATGGGCTCATAAAATTAGGGTGTGAAATATTTCCGTTGGACCTCAAGCCTACTAGGAAATTCAATTCCCCTAAATTCCATTAGGGGTGATGGAATTCAAAGAAAAAAGTAGAAGATATTTAGTATTAAAGACCTTATATTAAATGAATATATTTTTTCCATAGTTTACTTATTTTCTGCTTTGTGCATATTTTGTAGATTTTTTACTAAAATGGGAAAGAATCCACTTGGAACAATCTATGAACAAAATAAATTAACTGGAATTAACTTGAGTCTACTATGAAAAAGGACAAGTCTGTTTCGTTTGTTAGATCCTCTTTTGGATCAAAGGCTAAATGGCCCAAGAAAGAAAAGTGGAAAGAAAAGGGTTCCTCTAAGCACAACAAGTTGAAGGCGAAGCATGGTGTCAAGAAGATTTCTTCTCAAGCCAATGACAAGTTTCATTACTGTAGCAAACCAGGGCACTGTAAGAGGAACTGCAAGGAGTTTCTTACAAGCCTGAAGAGTTCAGTTATATATTTTGTTGAAGTTAACTTGTCTATTAATAATACTTCTTAGGTATTAGATACCGATTGTAGCTCACATATGTTCAATAATTTGCAGATGATAACAAGAAGTAGGAGGCTGGATAGAGGAGAGACGATGTTAAGGATGGGAAATGGAGCAAGAGTTATTGCATTAGATATAACGACCATTAATCCAGCTTTTGAGAATAGTTCTGTAGTTGTTTTAAAAAAATTGTTTTTTTGTTCTGGATATTGTTAAGAACATTATCTATATTCTAGTTTTGGATAGAGAATGTTTTAAATTTACTATTAAGAATGGAAATTATTCCATTTTCAAACATTCTAATTTTATCTACTCTAGTTCTTTGATGAATTATTTATATATTATTACTCCCCATAAACCCA
This sequence comes from Paulownia fortunei, assembly GCA_019321725.1. Taxonomy (NCBI): domain Eukaryota; kingdom Viridiplantae; phylum Streptophyta; class Magnoliopsida; order Lamiales; family Paulowniaceae; genus Paulownia; species Paulownia fortunei. The sequence continues at coordinate 12,752,674 of CM033111.1, read as the reverse complement.
TATTCACAATTCAACAAAAAAAAATTAGATAATCATAGTTCCATGAGCCTATGGCACACAAGATTAGGACATATTTATGAGAAAAAGATTAACAAATTAGCATAATTGCTTCATCTAAAGGACGAGCAAGAACTGCCAACATTTGAATCATGCCTCAAAGGAAAGATGACCAAATCACCATTTGTTGGACAAGTGGAGCGAGCCAAGTATCTATTAGATTTGATCCATATAGAAGTATGTGCGCCACTAAGTGTTAGTGCCTGCAGGAACTATAACTACTTCTTAACCTTACCAATGACTTCTCTAAGTATGGTTATATGTACCTTTAAGGTACAAGTCCGAAATATTTGAAAAGTTCAAAGAATTCAGAACCAAAGTAGAGAAATAAACTGGATTAAATATAAAGACTCTTGATCTGATGGAGGAGGTGAATACTTAAGCACATAATTTTTAGATTATCTAAAAGAGAATGAGATTCTCTCGCAGTGGACTCCTCATGCTACTCCACAACTCAATGGAGTTGCGGAATATAGGAATCGAACCTTGTTGGACATGGTTCATTTTCTATGAAGAGCTTCACTACACTGCCTCTTTCATTCTGGGGTTATGCCTTAGAAACAGCAGCATACCTATTAAATAGGGTGCCACCTAAAGCCATGCCCAAAACACCATATGAGATGTGGTGTGGAAATACACCTTCCTATAAATACCTTAGGGTATAGGGTTGTGCTGCTTATGTGAAGTAGCAAGTAGGAGATAAGTTGGATATAAGATCCAGCTTATGCAAGTTCATGGGGTGATACATAGGAGTCTATTGGATACTATTTCTATGATGCCTTAAAGTAAAGGGTGTTTGTTTTGAGAAATGCTACCTTTCTTGAAGAAAAGTTTCTTTAGAGAGAAGTTGCAAAGTTGTGGAGCTTGAAGAGGTTCAAGAACTATAGAGCATCCCAATTATCGCAGTAAATGATACATCAGCTGATACTGGACCTTTTGAGGCCCAACATCTTTATAGATCTAAAAGGGCCTCAAAGGTATCTAATGGGTACGACCTTTTGTTATTCAACAGAAAAAAGCGACTCCACTTGGATAATGATCCAAGAAGCTAGAAAGAGGCAATATCTGACATCGACTTGAAGAAGTGGTGAGAAGATATGCAGTCCGAAATGGACTCCATGTACTCCAACAAAGTATGGACCTTGGTGGACCCACTATAGGGAAATGTTCCCATTAGCTACAAATGAGTCTACAAATAGAAGCTTGGAGTAGATGGAGAGGAAGTGACCTATAAGGCACATTTGGTTGTAAAAGATTATACTCCGAAGCAAGGAATTGATTATAAGAAAGCTTTTTCACTAGTAGCGATGCGTAAATCCATTCGAATATTACTAGCCATATCTGCATATTATGATTATGAGATATGACAAATGGATGTGAAGACTACTTTCCATAATGGAAACATTAAAGAAGCGATGTCTGACATCAACTCGAATAAGTGGCGAGAAGTTATACGTCAGAGATGGACTACATGTACTCCAACAAAGTATGGACTTTGGTGGACCCACCATAAGAAATTATTCCCATTGGCTGCAAATGGGTCTACAAGCGAAAGCTTGGACTAGATGGAGAGGTAACGACCTATAAGGAATGTTAGTTGCAAAAGGTTATACTTAGAAATTAATTATGAGGAAACATTTTCACCAGTAGCGATGCTTAAATCTATTTGGATATCACTGGCCATATCTGCATAATATGACTATGAAATATGGAAAATGGATGTGAAGACTGCTTTCCATAATCGAAATATTAAAAAAGAGATTTATATGAAGCAGTCAGAAGGCTTTATATTGAGCGGGAGCAAAAAAATAGGTTTACAAGCTCTAGAGACCTATTTATGTACTCAAACAAGTTTTGAGGAGTTGGAACATTCGGTTTGATGAAACAACCAAAAAGTTTAATTTTCATAAGAACCCGGATGAACCATGTATCTATAAGAAAGTTAGTGGGAGCGTAGTTACATTTGTTATGCTCTACGTTGATGACGTCCTACTCATTGGGAATGATGCAGGGATGCTAGAGTCAATGAGGTTTTAGTTGTCTAATTAGTTTTCCATGTAGGACTTGGGAGATGCATCTTTTATCGTAGGGATAAAAGTTTATAGAGATAGATCAAGATGGATGATCGGACTATCCAGTCTATGTTCATAGACAAAGTGCTAAAAAGTTTTAGCATGGAAGAATCCAACAGAGGATTCTTGCCTATGAGTCATGGGATTTCACTCTCTAAGGTTATGTCTTCCAAGACACGTGAAGAGGGAGAAAGAATGGCTCGCATACCTTCTGCTTTTGTAATAGGGAGGATAATGTATGCAATGTTGTGTACAAGGCCTGACATAGCATATATTCTAAGCATTACGAGCAGATATCAATCCAATTTAGGGAAAGAACATTGGAAATCCATTAACATGATCCTCAAGTACTTGAGAAGGACTAAGGATATCTTTCTAATATACGGCAATGCAGAACTAAAACTGGAGGGATATACAGACTCTAGTTTCAAGTCTAATATAGACTACTCAAAGTCCATGTATGGATATATATTCACCTTGAATGGTGGTGCGGTCAGTTAGAAGAGTTCCAAGCAAGAGACAACTGCAAACTCTACCACCGAAGCTAAATATATTATTGCATCAGATGCAACAAAAGATGTTTTTTTGATAAGAAACTTTATTCAAGGGTTGGGTGTAGTTCTATCCATTTTTGATCCAGTTATGATTTACTGTTATAACAATGGAGCCATTGTACAAGCAAATGAACTAAGATCTCATCGAAGATCCAAGCACATAATGAGATGATATCACTTGATCAGAGAGATCATTGGTAGAGACGACGTTATTGTGGATTGAGTTGCCTCATAAGAAAATGTAGCATACCCACTTGCTAAGCCCTTACCTAGAAGGTATTCAATGGACATCTCGAGAAGATGCCACCTTAGATACATGGGCAATTGGAGCTATGGCAAGTGGGAGATTGTTAGAGTAGGATGCCTAGCACCCCAATTATATTGCGTGTATTGTACTCTTTTTCTTTTATATAGACAATGTTACTAGAAATTATATTAATAAAAAAAGTATTTTCTTTATCTTATATATTGCATCTTTTATTTCCATCACATTAGATAAAGTCCTTAGACCAAATTTAGCTATGGGCATGGTCGCGTATATGATGGCGATCATGGAACATGCCTCTAAACCTTTGGTGTTAAATAAGTTCTGAGTCGAGAGCTTTTTGAGATAGGACATCAAATAGCTTAATAAGACTAGCATATACGATGCATGCTCGTGAGACAAGGATGTCGTATTCTATTAGCATTAGCATAGAGACGCAAGTGCATGTATATGGGTGCTTGTTAGGGAACAAGTACACTAAATATGGCTCGTAAAAAATTCTTAGCTGGAGACTTTGCCTGTCGAAATAAGAATTTCTATGTTGCAATAATACACGACTAGTCCTCGGACTTGAAGTACGATGGTAGTCTTATGTGCATCTTGTAACACTTTGATATATCTTCTGATTGCTTGACAATCACAAAAGAAGGTATGTTGGGTGTTGCATTAGTGTGCATGGAGGTTTGTCAGTAGCCAACATAGAATTCGACACTTGTTTTTATTAAAAATATGATAATCTCCTATGTTTTCATAATTAGTGATTTAAAGACCTTGGCCAAGGTAGGATGAATCGTAATTCATTAGGAATAATTGAAACTTGAAATGGAATCACAGTTATTGAATCATTTAGGATTTCAACCTATAATTCATGCCCTTGATTCAATTAGGCGATTAGCTTTCGAAAGGACCGTACGTGTATGGTACTCACAACTGAAATAAGTTTACGCACTTTTTTACCTATGACTACTTAGCCATGATTACTTGCTAGGTGTTTTCATAGATAGTGAGGTTGATAATTATTATTCATAAGTTGCGAATGTTGCAAGCCTACTGCTAGCTTAGTAGTGAAGTTAAGAGAGTCACACATCTTCATGGAAAGTAACACTTCTAATTTTGGTATTTATCCAATAGTTGGAAATTAATTAATATTGATTAATTAATTAATTAAAAGTTCTATTTAATGTAGTGATTAAATTATTTAATTAACTAATTAGATTAATTAATTAGATCTAATTTGATTAGCAAACCCACTTGAAGTAAATTATAATTAATCAATTGGATTGATTAATTTGGGATTAAATCAATTGGATTGATTTGTGGATTTTTTAATCCAAGCCTAAAAATTAAAGTGGATCATTTAAAAAGCCACTAGAATATGAAGAGAATAAATTAAATAAATATGATTTATTTAATTAACATATTTATAAATAAATAAATAAAGTGACCAATTTTTATAGGATAAAAATTGGCCACTAGAATTTATTTTATATAAATATATTTTTGGTATATATTTGATATATATCAATTTTGATATTATTTGAAGAGTTCAAATTATTATCAAGAATGTATGTAGACAATTTTGATAACTAATGTAGCCTCCAACAAGTCCATATACATTGGAGAGAGAAAAAGAGAAACGTTGTTGGAAAATTTAGAATCCTTCCAAGATCAAATTTTGAAATAGTTCAAAATTGACAAACTCTCCAAGAGTTGAAGTAGGAGAAACTTTTCAGCCCGTATATATAGGAATGGACAAAAATTTCATGAAACAATTAGCAAAAAAAGTATTTTGTTAAGTCTTCTATTTTTCTCTCCAAGAAAAGAAAATAAAAGAAAGAAAAAGTAAAAGTATTTTCCTGAAATCTTGATTTTCTTGTTTTTTTTTAAAGAAAACTAGTTTCTTGATATTCTATTTACATTCAAGTTTCAAGAACTTAAAAAATCAATCTTTATTATTCTTGAAAGTTTGTTCTTAATCCATTATTTGGATAAAAAAAGCAAAAGTTACTCTGGATCAAGATTAATAAACGATTAAAAGTTTACTAGCGAATCCTTTTAATTGGTGTTATTTTTCATATTGTGGACCTGATAGAGGAGAGACACTTGAAACCCTACGAGTGCTGAAAGTCCAGGATAAGTAATTGATTACTTCATTCCCTACAATAATCGGAGTATACAAAAGGTATAATCCGAATTAATATATCTATTTTATATATATTCACTTGAATAAGTATGATCGATAGAATTTCTTTCGAATCGAGGGGACAAATTTATATTTTTATAAAAAATTTAATTTTCCATTGTACATGCTCCTATTATTATAGCGAACCTAATAGTCGCGACATCGCATTAGGCACCGTGGCACCAGACAAAATAGGGGACTCGGGTTGCGGCGATGGAAGGCTTACGCTGCGGTGCGAGTGGCCAAAAATTGACTAAGAGCATAGAACCTTTAGGTGTTGCGGTGCCAGTGGTCCAAAGAAGAAACAAAATAGTTGTGGAATTTTGAGGGACAAGTGACAATCTCATCCATTCATAGAATCTCCTTGTTATCCAACACTACACCCTCACACACCATGTGACACTCCATTAGATACACTATATACACACAATTACATCACATAATTGATACATACACAAATGCTTACATATAATTCTTGAACAACACACAAGAGAATTAATTCACCATACAACTCATAAAACACAAAGACTCTTCATGCAAATTCACTCACACTCTTTCTCTCCATCTAAAACACATATTTCTCCATATTTTTCCACACACTACATCTAGAACAGCTATTACCCATTCACTAAGGAGCTTTGGGATTTGAAGATAAGAAGAGAATGAGCTTCATTTAGGCATTGAAGATCTTGAAGAAGAAGTAAAGAATCATTTACTGGTTGTAGCTTCTACTTTAAGTTTTTCTTTCATTTTGTTTAGTTCTGAGAAAATTGTAAGGATCATGATGTTGACAAACACTTGGTGCTTGTTTAATTTCAATATAAGCTAAACTATTTTTTTCGCGGCTTGGAAAGCCATTTCTATGGAGTTATAAGTTGATGTTTATATTATGATTGGAATGTTTCTTTTATTGGAATAAGCATATGCTATGTGTTTAATGCTTCTTGAGATTTGGCCAATTTCAAGTTGATTCTAATTATTGCAATTAGGCCAAGAGATAAGGTTGTAGGAATGGATCAGGTAGTATATGCCATGGACTAATCCTTATAGAGATATAGGTATAGGTACATGCGGTACTCATAGACTTGGCCATCAAAAGCTAGTGGAATTTACAAAGCTTTTTAGCATTCTTAGTAAGATGGCCTGTAGCTAGAATGGCATTGGTGGTCTACTAGGGGTAGATTTTGCCCATGTCGTGAGAAAACACCAATTACAATAGGAAGACCTGCCATCACACACGTTACATCATTCTAATTCACAATTAAGCTAGGTTCATATCGACATAGGATGGCCAACCAATGACTTAACTCTCCTGAGTATTGAATTCAATCTCTTTGGACTATAATTATTTTTGTTTGATTTGTTAGTTCTTACATTTTAATCAACACTACAATATCCTTCAGTTAAATACAGCTTAGGTAATCTACACTTAGACACTCATACACGCACTCATTTGGGAAACGATACTCTTCTCATTTTTTATTACTTGTTGACACTATGCATTTGCAGGTTTTGTTACCACTATTTTGGGGTCACCATATTTTTGGTGCCATTATCAGGGTGTGTGTATTTATGTGATAACAAAGTTGATTGTCTAGTTGTAGTTTGACCATTTTATTTGCTTTATTTTTATTTTTTTGCTTTTGCTTTTGATTTTGTTTTTATTTATTTTATTTTCTTTGAACAAGCTACTTTGAGAGTTCTTATTTTTCATTGTAGGTGTTGTTAGTGTATGACCCTATTGTCTATAAAGGATCTTGTGCCATACGACCCAAAAATTGAAAGAACTCTTCCATTATTGATAGAGAATCAAGAAAGAAAAGAATAACCAACAACGAGAGAGACATGGAGAATAGATCATTATTGAATTATGCCAAAACTTTAGTCAACGTGACCAATTCAAGTATTAGGAGGTCAGCAATACAAGCAAACACCTTTGATATTAAACCGATGATCATTCAAATGATACAAACTTCAGTGTAATATGGTGGTTTACCTAGTGATGACCCCAATGCCCACATCACAAACTTCTTGGAGATCTATGACATATTCAAGCACAATGGAGTGATCGATGATGCTATTAGGCTAAGATTGTTTCCATTTTCCATAAGGGACAAATCTAAGAGTTGGCTTAATATATTTCTCATCGGATCAATCACCACATGGGATGCTATGGCACAAGCTTTCCTTGCTAAGTATGTTCCACCTTCCAAAACTGCCAAAATGAGGAATGACATTACAACATTTGTGCACTTTGAGTTGGAATTCTTGTATGAAGGTTGGGAGAGTTTCAAAGATTTACTGAGGAGGTACCCACATCATGGTTTACCTACATGGCTTCAAGTGCAAACATTCTATAATGGTTTATCACCCACTAACCGAGCAGTGATAGATGCAGCGGCGGAAGGTACAATCATAAGGAAAACTTCGAAGGAGGCATATGAATTATTGGAGGAAATGGCATCTAATAGTTACCAATGGTAAACGGATAGAATTTTAGGAAATAAAGCAGTGGGAGTTGATACCATTAACACATACTTTGCCTTTTTGACTCAAATCAAAGCATTAAACAAGAAGATTGATAACATGAGTGCTTCAACGATGAAGGTTCAAACCGTTGTGTATGAGTTATGTGGAGGTGGACATTATAGCACCAAGTGTCAAGTGGGGAACCTATTTTTATCCTCATCCACGCAAACCAATTATGTTGGGAATTTCATTAGGCAAGTGAACAATCCTTATTCCCAAACATACATCCCGAATGGAAGAATCACCCAAATTTTAGATTGGGAGGTCAAATTAGCTAAGGTACATCCCAAGCCAATCAAAACATGGCTAAACCTCCACCACTTGGTTACCCACCCCAAGAGAAAAAAATCAAAATTTGAAGAGCTTGTCGCTAAGTTCATTGTTAACACCAAAGCGAGAATCCAAAATAATGAGGTAACCTTACGCAATTTAGAGACTCAAATCAGTCAAATTGCAAGCATGCTTGTCGGGCATGCTCAAGTGATATTTCCAAGTGACATGGAGAAAAATCTAAAGTGCATGTTAAGGCCATCATTTTAAGGAGTGGAAATTAAGTAGATTTGAAGGTGAAGAAAGTTGAATCGCAAGAGGGGGAGTCAATCCCCAATGATAAGAGAGAGGATCCTCAACAAAAAGGAGAAAAATGAGCATGCATCAACATCAAAACCTAGCACTTCTCCAAAGGGGTCATACTCAATGAAGTGATAAGTGTTCCTCCCCCTTTTCCTATGCTATTGAAAAAGTAAAAGTTAGACATGTAATTTTCAATATTTTCAAAAGTCTTTGAAAAGTTGCATATTAACATACCATTTGCTGATGCTTTACTTCAAATACCTAGTTATGCTAAATTCTTGAAAGAGGTCTAACAAAATTAAATTGGAGGAACATGAGAGATGAACTTGATAACGAAGTGCCTGGCGATTGTGTAAAACAAGCTTCCTCCTAAGCTTAAGGACCCCGGGAGCTTCTCTATCCCTTATACTATTGTCCTATTTCATTTTTTGAAGTCTTATGTAATTTGGGTGCTAGCATTAATCTTATGCCAATGACTATTTTCAGGAAACTTGGACTTGGAGAGCCAAATCTTATAACGGTGTCATTATAACTTGCCGATTGATCCATCAAGTATTCTAAAGGTATCATTGAGGATGTGTTTGTCAAAGGTTGACAAATTCATATTTTCAGTTAATTTCTTTATTTTGGACATGGAGGAAGAAGTGGATATGCCGCTCATTCTAAGTAGACCCTTCCTAGCCATGGGTAAGGCATTAATTGATGTTAAACTAGGGAGATGATCAAGTAATTTTTAATATGTTCAAAGTAAAGAAATATCTAGATGATGAGCATAGATGGTATAAAATTAATGCCCTTGACTATTTAGCTCTTGAATTTATGCATGAGAATAGATTAAAGGATGAGGTGGAGGCAAGTTTAGTTCTTCCAAGGAAGAGAATGAGGATGATGAAGAGATACGGGATGTTTTGGCTAGTTTGAAGGCCAACCCTCCTTACAAAAAAAATGCTCAACCATGTTTTGAACTATTGGAGAGGCTTCCCTCTACACAACAAAAGCCATCTATTGAGGAGCCTCCTGTAATACCCAAGTCTCACATTACTCACTTGGTCAATATGATTCATGCACTATACACTACTTATACGCTAATTTGCATTAACATCTACATCGCATCTTTTATAGCATTCTTAATCATTATACCTCTAATGCTATCACTTGATGTTAGTGGTTGAGATCCTACAACCTAATTAAGTGATTATATATTTAGATAAGATAAAGAATAGATTGATCAATATAATGGATATTCATAGGTTGTATGTTATAATTTTAGAAGAGTTAAAGATGTCACTAGTAAGCTTATATGATTCAATTCGATTTGATAGAGTTGTTTGAAAGGTATACATCTATAGATTAACATACTTGGGATATCAAACATGATATAATTTGATTTAAGTGTCATAATACAAGGTTCATATGCGCATGTGATTTTAGAAAATGAAAACAAGACAATCATTATCGATTGGTTTGGAGATCGAATGAACGGTTAAGAAATTAGGGCATAATGTATTATCCGATCATATGGAGATTAAAGTAGGTTGTAAATAGATAAATAAGTAATGAGAAACACTAGATTAGGGCTGTATAAGGTGTGAAAAATATTAGATTTGAACCACAACTTGACACCTCAACCTTGCCACCTCAACTTTTGCCACCTCAAGCTTCCTCCCCAACCTTTCTTCATTTCTACCCTTGAACCTCGACCAAAAACTATTTTCTGAGCTATTTCACTTCCAAAACCCTCATATTGAATGTTAGAAATTTCTCTCAAGTAATTCCAAGTAAAGAAAAAAAAGTGAAGAAAGCAAAGGGAAGTAAGGAGGAGCAAGTTGAATCTAAAATTTGTGCATAGGTGAGCTGTAATTCATGTTTTTGATTTAAGTTCTTGAATTGTTGAGGGTTTATAATTTTTAAAGCTTCTATTATTGATTATAATTATGTTAGGATGTTATATGTGGTCTTTTAGTTCACAAAAGAAGGATTTTTAGTTACAAAATCACAATAAAAATCACTAGGGATAGAAATTGTATACTTGCCAATTTTTTATATTTATGCTTTATATATGTATAATAACTTGATTAAAACCTGTGTATTTCACCATATATGTGTTTATATATGATTCTAGGTGATGTATGTAAGTTTAGAGAGGTTATAATTATATTATAGTGGATAATTAAAGAGGCGCTCAAAACTGTCTTATTTGAAATTCAGATTAAAACCTAGATAGCTTGGTGTTTAAGGTTGTCTTATTTGAAATTCACAAATTATGTTGCACAGGCTGTTTATATATATATATATATATATTATACATATTATTGGGAGGCTGTGACAAAGAGTGGTATCAAAGCACAGGTCTTGATTCTGTAGATTGTCCATATACATGATCTTTGAACTTGTGGAGCATAGTCATGCCAGTAAGTTTTATTTTATGTTATATTTTATTATATATTTCATGAATTATATTGCCCATTTGTTATAAATAAAATAGTATTGTAGTCATGGTGAGAATAAGGGGTGAAAGTAGTAGTGGAGCCAGAACCCCAAGAGAGCAGACACCTATTCTGAATAATGATTATGATGTTATCATCGATTGACTTACAGAGCTTGTTGAACGATAATCAGAACAGATTCAACAACTTATCCAGCAGAGGGATATAGGTGGAAAACCATGGGCTGAAATGGTTCAACCACAACCCCGAGTAGAACAGGTGGAGATAGTTGGGGAAAGATTCAGAAAATTGAACCCACTGGTGTTTGAGGATACACTAGATCCTATAACTGCTGAGGATTGGTTGAGAACTCTTAAAAATATGTTTCACTACAGTAGAGTTTCAGAAGAAGAGAAAGTGATGTGTGCATCCTTTATGCTTCAAGGCAGTGCTGGACATTGGTGGGATACAATGAGAAACATTGAAGACATCACTGTTATGACTTGGGATAGATTCAAAGATTTATTTCGAAATAAATACTTCAAAGCTACAGTTCATGCAATGAAGATAAATGAATTTATACAGCTATGACAAGGAACTATGACAGTTGGAGAATACGTTCACAAGTTTGAACAGCTATCCAGATTTGCCACACATATGGTCAATATTGATACATTGAAAGTTGAAAGGTTTCTTGAAGGCTTGAGACCAGAGCTATATAGAGATGTGAATATGGCAGGAATCTAAGGAGTGACATACTCACAAGTTGCTAAGAGAGCTTTAGTGGTAGAACAAGCTGAACTTAGAATTTCTCATGCTCAGGAGATTCGATGCCAATTTAAGCAAGGACAGGGGTAATGATGGGTTGGAAATGAAAAGAAGAGACCGTTTCAAATGCAGAATCAAAGTTTCAAATTCCCAATTATATCAGCATTAAGAGCACAAAGATTATTAGATAGTGGTTGTGAAGGATATTTGGCGAATGTTATGAGCATTGAAGAACAACACCATCTTATTCTTAGTGAAGTGCCAGTTGTTTAGGAATATCCAGAAGTATTTCCTGATGATCTTCCTAGATTACCACCAGACCGTGAGATAGAGTTTGTCATTGAACTAAATCCAGGAACACATCTAATATCTAAAGCTCCATACCGAATGGCACCAGCTGAGTTGAAAGAATTGAAGATACAATATAGGAATTATTAGATAAAGGTTTTATCAGACCTAGCTTTTCACCATGGGATGCACTGGTTCTATTTATGCGTAAGAAGGATGGTACAATGCTACTGTATATAGACTACCGAGATTTAAATAAAGTTACAATCAAGAATAAGTATCCTCTGCCTAGAATAGAAGACTTATTTGATTAGCTCCAAGGTGCATCTATATTTTAAAAAATTGATCTGCGATCTGGTACCATCAACTGAAAATAAAAGAGGATAATGTCACCAAGACAACATTTAGCACGAGATATGGACATTATGAATTTTTAGTGATGCCATTTGGGTTGATAAATGCTCCAGCAGCTTTTATGTATTTGATGAACTGGGTATTTAAAAATTTTCTTGATAGATTTGTTATTGTGTTTATTGATGATATCTTGATTTACTCTAGCACAAAAGAAGAACATGGTGAACATCTATGAATGATTTTAGAGGTTTTGAAAGAGAAATAACTTTATGCTAAATTTAAGAAATGTGAATTTTGGATTGATCGACTGGTATTTTTGGGACATGTGATATCAGGAGTAGGAATATCTATAGACCCAAGTAAAGTAGAAGTTATTAATAGTTGGTTACAACCTACTAATCATTTAGAAGCACGAAGTTTTCTGGGTTTAGCTGGACATTATCGTAGATTTATGCAAGAATTCTCCAAGATAGCTTCTCCTTTGACACAATTAACCAAAAAATGTGCGATATTTAAATGGACAGATGCTTGTGAGAAAAGTTTTCAGGAATTAAAGAAGAGGTTAACTTCAGCTCGTATTCTTTCTATTCTATCGGGTACTAGAGGCTTTGTGGTTTATAGTGATGCTTCAAAAAATAGGTTGGGATGTGTATTAATGCAAAATGGTAAAGTAGTTGCATATGCATCCAGACAGCTTAAAGAGTATGAGAAGAATTATCCCACACATGATTTAGAGCTTGTTGCGGTGGTGTTTGCATTTAAGCTATGGAGATTATGTCTGTTGTATTATATTTTTAGACTGGTTCTATATTTTGCTTTTAAAACTTTACTATAAATAAATATGTAAATATTGTGATCGTTGTGGGTGTTGTGCTTTTATATAGTATGTAAATATTATGGTCGATTTGGGTGTTGTGCTTTTATATAAATTCTGATCCTGCTATATACATGACATGTGTGAGAAAGTATTTTAAACAGGGTTGTGCATGTAAAAAGTGATTTATCTTTTCCTAAAGTGTTACAAAAAAAAATTCCATGCATGAACATAAGTTCTATCATGTCAAATTATACTATATATCTAGTTGTGTAGTAATGAGGGTGTTACAGAGTGGTATCAGAGCCCAGGTCTTAATTCTGTAAACTATCTATGTATATGATCTTAGAACTTGTAGAGCGCAGCCACGCCAGTAAGTTTTACATTATCATATATTACATTACATATTCCATAAATCATATTGGCCATATGTTGTCAAACTTGTGAAAACAGCGCTGCAAAATGGTGAGAACTCATGGTGATAGTAGTGGTGGTGCCAGAGCACAGAGGAGTGAGACACCCACTCCGATTAATAATCGAGATACCATGATTAATCGATTAATAGAGTTAATTAAATGACAATCCAAATAAATTCAACAATTGATTCAGTAGAGGGATAATGATGAGCAACTGTGGGTGGAGGTAAACCAACAGCGGGCGAACTATATATATATGGTGAGAGAATAATTTAGGAGGCTGGATCCCCTAACATTTGAGGATGCGATTGATCCTACCACTACAGAGGACTGGTTGAGGACCCTGGAAAATATGTTCCAGTATAGCAGGGTGCCAGTAGATGAGAGGGTAATGTGTGCCACTTTCAGGTGGGGCATGATCAGCAGCATAAAGGACAATACTGCCATAAGCTGGGACAGATTCAAGGATTTATTCCAAAATAAATATTTCACGGCCCCAGTTCGTATGATGAAGATGAATGAGTTTATACAATTGCGTTAAGGAGCGATGGCTGTTGGGGAATATATTCGTAAATTTGAACAACTGTCCAGGTTTGCTATGCACATGGTCACCACTGAAGCACTAAAAGTAGAGAGATTTCTGGAGGGTTTGAGGCCAGAGTGATACCGGGATGTGAATATGGTGGGTACTCAAGGGGTGACATTTTCACAGGTGGCTGAGAGAGCACTAGTGGCAGAATAGGCTGACTTGAGAATCGCTCGTACATAAGAGGCTCGACAGCAATTCAGACAGTAGGGACAGAGATAGACTGTGGGGTAAAAGAGGCTGGTCCAATGCAGAAGTCGATCCAAATATACAAGTCGGAATTTAAATTTCAAGGAGAACAAGGTCAAAGTAAGAGGCCACGTGTCGAACAAGAAAAAATACCAATGCCAGAAGCTGTATGTCAAAAATATGATAATCGACATACTAGAGGCTGCTATGTAGATACCAGGATGTACTTTCGATGCGGAATATCAGGACATATTGCTAAATTTTACCCAGGTAAACAAAATCAGACCCGCCAAAGGAATGTACCAGCTAAGGTGTTCACCATAACCAGGCCGGATGTAGAGGCAAATCCATCGATGGTGATAGGTAAACATTATATTTCTAGTATTCCAACACTTATGTTATTTGATTCTAGAGCCACGCATTCATTTGTATCCACTGAGTACGTGAAGAGCTTAGGTAGAATACTAGATGTAGCAGAAATTAGTTATAGTGTAACAGTCCCTCTGGAGATGCTAGACAAACTAATTAGATTTTGAGAGCTTGTGTTATACTTGTTGAAGGTCTCACATGCTAATTTGATTGTACTGGAGATGAATGATTACGATGTTATTTTGGACATGGATTGGTTGTCAAAGTATGGGGCTACTATCGACTGTAAGAAAAAGACAGTGACATTTTAACTTTCTGGGAAAGAGTCTTTCACATTTGCCAGCATTGTGATGAATTTCAGATTTCCTATGATTTCAGCTGTGAAGACATAATGATTACTCAATAATGGTTGCGAAGGGTACTTGGTGAGTGTCATGAACATTGAGGAACAACACCTACCAAGTCTGAGTGAAATACCAGTGGTGCGGGAATATACTGAAGTATTCCCAGATGATCTCCTGGGACTGCTACCAGATCGTAAAATAGAGTTTGTATTCACATACAACTAGGAACATCTCCAATTTCTAAAACTCTCTATAGAATGGCTCCCTTGGAGTTGAAAGAATTGAAAGTACAATTATAGGAATTATTGGACAAAGGATTCATCAGACCGAGCTTTTCACCTTGGGGAGCACCAATTCTATTTCTATGTAAGAAGAATGGTACCATGAGACTGTGCATCAATTATCGAGAGTTGAATAAGGTCATGATTAAGAATAAATATCCGTTACCCAGAATCGATGATTTATTTGACCAACTTTAGGGTGCCATAATATTTTCAAAGATTGACTTACGCTCTAGGTACCATCAACTGAAAATAAAGGAAGAGGATATCCCCAAGACGGCATTTAGTACAAGATATGGGCACTATGAATTTTTGGTGATGCCATTCGGATTGACTAACGCTCCAGCAGCATTCATGGATCTGATCAATAGAGTGTTTAAGGAGTTTTTGGATAAATTTATTATTATGTTCATCGATGATATTCTAGTTTACTCCAGAACTAAAGAAGAACATGCCGCACATTTAACACAAATATTAGAGGTCCTGAAAGCGAAGCAATTATATGCTAAATTCAAGAAATGCAAGTTCTAGTTCGATCGCGTGGTATTCCTAGGACATGTTATATCAGGAGCGGGAATATCAGTAGATTCAAGTAAAGTTGAAGTATTCAACAACTGGATGCAGCCTACTAATCCTTCAGAGGTGCGCAGTTTTTTGGGTTTAGCTGGATATTACCGAAGATTTGTGGAGGGGTTCTCCAAGATTGCTATGTCATTGACATAATTAACTAGAAAAAAGGTAACGTTTAGATGGACAAATATATGTGAGCGAAGTTTCCAAGAGCTGAAAAAGAAGTTAACTTTAGCACCTATTCTCTCAATTCCATCAAGTACTGGAGGATTCGTAATTTACAGTGACGCATCAAAGAATGGATTAGGATGTGTACTGATGCAGAATGACAAAGTAATTATGTATGTGTCCAGACAACTTAAAAAGTACAAAAAGAATTACCCCACGCATGACATGGAACTTGCTGATGTAATATTTGCGCTTAAAATATGGAGGCACTATTTATATGGTGAACGATGCGAGATCTATACTGATCACAAGAACCTCAAATACTTCTTCACACAAAAAGAGTTGAATATGTGGCAACAGAGATGTAGAACTGGTAAAAGATTATGATTGTGTGATCAATTACTACCTTGGTAAAGCAAACGTTGTAGCTAATGCATTGAGCCAAAAATCCACACAAAGTACAATAGCTATGGCTTTAATTTAAAAATCAAAACTGAATAAGTTACAGAAAATTAATATAGAGATTTTACAGATAGGAGTAATAGAGGCAAAGTTGGCAGCCTTGATGCTTCATCCTACGCTAATTGATAGGATCAAACAAGAACAGCAAGATGATGAATATCTCATCAATATGAGAAAATATGTTGCTTCAGGGAAGTCTCCTAAATTTAAGATGACTCAGAATGATACTTTACAATTTAGAGGGTAGTTTTGTATGCCAAATATTGATAACATTCAGGAAGACATTTTAAAAGAGACACATTAAACCCCTCATTCAGTACATCCAGGGGCTACCAAGATGTATAGAGACTTGAAAATGGATTATTGGTGGCCAGGCATGAAAAAGGATATCGACCAGCATGTGGGGTAATGTCTAACATGTCAGCAGATAAAGGCCGAACATCAAAGACCCACAGGGACTTTGAAACCTCTACTTATTCCAGAATGGAAATGGGAAAGGATCACCATGGATTTCGTAACTGGTTTGCCTAAGACTACTAAGGGTCATGATGCTATTTGGGTTATTGTTGACAGATTGACCAAGTCTGCTCATTTCCTTCCCATATGTTTTACCTATTCCATGGATCGTTATGCCCAATTATACATTCAGGAGATTGTCAGACTTTATGGAGTGCCATTGTCTATAGTTTCTAATAGAGATTCAAGATTTTTGTCTGCTTTTTGGAGGAGTTTACATAAAGCTTTGGGAACACAGTTATCATTCAGTACAGTATATCATCCTCAGACGGATGGGCAATCTGAACGAATAATACAAATATTGGATGATATGCTCAAAGCCTATGTATTAGACTTCCAAGGTCAGTGGAGTAAATTCCTACCTTTAGTGGAGTTTGCATACAACAACAGCTATCAGACTAGTATTGGAATAGCTCCCTATGAAGCATTGTACGGCAAAAAGTGTAGGTCTCTGATATACTAGGATGAAGTTGGTAAGAAGAAACTTTTAGGCCCAATATGATTCGAGAGATGATAGAAGCCGTGTTACAGATTTGATAAAGAATGTAAACTGCCCAAACTCAACAAAAAAGTTATGCAGATCGATGAAGAAGGCATTGGAGTTTGCGATAGTAGATCAAGTGTTTTTGAAAGTTGCACCATTGAAGGGCATCATATGATTTAGGAAGAAAGGAAAATTGAGTCCCAAATACATTGGCCCATTCCGGTGATTGAAAGAATTGGTGATGTTTCTTACAGACTGGATCTGCCAACATCTGTGTCCTAAATATACAATGTATTTCATGTGTCTATGCTGAGGAAATATATTGCTAATCCCTCTCACATTCAGAAGAATGAACTAGTAGAATTAAAGGCAAATTTGAGCTACGAAGAAAAGCTTGTACAGATTTTGTTATGAGAAGTGAAGCAGCTAAGAAATAAATAGATTTCATTGGTTAAAGTGTTATGGAGAAACCAATTAGTAGAAGAGGCCACTTGGAAAGGGAGGACGAAATGAGAACTAAGTATCCTGAACTTTTTCGGTAAGTGAAATATCGAGAATGAAATTTTTATAAGGAGGGGAGGATGTGATACCTGAGCCTGTTACTACTCATATGGCCACATATGATTCATACATTACATATTAATTACGTGCTATTTACATTGGTATGACATCATATAATTCATTTTATTTTATACGGCATTATTAACCATTAAACTTAATTTTGAAGCTCTCGCACGGTATTAATTATCGAATCCCCTAACCTAACTGGTTGATTTTGTATTGAGATAAGAAGAAATTTGGTATCAATACAGTAAATAGTGCTAGGTTACACGTGGTAACCTTAGGAGTTCGAAACGTGTCACCGAAAAGTTTATAAAAAGGGAGTCAGTTTGATCATGAATTTTAATATTATATGTATATTTAAATCATACACTTGGGACAACTAGACATATAATACTATAATTTAAATATTATAGAACTAGGTTCATAGGCTTATAACACTTTCAGTGCATAAACTTATTAATCGGGCAAGAACCGATGATTTTTTGGGTGAAGAACCTAATGAACAGACATAGGAACTAGCTACGGGAATGAATGCTGATGAAGATAGGTTGCAACCAAATAAGAATATGTGAGACACACAAGATTAGGGCTACAAGATAAGAGAAAAAATTAGATTATACCATTACAAGCCACCTTAAGCTTATGCTACCTCATGCTTAGACTTATCAAACTAGCACCTCAACCTATTCTTCACTCTTAAGCTAACAGCCACGACTTGAACCTTCTTCTGAACTATTTCAGCTTCTAAATACATGGAAAAATATCTCTAAATAGGTCCTAAGTGATTCCAACCAAAAAAGGAGGCAAAACAAGCAAAGGAAAGGAAAAATAACCAAGTTCAAGTAGAAAACTGTGCAAGGTGAGCTTAACCTACGAGTTTGGCATGACTTTCAGATTTATTTTGAGGTTTATTGGATTATTAAGCTTTGAATATTATTTATAAATGTGTTAGGATGTTATTATATAGGCTTTGATGCAAAAAGAAAGGGTTTGTGGTTGAAAATATTTGATAGAAAACACTTGTGCTAGAATATGGAATGAATATGGTAGAATCTTGTGTTTTAGGCTTCAAAAGTATATGGTAGGTTGAATAAAACCTGTAATTATCATCATATACATGTTTATATATGAGTTAAGAGTATTAGAATAAATTTTGATCGGTTAGAAATTGAAATAGAGAATGATATTGGAGAAACACTAAAACTGCCAAAGTAGCAAAATCTATTTTGGTGTGCTGTGAAGGAGACTGAATTTGGGGAGCTAAATCCATTAGTTTAGGAAATAATATAACCTGGTTGTCTTTGTGTATATGTTATATAAGTGTGGTAAAAAGTTGGGAGAGATTGAATATACATAAGGGTGCCAAAACCATTAATGTTATGAAGTGTGCAAAACTGTCACGGTAGGAAAACAACCTATTTCAGTATGTTATGAAAAGAGCTGAACTGGGGAAGCTATATCCACGCGTTTTAACAATTCTATGATATGGTTACATTTATATACATGTTATCTAAGTGTGGTAAAAATTTGGAAGTGATGGATATGTTTAGGGATGTCAAAATTATCATGCAACTAAATTGGACAGCAAGTAAATATGAGAATGTGAATCTATCACATTTGATAATTTAATATATTTCAACCTAGACATGTTGCTATTGAGTGTTAACAATTAGGTACATAATATTAGAGTTATAATACTTCAATTATATGATGTTTACATGTATCTAAGATGAGAAATTAAGCTATTGGAGGGACTAGATTGCGTTCTAGTTTGTAAAACCTAGATAGCTTGGTGTTTAAGGTCTTAGTATGATATTTTATGCTTTTAACTTATCAAATTGGGAATGGTGCTTGATGTTGGTAATATTACAAGCTATTTTACATCTAAGATTGAAGGGGAACAATAAACAAATCTAGACTAAGCTACCAACCAAGTGAAAGGTAGGTAAAGATTCATTTGCAACTACAATGCATAGACATAGTAAATGTGTGATTTATATGTAATATCATAGATCATATGTGCAAAGCAGAGGATATACATTACTATCATTCATGTCCATTGAGCATACATACATGGGCATTGGCACGTGTATGCATCATATACGAGCATTGTGATAAATCTTGCATTGTATGGCATGATTCTGAGAAAGGAAAATATTTTGCTAACCACTACTAATGCACCGAAGCATGCATGGATTTTCATGGTTTTATGCATGAATTTGCAGGTTCGCGTGCATAGATTTACATGTGTATGAGTATGCATGGATTTGTATGCTTATATGATTATTGGCCATTAGACTATGGCGGTGTACATAGCTCTTTTTCGATGTATGGGATAGTAGCGTTGGTCAGGGGCCTAAGAAAGAAATGATTTTGAGAGAAATATTTGATGCATAAAATTGCATTGTGGGCATAGCATTTTGAGATGCATGACTTGATATTGTAAATTATTCTTTGACATGCATAATGTTTACTTGCTTAGTATTAACTCATATAGTTTATGCATTATAGGTGAGTACGATGATGCTTGAATCATTTTTTACTGGCTGGGCATTGGTTGGAGCTCCTGCAAGTGTTTGACAGAGTGTGTACATGGATGACGACCTGTTGGGCTATTTTGTTGGCTTGTTATATTTTGAGTCTGTTGTATTATATTTTTAGACTAGTTCTATATTTTGCTTTTAAAACTTTACTACAAATAAGTATGTAAATATTGTAGTTGTTGTGGGTGTTGTGCTTTTATATAGTATGTAAATATTATGGTCGATTTGGGTGTTGTGCTTTTATATAAATACTGATCCTGCCATATACATGACATATATGAGAAAGTATTTTAAACAGGGTTGTGCATGTAAAAAGTGATTTATCTTTTCCTAAAGTGTTACAAAAAAAATATTCCATGCATGAACACAGGTTCTATTATGTCAAATTATACTATATATCTAGTTGTGTAGTAATGGGGGTGTTACATAGTGTGTTTATGCCTATTTAAGTTCAAGAAGCTATGTTCTCAAAAATGATGAACACCTTGATGGAGAAACTATAGAAATTATGTCGCATTATGTAAATTTCCTCAAGGAGGACTAGCATACGAGAAGTCAAATAAAATCTTGCGCTATACGAGTTGTAAGATCCTCGAGTAGGCACTCAATTTTCTAGTGAGAATGATGTATTTTAAACTCATCTAGCAATAACTGGGATAGTGGGAGTAACCCTAAGTTAGTGGGAGTGTCTCACTTGAAAATGACACTCGTACACCACAAGCAAGAAGGAGTGCACATGAGTTATTCCCCATCATCTATATGAGATTAAGTAGGTATCCTTCATGACTACTTTTATGGATGTTGATAAGTTAACTTAGACTTTTGACTTCACTTGATGTTTTAAAGAAATAGTTGCTATGAAGGAAAAGATGAACCTAATGACTAAGAACAAAGTCTAGAGCTAGTTGATCTTTTGTCTAGGTAAAAGACCATTCGAAACATGTGGTTTCTAGAGGTCAAGTGCAAAGTAGATGGGCTAATTAACATCTGTATAACTCAACCAATGGCAAAATGTTTATGCCTAATTGTGGAGCGTAATTTTTTGAGATATTTTCTCTAAGTGGTAAGATTGTCTCAATTGGCCAAGATGTTATTAGTTATTGCCACTTTTATCTAGGTATGTCCTGGACGATTGAGGTTGATATACATAAATGAGGAGTAGATGATGAGATTTATGTAGATCTCGCCTAATGAATTCAAGAAATGGGATAAGAGCACAAAGATTGCTGATCGAGAAGCTCCATTTGTAACTTCAATTATCATCCAAGTAGTAGTGTTATTGATTTCATCTAGCTATCATTCTAATAGGCTTACGATGGTCAAGTAAGATCACTGAATATATGTCAACATAAATAAGAGAATTTAATTCTCACATATTTGGGCAATAATGTGATGACAAGAAGGGACATAAAGGTATCTCCACTTAGTAGTTGTTGTCCTTTATATTTAAATGGACATAGGAAAATTAGATGTATACTTGGTATTGTGATATCGAGTTTTTATGTGTATCTCACCAATCCTATTGACACTTCATGGTCAAATATTATGTTTTTAGTTATATTGAAATGCCTTAAAATGGAAGAAGAAAAGAAATGCTAGCTAGTATTATGCAAGTGTTGTGGAAGGTTTGATGTGCACTGGTGTGTACTCGACTATTGTTATGCTTGATAATTAGATTATTGGTGAGTGGATATCAAAGTAATCATTGACGCAATAATGTGATGTTATCAAGTGGATACTTAGATATCTTAATAGAGTGGTTTGAGATTTGTTGGAGGCAATCTGGTATTTTGAAAGGACGCGCATTATGTGCACACTTGTGAGGTTATTATTGTCTTTGTGATAATAAAACAACTTTGATGGAGTATACTTTGGGTGCCGAGTATTGTTGGAGGACTAAACATATTTATACCAGTCATCCCTTCACTTAAGAGAATGTTGCGCATAATTAAATTATTCTCAAGCATATTTCAATGAGTGGTTTGATCACTTATCCCTTGGCTTTGTATGGAGATATGCTCTAAAGGTATTTGAGTAGTACGGGATTATGTAGAATTTGATTTTTATGGTCAGTGAGAACATATTATGATTAATGAGTTATATTTGTATTCTCATTATGAGTTTGGTATTGGATTTATTAATTGTCACTAGACTTTGATTGACCCTCTCACATGAGAAATTACCCTGGCACTGTGATAGCGAGCAGGATGAGACTTAAAGATCGTATCGCATAATTGAGGTTTACGAATGATTACCTTTGCGCTTGGAGCAGCGAGGAAGGCCAATATGCATAACTAAGAGTCATCTTAGCTTGAAGGCTATGATGAGATCAGAGTTGATTGATTATGAAAAAGTATGTCCAAACTTCATAATAAGTTTTTTCTTAGCTGAACGTGCAAATTACAAAAAGGCAATTTGGAGAGTGACTTTTGGCGATGCATAGGCCAGATGCTTGGAGAGTGATTGGACTGAGGTTCATATGATGTTTAGAGTATGACATGCCCAAATTGAGTGAGAGCTCCATCATAGCATGTAGTCATACTACATGTGTTTTGAGATGACCTCTAATGAAAAAGTGATTGAATAGGTCCTTGCTTCATTATGGTGTGAGCCCATATTATTTCTTGTACACTTTGGAACTTTGGACTTTTTCATGAGGTGTAAGCTTGATGACGCTACTTTAGCATGTTTCCAATGGTCATGCATGATTAGGTGTGTCAGAGCATGTCGAGGAAAGCTATCAAGACCAAGCTGATTGACATAAGAGGCTGAAGAAGAACTAAGTTGGTAACACACTGATGTTCTATGGTTCATAGCTCGGGCCACTATATCGAAATGTGTTTGACTAGTCATGAACATAGATATATATTTGAGTGGGTCGAGCATGCCCTACTAATTTTGATTTCATTTAGGGATCTAGAGATGCTTGATTGGGTGCGACCACTTGGTTTAGGGCACACAGCGAGCTATTAAATTGTATGGTTGTGTTAGTTTGGTGATAACTTAATATAACTCTCCTCAACTATGCTTTCTCACTTGGTCGCACACCTCAATTCCTGTAGGAAGGGACTAACGTGAGATTGAGAAATTATATGCTGATAAGATTCAAGGAGATTGAGTTAAATATGTATGAGTGAGAGATGTTGGAAATTAGATCAGATTTAGGACCCTTAACCCAATTGGCATCCATATTTGAGTTGAATATCTCCACAATTTGAGTGGAATTAAGTTTCCTAATTAGACTATAATTCTTCCTTGAGTAGGAATATATATCTCTAATCCCCATCCAACAAACGAGTGAGTGAATGTAATTTTCTCAAAACTCTTTCCATATCTCTCCTAAAATTTCTCTCTATGTTCTTCCTTGGAGCATCACCACAGACTACAAGGATTTGAGGTATGTAATTGAGTGAATAACTCTAATAGTTATTCACCACTAACGAGAAATGTATGTTCATGGTTCAATCAAAATGAGGGTAGTAGACGAGCTTGATTTGGGATACGTAGATCGATAATCCATTGCGTATAGCTATATTCAATCCACATTAATAATATAAATATTTATTCTTATTATATTATTGTTATTTTTATTAGAATTTGTAGTAAGATCTTTTCAATTGTTCTCACAAAATGGTTGGGTAGTTTGATTGATGCATAGGCTAACTTTACCGAGTTAAAGAGCTTTGTGGCGGGCCAACTTGTAAGTGATAATATTTTATTGGCTCAAGATTGGTTCATTCAATTGAAAAGCCTTGTAAGTATGATAATGTCATCTTCAAATTGGACATGGTAAAGGCGTATGATATAGTCAATTTGTCATAATTTTGGCTTCAATGACTTTGGATTAAATTGATCAAGGAGTGTGTTGAAAATACTTAGTTTTCAAGTCTTATAAATGGGGAGACAACAGGTTTCTTTAAATCTTCAAGAGGTTTGAAGCAAGGTGATCAACTTTCTCTGCTTCTATTCATCCTGGATTCAGAGATTTTTTTAAGGGGTTTACAAGATTTATTTGCCCATCATAGCACACTTATTTATCATGCAGTGGGTAGTTTTTGGGTATCTCATTTAGTATATGCTGATGATGTGTTGATTTTTTCAAAATCTTCCAAATCGGGCCTTAGGACATTGATGGAGTTCCTACGTGCTTATGAGAAGATTTCTAGCCAACTTTTTAACTCTTCTAAATGTTATTTCATTGCTAGTAAAAGGATCAGTCATAGTAGGATTTTGGCTATCAAATGTATCATAAGATTCACATTTAATGATCTTTCTATTACATATTTAGGGGCATCTTTATATAAAGGACATAAGAAGAATGTATGTTTGAGGAGCTCATCTTGAAGATTAGATAGCGTTACAAGGTTAGGAGAAGTAGTCACTTAACATTGGAGGGAGACTGATTCTCATCAAATATGTCCAAGCAGCCATGCCCGTGCACATTCTACAAGTCCTTATACCACCAAAAATTATCATACATAAAGTTGAGATGATCTTTATGCGATTCCTTTGGGGTTCTAATGAAATAAAATATAAAATTAATTGGTGTTCTTGGTCTAAAATTTACTATCCAACTAATGAAGGAGGCTTAGGTATTCGTGCTTTCGATGATATTGCCCTCTCAATTGAGCTTAGATTGTGGTGGCAGTTTTGCACAAGTAATTTTCTTTAGGCTTCATTTATGCGACAAAAATTTTGCTCACTATTTTTTTGTCCAATTGCTCAAGTCATAGGTATTAATTCCATTATTTGGAAGAGATTAGCTAAAATTCGAGATTCGATGGAACCTTATATGCATTTGGGCTTTGGCAAAGCATCAGTTTCTTTTTAGCAAGATGTATGGTTTAAAGATGCTCTTCTTAGTCTATTTTTTCAATATTCAAGAGGCTTCTAGTTAGGTTGCAGATATCTGGATTAATGGCTATTAGAATCATGAGCTTTTAGAGAATGTTTTGTCATCTAATATTGTGGACGAGATTGAAAAAGTGCCTTTTGATGAAATGAAAATAGATTTACCTTGTGCGAATTATTCTATGATGGATGGTTTTCTATTAAATCTGCTTGGATTTCATTTAGGGAATCCCAGCCAATACAATATATGTGGTCTTGCATTTGGTCTTCTACATTATCAACTACAATGTTAATTTTTTTTCCTAGCAGTTGATTCATGGTTAGATTCATGTCGACTTTTTTATGATACGCAGGGTTTTGAGATTCCCTCTTGGGGTCAATGTTGTCGAGCTATTGAATCCATTAATCATATTATCCTTATTAATGCTAAGGCACATAGTTTTTAGTTATTTTTTGGCAGGTTCTTTCACATTTAGGGGTTACTTACGGAGTCAATAAGAACTTAATTCAGTTTTGGAATGGCATGATTGTTGGAGATCATCATATATGGTTTTATCTGCCTCTTATCATCTTATGGTTCCTTTGGTCAGAAAGGAGGAATGCTAAGTTTTGTAATATGTTGTTCAGCCATTTTTGCGTGATTCGAAAAATAATATATCATCTAATTATAATACATGACACTACTTTAGATGGGAAACAATTTTTGAAAGGTGATTTATCAGCTACAGATCAACTTGGCATCAATTTTTTTTACACTAAACAGATCAAGCGACTAACTTTGGTACATTGGGAAAAGCCACCATTAGGATAGTTTAAGCTCAATTCAAATGGGGCTTTGAAAGGTAGCCTTGTTGGTGTTGCGGCTGGGTGTTTAATTCGTGATCATCAAGGTCAAATCCTCTTCTCTTATTCCACTCATCTTGGTGTTTGAAACGTTGTTGTAGCTGAATTTGCTACATCAAATCAAGGACTTGAGCTATGTGTCTAACATGAGCTGCCCAGAGTTTGGATTGAAGTTGATTCCTTATTGATTATTCATTTACTACAAGGAACAAGAAGGGGAAATTAGACTTTACAACATTACATTACTAATACGAGATTGCTCCAATGGAAATTTGAATTCTGATTGTCTCATATTTATCTAGAAGGCAACATGATTACAAATTCATTAGCAAATCGAGCTTCATCTTTGTTGAGCTTGGATGTTTTCCAGCCTAGCCAAACTCCAGCGGAGATTATTGGTTTCCTAGATCTTGATAGACTTCATCTTCCTAGTTTTTGCTTTAAGTAAACATGTAAGGGAATAATCCTTCTTATTTCTATAATGTGCTCTTTATTTTTGGATTTCAAATATTTTTGTACTCTATTTGGTTATTTTAATAAATTTGTAGGGGTCTTTGCCTAACCCCACCTAAGCACACGAGACTTCGTCACAAAAAAATCCTAGTGGATTAGTAGGTTGTGGAGGAATTGGGTGAGGGGCAAAATTTCGAAAATCAGGGACAGATTGATGAGTCATCTCATAATCCGATTCAGGGTTGGACCATGGAGTTTAGTTCCAAGGTTTTATTCCTAGATATTTAGAATCCTGGGGCACATAGACATAACTTTTTAGGTGATATTCCAATTATTAAAGATAAGCCCATAGAGTCCGTGGATCAAGTAAAATGATTGTTAAAATCAAAGTCTAAAATTTCGACTCGAAATCAAACAAAATATCTGGCTAAGAAAGTTTTAGGTATTAATTTAGCTTGATGATTAAGATATTAATCTTGAATATTCTAGGTGTTGGAAATAAATTCACTCAAAGAGATTTACAAAATTTTATGTCATGAGCATCATCCTCACATTGTTGTAATTTCAGAACCTTGCATTTTGATGAATGAATAATATATGTTACACTTATTCAGATTTGATATGGTTGTGTTTAATTGTTCAATTAAGATTTGGTGTTTTTTGAAAAATTCTCAGCACCTTGATGTGTTGGTAGATCATGATTAGTTTCTTCATGTACATGTCACTAATTTGGATAGTCTAGATTTTTTTGCTATTTTTTTTTGTGCTAAGATAATAATTAAGGGTATAGTTGAGTTATAGGATGGGCTTCACACCATTGTTGTTGTGTTCGGGTGACCTCAAGATATGCGTAGTGAAAAATTAAAAATTTAAAAATAACATGCCATAACAATTATAATAGTACCCCAGATCTGATTTAATTTTTAATGATCTCGCAATTTCTAATACTATAATAAATAAATTAAAACAGTTTCAATTTATACCTTTCAATGCACTCCGGTTGTCGTAGGGATTGAAACAATCGATTGCCAGCCCATTCTGAATTCCAGTTCACAGGGATCGTCTCCCTTCTAAAGTAGTCCACACTTTAATCAAGAACATGAAATCAGAATTTCGCTAGCAATTCAGATTCCTTTACTATAGAGTGAATATAGTGAATATTAGTTCTTGTTATGAACTAGTAATAAAAGAATTAATACTTAAATAAAAGATGGAATTTTCATGCAATAAAAGATGGTGGAAGAAGACAAATTTTCTCTCTTAATTTGCTCTCATGGCAGAAAATTTGAAGGCTACAATTAGCCTGAAATTTTCGACCCTATGGTTTAAATAAGGGACTCAAATATTTCAAGAGTCTCACTTTAGGTGTTTTTGGTCTCCTTTTAATTGGTTGGAAGATATTATTTGGTTGTCCCAAAATTCTCCAACTCTATCTCTTCATATCTTCCAAAGATATTTAAGGTTTTCCAATAATTTCAAACTCTTTAGTTTCCATCATTTTTGAACAACCTCCATGTGCTTCTCTTTGAATTGAACTTTGACTTAAAATAAATCCCACAATTAATCTAATTAATTGGTTAGTCCAAATTTAATTAATTAATTTCATCTACTCCACCTAATCAAATTAGGCTCAATTAAATAATCTAATTATTTAATTGAGTAAATTAATTTAACAAATAAATTAATTTATAGATTGCATAATTAATTTGATTCAATCAAATAATTGTTTCACTCCAATTGGACTTTCTAATTTTATTAGGTCCAATTAAATAATCCAATTATTTAATTAAATAATTAATTCAACTTATTGAATTAATTTAAGCCCTAATTAATTAATCTCTATTAATTAATTGGATCCAACTCCTTGGATTAATTCCTAAGTTAGAAATATTATATCTTAAATTGTGTGTGACCCTTTAGATTCACAACTAAGCTAGCAGTAGTCTTGCTATATTTGTAATTTATGAATAATAATTATTCTCATTAATTAATCCAATTGATTAATCTGCTTGAAATTAACTCCTTAATTTCAAGAATCTCACAAGTCATGGGAAAGAAATAGAAAGTATATCATGACTATATAAATTTAGGTGAAATAGCGAGTGAATCTATTTTAATTATGAATATCATACATATAAGGTCATTCTGTCAACTAATATCCTGATTGAGTCAAGGGTATGAATTAATAGTCGAAACCCTAATTACTCAATAACTAGGATTCCAATTCAAGTTTCAATGACTAATTACGAATCATTAGAAAAACTTCATCTAACATTCATCCCACCTTGGCCAAAGACTTCTGAGTCATGAACTATGAAAATATAGGAGATTTACTTGTTCTAACATGCATCATATGCGCGACTCTATTGGACTATTCGATGTCCCAACTCAAAAAGTCCTCGACTCAAAACTAATTTAACACCAATGCCATAAGCATATTCCATGATCACCTTCAAATGCATGAACATGCCCTACAGTTAAGTTTGGTCTAAGAACTTTATCAAATTACTATATGCAATTAAAGACAAAGAAATTTGTCTATTTCATTAGTATGATTGAAAAAAATTATTTTTACAAATACAAGAGTATAAAAGATGTCTAATCTAATTGGCGCGTTGGGTACTACTCTAACAATTGCTACCTCTAACCCATGGATTGTTGGAGGTGATTTTAACTCAATTCTTATTCCGTCTGAACGACGAGGTGGTGCTGATCCTTTTATTGAATATATCGATGATTTGCATAATATGATTGTTGATTGTGATTTGTTGGATGGAGGCTATGAGGGATCGAATTTTCACATGGATAAATAATCGAATGTTGGAACATATAGATTGGGTTCTTTATTCTTCTTCTTGGAATGATTTATTTTCAATCACATGAATTTGTCACTTCTATCATGCTAGTTTAGATCACCATGCTTTTTTTATCCATTTGGAGGATGCCAATCATAGGGCACCGACTGCTTTTCATTTTTTACATATGTCAGTCGAGCATGATCATTTTTTAGAAACAATTTATACAGTTTGAAATTTCCCTTGCTCAGATATAGGTTTGATTAAACTGCAGCAAAAAATGATCAGATTAAAACAACATTGAAGATTTTGGAATGCAAACATTTTTGGCAATATGTTTGATCGAGTGAAAGAGGTAGCTTTGATCTTTCTTTGTTAGAGAAATGGTTTGATCAATATCCTTTTGATGATGTTTTGATTTGTTTGAAGAAAGGGAGGGCAGTGTACACCCAAGCTCTAGCCATGGAGAGGTCATTTTAGAAGCAAAAGGCTGCTCTTATAACTGGTTGAGAAAGGGGCAAAGAAATACACGACACTTCTATGCTTCGATTCAAAAGAAAAGACAACGTTCATTTATATATTCTAATACTGAAAATGGTTCGGTGATCTCAAAAACAAATATCATCAAGGATTCAACAGTGAGATTTTTTTCTAATTTTCTTTTGTATGATAGATTATGTGAACCTTCGGACCTTCTTTAATGTATTCCTAGGTTGGTATCTAAGGCTAATTGTAATCAGTTATGTGTAGCTCATTCTCTCTCAAAGTTAAAAAATGTGGTTTTTAGTATTAATCCTAATAGCATTGTCGGATATTAAAGCTGCATATTTGATGGAGGCTTGCATGGATTTCTTTAATGGTTCTGGTCTTTTTCATAGTTTCAAGGAAACTTTCATAGTTCTCATTTCAAATACTGAGGACCCTAAATATCAGAGTGATTTTAGACCCGTTAGCTTGTGTAACATTTCTAATAAGATTATTTTAAAAGTTCTTACAAAACTATTAGGTAGTTTGATATATAGGCTAATTAACAAGAGATAATATTTTATTAGCTCTAGAATTAGTACATTAAATTAACAACCCTTGTAAGTGTGAGAATGTCATCTTCAAAATGGACATTGCAAAGGCGTATGATTGGGTCAATTGGAGTTTTTTGTTCTTGGTTTATCATAATTTTGGCTTCAAAGATCTTTGTATTAACTTGATCAATTAATGTGTTGAAAACACATTGTTTTTGATTCTTAAATCTACCTGTATTTCAATTGGGGACTCCTTGTCAATACAACTTATATGGTCTTGCATTTAGTCTCCTACATTATCAACTATAATGTCATTTTCCTAGCGATTGATTTATGGTTGGATTCCTGTCGATTCAGTTATAATGCAGTGAGGTTTTGAGAATCCCCCATGGTGTCAATGTTGTCGTGCTATTGAATCTATTAATAATCTTTTCCTTATATTGCTAAGGCACAAAGCATTTGGTTGTTCTTTGGCAAGTTCTTTCGCATTCAGGGGCTGGTTACTGATAAGTTAGTTTTATACCAATAATTTATATGCCTTTTGATTAATATTTGGTTTGTTTTCAAGTATTTATGTTACTTTTTATGTTTTTAGTTTGACATCTTGTAGGTAATGGTAAAATGAGAAAAAAATGGAAAGAAACAAAAAATTGGTTGAAATTTTGAAAGAACCCGCATTATGTTGCTACTGATGGCAGTGTTTGTATTGCAATTGTAAGTCTTTGCTCTCCTATCATATTGACTTGATTCTTGATCCATTAGAAAGTCAAGATATACAACTACAACTTTTATGTTTACAACAAAATCCAGTTCCTTCGATTTCAGTAAGAAACATCGAGTTCAAGAGTTAATACTAGACTGAAAATTCTTAATATGACATCTTGGAATTTTAGGCATAACACTCTCCAAAGAAGTCATATTGAGATGATTTATGAAGATATAGAAATTTAATTGACAGGCCTAAAATTCTTATGAAGAGACTAAAAGCCAGTTTGGCCTCGAAAGTGATGAAAAATCAGTTGAAATAGGATGTAGGTGCTACAAAAACTGATTTTGGATAGAATGTACAGCGCCCAAGCGCTACCACGAGGATAGAAGGGGCAAAATGGGCTTTTTACCCTCTTTAGGGCATCTCTCATCTGATTTTAAGGATCCCAAAGAGCCTCTAAAGGTAGTTTGGGACAAGAGAAGGTATTATGGATAGAATGAGCTATGCTGGACAAAGAGAGCCATTCTAGAGAGAAAAAGGGTCATTCTTGAAAACAAGGATGTCATTCTTGGAGACAAGGAGAACTTTAACCATTTCTCTCACTTCACAAATTGGTGAATAATTTCCATGCTCTTTCTTATGTATTTCTTGAAGTTATATTTCTTTCTAGAGGATGATGTAACCTTATTTGATTTTATGTTTTGAATTCCAAACAATAATAGTTCAAGTTATTCATTTTATTTGTGTTATCTTGCTCAGTATTGCATCTTCATTATTCAGCTATTAATTGAGATTGTTGATATATGAGATTCGATACTCAAGAGAGGAAAGATTATACATAATAATAACAATAACATAACCTAGGAATCATAAACTTGAGAAACTTATGAAACCTTTGAAGTTTTGAAGAAGAATTCATTAAACTTTTGTAGAGTTTTATTCTTCAGTTTTTATAGAGATAAAGAAATTCATCTTGAAAATCATAGTCAATTTGGCACTCGAGAGAGAGAATTGAAGAGCTTAGGAATTCTTAACTTACATGTGTTGTTGACTTGAATTGGTATGTTTTGGAAGGAAGAACATATGTGATAATTAAGTGAGTCATTCCTCTAGAATTTCTTGTTTATAAAGTGTTTGTTGTATTGCTTCTAAGAACTCTACTCTTGTCTTTGCATTTTTTATCTTATTCTAGTTTGTTTATTAATCATCACTCGATTTTCCAGATAAAATTAGGACTATTTAAACTATGGTACTTGATGTAATTTTTTATTACAATCCTGGTAGATACTCAACTCAACTCACTGTTGTATTAAAACATGACACCGTGCACTTGCAGTTTACACAATATTCACGAATAGTTACAGAGTCAATAAGCAACTTTAATTATTTTTGGAGTAGTACGGTTGCTGGAGATCAACATATATGGTTCAGTTCCATTGGTCAGAAAGGAATGATGCTAAGTTTATAATATGTTATTAAGTCATTTTCACATGATACGAAGAATAATTTATCATCTACATACAATGCATGACGCGACTTTGGATAGGAAATAATTTTGGATAGATTATTATGAACTGTAGCTCAACTTGGCATCAATCAACAGATCAAGAGGCCAATATAGGTATGCTCGAAAAAGACATCGCCAGGATGGTATAAGCTCAATTTAGATAGAGCTTCGGAAGGTAACCTTAGTATTGCTAGGTTTGGGGGTTTAATTCGCAATCATCATTCCAATTAGGAACTTCCAAGCGAGGTAGTTTAGTATACTTGTTCCCTAAGAAGTACCTACATATATGCACTAGAATCTCCACAGTAATGCCCATTGAATGAGGCATCATCCTTCCAAATCTATATTATATGCGCAAGTCTGAGTTGGACTATTGATGTCCAATCTCAATGATCCTTGACTTGGAAATATTTTAAAACCACAACTTTGGAGGCATATTCCACAATCGTCATCTTATGCGCTACAACGTCTTATAGAAATATGTGATATAATAACTTTATCAAATTCTTACATTGAATTTAAGATGAGCATTTCCATTTAATGATATTACTATAAATAAGACTGATTCCACAAGAGTATAAGGATAATGAAATTACCCTAGTATTAAGGCCCATCTTCCCTAAAATGCCCTTTAAATATTTATCTTAGGGGTAAAATTAGTGGGTCTGCAATATTTTTTGCAGAGGCAAATCTTTCTACGTTGATGTTGTTTCTACCAATGATTTTTAAATCATAGTATTGCTAATCTATTTTTTCTTGGACCCTTTGATGAGACATTAGCTTATTTGCTTGCACAATAGCCTTGTTGTTGTTGTAGTTCTTCAATACTCAATCAATAATGGTGGGAACTACATTTAGCACTCAGATGAAGTTTCATATCCAAACAGTCTCTTTTCGTAGCATCGCATGCAATGATGTATTCAACCATGGTGGCAGAATCTATAGTTTTTACAAGCTTGGGACTCTTTCTAGCTAATCGTCCCATAGTTTAGATGAACATTAATTTAGACATAGACCTCAAGTCATCTATTTTGGACTAAAAACTAGGTGAAGCATCTTAGTTTCAGTTCTCTGTAATAGTACTCCAAGAAAAGATCCTCAGTACTTCTCAAGTACTAAAGATGGTCTCTGCAACTTCCAATGCTTCTCACATTGAATTGACTAGTATCTACTTGTGACACTTAGAGCATTTTCATTTCATGTACATAGATTTACATATTTTATGTGCCCAATCCTAATGTATAAAATATGTGTCATTCTCTCTCTTTCTTTCACGAGTCCTTGGAGACATAGATTTTGAAAGAGAAGTCCTATGCCTCAAAAGTAACAATCTATACTTCAACCTATTTTTGACCCCCTTATAATTGTAGCCCTATTTCTTATCTTTCCATAGACACTTAAATCAACTAAATATGACATCTGTGGAAATAGTTATGCTTGAAATACCATGATGTATCATAATAGAAACTTTCAGCCCAATACTGACTCTTGAACTCGATTTTTCTCATTGAGATCGATAGAATTAAATTTTAAAGTAAACATAGAAGTTATAGATATATCTCCTAGATTTTTATTGGTTCAAGAATTAAGTCAAAATCATATTTGAGCAAATAGTTATGATTGAAATACAAAAACTGCCATCAATAGCATCACAATTCAGATTCTTCAACATTTCAACCAAGTTTTTGGTTTCTTTTCATTTTCTTCTCGTTTTGTCATTACCTACAAAATTTCAAACTAAATGCATAAAAAATGGCAAAAACACTTGAAAATAAACCAAATATTAATCAAAAGGTATATAAATTGTTGTTGTAAAACCAACTTATCAAATACCCCAAAACTTGAAGATTTGCTTGTCCTCAAGCTTCAAACATGAAATTCTCAATAACAACCCCTCTATGAATTTGGTAACCAAAGTCAAGAAAGATTTTTTTTTTCATCTCATCTCAAAATTTTAGAAAAATATACCAAGTTTACATGTCAATATGCATATTGGTTTCACTTAACTTCATGGTCTTGTGTGTGTAAGTGTGAAAGTAGTAGTTTATCAAATTTCATTTGTCATCCAGATAGGTTTACAAAGTTAACTACTCATATTTGATCCACTTTTAAAGTTTTACCAAACTCCACAGGCTTATTTTTCACACTAATCTCCACTAATGTAGGTAGATCATAACATCAAAGATCAAAAGGATTTCTAAAACTTGTATTGTGAGGCTTGGGTAATGGTGGGAATATATGAAAAATTGTAGCTAAAATTTACTCATTTTACACAATCATACTAGAACCTTTTATGAATGAACACTAACTTCTTCATCAATCCCTTCATTTTTCTTTATTGAACATCCCATTCTTCTTTTTGATCTTGGATTACCACAAAACTTATTTATTTTGTTTATGCAATGGGGGTCTATTTGTTTTAGGGAGTACAAATCATACACCTCAATTCATAATCTCTTCATTTTCATCCTTTTTCAATCTTTTCTTCTCTTTGTTTTTTTTGTTTCTTTTTTTTTTTTGAATACAATAATTCATTCAAAAATGATTGTGTAAATAAGATGAAAAAGGGTAGAATATTGGATTTTTTTTCATAAAGCTCGATAATGTGTGTAGGGTGTCCAAAGAATTGTTTCAATAGGCTCAAGAGGGGACACTGGGAATAATTCAATTATAGGTTGGTTTGAAAGGCTCAAACGATCCAAAAATGGCGTAAATCATTTCATTAATGCTATGCCACCTAGGATTTCGACTCAACTAGTCATCAAGCAAGTTCTAGAGATTGGTGGGATCATTTAGGAAATAATTAGACCTTATAAACTATCTCTAAATAATTAAATATAACTCAACAAACTACTTAGTGCATCAAGATTCACAAAACTTCATAAAGTATATAAAACCAATTTTTTGATGTTTAGACATGTAAATAAATGTATATATTCTAATATTCACTTGTTTTTTACATGCACATTATTGATCACTAAACTTAACAATCAATAAACTAAACAAATAAATACACCAAAATAAGCTACAAATAAGCATTAAATGTCTCAAACAACAAGGCAATTATCCTAAAATCCCACCCCCCCAAACTTAATATAAGCATTATCCTCAATGATTGAGAGAATTATAAAATTAAAAGACTTTCCTGAAAATGAGTGGTGTTCTTTCAAAGTTAAAACCCTGCTATTTTTTTACTATTTTTTTTTGTATTTTCAGTATTTAGCCTACAAAAAGGAGTAAAATATCAAGGAACAATCATCATGATATGAAACAACACACTAATAATAAGAAATAAAACAACACACATGAAAATAAGAAAAGAGAGCTTGGATTGCCTACCAATAAGCGCTTTGTTTAAAGTCTGTAGCTAGACTATCTTCTTTACTCATCCCAAATCTAAAAATAATTATTTATCATACCACATCTTTGTGTGCTCTAAAAGTGCAGGTGATCCTTCCGGATTGGCAAGGCATGGATGATCCGGAGTAGCATCAAGGGCCTTTTGGATATTAATAATTGTATCCCCTATTACTGCGAATGGTTTTCCAAACATAGTGAAGATGTACCTATCTTTTTCCATATTAAAAATGAAAAAATCTATAGAGCACAAGAATTGATCACCATTCCCAAGCATATCTTGAGTTACCCTAGTAGGCCTTGCTTTATCTAGTGTATGCTTTTTGAAATTAAACAATGAAATTGAGTTAGTGCTTGCATCTAGATCACATAATGCTATTTCACAAGTAGAGTTTCCAATTGAATGAGGGATAATGAAACTCCCTGAATTAGTAAGCACTTAAGATGGCTTCTCTTGAAAGATGGCATTGCACTTTTCAACAATTTCGCACTCCTCCATTTGTTCTTGTTGGATAGCTTGGCAATGCTCCTTTGTATTGATTTTTGTATCATTTGAAAAGTTTTCTTTATGTTTTTTAGCATTAATTTCAGTCGCAAGCTGTCAAATTTGATTTTCTATTGAATTTATTTGAGCTTCTAAACTTAAAGATAGCTGTCCCAATTAAGTCTCAATGTTGTCTATCTTTGCTTCATTCTTATTACATCGGACTCTCATTTTGCCAATGAAAATTTTTAGCAAATCTTCTAATGATGCCTTTTTCTCAACTCTGGTTTTAAAAAATGAAGTGCTAGTGGATGCCATGAAATCTATTCGTTGAGAAGCTCCATAAGAAGTCCAAGCTGCCAATTGGTTAGAAAGAGCATAAATTTGTGCAGCTAATTGTGTAAATGAATCTACCTCAAGAATACTTCCGGCCATTTTAATGGAACACCTCTCGGAAGGCCATTGATAGCTATAATTAGCCATATCCTCAAGACTCCTATCCTTATGTGTACAAATATATATGACCCATTGCAAGGTAAGACAACATCAAAATATGGAAAGAAAAAAAAATAATCTAAACTAAAATCAAGACTAAGTCATAACAATATTAATGTAATTTTAATAAATAATCCCCGGCAACATTGCTAAAAACTTGTTCATGAAATTTTGCAAACCGCAAGTACACGGTGTCAAGTTTTAATACAATGGAGAGTTGAGTATCGTATCTACAAGGATTGTAATAAAAAATTACTACAAGTATTGTAGTTTAAATAGTCTTAATTTTATCTAGAAAATCAAGTGATGATTGGTAAATAAAGTAGAATAAGATAAAAATTGCAAAGATAAGAATAAAGTTCTTAGAAGTAATACAACAAACACCTTATGAATAAGAAATTCTAGAGAAATGACTCATATAATTATCACCAATGTTCTTTCTTCCAAAATATAGTAATTCAAGTAAACAACACATGTAAGTTAAGGATTTCTAAACTCATCAATTCCCACTCTCGAGAGCCGAATTGATTATGAGTTCTAATATAAATTTCAATATCTCTATAAAAACTCAAGAATAAAACTCTACAAACGTTCAATGAATTCTTCTTCAAAACTTCAAAGGTTTCATAAGCTTCTCAACTCTATAATTCCTAGGTTATGCTATCTAAGATCATGTATAATATTCTCTCTCTCGAGTATCGAATCTCATGCATCAAACACTCTCAATTAATGGCCAAATAATCAAGATGCAATACTAAACAAGATAGCACAAACAAGATGAATAACTTAAACTAATATTGTTTGGAATTCAAAACATAGGATCAAATAAGGTTACATCATCCTATAGAAAGAAAGTTTAGTTCATCATGTATCAATATAACTTCAAAAAATACATAGAAAAGAACATGGAAATTGTTCACCAATTTGTGAAGTAAGAGGAATGGTTGAAGCTATCTTTGTCTCCAAGAATAGTTCCCTCTCTCCTTTCTATGCAGTAGCATTCCTTCTATCCAGAACAACTCCTCACGTTCTTAATACCTATGAAGGCTCTTTGGGGTTCTTAAATTTAGATGGGAGAAGCCCTAAACAGGGCAAAAAACCCATTTTGCCCCTTTTATCTGCGTGGCAATGCGTAGGTGCTGATTGGACAACCTGGTATAGCTAGGCACTGAACTTTCTGTCTTCAGCATCTACAGCCTTTTTAAACCCATTTGTGACTGCTTTATAGTTTGAACTGGCTTTTGGTGTCTTCATACTAATTGTATCCCTATTTCTTGTCTTTCCATAAGCACTTGAATAAACTAAATATGACATATGCGGAGATAGTTATGCTTGCAATACCATGATGTATCATAGCAAAACATTTCAGCCCAGTGCTAACTCTTGAACTCGATTTTTCTCATTGAGATCGACAAAATTAACTTTTGTGATAAACATAGAAGTTATAAATATAGCTCCTAAATTTCTAGTGGTTTAAGAATCAAGTCAAAATCATATTTGATCAAAGAGTTATGATTAAAATACAGAAACTGCCGTCAGTAGCACCACTATTTAGATTCTTCAATATTTCAACCAAGTTTTTGATTTCTTTCCATTTTCTTCTCCTTTTGTCATTACCTACAAAATTTCAAACTAAATACATAAAAAATGGCAAAAACACTTTAAAACAAACCAAATGTTAATCAAAAGGTATATTAATTATTGGTATAAAATCAACTTATCAGTAGAATGTTATAAAACACAACAAACATTACCATGCTCCCATTATCATTCGTATTCCTATGGAAATCAAACCATTTGATTGCCTGAGCAAATCGAATGTTCCACCTTTGGGAATTTTTTTTTTAGTCCTTAAATGGATCTCTAAAGCTCGCAAACCTTTTGCTTACCTCTATTAGATATGAAGACCTCATGCCGCTTAACTTAGATCTCATTCTCAATAACCCTATTGAAGAAGGCAGTCTTCACATCCCTTTACATATCTTGTAGTTACAATAAATAGATATAGCCAGTAGGATCTAAATAGACTTTAGCATCACATCTAGTAAAAGGTCTCCTCAACAGTCAACATATTGACTTTGAGCATAACCCTTTGCTTCTAGTCGTACCTTTATAGGTCACCACCTCCCCATATTCTCTAATTTTATATTTTTAGACCCAATTACAGTCAATAGGAACCATTCCCTCCAATGGGCCACCAAGGTCAATATCATGTTAGAGTACATGAAATCCATTTCGAATTGCATGGCATTTTACCATCTTCCCAAATTGATGTCATACATTATTACTCTTACTTGGATCAATATTAAAAAAAGAGATCCACCTTATTGCTCTCTAGCAAGAGGCCCTTGTAGTGTAATTGGCCCTGAGATCCTTTAAGATCTCTATGGAGGTTGTGTACTAGAAGTTTAGTAATTTGTTGATACACCATTGCTACTTGTGAGACATTGTGGTTCTTAAACTTCTTCAAGATCTATAATTAAACTATTTCTATCCAATAGAAAGTCTTTATTCTCAAGAAAGTGGTAGTGTCCCTAAGAAACAAACTCTTTTATTTCTAGGGATCATGGAACTAGTATACATTGGATTCCTTTGGATACCCCAAAAATTTGTATAAGCTTCCAACTTATCTCCCACTAGCTACTTTAAGGAAGAAAGCCCCCTTCATACCCTTAGGTTTGTATATGAGGGGTGTGTGCCATGATAAGTGCATATTTTGACATATTTTTGTATCAAATCTTTTATATTTTTCTTGCTTTATTCTTGTTAATATTATTTTTTTAATAATATTTTATGTTAGGGAATAAATGGAGCTTGTTTCCAGACGTGCAGTTTTTATAATTTGAGCATAACTTCATGATCAAAAGCCTTATAGACCTGAAGCTTATTTCATTTGAAAGCTAAGAGGTAGAAGTACAAAAGTTATATTGAAAGCTCAGCCCAATTCAGTCTTGATTATAGTAGAATATTCATCCAAGTAGTTGCATAAAATGGATCATCAAAATTCAGATCAAACTTCAGTCCAATATTGATGTATTTAACCAATTGGATCAATTTCTTAAGGCCTAAATTTATTTTGCGCTGATATTCAGATATTTTATACACAAGAGGTAAATAAACAAGTTTTCTGAAGACAAGATGGTGAGAAAATGTGTCAAAATGGTAAAAACATAGGCTGAAGGTTGTTGTTGTTGTTAAAGGATGGCTCTTAGACATGATTCGGTAATTTGATCATTTCTCCTTCATCCGACCACCAAATTTGACAGAAGATATA
Source organism: Paulownia fortunei (assembly GCA_019321725.1). NCBI lineage: Eukaryota > Viridiplantae > Streptophyta > Magnoliopsida > Lamiales > Paulowniaceae > Paulownia > Paulownia fortunei. The sequence continues at coordinate 12,712,513 of CM033111.1, read as the reverse complement.
TGAAAATATGTCAGCACCGAAAGATCCACAATGTTTATTCTTTACACATCTACAAAACCTAGCTGTATCAGATCGAAAATACAATTCAATTTAGTGGGTGAGAACCTGGTGTAACAACTTACCAACTTTTGGAAACTTGCATACCACTTGATCAACCCCTCCATTATTTGTTTGGCCTCAAGATTACTCTATGTACTATAAATAAGCCATGTATTAAACTTGTAAAAGAGAGAGAGGGGGTAGAGGGTTTCTTTAGGCTAAATTTTCTAGTTTGTATGTTTTCTAGTAGTAATAGAAATGCATTCTCTAGTTTCTCTTCTATTTTTAATCTTTGCCTCTTTTATTATGTCTTTCTAAATTTCATTTTGTTGAGGAAAAAAGGTGAACCTCTTGATGGAGGAAGAGGAATGGTTGTAAAACTAGAAAATGTTTAAGTGGGTTGTATTATTATTTTGAGTTTTGATCTAAACTCTGCTTGTTTTGTGAAGATTCTTGATTTATGTATCTCCAATAGCACAATAAATACTTGGGTTCATTTACCTTATTGTATAGTTTTACCCTACCAACTGCTAATGTGAAACCTTAATTTGTTAGTTGACGAAGGTGTGCGTAAATGCTTGATCCCATAAATAAGTGTTGGCGTTAAGAGATAATTTGCAATAGTAAGATAATATCATGATTACCTTATTGCATAAGTTATTTGATAATATCTTTCCATTAGAACCTTCATTATGTATGGATTCCAATTGTGGCAATTAATAGAGGTAAAAAGAATAAATAACCATTTTTCTATCCAAAACTCAAGAGTGGATCCTAATCCTCAGTACTTTTATTACTTCGGATTTTCTTTAGTTCTAGCATACATTAATTGTTCATATATTTTGATTCACATAAATCCCATTTTTCAGAATTATAATCCTGAATTCTTCAAGTAACTTCCATGTGGATCGACCTCAGACTTACAAGAATTTTATTACTTAATACAACCTTCATTTGGATTTGCAACCTTAAAGTTGTAGCAAGTTTTTTGCACCGTTGCCAGGGAAGGCAAGGTAAGTATACAGGTTTGTTAATATTTTTCCTTTGTAAATATAGTTTGTTTATTTTCTTAATAGATATATGGCTATATGGTATCGTAGTCATAATTCTCGGCGTTTAGTTAGAAATAATTCTGAACTTTGTTTGGAAATTTATTCGAATCATCTCTACACACTTTCAACATGGCTGAAAATGAAAGTATCCAAGATGAAAATGAGAATCAACATGTGCGTACTATGCGTTATTACTTGCAACCTCCTCAAAATTCTTCTCCTTCTTATTTTATTTTTCCTCTCAATGCAAATAACTTTCGATTCAAGCCAGGTATGATCCCTTTACTTCCTAATTTCTATAGTTTAAACTCTGAAAGCCCTTACTTGCATTTAAAAGATTTTGATGAATTATGTATCACTTTTGATGATTAAACTTATACAAATGAGATTGTTAAACTCAAATTATTTCCTTTTTCTTTAAAAGATAAAGCAAAAAACTGGCTTAATTCTTTAAAACCTAGGTCAATTGGCACTTGGCAAGAAATGCAAGCTGAATTTTTGAAAAAAAAATTTCCAACTCATAAAACTAATGCTTTGAAAAAACAAATTCAATTTTTTTCTCAAAATTCAAATGAAGCTTTCTTTCAATGTTGGGAAAGATTTAAAGATTTGCTGAATTCATGTCCATACAATGGTTTTGAAAAATGATGCTTAATTAGTTTCTTTTATGAAGGTTTAACTCCTGAAATAAAATAATTTGTTGAAACAATGTGTAATGGTGAGTTTCTTGATAAAGAACTTGATGAAGCACTAGAATATCTAGATCATTTGGCAGAAAACTCTCAATCATGACATAGTGTTAATTCTTCCAAAGGTTCTATTAGAGCTAATATTGCTAATAGTAATAAAGGAAATATTACCTTAGCCAAGAAGATGATCTAAATGCTAGGCTTTCTAGTTTAACAAGAAAAGTTGAAGTCATGAAACTTAAAAAGGTAAAAGAAATCAAATATATGCAAGAGGAAGAAGTTTGTAGCAATTTTAAACTTTTGGGGCACTCCACCAATGAATGTCTAAACATTGCAATACAAGCAAATTTCATGAACACATTCAAAAAAATCTTTCCATTCTCCATATTCTTAAACTTACAATCTACAATAGAGAAACTATCCTAATTTCAGTTGGTGAGATGATAACCATGCCCAACCGCTGCATTCACAAAAACCACCAAACTTTCATTCTTATCCAGCTCCACATACAAAATCCCTTGAGGAGATTTTGCAAGCATTTATGCATAAAAACTAATATCAATAATTAGACTTCACAAGCTATCAATGAGATCAGAAGCACACTTTCAACACTGACAGTTTCTTTGTGTACTCAGTGTCATGTTTCTTCTTTAGGTGAAAATTTAGTCAAGGAGACTAATTTAGTCACAACTCTTTAGAATGGAAAAGTTATTGATAAGACTATTCATCCCAAGGAGAAAGTTTCTAATCCACCTCCACAAATGAAGAATGAAAATAGTGTTGACGATGAAGATAAGTTTGAAGAAGGTAAGTGTGAAATGATGAAAAAGAAAAATATTTACCTCCAACACCCTCTCCTCAAATATTGCAAGCAACTCGAAATTTTTAAACAAATCAAGATTAATATTCCATTGTTAGATGCAATCAAGCAAGTTCCACCTTATGCCAAATTTGTGAAAGATTTGTGTACAATCAAAAGAAAACATCATGTACAAAAGAAGGCATTTTTAACTGAAAGTGTTAGTTCAATAATTCAACAATTCACTCCACCCAAGTACAAAGATCCAGGTTGTCCAACCATTTCATATTCATAGGAAACACTAGAATAGAGCGTGCTTTGCTTGATCTTGGTGCTAGTGTAAATCTTCTACCTTTCTTAGTTTATAAACAGTTAGGTTTGGGAAAACTTAAAACAACTTCTATTGTACTCAAACTAGTTGACCGTTCGATTAAAGTTCCAAAGGGAATAGTAGAAGATGTGTTGGTACAAATTGATAAGTTTTACTTTCTAGTTGATTTCATTATTTTGGACACAGAGCCTGTTGCACAAACACATACACAAATTCCTATCATTTTAGGTCGTCCTTTTCTTGCAACTTTAAATGCTTTGATCAATTGTAGGAATGGTATTTTGAAGTTATCATTTGAAAATATGACTTTGGAATTAAATGTGTTTAATGTTTGTAAGTAACCTACAGAAGATGTCGAACTACATGAAGTGGATTCAATTGAGAAACTTGTTCATGAATACTTTAATACCACTAACTCTTCAGATTCTTTGGAGACTTGTTTCGAAAGTGAAAGTATTTGTAAAAAGGCACACGTTAAGCCTAAATTTTTGCAGATATAAGAAAAATATTTTTGGAAGCCAAGGTTTGAAGAACTCTCATCATCAATAGTAAAATCTATTCCATCAAGTTTTAAAGCTCTTGTGGTTGATTTGAAACCTTTGCCAGTTGATTTGAAATACTCTTTCTTGGGTGAGAATGAGACTTTTCTAGTAATAATTTCTTCCAAAATCAATGCATTTCAAGAAGGTAAGTTGATCGAAACTCTGAAAATGCAGAAGAATGCTTTAGGATGGGCCTTTGCTGATATTAAAGGTACTAATCCTTTCATTTGCACATATAACATCTATCTAGAGGAAAATGCTAAACCTTCTAGAGAAATGCAATGAAGGTTAAATCCTAATATGAAAGAAGTAGTGAAAAATGAAGTAATTTAAACTCTTAGATAATTGAATAATTTATCATATTTTTTATAGCAAATGGGTAAGTCCTACTCAAGTTGTACCTAAAAAATTTGAAGTTACTGTAGTCAAGAATGAGATAATGAATTAATTTCAACTACGACTGTTACTGGTTGGCGAATGTGCATTGACTATAGGAAACTCAACTCAATTACTAGAAAATATCACTTTTCATTACCTTTCATAGATCAAATTTTAGAAAGAGTTGCAGGACAAGAATTTTATTGCTTTTTAGATGGATATTTTGGTATAATTAAATTGCAATTGTACTTGAAAATCAAGAGAAAACAACTTTTACATGTTCTTTTGGTACTTTTTCATATCGAAGGATACCTTTTGGATTATGTAATGCACCAACTATATTCTAACGATGCATGCTTAGTATTTTTAGTAACATAGTTGAACATTTTCTTGAAGTTTTCATAGATGATTTTTTTATTTTTGGTAATTCATTTGATGATTGCCTATCTAATTTAGAAAAGGTTTTGATCATGTGTGAAAAAAAGAATATTGTGCTCAATTGGGAGAAATGTCATTTTATAGTAACAACTGGTATTGTTCTTGGACACATTATTTCATCAAAAGGTATAGAGGTTGACAAATTTAAAATTGAGTTAATTTCCAATTTGCCAACACCAAAGACTGTGAAGGAGGTTAGATCATTTTTAGGACATGCTGGTTTTTATAGAAGATTTATCAAAGATTTTAGTATAATATATAAACCTTTGTGTAATCTTCTAACAAAAGACATTATTTTTAAATGGACTAAAAATTGTGAAAATGCTTTTGTTAAGCTTAAAAGCATGCTTACATCTGTTCCAATCTTGCCGCCTCCAGATTGGAATTTACCTTTTGGAAATAATGTGTGATGCTAATGATTATATTGTTGGAGCTGTCTTGGGACAAAGAAAAGATAAGAAACCATATGATATTTACTATGCAAGTAAAATTTTAAATAGTGCTCAATTGAATTATACAACAACTGAAAAAGAATTACTTGTTGTAGTTTTTGCTTTGGACAAATTTCGATCTTATCTTGTTGGCTCACTAGTTGTTGTTTTCAGTGATCATGCAGCTTTGAACTATCTTTTGTCAAAAAAAGATGCCAAACCAAGACTAATTAGGTGGATTCTTTTACTCGAGAAATTTAATATTACGATTCAAGATAAAAAGGGTATAGAGAATGTGGTGATAGATCATTTGTCGAGACTTGTTTGTGATGAATCATTTCAAACCACACCTATTAATGACACTTTTCCTGATGAACAACTATTTAATGTTTCTATTTTACCTTGGTTTGTTGACATTATTAATTTTCTTGTAATAGGAAAGATGCCATTGCATTGGAACTCTCAAGATAAAAAGAATTTTTCAAATGAGGTTAAAAACTTTTATTGGGATGATCTATACCTGTTCAAATATTGCCCGGATCAAATCTTTCGAAAATGTGTGCCTAACAATGAGATAGATAATATTGCCAAATTTTGTCATTCACAAGCATGTGGTGGTCATTTTTTTGTAAAGAAAACTACTGCAAAAATCTTGCAATGCGGGTTTTATTGGCCAACTCGTTTCAAAGACACTTACACTTTGTGCAAAAATTGTGAAAATTGTCAAAAGTTAGGGTCTCTTTCAAAGTGAAATATGATGCCCCTACACCCTATCCTAGTGAATGAAATCTTTGACTGTTGGGGTATTGATTTTATGGGGCCATTTTCATTATCATTTGGTTTTCTTTACATATTGGTTACTATAGATTATGTTTCAAAATGGATCGAGGTAATTCCTTGTCGTAACAATGATCACAAAATAGTGATAAAATTTTTGAAAGAAAATATTTTAAGTCGATTTGGAATTTCTAGATCTATTATCAGTGATGGGGGAAAATATTTTTGTAACAAAGTTTTTGGAACTTTAATGAGAAAATATGGAATCATAAATAAAGTTGCAACCCCTTATCACCATAAGGCAAATGGACAAGTTGAACTTGCAAATAGGGAGATAAAATGAATTTGAGATAAAACAGTTAACGCAAACCGTAAAGATTGATCTCTTAGACTTGGGCATATAAACCTGCTTTCAAAACATCATTAGGCATGTCTCCTTATAGGATAGTTTATGGAAAACCTTGTCATTTACCTATTGAACTTGAACATACAGCTTATTGGGCAATCAAAATGTTTAACTTCAATAACAAGGTTATTGGGCAAATCAATAAACTTGAAGAACTGAGAAATGATGAATATAAGAATTCTAAAATTTATAAAGCAACAATCAAAGATTTTCATGATAATAAAATTTCAAGAAAAATATTTGAGATTGGTCAAAAGGTTTTGTTTTATAATTCTCGATTGTATTTATTTTCTGGAAAATTGAGATCAAGGTGGAGTGGTCATTTTGTTGTAAAAAAAGTATATCCCTATGGAGCGATTAACATTGAAAATCCTAGAAATGGTAACATATTCAAAGTAAATGGACAAAAAGTTAAACCACTTCTAGGAAATTAATTTTTACCAAAGGAAATTCTTTTTCTTTCTAACCCTTGTTATGATTAGTGTTGTATATATATATATACTCATTTTTTCTGACTTTATTTGTTTTAACAATTTTTTTGTTTTTTTTGTTTTTCCCAGTTAAGTGGCAGATAACGGTACTCTGTGGCTATTAAAATCAGACTTGTCAATTTCCCAAACAACTGAAATCTTCGTACAAATTTTCTTTGCTTTTCTCATTCTCTTTTCTTGTTCTTTTCGAAATAGGTGACATTTTTCTAACTCTCAATAACCGATTTCCTTTTCTTCCTAAAAATGCAATTTTGAAAATTTATAAAATTAGGATTGAAAGATTGAGGATGCTTATGCACAAGGGTAACCCGAAGGACATATGATAGATAATTGAAGCAAAGGTAAGAGCAGGTGAGTTTTCACATATGTTTTCAGATTTGCTTACTAAATATATATTTGGTTTTGGTAAAAGCATATATTCAGAAAAACGAAGGGTGAAATAAATGATAGTTTGTCACAATTGTGCTAGATGGACTTGCAACATAAAGTGTCATTCTTTAGGAATGGTTTCTGAAAATTGAGAAGAAAAACTTAAATTCATTATGGATGGACTGAGTAAGGAGTCTTTAGATCATATTATATTAACTCTTGAGGCGCATTCATGTGGAATGGTACAACGTGCAATTCTTGATTTATGGGATTATTTTCGAAATAAATATGAGCTTTATAGTCTTGTGAATCTGATATTAAAACATCTGTTTGTCAGTTTATAAGAAACTAGACGGAAAACATATCCTCGACCCATAGAGGGTGTTTAAGCTGTTACTAGATGTAAAATCAGAGGAAGATGTGAGCCATAATCACAACTACATGTACATTCACGTGTAAGTAGGTAATTTTTAAATTTTGTATGTCCTTATTTTCAACCTTTTTGACAAAAGAAAAAAGACATACAATAAATGCATTCCCTATTCACATCTCAATAAATATCACCATACTCACTCTATTTTTGCACAACTTCTTATTTAAAAAAATAAATATATATAAAAAAATGGAAGTTTCTTCAACTCGCAAATTCAATTCCATTTGTGTTTTTTGTGGATCCAATTTAGGAAAAAATGGTAAGTTTATAGGGACAGCCAATAACTTTGGTAGAACTTTAGTAGAAAGAAAAATTCATTTAGTGTATGGGGGAGGCAGTTTGGGGTTAATGGGGAGTGTTGCTATTTTTGCTTATGTAGGAGGAGTCAAAGTTTTGGGAGATATCCCAAAATCTTTAACAGTACAGAATATCACAGGTATAACCATTGGAGATGAGCTAAAAGTGTCACATATTCAAGATAGAATGCCGTACATGTTAAATAATGCGGATGCATTCATCATTCTACCTGATATTTTTGGTACACTAGAGGAATTATTCCAAGTTGTCTCTTGGGCACAACTCAACATTCACCAAAAACCTATAAGTATTCTTAATGTTAATGGTTTTTATGATGGTTTGCTATCTTTTGTAGATCATGCTATGAAAAAAGATTTTATTTCACCGTCTGTGAGAAGAATCCTCATTTCTGCTCTGACACTTGACCAACTGATTAATCCAGCCTTGACCAATGTGGATTGTACCAACAAGAACAATGGTAAAAAATGCAAATTGAATTTGACTCTCAGTTTGTGATACTTATTGTTAATGGTTTCATCTAATAGTATGTGTTTTTTTTTTTGTTTCAGCTTTATTATCTTAGCCACACTTCATGTGATATCTTTCAAACTCTACTTTCCAATCTATTTTTGGCATTGGGGACAATGTCTTAATTAGGTTGGGGGAGGGATAGTTGATATCATGACTTGTGTGTTCAATGTGTGTTTTCTAGTATTTTATTTATAAAAAAAAATCAAACATGTTTTCTGATAGGTCCGTTGAAAGCATGAAAAATGGTGGGTGAGTAAAGGGTAATTGTAACACTCTTGAGATGTATCCCTATTTTTGCATAACATGGCAAGTTTGTGAATTACTAATTATTTTTAATTTTTTTTAGTCGTAGAGGTTCTTCCAACTTCAATGATTAAAATTAAGCATGAATAATGTGGTTTGATTGATGATGGGTATTGTTTTGGACTTTGATATTGTTATTTGGTTAATATATTTTTGCGATAATTATACTTAATTTTTGTTTTTGGCACAAATAGTTATGTTAGTAAGTGTGAAGACAATCATGTCAAAATAGGAAGTTCTTATGCCCTTGCTCTAATCATCACTTCGATCTTCAACATATAGGGGTTGAGTATTAAAACTTTTACTTTTGGTCTGTCGAGGCAAACAACTAATAGTGCACCACTAGAAAAATAATTAAGGCATTAGGCTTTCTAGCACCATTGTCAAATCAGCTTGTTTCCCATGTGATGTTTCAAGAGAACATCTCCCTAGTGAATCACTTTGAGCTTTTCAATAAATAAGTATTTTTTTTTTGTAACAATATCTTTTTACCTGGTCTAAATACACTATTATCCAACCCTTGTTCAAAAAATAATTGGAGTTTAAAAGATATTTCATTGACAACGTAAACTTACAAAAGAAATTTAGGTTGGAATAGAAGATAAGTGTGGGGGAGTTTTTCTTAAAAAAAAAGAAAAAAATTAAAAAAAAATTAAGAAAAAATAGAAAAGAAAAAAATTGCAAAATGCTACAAATTGCAACTAAAAATGAGATGTTGCAAGATGAATAAGAGGGGTCCAATTCAATAACAATAAACCCAGTGTTGAAATTTGTGGAGTTTGAGAATTCTTCATCGATAAATTTTATGTCTCTAATTTCATGAAGTTTTTAGAACCTTTGTTGCATCCTATCCTTTTATTTCTTAGCTACATCACTACTCTTTGACCCAATTATAACCTTTGTTAAAAACCTTTTGATTTCATGTGATGCCTTCAGTGTAGTGGAGATTTACACCAAAGAAAGAGTCTATAATGTTTAACTTTTCTGTTAGAGATTATGTGATGGTTTTTGTAAGATTTTATGAGAATTCACTTATTTGAAGCATGCATAATTTCATCACTATTGACATTAACTATCCACACACACACTTGAGTATGCTTATTGTGGAAATGTATTGACTTTTGAATGACTAAGAGTTAAACTTAACACTTGTTTGATTTCATTTCCATATTACTTTGTTGCTTCATGAGAATAATAGTTAGAAGCTAGTTATTATATGTGTTTGTGGGTATCACTACTGGAAACCCTCACGAGACTATAACTTATCCTCTATGGGCCACCTAGGGGTTTAAAGTCTTGTTGCAAATGGTAAATGCAATCGTGATTTCCTACGAAAGTGGATTAGTTTAAGATTGTTTTAGGCTTGCTCGAGGACAAGCAAGGGTTAGGTGTGGGGGAATTTTATAATTGCATATTTTGATATACTTTTGTATCAAATCCTTTATAATTTTCTTACTTTTATTCTTGTTAATATTATTATTTTATTAATATTTTGTGTTAGGGAATAAATGGAAGCATATTTCCAGACTTGTGTAGTTTTTGTAATTTGAGCATAACTTCATGATCAAAAACCCTATGGAGCTGAAGCTTGTTTCATTTAAAATCCAAGAGATAGAAGTACAACATTTCTATTTGAAGCTCAGCCTAATTTGTTATTGATTATAGCATAAAATTTGTCCAAATAGTTACACAAAATGGATCATCAAAATTCGGATCAGACTTCAGCCCAGTATTGATGTATTTGACCAATTGAGTCATATCTCTTAAGCCCAAATTAATTTTGGGTTGAAATTTGGATATGTTATACATAAGAGTAAATAAAAAAGTTTTATGAAGACAAGATGGTGAGAAAATATGTCCAAATGGTAAAAACATAGGTTGCAAGTTGTTGGTGTTGTTAAATGATGGCTCTTGGACATAACTCAGTAATTTGAGCATATCTCCTTTATCCGACCACCAAATTGGAAAAAAGATATATGAAACTATATCAGCACCAAAAGATCTACAATTTTGATCCTTTACAGATCTTCGAAACCTAGTTGTATCTGACCAAAAAATATAATTTAATTCAATGGGTGAGGACTTGATGTAACAATTTACCAACTCTTGGCAACTAGCATACCACTTGATCAACCCCTCCATTATTTGTTTGGCCTCTAGTTTACTCTAAGTACTATAAATAAGCCATGTATTAAGCTTGTAAGAGAAGGGGGGTAGAGGGTTTCTTTAGGTTAAGTTTTCTAGTTTGCTGTTTTTTAGTAATGTAAGTTTTCTAGTAGTAATAGAAATATATTCTCTAGTTTCTCTTCTATTTTTAATCTTTGCTACTTTTATTATGTCTTTCTAAATTTTATTTTGTTGAGGAAAAAGGGTGAACCTCTTGATGGAGGAAGAGGAATGGTTATAAGAGTAGAAAATATTTAAGTATGTTGTATTATTATTTTGAGTTTTGATTTAAACCCTGCTTGTTTTGTGGAGATTCTTGATTTATGCATCTCCAATGGTACAATAAATACTTGGGTTCATTTAGCATATTATATAATTTTATCCCTCCGACTGCTAATGTGAAATCTTGATTTGTTGTTTACGAAGGTGTGCATAAATGCTTGATCCTATAAATAAGTGTTGGCATTAAGAGATAATTTGCAATAGTAAGACAATGTCATGCATTACCTTATTGCATGAGTTATTTGATAATATATTTCCATTGGAACCTTCATTATGTATGGATTCCAATTATGGCAATTAATAGAGGTAAAAAGAATAAATAACCATTTCTCTCTCCAAAACTCAAACGCGGATCCCTAATTATCAGTACTTTTATTACTTCGATTTTTCTTTAGTTGCAGCATACATTAATTGTTCATATATTTTGATTCACATAAATCCCATTATTTAGAATTATAATCCTAAATTCTTTAAGTAACTTCCCTGTGGATCGACCTCGGACTCATGAGAATTTTATTACTTAATACAACCTTCACTTGGGTTTGCAACCTTAAAGTTGTAGCATGCCACATCATATCTCATACGTTGTTTTGGGCACCGTCTTAAATAACATTCTTACTTGATAAGAATATCATCAATTCTAGGATGTATTCCCAAAGTGAAAGAGGAAATAGGTGATACTCAACATGGATTCACTTAAAGTGAATCTAATTCTCCATTAGATATTCAAAGAACTTACTACCTTAGTATTCGCTTCTTTGACCACATAAATGGATAAAATACATTAGTTGGCTTAATTCTTTACTTCATGTCTGCATTCTTTGTACCCTTTAAAGGATCTTAGAGTATTGAAGTAAGACTAGTTCACCTGTGCGCTAACATTTAGTGGACTGCATACGTCCGTTTGCATCAAATCCAAAGAAGTGGTTTGGACCATTTATCCCATAAATGGTTGATTTGGTCATCTTTTCCCTAAGACAAAATTCACAAGTCAAAACTCATGCTAGTCTAAGAGGTCGAGCAAATGTGCTATCTTGTGAACTCGTTTTTTAGAGATATGACCTAATCTAGCCACCATAAGTATGACCCTTTTGATCATCTAATTCTAATGTTACTTTATTAATTATGTAGCATGGAATTTGGGGACTATGTAGTTTATTTGTCAATGTAGTAAAGATAATAAGTAATTTTACCCTAATTCCATTTGAGCTAACTGGACCATTCCTAGAGCCCAAGAAATAATCTTTGCTTCATTTCTAAGCTTGAGGATTATCCTATCTCTTAGTCTTAATTTTCTTATCATCTTATGCAATCCCTTGTAGAGAGGGATCATATATGGCATCCAATACCCAATAGAAATTTATCAACTTAAATAATTGATTTTAACAAAGTAAAAAACTTGAATTAAAAACGAACCACTTCTAATTCAACTAAGTAAAGTCAATACTTGCGCTGCCTTTTTCCATCCCCTAAATATCTGCAATAGTGACAAATATCTATCCTTTTAGATAGATTGAGCTAGTAAGTTTGTTGGTGTGTCTAAATTTTCCTAAGTAGAATTAATAATGAGAACTATTATGCTAATCGAGGTAGAAAACTAGCAATTTTCATTCTTTTAATATCCATTTATGATTCGGTCTTTAAAAATTCCTCCTATTATTTTATTCAAACTCTATCACCCTCATGATAGAACTTCAGGAAATCCAATTTCCTAGTGAGCTTAAAGTCTAATTGACTTTGTCATACACCCTAATGCTATGAGCCCATATTAGAAAGCAAAAGGTAGACAACACATTATCAATTGCATCTCTATGCAACCTTCAAGCTATTTTACCTCATCTTTCGCATATGCCTTAATGCTATGAGCTCATATAGCACTCAATGTCAAATGCAACCCATCAAATATCCATGTGAATGAAACTCATAATATCGCACAACTCATGGCCAACATTTAGACTCCACATTCCACGGGAATCACAATACTTAATTATGATCACAACTTACCTTACTTAGCATATCTCACGACTCGTGGCTAATGAACTAAGCTTAGTAACGTATCATATCATTACTTATGATGGAAGACATAGACAATTGGGGTTCACACATAGGTTTGTTTGTCATGCAAGGTTTCATCTTATGATTATCTTATTTAATGTTATCTATCCTAGTGATAGCAAGCAAAGCAAAGCATCATAAGGCATACATTAAACAATCACAATATGCATCTCATACATACTAAAATATGGGAGGATCATAGGCCTTTAATCATATGCAATCCACTCGAGCTTGAGTGGATAAAGGTCAATCTAAAAGTAAAAATTAAAATGCAAATAAGCCTATTTATTATATAAATGTATCTCATACATTTATAGGACTTGTTTTCTTGTTTTTCCTCCATTTTCATTCAATCTTCTTGTAATGTCCACCAAATTACAAAACGATAAACCTCACCACATAATTCTACTCTCATTACATTGCTAAAACTACAAAAAATCATGGAATACTTCCAAATGGGGTACATAGGAGGGAGATAGAAATACATCGAGAATAAAAACTAGAGGAAGGTGAGACTCGCATGCCTCATTTTAATTAAAATCCAAAAATAATTAATAAGTAAATGAAATTAAACTAATCATATTGGCCTAGGCTCGATGATCATCCAACTAACATGCTTAACATAAATCATTACATGATAATGAAAGCATGTAAATTTATATGTTACGTTATCTATAATTTCTTTCAAATGTGGGAACAACTTTCTTGGTTTTTCAAGAAATGTTTTTTTTTCCATAAAATTAACTAATTTAAATTTTGAAAAATTAATTTTTATACAATATTTGCTTGTCAAAATGAAATAGGCTTAAGTTTAGACCTTTATCATTTTTCTTGATCACCAATAAGAATTCTAGATATCTTGATCTTATAAAAAAATCTTGGAAAAACTTAATCAAGAAACAAATTTTCTTGATCAAGAAATCAACTTCATTGATTTTATTAACATCAATTCAAAAAATTCAAGATTTTACAAATCTTAAAGTTCTTGAATCAAGAGTTTCAAGATTTCACAAATTTGAAGTCTTGAATGCAAAACAAAAAATCTTGAACTCAAGAATCATATTTCTTGAATCAAGAAATCAACTCTTGTGGTAATTCATTTTGTTTTGATCAATTACGCGATTAGATGAAAGTAAGGAGGCATTCACACATATTAGTACCAGTTCAGCATGGGGATGTGGTGCCAAAAATGGGCATCTTGGCTCCAAACTTACTATAAAAAAAACACGCCTAGCACCACGGCGCCAACAGTCAGCATCGATGCCGGTGCCAGTGCCCTACTAGGCTTTGCGTATGGATTTTATCAATTTTGTTTTCGTCTTGTTTATTATTTCAACACTAGACAACAATAAAAAGCATTTCAAACAAAGAAATTCATTGTTTCAAAATAAATCACATATAATGTTCAATTTGTCATATAAATTAAATAAATGTAATCTAAAAAGTATTAGAAACGTACAAATCTTGGCTCTAATACCATTATCAGGTTTGCGTTGTCCCGAAAAATATATACACAATGGGATTTAAAACTTTTCAAAAACAAAAAATACAATTACATCACATATAATAAAAATAAATCCTGGAATCCTTTGGCGATTACATAGTTGTGTATTTTTGGATACCTTTGCAATGAAGGTTTTAGAAATCTTTACCTTGATTTTCACTCTGAATGGCAAAGATACATGAAACGATTCAAATTATTTTCTCTCCATGAACTCCTTCATGAATCTTGAATCCATCAAATAACTGCTTTCACGAATCTTGATTCTGTACCCCTCTAATTGGAAACGGTTCACTTAGAGTCCTAAGTATTACCCTCTAAGCATATCCACACATTGGAGCCACACTAATTGAATCCATGCTAGTAGATTCAAAAAGCCTATTCTACTCTGGAATACATGGATTTTAATTTTTAATTTAACTAGTGAATAGAATAATTGAACCCACAATCAAAAGATTAAACCGTTTGATAGAGAAAAATGAATCAAAGAAAGAAAAAGAAGGGGGCGGCTTTTCTTGTTGGAGTGCTGGCCAATTTTTTTTTAAAAAGCCTCTAAAAGTCGGCCACTAGAAGAGTCAAAACTCCTCCAATCCCAGTTCCACTAGGTTTCCACTTGCTCATCTTCTTAATTAATTCCTTATTTTGATCAAACTCTAGGATAATATTAATTCTTTTGTTAAACTTTCTAATGGGAATGGGCCTCCTACGAGCCCATTAGCGTGGGCTTAAACTTTAATTAATTTAATTAGTTCTAATTAATTGATCCCCATTAATTAAATAAGCCCAACTTAATTGATTGAATCAATCAATTAATTAGTCTACTTGGGCTTTCTTATTATACTAGAACTTAGTATGCCCAATTTAATTAATTAATCATTTCAATTAATTAACTTGATCTTATGTAGGGCTCCTAATCGTATTAGGTCCAATTAAATAACCACATTATTTAATCAGGTAAATTATTTAACTTTGTAAAGTAATTTATACCCCACCCTAATTGATTGATCATATCAATTAATTAATTAACTCCACACGGGGCTCCCTACCCTTGTTAAGTTCAATTAAATATATTATTTCATTAGGATAAATTAATTTAACTTTTTAAATCAGTTTATGTCCTAAATTAATTAATCTCCAATGATTAATTGATCCAACCCTTGGATATATTCGAGCTAAAAGTGTACTTATTTTAACTTAGTGTGTGACACTTTAGGTTCAATCCAAGGTAGTTGCGGCCTCACAACTCTTATGACTTAGTTGAATAATTAATTGTTCTAATTAATAAATCCAAGTAATTAATTCTTTGGAATTAACCCATTAATTCCAATAATCCACAAGTCATGGAAAGCACCTAGCAGTGCATCATGACTCCTAGTCTTAGGTGAAGTACGAATCTCCTATGTGTTCTATTTTACTTGACTCTAAAATTATTAGCCAAGGTAGGATGGAAATTTGATGAGGGGTTTTGTAATTGTTCATCATCAAATCAAGCTATTAGGAATGGATACATAGTTATTGAGCTATTGGGATTTCAACTAATAATCTATACCTCAGGCTCAATTGGGAGATTAGATGACGAAAAAACCATACTTGCATGGTATTCGTAATTGGAATAATTGATCTAGATAGGCGATGGATCCTTTGTTGGCTACTTATTAACCTCCATACATAAAGATGTTACACCTAACATAAACCCCTTCTGGTTGCTATACAATCGAAAAATACATCAAAGTCCAACACGTCATGTAAAAGGTTATAATGGTGCTTTAAGTCCAAGGACAGATTCTTACACTATCATAATGAGGAAATTCCCATTCGACAATACAATATTTTTTATTGGGATTTTCCAGGTATGTAGTTTAGTGTACTGGCTCCTCAATAAGCACTAATATACTTGCACTGGTGCCTCCATACTAATACCAATGAATGAGGAATCCTTTTTTCGAGTCTGCACTGTATGCACAAGTCTCAAAGGGATCATTGATGTCCCATCTTAATGATCCTTAATTTGGAACATTTTAAGACCACCACCTTGGAGGTATATTCCACGATTGCCACCATATGCACAGCCACACCCTATAGTAATATCTAATCTAAGGACTTCATCTAATTCTTATAATGAATTTAAGATGAAGAATATGATTTAATTATATTCATATAAGTAAGATTTATTCCACAATAGTATAAGGAGAACCAAATCAATTGGCTCATTGGGCACTACTCTAACATTCTTTCAACTACTAGCCTTGTTCAATCAATGCTTGAATGTGCATAATGTTCTTCAAGAGATTGAAGAGGAGTGTGGCAAGAAATGAAGTTGAAAGAAGTGCAAATCATCTTTACAATTGATTGTCCCTAAGGCCTTCTATTTCTTTTAAAAAAGTTCATTTCACCTCCCCAGAAATGCTTTTCTTAAATGCTATAAACTTGTTCCAAAAAATATCCTTACAAGTTATAAATGTAATGGCCTTGTTTGGATCTATGGATTGGGCCTAATTCATTATATAATCATGTAGGGTCAAGTATTTAGGAACCATGATTTGGGCCCATCATAGAAAATTGGCCCGGTAAAAAATTATGCAATTGAAGGACTGTTAATCTTAGCCAACCCTTATTATTATACAATCCAAGGTTTAGGCTTGGATCCAACAAAAGATGATATTGCATCTTCGCCCTTGAGATTGAACAAGAAATGACCAATTTAACCCTCTATCATCCTGTAATAACATGATTGCACCCATACTTATACTTGGAAGTCTTAGATGAAAAATCCACCCCCTAAACCCTAGTTGCTTAGAAAGGATTCTTCTTTGCCTTTTTTCTCATTCAAAGCATTCTCTATTGTTTAAGAGCCAAAAAACCTTATAACGCTGGTTGTTTATCTTGTATTTGAAGAGAAACAAAATGAAATTATGCAGAAGTAGTGAATCTTTAGTCCATCAAGGTACAAGAATCGTATATATTTAACAAGCTTTTTTTTTTGGGCAATTAGTCAAAAAAATTGTGCTTTGAATGTACAGGATTTTTTAACAAATGTTTGTAAAAGTATATGGGTCCAAAGTTCCAAAGGTTAAATAAGTTTTATTCACCCAATTTTGAAATCAATTTAGGGTTGATTCATATATACAAATTAGATTTAAAATTTCCCTAAATTTTTTGTGCGTGTTTGTGTTCTAAGTATAAGGGATAGTCAGATGCCCATTGATTTTTTACTCTGATATACCCAATTAATTTTGAGCATCAATATTCATATTTGAAGTGAATTTAGGAAGGAAAGGCATGGTTGAGGCTTCATTTAGCAGACTGCAGGTTTCCTTTTAGGAAATGCATATTAAAATATTCATTTTAGGAAATAATTTTGTGCATGCTTCATTGTAGCATCAATACTCAGTCAATGTGATATTTGAAGTGAATTATTTGAATTTGTGAGGCTGGATATTCAGTAGGCTCTAGGCTTCACTTTAGGAAATGCATAATGAAATATTAACATAATGAAATATAGGTTGCAAGATTAATTTTATCATAAAAAATCAATTAATCGAATATGTACGATATGTTTTAATTTGTTAGGCTTCATTTAGAGGAAATGCATAATGAAATATATATTTTAGGAAATACAAGATGCGGGCTTTATTTTAGCATTAATACTCAGTCAATTAAATATTTCATTAATGTTTGAATTAGCAACTGGAAATCCAGGTTGTAGGCTTCATTTATTTGCATATTTCCCTAATGTTAGAAATTATTCTACTTCCCTATTTGCAACTAAGTTTCTGTTTGTTATGCAATAAGTTTTTTCTTATGTTTTTTATTATTTATAAAATATTTTTGAAAGTTCTATGGCATCTTAATGTGTAAACATGTTAGTGGATATTAGTATTTTTTCACATCAACTGAACAAATTACTAAAACTTCTAATACACAACCTCCAATGAGATCTGAAAGGATCTTGGGACTACTTATACGATAAGAGTCTCTTACTAGAGAGTAGCAAGAAGGATCTCCTTTTTAAATATTGATCTAACTAAGGAGTAATGATGTATGACATCAATTCAAAAAATGGCAAAATGTCATGCAATCCAAAATGGACTCCATGTACTCCAACAAGGTTTAACTTTGGTAGGCCCCTTAGTGGGAATGGTTTCCCTTAGCTCCAAATAGATCTGCAAATATAAATTGAAGATCATGGGGAGGTGGTGACCTATAAAGGCATGACTGGTAGCAAAGTGTTACGCTCAAAGTCAAGGTGTTGATTGTTGAGGATACCTTTTACTAGACGTGATGCTAAAGTCCATTTAGAGTATGCTAGTTATATCTACATATTACGACTACTAGATATGGCAAAGGGATATGAAGACCATCTTTCTCAATAGGGGTATTGAGAAAAGGATATAAATTAAGCAGTCTGAGGTCTTCATATCAAACAGACGCAAGCAAAAAGTTTGTGAGCTTCAGAGATCTATTATGAACTCAAAATAAAATTTTCAAATGTGGAACATTCGATTCTCTAAAGCAATCAAATGATTTGATTTCCTTAGGAATATGAATGAGCTGTATGTGTACAAGAGGGTTAGTGGGAGTATGGTGATGATTGTTGTGTTTTACATTGATGACATTTTACTCATAGAGATTAGGTAGAAATATTGCAGTCAATTGCATTATGAGTAATTGAAATAGCAGTTTTATTATCACAGTACACTTTCATAGGCAATGAATTAGAGATCTTCAATTCTTCCAATAGTCTCTTAACCCCCATAACATCTCACAAATCCCATGAGCAACTGATCTAAATTCGGCTTCTATACTACTTCTTGCTACCACATTCTGCTTTTTACTTCACCAGGTGACAAGGTTCCCTCCAAAAAATGTGCAGTAGTCAGAAGTTGATCATCTATCAATAGCACTCCCAGCCTAATCTGCATTAGTATAAGCTTCAATTTGCAAATGCCCAAGGTTTTTGAATAGTAAACCTCTTCCAGGGGTCCCCTTTAGATATCTGAGAATTCTTTAAACTGCATCAAAATGTTCTTGTTTAGGTGAATGCATAAACTGGCTAACCATACTGACTACAAAAGCTATATCTGGATGTGTATGTGATAAGTAGATCAGTCTTCCAACTAGTCTCTAATACTGTTCTCTATTCAGAACTTCTTTAGCTTTAGAAAGTTGTAGCTTAAGGTCGGGCTCAATAGGTGTCTCGATTGGTTTGCATCCTAGCAAACTTATCTCACCAAGTAAATCAAGAACATATTTACGTTGATTCACAAATATACCTTCTTTGGATCTAGCAAACTCCATTGGAAGAAAGTATTTCAATGCACCCAAATCCTTGACCTCGAAGTCAGCTGCAAGTCTCTTTTTTAGTCTCTTAAATTCTTTATTGTCATCACTTGTCAAGACTATATCATCCATATAGACAATTAAAATTGCAACCTTGCCTTCTCTACTGTATTTGTAAAATATGGTATGGTCAACTTAGCTCTGATAGTAGCTGCAACTTTTCACAACTCTCTCAAATCTCTCAAACCAAGCTCTGAGGGATTGTTCGAGACCATATAAAGATTTTTTTAGTCTACAGACTTTGTATTGTCCCAATTTTCCCTCTAACCCAGTTGGTGGATTCATAAAGATCTCTTCCTCAAGATCTCCATCTAAAAAAATATTTTTAACATCTAATTGGTGTAATGGCTAACTGAAATTCACAGCCAAAGATAACAAGATTCTAATTGAGTTTATCTTGGCTATAGGTGCAAAGGTTTTTTTATAATCAATTCCATAGGTCTGGGTGAACCTTTTTGCTACTAGTCTTGCCTTATATCTCTCTATGCCACCATCAGTTTTATATTTCACCGTAAAACCTACTTGTAGCCTATTGTTCTTTTCTCCTTAGGCAAATCGACTATCTCCCAAGTACCATTTCTTTTAAGGGTATTCATTTCTCTCGTCACTGCTAATTTTTAATTCGGATCATCAAGACCTTCCTAAATATTTCTCAGGACAAACAAGTGTGTGATTTTCGAGGTAAAAGCCTTATGAGTATGAGATAGTTTTTCATAAGAAAGATATTTGGCAATGGGATATTTGGGATTTTTTATGCAAGTTTGGGTTTCTTTCCTAACAGCCATAAGAATATCAAGATCTGATGGTTCTTGGTTAGGAGAAGTATTAGGAACTAAAGATGAGTTAAGTTTAGAACTACCTATGATATCTAGAGGTCCAATTCCTAAAGGTTGAGATTGATACCAAGAGAAATAGGCTAACCTTGACTCTTTTGATAAGGTCTGCTTCGAGTATAAACCAAAGGCTCGATATTGTAATTTTTTGTGCCCTGTTGTAGTGATTCTCCCTATGTTTCAGATACAGTAGTAGGATTTATTTTCAAAGAAAGTGACATCCATACTCAACCAAAAACTCAAATATTTGATAAGGGAATTTTTTTTTTGAAATATTCTAATGGTGTGCTATATTTTAAAATACATGTAGGCATTCTGTTAAACAAATAAGAGGCTGCTAAAATAGCTTTCCCCCAAATATATTTTGGAATATTCATTGAAAACATTATAGCATGAGCCACTTCAAGTAAATATTTATTTTTCCTTTCAGCAATTCCATTTTGTTAAGGGGTATCCACACAAGTGGACTGGTGATGGATAGCCTTCTCCTTCAAAAAACTCCCCAAAACTTCATTAAAATACTTGGTTCCATTGTTAGTGTGAAGAATGCTAATATTTTTTTTTTAAACTTAATTTCAACCATCATGTAAAAATTCTTAAAAACTTTTTCAACCTCAGACTTTTCATTCATCAAATTAACCCAACATATACGGGTATGACCATCAATGAAGATAACAAACCATTTTTTCTTAGAGATAGTAGTGACTCTTGAAGGTCCCCAAACATCACTATGTATCAAATAACATGGCCTTGAAGAAGCATAATGTTTTGGCAAATAAGTAGTACGATGACTCTAAGATAAACAACAACTTTCACAATAAAATGATGAACAATCCAAACCCTTAAATAAAGTAGGAAATAAATGTTTAGGATTAGGAAAGCTAGGATGTCTTAGTCTTAAATGCCTAAGCATTCAAAAACAGAATTAGGACTAACACTACTAAAGGCCTTGAGCCTTTTATTACTGGAGAATTCACCATCAAAGTTGTAAAGTCCATCTATTATTTTAGCATTACCAATCTTCTTCCCCGAGTTTTGATCCCGAAATTCATAGTAAGAATCATAGAAAATTATACGGCAATTAGATTCTTTGGTTAGTTTACTTACAGACAAAAGGTTACAAGCTAGTTTAGGGACATGGAGAATAGATTTAAGATCTATATTCTCGGACAATTTTATCAAACCTTTTCCTACAATGGGTGAAAAACTACCTCTGCAATTCTAATTTTTTCAAGGCCAGAACATGGTGAGTAAGTGCTAAAAAGATAGGAAATGTTGGTTATATGATTAGAGGCTCCAGAATTGATGATTTGTGGAGTAGACTTTGAACAACTTACCTGTTTGTACAAGAGAAACACGAGGAATACTAGATGAGGAATTAGATTTTAGCAGCTTCATAAGGTGATCTATTTGCTCCTTACTAAAGGGGTTTGTTTCAGCTTCATTGGAAAATAGAACTACATGGTTGTTTCTGTCACTAGGCTTGCTTCTTTTCCAATTTGTTGGTTTTTCATGGATTTTCAGCAGGTTTCTCTAGTATCATGTAGTTTGTTACAATTATCGCACGAGACCCGTGGCTTCTCCTCAAGTTTTTGTGTTACAATTATCGCACCAGACCTGTGGCTTCTCCTCAAGTTTTTGCTAAAAAAGTAGCTGATTTATTAGCAGCAGCCTCAGTAACAATAAGGGTAGAACTCTTAACATGCCCGCCAGTAGTCTTCTTTCCCAACATTACATGTATGCTACTTTCTTCTCTTCAAACCTCATCAAACACCTTACCTATTGGAGGAAGTGGAGACCTACCAATGATCTGTCCTCGTACTTCATCAAATTCGATGTTGACTCCAGCAAGGAATTTGTATATACGATAAGCCTCCAAATTCTATTTATTGTAATTGGCATCTTCAGTGGATTTCCATTCATAATCATTAAATAGATCCAAGTCCTGCCAAAGGCGCTTTAATGAATTGAAATACTTGGTCACCATGGCTTCTCCTTGCCGAATCTCACCAAGTTTCAGAGTTAATTCATAGATTTAAGATTGGTTTCCCAAATCATAATACATCTAATTCATGTTGTCTTAAAGCTCTTTAGTCGTGGAGTAGCACATATAATTAGAGCTAATATCCTCGTCTATAGAGTTCATGAGCTAAGTCACCACGATTGAATTTTCTACATCTTAGGTCACATATGTTGGATCCTCCAATGCTGGTGCCTTCTTGTCTCCCATCAGTGTCTCCCATTTGGTATCCGATCTTTCCCCACCCTCTGATATACATTCGAGCAAATTAGGACCACCATAAATAATTATCACCATTAAGGCGAATAGTTGTGATCTGAACAGAGTGAGAATCGGTATTTGGTGCTTGGGTTGCAGGATTAGTTAGATGTATTGTGACTAATGGGGTTGACATAGAGGAAAACGTCAAACATGGCTAATCAGCAAAGAAATTGTGCAGAAAAGAAACTAGTTTTTTTTTTATAGAGTGGCTCTAATACCATGAAAACTTTTATGTATATGCTCATAATATTCACAAGCTCATAAGGGATCTCCTTATAGGAGAGAGTACAAGCACAAAATCAGAAAACTGATTACAATAGCTAGCTGGCCTAACTAATTTCCTAATTTGCAACATTGACTATATCTTCTATTTATAGCAATTATTTACAGCTAACAAATTCCTTAATATATGGGAGTATTAGTACTTTCTCTTTCAACAGGTGGTATCACACTGTCCAACATGAGTTAAGTAGAGATCTCTTGAGTAGTTTGACAATCCATGAGGACTTGTTAGCTAATACCTTCTGATTTAGTGTGTGCGGTGTTGGTCAATGGTGTGGAGTATGGATTTGAAACTGGTTTACGACCCTGCTACTTACCTGTGGTACTGGTATCATTATTAGAGACATCCCTGATGAATTGGGTGCGCCTGGTCTTGTGAATTTGAGCCAAGTATTACGAACTAATTTTTTAGTGGAGACACTTGTCATATTCCTTCTCCCTTCAGATAGATCTGGGCTAGTAGTTGGCAACATGGGCTTGGAGATTTTTATCAATGGATTAAGCTCTAGCATGTTCCCACGGGCCAGTTCCCGACGTTAGATTCCTACCATATCTTTTTGTGATTGGCTCCCTGATCTTAGAATTTAGGATTCATAAGAATGTTCACTTAAACCCTCAATTTGGGTGTAGAGACTAAAACAAGGGCTACTCATTCCATCATACTCTTTCCATTATAAATCTAGCTGATATTAAACATTTATGACTGAGGCAACATGAAGTATTAACTTCTTTGAAGAATGAAGGCAAAAAGCTTACAAAATGTAGGGTATATACAGATATATATAATGGAAAGAGAAGCCTTATTTATAAGATAGGTCACATTCCATGAGCAACATCGGTTGAGTGAAATTACCAAGAGTTAGTTTCCCCATGGTGACTTATTTTTAAGGTTATTGCTTGTATTGAGATCCTAATGTGGGTGGAATATAATTTCACTTTCTATTTTTCTAGAATGTTTTTCTTTACTTGTCCTTTTATATCCTAACAAGGTTACTTACTGCAAACTCAGTTGATATATTTATTTGGTCTAGATAATATCTGGTGGTAGTCTATCACTTCCTCGGTTAGAGTCACCAAGGGTATGACTAGAACCGTTCCTGATAACAATACCAGTTTTTTTCTTTTTGCTCGAGTCTATTTGAACACTTAGGAATCATATTCATTTAGTTTTTCTTGATAATATAAGGCACTTGTCCAAAGCCTTAGAGACACATTTCTTGTTCCATCTACTAAGTATTTCTCTCTGCCACTATCCATTATTTGCCAATCTTATCCAAAATGCACATATATTAATTGTATTTTTCTTTTTCTATTATTAATCCAAGGTGGATAAAAGTTGCTTTAGCACAAAGGGAACCTTGTTTTCTCTTTGAGTATGTCGTTCGCCAAGTGTTTTTAATGAGTTCTCTCAACATTTTAGCTACGAACAATAAAGTTTCTTATGACCTTCTTGTTGGGTTCATGCGATCCCACGAAACATATACGCAGTGGAATTTAAAATTTTTCAAAAACATAAATATATATTACATCACATGTAATTAAAATGAATCTCGAAACCCTTTCGCGATTATTCAGTTGTGCGTTTTTCTGATAGTTAAAGTAAGAAAGTTTCAAAAACTCTTACCTTAATTTGCACTCCGACTGATGTAAGGATTGAAACGATTCAAATCGTTATCCCTGCATGAAAGTATCTCCATATTCTTCAATTCAAAACCCCTTTGATTGAAATATGATTCGCTTCTAGGATCCCAAATGTTGTCCCTCTAATGGTATCCATGCCTTGGATGCTCACTCACAACCGAATCCTATGCTAATAGTTTTCGATTCAATAATTCTATCCCAAAATGATGTTATTTGGAATAAGAACACACTAACAATTAGTATTTTAGGTATTTTATTTAATTCTTAATTCAATAATTGAATCAAGAATTAAACTATAAAATATTGGTGAGCTTTTGGAGATTGAAAGAAAATGAGGGACGAATTTTTGGAGATAGAAGAAAACTATTTTTCTTCAAGAGAGAGAGGTTGTTTTCCACATTTTTTTCTTCACAAAAATCTACAATAAAATCCCCATAAAAAACATCCAAGAAGATTGTCAATCAAGACTATCACAAGTTTTTTCCATGTAGGACTCTTCTTCCTTTCTTATCTCCAATTCTTTTGGTAAGTTTTCTTATCCCATAAGGACTTTTCTTTGTCCTTATTACCTCTTATAAATTGAATTCTCAATTCAACTTACTCTAGGAATTGGATTCTCAATCCAATTTCCTAATAGGCTTTTTACAAGCCCACACCTAATGGGTTTAGACCTAAGTAATCAATTAGGCCCTACTTTAATTGATCTAATCAATTAAATTAATTCATTTAATTAATTAGGTCCATCTTAATTAATTGATCCTGAAATATTTCAATTAGGCTCCCTAATTCAATTAGATCCAATCAATTAATCCAATTAATTCCACACTTGAATTAATTTAACCCCCATTAATTAATTTAATCCAACACTTGGATTAATTTTTAGGCTAGAAATGGACTTATTCAAGTTTTGTATGTGACCCCTTAGGTTCACTTTAAACTAGTCGTGGGCTCGCAACTCTTGTGACTTAGTAGAACAATTAATTGTTCTGATTAATTAATTCTTTTGGAATTAACTCATTAATTCCAAGAACCCACAAGACATAAGAAGTACCTAGCAATACATCATGACTCCTAGTCTAAGGTGAATACGCGAACCTATTTTAATTATGAATACCATGCAAGTATGGTCCTTTCATCATCTAATCTCCTAATTAAGCCTAGGGCTTGGATGTTAAGTCGAAGTCCCTTTAGCTCAATAACTATGTTTCCATTCCTAGTAGCTTGACTCGATGATGAATAATCAGATGATAATCACAATATCGATTTTCATAAGATTTGTAGCTAATGGGAACCATTCCCACTAATGGGTCCACCAAGGTCAAACCTTGTTGGAGTACATAGAGTCCATTTTGGATTATATGGCATTTTGCCAATTTCCAAATTGATGACATACATCATTATTCCTTAGTTAAATCAACATTTAAAAAGGAGATCCTCCTTGTTGCTCTCTAGCAAGAGACTCTTATCGTATAAGTAACCCAAGATCCTTTCAGATCTCATTGGAGGTTGTGTACTAGAAGTTTTAGTAATTTGTTCATACACCATTGTCACTTGTGAGACAAACTGTGGTTCTTGAACTGTTTCAAGTTCTATGATCTAGCAATTTCTATCTAATAGGAATTCCTTATTCTGAAGAAGGTGATGTCCCTAGAAAATAAATTCTTTTGTTCTTAGGAACTATAGAAATGGAATTCTTTAGATTCATTTGGATACCACACAGATTTGCATAAGCTGGATTCACATCCATCCTATCTCCCACTAACTACTTTAAAGAAACAGGCCTATTTATACCTTTAGGTATATATACAAGGGGTCTTTTACCACATCGTATCACATATGATATTTTTTAGCACCGATTTTGATGATATCCTTACTTGATAAGAATATCATTTATTCTAAGGTGAATTCCCAGAATGAAAGAGGAAATAAGTGAAACTCAACTTGGATTCACTTAAAGTGAAAATCTAATTCTCTATTAGATAATCAAGAACTTACCACCTTAGTATTCTCTTCATCGATCACATCGATTGATTTAATACTTTGGCCGATTTAATTCTCTACTTCATGTCTAAATTCTTTGAACCTTTCAAAGGATTTTAGAATAATGAAGTAAGAATAGTTCGCTTGTATACTAACACTTAGTGGACTGCTTACGTCCCTTTGGATCACATCCAAAGGCATGGTTTGCCAATTTGTCCCACAAATGGTGATTTGGTCATGTTTTTCTAGAGATAAGATTTACAAGTTGGCACCTCATGCAAGTCCAAAAGGTCAAGCAAATGTACCATATTTTGAACTCTTTCTTTAGAGATATGACCTAATCTAACTTACCACAAGTATGCACTGTTTTGATTATCTAATTCTTAGATTACTTTGTTGATTATGTAGCATTGAATGTTGGGATTGTATAGTTCATTTATCAATGTAGCAAAGATAATTAACTAATACTATCCTAATTCCATCCAGAGTTAAGTGGATCATTCCTATAGTCAATAAAGCAACACTTACTTTATTCTCAAGCTTAAGGATCGTCATTTATCTTAGTCTCTATTTTTTTTTCATCCACTACAACCCCTTGCAAAGATGGGATCATATCCGATATCCAATATCCAAGAAAAAATTATCAACCTTAATGGTTGATATCAATAATGTATAAACTTGAATTAGAACCTCTTCTAAGTCAACTAAGTAAGTCAATACTTGTGTTTCCTCTTTCTATACCTTAAATATCCACAATGGTGACAAATATCTATATTGAGCTAGTAAGTTTGTCTGTTTGTCTATATTATCCTATGTGGAATTACTAGCAATAACCATTATCCTATGTGAGGCAGAAATTTAAGCATTTATTCAATTAATATTCATTTATGATATGGTCTTTAATCATAAATGTCTCCCACTATTTTATTCAAATCCCATCACCCTTTAGATGGAAATTCGGAAAATCTAATTTCATAGTGGGTTTAAGGATCAACTAGCCTTGCCATACAACCCAATTTTATGAGCCTATACAACAAAATTAAAAGGTAGCTAACAACATTAGCAATTGCATCCCCATGCAACCCTTAAGCTATTTTGCCTCACCTCTTCTCATACACCCTAATTTTATGAGCCCATATGGTACTAAGTGTCAAGCATTACCCATCAAACATCCATGTAGATGGAGCATCTAAACGTCCCACGACTCATGGCCAACGATAAAGATGAGTCCACCCTATAGGCATCTCAATGCTTAGTAGTGATCACAGCTTGCCTACACTTAGTACATCCTATGACTCATGGCCAATGGACTAAATGTGGTAGTGTATCAGTATGCCACTACTTTTGATGGAAGACATGGATGATTGGGTTCTACCCAATATTGCCCATTTATACTTGATATCGAACTAATAAAGGTTCTCAGCTTGAAATATTTTCAAGTAATGGTCATACTAGATTTATTATATAAGGTCTCGTTGTTTTCTTTTCTTGTATATTTAATGTTCACTATCCTAACGATGACAAGCATACATTATAAGGAAGCAATAAATAAACACAACATGTATCACATACACCCTAAAATAAATAGATGATCATGAGTCTTTAATCCTATGTGATTCACTTGAGCCAAAGTGGATCTAGGTCAATCTAAGGGTGATAATTAAAATACAAACAGACCTATCTATTACATAAATATATCACATACATTCATGGGCCTTGTTTCCTCACTTTTCTCCATCTTCATTCAATCTTCTTGTAATGTCCGCCAAATTGCAAAAAGATTAACCTCACCGCTTAATTCTACAGAAACCTTGGAACAATTCTAAGGTAAGATACATAGGAGGGAGATAGAAGTACATCAAGAATAAAATAGAGAAAGGTGAGACTTGTAGGCCTCATTTTAATTAAAATCCAAAAATAACCAATTATGCATAAAATTAAACCAAACACATTGGCCTAGGTACCATGATCATCCAACTAGCATGTTTAACATAAATCATCACATCATAATAAAAACATATAAATTTACCGATCATGTTATGTGCAATTTCTTTCAAATTTTGGATTTTTATGAAAAATGATTTTTCAAAAATTAAAATTAATATTTAATTTTAAAATAAAAAATAATAAACTTCACGTAATAATTACATAACAAGGCAGGATGGATAATAGTTCAACAAGGTTACTGCCCGTCGAGTGGCTAGGCAGACCACCTATCGGGCGGCTAGGCGCCCGCACATCGGGTTCCAGCTGTCCACCCGACGTCACACGTCGGGTGGCTGGGCGCCTGCACATCGAGTGGTCGGCAGCCCACTCGACATCACACGTCAGGTGGCTGGGCGACCCGATGCCCGACTTCGGGTAGCCTGCAACCCACCCATTGTCACTGGGCGCCTGTACGTCGAGTAACAGCAGGCGACCCGGTGCCCGCACGTCAGGTGCCTCGCCCGCGCGCTGGGTGATTGGCAGCCTACCCAAGGTCACATGTCGGGTGGTCGGCACTCCAAATTTTTTTGTTTATTTTAAATGTCCAAGAATTCAAGATTTTCATAAAATCTTAATTTCATAGTTTCTTGATCTCATCAAGAAATTTTGAAATATTATAAAAACTAATTTTCTTGATCAAGAAATCAACTTATTTAATTTTTTTAATTTCTTGCCACGTTTCAAGAAATTCAAGATTTTCATAAATCTTGAAATTCTTGAAAATCAAGAAATCTAATTTCTTAACTCATCTCAATTTTTAAAACGTTTCAATATTTAAAATGATTAATAATATTAATCTCAAATAAAGAAATTAATAGATTCAAAATCAATCACACATATAAATATTTAATCTATCACATATATTAAATAAATATAATCAAAAAGTATCAGAAACACACGAACCTTGGCTTTGATACCAATGTTGGGTTCGCGCAATCTCGAAAAACGTATACACAGCGAAATTTAAAAATTTTCAAAAACATAAATATATATTACATCACATGTAATTAAAATGAATCTCAAAACCCTTTTGCGATTATTTAGTTGTGCGTTTTTTTAATAGTTAAAGTAAGAAAATTTCAGGAACTCTTACCTTGATTTGCACTCTGACTGATGTAGGGATTGAAACGATTCAAATTGTTATCCCTGCATGAAAATATCTCCATATTCTTCAATTCAAAACCCCTTTGATTGAAATCTTATTCACTTCTAGGATCCCAAATGTTATCCCTCTAACAGTTTTCACATCTTGGATGCCCACTCACAACCGAATCTTATGCTAGTAGTTTTTGATTCAATAATTCTATCCCGAAACGATTTTGTTTGGAATAAGAACACATTAACAATTAGTATTTTATGTGTTTTATTTAATTTTTAATTCAACAATTGAATCAAGAATTAAACTATAAAAGGTTGGTGAACTTTTGGAGATTGAAAGGAAATGAGGGACAAATTTTTGGAGATGAAAGAAAACTATTTTTCTTCAAGAGAGAGAGGTTGTTTTTCCACATTTTTTTCTTCACAAAAATCTACAATAAAATCCCCATAAAAAACATCCAAGAAGATTGTCAATCAAGACTATCACAAGTTCTTTCCATGTAGGACTCTTCTTCCTTTCTTATCTCCAACTCTTTTGGTAAGTTTCCTTATTCCATAATGACTTTTCTTTTTCCTTATTACCTCTTAAAAATTGAATTCCCAATTCAACTTCCTCTAGGAATTGGATTTTCAATCCAATTTTCTAATAGGCTTTCTACAAACCCACACCTAATGGGCTTAAGCCTAAGTAATCAATTAAGACCTACTTTAATTGATCCAATTAATTAAATTAATTCATTTAATTAATTAGGCCATCTTAATTAATTAATCCAATTAATTAATTAAAAGTTTCAATTGGCTCCCTAATTCAATTAGGTCCAATCAATTAATTTAATTAATTAATTAAATTAATTCCACACTTGAATTAATTTAACCCCCATTAATTAATTTAATCCAACACTTGGATTAATTTTTAGGCTAGAAATGGACTTAACCAAGTTTTGTGTGTGACCCCTTATGTTCACTTTAAACTAGTCGTAGGCTCACAACTCTTGTGACTTAGTTGAACAATTAATTGTTCTAATTAATTAATTCTCTTGGAATTAACTCATTAATTTCAAGAACCCACAAGACATAGGAAGCACCTAACAATGCATCATGACTCCTAGTCTAAGGTGAATATGCGAACCTATTTCAATTATGAATACCATGCAAGTACAGTCCTTCCGTCATCTAATCTCCCGATTGAGACTTGGGCATAGATGTTAAGTCGAAGCCCCATTAGATCAATAACTATGTTTCCATTGCTAGTAGCTTGACTCGATGATAAATAATTAGAAAACCTCATGTCTAATTTCCATCCAACCTTGGCCAATGATTTTAGAGTCAAGTACAGTGGAATACATAAGAGATTCACCTATTCATCTAGATAGGTGATGGATCATTTGTTGGCCACTTATTAATCTTCATACATGAAGATATTACACCCAATGTAAATCCCTTGTGATTGTCATGCAATCGGAAAATATATCAAAATACAACATATCATGCACAAGGTTACCATGGTGTCTCAAGTCCAAGGACTAATTCTTTCATTATTATAATGAGAAAATTCCCATTCGACAATAGAATATTTCTAATTGGGAGTTTTCAGGTAGGATTGTTCAGTGTACTTGTTCCCAACAAGCATCTGCATACATATACTAGTGTCTCCACACCAATATCTATGGAAGGAGGCATCCTCTTTTCGAGTCTACATCGTATGCGTAAGTGTTAACGGGATTAATGATGTCCCATCTTATTGATCCTTAACTTAGAATGTTTTAAGATCACAGACTCAAAGGCATATTCCACGATCACCATCATATGTGCAACCGTGCCCCATAGCTATGTGTGATCTAAGGACTTTATCTAATTCCTATGGTGAATTTAAGATAAAGATTGCCATTTAAATGATATTAATATAAATAAGAATGATTCGCAAGAATATAAGAACGACCAGAACAATTGGCACCAAACACTTTTGCCAGTAGGCTTCAAGCCCCATGCACAATGCACAAACTTCTGTTATTTTCCTCAACTATTAATAATAAATCAGCCTTGAATGCAGTAAGTTCGCTATATTTATGCTGCAATGGAAGAATTGCAGAAGTAATCGCTATAGTTCTAAATTATTAATAGTATTGGTAATGCATGAAATGAACTCAATTGCAAATGGATACATCGGCCTTATGGACTCAATTCGATTAACGGTCGAACCAAATCGAAAATTTAGGTTCAGTTTTTTATTTTTCATTTTTTAAATTTTTTATTTTTGGTTTAGTTTTAGATTTTGGTTTCTGCGAAACGAATCGAACCAAAAACTAAAATATAATTTTTATATGTTTATATATATATATAGTTTTTATATAATATTTTAATACTTACTATTTATTTATATACTATTTTCTTTATTTTTTTTACTCACCCACTAGTAGTTAATATTTATTTATTTTTTTATCTATTCATTTTTTAGTTTTTTAAAAATATTTGATTAACTGAAAAGCCGAATCAATTAATTCAGTTCGGTGTTCGGTTTATGATTTTGGCCAACCAAAATTTCAGTTTGATTTGGCCGAACTATCACCCCTACTCTTTATGACTGTATGTATATCTTCTATATAAGTAAATCTGTAGTAAATTGAAACTTACAAATGACTTCTCCTTATTGTGGCACCGGAAGGTGAATGCAATGGATCTGTAACTTAGATGGTAGATATAACACACGTTTCTAAAAGTGTGACGAAATTAGGGAATGGAGCCAAGCAGGGTATTAGGGAACGACCTGAACCTAACTCTCCTCAGTATCTTCTAGTGTACCTAAAATAATTTAAGGTAGAAAGAGTGATGTCTTACTTGGTGGGACTTTCCCTTGATACCCATTACTAGGAACTTTTATATTGTTTTGTTATTTTTTGTCTATTTATAACATAAAACTTTATGTATATAAATAAGGCAGATTGGATCATCGCGCAGAATATATGGGTGGAATTGATAAAACCAATACCTATGAGGTATTTCATATGGTTTGGTTGTAGGGCAACTAAAGTTATTGGTTTTCCGAAAATGCAGAAATATGCAAGCTAGACTGACTTTGCTTCTGAACATGCTCTTTTTGCTCTTTTTGTATTTTTTTTTCCTTTTTATTGATGCATTTTTTATTTGCATCCATATTTGTAATTAGTTAGAGTCCTATTTGGATAAAGATGATGGTTATCAAGAAAAATCGGACTCAAAAAGTGATAAGGATAGAGAGAATATTTTAATTGCATTTTTTTTATGATTATGCTATTTTATCCAATGCGATTATTTATCAATATGCATGAAATGAGAGTTGACATTTTGGGTGATCATGTATGTTATGTTTTTATAGTTATTTTATTTGAGAGATAATTAATGAAAATGGTGGTAATACGGTATTCCAATTTTAGATTTATATAGTAGGTCTTAAAAAATATAATTTTTTTGGCATGTATTTGTGAGGCCATTTTTTGGAGGTTATGTATGTATATATATATATATATTTAGGATATGTTTTGTTAATTACCACCATAGGCCAATAATTATCTCGATATGATGCACCAAATGTTAACTCAAGATTATTATTCGTATTTATTATATGTATTTTTTTATGGACATTATTAATTTTATTCATGGATCAATAATTTTTTATTGTGATCTTTAATTCGGTGGGAGATGATTACTAGCCTTGGTGGCGAAATTTTTGATCTAACTGAATTAAAAAAAATGATAAATATTTACTTGGATCCAAATAAAATTTTAGACCAGTACCTAACTTATTGCGCATATTATACAGTAATGGATGCCTAAGTAGCTTTTTCTGATCTCTATGGTATTGGCAAACTTGATGGCCAAAACTATGTAATGTGGCATAGAAAAATTCAATTTGTGTTGCATAAAGAAAAGATCCTTGATCATCTCACCAATACTATGCCTATGCCAACTGAGCTAGAAAATGGACCAACTACCCAATATTGTCGCGATATGGATGTGTACAATAAGTGGGTGGATCAAGATAAGAGTGCATGCTTTACTATGTTGATCTGCATGCACGATAATCTGATCCGTGAGTTTGAACAGTATCCTACAACTAGAGAGCTGTGGGATGTGTTAAAGGTCATGTACGATAGCACTTCGGCTACAAGACTGAGGGCACTAACCCTTAGGTTCAACCAGTATGTACTTGACCCAAAGCACTCGATGACCCAACATCTTGATGTGATGAAGGATATGATTCGACAGCTTTAAAATGCTGGAAGTGAGCTCACTAATGAACAACAAGTTTTGGCTATCCTAAGGTCACTACTTGAGCAGACTTAGGGACATGTTAAGCTTGTGCTTATGCATAATGAACAAATCCATACATTCGACAATGTCCCCAGTCATTTCAAGCTTGAGGCTAACCATCGAGAGTTGGAGCGAGCACAAGCAGCAACTCTTGTCGCATATGCTAGACAGCGTAAGCCCAATAAAGGTAAATGCTGGAACAAACAGAAGGATGCTGGACAAAGCAATAGTCAAAGCCAGAACTTGGCACCACAAAGTGACAAGTCTATGAAGTGTCGCCGAGGCAAGAGGAGTGGAAAGAAGAAAGATAAGTGTTTTAACCGTGGAAAAGTGGGTCACTTCGCTCGTGATTGCACTAAGCCAAAGAAGGTAAGACCCACTCCTAGCTCTCTTAGTTCATTCGTAAGATCTCATGTTTTTATTACAAATTATCTCCTTAGTTGGATTGTAGACACAGGGGCAACAAAATACGTGACAAGGGATCGAGTAGGATTTGTAGATTATCATCGAGTCTCAGCATGTAGCCACTACATTACTATGGGAAATGACACACAAGAGGAGGTTCGTAGAGTTGGGTCATACCAGCTCAAGCTTGGCACTGGGCGAGAGCTACTCCTTAGTGATGTGAAATATGCACCTAGCATTCAATGTAATTTACTTTCAGTTAGTGCACTTTCTGAACATGATTTTTCTTTCTTGTTTGAGCGAACCAGCTTGTCTATTTTCTATGGCAAAGATCTTTATGGCTTAGGATTTATGAATAATGGATTTTTCATGTTAGGATTATCCAATGATTGTGTTTTTTATGTTTCTTCAACTGTTGTTGCTATTTCTAATTCTATTAAGTGGCGTGCAAGATTAGGACATATAAGATTAGAAAGGATGATTAGGTTAGCTCGAGAAGGTTTTTTAGGCCAGCTCGCTAAAGTCAACCTTCCTGTGTGTAAACCATGTCTGGTAGGAAAAGCTTGCCGGAAGCCTTTTGGAAAGGCAAAGAGGGCTACTCATCCTCTAGAGTTAGTCCACTCGGATATATGTAAACCCATGAATGTAAGGGCATGACATGGTGCATCCTATTTTCTCACTTTTATTGATGATTATTCACGCTATGGGTCAGTATATCTCTTGTCGCATCGGTCAAAAGCGCTTGATTATTTTAAGCAATTCTTAGCAGAGGTTAAGAACTAAAGAGATAGGAACCTCAAAATTCTACATACTGACAGAGGGTGAGAATATTTATCTAATCAGTTTAAACAAATTTGTGAAGAAAAAAGGGATCATCAGACAATTGACGATTCCACACACTCTGCAACAAAATGGGGTTGCAGAGAGAAGGAATCACATACTTCTGGATATGGCCAGATCAATAATGGCGCAAGAAAATCTTCCAATATCATTTTGGGGTGATGCAATTTGACTGCTACCTACATATTAAACCGTGTGCCATCTAAGTCAGTTCCTTCAACAACTTATGAGATGTGGCATGGCAAAAAGCCTTGCTCCCTTAGGGGTCAACTGGGTTTGTTCACAATACTTCTCATAAGCATGGGAAGCTTAGCCCTAGAGCAGTCAAACACATCTTTATAAGGTATTGTGATCACTCAAAGGGCTATGTGATTTACGATGAACACCCTGATGGAGGAATAACTAAGATTAAGTCCCCTGATGTGAATTTCCTCGAGGAGGTTTTTCCGACCATTGGTGAAGTCAAAGGGGCCCTTGAACTGTATGAGTTGCAAGATTCTCAAGATGGTGCTTCCATCCCTGGCGAGGGTGAGGCTTTGCAGCCTTATCTAGTAATTGATGAGGATAATGCAAGCAACCTTAAATTTAGTGGAAGTGACCCACTGGAAGAAGACTCTCAAAATTCACAAGCGAGTATGAGCAAACATGGAAATATACCCCATTGGCATTATGAGATCGAAGGGGAATCTTTCATGATTGCTTCTGTAGATGTTGATGAGCCAGCCACTTATGAAGAGGTTGTGACTTCTGCAAATGCAAATGAGTGGATAGCTGCTATGAAAGAAGAGTTGAACTCGATGGCTAAGTACCATATTTAGGAGCTAGTCGATCTTCCATCTGGACACAAGATCATTGGGAACAAATGGGTTCTAAAGGTCAAGCGAAAGTCAGATGGATCAATCAACAAGTATAAAGCTCAACTTGTGGTGAAGGGTTATACCTAAAGAGAGGGTATAGATTATGAAGAGGCATTCTCCTCAGTGGTGAGGTTTGCCTCTATTCACCTCATATTAGCCATTATCGCCCACCCAGATCTGGAATTGTTTCAAATGGACAATAAGATAGCATTTTTCAATGGAGAGTTGGACGAGGAGATCTATATGGATCAACCTATTGGATTTCAGGAAATGGGACAAGAGCGCAAAGTATGCTGCTTAAAGTATTTTATTTATGGACTGAAATAATCGTCCAGATAGTGGTACCATCGATTTCATTGAGCTATCACTACGATAGGCTTTACAATGGTCGAGGAAAACCATTGTGTGTATGTCAAGAGAAGGAGGAGGAATTTCTTAATACTCTCACTGTATGTGGATGACATTTTGTTGGCTGAGAATGACATAGAGATGATTGTCGCCACTCAGAAGTGGTTATCCTCAACTTTTGAGATGAAGGACATGAGAGAAGCTGAATACATACTTGGTGTTAAGATACACCGGGATTGTTCTAAAAAACTCTTGAATTTGTCTCAAGAGGCTTATATCAAGAGGATTATAGAACACTTTCGTATGCATAATGCCAATCCTGTTGACACACACATGGATAAGAACTGTGTTCTTAGCAAAAAATTATGCCCTAAGATAGAAAAAGAAAGGGAACGCATGGCTAAGTTTCTATATGCGAGCGTGGTAGAGAGTCTAATGTACGCAATGATGTGTACTCGACCAGATTTGTGCTTTGCAGTTGGAATGGTGAGTAGATATCAAAGTAATCCTGGACACGACCTTTAGGCCGTGGGCAAAAGCATACTTAGATATTTGAAAGGAACAAGTGATCTCGCTTTGTGCTACCATGGAGGTAGTTTAAAGCTAATTGGATATAGTGATGCTGATGGATCAGCGGATAGAGATGAGTGCAAATCCACATTGGGATATGCATTCTTATTAGGAGTACTATCACTTGGTGTAGCAAGAAGCAACCATGTATCTCTTTATCCATCATGGAGGCCGAATACATTGCTTGTACATCAGCAGTCTAAGAGGCTATCTGGTTGAGGAGATTCCTGTAGAGTCTACGTGTTGTGGCGCATATTGATGATGCAGTTGTTGTCTATTATGATAATACAGCTGCACTAGCATATGCTAAGGACCCCAAGTATCATGGGCGGACTAAGCATATTGACACCAGATATCACTTCATTCGAGAGAGCATTGCATAAGGTCAAGTTGTTCTCAGGCATATTCTTACTAGCGATATGATCGCTGATCCTTTTACTAAACTTTTGTGGAGATATATGTTCCAAAGGCATGTTAGTAGTATGGAACTTCGTAGGATTTGAGTTTATAGGCCTGTATGAACACTTTGTTAATTAATGAGATTTTTTTTCTTGTTAAATTTGTTAGTGTACTGAGTCTATTATGAATGTCACCAAGTTTAGATTGACCCACTCACACGAGCAATCACCCTGGCGCTTTGACAGCGAGTAGGATAAGACTCAAAGATCATGTTCACACTGTTGGGAGGGGTGCGAATGATTGCCTTGATATTTAGAATAGCGAGGAAGGTTAAAGTTTAATTTATAGTCGCCTTGGCCTAAGACCTAGATGAGATCATACTTGATCAATTATGAAGTATGTCCAAACTTCATAAAAGCTTGTCTATAGCCGAATGTGCGAACTCCTACACGACACTTTGGAGAGTGACTTATGATGGTACGCAGATCAGGCGCTTGGATAGCAACTGGACTAAGATTCATATGATGTTAAGAGCATGGTATGCCCAAATTGAGTGGGAGCTCCATCATAGCATGTATTCATACTACATGTGCTT
Source organism: Paulownia fortunei (assembly GCA_019321725.1). Taxonomy (NCBI): domain Eukaryota; kingdom Viridiplantae; phylum Streptophyta; class Magnoliopsida; order Lamiales; family Paulowniaceae; genus Paulownia; species Paulownia fortunei. Next base: position 12,674,461 of record CM033111.1, on the reverse strand, counting down.
TGAGACGACCTTATAAGTAGAGTGACTGAATGGATCCTTGCTTCATCACTGTGTGAGCCCTTAATATGTTTTTGTATCCTTTGAGACTCTGGACCGTATTATGAAGTGTAAGCTTGATGACGCTACTTTATCATGTTTCTAATGATCATGTTTGATCCAGTCTGTCGGAGCATAAATAAGAAAGTTGTTAGGACCAAATTGATTGACATGAGGGGCCGAGAAAGAACTAAGCTGGTAACGCACTTTTGTTCTATGGCTCATTGGTCGGCCGACTAAGTTAAAAATGTGTTTGACATAGTCATGAGCATAGATACATAGTTGAGAGAGTCAAGCATGCTCTACTCATTATATAGGGATTAGAGATGCTTGATGTAGTGTGACCACATAATTTGGGGTACATAGCCAATTTTGAGTTGTAAAGTTATGTTAGTTAGGTGATAACTTAATATAACTCTCCTCACTTGTTCCTTTCTCGCTTGGTCGCACACCTTATTCCCTGTATGAAAGAAGGAATGTGAGATGAGAATTATGAGGATGTGATTCGAATGAGTCGAGTCAAATATGTATGAGTGGGAGATAGTGATGCATTTTTTATTTGCATCCATATTTGTGATTAGTTAGAGTCCTACTTGGATAAGGATGATGGTTATCAAGAAATCTCTCCTAATCGAACTCACAGAGTGATAGGGATAGAGAAAAAAATTTTTGTTATCTCTCCCTACCACTATAAGATATCACAATGATATGCATTTTAACTAATAGAAAAATATTCTCTCTTCTCCATATTCTCTCTACGTTTATTCTTGAAGTATCATCAAAAACTTAGAATTCTCCACGAGTTTAAAATGTGTGGTTAGAAATTAGTGAATGCTCTAGTAGTATTTACTAGAACGAGAAAGACTGTGGTGATATTATTGGAAGGCTTGTAGGTGAGTTGTCCATCCGTGAATCAAATGAATTTTTGCTGCTGAGATAATATTAATTCAATTATTATTTATATGCGATTGTAAATTACTTACATTTTTCTTGTCTACTAATTTGACCATCGGATCCTTAGTTTCATTCCCCACCCCCACCCCCACCAAAACATCCCTGATGTGTTTTCTTTCTTTTCTCTATCTTAACTTGTAGGCATTCGCATGCATTTGTGTTTATTTCCTATTCTATTTCTTGCTTTTCTGTTCCATGCTCCAGCTCAAAAATGAATTGGACTTTGGGCTCTCCTTTGCAGGATATGGAATCAATTGTGGAGACCATGATGCAACAGCTTTTGTCCAAGGAAATTCTTCACGAACCTATGAAAGAAATTGGAGAACGTTATCCAGTATGTTTGGAAGAAAATAAAGCTAAACTTGGAGATGAAGAATATGCACGTTATTCCCACCAGTATGAGCATATAAGAGACTTAACCCAAGTTTACGAAACTGTGCCTGAAAACTTTAACAAGATTGTTGAGCTCATGCAGAAAATGCAAGAGTGCGGCCAACCACCTAATGATATTGTGCAGGAGCTTGCTCCAGACTTCGATCTATCAACTCCTGGACAATTGTAAGTGCATCTAAGTTTCTTTGTGCAGTTTAAATATTTTTATCTGTAACTTCCTGTGAGCAAGTGAGTGTTATGATTTGTCATGGTAGCTAAATCTGCATTTATGAAGGAAATTTTTTATATGGAAATGGTTTGGAACAGCAGCAGATCAAGAGGATAAAATGATAGCAGGGTAGCTGCCATTCAGTCATTTAGGTTTACTTAAGTCACCCCTGTAATGTTAATGGCTGTAGTGTGAGTGGAGATGCAATTTTGTTGGAGTTGACAGAATTGCGTGAGTAATGGTGGTGTCTGATGCTGCAACCTCTTTCTCTGGCTTTCCAGTTGGATGGTTCTTCAACAAACAAACATCTTTCTGGAAAATACGATCAACTTTCTCATGCTTAGGAGTAAGGAAGATGTTTTCCTGAAGTAACCTCAACTCCAATCAGGGTCTCTGTTAATAAATTCATGAAACTTTCGAATCGAGAGGAATGCAGTTTTTGAAGACAGTCATAAAGTATTTTATTTCTAACCTGCATTTAAGCATAAGAATCATAGTGTGAAATACATTGCATTAGATTGGGGAATGTCTCACGTGTAAATAAATTGAGAATTAAACTTTCAGCAAAAGTTGCACAACGAAACCCCTGAATTAGGATTTCCAGAAATTTGGTCAATCACATCTCAATTTCTCTCCAAATCCACCTGTCAATTTTCATGTTCTTACTCAATACATGACGTCAGTATTACTTGGTTGATTATCACATCAGTCTTTACTCCTCAAGATCATCCATCCTTATATGTCTCTTGACTTTATGGACCCAAATAGCTGATGAATTCATCATCTTGGTCTTGCAGGTCTCCAGAGATGTTCGAGTCTCGACAGAGTTGTTCTATTATGTGAGCGAGAGAGTTGTGCATTTCCCGTGTCCTGCAATATCTTTTGTTATAGAGATTGAGGTAGGTGAGTCGCATGGAATTATTTTGTTTCTATACATGTTCTCTTTATATCAAATCTGAGTTTGTTTGACATCTTCAGCCTTTATAATTGGCATTCTCCAAAGTTTATCATGTGATTGTAGTGATATTTTGGAAGGCCAAAAGTTTCCCATCACTAGTTTCAAATAAACAAGGTGAGAATTGATAAGATTGGCGGCCTACTCATTTGTTCATTTTCTTGCGTTGTCTGCATATATTCCATTTTGTTCTTTGCAGCAATGCCGAAAAAGGTTTCTGTACATATGCTGATGTTTCCTGTTAGAACTGCAATTTCAATAGAGTTTTGGTGTTGCGTCAATGCATTTCACAAAAGTTACTCTGAATGATGTTGATGGTAGTCTATTCGACTAAAACTACTTGGAGATTCTAACCTTTGCCTAAGGTAAATATAAACTTGGAGAAATAATAATGACCATTTTTCTGTTGGCAGTAGGGCTTATTATTCTCAAAAGGAATATATTCTAGAAAATTTTGGTTCTGAAAAGGAATTTTGATGGGTCAAAAGCTCTACTGTTTTTTAATTTTTACACGACGCTGATTATATTTGATTCTATTTTTATGTTGCTTAACGCATTTTAAAAGACGGAAGTCTAAATGTGAATTTTCAGTTTTGCACCAAAAGAGAGGGTTTATATTGGGACTTGAGTTACAGAGATTATTATTATTATACAAGTAATCGATTTGCAAGTTCTGTTATTTGGGAATACAACAAAAACGATAGATATTTAAACACTGTATACGTTAGATTTTTACATTTTACGTAGTTTAGTACTCTGAATTGTTACCTAAAAACGAATAGCGGTTTAGTATTTTGTCCCATTAAATTAACTATTAGGTAAAATTAACAAATTAATAGCATTAAATTTTGTGAATACGTGAACCTCTACTCATTACAACTTCGAACAACTTTTCTGAAATTGAATGAACAAATAAACGAATGAAGTTGTACAAAGAAATACTTCAAGAAAAGTAATACGGAATTTCAGCAGATAAAACAGGAGAAATCCAATGTCTTCCGTTGATACGACTCTTGGCAAGAAATGGATTGGCCGAATTATAATCCAGCTCTCGGCCCATGAAGCTCCAGGCCCATAGCACTTGTACACCCAAGAAAACGCAGTCCTGCAATTTATTTATTTATTTTTTGAATTTTTTTATTGCAAGATTTGGTCCTTTGTAGGCATAATGAATTTGCTCTTGAACAAAAATATAATTATCTATTTACACAAGTAATTCTATCAAGATGTATAGAAAAATAATTTTTGGTTGGCTACCAACCAAACAAAGGAAAAACAAGGAGGATTTTCATTTTCGCGTTTAACTTTAAAGAATTATACTAAAGAAATAAAGAGCATGGTACAAATTAATGGGTTTTTTCAATATGTTGGCTTAGTTTTTCTTTTTATATATAATTGTATGCATGGTAGACTTAGAGTCTAGAAGCATAAGATGAAAAAGAAAACTAACATAAGACTATTAGGCTTTGGTTTGTCTCATTTCTATTCTATCATTTTTCTTCTCCACAGGTGAAAATGTGTTTGCTACTTATATTTTTTGAAAATGCTATTTTTACTCTTCAAGGGCTCATTTGCTAGGTTTGATGGTATAAGAAGGGATAGACTGAAAATAAGATGCGTTGTAAAGATAATGTATCAATATTATCATATTTTATGTTTGAGAGTTTATGAATGTGCTAGATATATAATGGATGATCAATAAGCATTGTTTGATTGGACTTATAGATTGTGTAGTTGTGAAAAGTCAATTTACCCTTCAAATTAAATATATATTAATATATTTTTAAATATAAACATATATTTATATTACTTGTATATATTTATGTATGTTTCTATAATTTTTTATATATTTATGTATATTATAAGTTCATGAATGTGTTTGATATCCAATGGATAATCAATAAGCATTTTTTAATTGGACATATAGATTGTGGATGATACATTATAAAAAGTCAATTTACCCTTCAAATTAAACATATTTTAATATATTTTTAAATATAAACATATATTTATATCATATGTATATATTTATGTATGTTTCTATAATGTTTTATATATTTATATATATTATAAGTAATATATATTTATATTATTTATATATTTTTTAATTTATGTAAATTATATTATTTATATTATTTATATCATAAGTACAAATATATATTTCTAAGTATACATAATTTATATTAATTATATATAATATTTTCATATGGGTTGGAGTTTTATTTGGATTACCCATCACACCTAGGAGGTTTGATCCACTATGTAGGATAGAGCTTGATTACATACCAGGCTAATACATTTTCATGGGTTAATATAATTGAACCAAACAACAAATTACATGGGATCACCCATCTATCAAGGCTTAATCCTTTGTAGCAAACAAGCCCCGAAGACACCAATCGAATTAAACATATATTAATACATTTTCATGGGCTGAATAAAAGTGAACCAAACAACAAATTACATAGGATCACCCATCTATCAAGGCTTAATCCTTTGTAATAAACAAACAAGCCCCGAAGACACCAATCATCAATTATAATATTTAAATAATTTTATACTCAATTATATCCTCACTAATTACAACAAACAATATTGACAATATCTACAATTGAAAATATCTCCCACTAATTATAACAAATAACATTAATAAGACATCTATAGTAAAAAATGCCCCTCAATATATATTACATTATTTCTTTCCAACAAAACATCCAAGCATATTTTCATTCTCTATACATTCTCCAATCCTTCTATCAAAATCTGCAATTATCTCCTACTTGGAACTCTTCTAGTTGACCGTCCTACCTTTTAGGTAAACATGAATCCGAACATCGACTTTGAATCATCTATATTAAACAGAAATCTAAAATCAGTGAAGCCTTCTAACTTTAATTCTCCACAACCGTAAGCTAAGAAGACATCTTTAGTTTTTCGTAAGTACTTAAGGATCGTCTTTACAGTCTTTGAGTGATGCTCACCTAGATTTGACTGATATCTACTCCTAAAAATGAAAGCATATGCAAGATTAGGCATAGTACATAGAATAATGTACATTATGCTTTCAATAGCGAATGCATGAGGTACATGATTCATTCTTTTTCTTTTCTTGGGAGTCTTTGGGGACATAGACTTTGAAAAGAATTACTCATTAGCAAGAACCCCTCTTGGATTTATTTGTGCTAAATCTTTTTAGCATCTTATCTATGTAAATGGATTGGAATAGTACAATCATCTTCTTAGATCTATCTCTATAGATCTTGATCTTCAATATGGAAGATACATCTCTCAAATCCTTCATGGAGAATTGTGTAGACAACCAAGCTTTTGTTGACTGCAACATCTCTACAAAATTTTCAGTGAGTAGGATGTCGTCAACATAAAGTACAATAAATGTCACTACACTCCCACTAACCTTCTTGTGCATCCAAGGTTCATCCGGATTCTTGAATAAACTAAACAATTTAACTACCTCATCTGATCAGATTTTCCAACTTCGGAAAGCTTGTTTGAGTCCATAAATAGACCTCTGTAGTTTGCAAACCTTTTACTCGCTTTCTTTAAATATAAAGCCCTCAAGTTGCATCATATAGATCTCTTTTTCAATATTTTCACTGAAGAATCCTATCTTCAATTCCATTTTTCATATCTCACAATTGTAATGCACAAATATGGAAAGCAAGTCTAAATGAATCTAAGCATTGCCACTAGTGAGAAAGTTCCATATAGTTAATCCATTACCTTTAAGTATAACCCTTCGCAGCCAGTCGTACCTTATTGGTCGTTACCTCTCCATCTACTCCAAGCTTTCACTTTATACCTATTTCTAGCTAATAGGTACAATATCCTGTGATGGGTCCATTAAGGTTCATACCTTATTGGAATACATGGAATCCATTTCGGATTGCATGGCCTCATGCCATCTCCTCCTAAATCAATATCAGACTTCACTTCTCCATAGTTCTATTATCCAAAGAAAACTCCCTCTTGTTGTTCTCTAACATGAAACAATATCTCAGGTTGCTTCGAGATCTTTTCCAAATCTCCTTGGAGTTATGTGTTTGAAGTGTCAGTTTTTGGATGGTTCAGGCACCATTACTTCTTGTGGGTCTTGAATTTATTCAAGTTCAACAACCTTGCATTTTCTATCTAATAAAAATTTCTTCTCAAGAAATGAGGTATTCCTTGCAACAAACACCTTTTGTTCTGAGAAGTCGTATAAATAGTATTGAATAAATTCCTTTGGATATCTCATGAACTTGTATAAGATGGATCTTATATCCAGCTTATCTCCCACTTGCTATTTCTCATAAGTAGGCAACCTGATAACCTAAGGAATTTGTAGGAATAGATTTTACCATACTCTCATATAGTGTTTTGGGCACCAACTTGGATGACACTTTGTTTAATAAAAATACCGTTGTTTCTAGAGTGTAGCCCTAGAATGAAAGAGAAAGTCTAGTGAAACTTATCTTGGACAAAACCATATCCAATAAAGTTCGGTTCCTTTACTTAGCTACTCCAATAAGATGTAGAGGAGCAAGCAGAGTCCAATGTGAGAGAATCTCATTCCCTTTTAGATAAATGAAGAAACGCTAAGTCTAAGTATTCACTTCCTTGATTTGATCAAATTACCTTAATACTTTGGCCAGATTGCTTCTCCACTTCATGACTAAAATTTTTGAACATTTCAAAGGCTTTAGACTCGTATCTCATTAAATACAACTACCACACCTTGAATAATGGCTAGAAAAGGTAATAAAGTAGAGGTATTTTCTCAGGCACTAACATTTAGTGGCCCCCATATATCTATATGGATCAAATTCAAAAGATTTGCAGCACGCTCTACTTGTCCAACAATGGTGATTTGATCATCTTTCCCATAAGGTAAGATTTACATATTGGGATTTCTTGATCGTCTGAAAGGTCAAGCATTCATATTATCTAATGAACTCTTTTTTAGAGATATCAATTAATCATGCATGCCACAAGTAAATGGAACTATAATCATCTAATTTATATTTATTTTGTTGAATGTGCATGATGGAGTTCTGGGGTTAGATAGTATATTAATTATTTGCCAAAATACCAACATGAATTAAAGAACTTGTATAGATGGAATAACTTATATTCATTATTGAAAATAAAAAACCCTCTCTATCCAAAATAAAGTGAGATAATGTTCTTAATTAATTCAAGTATGTAAAGATAATTATTTAAATTTATCCTAACTTCACCGCCTAGTGCTTAATGGACAGTCCCTATTGTTAATGCAACAACCCTTCCTCCATTCCCAAGCCCCCCTACTTAGCCTCTTACTTCTTGTCATTACTTGCAAATCATTGCAAAGATGAGAACCACAGCCAATATCCAATACCTAAGAAGCATCGTTAATCAAAAGGTTAATTTTAATAAAATATATACCAAAATAGTTCTTGCGACTATCAAGGTACTCATTCTAGTCACTCTTCCATTGCCCCAACTTGTCGCAATAGTGGTATTTGTCTTTGGCTTTAAAACCCTTTTTGACTCCACCATAGGCTTTCATGCTCTTGCTCTTTAAAGAACCCTTTTTATTCCCTTTCTTCAACTTCTAAGCCTTTGATTAGGATGAAAAGCTAATAAGCATGACAAGTTTCTCTCTCTTCATGGTGGTCTCAACCTTCTGCAACGTGTTGACTAGCTTAGCAAGGCTAGTCTCCATCTTGTGCATATTGAAGTTCACCACACATGTGTCAAATGAGTTAGATAGAGACTACATTATGAGATTAATGTAGAGTTTGTTGTCCATGTGACTCCTAATTACTCAAGTCTTTCTATAAGGCTTATCATCTTCAACCGATGTTCATGGACTAAAGAGCCTTCTGTCATATGGGTTTGAAAAGGCTCTTTTGAGACTTGATATCTCCTCTACCTAGTGTGTTCACCATACACTCTTATAGATGAAGGTGAATCTCTACATCATGTGCCAAATTCTCGTATCTTGCCTCTACAACTTGTTTGACATTGATGCTAACATGTAGCACCAAACTTGCAGATCATCCTCAACTTGCTTGTGATGTTCTGCAAACTCTTCATGGCATCCACTGCTGCGAGGCCCGTGGCGACGTCACTTTGAGGACATAAGTCCTTTTTTTTGGATTGTAAAATAATCCGAATGTTCCTTAGCCAGACAATATAGTTAGGATCACTGAGTTTATTGGTCCAAGTGTATTTTTAATTATTTTGTAAAATTATCTGTAAAATCATGCGAGATAGAGAATAAGCATACATTTAAAATATATTCATCCATAATATGGTCTTCAATTACAAATGTCTCCACTATTTTATTCGAATTCCATTACCCCTCTATATGACAATTCAAAAAATCCAATTTCCTAGTGGGCTTGATTGGTCACAACTTTCCATCATTTAGGATATCTCATGACTCATGGCCAATGTACTAAATGTGATATCAATTGCATATCATCTATTTTTTATGGAAGGTATGGACGATTAGCTCCAACCTAATATAGCCCATATTTGCGTGATATGGAATTGCTTAAAAAATCCCTTAACTTGAATTTAATTTCAACTGAGAATCCAATTTTTATAATCCAAGACCTCATCTATTAATTTCTATGTTCATTAATTTTATGTTACACTATGCTTAATGACTGCAACCATAATCATAAGAAAAATATTAAATAAACAATTGGTGCATCTCATACATATATAAACAAAGAGATGATCATAGGCCATTATCTTATGCGATCCACTTGAGCCAAAGTGGATCTAGGTCTGTCTAAATCTTATCTATTATATAAATATATTATATATATTCATGGGTCTTCATTTCTGGTTTTTATATCTTACTCCTTCTTCTTGTAATGTCCGCCAAATTACAAAAAAAAAATCTCACAACCTAATGACTACTCGAATTATATTTGCTAAACCACAAGAAAACTTAGAATTCCAAGGGGAGGTACATAAGAGGGAGATAGAATTTTATATTCACATAAAAATAGAGAAAGGAAAGACTCACAAACATCATCTTAATTAAAATCCAAAACAACAACCATTCACATAAAATAATCCAATTACATTGTTTTAGGCTTCATGATCATTTATTCACAACATGCTAAAATTAATCATTGCATGAAATTTTTTTGAAGTATGTAAATTTGTAAACTTTAATTTGTCATTTTTCAAGTTTGGGATCAAATTCATGATTTTTCATGAAAAATGAATTTTCACCAATTTAAAATAACATTTAATTTAAAAACTGCAAAAACCAGAAAGACCAAAAAACTTTAAAATTTTGCATCATGACACGGCCACGGGCAACAACTCAGTTGCTACCTCATTGTCACTACATGCGTGTGTGGGTTGTACTTGGTAGAAGCCTAGCTCAGCTCTTCATCGCACGCTACCATGAGCGGAATGCAGCCACACGCATAAGCAAACTATCTACATGTGTGGACTACTGCAAGCACGTGGTTTTGCTTAGGCGCACGGCTACGAATGCTGGGTGCGCAATCATGCTCAGTCATCGGGCGTTGGATTGACCATCCCCAATTGCATGGGCAGTGGGTAACCCAACGCCTCACTGTTATGCGCTCACAATATCTGCCCATCCAACCATGCAGCACATGTAGGGCCCTTGCCTTTCCAGCATGCAATGGTCGTATGCGCAACACACTTTACATGCTGAGACTGCCAATCATCTCCTATGCTGCCACAACACTCCCGACGATACCAATGGTGGTGTAGTCCTTAATTTTTTTTATTTATTTGAACCATCAATTTTAAAAAATTCAAAATCATGCAAAGAATTAATTCAAATTCCCAAACAAAAACGTACAATTGGACATAATATTTATTATCTGAATTCAGGCATGTGTTCAACAAAGTAATTAACATGCTAAATCTAGGCTCTTATACTAGTATTAAATTGTATGTCCCGGGATAGTTATCCAGTGGAAATTTAAAAGTTTAATTGCATGCATATCAAGTATAAAATGTATATCAAGAGAACCGATGCGATTGATCAGTTTGCGTTTATGATACTCGCTTTAAACTAAAAAATAAAAGTTTTGCGAATTTATACCTTAAAGCACTCATATTATTGTAGAGTTTGAAATGATTCAAAAAGTTGGCCTCAATCTAGAATTTGATTCGCTAGGACTCCAAGCATAGCCCTTCTAATCCCCACCTCTGCTCGAAAAATCTTCATCAAATGATGAATTTAGAATTCTTGTTAGAAAATTCAAGCTCTTTTTTCTAATCTAGAAATTCGGGAGTGCATATTTAATTGTTAAATTAACTTGTGATAAAAGAATTAAAGTTGATGATCAAAAGGTGGAGCCTTTTAATGGAACAAGAAAGCACAAGACAATATGAAGAATGGGCCGTTTTTCTCTATTGGGGTTGAAAGTAGCTTCATAAGCATGTGTAAATTGGCCCATAGAAGTGTGTTTATATGCATACTTTGTTTTGCCCTAATCTAGTTAGGAAGTAAATCCTTCCATCTCTATCATGTGTCTTTATTTCCATTCAAGACGTGGAGTCTTTAACTTGCTCACCAAGACTCCTAATGGGCCTCTCCTATGGGCCCATCAACTTGGGCTTAAACTTTAATAAATTTAATCAAGTCCATTTAATTGATCCCATCAATTAATTAAGCTTAATTTAATTAATTAATTCCACATATGTCACCTAATCAAATTAGACCTAATTAAATAATTATATTGAATTTTTTAACTCTTTAAATTAATTTGTGCCTAATTTAATTAATTGATCTTATCAATTGATTAATTAACTCTTCTTGAGCTCCTAATCTTTTTAGCTCTTATTAAATAATCTTATTATCTAACTGAATAAATTAATTGTAGTCTCTAAATTAAATTTTGCTTTAATTAATTAATCTTCATTAATTAATTTAATATAACTCCTTGGATTACCTTTTAGACTAGAACTATAATTTTTCAATTTGTAAGTGCACTTTTAGGTTCACAATTAAGGTAGAAGTGGGCTAGTAACTCTTTAAGTGAATAAATTATTTTATTTTGATTAGTTAATCCAATTAATTAATCATCTTATAATTAACTCATTAATTTCAAAAATCCACAAGTTATGGGAAACATCTAGTTATGCATCGTAACTATTTAGTCTTAGGTGAAATAACAGTGAATCTATTTCTTATTATGAGCACCAAACACGTACGGTCCTTTCACCTCCTAATTTACTGATTAAGTCTAATGGATTACTAGTTAAAACCCTATTTGACTTAATAAATATGATTTTATTTCTTCTCTCATTGACTTCTTGATGAGTCAATAATAAACTCTCATTTAATATTCAATCTACCTTAGCCGAAATCTTCTAAGTTAAGGACTATGAAAAAATCAGAGGAGATTTACCTATTCTTCTAGATATGCGACGTATCTTTTATTTGACACTCGTTAAACTCTATACATGAGGATGAGACGCTCAATGTATTCTCCCTGTGATTTGATAAGTGCATATTTTTGTATCAAATCTTTTATAATTTCCTTACTTTATTCTTGTTAATATTGAGTTTTTATTAATATTTTGTATTAGGGAATCAATGAACAAAAAGAGATCAAAAAGAGCCAAAATAAAATCAAAGAAGATAACATATTTCGTGAGTAAGTTGGGAGATAATATTTCTTTGAATCAAAGAAACATCACAATTAGAAGAAAATGACCATTTTTGCTTAAGTCCATCATGTGTTGATCAAAATATATGTAAGAAATCACTTGGACTTTGCAAGTGATTATTTGACTTGTATTAAATTCGAAATCGACATATTTTCATACTTGAGAAATTTTTATTTTTTGGTCATAAATCGATGCTCAAAAGTACTATGGACCTGAATCTTGCTGTATTTGAAAGCCAAGAAATAAAACTACAACTTTACTATTGGAAGTTCAACCCAATTCAGTCTTGATGAAAGCAGAAAATTCATCCAAGTATTTGTATTGGAGGAAATCTATCTATGTAGACACATCTCCTTAAATCAAGCATAATTTTCTCCCTCATGATTGGAATCAAATGATTGAAGTTGGAAAATGAAGCTAATAGATAAATCTACAACTTTTCATGTTAACTATTTTTCCAAAATTAGTTGATTTCATAGAGAAAAATATAAGACAAAATTTGAATCTAAGATGGATATGTGAATTTATAGCACATTTGAAGTAAATTTGAAGATATCAATTTAGGATGCTCTTCAACTATAAATAAGACTTCTTGGATGTCATTTAAGACACAAAAAAATTGAGGGAGGGGAGAAGAAAGTTTTATTATTATTTTTCTTTAGGCTAAATTTTTTAGTAGTAATATAAATATCTTCTCTAGTTTCTCTCTATTTTTAGTTTTTTCTACTTTCATTATATCTTTATAAATGTCACTTGGTTGAGGAGAAAGGGTAAACCTCTTAATGGAGAAAGATAAACGATTATAAAGGTACATAATATTTAAGTGTGTTGTATTATTATTTTAATTTTTGATTAAATCCCTTCTTGTTTAATGATGATCTTGATTTATGTATTATTAAGGGTACAATAAATGATTGGATTTATTTAGCTAAATGTTCAATTCTATTATACTGACTACTAATGTAAATTCTTGATTTATTGTGGATAAAGATGTGTATAAATACTTAATCCCATAAATAAGTATTTACGTTAAGAGATAATTTACAGGCAGTATGATAATATCATGATCACTTTAATGATGAGCTACTTGATAACATCTTTCTTTTCTATTAGAACCTTCATTATGTATGGATTTTAATAGTGGAATTTAAAAGAGGTAAAAAGAATAATAAATAATCGTTCCTCTATCCAAAACTCAAGAGAAGATCCATAATCCTCAGTACTGTTATTACTTTAATTTTTAGTTATAGCATATATTTTTCTTTATAATCTAAACCACATAAAGCCAATTTAAGAAATATAATCCTGAAAACTTCAAACAACTTCCCTATTGATCGACCTCGGACTCACAATAAATTTATTACTTGACACAACCTGTACTTGGGTTTGCAACCTTAAAGTTGTAACAAGTTTTTGGCATCGTTGTCTGGAAAGGTAAAGTAAATATTCAAGTTTGTAAATATTTTTTTTTGTAAATACTGTATATTTATTTTCTTTACAATTATATGTTCATATGGTATCATAGTCATAATTCTCATCGTTTAGTTAAAAATAATTCTAAAACTTTATTTGAGAATTTGTTTGAGTCACCTCAACACACTTCTACCATGATTGAAAATGAATATATCCAGGATGAAAAAAAGAATCAATAAGTGCGTACCAAGTATTATTACTTGCAACCTCTTTAAAATTCTTCCGCTTCTTGTTTCATTTTTTCTGTCAATGCAAATAACTTTCAATTCAAGGTAGGCATTAGCATTATCATTTTACTTCCTAATTTTAATTATTTAGACTGTGAGAACCCTTACTTGTATCTGAAAGAATTTAATGAAGTATGTGCCACTTTTAATGATCAAACTTGTATAAAGGAGATCGTTAAACTTAAATTATTTCCTTTTTCTTTAGAAGATAAAGTAAAAAGTTGGCTTAACTCTTTAAAACCTAGAATAGTTAGCACTTAGCAAAAAATATAAGCTGAATTTTTGAAAAAGTTCTTTCCATCGCAAAAAACTAATGCTTTGAAAAGACAAATCCAGAATTTGTCTCAAAATCCTAATTGAACTTTCTTTCAATGCTGGAAAAGATTAAAGATATGTTGAATTAATGTCCATATCATGGCTTTGAAAAATGACATTTAATTAGTTTTTTTTATTGAAGGTTTTACTCCCACAATTTATTGAAATAATGTGTAATGGTGAATTTCTTGATACAGAACCTGATAAAGCCTTAGAATATCTAGACCATTTGGTAGAAAACTCTCAATGTTGGCATAGTGTTAATTCTTCCGAATGTTCTTTTAGATCTAATCTTGCTAATAGTAATAAAGGAAAATTATATACTTAGTCAAGAAGATGATCTAAATACTAGGACTACTAGTTTCACAAGAAAAGTAGAGGCCATGGAATTTAAAAATTAAAGAAAATCATATACGTGCAAGATGAAAAAGTTTGTAACATTTGTGAACTTATGGGACACCCTACCAATGAATACTCAAACATTTAACACAAGCAAATGTCATGAACACATTCAAAAAACCTTTTAATTTTTCATATTCTGAAACTTACAATTCACAATGGAGAAATCATCCCAATTTCAGTTGGCAAGATATAACCGTCCCCAACCGCTATATTCACAAAAGCCACCAAACTTTATTTCTTATCCAACTCCACATACAAAATCCCTTGAGGAGACTTTGTAAGTGTTTATGCATGGACAAGCAAACATCAATAACCAAACTCCACAAGCCATCAATGAAATCAAAAGCACACTTTCAACACTAACAGCCTTTTTGCGTACTCATTAAAAAGGTAAATTTCCTGCTCAACCTCAACCTAATCTTTCCACTTAGTGTCATGTTTCTTCTTCAAATTGGAAAAGTTGTTGACAAGACTATTCCTCCCAAGGAGAAAATTTCTAATCCACATTCAGAAATAAAGAATGAAAATAGTATTGACAATGAAGGAAAGTTTAATGAATGTGAGTTTGAAAATGATGAAAAATAAAAATACTCGCCTCTAGCTCCTTTTCCTCAAACATTGCAATATAATCAAAAATTGAACTCAAATTCTGAAATTTTTGAAGTTTTTAAACAATCCAAGATTAATATTTCATTGTTGGATGCAATCAAACAAATTCCATCTAATGCTAAATTTTTTAAAGATTTGTGTACAATCAAAAGAAAACATCATGTGCAAAAACAGACGTTTTTAATTGAAAGTGTTAGTTCAATCTTTCAATAATTCACTCCACCCAAATATAAAGATCTAGGTTGTCCAACCATTTCATGTACCATAAGAAACACTAGAATAGAGCGTGTTTTACTTGATCTTGATACTAGTGAAAACTTTCTACCTTACTCAATTTATGAATAATTAGGTTTGGAAGAACTTAAAACAACTTTCATTATACTCCAACTAGCCGACCTTTCAATTAAAGTTCCAAAGGGAGTAGTAGAGATGTGTTGGTCCAAATTGATAAGTTTTACTTTCTAGTTGATTTCATTATTTTGGACACAAAACCTATTACACATACATAGATTACTATCATTTTGGGTCATCCTTTCTTGAAACTTCAAATTCTTTGATTAATTGTAAGAATGGTATTTTGAAGTTATCTTTTGAAAATATAACTTTGGAACTAAATGTATTTAATGTTTGTAAGCAACCTGTAAAAGATGTTTTACTACATAAAGTGGATTCAACTGAGGAACTTATTCAAGAATATTTTACTACCACTAATTCCTTTGATCCTCTGGGAACTTGTTTTGAAAGTGAAAGTATTTATAAAAAGACCCACTCTAATATTCTCTCTGAATTTTTGCAAGTACAAGAAAAATATTTTTGGAAATCAAGGTTAAAATAACTTTCATCATCAATAGTATCTATTCCATCAAGTATTTAAACTCCCGTGATTGATTTGAAATATTTGCCATTTGATTTGAAATACTCATTTTTAGGTGATAATGAGACTTCTTCGGTAATAATTTCTTCCAAACTTGATGCATCCCAGGAAGGTAAGTTGATTGAAACTTTGAAAATGCATAACAATGCTTTAGGATGGACCATTGCTGACATTAAATTTATACACATAACATTTATCTAAAGAAAAATGTTAGACGATCTAGAGAGATGCAATAAAGGCTAAATTATAAAATTAAAAAAGTAGTGAGAATTGAAGTCATTAAACTCTTATATAATGAAATCATATATCATATTTCTGACAACAAATGGGTGAGTCCTACTTAAATTGTACCTAAAAATTCCAGAGTTACTGTAGTCAAGAATGCAAATAATGAATTAATTCCAACTATGACCGTTACTGGTTGGCGAATGCGCATTGACTATAAGAAACTCAACTCAGTTACTAAAAAATATCATTTTTCATTACTCTTCATGGATCAAATCTTAGAAAGAGTTATGAAACATGAATTTTACCATTTTTGAGATGGATATTTTGTGAATAATCAAATTGAAATTGCACTTGAAGATCAAGAGAAAATCAATTTTACATGTCTTTTTGGCACTTTTGCATATCGAATGATACCTTTAGGATTATGTAATGCACCAGTTACATTCCAACGATGCATGCTTAGTGACATAATTAAATATTTTCATGGAGTCTTCATGAATAATTTCTCTATTTTTGGTAATTCATTTGATGATTGCTTGTCTATTTAGAAAAAGTTTTGATCAAGTGTGAAGAAAATAATATTGTACTCAATTATGAGAATGTCATTTCATGGTAACAGATAATATTGTTCTTGGGCACAGTACATCAAAAAGTATTGAAGTAGATAAATTTGAAATCAAGTTAATTGCTAATTTGCCAATACTAAAGTCTGTGAAAGAGGTAAGATCATTTTTAGGACATCCTAATTTTTATAAAAGACTTTATCAAAGATTTTAGTATAATATTTAAACATTTGTATAATCTTACAAAAAAGACACTATTTTTGAATGGACTAAAAATTGTGAAAATAATTTTGTTAAGTTTAAAAGATCCTTACATCTGCTCCAGTCATGTAACCTCTAAATTGGACTTTATCTTTTGAAATAATGTCTGATGCCAGTGATTATGCTGTTGGAACTGTCTTAGAACAAAGAAAAGATAAGAAACCATATGTCATTTACTATGCAAGTGTAACTTTGAATAGTGCTCAATTGAATTATTCAATCACTAAAAAAGAATTATTTGTGGTAATATTTGCATTGGACAAATTTAGGTTTTATCTTATTGGCTCACAAGTTGTTATTTTTAGTGATCATACAACTTTGAGATATCATTTATCAAAAAAAGATGTCAAACCTAAACCGATTAAGTGGATTCTCTTACTTCAAGAATTCAATATTACTATTCAAGATAAAAAAAAATAAATAGAAAGTATGGTGGCTAATCATTTATCGAGACTTGTTTGTGATAACTCATTTTAAAACACACCTTTAATGACACTTTCCCTAATTAACAACTATTCAATATTTTTATTCTACTTTGATTTGCTGACATTGTTAATTTTCTTATGTCTAGAAAGATATCATCTTATTGGAATTCCCAAGAGAAAAAGAAGTTTTTGACCGAGGTAAAAAAAATTTATTGGATGGTCTATACCTATTCAAATATTGTCCTTATCAAATCTTTCGGAGATGCGTACTTGATAATGAGAAAGGTAATATTCTTAAATTTTGTCATTCAAGAGAATGTGGAGGTTCCTTTTCAGCAAAAAAACATTGCAAAGATTTTTGCAATGTGGATATTATTGGCCAACTCTTTTCAAAGACACTTATATTTTCTACAAAAGTTGTGAAAATTATCAAAAGTTAGGATCCACTTCAAAGCGAAACATGATGCCCCTACAACCCATCTTAGTGATTGAAATCTTTGACTGTTGGGGTATGGATTATATAGGACCATTTCTATTATCATTTGATTTTATTTACATATTGATCGTCATAAATTATGTCTCAAAATAGATCAAGACAATTCTCTATTGAAACAATAGTTACAAAATAGTGATAAAAGTTTTGAAGGAAAATATTTTAAGTCGATTTTTAATTTCTTGACCCATTATTAGTAATGGGAGAAAATATTTTTGTAACAAAATTTTTAAAACTTTAATGAGTATGTAATCATATATAAAGTTGGAACTCCTTATCACCCTCAGATAAATTGACAAGTTGAACTTGCAAATGGGGGAAAAAAATAAATTTAAAAAAAAGACATTTAACCCAAATCATAAAGAATGATTTCTTACACTTATCAATACACTTTAGGCATATAGATCTATTTTCAAAACATCATTAAATATTCTCCTTATAGGATAATTTATGAAAAACCTCGTCATTTACCTCTTGAACTTGAATATAAAGCTTATTGGACAATCAAAATGTTTAACTTCAACCTTGATGAATCTTTAAAATTACACAAATTTCAAATCAATGAACTTGAAGAATTGAGAAATGATGCATATGGGAATTCTAAAATTCATAAAGCAAGAAATAAAAAAAAAACATGATATTAAAATTTCAAGAAAAATATTTAAGGTTGGTCAAAAGGTTTTGCTCTATAATTCTCGATTATATTAATTTTCTAAAAAATTAAGATCAAGGTGGAATGGACATTTTGTTGTAAAAAAGGTATATCCTTATAGGACAATTCAAAAATTATAGAAATGGTAACATATTCAAAGTAAATGGATAAAGATTCAAACTATTTTTAAAGAAACAATTTTCAATAGAGGAAATTGTTTTTATTTCTAACACTTGTTATGATTAGTATATGTATATATACATATTTTATCTAACTTTGTTTGTTTTGTAGGCTTACCTTCTTTTATATATGGTACTCCGTGGCTATTGAAGTCGGACTTATCAATTTACCAAACAACTAAAATCTCTGTAAAAAAATTTCTCCTTTTCTCATTCTCTTTTCTTATTCTTTCAAAATGGATGACATCTTTCTAAGTCTCAGTGGCATCCTAGGGGATGTACGATGAATAATTGAAGCAAAGGTAAAAGTAGAAAATGAGTTAACTTGCTTACTAGAAATGCCTAGTTTAGGTAAGAACACATATTCAAAAAAATGAAGGGCAAAAAAAATACAAGTTTGTCACAAACATGCTTGATGGACTTACAACACAAAGTGTCGTTCCTTAGAAATAATTTCTAAAAATCAAGAAGAAAAAATTTAATTCATTATGGATGGACTGAGTAAGAAGTCTCCATATGATATTCTATTAACTCTTGAGATGCGTTCTTGTGGATTAGTGCATCGCAAAATTCTTGATTTATAGATATATTTTTAGAATGAATATGAGCATTATAGTTTTGGAAATCTAACATTAAAACAACCTGTTTGCTAGTTTATAAGAAAACAAGATGAGAAGTATATCATTGACCCATAGATGGTATTTAAGCCATTACTGGATATAAAACTAGAGTAAGATATAATCCACAGTCACAACTACATGTATATTCAAATTTTATATTCTTATTTTCAACCTTTCTGACAAAATAAAAAGATATGCAATAAATGTATTCCCTATTTACACCTCAATAAATAGTACCATACATACTCTATTTTTGCACAACTCACTTTAAAAAAAAAGAGAGAGAAAAAAAATGATAGTATTTTCCACTCGCAAGTTCAACTGTATTTGTGTCTTTTATGGAAGCAATCCATAAAAAAATAGTGAGTTTATAGAGGCAATTAATAACCTTGGTAGAACTCTAACAAAAAGAAAAATCATTTAGTATACAAGGAAGGTACTCTGGGGTTAATGGGGAGTGTTACTACTTTTGTTCATGTAGGAGTAGTCAACGTTTTAGGAGTTATCTCAAAACTTTTAATAGTATAAAATATCACAGGTGTAACCATCGGAGATGAGCTAAAAGTGTCACATATTCAGGACATAATGCCTAACATGTTAAATAATATGGATGCATTCATCACCCTACTTGGTGGTTTTGGTACACTGGAGGAGTTATTCCAAGTTGTTCCCTAGGTATAACTCAACATTCATCAGAAACATATAGGTATTCATAAAGTTAAAGGTTTATTTGATGGTTTGCTATATTTTGTAGATCATGCTTTGGAAAAAAGTTTATTTCACTGTATGCGAGACAAATCCTCATTTCTATTCCAACACTTGACTAATTAATTGATCAAATTCTAGCATATATGCCAGAACCTGATCCAACCTTAGCTTTTGTGGATTGGTTCAACAGGGACAGTAGTTGAAAATATAAAATAAATTTGACTCTCAATCTGTGAAATTTATCCTTAATAGTTTTAACTAATAGTGTATACATTGTGTTGTTTCAGCTTTATTTTTCAATAAGTCACATTTCAGGTAATATCTTCTTAACTCTACTTTTCTAGCTAATTTTGACATTGCCCAATATCTCGATTAGGTTGGGGGAGGGGATAGTTGATATCATGTCTTGTGTGTTCAATGTACGCTTTTCGAGATTAAAAAAATCAAAAAACATAAAGAAAAAAAGAAAAATTTCAAGTGTGTTTTTTTTGGTAAGTTGAAACCATGAGAAAGGATTGCAGAGTAAAGAGTAACTTTAACACTCTTGATACGTACCCCTATTTTTTTACATAATGTGGTATGTTTGTGAAGCTTTTAACTAAAAGCTTGTGAATTATCAATTGTGTTTGAGTCATAGTTGTTCTTCCAACTTTAATGATTAAAATTGAGCTTGAATGATGTGGTTGTGATTTATGATGGGTGTTGTTTTGGACCTTGATGTTATTCCTCAATTGATATATTTTTGTGATAATTATATTTAATTTTTTTGCACAAATAGTTATATTATTCATTGTGGAAACAAGCACATCAAAATAGGTAGTTTTTATGCCCTCACTTCAATCATCACTTAAATTTTCGACATGTAGCGATTGAGTATTAGAACTTTTTTTTTGGTATATCGAGACAAACGACTGATTGAGCACCACTTAAAAAATAATTAAGACATTAGACTTTCTAGCACCATGGTCAAATCAACTTGTTCCCTATTTGATATTCTAAGAGAACATCCCCCATAGTAAGCCACTTTGAGCTTTTCAATAAATAAATATTTTTATGTAGTAACCTTATCTTCTTATATAGCCTAAATATACTATTATCCTACCTTTGCTCTAAAAATGATTTGGAGCTTAAGAGACATTCCATTGACAAAGTGAGCTTGCAAAAAAAAATTGAGTTGGAATAGCAAATAGGTGTGGCCGAGTTCTAAAAAAAAAGATAAAAAATTACAAAGTGTCAAATAAAAATATTGTGAGTAGCAACTAAAAATAAGATGTTGGAAATTCAATAAGAATAATGAAGAGTGGTCCAACTCAATAACAATAGGCCCCTGATGTTGAAATTCATGGAGTATGAGAATTCTTCATTGATGAACTCTATATCTCTAACCCCATGAAGTTTTTAGAACATTTGTTGCATTTTATCCTTTCATTTCTTAGCTTCATCACTACCCCTTGGCCCCATTACGATCTTTGTTGAAAACTTTTTGATTACATGTGGTGTCTTTGGTATAGTGGAGATTTGTACAAAAAAAAACCTATGATTTTTAACTCTTCTATTAGAGATTGGATGATAATTTTTGTGAGGTTCTATGAGAATTCACTTGTTTAAAGCATGCATGGTTGTACCACTGTTGACATTAGCCATTCATACTACATACTTAAGTACGATTATTGAGGAAATGTATTAGCTTTTGAGTTATTAAAGGGTTGGATTCAATACTTGTTTGATTTTATTTCCATATTACTTTGTTGCTTCCTTATATAATAGTTGGAAGTTAATTATCATAGGCGTTTGTGGGTATCACCATTGGAAGTCCTCACGAGACTATAAGTCATCCTTTATAAGCCACCTAGGGATTTAAAGGTTTGTTGCATATGCTAAATGCAATCATAATATCCTACGAAAGTGGATTAGTTTAGATTTGTTTTAGAGTTGCTCGAGCACGAATAAGGGTTAAGTATGGGGGAATTTGATAAGTGCATATTTTTACATATTCTTATATCAAATCCTTTGTAATTTTCTTGCTTTATTCTTGTTAATATTGAGTTTTTATCAATTTTTTATGTTTGAAAATCAATGAACAAAAAGAGATCAAAAGTAGCCAAAATGAAACCAAAGAAGACAACACATTTTGTGAGCAAGTTGGGAGATAATATTTTTTTAGATCAAAGAAGTATCACAATTAGAAGAAAATGGCTATTTTTGCTTAAGTCCATTATATGTAAACCAAAATATATGCAAAAAATCACTTGGACTTTGCAAATGATTATTGGATTTGCATTAAATTCAAAATCAATATGTTTCCAAACTTGAGCAAGAGATCAAAAGTAGCCAAAATGAAACCAAAGAAGACAACACATTTTGTGAGTAAGTTGGGAGATAATATTTTTTTGGATCAAAGAAGTATCATAATTAGAAGAAAATGGCTATTTTTGCCTAAGTCCATTATGTGTAAACCAAAATATATGCAAAAAATCACTTGGACTTTGCAAATAATTATTGGATTTGCATTAAATTCAAAATCAATATGTTTCCAAACTTGAGCAATTTTCATATTTTGGGCGTAACTCTATGCTCAAAAGCCCTATACACCTGAACCTTGTGGCATTTGAAAACTAAAAAATCGAACTACAACTTTATCATTGGAAGTTTAGCCCAATTCAGCCTTGATAAAAGCAAAAAATTCACCCACTTATTTTCATTGCAAGAAATCTATCTATGCAGATACATCTATTTAAATCAAGCATAATTTTCTCCCTCATGATTGGAATCAAGAGACTCAAGTTGGAAAATAAAGCTAACAAATATATCTACAATGTTTATGTTCACCACTTTTCCAAAATCAACTAATATCATAAAGAAAAATGTGTGACAAAATTCAGATCCAAGATAAACATGTGAATTTACAGCACATTTGAAGTAAATTTGGAGTGAATTTGGAGATACTAATTTAAGAAACTCTTCTATTATAAATAGAGCCTCTTGGATATTATTCAAGACACGCAAAAAACCTTGGGGTGGAGGAAAAAAAGTTTTATTGTTGTCTTTCTTTATGCTAAGTTTTTTAGTAGTAATAAAAATATTTTCTCTAGTTTCTCTTCTATTTTTAGTTTTTTCCACTTTCATTATGTCTTTCTAAATTTCATTTGGCTGAAGAGAAAAGGTGAACCTCTTGATGGAGGAAGAAGAACGATTATAAAGGTATATAATATTCAAGTGTGTTGTATTATTATTTTAATTTTTTTATTAAAACCCTTCTTTTTTATTGTCGATTTTTTATTTATGTATTACTAATGGTACAACAAATTTTTGGGTTTATTTAGCTAAATGTTTGATTCTACTACACCGATTGCTAATATAAAACCTTAATTTGTTGTAGATAAATGTGTGTATAAATAAGTGTTAGCATTAAAAGCCTCTTTGATTAGTGGCGATTCTTGATTTATGTATTACTAATGACACAATAAATGTTTGGGTTCATTTAGTTAATTTTCTGAATCTACTTTACTGACTGCTAACGTGAAATCTTAATTTGTTGTAGACAAAGGTGTGCATAAATACTTAATCTTATAAACAAGTGTTGGCATTAAGAGATAATTTACAGACAGTAAGATAATATCATGATTATCTTAATGCATGAGCTATTTGATAACATCTTTCTAGTGGAACCTTAATTGTGTATGGATTCCAATAATTGTATTGAAAGAGGTAAAATGAATAATAAATAATCATTCTTTTATCTAAAACTTAAGAGCGGATCTCTAATTTTCAGTACTTTTATTACTTTGATTTCTTAGTTATAGTATAGATCTTTTTTTATAATCTAAACCGCATAATGTCCATCTTTTAAAAAATATAATCTTGAAAACTTCAAACTTTCATGTAAATCGACCTCAAACTTATGAGAAATTTTTTACTTGACACAGCCTGTAATTGAATTTGTAACTTTAAAGTTGTTGCATGATTGTCAAGCAGTCGAGAGATACACCAAAGTGCTAAATATCGTGGATAAAGTTACAATGGTACCTCAAACTAAGGATAAACTCTTGCACTATCGTAATTAGAAAAATCTCATTCGACAAATAATATTTCCTATTAAGAATTTTCAAATAGGCTTGTTTAATGTACTTTTTCTCCATCAAGCACCCAAATATATGCACTAACATTCCTACACCGATGCCTATGGAGTATGGAGTGTGACATCCACTTTGTGAGCATGCATCATGTGCACAAGTCTTATTGGTTTTATTGATACCCTATCTCAATAAATTTTCGACTTGGAACTAATTTAAGAGCAAAGGCATGGAGATGTATTTCTTTATCACCATCATATATGCGACCATATTCCGTAACTAAGTATGGTCTGCGGACTTTATCTAATTGATTAAAAGACAATTAAAGATAAATAATTATTATTTTGTTAATATACTTTAAATAAGACTATTTATTACAAGAGTATAGAAGCGGCCACTAATTGGTACGCTAGGTATTACTCTAACATTTAATTGAAATAAGGCCTACAAATCTCGCATTTCTCTAAACTTTTTATTGGAATTTATTTTTATCTTCCTTCTATTTACTTCACATTAAATTTATTCCATAGTTTCTTGTGAAATTTTCTTATTAATGAGAGTAGTACATGTTGGTGTGGTTTTCTTTTTGTTTTGGTAAACATTACAAGAAAAAGAAGATCAAATTAGAGAAAAAGCGTAGAATAAAGACAATGTATGCATGAGATGCATATGGGCAACAAATAATGGGCATAAGATACATGAGTAATTAACTTCAAAATAAGTGAGAGATTGTTAAAGTAGTACCCAAAAAACTAATTAGATTAGCCATTTAGAATACTTTTACAAAATATTCTTATTCAAGTCATTATTTTAAGAAGGCATTTTCTTGATCTTTATATATTATTTAATTATTTTAGATGAAGCTCCAAAATTATACATGGCTATATGACATGATCGCACATGGGATGATAATCATAAAATGTGTCCTCAAAGCTTTAATCTTAAATTAGTTTCAAGACATAGAATCATTGAGAAAAATTATCAACAATTCTAATACACTTGAACATATAATGCATGCCTAAAAAAGAGAATGTTCAATTTCATGGGCATGTGCGAGACCCTATTGTACATATGTGGATGTTTAATAGAAAAATAAATTCACATAATATCCCATCAAAAAATACCCGACTGAAAATTATAAATAATGAATATGGAATTTTCTTAAATTACAATAGTGCATAATTATTTCTTAGACTTTAGGCTTTATAGTAACCTTACGCAAGAGGGGTTGTACTTTGGTTTAACTCCAATTCCACTAGAATCACAACTGGCTAACATAACATGGTTTTGCTTTTGACACTAGATTATGGACATTTGTCATGGAAACAAAATCCATTAGATCGATTAATCATAAACTTCATACTATTAGAACTAAAACACAAATCAATTTCATGGTTTTAGATTGTTGTAAATAATAATGAATTATTCTTAAATAAATAATAAACCAATCAAATTATATACACTTATTAGCCATAAAATCAATACTACCATTATAATAATATCCCATGCTTATTAGATTTGACCTTGGTCCAACAAAATACATAGTATCATAAATAGCAACTCTAGGTCACTAGAATGTCTTTCTCCGAGAAACTGGCAAACTAGAATCAATTTGAATTTGACATTGCTATATAAAATCTATGAAAATAAAAAATTTCTTATTGAGAAGGAATCACTTATCATTAAAATCAGCATTCTTAACATCAAAGAGTCGGGTGCACAAGGGGAGGAGATGAGTCCTCTGTTTCATAGGAGGAACCTTTGGAACCACAAGATTGCTAAGTTGGATCTGAAAACCAAAGGGCTCCTCCGCAGGGTTCATCCATGGAAGATGAGTTAGATATCAATTAGACTACATGAATTTAGGAAATAGAAACTGGCCTGATGGAGGGTCACGTGCCTTTACGTGCATGTTTCGATGATCAGGATAAAACCTCATTAGCTTGTAGTGGAGCCTCGCCCCCACTTGTATGTACATGAAAAGACTAGGAACCAATTCTTAATAACGTAATTAGAACGCAATATCTTGTTCGAAGAATAAAATTTAATCTCACTGAAACTCTTAACCAAAATAAACACCTTAATACCCACTTATGATCTTTGAATGAAATAATAACCCAACTCACAACTCATATAACAAAATGATGCTAAAAGAGTCATAAATTGCTAGTTAATGTACAACGGTCATAATGAAGATATTAAAACCACAACAAAATTGAGGCCATAAGTATAATATCTATATTGTAAATAATGAAAAAATGAGGAAATTTCGAAATTTATTCCCACGGACGGCCGACCCTTGTACGACCTAAGAGAACTTTTAAGAAATCTACAACATAACCAGGACCTTTGAAACCTATTATTTTTCGGCCTTAACCAGGAACCTTCACACCAATCTTTTGTTGCGGGGAGGTTGAAATCAAGACCTTTTTTCCCAATCTATTCTTTTATTTATTTTTTATTTTATTTTATTTTTTTCTCTGACCAAAATCAAAGGTCCAAGCATAATATACGTGTGCTACCGGAAAGAAGTATCTTTGATTATCATAGGTAAAAATCGTGCTGGCAACCGTAGCTTTGCTCATTTATTCTTTTCTATATTCTTCCGTTTACTTTTCTATTCAAGCTTTTATTTCTTTACAGTTTCTTTTTCTCTCTTTTCTGTTTTTATTAATAATACAAGTCTTTCTTTCAAATCTCCCAACTAACCATTGTAAAATATTAATAATAACACTTGTTAACTGTAGAAACTCTACCTTGCTTAAAACCTCCAAATTAGACATAAATTTGTATTTTCCTTTGTGGGATCAATCTGTGACGTGGAGGGATTCGTCCCACATTATATTTATATATACAAAGTAGCTTATGTGTATATAAAATGAGAAGAATTCCTTCATTTACAAGAAGTCTTTTAAAATTGTTAGGTTAAAATGTGGTCTTTGCAGGATTGAACTAAAATAAACAATATCTTACATACACCTTTTCAGAGGTGTAATTAATGTGGAGAATCCGTAGTCCCCATAAGAGCGAATTAAAACGGACAATATCTTACATTGAAACGTCTACTCATACTCTATACGACAAATAAAAATTGCTGTGTTTTTATTTATCTAATATGTATACACAAATTGACAGTTATGCCACTCATTATTCATTCCATACAAATCTTAAAATTAAGTATAAATCATCTTTTCATAAGACGAAAGGTCAATAATAGGTCCCAGATTGCCACAAAAATGTCAAGGCTTGAATTAGCAGCACTGCTAAAAAAACAGATTTTTTTTATATTTAAATAATAGAAGTCGCTTATATAGAAAGTTATAGTAATAATGTTGCATTTCTAATACATATATAAGCAAAAATACCAATTTGTTCCTTAAGTTATCCTCAATCCCATTTTATTCCAATTCACTACTCAATTCATAGGTTACCCAACTCTCCCTCATCATGGGTGACGAATTTGCCCGGATATCACACGTGCAATTCATGTGATGCCTACTAAATTGAAGATGCTGAGTTGGCATATGCTTGGAAATATATGTTGCATCAAACTTTGAAATTTTTTGAAAACATAAACAATAACAATTATTATTTAAACTTATGTATCATTTTGCTATTTTAATTTATCAATTATGTAAAATTAATTTTGGTATAAAATTTTCAAAACTTTTAACGCGTTGAGATTCAAACTAATTGCAGCGGATTATGAAATGATCCAAATTGTTATCTACTCCTACTCATTTCAATTTTTGTATTCCAATTTGGTGTTGCATTTAATATTTCAGTTCATATATATATATATATGTTAGGTTTATAAAATATTTTTTTTAAAATACATTTGGAATGAATTAAATACATTTATTATGCTTATGTGAAGTGCAAAACGAGATGCAATATGAAATTGCATTAGAAGATCTGAAGTGCCTCCCATTGCTGAAATCAGGAGCTCCTAAATTAGTTATATCTTCCAAGGCCCTATTTGATTAATGAAGAGCATAATTAGAATGGTTCTGATTAGTTCAAAGATAAACACGAACCCCTTTCATTGTTGGAATTGATTTACTATAAAAACTTAATTATTTTTTCTCTAAAGTTCATCCACACCTTGATTGTTCGCATTATACGAATTTATACTAAATTCATTCAATTATTCTTAAATAAGAGGATCGTGCTTGGGTGTTTTGGAAGCAATAACGTAACTAGTTTGTGTATGAATATTTTTATTTTCAGTTTTTGTTTTTAAAGGTGTAGAATAAAAGAAAAAAAAAATCACATAAGAGAATAGAGGGAGAGGGGCAGTGGTTTTTGGGTTGATTTGGACAAAAATTGCACTCCCTAAAAAGGGTGTGATTTCATACATGTATGCATATATTTTTTTCCTTTTTCTTTATATATATATATATGTATATATATATATATAAATATACACATTAATTTTCGCTCTCAGGGTTTCCATTTTATATGGGATCCTAACACCATAATATAGAATTCTAGTACATGTAGTAAATTAATGGACCAGTAACTCATTGAACTACCTCAGTTCCTTCTCCTCATATATAGGATTAGAATTTTTCATCTTCTAATATCTAATATCTAGTGGAATTTGATCGCATCAAGCTCATACCGTTGGCCTTCGGCTTAAGCCCAATTAGTAACTATTAATTAATTTAATTAATTCATCATACTAATTACTTAAGGCTCATTTATTTAATTAATTCAATGAACTAATTCATTTAGTCCAATATTTGAATTATTTTACTTATCAAGAAATGAATTTATCCAAATTTATTTTTACCCTTAGGTTCAAGTCTCATAACTTTTATAACTTATTTGAACAATTAAATTATTAACATTAATTCAATTAACTGACCCTCTTAAAAATAACCTTTTAATTTTAAAAATCTATCAATCATGATTAACATCTACCGATATACTATGAAAACTAGATATAAATAAAGTTGTAAACTTTTATAATTACGAGTGCCATACAAGTAAGATCCTTCAATTAATTAATTTTTCGATTAAACTAGGATATGAATTATTAGTTAGAATTCAAATAACCCAATAACTATGTGTTCATTCGTAGTTGCTTAACTTAAAGATAAAATTAGAATACTCGTTTTCTAACTTCTATTTAGCCTTGACCAAGGACTTCTAAGTCAAAAATAGTGAAAAACATAAGAAATTTGTCTATTCATTTAGATAAATAATTAATACTTTATTGGACACCCATTACCCTCCATACATAATTATAACTATAACCAAAATATTCAACTTGTGATTATCCATATAAGTAGAGAATAAATCAAAACACAACTAACTATGAATAAGATTATCAAGGTATCTTAAGTTTAAGTACTAATATTGCACGTGTGCAATTGTAGAAATTTAATATTTGATAATATTTTATTTTTATTTAGAAATTTTTAAGTGGAATTATTCAGCATGCTTATTTTTTAACTAACACTTATATACATGCACTATTTTTACTATATTCATAAAATGAGATATTCTTTTTGAGAGTGTGCATTGTATATGCAAGTTCTGATGAGTCATTGATTTCTCGTCTGTCTCAAATATGATTCTTAACTTGGAATAATTTAAAATCAAAATTATAATTGCCATCATATGAGTATTTACGCTTCATAGATATGTATGATTTATGAATTTTATCTAAATTTATTAAACATAAATAGAGATACAAAAATCCCTAATTTATTAATATTAATCAAAAAATGAACATTTATCACAAAAGTATAAAATTAACTAATCCAATTATAAAAAAATAGGGCCCATATAAAATATGGCACAGTGACTTTAAAAAAAAAAGAAAAAAAACACATCAATTTCGCAAAATAGGGATGGAGAAATTAGGGATCGAAAAAGGGGAGGAAAAATTGGAATGTGTAGAAAAATTTCCGTAAAACCCTTAAGTTGGGCATCACGACTTTGTACGTGTAATGGGAAAGGGTACTCAATTGGCTAAAAATATAAACATACGAGACAAATTTTAATAGTTGAGCAGTGAATGTAAGCCTATACATATAGAGAGTGATGTCTATACTTGAAAAGAAACTTAAGAGGTTTTAAAAATATTAGAAAGGCTCTTTGAGGGTGAAAATTAGATCGCCTAAGTTGCTTACATTCATGACGTATTTTTGTAGTTACCACTTGATTCAATTCAATATATCAGACAATTGTGATAAATACAAAAAAATCCTCTTGTGTATTAATGAAATTGCTAAAAATTCCCTAAGTTAAAAAATAATTAAAAAAACTCCGGGTTAATTTTTTTTTTTTTATCAAAAATCTCCTATTCCCTCAAAGATAATGGGTGTAGTGCACGTACTTAGAATAAGAAGGTGACTAAACCATTCATTTGACTGAATGTAACCCTGAAAATGACTATTATACCCTTGCAATTAATATATATATATATAAAATACGATTCCTTTCGTATTATAATAGCTAAAAAGGTTTTTTATCCATTTATAATCTAATCTTGGAAATAATATTTAGCTCTAATTCTTTCATTTGTGAAAATAAAAAATAATATAATTACTTATTTTTATATCTAATTCAAAAGTAATATTTTTTTATTTAAAATTCCATTAATTAAAAAGTTCTACTAAAAAATATTTATTCACTAAAAATTACTGAAATTCTACAAAAGCTAAAAATTTCAATTAAAATTACTAAAACTTCTTTAAAATTCCATTAACATTACAAGAAATTCCAAAAATTCCAAAAACGTTATATAATAATTTCATAAATTTACAAAAAAATACATAACTATTTCAAAAAATTACTAAACTATATTACCAAAAAATTACAATGAAAATTACAGAAAAATTACAAGAAAATTTGCTGGAAAATAACAGAAAATTACAAAGAAACAAATTTTACTCTTTCAATTTTAATTAAAATATATTTTTGATTCTAATTCAATTTCAATTAAAATCAGTTTTTAAATTTAAATAATTTAAAAATATTAGTTATTATTTATTTATTTTTATTTCTTTTCCCCTTCATTCTCTTACTCTATTGCCGCCACTGCCCGCCATGCCCAGCCCTGCCGCTGTCGCCCACCCTTTTCCTCTTCTTGTTCTTGTCCTTCAACCGCCATGTGCATATATACGTCTATCAATATATGTATAATATGCATATATGTATATATATGACCATATATATATATATATATTTGTTAAAAAAAAAAGAAAGAGGAGTAACAAAATTAAAAGAATAAAATATGAATAATTAATAAGATCTAACGGTTGAGTTTTCAAGGGCATAATAGATAGTTTATTTAAAAATTAACACCGTTAATTTTTTATTTTTTTTATACCTAAGTTTCTAGCTTGCGTCAGTTAGTCTTGGACCTCATAACCACCTGTCATAGCAATTAAGATGAGTAAATCGCGGAATATGCCTCAACTAATACCCAAGTTTCCAACAAGAACTGTACAATTCTGCGCACAAGGAACCCAATCCAAAGTGATTGCTCAAGACACCTCAACCACAGGGTCCCACCGTTTGCACAGTGATTGCTCCATACTAAAATGCATCCGCAGGTTTCCACCAGGATTCGAACCCCCACCCTGTTACTGAAAGCAAGTCCAAGTCAATTGTTCCACCAATTGAGCAATGCCTCTAAGGACTTTACACCGTTAATTTTAGTTGAGGTCGGGGATGAGTCTGTAGAATTTTCATTAACATGGGTTTTGTTTGCTATTCTTTTTATAAAAGGAGGTTTTTAGCAATATAACTAAAACACAGGGGGATTTTTTTCATTTATCCCACTTAAATTTTACTTTTGGTGACATTTTGTTTTTCTTCAAAGTCTTGTACGTATCAGATTCCCTCTGAATTGCAAGAACAAATAGTCACATAAGAGAAAATTAAAGAAACTCAACATGAAAAAAAAACCTGAGTCAAGAATTGAAAATCCTATTAGCACTCATGAACTTGCACTACAAGGAAAAAAAGAAAATACGATAAAATTTTAGCGACGATAATATACATTCGTCGCTAAGATACCTATTAGTGAAGAATCAATCAAAATCTATCGCTAACTTTAAATTTATATTTATTATATTTTTCAGAAATGCTAGCGACGAATCATGTTCATTGTCGTCACTAAAGTTCTATGTTAGCGGCAATTTCATGGAAGCATCGTCGCTAACATAAAAAAAATAAAATAAATTTATATTTGTTTTCCTCTTTTAGCAACGACTATAGAATATTTTGTCGCTAATGCAAAAAAAAATATTTATTTTTCTGAATTTTTCTTGTCTTAGCGACGATGTTGAGAAGTCATCATCCATCAGTAAGTATCAACTTTAGCGACGATCCTTTTCATTTCGTTGCAGTGTCATTTAATTTTTATTTTTAACAAATATATTAGTGACGACTTGAGATTCATTCGTTGCTAACATGTATATTAGCGACAATGTGGCTACATATCATTGCTAAGGTTTATTTAATTTTTATTTTTAACAAATATATTAATGACGACATGCAAGATATTCATCGCTAAAATGTATGTTAGTGACGATGGGCCTTTGATTCGTCGCTAACTTAATGGGTTTTATTTTCCCCCTTTATTTCTTTCTTCCCCGATTGAAACCCTCCTCTTTCTCTCTTTTCTCTCTTTTTGTCTCCCAGCACGCCACCGCCTCCATCGACTTCTACTGCCACCACCACCATCGCTCCCAAACACACAGTTCGTTGACCTCTGCTCCACCGCCTCCGTGCTGTTCCACCATCACCGCCACCACCAACACCAACACCAGCGCCACTGCCATTGACCCGCGCCTCTGTGCTGCTCCTCCACCTCCATGTTGCTTCTCTGCCTCTGTGCTGGTACATCAACTTCCTCTGCTGTCAGCTACCGTCGCTCCGCCATTAGCCACCCCTGCTCCGTGGCATCTGCTCTTCCACAGCCACCGCCACTGCCACCGCCACCGCCGCTGAAAGAGTTGTTTTTGAGGTATTGCTTTGGCTTGACTTTATTGCTGCATATTCCATGAACAGCTTCCGATCATCTCAGCAGATTTTCTGTAATACCTTAACTTTATTGCTGCGTAAATTTTTATGTTTTCATCTGCTGCAAATTAATAGGAGTATTCATCTTTGGAACTGGTTTTGTGGAAACATTTGGCCATGCCAAGAACTTTTTATCTTATTTTTAGTATTTTGTTATAGAAATGGAAGATATAGAGTTAGAAGATTAAAGGAATGAGGCTTACAAATTGCAGTAAAGTAGAATATTAGAGCTTATAACACAAAATATTTATGAAATAGTAATCTTATTGATTCAATAATCAGGAACACTAATTTAATTTATAAAATAAATTTTAAATAAAAATTAAATAAAAGCTCTCAAACTACTCATAAATTGACTCAACTTATCTCACACTTGTAGATGTGAACTGATTTAATTGTATCCCACACTCCCATCAATTAACACGTCTTTAAAATTTATTACTAGTGATAATGTAGTATATGTTTGTGTTTACTAGTGATAAGGAGCATATGCATATGCATTCACAAACCTTAAACCCCGTTTGGAATTTAATATCAAAAAATTTTAAATCTTGAATGATTTTAAAATTTGATGTTAAAGTCTGAATTGTTCAGTTTGGACAGTTTGAGAATGTGTACTTAATTGTAGTTCTATTAATATGCTATTTATCTTGTGTACGTGATTAACTATTTTGGTTTGTACTCTCTTTATTCTTCGGGTACACTATAATATGTGTACTTGGAGAACTATGGGGAGATGCTGGCGAAATTTTTACGTGCATGAAATAAAGTGGTCATACTTATAAAATCACAAATAAGTGCACGTTCTTGAATGAGATAGGGTCCTTACCAAAGAGAGGAAGGAGAAATGGGAGCAATACACGCCATTAATGAACATGAATGCTTTAAAATCAATTATCTAATTACTATCATCAACAGATCGTATAATTATGGATTGAAATTGGATAATGAATCAGAATCGAGTGACTCCAGAATACATAAATGGTTTAAATAATTTTTTGGACATAGCAAAGAATTATATGTTAACCTTTGGGTTATCGAAGATTTGTTGTCCTTGTCAAAGGTGTGGAAATTTATATCAATTTAATTTGGATTACATTCGAGGACACCTTTATAGATGGGGAATCTCTAAGTTATACAAAATGTGGACTTTTCATGGAGAAGTTACTACACCAATTATTGATATGGATCCCGTTAATGAAGTTGAACATGTTAGTGATGATGAAGAAGATGACACTTTTTTTAACATGTTAAATGACTTAAGGGATGCTAAAGTTATTGGTAGTAGTGGGGTTCAACGGGGGGATAACAACGAGAACATGCCTGCAAGGGAGTTAGGAGAAAGTTATATGTTAATATTTGAAGAAACACAATGAGAGTTATATTCTGGTTGTACTAATTTTTCTGCATTTAGCTTCTTAGTTAAATTAATGCACGTGAAGGTATTAAATGGTTGGAGCAATAAGTCATTTGATATGTTGCTTCAATTATTGAGAGAAGCATTTCCGAAACTAAATGCAATTCCTAGCTCACATTATAAAGCACAAAAAGTATTAAGAGAGTTAGGGTTGGGATATGAATCTATACATGCTTGTAAAAATAATTGCATTTTATTTTGGAATGACCACGAGGGCAAGGATACATGTCTGGTGGGTTAAGAGCCCCGCTATAAGGTTAATGAGGCCAATAAGAAGAAAATCCCTCAAAAAGTACTTCAATATTTTCCATTGAAGCCAAGACTCAAGAGGTTGTTTTTGTCAAAACATACGGCGAAAAATATGAGATGGCATAAGGAAAAAAGAGTTGAAACCGATGGGATATTGAGACACCCAGCTGATGCTGAATCATGAAAGGAGTTTGATAAATTACATGAAACTTTTGCAGATGATCCTAGAAATGTTCATTTGCGGTTAGCAATTGACAGTTTTAATCTGTTTGGAAATATGTCAAATGCTTACAGTATGTGACCAATTTTAGTTGTGCCGTACAATTTGCCCCTATAGAAAATGACAAAATGATCGTACATGATTATGTCTCTTTTAATTCCTGGGCCTAAAGCACTTAGAAAAGAGATTGATGTATACTTGTGTCCCTTAATCAATGATTTGAAGGAGTTATGGGATGGGGGGTGGAAACATATGATGCATCGACTGAAAGAGTCTTTTGATTACATGTTGCTGTGATGTGGACAATTCATGACTTCCCAGCCTATGGGACAGTGTTTGGGTGGAGCACCAAGGATTATAAAGCATGTCCTATATAACTTAAAGATACAACGAGTCAAGGTTTGCGCAGTAAAATTTGTTATACTAACCACCATCGGTTCTTACATTTGAAGTACTCATGACGTAAAAATAAAAGCTTTAATGGAAAGTTTGAAAATGAAGGCCTACCTCGAACATTTAGTATTCGTGAGATTTTAACAAAGTTAGATGCATTGCCTGAATTGACATTTAGTAAACATCCTACATTAGCCTAAAAATAAAA
This sequence comes from Paulownia fortunei, assembly GCA_019321725.1. NCBI lineage: Eukaryota > Viridiplantae > Streptophyta > Magnoliopsida > Lamiales > Paulowniaceae > Paulownia > Paulownia fortunei. Next base: position 12,638,618 of record CM033111.1, on the reverse strand, counting down.
ATGTTCGATTGGTGATACGAATTGGGTAAAGAAGTCATTTTTTTTTAGTTAGAGTACTGATCAGATTTGAAATTGAGACATAATCTGGATGTCATGCACATTGAGAAAAATATTTGTGATGCTCTGATCGGTACGTTGTTGAGTTTAGAAGGAAAATTGAAGGATACAATCAAAGCTCGGTTAGACATACAAGATATGGGCATAAGGAGTGAATTATACCTGTCGTAGATTAGGGATAGAGTCACTAAGCCACATGCGAGTTATACAATCATTTTGGAAGAAAGACGTGAATTTTATCATTTTTTAAAATCCGTGAAGTTTCCCGATGGTTATGTAGCAAATATTTCAAGGAATGTGAAGGTGAATGATGGGAAGTTATATGAGTTAAAGATGCATGATTGTCATATTCTTTTGCAAAGATTACTTCCAGTTGCCACACGAAAGTTTTTACCTAAGGATATATGTGGCACAGTTGTTGAGTTATGTGACTTCTTGAAAAAACTCACTTAAAAAACTTTACATGTTGCTGACTCGAATTAAATGGGGGAGGAGATATAGTATTCATTTTATGCAAGATGGAATGAATATTTCCTCTGGCATTTTTTGACATTATGGTTCACTTAGCAGTTCATTTACCCTACGAGGCCATATTAGGTGAACCGATTTCATCAAGGTGGATGTATCCTTTTGAATAGTATTTAGGAACACTTAAGAAGTATGTTCGCAATAAGGAAAGATCTGAGGGGTCTATTGTAGAGGGATATGTTGTGAATAAAACGTTAACTTTCACATCTTTGTATATGGGTCAAATTGAAACAAGATTTACTAGACCGAAACATAACAAAGATGTTAGTAAATCTATTTCATGTACCTTAAGTGTTTTCAATCAACAAGTAAGAGTGATGGACAGCCAGCGAAATCATAAATTACCATCTACTTTACATAAGAAAGCACACTGGTATGTTCTCAATAATTGTAAAGAAGTCGATCGATATAGAAAGTAAGTTTTCAAATTAGTTTCTATTTTTTCCCCGTAATTTTGATTACACATTATAATACTTGTATATATATTGTGCAGTGAACATTTACAAATTGATCAGGGATTTCCACATTTGCAAATTGATTAGGGATTAAGTATATTTGTATATATACTTGTATATATACTTGTATTCAAACAACATTCTACAATGTCATGAGGTGGAATTTCCACAGTGGTTTAGGGATATAATGATTAGGCTAAGAACTTTGAAAGATCCTGAGGCCACAAATAAGCTATACTCTCTAGCATTGGGACCTGATGTTGAAGTTAGACTGTATGATCCTTGTATTGTTAATGGCGTTCGGTACCATACAATTTCTCGTGATACTCATCAGACTATTCAAAATAGTGGGGTTAGTGTACCATCATTCGATGATGGAGAAAATTTGGATTTTTTTGGAGTTTTGAAGGACGTTGTAATACTGTTTTACGCATCAGGATATAAGGTACACTTATTTTGGTGTGATCAGTTTTAGTGTAACCAAAAAAAAAAATCAATCGTGCAAGAGTTTGGTCTTATATGTATTGATACGTCTAAGATATGGTATGAGAATAACCCCTTCATTTTGGCAACTCAAGCTAGACAAGTTTATTACTTAGATAATATAAAACGTTGATGATCTTGAAAAGTTGTGCAAGAGGTTCAACATCGAGAAATATATGAAGTGACCGAAGAGGAAGATAATAATAGCGACGAACTTGAACCGCAAAACAGTTCTAACAATGAGCCTAATCAGGAAACTTTATCAGATGAGATAAGCTTAATGGTTCGTGATGATTTAGAAATTCCACATCTTTGCAGAGTAGACATTCAGCCTCAACATGTAGAATTATTGGATACACAATCAGGGTTCTCTGAGGACATGCATAATCTCATTAATGATGAAGATGATGATACTGAATTAGAGAGTAATGGAGAAGAGCAAATATTTCTATCTGATAATGATACTAACTAATTTCATGGTATCAACTATTAACTTTTATTTTACTTCAATTTGTTAAGTATTTTTTTCTTATTTAGCTCCATTGAACAATATGTTAGTTGTCTCATTAAATATCTGGTATTTAAATTTTTTGATTGAGTTTAATAAATGAATTTTATTTTTTGCAGTCACTCATTGGTAATTGCTGTACCATCTGATTTACCTTTTACTACTGCCGGACAGTAAGTTTTTTAAATAGATTAAATAAAAATTGTATTAATTGTTATGTGTCTAACCAGATATTTGTCTTTTGTAGGTATGTCTCCTAAATGGATTGAGGATCAACCCGTTATTAATCCAGCTTCCACAAACATGCATGTGGAGGGTACATCTGATGGTTTGTTTCACTTTATAAATCTCTCTTATTATTTTTATTATATAATAATTATGTTGAACAATTATCTAACACTTTTATTAATATTTTGCAGCTCCTACACAAAAGAAACATAGAGAGACACGAGCAATACATGGAGATAGGCTCGGACGCCAGTTAGAATACGGGGGAAAGATCCCCCTCAAATTTCACAAGTGTCATGGTCGTCCTATAGGGACAAATGCGGCATCTTTTATGATCGAGCTTGGTGTTGCTGTGAAGAAGTTGCACCGCTCCAAGTGACTGATTGGAGAAAGATTATAAAGGAGCAGAAGCGGTCAATTTTTGATCAGTTATTGGTTAGTATAAGTATTCAAATTGTATTTATCAGTTTAAATTCTATTTAATATGTTAAATATTAAAATATCTTTTGTTTTATTTTTATAAGATATATTTATTGTAGACTTTGGTACAAGACTAGAGTCGATTAGGAATGAGGCCGATAAACTGATGAGTGCCTGATACCATGACCACCACTAGAAGATACACAAATATTACAAGAGTCTCACGCACCTATCTTGGGATGATCGATTAAAATAAATGCCTAATGATTTGTGTGAGACTTTGGCGGATTGGGAGTATTTGTACAGATTGTTTGAGTCTTATGAATTTAAGGTAATATATTTCACCTTATTACTTATAAAGTGGTGACTAAATGAGGTACTATGTATTACACTTGCTAACTTATCTAATATCACCATCTTATTCATATTTACTATCTCTTGTTTCTTTACTTAGATTTATTTATCTACTATCAATATGAGGAACTCATATAGTTATGTAACTTAGTTAAATCTTATATTTAGTATTAATTAACTTTTTTCATTATAAATTAACCTTTTTTATAGAAACGTTCATAAATCAACTCCACAAATCATGCTAAGTTGCCATACAATCATCGTGGAGGTTCAAAGTCTTTTTTGCAATATAATTACGATGGTGTAAGTGTAAACTATTTAGTTAAGTGTTAAATTATTATTTGATTTGTCTTTAATGTAATGAAATATTATTTGCAGGTCGATGGATCTAGCAGAAATGACCGGATCACCGTCTTTAATGAAACACACTATAGCTCAACGAAATGGTGGATAGGAGAGAGAGCTGAAAGTGCATATGTAAGTATTGAATACATTTAGTTATTTTGGTTTTATGTAATATTTTGAACTATATATTTAAGTTTTTAACATATTTATTGATTTTAGGATGAGATGGTGCGACTTTAAGAGGAGTACCGACATACATAGACTCAGACTGAGACAGATACTGGGAATGACGCTCACCATCTAGATGACATACAGATTGCAGATAGAGTATGTGATCAGGTCCTCGGTACACGTTCGGGGTACATGTGTGGGCTTGGAAATGGGCCTAAACCTCTCAGGTATACTATTTCTGATGCATTGTCGTCCAGACCAACCAATGCACAACTTAAGGAGCAGCTGGAGTCCACATAGAATGAGCTGCAAAGCACCAGGAATGAATTACAAGCGATGAAAGTTGATCATTATGCGATAATATAGACTTTTGAGAGGATAGCTCAAGGTTTACTGCAGCTGCTTGTCCAGCAGCCCCCATCCTCCTCAACTCCGCCACCTCTATAGTTATAGTGTGGTTTAAGTAAATAAGATTGTATTTTATTATATTTTGTTAAATGTGTATATTAAATATTTTATTGTATATATATTTAATGTGTCGTTTTATTGAGTTTAATTTGTTGAATTTTAATGGTTGTTGGAAGTTTAATAGTTGTGGTTGTGGTTGTGATCATTGTGATTGGGATTGAATAATAGGTTGCAAAAATACGAAAAAATAATCAAAATAATAAAAATATTAAAAAAAATTAGTGAACAATAGTGACGAAATTAAGATTTTTCGTCACTAAAAGACAATCACATTGGCGACAAATTTTATATTCTCGTCGCTAACTTAGCGACGAAATATCTTAATTTCATCACTAAAGTAATTTTTTTTATTTTTTTTTGAAAACTTTTGCGATGAAGATTTTAAAAATTTCATCGCCAAATATTTTTATGTTAGCGACGAATAGCCTAATTCATCGCTAACTTTAATATTTTTTTATATATTTTTTATTTAACGACAAAAAATCTTCCATTAGTTCGTCACTAATAGTAATGTTAGCAATAAAAATTATTGTCTTAGCGGCAAAAAAAATCATCGCTCTTATAAAAACGATATTAGCGACGAATATTACTTGGCGACGAATTTAGTGAAGTTAGTGACGAAATATTTTGTCGCTAAAACCTGTGTTTGCTGTAGTGTTGCCTCAGCACAATATACAGCAACACAGATTAAACATGATAACATGCAAACAAATATGAAGAGATAGGGTTAAATTGCTAGAGGCCATACCATTTCAGGTCTACTACAGGGATATTGCATGATTCACATATAGATTTCAACAATATATCAATTGATGATAAATTATGATAGCATAAACAGTAAAGCATATTTTCACAACAAAGTCTGAATTTTCAATTGAAGCTACTTGATTTGACAATGAGCCTATTCAATTAAGAGTTCTTTGTGAAAATGAAAGAAATTTGTTTTCACTAATTGATTAAACACAATTTACATTATACGTAAACAAGAGTACCAAACATTGCATTCAATTGAGAGTTGATCAATATAACAATAGTCAATGAGGGATATATATGCAAGTAGTTAAATTTTTTTCGTACTCATCATAAGAAAAAATAATTCAAATAGTTAACTACAAGTGTACTTAAGTAGATAATATTTTTATTACTATAGAAGAAAAATAGTTCAAATAGTTACTTGTTTTTTCTCTTGTTACCATATTACAAACATATATATTGATGCATTTTTTATTTGCATCCATATTTGTGATTAGTTAGAGTCCTATTTGGCTAAGAATGATGGTTATCAAAAAACCTCTCCTGATCGGAAGTGATAGAGATAGAGAGAATTTTTTTTGTTATCTCTCCCTACCACTATAAGATATCACAATGATACGTAATTTAACTAACTTAAAAATATTCTCACTCCTCCATATTCTCTCTACGTTTATTCTTGGAGTATCACTAAAAACTAAGAAATCTCCACAGGTTTAAGGTATGTAGTTAGAAATTTAGTGAATGCTCTAGTAGTATTTACTGAAGCGACAAAGACTGTGGTGACATTATTGGGAGACTTGTAGGCGAGCTGTTCATCCATGAATCAAAAGAATTTCCGCTGCTGAACTAATATTGATTCAGTTATTATTGATATGCGATTATAAATTGCTTAAAGTGGTGTCAGAGCCATTAGTGCTTGATCTCACTTTCGTGATTTAAATTCAATCATGAAAATATACTTTAAAGATTATATATTGTATTTGTATGTACAAATGCATGTTTGAATTTAAATTTAATTGATGCATAATATTGATGTCATGTTGTAAAGCATGAAAAGAGAAAAAAAAATTAAATCGATATATTATGTCTCAAAAATGAATTAGTATTGAGAAATATATTTTTTTTGCTGGAAATTAGTGTCCATCGAAAAAGCACACCGAAGAACGGCTGCCCACGAGTCATTGAATTTTTCCATTATTTAAAAAAAAAGGAAAAGAGAAAAAGGTTGCTGCTACTGCGCCATGTGGCACAGTAGGAGAAACAATGCTAGTTGCCACTAGGCGCCTGCCAGCTGGCGGCCCAGTGGCGTGCGGGCCAGGGGCCTGGGAAAAAAAATGAAAATTTTGTCAAATGGGCAGAATTTAATTTTTTATTTTTTTGGCCTATTTGAACGTATACAATTTATTTTTAAAATTCTAGAATTATTTTTTAGTCTTAAATTTGTTTTAATTGCATTTTTTTTGTGATTATGCTATTTTATCCAATGCGATTATTTATTAATATGCATAAAATGGGAGTTGATATTTTGGGTGCTCATGTATGTTGTGTTTTTATAATTATTTTATTTGAGAGATAATTAATAGAAATGGTGGTAATACGGTATTTCAATTTTTGATTTATGTAATAGGTTTGGAAAAATGTAATTTCTTTTGGCATGTATTTATAAGGCCATTTTTTTTGGAGGCCATGTATATATATTTTTTGGAGGCCATTTTTTTTGGAGGCCATGTATTACTAGCCTTGGTGGTGAAATTTTCGATCTAATTGAATTAAAAAAAATGATAAATATTTACTTGGATCCGGATAAAATTTTAGACCAGTACCTAACTTATTGCGCATATTATACAATAATGGATGCCCAAGTAGCTTTTTCTGATCTCTATGGTACTCACAAACTTGATGGCTAGAACTATGCAATGTGGCACAGAAAAATTTAATTTTTGTTGCACAAAGAAAATATAAGAGTGATATGGACGCGTACAATAAGTGGGTGGATCAAGATAAGAGTGCGCACTTTACAATATTGCATACACGATAATCTGATCCATGAGTTTGAACAGTATTTTACAGTTAGAGAGTTGTGGAATGTGTTAAAGGTCACGTACGGTAGCACTTCGGCTACAAGACTGAGGGCACTAACATTTAGGTTCAACCAGTACGTACTTGACCCAAAGTACTCGATGACCCAACATCTTGATGTGATGAAGGATATGATTCGAGAGTTTCAAAATGCTGGAAGTGAGCTCACTGATGAACAACAAGTTTTGACTGTCCAAAGGTCGCTACCTGAGCAGATTTGGGGACATGTTAATCTTGTGCTTACGCATAATGAGCAAATCCAGACATTCGACAGTGTCGCCAGTCATCTCAAGTTTGAGACTGACTGTCAAGAGTCGGAGCGAGCACAAGCAGCAACTCTTATCGCATATGCTGGACAGCGTAAGCCCAATAAAGGCAAATGTTGGAACAAGCAGAATGATGCTGGACAAAGCAGTGGTCAAAGCCAGAACTTGGCCCCACAAGGTGACTAGTCTATGAAGCGTCGCCGAGGCAAGAGGGGTGGAAAGAAGAAAAACAAATATTTTAACTGTGGAAAGTAGGGTCACTTCGCTCATGATTGCACTGAGCCGAAGAAGGTAAGACCCACTCCTAGCTCTCTTAGTTCATTCGTATGTTTGCATATTTTTGTTGCTAATTCTCTCATTGGTTGGATTGTAGACACAGGGGTAACAAAACACGTGACAAGGGATCGAGCAGGATTTATAGATTATCATTGAGTGTCAGCATGCAGCCATTACATTGCTATGGAGAATGGCGCACAAGAGGAGGTTCTTGGAGTTGGGTCATACCAGCTCAAGCTCGGCACTGAGCGAGAGCTACTCCTTAGTGATGTGCAATATGCACCTAGCATTCAATGTAATTGACTTTCAGTTAGTGCACTTTCTCAACATGGTTTTTCTTTTTTATTTGAGCGAACCAGCTTGTCTATTTTTTATGGCAAAGACCTTTATGGCTTAGAATTTATGAATAATGGATTTTTCATGTCAGAATTATCCCATGATTGCATTTCTTATGTTTCTTTGATTGTTGATGCTATTTCTAATTCTATTAAGTGGCATGCAAGATTAGGGCACATAGGACAAGAAATGATGACTGGGTTAGCTCGAGAAGGTTTTTTAGGTCACCTCGCTAAAGTCAACTTTCCTGTGTGTGAACCATGTCTGGCAGGAAAAGCTTGTTGGAAACCTTTTGGAAAGGCAAAGAGGGCTACTCATCCTCTAGAGTTAGTCCACTCGGATATATGTGGACCCATGAATGTGAGGGCATGACATGGTGCATCCTATTTTCTCACTTTTATTGATGATTATTCGCATTATGGGTCAGTATATCTCTTGTCTCATCAGTTAGAAGTGCTTGATTATTTTAAGCGATTCTTGGCAGAGGTTGAGAACCAAAGAGATAGGAACATTAAAATTATACGCACTAATAAAGGGCGAGAATATTTGTTTGATCAGTTTAGACAAATGTGTGAAGAAAAAGAGATCATCAGACAATTGACAATTCCATACACTCCGCAACAAAATAGGGTTGCAGAGAGAAGGAATCGCACACTTCTGGATATGGCCAGATCAATGATGGCGCAAGCAAATCTTCCAATATCATTTTGGGGTGATGCAATTTTGACTGCTGCCTACATATTAAACCGTGTGCCTTCTAAGTCAGTTCCTTCGACACCTTATGAGATGTGGCATGACAGAAAGCCTAGTTTAGAAGGCTTGCGTCCTGGGGGGTCGGCTGGGTTTGTTCACAATACTTCTCATAGGCATGGAAAGCTTGGCCCTAGAGCGGTTAAACGTATCTTTATAAGGTATTGTGATCACTCAAAAGGCTATGTGATGTACGGTGAACACCCTGATGGAGGAATGACTGAGATTGAGTCCCGTGATGTGAATTTCCTCAAGGAGGTTTTTCCGACCATCGGTGAAGTCAAAGAGGCCCTTGAACTATATGAGTTACAAGATCCTCAAGGTGGCGCTCCAATCCCTGGCAAAGGTAAGGCTTCACAGCCATATCCAGTAATTGATGTGGATAATACAAGCAACCTTAAATCTAGTGGGAGTGACCCACTGGAAGAAGACTCTCAAAATCCACAAACGTGTAAGAGCAAACGTGGAAATATACCTCGTCGGTGTTATGAAATTGAAGGGGAATCTTTTATGTGTGCTTCTGTGAATGTTGATGAGCCAACCACTTATGAAGAGGCTATGACTTCTCCAAATGCAAATGAGTGGATAACTGCTATGAAAGAAGAGTTGAGCTTGATGGCTAAGAACTATGTTTAGGAGCTAGTCGATCTTTCATCTGGACGTAAGACCATTGGGAACAAATGGGTTCTGAAGGTCAAGCAAAAGTTAAATGGATCAATCAACAAGTATAAAGCTCGACTTATGGTGAAGGGTTATACCCAAAGAGAGGGTATAGATTATAAAGAGACATTCTCCCCAGTGGTGAGGTTTGTCTCTATTCGCCTTATATTAGCCATTGTCGCCCACCTAGATTTGGAATTATTTCAGATGGACGTTAAGACAACATTTCTCAATGGAGAGTTGGACGAGAAGATCTACATGGATCAACTTATTTTATTTTAGAAAATGGGATAAAAGTGCAAAGTATGCCACTTGAAACATTCTATTTATAGATTAAAACAATCATCCAGACAGTGGTACCATCGATTTCATCGAGCTATCACTATGATAGGCTTTATGATGATTGAGGAAGACTATTGTGTGTATGTCAAGAGAAGTGGGACAAATTTCTTAATATTCTCATTGTATGTGGATGACATTTTGTTGGCTGAAAATGATATAGAGATGATTGTCGCCACTCAGAAGTGGCTATCCTCTACTTTTGAGATGAAGGACATAGGAGAAGCTGAATACATACTTGGTGTTAAGATACACCAGGATCGTTCTAAAAAACTTTTGAGTTTATCTCAAGAGACTTATATCAAGAGGATTATAGAACGCTTTTGTATGCATAATGCTAATCCTGTTGACACACCTGTGTTCTTAGCAAAGAATTATGTCCTAACACAGAAAAAGAAAGGGAATGCATGGCTAAGGTTCCATATGTGAGCATGGTAGGGAGTCTGATGTACGCAATGATGTATACTCGACTAGACCTGTGCTTTGCAGTTGGAATGGTGAGTAGATATCAAAGTAATCCTGGACACGACTATTGGGCCGTGGTAAAAAGGATACTTAGATATTTGAAGGGAACAAGTGATCTTGCTTTGTGCTACCATGGAGGTAGTTTAAAGCTAATTGGATATAGTGATGCTGATGGATCAGTGGATAGAGATGAGCACAAATCCATATCGGGATATACATTCTTATTGGGAGGCGCTGCTATCACATGGTGTATTAAGAAGCAGCCACGTATCTCTTTATCTACCATAGAGGCTGAGTATGTTGCTTGTACATCAGCAGTCTAAGAGGCTATCTAGTTAAGGAGATTCCTGCAGACTACACGTTGCGGTGCATGTTGATGATGCAGTTGTTGTCTATTGTGATAATACAGCTACACTAGCATATGCTAAGGACCCCAAGTATCATGAACGGACTAAGCATATTGACACCAGATATCACTTCATTCGAGAGAGTATTGCGCAAGGTCAAGTTGTTCTCAGGCATATTCCTACTAGTGATATGGTCATTGATCCTTTTACTAAGCCTTTGCGGAGAGATGTGTTCCAAAGGCATGTTAGTAGTATGGGACTTTGTAGGATTTAAATTTATAGGCCTGTATGAACACTTTGTTGATTAATGAGAATTTTTTTCTTGTTAAATTTGTTAGTGTACTGAGTCTATTATGAATGCCACCAGGTTTAGATTGACCCACTCACATGGGCAATCACCCTGGTGCTTTGACAGTGAGCAGGATGAGACTCAAAGATCATATTCGCACCATTGGGAGGGGTGTGAATGATCACCTTGACGATTGGAATAGCGAGGAAGGTTAAAGTTTAATTTATAGTCACTTTGGCATAAGGCCAAGATGAGATCATAATTGATCAATTATGAAGTATGTCCAAACTTCATAAAAGTCTTTCTATAGCTGAATGTGCGAACTACTATATCACACTTTGGAGAGTGACTTATGATGGTACATAGGTCAGACGCTTGGATAGCGGCTGTACTAAGATTCGTATGATGTTAAGAGCGTGGCATGCCCAAATTGAGTGGGAGCTTTATCATAACATGTATTCATACTACATGTGCTTTGAGACGAGCTTATAAGTGGAGTGACTAATGGATCCCTACTTCGTCACTGTGTGAGCCCTTAATATATTTTTTCGTACCCTTTGGGACTTTGGACCGTGTCATGAGGTGTAAGTTTGATAACGCTACTTTTAGCATATTTCCAATGACCACGTTTGATCCGATCTGTTGGAGCGTGACTAAGAAAGCTATTAGGACCAAGTTGATTGACATGAGGGGCCGAGAAAGAGCTAAGCTGGTAACGAACTTTTGTTCTATGGCTTATTGGCCGGCCGACTAAGTTAAAAAATGTGTTTGACATAGTCATGAGCATAGATACATAGCTGAGAGAGTCAAGCATGCTCTACTTATTATAGAGGGATAAGAGATACTTGATCTTGTGCGACCACATAGTTTGGGGTACATAGCGAGTTTTAAGTTGTAGAGTTATGTTAGTTAGGTGATGACTTAATATAATTCTCCTCATTTGTTCCTTTCTCGCTTGGTCACACACCTTATTCCCTGTATGAAAGAAGGGACGTGAGATGAGAATTATGGGGATGTGATTCGAATGAGTCGAGTCAAATATATATGAGTGGGAGATATTGATACATTTTTTATTTGCATCCATATTTGTAATTAGTTAGAGCCCTATTTGGCTAAGAATGATGGTTATCAAGAAATTTCTCCTGATCGGACTCAAAGAGTGATAGGGATAGAGAGAATTTTTTTTGTTATCTCTCCCTACCACTATAAGATATCACAATGATACGTAATTTAACTAACTTAAAAATATTCTCTCTCCTCCATATTCTCTCTGCGTTTATTCTTGGAGTATCACAAAAAACTAAGAAATTTCCACGGGTTTAAGGTATGTAGTTAGAAATTTAGTGAATGCTTTAGTAGTATTTATTGGAGCGAGAAAGACTGTGGTGACATTATTGGGAGGCTTGTAGGTAAGCTGTTCATCCGTACATCAAACGAATTTTCATTACTGAAATAATATTAATTCAATTATTATTTATATAAGAATATAAATTACTTAAAATATACATGTTAGTTAAAGATATCTTCTAAGAGGTTCTAGCTGATGTAGTCCGAAACGAAATAGGGTAAAAGTGTTGACAGTTCTACCCCGATTTGTTTCTCAACTATATCACAAAAAAAAAAACCCCCACAAAAAAAGAAAAAAGAAAAAAAGTTGGCCCAAAAAAATTATATATTTAACCTAAAACAGTGTTAGATAGGCCTCGAACAATGGATTTCGTTCTCTTCAATCCGTCAAAAGAAAAAAAAATAAAATAGAATTAAACTGAAGTAAAATGCACACAAAATAAAGTGAAACTAATGATTATACTGTTAGACCAAAAAATGTTGTATTAAAGTGCAAGCATTGAGAGAGCAACCAAACTGTCCTCGCCGTCGGCCGTGGATTGTGCTCGCCTCGCATGAATGACCCTTTCGAAGACTAACCGGAGAGCCCTCTGCCACCGCACACCACCGGCGCCGCCGCTGCTAGGCTCCCTATTAGTTGCTATCTGGCCCATCTGAAAGAAGAAGAGTCTTAAGGCATGCATCATATCTGTGCAGCCTTCGTGAAGCGGCCGAAAACTGAAGGAGAATTTGAGCACGAAAGGCCACAACAAGGCGGTCACCAGCGGAGTTACGCCGTGATGGGCAGCTGCGATGAGGCTGAGCTTTGCTAGCGCCACCATTGGTAAAGCCATGTATTACTGGAGCTGAAAGATAGAGAGGGGGTATATTGTTCTCTGGCACAACGAGCATAGCGTATAGTAGGTATATGACTTGTTTCAAGCCGATCGGTTTTGGGGAATGTAAAATATTATTACTTGTTAAACCGTTTTTCTTTGAACTAGCTACTTGATAATATTTTATTTTTATTACTCTCGAAGTTCTTATATGTAACTAATTTTTGTATCCATGTGTTGTACGAATTAGTTTGATAATTTCAAAATAAAATTTTATAAAATATGTTTTTTTGTCTTTTTAAAATCATCTTTTCATTTAAATGAACGGTGAAATATCTAACTTCCTTTTGAAGATAATAATATAAATATACACAAAAAATTTATATTTTTAATTCTTAATTAAAACTTGATATCGAGCCATACGAGAGCTATAATATACGAAAGGAGTCATTGTTCTGATCTTGTTTGGCCGAACCAACCCCAATTACAATACAAATAAATTATACTTATTATGTGATTATCGTATATTTTATAAAGATTGATGAATCATATAACAAATATAATACCTTGTCTTATATAATGAGTTATGTTTGACCAAACCTAATCCCATTATAAATTTTCATAATGTAACTCAAAACTTTTAACCTTCCACAACATCTAGAGACAAGTTTTGATTGTGGTTCACAGCAAAACTTAGGATATGAGCCTCCTCCACCAGCTTGGAAGCCGTTCTATGAACCTCCGCGGTGAGAACAATTATTATCACGCTCAAGCATAAACTCAATATAAAGAATTGTTGGAATAATCACATCACACAATTTCGGCTATCAAAAAAAAAAAAAAAAATTTCTACTTACTAATAATAAAGCAAAGCTGATTAGATGTTTGAATAACAAAACATGGATTTTTTTTGGAATTTGAAAAAGAATCAAGTAACAAGACAAAATTGGTGGCCCTAGCATATTGGTGCAGGAAATTTCCTTGCAGCTTCATAAAAATAGGACTTATCTGTTGCAATAATGTAGCTAACAGGTAAGTGTTTTGTTTTCATTTCAATTCTAATATGTTAAAAGAAATTATATAACAGGTATGAAATAGATGAAATATAAGAAAGTCTATGTGTTGCTACTCCAGTATTGTCTTGTCAGATCCAAACTCAATCAATATCTAAACTGAAGATTGGTGAATATGGACAAAATTCGAAAGCAAACAGAGAATATGATACATTGATTTTGGGACAAGAGCCGACCTTGGTTACGTATACGTGTAAGAATATGACTGGATGTATCCAAGAAAGAAGAATCCTAAGAATAGGGAAAGGGGTTTAAGGTTGGAGCTCTTTCATGAGTGCAACAAGAGTAGAAGGTCATTAATCAGATGTGCATTTATATTGGTCATTGAATTTTAAGAGGTGCACGTGTTTTTTACTACATACTCCCTTTGATTCAATGATGATAGTTGGTCACTGAATTTGAGTTGGAGAAATTTTCTAGTAGTTTTTGATCACCATAAAGAAAAATCAGAACCTACCTTGGCAACTGTGAGCGTTAAACATACATAAATTTTTGAGTTAAATTCAAGCCAAAATAGACTTGGTTTGAAGGAAGTCAGATTCTCTGTTGGGTATAATAAAAGCACATTCAAGAAATATAAATTTTAAGTGTATTAGGGAACATAGGCCATAAGGCTCGCAACACACTAGGGATCATTGTGGTCCAAGTCCCACACTAAATACCTATGAATACTCCCTCCATATTCATTTACAAGGTACACAATTCATTATACACTATACAACTTTAAGTTCCATTATAGTTTTCTCTCTAAACATATGATGACTTAAGTATTGGAGGGATTTTTAAGGATAACCGTGGGGATCCCTTACTGTTTGTTCGTATCGTAAGCAGGAACCCAACTGTTAGATAGCTGCAAGGAAGGAGCTATTTGGCATCCTAACATAATTATATCCAGAGGTACTACACCACATCATTTGGCACCATCTGTGGGAAATCCTGTCTCGATGCTAAAAATACAGACTTGTTCAAGAGCAAGACAATCCAGCTCACCTGACGACCATCTGGAGCGGGGGGCTAATGGAGATTGGGTAACCAGTAGCCCCGGAGTTCCCGCCCTAGCAACCTTTGGAGCCTCAACATTAGTAGGCTCCCGTGATACCAGAGCAGTAGCTCCCAACCGAGGAACTCTCACTAGGAGTAGAGGACTAAGAATGCAAACCCGATCAAGAGCAAGATAAACTAGCTCACCTGACGACCATCCAAAGTAGAGGGCTAACGGAGATGGGGTGACTAGTAGCCCTGGAGATCCCACCCAACAATCTTTGGAGCCTCAACACCAGTAGGCTCCCACGATACCAGGGCAGTAGCTCTAGCTGAGGAACTCTCACCAAGAGTAGATGACTAAATAGAGTGGAGCAGACCGACATATCTGCTAGGAGTTTATGCCATAGGAAACCAGGCACGTCTATCCCAATGACGTCAAGCATTTCTGCCCTCGCAATTCTAGATTGGCCCTTTCCAAAAATATCCACCAAAGATGTTTTTGCCAATGTGGATTCGACTATTTTTGCCATCAGTGGCCCCAAAAGTGTCCGACTGAGTGGTATCGATAATACAATAGCAACAGATCCTAGACAAGGGAACCTCTATAGGAGCAGTTGTACTCTAGCTCGAATAGAAAGAGCTTCAAGTTTTATCAGATGGTGCTTCTGCCAGAGCTGTAGCGAGAGCCATAACACAATACGTGGAAGCTTACCAAGCTCGGCATCATTTTCTATCCTCATGCTGGAGTAGAGGATCGAATTAACCGCTTGAGAATGTGGAGCCCAATGAAGATGAAGCTGGGAGAAAAAGCCAAGATGACACTTCAAAAGAAGTGACTAGTGGTGAAACTCCCTCTGGCCAAGGAACAAAACAAGCGGTCGTTGAGAAGGACAAGGCTCTTGCAACACTTCACTCTGTCCCACCTAGGACCAAAGAACATGGGGCAAATATCTGCCACTTGTGGTAATGCCCCCCAAAGATGAAGCTTATTCTCTACAGCTATACTAGTTGAGCCACTATATTCGGGATAAAAATATCCAGCTTGCCAAAGTACATAGTACTAGAGACCTATAGGAGCATTTGGATAAATTCCATGCTAAAGTAAATTTGCACAACCTAAAAAAATGCAGTATACAACAAGGTTTTCTACATAATGATTATCAAGCGCGCATTGGCTTCGTTCGACCAACTACCAATCGAATCTATTCTTGGGCTAAAATAATTGACAATATATTTTCTACATCAATTCTCTATCAATAAGAAATATCTTGGGATAGCTACGTACCTCTCTACATCAAAAAGAGAATGAAGGCTTGAGGGAATACATCCAGTAGTTTGTTGAATCCGTGAATAAAGTGCCCCATGTCAGCCATGAGCATTTTGCGGGCATCTTGTAACAAAATCTCCAATAGGGGAGACTTAAAGAATCCATTATAGGGAACCTCTAAGATCATTGGAGGGACTATTAGCACAAGAGGAGAAGCAACACATATGCATTGAAGAAGCTGCCTATCTAGAAGTAGGAGCAAAAATGCTTTTCTCTGAATAGTAGAAAGAATGCACATATGAGACAAACTACCATCCCTAGAAGCGGTGGAGTCAAATCACACTTGAAAGTGATATTTGGAGTCTAGAGTAGGACATGGGAATGTTATGCCAACATATTAAGGAGAGCAATAGAAGAGGAGGTGTCGCACAACCTCACTAAGTCAAGCCTAGACCGAAGAAGAGCAGTGGCTCTCTAGTCCATCTCCACTAGAGGAGATGCACTTCATCCTAGAGTGGCAGGGAACAAGAAGATCTATATATAAAAAAATTAATGTTTAGATCGATCCACACACCTTGATCAGTAATCGACATATCCCCATTGACCTAACGCCTCAACCGATGACCTCTCTAGCTTCGCACCTTGACTAGCGTACCTTGAGATCATAATCTTATCTTTAGAAGCTTAAAAGACTCATGGTAATAATATAAAAAGGGTTGTTAGTAAGAGGTTGTAACACAGTCTATGATGTAATCCCCAACAAGGTTGTTAGTAAGAGGCTACTGGCTGTAGTGTGTAGCACACACTTTACATGAATGAGGTAGTTTGCCAGTAGCAGATGCAGTACCTAGCAAGAACCTCATAAACCCAACAAAGCCCCAAACTTGTCCAGGCTACATAAAGTCTCAACCTCATCCGAGCAAAAATAAAGCCCTAGCCTGAGCTTGTTTGCTAGTAGCTAAATGCAGTCCCTAGCAATAACCTCTTAAACATAACAAAGCCCCAACCTCATCTAAGCACAACAAAGCCCCAACCTTGTCCGAGTAAAAATAAAGTCCCAGCCTCCTTTGGGTAAAAATAAAGCCCCAATCTTATATAGGCAAAAATAAAGCCCTAGCCTCATTTAGGCAAAAACAAAGCCCTAATCTCATCCAAGCAAAAATAAAGCCACGACCTCGTTCGAACAAAATAAAATCCCTAGTTTCATTCGGGAAAAAATAAAGCCCTAGCCTTTTTCAAACAAAACATAGTTTGGGGAGAAAATATCTTCTGGACACAAAATAAAGCCTAACTTCCTCTGGAAAAAACTTATTCGGTGAGACAATATCTCTTCTAAACTCAAGTCTTTGGTAAACAAAGCTCGGGCGAGGCACCACCTCACTCGACAGACATCACTTGAGTGAGGCATAACCTCATCTAGCAAACATAGCCTAGGCAAGACACTACCTCGCCTGATAGGAATCGTTTGAGCAAGGCACCTTTTTGCTCGAAAAATTAAGTTTCAACTTTGTCCATGTAAAACTTATTCTTGGGGGAGACAACACCTTTTCCAGATGTAAAATAAATTCTCAGCCTCGTCTAGGCAAAATTTATTCTCGGGATATATAACACTTCTACTAAATGCAACCAGCCACATCCGGGCCAAACTTATTCTCGGGAGAGATAATACTTCTCACATAAAAAAACCCCAAACTTGTCATGACAAATATTTTTGAAAGCACTAAATAACGAGCTTAAAGTGAAAAGGCTAAAACGAAACAATCCTCATAAATAACTAAGTTCTAAGTAGTAGCACTAAAAGCTCTCTAGGCGACAACATCCTCGAGGGCTTCTTCTTCCCCAAAAATATTATGAAGGCCATCTCAGCCTCAACACTTTTCTCCACTACACTCAAGTAGCTACCAGACCATCTTAATTGATGAATCCCTAAAACCACAGTAAAAAGAAAAGAGAAACAAACAAAAGGAAACATGTGAAAATCAACTGAAATGCTACACTAGTCAACATGTAGTGAGAATAAAGATCCTCGTGTAAGTTAATTCTCTTATGAGTGTCTCACCCAGACCTTTGTCGGTCATAGGCTAGGACCAAAAATACCACATTCATTGATGATACTACTAATATTTCTTAAAGGAAGCCGTGAAAGTGCATCAGTGAGATTAAACCCCTTCTAAGCGATTAATCCCAAACAACCATCCAAGATAACATACTGCGGGCCAAGACCCCTATAAAACTTAAGAGATGTTCACTAAATGAAAGAAAAAATTAACTAATACTAAGCCAAACAAATTCCACAAGCAATGTAATATCTCACCCGAATAGACATCCTTTGCTAATCCAACCACAAGCTATTCTTGTGAACTTACAGGAACCTATTATTTCAACTTCACCCTTAGTCTAAAAAAATAAGGTTGTATTAATATGTAAAAGGTTATATAATATAACCCAAGGTGAGTACCACAACCACTTGAAGAACGCACAATCGAGGTATTGCCCTACAGCTTAAGTTACCTCAGCCACCCAAGCATCCCATAGCTAAGGCACTGCTTGACATGCCTACGTATCGAGCGACCAAGGCAATGCCTTGGCTGCCCAAGCATCTCGTGGTAGAGTAGTGTTTGGTGAGCCAATTAGTGGTGAGCTTTTATACTCTTATAAAAATAGTCTTATTCACAATGTTTACTAAACAAAAAGGCATTTTCTTTATCTTTAATTATTTTGTCAATTAGATAAAATTCTTAGATCTTATATAGCTATAGGGTATGGTCATGTATATGATAGCAATTATGGAATATACTTCTATAATTTTGATCTTAAAATTATTTTGAGTCTATGGTTAATTAAGATGGGATATTGATAAACGCGATAGACTCACAAATAATGCATGCTTAAAGGAGATTGTCTCATTCCCTAGACATTGGCATGGTGATGCTAGCGTATGTATGTGGGTACTTGTTGAAGAACAAGTACACTTGAACTGGCCTATGGGAAATTATCAATTTGAAATATTGTTTGTTGAATGAGAATTTTATAGTTACGATAGTACATTAACTAGTCTTTCGACTTGAGGTACCATAGTAGTCTTGTGTAGGAAATCATACACTTTTATGTATTTTTCAATTACAAGACAATCACGCGGGGTTTACATTGGGTGTATGGTCTTTGTATATGAAGATTAATATGTGACCAACAAAGGATTCATCACCTATATAATATAATAGGTGAATCTCATATATTTTCATAGTTCTTGATCTTGAAGACCTTGACCAAGGTAGGATGAATATTACACGTAGGATTTTCTAATGATTTATCAAAGAATCAATGAGACTTGAAATAAAATCATAGTTATTAAGTCAAAATAGTATTTTGACTAATAATCCATACCCTAAACTTAATATGGAGATTAGTTGATGCAGGAACCATATTTGCATAGTACTCATAACCCAAATAGGTTCGCTTGCTATTCAACTAAAACTATGTAGTTAAGATGCACTGTTTAGTATTTCCCTTGACTTGTGAGGTTATTAGAATTAAGGAGTTAAATTCCAAGTGAATTAAATAATTGAATTTATTAATCAATATATTTAATATATTCAAAAGTTCCAAAAGTTGTAATCCCACTACTAGCTTGGTTGTGAACCTAATGGGTCATACACAAATTGATAAGATCTACTTTTAATTTTAATTAGGCCTAATTTGATTAGGTGGTCTTTTGTTGGATGAATGAATGAATTAAATTAATTAGTTAAATAAATTAGACTTTTATTAATTGATGGAGATCAATTAATTAAACTTTAATAATTAATTAGAGTCCAAGACCATAGGGCTAGAGACCCATTAGGAGTTTTAATTACTTGAATTAAAGACTCCTAATAAAAGATGGAAAGGTCTATGTCTTGGAGAGAAAGAAAGAATCAAAAGAGATAACGAAGGAGCACGTTTCCTAATTGGATTAGGAAAGGGCTACCTAATTGGATTGGGGCCACACAAGGATGTATAAATGCACCCCAAGTGGTTGAAAATTAAAAAAAAAATAGAGACTCAAATTTTTAATCACCCCTCTTCTCTCCATCTCTTTTTTTTTATTCTTTGTTACAAGAAAGAACTTTTTCATTAAAAAGTTCCATCTCTTTTTGATAAAAGCACAATTCTTCTAATCATTTATTGATTTAAGAATTATTTTGCATGCCCAAATTAGATTAGAAACAAAGAAACCAAAGTGCTTGAAATGTATAATCTCATTTATGGAGTTTGAATTCCTTCATACCCTTCATCAACCGAAGTGATTGAAATGTATAATCTCATGAAACTAAATAGTTTAATTATATCAACTGAACTATCAAAAATATAAACTAAAAATCGTATCGAATCTGTAATACCCAATTATCTCCTACATGCCCAATAATAAGCATCTTACATGAATATACATCTAACCAATATACATTATCGGATTATGATATAAAAATAGCATGATTGCATGAATATGAATAATTATTATTTATGCTCCCGTTATGCTTTACCATGTAATAGTGCATGAAAGATGAGATCAAATTTTTATTTATTGATTTAACATATTTCTTAACTGTCTTTTTGCAGTAAAAAGTTCAGTATCTCGGTTAACGAAGGTTGAGGTATTGAATGTCCATGAAATGAATTATTTGTATTACTTCATACTAGTTACATTCTAAAGTGATTGTTTGCTTAAATATGTGCTTGATATGTCACATTTGGCTAAGAACTAAAAGTATGAAAAATGGTGCAATTTGATTAGTAAGTTGACTAAGTTGCATGAAATCATTCTAAACCATATTGCCCTTGATTATAATATAAAAGCATCAATTTTTTTCATCTCTCTAGCCCATAAACGTGGGTTTTGGTATGAGAACACACCAAACATGAGGCAAGCAATCACCACCATCCTCTTACCTCTCTTTGAAAGTCAAAGAAATCATTTTTATTCATATTTTCTTATGGAAGCTTCTCAAAAATGACCAGCCCTTCTTCTCTAAAGTTTTTCCAAATTTCTACACTCTCATACTCACAAAGGTTGAATTCAATCTATAAGAATCCATAGAACACAAACTAGAGCAAGTTTCTACCATTTTAAGCTTGAAAACCCAATGATTTTAGATTAATTCCAATCTAATCAAGGTATATTAATTTTCAAAGATTCTTATGATGAATTGTGGTATCTTGGATGGTTTACATATTTTAGTATCTTTTTGTATGAAGTTGGATATACTTGAAGCCAAAACCAAGCTAGTTAAGCTAGGTTTTAGCAAAATTGATAGCTTTATGAAATATGATTAATATACTTGTTCCTATGAATCTTGTAATACCTATATTGTGTTTGGAAGTGCCTATGAATAATTGTGAATAATGATAATTAATTTTCTGAATTAATGGTTAGAGTAAATTTAAGTTAGAACTGAGTTTACGCCATGTTAATTTGGATATTTTGGATTATATCAAAGTTTGGGGGCTATCTTAATATTTTATGTTTGAATTATTAGTGATTTAGTAGTTGCCCTAATATTTAATGTCTTGAATTACTAGTATATATGGAGTATGTATTGGTTTTGATGTCATGTAATCAATAGGGAATTGTTTACAAAAGATTGAAAAGTGTATATGATTTTAATTAGAATAAATTATGTGATTTATTAAAAGAATATTAAAGGTACATGATTTGATTATGTTAGGTTTTTAGCATATCCTACTTTCCAAAAAGACTGACCTTTTCACTTATTAACATAAAACGAAATTAAGGTAAGTTGAAAATTTCATTTGCTGTATCATAAGAATCGTATAATGTTGCTCATGTTTAAATGTGATTGTCATTATTTATCCAATGATGTAATGTTTGATGTATTCATGGTTTATGACACATGATACTATCAAGAATATAATGAGATTTTTGAAAATGAAGTAGGGTACTTCATAGATGGTCAGTTAGGCAAAGGATGTGGGAGGGATCGACGGACCCAATGAAAGATGGCAAATACTTGAAGTTGAAAAACCAGATAGAAAAACCACAATGAAAGAGACATAATACGGCTTATACCTGAGATTGAAGGACCAAGTATGGAAAGCCCATATTATTTCTCTTATTGATCAATCATTAAGAAGGTTCCATAAACCACGGTTCATCGCTATCAGTTAAGTACCACACTTTATGAGCTTGAAAAATTAATTTATGAAAGAAAGTTATTGAATTGAGCACTGTTTTTAATGATTGATGGAATTGCATGTACTATATTTTTTATTGCATCAATTTTTTCTTATTGGGCCTTTAGCTTATTAGATTCTTGTGATACAGGTGAAAATGCACAAATTTAGAGGTTGACTGAGTCTCCAAAGCGGCCGGACATATATTTGTTCATATGACATGCTTCAAACAGTTTTTATAGCTTATTTTAAAAACTCTATTTTTATTTTTAAATAAGCCGCTTTGTTATGGTTTTGCAAACAAATGTGTTAAACTATAGACGAAATAATTGCATCATGTACTCAGTTTTGATTTATATAAATGGTGTGTAAAAAATGAAAGAATAAATGAACTCAAGTTCTTTTCTCATACAACCAAAATGGGAACTTTTTATTTAAACCATAACTCTAATAATGATAAAAGGTTAACATTTCTTGACTTAACTATATCAACTTATTTGGGGCTCTGTAGTTAGGTTAAGGGGTGTCACAACTTGTGGTATCAGAGCAAAGGTTTAGTCATTCCTAAAAATAAAAGAAGGTATATGAACACATCCTGATAGGGAAACTAGGTCAATAATTTGTTTATTTGCTTTTATGTTTACTTGATTAGATTTCATTTTTTGTTATTGTCATGATTATGCATATATTATTAGCTAATGAATGAAATGAGATTGGGCAATGTATAGCAAGTCATGGTACCAAAAGAAAGACAAGGGATGATCGTGAGGGTAATCGTAGTTTGGTGGATAATTTGACTGATCTCATTCAACAATAGACTAAAATGCATGGTAAACAAATATAAAAATTGCTAGATATGCAATAAAGAAATCAAGAAAAAAATTAATGACCACCTCCACCACAAGCTCAATAGGATACTTCACAAGCTGTGTATGAGAAATTTAGGAAAATAAAACCTGTTGATTTTAATAGTGGGTCTGATCCCATGGTTGTAGAGGAATGGGTGAAATCATTGGAATTATTTTTGACCACATGTGTATTGATGATTTTGAGAAGGTATCATGTGCAATTTTCTTGTTGAATAATGATGCTAGAACCTAGTGGGAAGGAGCTAACCTTGTAGTGAATGTGGAAGAGTTAACTTGGAAGAGATTTAAAATAATCTTTTATGATAAGTATTTCACCAGGTATGTTAGGTCACTCAAAGTAAAAGACTTCCTGGAGTTAAAACAAAGAGGGATGTCGATATGTGATTATGTGAGAAAATTTGAAGAGGGTTGCAAGTATATGCCATACATCGCCAGAGACAACAATGAGAAGATGGGTCATCTCCTGAGAGGCCCTAATCATAAAATTAGAATAGATGTGAGAATATCTTCAGCAACAGAGTTTAGGGAATTAGTGGAGTTGAGACAGAGATTGAGAAGTTCCATCAATAAAAAATGCTAGTACTCACTCCAAGAAATCTAAACTAGTGGAAGAAAGGAGAGCTAAAACTAGAATAAGAGAATGAAAAACATTCTAGAGTTGAGAAGACTTTTACTATAATTGAAAGGCCTAAATGTGCTAAATGTGGGAAAAATCACTTTGGAGAATGCTTTAGGGGTACTAATCATTGCTTTAAGTGTGAGAAGGCTGGACATATTAGAAAAGATTGCCCAACAATGTAGATGAGAGTTTAAGGGAGAATATATGCAATGACACAAGAACAAGCTGATGTAGATGCTTCTGTAGTCCCATGCACTATTTTAATTTTTGGGATACCTGCAATTGCATTGATAGATTCAGGGTCTACACATTCATTTGTATCAAATGCATTTGTGAGAAAATTGGGCATTAAACCATATTTATTAAAATTAAGGTACAATATGATAGTTCCATCTAGAGAAGAAATTGATTCCAACCACATACTAAGGGCCTGCTCCATTCAGATTAGTTATAGAACACTCTATGTGAATCTCGTTATTTTACAAATGATAAATTTTGAGGTTATTCTGGGTATGGATTGGCTCACCAAATATCATGCAATAATTGGTTGTTATAAGAAGATTATAATTTTTCAACCACCTGGGAAAGAATATTTTGTGTTTAGTGGTACCTCATTCTCACAACCCTTACCAATTGTAACTGCTTTGACAAAAGATGTTGAATAAAGGTTGTGTTGGATATTTGGCAGGTGTTCTGGACACTTCGGTTGAAGCATAAGTGAATCCAAAAAATATAGATATGATTAAAGAATTTCTTGAGGTATTTCCAGATGATTTACCGAAACTACCACTAGATTGAGAGATTGAAGGACTACCCCTATTTCTAAAGCACCATACAGAATGACACCAATATAATTGAAAGAGTTAAACATTCAATTACAAGAATTTCTTGATAAGGGTTTCATTCACCCTAGCTATTCTCCTTGGGGAGCACTGTTCATGAAATATTTTACAAATCGCAAGTGCACGGTGTCAAGTTTTAATACAATGATAAGTTGAGTATCGTATCCACAAGGATTGTAATAAAAAATTACAGCAAATACCATAGTTCAAATAGTCTAAATTTTATCTAGAAAATGAAGTGATGATTGGTAAACAAAAAGAATGAGATAAAAATAATGCAAAGACAATAGTGGACTTCTTAGAAGAAATACAACAAACACCTTATGAGCAAGAAATTTTAGAGGAATGACTCACATAATTATCACCTATATTCTTTCTTCCAAAACATATCAATTCAAGTCAACAACACATGTAAGTTAAAAATTCCTAAGCTTATCAATTCCCTCTCTCGAATGTTGAATTGACTGTGAGTTCTAACATAAATTTTAATATCTCTATAAAAATTCAAGAATAAAACTCTACAAAAGTTTAATGAATTATTTTTCAAAACTTCAAAGGTTTCATAAGCTTCTCAACTCTATGATTCTTAGGTTGTGTTATCCTTATGATAATGTATAATCTTCCCTCTCTTGAGTATCGAATCTAATACATCAACAATCTCAATTAATGGTTAAATAATCAAGATGTAATACTAAACAAGATAACACAAACAAGATGAATAACTTGAACTAATATTATTTGGAATTCAAAACGTAGGATCAAATAAGGTTACATCATCCTCTAGAAAGAAAAAAATTAGTTCTTCATGTATGAATACAACTTCATGAAATACATAAGAAAGAACAAGAAAATTGTTCACCAATTTGTGAAGTGGAAGGAAAGGTTGAAGCTCTCCTTGTCTCCAAGAATGGATTGCCTCTAAGAATGACTCTTTGTCTCTAAGAGTGGTTTACTCTTATTCAAGAATGGCCTTCTTCTCTCCAAGTCTCCCCCCTCCTTGTTCTTTCTTGTTTCTTGGCTCTTCTCACTCCTCTCCCCTTAAAAACTGATTTGGATGCTCTTGGAATCCCTCAAAATAGTTGAGAGATGTCCCAAAGAGGGAAAAGTGCCCATTTTGACCTTACTTGTCCACCCGAAAGTGCCTAGGCACTGCTCATTCTGTCTAAAATAGTGTGTGCAGCACCTAGGCGCTACACTTATTGCCCAAGATACGTATCTGCAGCACTTATAACCTATTTCAATCAATTTTACACTACTTTCTAAACTAAACTGGCTTTTGGTGTTTCCATATAAATTGTAGTCCTATCTCTTATCTTTTTGTAGCTTTATGAATCAACTCAATATGGCATTTGTGGAGAGCGTTATTTTTAAAATACCAAAATGTGTCATACCAGAAAGTTTCTATCTACTGTTGAATATTGGACTGGACGTGAAGAGTTGTTCTTGGACATAAGAAGTGCTACTGGACAGAAGGAGGAGTCATTCTTGGGAGACAGCTATTGTTGGAGACAAGTAGAGCTTCAACCATTTCTTCCACTTCACAAATTGGTGAATAATTTTCATGTTCTTTCTTATCTATTTCTTGAAGTTATATTCATATATGATGAACTAAATATTTCTTTATAGAGGACGATATAACTTATTTGATCCTATGTTTGAATTTTCCAATCGATGGAATTAGATTTTGTGGTAAACATAAACATTATATATCTCTTGGCTTTCCAATGGTTCAATAATCAAGTCAAACTAATATTGAAGCAAAGAGTTATGATGAAAATACTAACACTGCCATCAATCATATGACAATTCAGATTCTTCAACATTTCAACAAAATTTTTGGTTTCTTTCCATTTTCTTCTTCTTTTATCATTACCTACAAGATTTCAAACTAAATGCATAAAAAGTGACAAGAAACACTTGAAAACAAACCAAATGTTAATCAAAAGGTATATGAATTGTTGTTATAAAACCAACTTATCAAATATCCCCAAACTTGAATATTTGCTTGTCCTTAAGCATCAAACATGAAATTCTTAATAACAACCCCCTTATGAATCAGGTTACTAAAGTCAAGAAAGATTTTTATAACATCTCATCTCAAAATATTAGAAAAATATACCAAGTTTACATGTTAATATGCATATTGGTTTCACTTAACTTCATGGTGTTGTGTGTGAGAGTGTGAAAGTAGTAGTTTATCAACTTTTATTTATCATCTGGATAGATTTATAAAGCCAACTACTCATATTTGATCCACTTTTGAAGTGCTTACCAAGCTCCATAGGCTTGTTTTTCATACTAGTCTCTACTAATGTAGATAGATTATAACATCAAAGATCAAAATGACTTCCAAAGCTTGTATTATGAGGCTTGGGTAATGGTGGGAAAAATATGAAAAATTGTAACTAAAAATGACCCATTTTACACAATCATAGTAGAACCTTTATTAATGAGCATAATTTTTCATCAATCCCTTCATTTTTCATTATTGAACATCCCATTTTTCTTTTTTTTGATCTTGGATTACCCCCAAACTTATTTCTTTTGTTGTATACAATGGGGGCTTATTTGTTTTAAGGAGTTCAAATCATACACCTCAATCCTTTTTCAATCTTTTTTTTCTCTTTGTTTTCATTTTTTTTCATTTTTTTCTTTTTTTTAATACAACAATTCATTCAAGAATGATTGTGTAAATGAGAAGAAAAAATGGTAAAATATTAGAATTTATTTTTTTATAAAGCTCGATAATGTGTATAGATTGTCTAGAGAATTATTTCAATAGGCTCAAGAGGGGACGCTAGGGAATAATTCAAGTATAAGTTGACTTCAAAGGCTCAAAGAGTCAAAAAATGGCCTAAATCATCTTCCTAATGTTATACCACCTAGGATTTCGCCTCGACTAGCGATCAAACATATTCTAGAGGTTGGTGGGATCATTTAGGAAATAATTAGATTTTACAATCTGTCTCTAAATAATTAAATTTAACTCAACAAACTAATTAGTGTATCAAGATTCACAAGACCTCATAAAGTAAATAAAACTAAATTTTGATGTTTAGACACGTAAACAAAGGTATAAATTCTAATATTTACTTTTTTTCAAGTATACAAATAGTTTATCACTAAATGTTTCAAGCAACAAGCAATAATCCTAAACTCTTGAACTCCCCCTCAAACTTAATACAAGCATTGTCCTCAATGATTGAAAAAATTGTAAAACAAGGGGACTTTCCTGAAAATGGGTGGTGTTTACCTTTTAACCTGTAAAAATGAGTAAAATATCAAGGAGCAATCATCATGATATGAAACAACACAAGAATAACAACACTCACAAAAATAAGAAAAAAAAAAGAGGTTGGGTTACCTCCCAATAAATGCTTTATTTAAAGTCTTTAGCTAGTCCGAAACCAAATACCTTAGGTTGCTTCTCCAAGTGGAAGATTAGACATCTTCTAAATTTCATTGCAGTAATAATGTTTCAACCTCTATCTATTAACACGAAATAATATGCTATCCTTACCTTTGAGCTCAATCGCCCCAAATGGAAATGTCTTGCTGATAATAAAAGGACTGGACCATCTAAATTTCAATTTTCCCAAAAAATATTTTAATCTAGAATTGAAAAGCAACACAAGTTGTTCAGGTTGAAATTCCCTTCTCAAGATCATTTTATCATGCGATTATTTTTTTTTTATAGATTTTAGCATTTTCCTAGGCATCAAGCCTAAATTCCTCCATTTCATTGAGTTGCAATAATCTTTTTTCTCCTGTTGCCTTTGTATCAAAATTTAATTGTTGCACAGCCCAATTTGTTCTATGTTTTAGCTCAATGGGGAGGTGACAAGCTTGTCCAAAAACTAGTCGATAAGGAGACATACCTATAAGAGTTTTATATGTTGTGCAGTATGCCCATAATGCATTATCAAGCTTATGTGCCAAATCCTTTCGATTAATGCTTACCATTTTCTCGAAGATTTGCTTCACTTCCCGATTTGATATTTCAGCTTGTCCATTTGATTAAAGATGGTTCCAAGAGCTATCTTGTGTTTTACACCATATTTAGCCAAAAGGTTATTAAACATTTTATTGCAAAAATGAGAACCTTCATCACTTACAATTGCTCTAGGTATGCTAAAACGAGTGAAAATATATTTGTGCAAGAATTTAAGCACTACCTTGGCATCATTAGTAGGTGTGGTAATGACTTCTATCCACTTGGAGATATAATCCACATTGAGCAAAATGTATGATCGCCCTCCCATGAAGTCTATCCCCCAAACATCAAAGAGTTCAACTTCTATCATATTAGTCAAATAAAGCTCATGACGTCTAGTAATTGTTATAGCCCTTTGACACCGGCCACATGTCTGCACAAAAGCATAACAATCTTTAAACAAAGTTGGCCAATAAAAACTGAATTGCAATACCTTAGAAGTTGTTCTTGTAAGTCCAAAATGACCACCACATGGGGATGAATGACAATGCTTACAAATTTTATTTGTTTTCTCCATTGGAATGCATCTCCGAATCATAGAATTTGAACACCTTTTGAAGAGCAAGGGATCATTTCATAGATATGATTTCACATCATGTAAGAATTTTTCCTTTGGATGATAGGTGAGGTTCGGAGGCAATAATCCACCTGCTATATAATTCACAAAATCTGCATATTAAGGTAAATCATCTTTGATTGCCAAAATAAACTTATTTGGGAAAAATTCTTTAATTAGTCCTTCAAAGTTCTCATTTTTCTATTCCAACCTTGATAAGTGATCTGCTACCACATTTTCACTTTCTTTCTTTTCTTTGATTTCAAGATCAAATTCTTAAAGAAGGAGTATCAACCGGATTAGCCTTAGTCTTGCATCTTTTTTGGTAAAGAGATACCTAATAGTAGTATGATCAGTATACACTATCAAATTTGTACCCATAAGATAAGCACAAAATTTATCAAATGCAAAAAAATGGCTAACAACTCTTTTTCAGTAGTGATGTAATTTTGTTGGGCATCATCAAGTGTTCGACTTGCATAGTAAATGGTCCTGAAAATTTTATCTATTCTTTATCTTAATACCGCTCCAACTGCATAATCACTAGCATCACACATAAGCTCAAATGGTTGGGTCCAATCCAGTACCACCATAATAGGACCTGAAATGAGAGCCTTATTGATATGATTAAAGGCCTGTAGACAATCAACATTAAAATCAAATGCCTTATCTTTTTCCAAAAGGTTGCACAAAGGTTTTACAATTTTTGAAAAATCTTTAATGAATCTTCTATAAAATCTAGCATGTCCTAAAAAACTATGAATAGCTTTCACATTGATTGGTGGTGGAAGTTTTTCAATAGCAATAATTTTTGCTCGGTCTACCTCAAGTCCTTCGGAGGACACTCGGTGACCTAAAATAATACCTTCTTTTACCATAAAATAGCATTTCCAATTTAAAACAAGGTTAGTCTCTTTACATCTCTGCAAAATAAAAGAAAGATTATGTAGACATATATCAAATGAGGAGCCAAATACTGAAAAATCTGCCATAAAAATTTCCATTATATTTTTCACCATATCATGAAAAATTGCCATCATGCATCTTTGAAATGTGGCCGGGACATTACATAATCCAAATGGCATTCTTCAAAAAGCAAAAGATTAATATACTGTTGAACATACTGGTCCATATTATATATAGATTTCACAAGAAGAAACTAGGTTGAAACTTTTGTGATATATGCAAATCTCACACTTCTCAGCATGCAAATAATATCTCCAGATTTTCAAAGCAAAAACCACAGCAGCAAGTTCCAAATCATGGGTTGGGTAATTCTTTTCATACTTCTTCAATTCCCTTGAAGAATATGCAACAACCTTCCCATTTTGAATCAAACAACACCACCTTAACCATTTTTTGAAATGTCGCTATACACCACAAATCCACCAGTTCTTGTTGGAATGGTAAGAATAGGAGTTATAGTTAATTTATGTTTCAACTTATGAAAACTTCTATCACAAGCATCGATCCACAAGAACTTCACCAGGGCATGTGATATTATTTTCTCTTGATCTTCGAGTGCTATGATAATTTGATTGTACCCTGAATAACCATAAAAAAAATAATAGTATTGATACCCTATAAGTCAGTCTAACATTTGATCATTAAATGGTATAGGAAAATGGTCTTTAAGAGTAATTTTATTGAGTTTTCTATAATCAATATATACTCGCCAACCTATGACCATTTTTGTTGGTATCAATTCATTGTTATCATTTTGAATTATGGTCATGCCATCCTTTTTTAGAACTACTTGAACCGGACTGACCCAAGAACTTTCAGAAATTGCATAAATAATTTCAATATTCAACCATTTCAAGACTTAATTTTTTACAACCTCTTTCATTGCAGGATTTAGTTTACATTGATATTCAATAGATAGTTTGTAAGATTCTTCCATTAAGATTTTATGCATGACAATTGAAGGACTAATACCTTTTAAATCAAAAATTGATCAACCAATAGCAGATTTATACTCTCTTAAAGCACAAAATTTCTCAACCTTTAAAGGAGATAGGGATGTTAAAATAATTACGGATACGTGTTGTTGGCACCTAGAAATTTATAACGCAAATGCTCGGGAAGTACTTTCAACTCCAGTGATATTGTTTGTTTCTTGATTATGGTATCTCCTATTGCTTTCTTGCATTTATCCTTTTTTAACTCCACCTCTTCTGATTTAAGAAAGAGCAAGTAATGTATTAAATCCTCATTATCAATATCATGGTCACTACCTTGCATTATGGAATGAACAATGTATCGCTCTAAAGGTTCGGTAAGAATTTGTTTGAGAAACTAATCATGCAAGCAAGTTTCTAACATTTTAATCCTATTACAAGTATGTGATTCCTCTTGAAACTTCAATGCATAAAAAATATTAAACATCACTTTATCGTTATTAACTCTGAGATTTAATTCACCACATTACACATCAACCAAAGCATGCCCAGTAGCAAGGAATGGTCAAGTAAGAATTAAAGGAATTTCTTGGTCTTCCTCCATATCTAACACCACAAAATCTACAGGAAATATGAATTTATCCACTTTTACCAATACATCTTCCACAACTCCTCTTGGATAGGTGAGAGACATATCTGCCAATTGCAAGGTAATAGTGGATGGCTTCACTTCTCCAATTTCTAATTTTTTGAAAATAGAAAGTGGCATCAAATTAATGCTTGCTCCAAGATCGCATAATGCTTTATCAAAGAAAGATCCTCCTATTGTAAAAGAATAGTAAAACTCCCTGGATCTTTTAATTTTTGAGGAAGCTTTTTCTGTAAAATGGCACTACACTCCTCTGTGAGATTCACGATTTCAAATTCCACCAATTGCCTTTTTCTTGATATCACATCTTTCATGAACTTGACATTTTGCAAATGAAATGTTGATATGAATCTTCTTGAAAAATTTCAAAAATTTTGCAAATTGTGAATCAATCTTTTTCTTTTGAAATTTGTGTAAAAGGAATGAGAACATTAAATTTAGGAGAAATTTTAAAGTTATGAGTAGATTTTAGCTTCTTAGCCCTTGTTTGTTCATTTAATTGCATTTCTTCTTCATTTGGTTGTTCCTCCATATGACTTTCACTTGAAGTACTTGCCATTGGCTCATCAACTTTTAAACTTTTCATTTCTGGCCCCTTAATTTCAGTTCTACTTTAAAGTTTGATAGTTTTGCAATGCTCTCTTGGATTGATTTCCATATCTCTTAGAAAGTTTCCTTTATGTTTTTTAGCATTAATTTCAGTAGAAAATTATCCAATTTGTGTCTCAATTGATTCATTTGAGCTTCTAAATTTGAAGCTAGCTGCCCCAATTGAATCTCAATGTTATCTATCTTTATTTCATCCTTATTCAATCAGACTCTTATCTCGCCAATGAAAGTGCTTAGCAAATCCTCCAATGATGCATTTTTCTCACCTACTTGAGGATTGGGATTTGGTGTATTGTTGTAACCCGGTGGGGGTTGAAGCACAATTCTATTGTTGGCATAGGAAAAATTCTCATGATTTTTAAGCCTCGGATGGTAGTGAGTAGGTAATTAATTTCCCCTTAAACTGAAATTACGGTTATTGACAAAGTTTACCTGCTCATTTCCTTTGGTTTCCATAAATGAAGTGCTAGTAGATGCCATGGAATCCATTCCTTGAGAAGCTCCATTAGAAGTTCAAACTGCAATTTGGTTAGAAAGAGCAAAAACTTGTGCAACTAATTGTGTAAATAAATCCACCTCAAGAACACCAACAATCTTTTTAATGGAAGACCTCTCAGAAGGCCATTGATAGCTATTAGTAGCCATCTCCTCCCGCAAAATGTGGGCTTCATTTGTGGTCTTAGACATCAAAGTCTCACTTATGGCAGCATCTATTATGGTTTAAGTTTACTCGTTCAAACCATTGTAGAAGTATTGTACCTGCTGCCAATCCTCATAACCATGTTGAGGACACCTTCTTAGAAAATCTTTAAACCTCTCCCAAGCTTCATATAGTGCCTCAAAATCTTGTTGGCGGAATTGAGCTATCTCACTTTTGAGTTGAAGTGTCCTGCTTGGTGGAAAGTACTTAACAAGGATTTTTTGTGTCAAGTCATTCCAACTCGGTATGCTACAAGGTACAAAAGATTGTAACTATAGCCTAGCTTTGTCTCGAAGTGAGAATGGAAATAAGCAAATTCTAATGGCATCATCGGGCACTCCATTCATTTTGATATGCATCATCAGGCAATCCATTCATTTTGATGGTGTCATAAATCTCCAAAAAATATGGCTAAGTATGCATTAGGATCCTCCACTGCACTTTCTCCAAATTAGTTTTGTTGCACCATACTAATGAGAGCTGGTTTGAGTTCAAAATTATTGGCATTGATCGATTGTCGAGCTACCTAAAGTAGTTTTGGTTCTTGGTTGGTTGAAAATAGTCATGAATAGCTCGTTGTGGTGGTGGTAGTCAGGTTATATAGAGTGTCAGTTTCTATAGTGTCCGATAAAGATCCTAAGTTTACATATATATTTTGGAAGAGCTTATAAAGTGCAAGTGATGGACAATCAAAGAGGGTTATTCAAATATTAGAGAATATGTTAAGAGCTTGTGTGTTAGATTTTCAAGGGAGTTGGGATGTGAAGCTTCCATTAGTGGAGTTTTGACATTCACATTAGCATTGTTGATGTTATCCGCCATGGTTTGATTGTCAACTCTTTTTGCTTCTCTAATAGCTCGAAGAGTCCGCTCAATTTTTGGATCAAAATAACCCAAGTCAAGACTCCTAACCTTACGCATACAAATACATATAATCCAATTTAAGGCAAAACAACATCAAAATATGGGAATAAAGCAAAAATAATCTAAACTAAAATCAAGACTAAGTCATAACAATATTGATGCAATTAAGATAAAATAATACTCGATAACAGCGCAAAAAACTTGTTTGTGAAATTTTTGCAAACCGCAAGTGCACAGTGTCATGTTTTAATACAATGATAAGTTGAGTATCGTATCCACATGGATTGTAATAAAAAATTGCAGCAAGTACCATAGTTCAAATAGTCTCAATTTTATCAGAAAAATGAAGTAATGATTGGTAAACAAGTAGAATGAGATAAAAATAAAGCAAAGACAAGAGTGGAGTTCTTAGAAATAATACAAAAAAACACCTTATGAGCAAGAAATTCTAGAAGAATGATTCACCTAATTATCACATATGTTCTTTCTTCCAAAATCTATCAATTCAAGCCAACAACACATGTAAGTTAAGAATTTCTAAGCTCATCAATTCCCTCTCTTGAGTGTCGAATTGATTATGAGTTCTAACATGAATTTTAATATCTATAAAAATTCAAGAATAAAACTCTACCAAAGTTCAATAAATTCTTCTTCAAAACTTCAAAGGTTTCATAAGCTTTCCAACTCTATGATTCTAGGTTGTGTTATCTTTATGATCATGTATAATCTTCCCACTCTCGAGTATCGAATCTCATATATCAACAATCTCAATTAATAGCCAAATAATCAAGATGCAATATTAAACAAGATAACACAAAAAAGATAACCCAT
Organism: Paulownia fortunei; assembly: GCA_019321725.1. Taxonomy (NCBI): domain Eukaryota; kingdom Viridiplantae; phylum Streptophyta; class Magnoliopsida; order Lamiales; family Paulowniaceae; genus Paulownia; species Paulownia fortunei. The sequence goes on along the minus strand of CM033111.1, from coordinate 12,603,953 downwards.
TTTCTTCTAATAAAATCTACGTATAATATGGACTAATTATCTCCTACATAGCCAATAGTAAGCATCTTACATGAATATGCATCTAATCAATATATATTATCGGATTATGGCATACAAATAGCATAATTACACAAACATGAATAATTGTTATTTATGTTGCCATTATGCTTTAACATGTAATAGTACATGAAATATGAAATCAAACTTTTATTTATTGATGTAACATATCACTTAAGTGCCTCCTTGTAGTGAAAAGCTCGGTATCTCGATTAAGGTAGATTGATGTGTTGAAAGGTCATAAAATATATTATTTGTATTAATCCATACTAGTTACATTCTAAAGTGATTATTTGCTTAAATATTTGCTTGAAATATGTCATATTTGGCAAAGAACTAAAAATAAGCAAAATGGTGCAATTTGATTGGCAGGTGACTAGGTTGAATGAAATCATTCTAAAATATATGGCGCTTGATTATAACACCAAAGCATCAATTCTTATCATCTCCGTAGCCTATAAATGTGAGTTTTGGCATGAGAACATACCAAACATGAGGCAACCAATCACCACCCTCTTACCTCTCTTTAAAAGTCAAAGAAATCATTTTGATTCATATTTTTTTGTGGAAGCTCCTCAAAAATAACCAGCCCTTTTTATTCAAATTTTTTCCCAAATTTATACACTCTTATACTCACAAAGGTTGAATCCAATCCATAAAAATCCATGAAAGACAAACTAGAGCAAGTTTCTACCATTTTAAGCTTGAAAAACCATTGATTTTGGAGTTTAATTCCAATCTAATCAAGGTATATTCTTTTTCAATGATTCTTATGATAAATTTATAGTATCTTGGATGGTTTACATATTTTAGTATCTTTCTGTATGATTGAAAACTCAAGTGGGATATACTTGAAGTTAAAACCAAGCTAGTTAAGCTAGTTTCTATCAAAATTGATATCTTATGAAATATGATTAATTATACTTGTTTTTATTAATCTTGCAATGCCTTATTATTTTTGGAAATGCCTATGAATGATTGTGAATAATGGTAATTAGTTTGCTTAATTAATGATTAGAATCAATTTAAGTTAGAACTTAGTTTATGCCATGTTAATTTGGATATTTTGGATTTTATTCAAGGTTTGGGGACTGCGTTAATATTTTATGTTTGAATTATTACTGATTTAGTGGCTACCCTAATGTTTAATGTCTTGAATTACTAGTATATATAGAGTATGTATTGGTTTTGAAGTCATGTAATCAATAGGGAATTGTTTACAAAAGATTGAAAAATGTATATGATTTTAATTAGAATAGATTATGTGATTTATTAAAAGGATATTAAAGGTAGATAATTTGATTATGTTAGGTTTTTAGCACATCCTACCTTCCAAAGAGACCCACATTTTCACTTCTTAGCACAAAATGGAATTGAGGTACGTTGAAACTTTCATTTGCTGTATCACAAAAATCATATAATTTTGTTCATGTTTTAAATATGATTGTCATTATATGTCAAGTGATGTAATGTTTGATGCATTCATAGTTCATGAAGCATGATATTGTTAAGAATATAATGCGATTTTTGTAAAGGAAGTATGGAACTTGATTGATGGTCGGGTGGGCAAGAGACGTGGGAGGGACTAGCGAACTTAATAAAAAGCAGCAAATACTTGAGGTATAAAAACTAAGATAGAAAAACCACAATGAATGAGAGAATACAACTAATACCTGAGGTTAAAAGACCAAGTATTGAAATCCCGTATTATTTCTCTTATTGTGCAATCATTATGAACAGGTTTTGAAAATCATAGTCTATCACTATCAGTTAAGTACCACACTTCAAGGGTCCGAAAGAATGATTTTTAAAAGAAAGTGATTGAATTGAGCAATATTTTTAATGATTGATGGAATTACATGTACTATATTTATTACTGCATCGGTTTTACCTTACTAAGCCTTTAGCTTATTAGATTCTTGTGATGCAAGTGAAATGTATAAGTTTATAGCTTGATTGAGTCTTTGGAGCGTTCGGATAGAGATTTGTTCATATGCCGTGCTTCAAACAGTTTTTATAGCCTATTTTAAAATATCTCTATATTTGTTTTTAAATAAGCTGCTCGATTATGATTTTGTAAACTGATGTGTTAAACTATAGATGGAATAATAACATCATGTACTCAGTTATGATTTATGTAAATGGTGTGTATAAAATAAAAGAACAAATGAAATTAAGTTCTTTTCTCATATAACCAAAAAAGAAACTTTTTATTAAAACCATAACTCTAGTAATGATAAAAGGTTAACATTTCTTGATTTAACTATATCAGCTTATTTGGGGCTCTTTAGTTAGGTTAAGGGGTGTTATAGTTTGTAGTATTAGAGCGAAGGTTTAGTCATTCCTAAAAATAGAAGAAGGCATATGAACACATCCTGACAGGGAAACTGGGTCAATAATTTTTTTATTTGCTTTTATGTTTATTTGATTATATTTTTTTTTATTGTCATAATTATGCATTTATTATTGGCTAATGAATGGAATAAGACTAGACAATGTATAGCAGGTCATGAGGGTAATCATTGTTTGGTGGATAATTTAATTGATCTCATTCAACAATAGACTAAAATACATGGTGAACAGATATAACAATTGCTAAATATGAAATAAAGAAACTAAGAACATAATCAATGACCTCCTCCACCACAAGCTCGACAAGATACTTCACAAGCTATGTATAACAAATTTAGAAAAATAAAACCTATTGATTTTAATGGTGGGTCTGATCCCATGATTGTGGAGAAATGTGTGAAATCGTTGGACATTATCTTTGACTACATGTGTATTGATGATGTTGAGAAGATACTCTATGCAATTTTCTTGTTGAAGAAGGTTGCTAGAACCTGGTGGGAATGAGCTAAGCATGTAGTGAATACGGAAGAGTTAACTTGGGAGAGGCCTAAGATAATATTTTAAGATAAGTATTTCACCAGGGATTCTAGGTAACTCAAAGTAACAGAATTCTTGTAGTTAAAACAATGAGGGATATTTGTATGTGATTATATGTGAAAATTTGAAGAGGGTTGCAAGTATGTGCCATACATCGCCAGAGACAACAATGAGAAGATGGATCATTTCTTGAGGGCTTTAATCTTCAAATTAGAAGAGATGTGAGAATGTCTTTAGCAACAAAGTTTAGGGAATTGGTGGACAAGGCCTTGATGGCTGACTTAGATGAGAAAGAGATGTAGACATTTCATCAACAAAAGAAGCAAGTATTCATTCCAAGTAATCTAAACTAGTGGAAGAAAGAGAGTAAAAATTAGGCCAAGGGAATGAAAAGCATCCTACAATTGAGCAGACTTCTACTACGATTAAAAGGACTAAATATGCTAAGTGTGGGAAGAATCATTATAGGGAATACTTTAGGGGTACTAATCATTGCTTTAAGTGTAAGAAGCCTAGACATATAGCAAAGGGTTGCCCAATAATATAAAAGAGAGTTCAAGGGAGAGTATATGTAATGACACAAGAACAAGCTGATGAAAATGCTTCCGTAGTCATATGTACTATTTTAATTTTTAAGATACCTACAATTGCATTGATAGATTCAAAGCCAACACATTCTTTTACATCAAATGCATTTGTGAGAATATTGGGCATTACACCAGATTTATTAACAATAGTACAGTGTGATAGTTCTATCTGGGAAAGAAATAGATTCCAACCAAATATTAAGGGCCTGCTCCATTCAAATTAGTGATAGGATACTCTATGTGGATCTCATTGTTTTACCGATGCCAAAATTTGTGGTTATTTTGGGTATGGATTGATTCACCACATATTATGTAATAATTGATTGTGACTAGAAGATTGTGATTTTTCAACCACCTAGAGAATAATAGTTTGTGTTTAGTGGTACCTCATTCTTACGGTTCTTACCAATTATAACTGCATTGAAAGCTGAAAATCTGTTGAATAAAGGTTTTGTTAGATATTTGGCAAGTGTTCTAGATACTTCGATTGAAGCACAATTCAAGCTAAAAAATGTGGATATGGTTCAAGAATTTCTTGACGTATTTCCAAATAATTTACCGAGACTGCCACCAAATCGAGAGATTGAATTTGTGATTGATGTTATCCCAAAGACTACCCTTATTTCTAAAGCACCTTATAAAATGGCACCAACAAAATTGAAAGAGTTAAAAGTTCAATTGCCAGAATTGCTTGATAAGGGTTTCATTCACCCTAGTTATTCTCCTTGGGGAGCACCTGTGTTGTTCGTGAAAAAGAAGGATGGTACATTGCTGTTGTGCATTGATTATAGAGAGTTGAATAAAGTAACAATCAAGAATAAGTATCCACTTCCAAGAATAGATAATTTGTTTGATCAATTGCAAGGAGCATCAGTATTTTACGCTCTTGGTATCATCAATTGAAGATCAAGGAAGACAATATACAAAAGACTACATTCTAAACAAGTTATGGACATTATGATTTTTTAGTAATGCCTTTCGACTTAACCAATGCCCTCGCAGTTTTTATGGATCTAATGAATAGGATTTTCAAGCAATTTGTGGATAAATTTATGATTATGTTTATTGATGACATCTCAATTTATTCATAGGATAAAGAAAATCACAAGGAACATCTGAAAATTATGCTACAAGTTCTTAAAAAAAAACAAGTGTATACTAAATTCAAGAAGTGGGAATTTTGGCTTGAGCAGGTAGTATTCCTAGGTCATATAGTATCCAAGAACGGTATTTATGTTGATCCAACCAAGGTAGAAACTATTATTAACTGGCTAACACTGATAAATATATCATAATTAAGATGTGCACGCGAGATGCCATTGCCACCGCTTAGTCTCTTCACGCCCACCATCGTCCTTGATTCACTCCACCATCTGCCACTTTGAACCAATTAACCAATTCGATGGGTTGAGCTTCCCACCTCGAGCTATGACTTGAGAGAAAGGGCTTTGCAGCTCTATAAATTTTAAATTTAACTCATCCCCATTTAAAATTTTTAGTCGAGTTTCTCCTAGCACCACCGACATTGCCAATAAGACCTTGACTAACCCGTGCTTTTGAAGTTTGGGTAGTGTGCACAGTGGAAAATTTTTAATCTATTTTTTTTCAATTATTAGCGAAGGGTAGAGAATTGTGTTGTCAATTTGTGGGCTTGCGGAATAGGTTTATTGGGTGTTAAAATAATCCAAAATTAGGTTTCAACTTTGCCATTTTATGCCCTCACAACCGTATTTGGACTCAGTCTCCTCTCTTTTTCTAACACTTATATAGAGTACTACTCTATTTTTTTTCTATCTCAGTCATATTAATCATACATGTTCAACTCAGACCATATACATACATGAATTATCAAAGAAAAATAAATCCCTTGTCCGAACTCTACAAAATTACTAATTCCTCCACCAATTCTTTAGTTGCTTGACACATGAATGTTTTAATTATAATAGTATTTGTTCTTGCATTACTCAATGTAAAAATAGGTTGTGGAGTCAGAATATTATTTGGCCAGTAATTTTACTACTGAATTGTGGGTTGGTGGGTCCAATAGATTGGATCCATCGGGTTCCTAGTCCGGGGCAGGGCAGGGCAGGAATTGAGATGGGGCAGGATGGGTTTCAAGTCCTACTTTTTCTTGGTGGGAGGGGGGGTTCAGCATTTAGCCAGACCCATCCCAAACCCACCCCATTGACATACCTAAAAGCTTATAAGATGTTCACTTTTTTTTTCATTTTTATTCCATATGGGATGGGATATCACTAATAGTCCTTCTCTAAAACACAACATCATCATCATAGAGTGACACAATCTATGATCAATTACTAGGTGTCAGGATTCTAAAGGTGGCTCTTAAGTGGTTTAAGAGATACCTCCCATTCACATAGCACTTTCTCCGGCATAGCACACAATTTTTAGTATTTCTCTTGGAAATGGACTTGGTAACATCCATGTTAGCAACTTATAAACCATTCTAAATTTCCTTCAACAATCTATGTGGGACATTACAATTACCATCCATTGGACACCTAAATCCTTGCGTTCTTTCCACAATCTAGAATCTCTTCTAGTATAAATCCAGCCAAGCCTCCTATATCAACTAGTACCATTAGGGTTGACTTTGATGCCATCTTATCATAACAAAAGTCCCTGATTCTATTAGATGGAGCATTACCTCCAAATTTATTAAGTGCAAGTTGAAATTGGGCTCTGAACATCTAGTAAAAAAAGGGATATTCAATGGTTACACATGGGTTCTTTAGCCACATCTTATTGACGCTCACCTTTTTCCATTTTATTCCATGCTGCATAGCACTTAGTTCTTAATATTCCAACTAGCAATCAATTCTAGTACTATCCATTCTAGCCTCTTATAAATAATTTCAAATTCTCCCCTACAATTATATATGAGACATCACAATTACCCCTTGTTGCACACTTGGTGTCCTTGTCGCATTCCTTCCAAATTTTAGAACCTTCCCCAGTGCACCCATACCAATAATATGACTACGTACCATTTTATCATAGCCCGAGCCTGCATGTTTGTTAGATTCTAGAATAATCTCCAAATCCACTAAGTGCAACATAAAATTAGGCTCTAAAAACTTACTCAAAAGAGATATCCAATGTATGTACATTAGTTTTTTAGCTAAAATTCTTATTAGAGTAGTGCCCGATGAGCCAATTAGATTGGTCGTTGTTTGTACTCTTATAAAAATATTATATTTCAAATAATACTAATAAAATAGACATCTCTTCTATTAGGACTAAATTGTATAGATTTTTTATGATGAGTCGATTAGAATAGGTCAGATCAACTTTAACTCCTAAACTTTTACATTTTGATAGAATTGAATAGAAAGACTATTTTTAGAGCAACCACTATTATCCGATTCAAGATAACTAGAAGAACTAAAGATCAAACTAGTGATAAAGGCTTCAAGACCAAGACAAGGAGTCCATGACTAGAGTAGAGAACTTAGTGGGTCTAAGGTCTTTAGCGGAGTGAAGATGAGGAAAGTCAGTGAGAAGCAAGAGTCATAGAGAAATCATTTAAGTTAAGATCAAAAGATAAAGCTTAACAAATGAGTAAGGAAGATTCCACGTATACAACAGAGTACAAGAGTACAGTAGAAGACTTAGTAGGACTAAGGTTTTCAATAGAGTGAGGACTGGTGCAGTCTATAAGGAGTTGAACTCACAACTGTCACCTTTTACTTATCAACTACTAATGTCCAAAGAAACGGATAACAACAATGAGGATATCACTATGAAAAGGACATTGGACTATAACTCTAATCAACCTAATATACGGATAGATAGGTATGCAAGGAAATAAAGGGAGTAGGTATGATAGGCAAATTCTGAAGGCTTATAAAAGGAATTGAAGTAGAAGTCAAGTATATAACAAAGAAGTATATACACGATTAGACACAAATATTTCAAAGTTTAGTTGTCTAAAATATTCTTTACTTAGTTGTTTAGATGATTCTTTGCTTAAAGCTAGTTGAGTTATCATCAGTCACTTTGCAAAGAGAGAAAGAGTGTATTGTGTAGACTAGTGATGAGTCTGAGTTGCATAGGATGACTCAAAGTAGCAGTACCAACAAAGTTTTTTGTAAGCAGAAGCTGAGATGAAGCTGCGCTTAGTTTGTGTAAATAAGTTAAAACATTAGAAGATTGGCTTTTTTTTTGTAGAAGTCTTTGAAGTTCTAGTGGATTCCTAAAGGGTGTTTGGAGAAGAATGGATTGAGCAATCCTTTATGTTAGGTTTGTATATCCCGGGATAGGTAATGCAATAAAAATTTTAAAAATTAAATCATGCATATTTAAAAATAATAAACATACAATCTTGAGAGTCGATATAATTGATTGATTTTCATTCAAATCTATTTTTTTAAAAAATAAAGAACTAGGTATCGGGAATCAATACCTGAAAACACTCCAGTTGATGTATGATATGAAGGAATTCAATTTCTCAAGTTTGGATTCAAAACTGGTTCACAAAGAATCCAAATGTCCTCCCTCTAAGCATATCTACACCCTGGGCAAGTCCATGAATAATTGATTCTTGCTAATGAATCAATTTTTTTTTCTAATCTAACTTTTGGGAATATAATTTTATTCTTAAAACACTTGTGTTTAAAGAAAAAAATTGATTCAAGAAGGTATGGAATCTTTTTTGATGAAAAGGATTTTTCTTCAAAAGAAAATAAAAGATAAGAGAGAGTAGAAGATGGGGTCGAATTTTCTTGCTAGAATACTTGTAATTTTCGTCCCCCCTCAAGTGTATATTTATACATAGTCTGGCCCTAATTCCATTAAGACCTCACTTCTTTCCTTTCTTATCTACATTCTTTCCATCCAAGACTAAGATCCTTGTCTTGCTTTCTAAGACTCCTAGTTGTGTCTTTTAATCCCACGATCTTGGACACCAATAAGTCAATTAATTGATCTCCATCAATTAATCAAGCTCAATTTAATTAATTGATCCAATTAATTAGTTAATTAGTTTCATAAAGGCCACCTAATCAAATCATACCCAATTAAATAATCCCGTTATTAAATTAATTTAGTTAATTTAAGCCTTAAATTAATTTAAGACTATTTAATTAATTGATCCATTCCATAGACATTGGCATGTTGATGCTAGTGCATGTATGTGGATGCTTGTTAGGGAATAAGTATACCGAATAGGCTCATGGAAAATTCTCAATTAGAAATATTGTTTATCGAATAAGAATTTTTTAGTTACGATATTTCATTACTTAGTCCTTAGATTAGAGACATCATGATAACCATGTGCACGATATCATATGCTTCAATGTGTTTCCCAATGCATGACAATCATAAGGGATTTAAGTTGGGTGCATGGTCTTCGTGTAAGGAGTTTAACGAGTGTCTAACAAAGGACCCATCACATATCTAGTATAATATGTGAATATACTTGTTTTCACTATCCTTGATCCTGAAGACCTAGTTCAAGGCAGGATGAATATTAGACGTGGGGTTTTCTAATGATTCAACGAATGATCAATGTGACTTGAAATGAAATAATAGTTATTAAGTCAATTTAGGATTTTGACTAATAATTCATGCTCTAAATTTAATCGGAAGATTAGTTGATTGAATGATTGTATTTACATGATACTGGTTAACAAATAGGTTCGCTTGCTATTCACCTAAGAGTAGGTAGTCATGATGTACTGGTAGGTGCTTCTCTTGATTGTGAGGTTTTTGGAATTAAGGGGTTACTTCCAAATGGAATAATTAATTGGATTAATTAATTAGAATATTATTTATTAAGTTGTAAAAATTACAAGTCCAATGCTAGCTCAATTGTGAACCTCAAGGGTCACACAAAAAACACGACTGTCCATTTGTAATCTAGCATGTAATCCAAGGTCTTAGATTAAGTTAATTAATAGGATTAATTAGCTTGAGTTAGAATTAATTTAAGGAGTTAAATTAATGCATCCAATTAAATCCTATGATTATTTAATTGGACCTCATTAAGATTAGGGCCTTATGGAGATTGAGATTAATTAATTAATTGGATTACTTAAATTAATTTAAGAAGTTAAATTAATTTAATTAAATAAACAATAGGATTATTAATTGGCCTAATTTGATTAGGTAGCCATTTTAAAATCTATTAATTATTTGATCCAAAAATCAACCAATTAATTAATTAGATCAATTAATTAACATGAGATTGATTGTATGATGAGGATCATTTAATTAAACTTATTAAATTAATTAGGTCCAAGACCCAGGGTAATGGGCTCGTAGGAGAGGCCCAACTAGGAAGTCTAGGAGAATAAGACAATGAATTTTTCATCAAGCTCAAAGAGGGACATTAAGGATAAAACTTGATATACAGTTTGCTTGGAAGGCTTAAACGATTCAACAATGGTGTAAATAATGTTGGGTTTACTATAATCATAGAGGTACATGCAGTGGAAAACTAAAATTTTATCAAATATAAATTTTACCCCTTTGATTTGAAAATAATTTTAACGATCGCACTTATTCAAGTAAATATATAATATTTTTTCATAGTTTATTCATTTTCTGCTTCGTGCATGTTTTGTAGATCATTCTACTAAAATGACAAAGAATCCACTTGCAACAATCCTTGAACAAAACAAATTAACTGAACCTAACTTTGTCGATTGACTAAGAAACTTGAAGATAGTTCTTCAGTTGGATAGAAGGGCATATGTCCTCGATATTACGTCTCCTTCGATTCCACCGGAGGATGTTACTTCAGAGGATTATACAAATTACTTATGTTATGTTGATAACAATCTGTAGGCTCGATGCTACATGCTAGCATCGATGTCAACTAAGTGGCAGAGGTAGAACGAGGATCAAGATACTGCTTATGGGATCCTCATTCACCTACAAAAGTTGTATGGTGAAAGAACTCGGCAGACGAGATATCAAATCTCAAAAGAGATTTTCAAATATCATATGATTGAGGGCTCTTCAGTCCATGTTCATGAATTGAAGATGATAGCCCTCTTTGAAAGGCTGACATCCCTTGGAGTCGTTATAGAGAACAAACTCTATACGGACCTTCTGCTGTAGTCTTTGCCTCCATCATTTGACACATTTGTTATCAACTTTAACATGCACAATATGAAAACTAGTCTCGCTGAGCTTGTGAACGTGTTAAACACAGTTAAGTCCACCATGAAAAAGGACAAGTCGGTTCTGCTTGTTGGATCTTCTTCTGGATCAAAGGCTGAAAAGCCCAAAAAAGAAAAGAAGAAAGGAAAGGGTTCCTCTAAACCCAACAAGCTGAAGGCAAAGGACGGTGTTAAGAAGGTTTCTTCTCAAGCCAATGACAAGTGCTATTACTGCGGCAAACCAGGGCACTGGAAGAGTAATTGCAAGGAGTATCTTACAAGCCTGAAGAGTTTAGGTATATATTTTATTGAAGTTAACTTGTCTGTTAACAATACTTCTTGGGTATTAGATACCGGTTGTGGTTCACATATCTACAATAATTTGCAGATGATGACAAGAAGTAGGAAGTTGGATGGAGGAGAGATGGTCCTTAGGATGGGGAATGGAGCAAGAGTTGCTGCATTAGCTATAGGGTCCGTCAATCTAGCTTTAGAGAAAGGTTATGTAATAGTTTTAAACAATTATCTTTTTGTTCCAGATATTATTAAGAATATTATATTTATTCTAGTTTTGGATAGAGAATGCTTTAGATGTACCATTGAGAATGGAAATTGTTCAAATGTTTTGATTTTATTTATTCTGGTTCTTTGACGAATTGTTTATATATTGTTACTCTCCATAACCCCATTTTCATAATTCAACAAAATAAAAGAAAATTAGATAATCATAGTTCTATGAGCCTGTGGCGCGCAAGATTAGGATATATTTTTGAGAAAGGATTAACAAATTGACATAATTTCTTGATCTAATGAAAGAGCATGAACTGCCAACATGTGAATCCTACCTTAAATGAAAGATGACCAAATCTCCATTTGTTGAACAAGTGGAGCGAGCCAAGCATCTATTGGATTTGATCTATACAGATGTATGTGGGCCACTAAATGTTAGTGCCCGTGGGAACTATAACTACTTCTTAATCTTTACCGATGATTTTTCTAGGTATGGTTATGTGTACCTTTTAAGGTTCAAGTCTGAAGTATTTGAAAAGTTCAAAGAATTCAGAATCGAAGTAGAGAAACAAATTGGATTAAGTATAAAAACTCTTCGATTTGATCGAGAAGGTGAATACTTAAGCACAGAGTTTTTAGATTATATAAAAGAGAATGGGATTTTCTCACAGTAGACTCCTTCTGCTACTCCACAACTCAATGAAGTTGCAGAATGCAGGAATTGAACCTTGTTGGACAAGTTCATTCTATAATGACCTTCACTTCATTGCCTCTTTCATTCTGGGGCTATGTTTTGAAAACAGCAGCCTACCTATTAAATAGGGTACCATCTAAAGCCATGTCCAAAACACCATATGAGATGTGGTGTGGAAAGATACATTCCTATAAATACCTTAGGGTATGGGGTGTGCTGCTTATGTGAAGCGGTTAGTGGGAGATAAGTTAGATATGTGATCCAGCTATGCAAGTTTCTGGGGTATCCAAAGGAGTCTATTAGATTCTATTTATACGACACCTTGGAACAAAAGGTGTTTGTTTCGAGGAATGCTACCTTCCTTGAAGAAGAATTTCTTTTAGATGAAAGTGGTAATGTCGTAGAACTTGAAAAGGTTCAAGAACAACAAAACACCCCAACTGACGTAGTAAATGGTACACCAGCTGATGCTAGACCCTCTGAGGCACAACATCTTTGAAAATCCGAAAGGGTCTCAAGGGTACCTAAGAGGTATAACTTGTTGTTAGAGAACAAATAAGATGGACTCTCCTTGGATAATGATCAAAAAATCTGTGGAGAGGTAATGTCTGACATTGACTCGGAGAAGTGGTAAGAAGCTATGCAATTCGAGATGGATTCCATGTACTCTAACAAGGTATGGACTTTGGTGGACCTACCATAGGGAATTGTTCCCATTGGCTGCAAATGGGTTTACAAGTAGAAGCTTGGAGTAGATGGAGAGGTAGCAACCTATAAGGCACGACTGGTAGCAAAATGTTACACTCTAAAGCAAAGAATTGATTATGAGTAGCGATGCTTAAATCCATACAGATATTACTAGTCATATCTGCATATTATGACTATGAGATATGATAAATGGATGTAAAGATTTCCTTAATGGAAATATTAAGGAAGAGATGTATATCAAGCAGCCAGAAGGCTTCATATCCAGTAGGAGTGAGCAAAAGGTTTGCAAGCTCCAGAGATCTATTTATGGACTCAAACAAGCTTCAAGGAGTTGGAACATCCAATTTGATAAAATGATCAAAATATTTGACTTTCATAAGAACCCAGATGAACTATGTGTCTACAAGAAGGTTAGTTGGAGTGCAGTTACGTTTGTGGTACTCTACATTGATGACATCCTACTCATTAGGAATGATGTAGGGATGTTGCAATTAACAAGGACTTAGTCATCTAATTAGTTTTCCATGAAGAACTTGGGAGATGCATCTTTTATCCTAGGGATAAAGATGTATAGAGATAGATCCAGAAGGATGATCCGACTCTCTCAGTCCATGTACATAGACAAAGTGCTAAAAAGTTTTAGCATGGAGGATCAAAGAGAGGATTCTTGCTTATGAGTTATGGGGTTTTACTCTCTAAGGTTATGTCTCCCAAGACACCTGAAGAGAGAGAAAGGATGGCTCGTATACCTTATGCTTCTGCAATAGGGAGCATAGTGTATGCAATGTTATGTACAAGGCCTGATATAGCACATGCTCTGAGTGTCATGAGCATATATTAGTCAAATCTAGGGAAAGAATACTAGAAAGCCGTTAAGATGATTCTCAAGTACTTGAGAATGACTGAGGATATCTTTCTGATATATGATAATCGAGAACTAAAACTGGAGGGATATACAGACTCTAGTTTTCAATCCGATATAGATGACTCAAAGTCTATGTCCGGATACATATTCACCCTGAATGGTGGTGCAGTCAGTTAGAATAATTCTAAGCATGAGATAACTGCAGACTCTACCACCAAAGTTGAATATATTGCTGCATCAGATGCAGTAAAAGAAGCTATTTAGATTAGAAACTTCATCCAAGGGTTGGTTGTAGTTCCATCCATTGTTGATCCGATTATGATTTACTGTGATAATAATGGAGCCATTGCGCAAGAAAATGAGCCAAGATCTCATCAAAGATCTAAGCACATAATGAGACGATATCATTTGATTAGAGAGATTATTGGTAGATGCAACGTCATTATAGATCGAGTTGCCTCAGCAGAAAATATAGCAGACCCACTTACTAAGCCCTTAGCACAGAAGATATTCGACGGACATCTTGAGAAAATGGACCTTAGATATATGGGCAATTGGAGTTAGGGCAAGTGGAAGATTTTTAGAGTAAGATACCCAACGCCCCAATTGGATTAGGTGTATTATACTCTTTTTTCATTATAAAAACGATCTTATTGGGAATCATATTAATAAAAAGGTATTTTCTTTATCTTATGTCTTGCATATTTTATTTCTACACATTAGATAAAGTCCTTAGACCAAATTTAGCTATGGGGTATGGTCGCACATATGATGGCGATCATGGATTCCCTAACAAGCAACCGCATACATACACTAGCATCACTATACCAATGTCCATGGAGCGAGACATCCTCCTCATGCGAGCATGCATCGTATGCACGAGTCTATTGGGTTATTCGATGTCCCATCTCAAAAAACTTTTGACTTGGAACTAATTTAAGACTAAAACCATAAAGGCATATTTCATGATCACCATCAAATACGTGATCATGTCCTGTAGCTAAGTTTAGTCCAGGGACTTTATCTAAAGATAAAGAAATTTGCCTATTTTATTAATATGACTTAAAAAAGATTATTTTTACAAATACAATAGTATAAAGGATGCACAATCTAATTGGTATGCTGGGTACTACTCTAACATAACTATCCATTGGGAACTCAGTCGAGCTATAGTAGATAATTTCATCCTAGTTAAGCAGAGTACTCATCCTAATTAAGCAGAGTACTCATCATAGTTAAGCAAAGTACACAATCTAAATGGAGTACTCATCCTCGTTGATGTCAATGAGGTTATAAAAATGGTTGATAGTTGAGCGGTTAAAAAGGACCATCTTGCCACACATAAAGACAGTAAATTCTATAGTATTGAGAACATTCGAATAGAATTCTGAACCATAGGGACTACAGCTGCTTTTGGTTGCTTCATGAACTCTTGCCACCATTGGGTTTTAATGGTGCGAGGAATGTAGTGCATAGTGGACATGAGGTATTTGAAGAACTAAGTTTGTTTTGACCACCCACTCAAAATAACGCCAAGAAAGATTTTGATTAACAAAACTTATGGAGATCAAATGTGTGATATACAAGCTGAGCTATAGGTATAGAAGATTTTCATTTCTTTAGGGCCATATGTAGTATTGTGTTAAATCTCAATCCTAAAGAAGAAAATAATGAGACAACCTATCACCAAATAACCACAATTGACTAAAAATGAGGGCAACACAACTCACCAATATTCCACACCTGAACCTTATCTAATAAGTAACATCAATCAAGCAACATGTGTAATAAATTCACTCACAACTTTTATCGAACAATAAGTAAGAACACCACTTGTCTTTTTATTAATATTGCACAAATACCCCAATTTCATCAAGTTACAGCAAACAATCAACAACTCCAACCAATATTCATCAAATACCTCACAAGATATTTATCAAACAAATTGTAGGCACATAGAGAATAATCAAAAAAGACTAGAACCACTCTTCACCAAAACATCCAATTATCAATATTATAGTACAAAGCTTATCATCAAACGTACTGAGAAGGTTATGAAAATGAGGAATGTTGTTGACGGGCTTCAAGTAATCCTTGCAACTTAGAGAAGGTTTCCACCAATCACAAGAAAAGAGATATTAATAGGTGCTTGAGTATAGATAATGAGTTAGTTAGATGGGTTAAGTGATGTGTGAAAGTGAGGAGGGAGAGAGGAGGGCTTTCGTGTATGTTAAGGAGGGGGTGGGAGACAAAAATAAGGAAATAAAGTGGAAGAAAGACAAGAAAATAGGGTGACAGGGGGTCAATTAAAAATATAACCCAATGCCTAGGAATTGGGCTTGCTAGAATTGGCTTCTTTTTTTTCAGGCGCCTAGGCGTTGCTTTATTTTTCTAAATATTGTCCTAAGTGCTAAACATGTATATTGAGTCATGAAAACATCCACCTTGTTTGACAAATCAATCCCAAACTTGATATGGGGCATAAAATGAGAATAAGTAAATTTAATACTATTTCAAAAAATAAAAGAAAAAACAACACTCTAACTAAAAGTCAACTAAATAAACAAAGTACACAAATGTAAAATGCTTAGGTTGCATCCTATGAATCGCTTTGTGTATAGTCTACAGCCAGACCGACTCTGAAACTCATCTTCCTGGGTCTGTTGAAATGAACATAGACTTGTCAAAGCTACCACCACTATCAATGTACCCTTTTAGTCGTCACCAACTCACTTGGCTCACAAACTCCAAAGTCTCAAGGTCATCTTTGCTTGGAAATCTAAATGAGCAAGTTGTTAAAGGCTAAGATGGTTGTTTTTCTAAAATAGTCACTTTTAGGAATTTGTCAGCAGTCTCTACTTGCAAGCAACTATCAACTCCACTTACGTGTTTCATCTCCTTGAACACATTGATAAAAGTTGTTCATCTTAATATCTCAATATCACCTGACCCTTCTTTACATTGATAAGAGCTCCCCCAGTTGCTAAAAATGGTCGACCAAAAATTATTAGGATATCTTAATCTTTTTCCATGTCAAGAACAATAAAGTATATTAGGAAGATAAACTTATCCACTTTCACCAACACGCCTTCTATGATCCCCCTCAGATATTTAATGCACCTATCAACAAGTTGTAGTGAGACTGTGGTTGGCTTTACTTTTCGAAGCCCAAGCATCTTATAAACAGATAGAGTCATCAATAAATACTTGCATCTAAATCCCATAAGGCTTTATAAGAAAGTAAATTTTTAATGGTGCAAAGAATTGTAAAACTCCCTACATCTTGGATGACAGCTTCTTTTATAGGATGACACTACATTCCTCAATAAGTGCGAATGTATTAAAATTCTTCCAACTTTCTTTTGTTAGAAAAGATCTCCTTCATGAATTTCATGTAGCTAGGCATTTATTCTAAGGCATTAGCAAAAAGAATGTTAATGTGCAACTTCTTAAAAACATCCAGAAACTTAGAAAATCGCTTATATAGTTTTTGTTTCTAGAAGTGTTGTGAAAATAGAATAAGAGGCACATATAGGGCAAGGTTATCTAGAAACAATTTAAACTTTGGTTTCTTAGCTTTCTTTCTTGGTGTTTAATCAGGCTCCAGAACTACACTCTCCTTTGCCAACTTCTTTATATCAATGACTTTTTTTTTAAGTTCTGATAAATCCTTACCACTACGAAGACTAATGCATGCACATTCTCCTTAGGGTTCATCTCAGTGGTACTAGGCAATGAACTAGAGGTTTTGCGCCAATATATTAGCAATTTGGCCCACTTGAACCTCTATGTTCTGATTATGGATTGTTTGATTCTGTATAAAAGTCTCTTTTTTCTACAAAGTAGCCTCATTTCTTGCCTTGAAATGACTTATGATCATAGTCAACTAGGTAAGTTCTTTTTCTAATGATACCTTGTTAGTTGGTGGCTATAGCTTAGGTTATGATTAAAGCTGAAAACTAGATTGTGGATTCACTGTACTTTAACCATTTATCCATGAAAATATTAGATTATTATGCCATCCTAGAATATAAACATTGGAGAATGTATCATTCTGCTAATTAACGTTCCACACGAAAAATCATTGTTCAACTCTTTGATAATATGAAAAAACCAAAAGAAATACCCTCTGTTTCTATCAATCCAAGGGATGGAAGAGCAAAGGCCTTTGGTTTCCCTTCCAGTCAAGTATTGGGGCGTCATAATCACTAGCCAATAGGCTTTTCTCCCATGCCTTTCTTCATTCATGGTTCGATATTATGGTGTCCTAGGCATAGAGAAACCACACCAATCTATCTCGATCCTCAACAAATGGCATATGTTCAAATTCTTAAAGAGCAAATTATTTGCTAACTTGGTATTCACTACTAGCATGGGCTCCATTACACAATTCATAAAATTTAGGAGGAGTATGAATAAGATTGGTAGTTAGCAAACTAAGTTGCCTACACAACGTAGCTACTTGAACAAGGAGAGCATCAACCTCACACTCCAAAAGCTTTCTTTAGGGTCACTCTCTTAGATGGCCATTGATATACATTAGCAGCCATGGTTTCAAGTAGCTCATAAGCCTCTTCATATGTCATTCCATTTAATGCTCCACCCACTGCTGCATCAACTAAGGTTCATGTTAAGCCACTCAACCCACAGTAGATTATTTGCACTTGTAGCTAGTCAGGTTATCCATGATGCGAGCATTACCTTACTAAATCCTTGTACCTTTCCTAGGCTTCATGCAATAACTCTATATCATACTAACTAAAACTGGTAATGTCATTCTGTATCTTAGTTGTCTTTGCTGGTTGATAAGTTAGTTTTATAACAATAATTTATATGCCTTTTGATTAATATTTCATTTCTTTTCAAGTGTTTTTGCTAATTTTTATGCATTTAGTTTGAAATCTTGTAAGTAATGACAAAACAAGAAAAAAATGGAAAGAAACCAAAAACTTTGTTGAAATGTTGAAGAATCTAAATTATCGTATGATTAATGGCAGTGTCGTATTTGCATCATAACTCTTTGATCCCATATTATTTTGACTTGATTCTTGAACCATTAGAAAGCCAAGAAATAGCGCCACAATGTTTATGTTTACCACAAAATCCAGTTCTATCTATTTAAATGAGAAATATCAGGTTCAATATTCAACACTGGATGGAAACTTTCTGGTATGACACATCTTGGTATTTTAGGCATAACTCTGAAGATATAGAAAACTAAGAGATAGGACTAAAATTCATATAAAGATACCAAAAGCCAGTTTAGTCTAGAAAGTGGTGAAAAATTAGTTGAAAGAGGCTACAGGTGTTGCACACATTATTTTGGACAGAATGAGTAGCACTTAGGCGTTGTGGGGGGACAAGTAAGGTCAAAGTGGGCATTTTTCCCTCTTTAGGGCATCTCCCATCTATTTTGAGTGATTCCAAGAGCCTCCAAATTAGTTTTTGAGGGAAAATGAGTGACGAGAGCCAAGAAAAAAGAAAGAACAAGGAGAGGGGGAGACTTGGAGAGAATAAGGCCATTCTTGAATAAAAGGAAGCCACTCTTAGAGACAAAGAGCCATTCTTAGAAAGAAGTCATTCTTGGAGATAAGGAGAGCTACAACCATTCCTTCCACTTCACAAATTGGTGAATAATTTCCATGTTCTTTCTTATATGTTTTTTGAAGTTGCATTCATACATGACGAACTAAATTTTTCTTTCTATAAGATGATGTAACCTTATTTGGTGCTATGTTTTGAATTCCAAATAATATTAGTTCAAGTTATTCATCTTGTTTGTATTATCTTGTTTAGTATTGTATCTTAACTATTTAGCCATTAATTGAGATTATTGATGTATGAGATTCGATACTCGAGAGAGGGAAGATTATATATTACCATAAGGATAAAACAACCTAGGAATCATAGAGTTGAAAAACTTATGAAACCTTTGAAGTTTTGAAAATGAATTCATTGAACTTTTGTCGAGTTTTATTCTTGAATTTAGAGTTTCAGAACTTATAGTCAATTCGACACTCGAGAGAGGGAATTGATGAGCTTATGAATTCTTAACTTACATGTGTTGTTGACTTGAATTGATATATTTTCGAAGGAAGAACATTGGTGATAATTAGGTGAGTTATTTCTCTAGAATTTCTTGCTCATAAGGTGTTTGTTGTATTACTTCTAAGAACTCCACTCTTATCTTTGCATTATTTTTATCTCATTCTACTTGTTTACCAATCGTCACTTTATTTTTTAGATAAAATTGGGACTATTTGAAATACGGTACTTGCTGTAATTTTTTATTTTAATCCTTATGGATACGATACTCAACTTATCATTGTACTAAAACTTAACACCGTGCACTTGCGGTTTGCAAAATATTTCATGAACACTGGTGGGAAAAACTTAGTTATAAAACTTTAAGCTTTGTGTGTCCAAGTAGTGATTATCTCTGAAGGCAATCAACCAAATTTTAGCCTTATCACAAAGTGGAAATATAAATAGAAATAATATAAGTCTTATGGCATCATCAATAACACCATTATGAAGGTGTCATAAATTTTGAGAGAACTAGTTATATGAGCATTGGGATCATTATTGGCCAACCAACAGAACTGACTAGATCGAACTATTTAAATAATAGCTATATTTATCTCAAAATTATTAGCTTAAATGGTTCTCTATTACCGATGATGGAATTATTCGATATAAAGAAAGACTGTGTGTGTCGTTTGACAAGCCCATGAAGGAGATATTTTACAAGAAGCTCATACCACTCCTTACTTGGTGCATCCATGTAGCACAAAAATGTATAAGGACTTATAATAACATTATTAGTGGCCTAAAATGAAGAGAGTTATAGCAAAAATTGTGGCTGAATATCTTAACTTGTCAATAAATTAAGATTGAACATCAAAGACCATCAGGGTTATTGAAACCTTTGTTGATTCCAGAGTAGAAATGGAATCACATTATAATAGACTTTGTGCTTGGATTACCCAAAACTCAAAAGGGGTATAATTCATATGGGTGATTGTTGATAGATTAACTAAATCAACCCATTTTCTTACAGTGAAATCCACATATAATATAGACTAGTATGTTCAACAATATATTAAAGAGACAGTTAGGTTACATGGAGTGTTAGTTTTAACAGTATCCGATAGAGATCTTAAATTTATATCTATATTTTAGAAGAGCTTACATAGTGCCATGGGAACAAAACTTACATTTAGTACAACATTTCATCTACAAAGTGATAGGCAATCAAATAGGGTTATTCAGATATTAGATGATATGTTAAGAGCTTGTGTGCTAGATTTTCAAGGGAGTTGGGATGCTAAGCTTCCATTAGTGGAGTTTACTTATAATAATAGCTACCAATAAATAATTGGAATGACACCTTATGAAGCATTGTATAGAAAAAAATGTGAATCTCCAGTTTATTGGGATGAAGTTGGAGAATGAAGCCTACTTGGTCCAAAAATAGCTCAACATACTGCTAAGGTAGTGGAGAAGATACAAGAGGGAATGAAGATCACACAAAGTAGATAGAAACGTTATGCAGATAAATGAAGAAAAGATCTAGAGTTTGTTGTTGTGGATCATGTGTTCTTAAAAGTATCTCCCATGAAAGGTGTCATGAGATTTGAAGGATTATAATGCTCAATTATCTCCTACATAGCCTAATAAGCATTTTGCATGAATATGTATCTAATCAATACGCATTATCGGATTATCGCATATAAATAGCATGATTGCACGAACATGAATAATTATTACTATATGCTCCAATTATGCTTTAACATGTATTAGTACATGAAATATGAGATCAAACTTTTGGTTCTTGATTTAATATATTCCTTAAGTGTCTTTTTGCAGTAAAAAACTCGGTATCTCTGTTAAGAAAGATTGATGTGTTGAACGACCACGAAATTGTATTACTCCATACTTGTTATATTATAAAGTGATTATTTGCCTAAATATTTGCTTGAAATATGTTACATTTGACTAATAGCTAAAAGTATGCAAAATGGTGCAATTTGATTGGTTAGTTGACTAGGTTGCATGAAATTATTTAAAACCACATTGCACTTGATTATAACACCAAAGAATCAATTTTTGTCATCAATTTTTTCCCATGAACCTTGTTGTTATGATTGAGATCGAGAGTTAGTGTCACAACAAGTGCTCGTGTAGTGTATGTCATGGGTTAGGTCACTGTAAGAATATAGGAGTTAGCATGCGCAATAGTCATAGACTTGACCATCGAAAGCTAGAGGAAATCACAAAGCCTAATGCATTATTAGATAGCTGAAGTTGTATAGAAATATATCGTTTGCTTTCTAGTAATAGGTGTGGCACATTTTGGAAAAGAGTATTACATAAAATTAGAGTTCTTGTTGTCACATAATGCAATGTCAATCATATTCACTAACTTGTAAGATTTCATATCTAAATCACAAGTTTTTCTTGATCGCTTTTAGTGCTTATTAATTTTCAGTTTTTTTTAAGTTTTCAATTCAATCAACCAAACTTTTGATAGGTTAAATGTAGTTGGATTATCTATACTTCAGTAGTTGCTCACATACTCACTAGGGACACGATATCTGTATACTTATACACTTTATTAATTATTGGCTCATACACTTGCAGAATTAGATTGCATTTAAGTGCAAGGCACAACAAGTTTTTGGCGTCGTTGTCGGCGAGTATGTTTTTTGCAATATCGAAGTTAATTATCTAGCTGTAGTTTGACCATTTTACTTGCCTTATTTTTGTTTCATTGCTTTTCTTTTTATCTTTCATTATTTTATTTTCTTTGAACAAGCTACTTTGAGAGTTCTTATTTTTCTTTGTAGGTGTTAGTGGTGCATGACCTGGTCATCTACATAAGATCTTGAGCCTTTTGATCCGAAAATTGAAAGAACTCTTTATTTGTTGATTAAAGAATCAAAAGAGAATAGAATGGCAAACAACGAGAGAGACATAGAGAATAGAACATTGTTGGACTATGCTAAACCTTCAATCAACAGGACAAATTCAAGTATTAGAAGGCCAACAATACAAGCAAGATTTTTTTAGATTAAACCGACGATCATTCAAATGATACAAACCTCGGTGCAATATGGAGGTTTGCCTAGTGATGACCCCAATGCCCACATCGCAAACTTCTTGGAGATTTGTGACACTTTTAAGAATAATGGAGTGATCGATGATACTACTAGACTAAGATTGTTTCCATTTTTCTTGAGGGACAAAGCCAAGAGTTGACTCAATTTATTGCTCACCAGATCAATTACTAAATGGATGCCATAGCATAAGCATTTCTTTCCAAGTACTTTCCACTTTCCAAAACCTCCAAAATGAGGAACGATATTACTACATTTATGCAATTTGAGTTGGAGTCCTTGTACGAAGGTTGGGAGAGGTTCAAGGATTTATTAAGGAGATGTCTGCTTGATTTTAGACCCTTACACCACGGCGCAACCTAAGGGCTTGTCACAGCGTGAGGTATTCTTCATCTAGGGCCCCAGTGCCAAATGAGGGGTATCACGATACTAATAAAAATGGTACTCACTATCTAATTTTAGACACTTGTGCCACGGCGCGACCCAAGGGGTATCGCGGCGTGAGTTCATCCTTGTCCAAATTTTTCATTTTTTACCATGTCTTCACTTTATTCTTCATTTTTAGTCTCTACACATAATTATCACAAAATAAGGCACAATTGTATCAATTATACATGCAATTGTGCTCATGGAGGTGCCAGAAATGTTACAATTCATGAGTCTATCAACTACCTCCAAACTTACTTTTTGCTTATCCTCGAGCAAAACTTAGAATCAAATAATCATAGGCTTATACTTTGGTCATGAATTACTAAACTTGATCAACCAATTCAAATGCCTCATTAATCTTTATTGCATATAAGTCTAAAGGTTAGTCAGAAAGCTAGTCAAATGACACTACAAAACTTGTGTTTCATCAATCTAGTCATGAATTCAAAATGTGTGTGTGTAAAGTATCAAGCTCAAGCTTTATGCTTGCATTGTAGGTATGAATTTCACAACTAATGATTCTCATGATCTAACTAAAGGAGTTCTAGGTGTTCCATAGGATTACCTTTTATACAATTCTCCACTAATGTAAACACTTGTAAACTTAGATCAAAAGGACTTCAATAAGCTTGTAATGTAAGACCTAGGTATTGACTTACAAAGAAAGGATAGGAATTAACAAAGTAAAAGAGCCTAAAGTCTTTGCACATAGAGTCACTCTCCTCCATTCCTTGTTTCTTGCCTAATTCTCTACCTCGTTCTCTTGAGATTCATACTCTTTTTTTTTTTGGAACAACTTTTTTTTTCTTCTTCTTTTTTTCATAAATCCCAAGGCTTCACTTCTTGTTCTTTTACTTTCACAACTCCCAAACTTGTTTATTTCATTTATTTCTTACACATTTTCCTTGCTCATACCCCTAAATTCATTTCTTCATGCCCTCAATATGACTCCATATGACCCCTTGAGAAGATTGTGCATAAAATATCACATCTTAAGCTCTCTTAGGGACAATTATTATTTTTTTGGGCTGTAAAGGGTAGGTGTAGTGAGCTTCAAGAAATGAAATCAAATGGTAGTCATCCATATGCATTGCACATGCCATTCTTTGAAAAAGGCTCAAAGGGGTAACTAGTGAATAAAAATGTGACCATGGTATGCTTGAAAGGCACAAACGATTCAAAGATGACTTAAATCATTTCCAAATTTGCTAATTATTTAGAATTTTACCTCAAAGAGTAATTAAGTAAGTTCTAAAAAACCATAAATTAACCAACAAAACTCATTGGAAGTAAAATCTAACACCAAGTAGCACGCAATTCATAAGATTTTGGCACAACGTGCTCAATGAAAATTCATCATTTATGACAAAGATCAAATACACATAAGAATCGCCATATCAAAAGACTAACAATCTTTTTTTTCTATAGACTCTATATAATATCAATTAGGTATCATCATAGGTAATTGGTAATCAAGATATATCATTCAATCACAAAACATAAACTTACTCAAGCTTGTCAACAACAACATGCTTGCTCTTGGACTCTCATCATACAACATGGGTAATTCACACACAAAGCTTCAACAAAAATCAAAAATATTAGCTCAATTTTTCACATAAGGCTCAAACACACAAAATACAAATCCCACCCTGAACTTTAAAATTAACATTGTCTTCAATGTTTAAAGAAATAAAGTACATAAGATGAGGGGACTAGGAAACTTCCCTTTCCAATAGATGATGCCCTTGGAGTCTATAAGAGATCCACAAATATCACTGAGGAGATTTCCATCTACAAAAGAAAAAGGAGACATGAAAGCACATGGATGAGACACAAAATACTAAGAAATAAAGAAAAACAAAGATAACTAAAATACTAAAAGTATAAAGGAATGAGTAGTTCTGATTTATAGTCTTTAGCATGACTCTCGAGCCTCTATTGGGGGTTAGCAAAAGAAATAACTGATGTGTAATGATCAATGCCACCCCCCAAATAGTGTTTCAGTCTATGCCCGTTGACTTTGAATGTGGTGTTCCTCTGAGTGATCAACTCCCAAAGGAAAGACTTGATTCGCTTGAAAAAGCCCCAACCACTTAGACTTCAACTTAACCGGAAAGAGTCGCATCCTTGAGGTGTACAAAATACAGTGTTACCTTTTGCAATGTCCCTCTTGGAAATATGTTTGGCATGCCATCATTTAGTCTTTTCCTTGTAGAGTTTGGCATTCTCATATACGTGCCCCAAGAACTCCTCTAACTTATTCAATTGTAACAACCTATTTGGCTCTGCAACTCACATATCAAAGTTTAAAGATTTAGTAGCCCGATATGCACGATGCTCAAGTTCAACAGATAGATGACATGCTTTACAAAGACCAACCTATATAATGACATCACAATGGGTGTTTTATATGGTGTCCTATAAGGCCATTAAGCATCATCAAGTCACAATGACCAATCCTTCCTAGTCAAGCTCATCATTTTTTCCAAAATTTATTTAATTTCCCTATCAGACACTTCTACTTGTCCACTTGTTTGAGGGTGATATGGGGTAGCAATTTTATGGGTGACTCCATACTTACTCAAGAGTTTCTCAAATTGTTTGTTACAAAGGTGAGAGCCACCATCACTAATAACTACCCTAGGTGTGCCAAATTGAGTGAAAATATGTTTCTTCAAAAATTAGACCACCACCCTAGAATTATTAGTGCGAAATGCTTCCGCTTCAACCTATTTTGACACATAATCCACAATGACAAGTACACTTCTATTGCAGTAAAAGCTAGGAAAAGGACCCATGAAATCAAATTCCCCACACATCAAAGAGTTCACATTCAAGAATATTATGCTAACGCCATTTATGTTTCCTAGAGATGTATCTGGTGCGTTGACACCTTTCACAACAAGAAACATAAGAATATGCATCTTTGAACAAAGTGGGCAAAAAAACTAGATTCGAGTACCTTTATTGTTGTTTTTGTGCGGCTAAAATGACCACCTATCTCCTAGTCATGGCAATGGTGCAATATATATAGCATCTCTTCTTCTCATAACATTATCTGCATAAATTTTGAACAAAAATGGATCCTCCCACACATAATGTTTAACATCGAATAAAAACTTTTTCTTTTGATGAAATAAAAGATCATGGGGTAGGATATCGGATACAATATAATTCGCAAAGTGTACAAAAACCATGGAGGTGAAAAAATAACATACAGTTGTTCATCCATAAAAGTTTTAGCAATTCGTTCCGCATCTCCATGCTCAACACTAGGACTCTTTATCCTAGACAAGTAATCCACAACAACATTTTCCACATCCTTCTTGTCTCTAATCTCAAGGTCGTATTCTTGTAATAAAAGAACCCATCTAATTAACATTGGTTTTGCATCTTTCTTAGTAAGAAGGTATTTAAGTGCAAGTGGTCTGTGTACACTATCAGTTTTGCCAAAACAAGGTATTAATAAAACTTATCAAATGCAAATACTACCGCTAGAAGTTTTTTTTTTCAGTTGTGGCATAATTTTATTGTGGTTCATTCAAAGTACAATTACCATAGTAAGTGGTTTGGAATACCTTGTTTTTTCTTTACCCAAGGACTATACCAATAGCTACATTACTTGCATCGGACATAAGCTCAAATGGTGGGCTCCAATCGGGTGCCACCATGATAGGTGCAGTGATTAGCTTCTCCTTCAAAGATTGGAATGCCTACAAATAATCATCATCAAAGTTAAAATGTGCATATTTAAATAGAGAAGACTTGAGAGAAGTTTAGCAATTTGTGAAAGTTTATGATAAACTGGTGGTAGAAACTGCCGTAACCTAAGGAGCTTCTCACTCTTTTTTACCAATGTAGGAAGAAGTTACTTCTCAATCACCTCCACCTTAGCCCTATCCACCTTAATTCCTCTATGTGAGATCTTGTGACCAAGGACAATACTCTCTTTAACCATGAAGTAATATTTCTCCCAATTCAAGACAAGATTGGTTTCCTCACACCTAGATAAAACCAAATCAAGATTTTACAAGCAAGCATCAAATGATGGTCCAAAAATGGAAAAATCATCTATGAAAATCTCAAAAATATTTCAACCATATCATGAAAGATAGCCATCATGCATCTTTGAAATATAGTAGGTACATTACACAAACCAAATAGCATTCTCCTAAATGCAAATGTACCATAAGGACAAGTGAAAATGGTTTCCTCTTGGTCCTCATGAGCTATAGCAATCTGGTTGTAACTGAATATCCATCAAGAAAGTAATCAAATTTAAAACCCGCAAGCTTCTCTAACATTTGATCAATAAAGGGAAAGGGAAAGTGATATTTTCTAGTAGCATCATTCAATTTTCTATAATCCATACACGCTCTCTACCCCATGATCGTCCTAGTTGGTATTATTTCATTTTGATCATTATGCACAACAGTCATACCTTCCTTTTTAGGCATACATTGTACGGCACTCACCCACATACTATCGAAGAGAGGATAGATAATACCTGTATCAAGAAGCTTGATGATTTCAATACTACCTCTTGTATCATTGGATCTAATATCCTTTGTTGTTACACCACGAGCTTGTATAGATTTTGTGCATGCAAATTGAGGGGCTAATTCTCTTGATGTCCTCTATCTTCCATCCAAAGCCTCTCTTATGCTCCCTAAGGACTTTTAAGAGCTTTTATTCCATCTCACCTGTCAAGGAAGAAGAAATGATCATCGATGAAGAATTTGAATCATCAAGATAAGCATACTTCAAATGAGAGGGAATGGGTTTAAGTTTAAAAATAATAGGCTCCTGGATGGATGGCTTTGATTGTGTAGAGGGAGGCCTCTCCAATACTTCAAAACTGGTTAAGCACTTCTCTTGTAAGGGGGATTGGCCTTCAAACCCACCATAATAGTGGGTATCCCTTCATCATCCTCCTCCTTTTCCTTGGCAAAAACTAAACATGCCTCCAACTCATCTTTGAACCTATTCTCATGTAAAAACTAAAGTGCATTAATTTTATAACATATATGCTCATCATTTGGTTATTTCATGGCATTGAACGTATTAAAAATCACTTGATCATCTCCTACTCTAAGTATCAACCTCTCTAGTTGAACATCAATTAATGCCTTAGCCGTAGCTGGGAAGGGTCTACCTAGAATGAAAGGCATGTCCACATCCTCTTCCATGTCCAAAACAAGAAAATCAATCAAAAAGATGAATTTTTCTACCTTGACAAGCACATCCTCAATGATGCCTCTAGGATACTTGATGGACCGATTGGCAACTTGTAAAGATACTGATGTAAGCTTTGGCTCTCCAAGTCCAAGTTTTCTAAAAATAGTCATATGTATGAGATTAATGCTAGCATCCAAATCACACAAGACTTTGGTAAATGAAATTGGACTAACAGTGCAAGGGATAGAAAAACTCCCAGCATCCTTGAGCTTAGGGTAAAGCTTGTTTTACACAATCATCAAGCACTCCTCAATCAAGTTCACCATCTCATATTCCTCTAATTTTCTTTTGTTAGACAAGATTTTTTTCAAGAATTTAGCATAACTCGGCATTTGAAGTAAAGTATCGGTAAATGGTATATTAATATGCAACTTTTTAAAGACTTCAAGAAATTTAGAGAATTACATATCTAACTTTTCTTTTTCAATGGCATAGCAAAAAGGGGAGTAACACTTATTGATTCATTAAGGATGACCCCTTTGGAAGATGTGCTAGGCTTTGATTTTGCTGCATGCTCATTCTCCTCCTTATGTTGATGTTCCTCTTTCTTGTCATTGGGAATTGACTCCTCTTCTTGAGATTCTATTTACTTGATGGCCTTGACATGCTCTTTAGGATTTTTCTCTGTGTCACTAGGCAATGTCCTTGAGCACGCCCTGAAACCATGCTTGAAATTTGACCTATTTGATTTTATAAATTTCATAAGCTTACCTCATTATTTTAGGTTCACAATTCGATTTTAACTATGAACTTGGCCACAAGCTCTTTTAAATTTGATTTCTTCCCTTGGGGTGGGTAACTGTGTGGTGGAGGTCTTGCCATGTTTTGATTGGCTTGAGAAGTACCTTGACCACTTTGACCTCTCCATGCGAAATTTGGGTGGTTCCTCTATCTGGGATTGTATGTTTAGGAATAGGGATTGTTTGTTTGCCTATTTAAATTCCCAATATTATTGGCTTGCTTAGATGAGGATAAAATTGGTTCCTCACTTGGCACTCGGTGCTATAGTGTCCACCTCCACATAACTCACATGTTATGGTTTGCACCTTCATCGCTGAAGCACTCATATTGTCAATCTTCTTGTTCACTGCTTTAATTTGAGCCAAAAGAGAAGAGTATGTGTCAATAGTGTGCACCCCCACTACCTTCTTTCCTAAACTTCTATTTGTTTGTTATTGGTAACTATTAAATTCCATTTGTTCTAACAATTTATATGCCTCCACTCTAGTGTTTCTCATGATTGTGCCTCCCACTGCTACATCTATCATAGCTCGATCGGCGGGTGACAAACCATTATAAACTGTTTGCACTTGAAGTTGTGTAGGTAAACCATGGTCTGGGCACCTCCTCAACAAATCCTTGAACCTCTCCCAATCTTCATACAAGGACTCCAACTCAAATTACACAAATCTGGTAATGTCATTCCTTATTTTGGCTATTTGGGAAGATTAAAAATACTTGGTAAGGAATATTTATGCCATGGCATCCTATGTAGTAATTGATCCGGTAGGCAAAAAAATGAGTCAACTCTTAGCTTTGTCTCTCAAGGAAAATGGAAACAATCTCAGCCTAATAACATCAATGGTCACTCCATTGTGATTAAAAGTGTCACAAATTTTCAAGAAGTTTGCAATGTGGGCATTGGAGTTATCACAAGGTAAACTAAAACATTGCACTGAAGTTTGTATCATTTGAATTATGTTGGTTTAATCTCAAAAGTGTTTGCTTGTATTGCCAGCCTCCTAACACTCGAATTGGTCACATTGATTGAAATTTTAGCATAGTCCAACAATGATCTATTCTCTATATCTCTCTTGTTGTTTGTCATTCCTTCCTCTTTTGATTCTTTTATCAACAAAAGAAGAGTTCTCTCTATTTTTGGGTCGTATGGCACAAGATCCCATATAGATGACTGGGTCATGCACTAACAAAACTTATAAAAATAAGAGCTCTCAAAGTAGCTTGCAGAAAAAATAAAAATAAAAATAAAAGCAATAAAATAAAAATAAAAAAAATAAATTGGTTAAACTATATCTAGATGAATCAACCTCAATATTGCAAAAATAAATTGATATAGTGTGGCTTGCACTTGAATGCAATCAAATTTCATAAGTGTATGGGCCAACAAGTAATAAAGTATATGAGTATATGGATATCGTGTCCTTAGAGAGTATATGAGCAATTATTGAAGTGTAGATAATCCAACTATACTTAACCTATCGATTTTGTGGTGTTTAAATTAAAATGCAAAAACTAACAAATTGAATAAAAACAACTAAATCTAAGAAAAATGAGGGATTGAATCCAATACTAAAAAGAGTCAAGGCATTGGTTAACCACCATATTGAACGTCAATTAATGTCTTACCCGTAGCTAGAAAAGGTCTACCTAGAATGAAAGACATGTCCACATCATTTTCCATGTCCAAAATAAGAAAATCAACTACAAAAATGAATTTATCTACCTGGACAAGCACATCCTCAATTTTGCCTCTCGAATACTTGATGGACCGATCAACAAGTTGCCAAGATACCATTGTAGGCTTTGGCTCTCCAAGTCCAAGTTTCCTAAAAATATCCATATGCATGAGAGTAATGCTAGCAACTACATCACACAAGACTTTGGAAAATGAAATTGGACGAGTAGTGCAAGGGATAGAAAAACTCCTAAGGTCGTTGAGCTTATGAGGAAGCTTGTTTTTCAAAATTGTTGAGCACTCCTCAATCAAGTTCATTGTCTCATGTTTCTCCAATTTCCTTTTATTAGACCAGATTTTTTCAAAACTTAAGCATAACTAGGCATTTGAAGTAAAGCATCAGCAAATGGTATGTTAATATGCAACTTTTTAAGTAATTTAAGAAATTTAGAGTATTACACATCTAATTTTTTCTTTTTCAATGCCATAGGAGGGACAGGAACACTTATCGCTTTATTAAGGATGACCTCTTTGGAAGAGGTGCTAAGCTTTGATGTCGATACATGCTCATCTTCCTCCTTTTGTTGAGGTTCCTTTTTTTTAACATTGGAAATTGACTCCTCTTCATGAGATTTTACT
Source organism: Paulownia fortunei (assembly GCA_019321725.1). NCBI lineage: Eukaryota > Viridiplantae > Streptophyta > Magnoliopsida > Lamiales > Paulowniaceae > Paulownia > Paulownia fortunei. The sequence goes on along the minus strand of CM033111.1, from coordinate 12,572,672 downwards.
TCATTCACCTTCAAATCTACCTCTTTTCCACTCCTCAAGGTGATGGCCTTGATATGCTCTTTAGGATTTTTCTCCATGTCACTAGGTAGAGCCCCTTGAGCACACCCCAAAACCATGCTTACAATTTGACCTATTTGAGTTTCCAAATTTCATAAGGTTACCTCATTGTTTTGGATTCTCGCTTCAGTGTTAGCAATGAACTTGGCTACAAGCTCTTCCAAATTTGATTTCTTCTCTTGGGGTAGGTAACCGGGAGGTAGAGGTCTTGCCACTTGAGAAGTACCTTGACCACTTTGACCTCCACAAGCAAAATTTGGGTGATTCCTCCATCTAGGATTGTTGTTTGGGAATAAGGATTATTTGTTTGCCTATTGAAATTCCCAACATAATTGACTTTATTGGATGAGAATAAAAATGGGTTCCCTACTTGGCACTCGGTGCCATAGTATCCATCTCCACATAACTCACATGTGACAGTTTGTACCTTCATCATTGAAGCACTCATGTTGTTAATCTTATTATTCAATACTTCGATTTGATCTAAAAGGGTGGAGTATATATCAACAGTGTGCACTTTCTGTAATACCCGAGCCTCACACTACTCACCTGGCTAATATAGTTCATGCATTTTATGCCATGTATGTGTCATTGCATTTTAATTGATATTTCATAATACATTATATTTTATACGACATGTAATAATTAAACTTTTAAAGTTATCACAGATATTAGTTTCTAGATTTTTAACATAATTAGTTGAGTTGGTACTAAGATTAGAATTTAGGTGTCAACTATCAGATAATATTATGATACACGTAAGTGAAATGTGGCATCGTTGTGTTTATCAGTGTAGGATAAACTATGCAAATGAATTAATTAGGGAGAAAATAATAATAGTAATAGTAATAATAATAATAAAAGAAAATAAGGACATTATCATATTAATTAAGAGGGTGTATATTCTTATTAGAAATAAATTTGGGGGTTTATAAATAAATATCAAAATATTATGTATTAATTACATTTATATAAATATAATATATATAGATGTATGAAATATTATATATATATATGTATAGATGTATGAAATATATATAGATATAAGTATATGTGTGTAGTATAATAAAATAATATCATAATATATATATATGTATACACGTGTATAGCTTATATTTAGATAAGCATGTATATATATGTATATATATTATATATATATATATTAGAATGTTAGTTTATATATATATATATGTATACACGTGTATAGTGTATAGTAATAGTTATAATATATTACACATATATTATGATATATTATATTATATTAAGGATAAGTATACATATATTATAATATTATATTAGGTTTCTTAATAGTTAAGTAATACTTAAGATATTAAAGCAAGATATTATACATATGTTATAATATATTATACTAGGTTATAATATATTATATTATATTAAGGATAAGTATACATATATTACAATATTATATTAAGTTTACTTAATAGGTAAGTAATAGGTAAGATATTAAAACACCATATACACATATTCACGGCAACAAAGGAAAGGAAAAGAGAAAAAAAAGAGAGAGAGAGAGAGAGAGAGAAAGAAAGAATAACTTTCAACCGTAGAAATTTGAAGAAATTTTGGGTAAGTCCTTTCTTATTTTTGTATGAATAAAAATATATATTTATGCCGTTTATTTCTAATTTAAAAGAAAGTTTTGATTCAAATTAACTAGTTATTTTCTTGTGAGACAATAACTAATATACACCTTTAATTTAAAATTAGTTACGAATATTCAATTTTATTATCTTGTATTGATTTGATGACGGAGTTAATTAAATTGAAGGATATATTACAGGATTATAACATATTAATTAAATAATATTAGAATAAATTTAAAATGAGAAATTAAAGTATTTAAAAGGTTCTAATTGGGGTGAAATATAAAAATTTTAAGGTTTGATTGTTACTTAATTAAATTTAAGATTTAAAATCCCTTAGGAAATTTGATATAGAAACTTATTGATTAAAAATGAAAATTAATACGTCATACTTTTACAGGCCGCCTTATATCTAAGGCTAGGGAGAAGAATCTTGTTAATCTTCAATAAGATATCAAAGTTGGAAGGTAAGTGAAAATCCATTTGCAACTACAATGCATGGGCATAGTATTTCTTGACTTATTTATATTAAATGTGATCATTGTGTCTTGATGAGTATCATAAATATCTTATAGTGCATGCGTTGTTTGGTTGACAGGACATGTGATTCACTGTATCATTGAACATGCCATTCATCAACATTTACAAGTGTATGCATAATACGTGCTCATAGTTGAGGTTTTGCATGCATAACATTATTTTTAGAAAGAAAATATTTTGGTTGGCTACTACTAGTGTACCGAGGCCCATGTGTGGCTTATTAATATGATATTTGGGGCGCCACGAGTATTACTTTTCGGAGGATCATAGAGGTTGACAGGGGGTGTACCTCTGGTGGTCACGAGAGGGTAGACTACTTGACTGTGCCCTTATTGACGCCGCTGGTGGGAATACTTCTAGAAGGTCACAGGGGAAGACAGGGGTGGACCTTTGGTGATCCCAAGAGATGGCCCCCGGACTGTATCGATCTGTTTGTGGCCATGTGATTATTGATATTGTCAAGAGCTCTATCCGGTACATAGTAGGTGGGCCAAGGGCCCAGTGATGGAAAATGATTTTTAAATAAAATAATTTTCATGCATAAGTTTGCATTCTTGTCATAATCTCATATAAATGTATTGCATTTATGTTGGATTATCCCCTTTCAGCATGCTTGATTTTCATTTACTGAGCATTAGCTCACGTAGTTCATGCATTGTAGGTGAGTTTGATGATACTTGAAGCTATGAACTTACTGAACGAACAGCTGGAGTTCCTACAGGTTCTGAGGATCAGTGTACATGAATGGTGACCTGTCGGGCTGGTTGTTAACTTATTTGATTTTGGAGTGTATTATATTAGGTTTTGGGATTTGTACTATGTGTTACTTTTAAAACTTTTCTGTACATGGGTATGTAAATGTTATGGTTGTTATGGGTGCTCTGCAGGTATATATATATATATATTAGTTTGTGAGTGAGAAAAATAGTTTATTATTTATTATGCAGTTACAGGAAAAAAAAAATTATACAGGCACACAGGATTTATCATGTCAAAATTATTACATCTATAAATATATATGTGTGTGTGTAGTATTGGGGGTGTTACACTTTCCTTGCCTTCTTTCCCAAACTTCTATTTGTTTTCCTTTGGCTAACTTTGGCCTCAAGCTCTTTCAAATTTAATTTCTTCTCTTGGGGTGGGTAACTGCGTGGTGGAGGTCTTGCCAAGCTTTGATTAGCTTAGAAAGTACCTTAACCACTTTGACCACTCCATGCAAAATTTAGATGATTCCTCTATCCAGAATTGTATGTTTGGGAATATAGATTGTTTGCTTGCCTATTGAAATTCTCAACATAATTGGCTTGCTCGGATGAGGATAAAAATAGGTTCCCCACTTGGCACTCGGTGCTATAATGTCCACCTCCACATAACTCACATGTGACGATTTGCAACTTCATCGCTAAAGCACTCATATTGTTAATCTTCTTATTCAATTCTTTGATTTGAGCTGAAAGGGCAAAGTATGTGTCAACGGTGTGCAGTCCCACTACCTTCTTTCCTAAACTTCTATCAGTTTTCCATTTATAACTATTAGATGCCATTTCTTCTAACAATTCATATGCCTACTCTGGTGTTTTCCTCATGATTATACCTCCCACTATTGTATCTATCATATCTCGGTTGGTGGGTGATAAACCATTGTAAAATATTTGCACTTAAATCTATGTAGGTAAACTATGGTGTGGGCACCTCCTCAACAAATCCTGGAACCTCTCCTAACCTTCATACAAGGACTCCAACTCAAATTACACAAATGTAGTAATGTCATTTTGGTGGTTTTGGAAGATGGATAGTACTTGGTAAGGAATACTTATGCCATAGCATCCCATGTAGTAACTGATCCGGCGGGCAAACAATTGAGCCGACTATTGGCTTTATCTCTCAAGGAAAATGGAAACAATCTCAGCCTAATAACATCATCAGTCACTCTGTTATGCTTAAAAGTGTCACAATTTTCTAAGAAGTTTGCGATGTGGGCTTTGGAGTCATCACTAAGTAAACCACCATATTGCACTGAAGTTTATATCATTTGAATGATTGTCGGTTTAATCTCAAATGTGTTTGCTTGTATTGTCGGCCTCCTAACACTCGAATTGGTCCCATTAACTGAAGGTCTAGCATAGTCCAATAATGATCTATTCTACATGTCTCTCTTGTTGTCTGTTATTACTTCCTCTTTTGATTCTTTTATCAACAAACAAAGAGTTCTCTCTATTTTCGAGTCATATGGAACAAGATCCCATATAGATGATTGGGTCATGCACTAATAACACCTATAAAAATAAGAGCTCTCAAAGTAGCTTACACAAAAAAATAAAATAAAGAAAAATAAAAATAAAAGAAATAAAACAAAAATAAAATAAATAAATTAGTTAAACTATAGCTAGATAAATCAACCTCAATATTGTAAAAATATGCCCCCGGGCAACGGCGCCAAAAATATGGTGTCTCTTGCACTTAAATGCAATCAAATTTTGTAAGTGTATGGGCCAAAAAGTAATAAAGTGTACGAGTGTACGGATGTTGTGTCCTTAGAGAGTATGTGAGAAATTACTAAAGTATAGATAATCCAACTATACTTAACCTATCAATTTTGTGGTGTTTGAATTAAAATGCAAAAACTAACAAATTGAACAAAAATAACTAAATCTAAGGAAAATGAGGGATTGAATCCAATACTAAAAAGAGTCAAGATATTGGTTAACCACCATATTGAATGTTATTTAATGCCTTACTCGTAGCTGGGAAAGGTCTACCTAGAATGAGAGGCATGTCCATATCCTCTTCCATGTCCAAAACAAGAAAATCAACTGCAAAAATAAATTTATCTACTTGGACAAGCACATCCTCAATGATACCTCAAGGATACTTGATGGACTGATCAACAAGTTGCAAAGATACCGTTGTAGGCTTTAGCTCTTCAAGTCCAAGTTTCCTAAACACAGTTATAGGCATGAGAGTAATGCTAGCACCCAAATCATAAAGACTTTGGAAACTGAAATTGGACCAATAGTGCAAGGGATAGAAAAACTCCCAAGGTCCTTGAACTTAAGAAGAAGCTTGTTTTGCACAATCGTCGAGTACTCCTCGATCAAGTTCACTGTCTCATGTTCCTCTAATTTCCTTTTGTTAGACAAGATTTTTTTCAAGAATTAAGCATAACTAGGCAATTAAAGTAAAGCATCAGCAAATGGTATTTTAATATGTAACTTTTTAAATACTTCAAGAAATTTAGAGAATTGAACATCTAACTTTTTCTTTTTCAATGCCAAAGGAGGGGGAGGAATGCTTATCGCTTTATTAAGGTTGACCTCTTTAGAAGAGATGCTAGGCTTTGATCCTGATGCATGCTCATCTTTCTCATTTTGTTAAGGTTCCTCTTTCTTGTCATTGGGACTTCATTCACCTTCAAATCTCTGTCTTTTCCACTCCTCAAGGTGATGGCCTTGACATGCTATTTACGATTTTTCTCCATGTCACTAGGCAATGCCCCTTGAGCACAACCCGAAACCATGCTTGCAATTTGACCTATTTGAGTTTCCAAATTCTACAAGGTTGCCTCATTATTTTGGATTCTCTCTTCGGTGTTAGTAATGAACTTCACTACAAGCTCTTCCAAATTTTGATTTCTTCTCTTGGGGTGGGTAACCAGGAGGTAGAGGTCTTGTCATATTTTGATTAGCCTGAGAAGTACTTGGACCACTTTAACCTCTACAAGCAAAATTTGGGTGATTTCTCCTTCTGAGATTATATATTTGGGAATAAGAATTATATGCTTGCCTATTGAAACTCCTAACATAATTGGCTTGATCGGATGAGGATGAAATTGGGTTCCCCACTTGGTACTTGGTGCCATAATGTACACCTCCATATAACTCACATGCAATGGTTTGCACCTTCATCACTGAAGTACTTGTGTTGTCAATCTTCTTGTTTAATGCTTTGATTTGAGCCAAAAGGGCAAAGTATATGTCGATAGTGTGTACTCCCATTGCCTTCTCTCCCAAACTTCTATCTATTTACCATTGGCCACAAGCTCTTCGAAATTTGATTTCTTCTCTTAGGTGGGTAACCGGGTGGGTTTGGTCTTGCCATGTTTTCATTAGCTTGAGAAATACCTCGACCACTTTGATCTCCCCATGCAAAATTTGGGTGATTCCTCCATGCGGGATTATATGTTTGGGAATAGGGATTATTTGCTTGCCTACTAAAATTCCCAACATAATTGGCTTGCTTGGATGTAAATAAAAATAGGTTCCACACTTGGCACTCAGTGACATAGTGTCCACCTCCACATTACTCACATGCGACAGTTTGGATCTTCATCACCAAAGCACTCATGTTGTTAATCTTCTTATTTAATGCTTTGATTTGAACCGAAAAGATAAAGTATATGCCGACGATGTGCACTCTTGTTGCATTCTTACCTAAACTTCTATCCATTTGCCATTACCCACAAGCTCTTCCAAATTTTGATTTCTTCTCTTAGGGTGGGTAACCGGGTGGTGGAGGTCTTGCCTTGTTTTGATTAGCTTTAGAAGTTCCTTGACCACTTTGACCTCTTCATGAAAAATGGTGATTCCTCCATCTGGGATTGTATATTTAGGAATAGGAATTGTTTGCTTGCCTATTAAAATTCCCAACATAATTGGCTTGCTCGAATGAGGATGAAAATGGGTTCCCTACTTGGCACTCAGTACTATAGTGTCCACCTCTACATAACTCACATGCGACAGTTTGCACCTTTATCGCCGAAGCACTCATGTTGTCAATCTTATTATTTAATGCTTCTATTTAAGCCAAAAGGGCGGTATATGTGTCGATAGTGTGCACTCCCATTGCCTTATTTCCCAAACTTCTATTCATTTGCCATTGGCTATAAGCTCTTCTAAATTTGATTTCTTCTCTTGGGGTGGGTAATTGGGTAGTGGAGGTCTTGCTCTGTTTTGATTATCTTGAGAAATGCATTGACTACTTTGGCCTCCCCATGTAAAATTTAGGTGACTCCTCCATCCGAGATTGTATATTTAGGAATAGAGAATATTTGCTTGCCTATTAAATTTTCCAACATAATTGGCTTACTTAGATAAGGCTGAAAATGGGTTCCCCACTTAGCACTCAGTGTTATAGTGTCCACCTCCACATAACTCACATGCGATGATTTACATCTTCATCGCTGAAGCACTCATGTTGTCAATTTTCTTATTCAATGTTTTGATTTAAGCCAAAAGAGGGAGTGTGTGTCGACGGTGTGCACTCCCGCTTTCTTCTTTCCCAAACTTCTATCCATTTTCCATTAGGCACAAGCTCTTCCAAATTTGATTTCTTCTCTTGGGGTGGGTAACTGGGTGGTGGAGGTCTTGTCATGTTTCAATTAGCTTGAGAAGTACCTTAACCACTTTGACCTCCCCATGCAAAATTTGGGTGATTCCTTTATCTAGGATTTTATGTTTAGGAATAGGGATTGTTTGCTTGCCTATTGAAATTTCCAACATAATTTTCTTGCTCGGATGAGGATAAAAATGGGTTCCCCACTTAGCACTCAGTGCTATAGTGTCCTCCTCCACATAACTCGCATGCGACAGTTTGCACCTTCATCACCTGAGCACTTATGTTGTCAAACTTCTTGTTCAATACTTCTATTTGATCTAAAAGGGCAAAGTATGTGTCGACAGTGTGCACTTTTGCTGTCTTGTTTCCCAAACTCTTATTCGTTTGTCATTGGTAACTATTAAATACCATTTTCTTTAACAACTCACATGTCTCCTCCAGAGTTTTCCTCATGATTATGCCTCCCACCACTAAATCTATTATAGCTCAATTAGAAGGTGATAAACCACTATAGAATATTTACACTTGAAGCCTTGTAGGCAAACCTGTTAGATTAGGATGCTCAGTGTCCTAATTAGAGTGGGTGTATTGTACTCTTTTCTTTTGTAAGATAATCTTAATAGGAATCATATTATTAAAAAGGTATTTTCTTTATCTTGTGTCTTATATTTTTTCTTTCTGCGCATTAGATAAAGTCCTTAGACCAAATTTAGCTATAGGACATGGTCGCACATATGATGGTGATCGTGGAACATGGCTCTAAGGCTTTGACCCTAAATAAGTTTTGTATCGAGGGTTTTTTAGGACGGGACATCAAATAACCTAGTAAGACTCGCACATACGATGCATGCTCGTAAAATAAGGATGTTGCATTATATTGACATTAGCATAGAGATGCAAATGCATGTATGTGAGTGCTTGTTAGAGAACAATTACACTGAACATGGCCTGTATGAAATTCTTAGTTAGAAGCTTTGCCTATTGAAATAAGAATTTTTGTGTTGCAATAGTACATGGCTAGTCCTCAGACTTAAGGTAAGATGATAGCCTTATGCGTATCCTACAACACTTTGATATATCTTATGATTATATGACAATCACAAATGGGGTATGTTGGGTGTTGCATTGGTGTGTATGAAAGTTTGTCAGTAGCCAACACATAATTCGACATTTGTCTTTTTAACAAAGAAATATCCTATATTTTCATAGTTTGTGATTCAAAGACCTTGGCCAAGATAGGATGACTTTTGATTTATCAAGAATCATTGGAACTTGAAATGGAATCACAATTATTGAATTATTTAGGGGTTTCGACTTATAATCCATGCCCTAGATTCAATCGGGAGATTAGTTGTTGGAAGGACTATATGTATATGGGACTCGCAACTGAAATAAGTTTACTCACTATTTCACCTATGACTAGTTTGCCATGATTACTTGTTAGGTGTTCTCATAGATAGTAAGATTCTTAGAATTAAGAAGTTAATTCCAAGAGAATTAATTAATTAGATTAATTAATTAGAATAATTATTATTCATAAATGGAAAATATTATAAGCCCACTACTAGCTTAGTTGTGAACCTAAAGGGTCCCTCACAAATTTGGAACATTTTTAATCTAAGAATTAATCTAAGTAGTTGGATTTATTTAATTAATGAAGATTAATTTAGGAGCTTAAATTAATTCGATGGGTTGAATTAATGATTCAATTAAATAAATAGATTATTTAATTTGATTAGTTAGATTAATTAATGGACTTTGTAAAAGTTCAAGTCCAAAATTAATGTGGCTTTTTACGTAAAGGCCCACTTAAATTATTGAAAGAAATTAAAAATAAGATAATATATTTTTTTTATTATTTATCTTATGAAGATAATTATAGATATTGGATATCTATCTTCATTGCATTGGAAGAGTCCAACACAATCAAGAAGAGAAAGGGAGGGTCGATCTTGTGGCTTGTAGAAGTCCAAAAAATTAGCCACGTTCATTCTATGGAGATAAGTTCATTGAACTGGTTATATTTGGAGAGTTTAACTTTTCTAAAATAACTAATTTCAACACACGGAAATATGGGAAATGATGAAAATTATGGGATAATTTTCAGCCACCTATTTTTCTATATATGGCCAAAAATTAGAAGAGATGTATCAACCCTAATTTTCGGCCAATTCAAAGAAATAAGAAGAAATAATTATTATTTTTTCAAAAACACTTTTCTCTCGTCCAAAAACCTCTTCCAAGATAATCAAAATTCTCTTTGATTATTTTATGTATTGAATTTTTATTTCCATAAGTTGGATTAATAATTAATACACACAAAAGTACTCCAAACTAGATTAGTAAAAGAATTAAAAATCACTAGCGAGATTTTTAATTCAATGTTGTAGTCCAAACGTGTGGACTATCTTTAGATGGGAGACATTTGGATCTCTTGTGAACATTTTTCGAGAGTGATTGATAGCAATTGATTGTTACACACCCTACAGCAATCGGAGTGCATCAAAGGTAAAAATCCAAGACTTTATTTACTCTTTTGTATAACTATCAAAAACACGCGATGGTTAGAATCGCTTCGAACTAAGGGTGATGCAATAATTGTTGTTACATGTGTTTTATTTTAAATTAATTTTTAAATTCCGCTGCACACACCCTGATGTTATAGTAAACCCAATAATGGTGTCAGAGTCGCAGTTTCATGTTTTTGATATATTATTTTTGAATTCATTTTGTGTTTATATTTGATAAGCATGTATCGTTTAATTGTTAAATGTGTTGCAATTTTTGTTTGATTGTGGAATATAATATTTTTCGTAAATTGTTTAATTGGTTAAATTGATGCACACATAAACATTCAAATGTTTTGTTGGTTACAAGTTGGACATTGAGTGATGGGGTTCGATCATGGGCTTGAGTGATGCGTGAGGGGTGATGACCGCATAAATTACTTGTCTGTAAACACCCCACAAGGTTAATGCCCAGCGAGTGACCAACGGGACCCATTGGGTGGCTGCCTAGCACCACGATAGGCTGGATAGTGACTGCCTAGCACCACGATAGGCTGGATAGTGACTGCCTGGCAGCCGCTGATAGCACAACGAAAATAGACGCAGCTTGTGCTTGCTGTCCGAGAGCATTGTGCTTTTGGCTAACTGCCCAACCCGTGTGCTGGGCAGTCCCATGTGCGTATGTATGTGTTTTTACAAATTAAAGTTTTAATTAAAATTAAATGTTAATTTTAATTTTAGAAAAATATTTTTTCTCGAAAACTTTATTTTATCCCAAATCTTTAAAAATTGACAACTTTAAAATAGGTTGGTAAATTCATGTGCTTTAAAATTCATGTGATGAATGTTTATTGCATGTTTTATTTAGGGATGATCATGGGCTTATAACCAATGTGATTAGGCATTTTTAAATTATCTTTGGATTTTTGGAGCCTGCAAGCCTCTTATTATATTTTGTACTGTATTTACATTATTGCAAAGAGAGTAGAATATAAAGTGAGGTTTCAATTTTAATTTTGTAAATGGAGGACGTTTGATGCTTAAAGGCCCATGCTTGTATGGGATACTAAATACAAATATAATAGAAGATGAGATTCAAGGTCCATGAATGTATGGGTACAAAAATGAAATGTAATAGAATAGTTCTTTATATTTATATCCTTAGATTGACCTTGACTTATTTTTGGCTCAAACGGGTTGCATAGTTTGGCAATGATCATCCCATTGCTTTTTGCATAGGATGAATGTTAGATAACATATAATTTTTTTGTTTGCGCACATATGATGATGAGCTTTAAATAACTCACCTAGTAATTTTTATTGATTAGGTCTTGGATAAAATCAAAACCCACTTAATTTACAAAACTAAGTAAAAAAAAATTATAATTTGATTTCAAACAAAATAGATAAGTTGGGTAGGACCTATCGTTCCATGCCTACAATAAAAGATAGAGACATGACAATGCTGTGATACCCGAGCCTCTTACTACTCACATGGCTAAATATGATTCATGCATTACATGTTAATTTTATATGCTATTTGCATTTCTATTGACATTGCATAATTTATTTCATTTTATACGACATTCTTGAATGTTAAACTTAATTCTGAAGCTCTTGCACGATATTAGTTATTGAATTTCTTAATCTAAGTAGTTGATTTTATATTGAAATAAGAAGAAAATGAGGTGGATCAATATTAGATATAGATGGGATATATAGGTTATAATTTTGGAAGTGCTAAAAGTGTTACTAGTAGCCTTATACGGTTTAATTTGATTTGATCAAGTTATTTCAAAAGTATATATTTGTAAATTAGCATACTTGTGATATTGGACATGATATAATATGAATTAAGTGACATATTACAAGGCCCTTATGTGCATATGATTTTAGAAATGCAAACTAGATAATTCTTTAAGAATCGGATGCGAATCGGTTTGGAGATCGAATGAACGGACATAGGAATTACCTATGGGAATGAATGGTGATTAAGATAGGTTGCAACCAAATAAAAATAGATGAGACACACAAGATTAGGGCTGCAAGATAAGGGAGAAAATCAGATTTGCCATTTACTTGCCACCTCGTGCTTTCTTATTAAGCTTAAGCTAACATCTCAAGCTAACACCTCAAACCCTTCACCCTTAAGCAACGACCAGACCCTCATTTCAGCCATTTTCATCTTCCAAACACACACCTTAAGGTCTCCATGTGATCCAAATTGATTCCAAGTTGAAATAAAAGCAAGAAAAGCAAAGAAGAAGTGATTACCATCAAGTTAGCCTCAAAATCTGCATAGGTAACACTTATCTACGGTTTTGCCTTTGGTTTTCAGATTATTATGAATGGTTTTATGGCTTATTAAGCTTTCAATATCTCTTATAAAAGTGTTAGGAAGTTTTTAGTTAGACTTTGGTGCACAAAGAAAGGGTTTTTGATCACAAACACTTAATAGGAAATACTTGTGGCAGAAACTGTCATCTTACTGTTTTCTTGTGTTTTAGACTTCAAAAGTGTATGTTATGTTGAATAAAACCTATAATTATTACCATTTACATGAACATATATGATTTAAGAGTATTGGAATGAATTTTTATCAGTTGGAAATTGAAATAGAGAATGATATTGGAGAAACACTCAAACTGCCAAAATAGCAAAATCTGTTTTGGTGTGCTGTGAAGGAAACTGAATTAAGGGAGCTAAATCGATTATTTTTGGTAATAATATGACCTGGTTGTCTCATTATATATGTTATCTAAGTATGGTGAAAATTTTGGAGTGATTTAATATACTTAAGGGTGCCAAAACCATTAATGTCATGAAGTGTGCAAAACTGTCACGGTAGGAAATAATCTGTTTCAGTATGTCGTGAAGAGAGCTGAACTTGGGAAGCTATATCCGTGATTTTTAGCAATTCTATGATATGGTTACATTTATATACATGTTATATAAGTGTGGTAAAATTTTTGGAGTGATTGGATATGTTTAGGGATGTTAAAATTATCATGCAACTAAACTTGACAGCAAGAAAATATGAAAATGTGAATCTGCCACATTTGATCACTTAGCATGTTTCAACCTAGACATGTTGCTGTTGAGTGTTAACAATTAGGTACATGCTATTAGAGTTATAATACTTCAATTACATGATGTTTTCATGTATTTAAGATGAGAAATTGAGGTATTTGAGGGGCTATATTGGGTTCTAGTTTGTGAAAGCTTGATTGTTAGCTTATAGCTTGGTGTTTAAGGTCTAGTATGAGATTTTGTGCTTTCAACTTGCCAAATTGGGAATGGTGCTTGATGTTGGGTAATATTACAGGCTATTTTACATCTAAGGTTGGAGAGGAATACTAAACAAATTTAGACTAAGCCACCAACCAAGTGAAAGGTAAGTAAAGATTCATTTGCAACTACAATGCATAGACATAGTAGATGTGTGAATATATGTAATATCATAAATCATATGTGCATAGTAGAGGGCTCTCCATTGAGCATACATACATGGGCATTGTCATTAGCACGTGCATGCATCATATACTAGCATTGTGATAAATCTTGCATTGCACGGCATGATTCAGAGAAAGGAAAATGTTTTGTTGACCACTACTAGTGTACCGAAGCATGCATGGATTTGCATGGTGTTATGCATGGATTTGCAGGTTCGCGTGCATGGATTTGCATGCGTATGAGTATGCATGGATTTGCATGCTTATATGATTATTGGCCATTGGATTATGGCGGTATACAGAGCTCTTTTCCGGTGCATGAGATAGTAGCGTTGGTCAGGGGCCCAAGAAAGAAATGATTTTGAGAGAAATATTTTGATGCATAAAATTGCATTGTGAGCATAGCATTTTGAGTTGCATGACTTGATATTGTGGATTATTCTTTGACATGCATAATCTTTACTTGCTGAGCGTTAGCTCATATAGTTTATGCATTGTAGGTGAGTACGATGATACTTGAAGCATCTTTGGCTGGCTGGTCGGCTGTTGGAGCTCCTGCAGGTGTTTGAGGGAGTGTGTACATGGATGACGACCTGTTGGGCTATTTTGTTGGCTTGTTATATTTTGAGTCTGGTGTATTATGTTTTTAGATTGGTACTATATTTTTCTTTTAAAACTTTACCGTAGTTAAGTATGTAAATATTGTGGTCGTTGTGGGTGTTGTGTTTTTATATAAATACTAATCCTTCTATTTTAAACAGGGTTGTGTATGTAAGAAGTGATTTAGCTTTTCTTAAAATGTTAAAAAAAAAAATATTCCATGCATGCACACAGGTTCTATCATGTCAAATTATACAATATATATGGTTGTGTAGGAATGGGGGGGGTGTTACAGAGTGGTATCAGAGCCCAGGTCTTGATTCTGTAGACTGTCCATGTACAGAACCTTTGAAACTTGCAGAGCGCAGCCATGCCAGTAAGTTTTATATTATCATATATTGCATTTCATATTTCATAAATTATATTGGCCATATGTTGTCAAACTTGTATAAACAGCACTGCAAAATGGTGAGAACTCGTGGTGAGAGCAGTGGTGGTGCCAGAGCACAAAGGAATGAGACACCCATCCCGGTTAATGATCGAGATACCATGATTAATCGGTTAACAGAACTGATTGAACGACAATCCGAACAGATTCAACAATTGATTCGACAGAGGGATAATGGTGAGCAACCACGGGTGGAGGTAAACCAACAGCGGGCAGACTATATATATATGGTGGGAGAACGATTTCGGAGACTGGATCCCCCAACATTTGAGGATGCTATTGATCCTACCGCTGCAAAGGACTGGTTGAGGACCCTGGAGAACATGTTCCAGTACAGCAGGGTGCCAGTAGAGGAGAGGGTAATGTGTGCAACTTTCATGCTTCGCGGTAGTGCAGGCCATTGGTAGGACATGATTAGCAGTATAGAGGACATTACTACCATGAGCTGGGATAGATTCAAGGAGTTATTCCGAAACAAATATTTCACAGCTCCAGTTCGCATGATGAAGATGAACGAGTTTATACAACTGCGACAAGGAGCGATGACTGTTGGGGAATATATTCGTAAATTTGAACAACTGTCCAGGTTTGCTACGCACATGGTCAGCACTGAAGTATTGAAAGTAGAGAGATTTCTGGAGGGTTTGAGGCCAGAGTTATACCAGGATATGAATATGGCGGGTACTCAAGGGGTGACATTTTCACAGGTGGCTGAGAGGGCGTTGGTGGCAGAACAGGCTGAATTGAGAATCGTTCGTGCACATGAGGCTCGACAGCAGTTCAGACAGCAGGGACAGAGATGGACTGTGGGGCAAAAGAGGCCATTCCAAATGCAGAAGCCGATCCAAATACAGAAGCCGGGATTTAAATTTCAAGGAGAATAAGACCAACAACAAGAAGGTCAAAATAAGAGGCCACGGGTTGAACAAGGAAAAGCACTAATGCCAGAAGCTGTGTGTCAGAAATGTGGTAATCGACATACTGGAGGCTGCTATATAGAAACCAAGACGTGTTTTCGATGTGGAATACCAGGACATATTGCTAAATTTTGCCCAGGTAAACAGAATCAGACCATCCAAAAGAATGTACCAGCCAAGGTATTCACCATGACCAGGGCGGATGCAGAAGCAAATCCATCGGTGGTAACAGGTACACTTTATATTTCTAGTGTTCCAACACTTGTATTATTTGATTCTGGAGCCATGCATTCATTTGCATTCACTGAGTACGTGAAGAGGGTGGGTAGAATACCAGATGTAGCAGAAATCAGTTATAGTGTAACAGTTCCCTCTGGAGATGCTAGACAAACCGATCGGATTTTGAGAGCTTGTGCTATACTTGTTGAAGGTAGAGAATTACATGCTGATTTGATTGTATTGGATATGAATGATTATGATGTTATTTTGGGCATGGATTGGTTGTCAAAGTATGGGGCTACTATCAACTGTAAGGAAAAGACGGTGACATTTCAACTTTCTGGGAAAGAGTCTTTCACATTTGCCAGCATTGTGAAGAATTTCAGATTTCCTATGATTTCAGCAGTGAAGGCACAACGATTACTCGATGATGGTTGCGAAGGGTACTTGGTGAGTGTCATGAACATTGAGGAACAACACCCACCAACTCTGAGTGAAATACCAGTCGTACGGGAATATACTGAAGTATTCCCAGATGATCTCCCGGACTGCCACCAAATCGTGAAATAAAATTTGTTATTGACATACAACCAGGAACATCTTCAATCTCAAAAACTCCCTACAGAATGGCTCCATTGGAGTTAAAAGAATTGAAAGTACAATTACAAGACTTGTTGGACAAGGGATTCATCAGACCGAGCTTTTCACCTTGGGGAGCACCAGTTCTATTTGTACGTAAGAAGGATGGCACCATGAGACTGTGCATCGATTATCGAGAGTTAAATAGGGTCACAATTAAGAATAAGTATCCGTTACCCAGAATCGATGATTTATTTAACCAGCTTCAGGGTGCCGCAATATTTTCAAAGATTGACTTACGCTCTGGGTACCATCAATTGAAAATAAAGGAAGAGGATATCCCTAAGACGGCATTTAGTACAAGATATGGGCACTATGAATTTTTGGTGATGCCATTTGGATTGACTAACGCTCCAGCAGCATTCATGGATCTGATGAACAGAGTGTTTAAAGAATTTCTGGATAAATTTGTTATTGTGTTCATAGATGACATTCTAGTTTACTCCAGAACTAAAGAAGAACATGCCGCACATTTAACACAAGTACTAGAGGTCCTGAAAGTGAAGCAGTTGTACGCCAAATTCAAGAAATGCGAGTTTGGTTGGATCGTGTGGTATTCTTGGGACATGTTATATCAGGAGCGGGAATATCAGTAGATCCAAGTAAAGTTGAAGCTATCAACAACTGGATGCAACCTACTAATCCTTCAGAGGTGCGCAGTTTTTTGGATTTAGCTGGATATTACCAAGATTTGTGGAGGGGTTCTCCAAGATTGCAATGCCATTGACACAATTAACCAGAAAAGGGGTGATGTTTAGATGGACAGATATGTGTGAGCGAAGTTTCCAGGAGCTGAAAAAGAGGCTGACTTCAGCACCTATTCTCTCAATTCCATCAGGTACGGGAGGATTCGTAATTTATAGTGACGCATCGAAGAATGGATTAGGATGTGTACTGATGCAGAATGGCAAAGTAATTGCGTATGCATCCAGACAACTTAAAGTGTACGAAAAGAATTACCCCACGCACGACTTGGAACTTGCTGCTGTAGTATTTGCGCTTAAAATATGGAGGCACTATTTATATGGTGAACGGTGCGAGATCTTTACTGATCACAAGAGCCTCAAATACTTCTTCACACAGAAAGAGTTGAATATGCGGCAGCGAAGATGGCTAGAACTGGTAAAAGATTATGATTGTGTGATCAATTACCACCCAGGTAAAGCCAACGTTGTAGCTGATGCATTGAGCCGAAAATCCACACAAAGTACAATGGCTATGGCTTTAATTCAGAAATTGGAACTGAATGATTTGCAGAAAATGAATATAGAGATTTTACAGACAGGAGTAATAGAGGCAAAGTTGGCAGCCCTGACGCTTCAGCCTACGCTAATTGATAGGATCAAACAGGGACAACGAGATGATGAATATCTCATCAATATGAGAAAATATGTTGCTGCAGGGAAGTCTACTGAATTTAAGATGACTCAGGATGATATTTTACAATTTAGAGGGCGGTTTTGTGTGCCAAATATTGATAACATTCGGGAAGATATTTAAAAGAGGCACATTCAACCCCTTATTCAGTACATCCAGGGGCTACTAAGATGTATAGAGACTTGAAATCGCATTATTGGTGGCCGGGTATGAAAAAGAACATCGCCCAGCATGTGGAGCAATGTTTAACATGTCAGCAAATAAAGGCCGAACATCAAAGACCCGCAGGGACTTTACAACCTCTACTTATTCCAGAATGGAAATGGGAAAGGATCACCATGGATTTCGTAACTGGTTTGCCAAAGACTACTAAGAGTCATGATGCTATTTGGGTTATCGTCGATAGATTGACCAAGTCTGCTCATTTTCTTCCCATATGTTCTACCTATTCCATGGATCGCTATGCCCAATTATACATTCAGGAGATTATTAGACTTCATGGTGTGCCATTGTCTATTGTTTCTGATAGAGATTCAAGATTTTTGTCTACTTTTTGGAGGATTTTACACAAAGCTTTGGGAACACAATTATCATTTAGTACAGCATATCATCCTCAGACGGATGGGCAATCTGAACGAACAATACAGACGTTGGAGGATATGCTCAGAGCCTGTGTATTAGACTTCCAAGGTCAGTGGAGTAAATTCCTACCTTTGGTGGAGTTTTCGTACAACAACAGCTATCAGACTAGCATTGGAATGGCTCCCTATGAAGCATTGTATGGCAGAAAATGTAAGTCTCCGATACACTGGGATGAAGTTGGTGAGAAGAAACTTTTGGGCCCAGATATGATTAGAGAGATGACAGAAGCCGTGTTACAGATTCGACAAAGAATGCAAACTGCCCAAAATCGACAGAAAAGTTATGCAGATCGACGAAGAAGGGCGTTGGAGTTTGCGATAGGAGATCAGGTGTTTTTGAAAGTAGCACCAATGAAGGGCATCATGCGGTTTGGGAAGAAAGGAAAATTGAGTCCCAGATACATTGGCCTATTCTCGGTGATTGAAAGAATTGGTGATGTTTCTTACAGACTAGATCTGCCAACATCTATGTCCCAAATACACAATGTATTTCATGTGTCTATGCTGAGGAAATATATTGCTAATCCTTCTCACATTCTGAAGAATGAACTAGTGGAATTAAAGACAGATTTGAGCTACGAAGAAAAACCTGTACAGATTTTATTACGAGAAGTGAAGCAGCTAAGAAATAAACAGATTCCATTGGTTAAAGTGTTATGGAGAAACCAATTAGTAGAAGAGGCCACTTGGGAAAGGGAGGATGAAATGAGAACTAAGTATCCTGAACTTTTTGGTAAGTGAAATTTCGGGGACGAAATTTTTATAAGGAGGGGAGGATGTGATACCCGAGCCTCTTACTACTCACATGGCTAAATATGATTCATGCATTACATGTTAATTTTATATGCTATTTGCATTTCTATTGACATTGCATAATTTATTTCATTTTATACGACATTCTTGAATGTTAAACTTAATTCTGAAGCTCTTGCACGATATTAGTTATTGAATTTCTTAATCTAAGTAGTTGATTTTATATTGAAATAAGAAGAAAATGAGGTGGATCAATATTAGATATAGATGGGATATATAGGTTATAATTTTGGAAGTGCTAAAAGTGTTACTAGTAGCCTTATACGGTTTAATTTGATTTGATCAAGTTATTTCAAAAGTATATATTTGTAAATTAGCATACTTGTGATATTGGACATGATATAATATGAATTAAGTGTCATATTACAAGGCCCTTATGTGCATATGATTTTAGAAATGCAAACTAGATAATTCTTTAAGAATCGGATGCGAATCGGTTTGGAGATCGAATGAACGGACATAGGAATTACCTATGGGAATGAATGGTGATTAAGATAGGTTGCAACCAAATAAAAATAGATGAGACACACAAGATTAGGGCTGCAAGATAAGGGAGAAAATCAGATTTGCCATTTACTTGCCACCTCGTGCTTTCTTATTAAGCTTAAGCTAACATCTCAAGCTAACACCTCAAACCCTTCACCCTTAAGCAACGACCAGACCCTCATTTCAGCCATTTTCATCTTCCAAACACACACCTTAAGGTCTCCATGTGATCCAAATTGATTCCAAGTTGAAATAAAAGCAAGAAAAGCAAAGAAGAAGTGATTACCATCAAGTTAGCCTCAAAATCTGCATAGGTAACACTTATCTACGGTTTTGCCTTTGGTTTTCAGATTATTATGAATGGTTTTATGGCTTATTAAGCTTTCAATATCTCTTATAAAAGTGTTAGGAAGTTTTTAGTTAGACTTTGGTGCACAAAGAAAGGGTTTTTGATCACAAACACTTAATAGGAAATACTTGTGGCAGAAACTGTCATCTTACTGTTTTCTTGTGTTTTAGACTTCAAAAGTGTATGTTATGTTGAATAAAACCTATAATTATTACCATTTACATGAACATATATGATTTAAGAGTATTGGAATGAATTTTTATCAGTTGGAAATTGAAATAGAGAATGATATTGGAGAAACACTCAAACTGCCAAAATAGCAAAATCTGTTTTGGTGTGCTGTGAAGGAAACTGAATTAAGGGAGCTAAATCGATTATTTTTGGTAATAATATGACCTGGTTGTCTCATTATATATGTTATCTAAGTATGGTGAAAATTTTGGAGTGATTTAATATACTTAAGGGTGCCAAAACCATTAATGTCATGAAGTGTGCAAAACTGTCACGGTAGGAAATAATCTGTTTCAGTATGTCGTGAAGAGAGCTGAACTTGGGAAGCTATATCCGTGATTTTTAGCAATTCTATGATATGGTTACATTTATATACATGTTATATAAGTGTGGTAAAATTTTTGGAGTGATTGGATATGTTTAGGGATGTTAAAATTATCATGCAACTAAACTTGACAGCAAGAAAATATGAAAATGTGAATCTGCCACATTTGATCACTTAGCATGTTTCAACCTAGACATGTTGCTGTTGAGTGTTAACAATTAGGTACATGCTATTAGAGTTATAATACTTCAATTACATGATGTTTTCATGTATTTAAGATGAGAAATTGAGGTATTTGAGGGGCTATATTGGGTTCTAGTTTGTGAAAGCTTGATTGTTAGCTTATAGCTTGGTGTTTAAGGTCTAGTATGAGATTTTGTGCTTTCAACTTGCCAAATTGGGAATGGTGCTTGATGTTGGGTAATATTACAGGCTATTTTACATCTAAGGTTGGAGAGGAATACTAAACAAATTTAGACTAAGCCACCAACCAAGTGAAAGGTAAGTAAAGATTCATTTGCAATTACAATGCATAGACATAGTAGATGTGTGAATATATGTAATATCATAAATCATATGTGCATAGTAGAGGGCTCTCCATTGAGCATACATACATGGGCATTGTCATTAGCACGTGCATGCATCATATACTAGCATTGTGATAAATCTTGCATTGCACGGCATGATTCAGAGAAAGAAAAATGTTTTGTTGACCACTACTAGTGTACCGAAGCATGCATGGATTTGCATGGTGTTATGCATGGATTTGCAGGTTCGCGTGCATGGATTTGCATGCGTATGAGTATGCATGGATTTGCATGCTTATATGATTATTGGCCATTGGATTATGGCGGTATACAGAGCTCTTTTCCGGTGCATGAGATAGTAGCATTGGTCAGGGGCCCAAGAAAGAAATGATTTTGAGAGAAATATTTTGATGCATAAAATTGCATTGTGAGCATAGCATTTTGAGTTGCATGACTTGATATTGTGGATTATTCTTTGACATGCATAATCTTTACTTGCTGAGCGTCAGCTCATATAGTTTATGCATTGTAGGTGAGTACGATGATACTTGAAGCATCTTTGGCTGGCTGGTCGGCTGTTGGAGCTCCTGCAGGTGTTTGAGGGAGTGTGTACATGGATGACGACCTGTTGGGCTATTTTGTTGGCTTGTTATATTTTGAGTCTGGTGTATTATGTTTTTAGATTGGTACTATATTTTTCTTTTAAAACTTTACCGTAGTTAAGTATGTAAATATTGTGGTCGTTGTGGGTGTTGTGTTTTTATATAAATACTAATCCTTCTATTTTAAACAGGGTTGTGTATGTAAGAAGTGATTTAGCTTTTCTTAAAATGTTAAAAAAAAAATATTCCATGCATGCACACAGGTTCTATCATGTCAAATTATACAATATATATGGTTGTGTAGGAAGGGGGGGTGTTACAAATGCTACCGCACTTTATCACTGGCCATGAGTCGTAGGGTGGTCTTATGCTAGAAAGCTATGATCTCTACCAAGCATAGAGATGCTCATGGGATGGACTCGTCATTATATTGGTCATGAGTCATAAGACATTTTAATGGTCTATCTATATGAATGTTTGGTGGGTGCTATTTAACACTTAGTAGTATATGAGCTCATAAATTTGAGGTATATGGGAAGAGGTGAGGCAAAACAAACTTGAGGGTTATATAGTGATATAATCATCAAAGAGTTGACCACTAATAGAAATATTTCATGGGCTCACAAAATTGGGGTGCGAAATATTTTTGTTGGACCTCAAGCCCACTAGAAAATTTGATTTCTCAAAACTTCCATTACGGATGATAGAGTTCGAACAAAATAGTGGAAGACATTTAATGTTGAAGACCTTATATTAAATGAATATGATTTTTTCATAGTTTACTCATTTTCCTGCCTCGCTCAGGATAATTGTTATCACTTATAATTCCACTAAAAACTATTTCTAACACTAATAAATGTCACTAAGCTCTAATTTTATCTAGATTACTTTTGAAATTTGGGAATGATTCTGAAATTTAAGAGGTTGAGAAATGTCCAAAAGGAGAGTTTCTATAAATAGTTGTAGAAACAACTCTTACAATAATTGTGGAAGTATCTCCCATTACACATTTTGCAAAGAGTTGTAGAGAAAACTTCTAAAATTGTTGAAGAAAGACCCCTCATAAAGAGTTACATGAGATTCTAGCTGGCAAAGCTAGAGGATTAATCCAGATAAGATTAGTTCATCTCTACAAAGAGTTACAAGAGATGATAAGAGGAATACCATCAGTGTTGACAATTCTTCTTGGGTATAGGATACTAGATATGATCCCATTTTTTTAAATAGTTGCAAAGAATGAGAGGATGATCTTTCAGCTTCGGAGTAGAGCAAATGTTGCTTCATTAGCTAAAGGAGCAATCCACTTAACTTTGGATGGAATTAGGATAGTTCTAATTATTTTTCTTTAGTGCTAAAAGATATTAAGAGCATAATCTATGTTTGATAGAGAAAGTTTGGTCGAAAGATCAAAGGCAGAAATGTTCCATATTTCTTAATGTTGGTACATTGATAAATGATTAATACAACCGCAAATTCCATGCTAGTTATTCAACAAAATAAAATAAAAATTAGATAATCATAGTTCCCAACTCTTATGGCATTCTAGATTTGGTCACATCTTTGAGAAGAGAATTCACAGGTTAGCCCAATTATTCGATCTTTCAAAAGAGAAAAGAATGCCAACATGTGAGTCATATCTCAAACGGAAGATGGAGAAATCACCATTTTTTGGACAAGTGGAGCAAGCCAAAGATCTATTAGATTTGATCCATTCAGATATATACAGGTCCACTACGTGTTAGTACTCATGGGAACTATCACTACTTCATAACCTTTACCAATAGTTATTCTAGGTATGGTTATGTCTACCTTATCAAGTGCAAATCTGAAGCCTTTGAAAAGTTCAAAAATTCAGATGCGAAATAAAGAAACAGACTGGATTAAGTATTAAGGCTCTTCGATCAGATCGAGGAGATGAGTACTTGAACACAGAGTTTCTTGATTATTTGAAAGAGAATAAGATTCTCTCATAGTAGACATCTCCTACTACTCTATAACTTAACGAACACAGGAATCAAACCTTATTAGACATGGTTTAATCTATCATGAGTTTCACTACATTACATATTTCATTCTGGGGCTATGCCTTGGAAACGACGGCATACCTATTAAATAGGGTTCTATCTCATGTCGTGCTAAAAACACCATATGAGATATGGTGTGGTAAGATACCTTCCTATAAATACCTTAAGGCATGGGGGTGTGACTTATGTAAAGCAGCAAGTGAGAGATAAGTTGGATATGAGATCCATCTTCTGCAATTTTGTGGGTTATCCAAATGAGTCTATTAGATACTATTTCTATGACACCTGAGAATAAAATGTGTTTGTTTTGAAGAATATCACCTTCCTTGAAGAAGAATTTCTATTAGAGAGAAGTGGCAAAGTCATGGAACTTAAAGAAGTTCAAGAACTACAGAACGCCCCAACTATCGTAGTAGATGACACACCAACTGATGTTGGGCCCTCTGAGGCACAACCTCTTCATAGATCCGAAAGGGTTTCAAAGGTACCGATAGGTATGGCTTTTGTTAGAGAACAAAAAGGAGAGACTCCCCTTGGATAATGATCCAAGAAGCTATAAAGAGGCGATGTCTAACATCAACTCAGAGAAGTGGTAAGAAGCTATGCAATCCAAGATGAACTATATGTACTCCAATAAAATATGGACCTTGGTGGACCCACCAAAGGGAATTATTCCTATTGGCTGCAAATAGGTCTACAAGTGGAAGCTTGGAGTAAATGGAGAATAGTGACCTATAAAGCATGTCTGGTTGCAAAAGGTTACACTCAAAAGTAAGAAAATGATTATGTGGAAACCCTCTCACCAGTGGCGATGCTTAAATCCATTCGAATTTTGCTAGCCATATCTACATATTGTGACTATGAGATATGGCAAATGGATGTGAAGACCATTTTTCTTAATGAAAATATTAAGGAATAGATCTATATGAAGTAGCTAGAAGGCTTCATATCTAGTTGGAGCGAGCAAAAGGTTTGCAAACTCTAGAGATCCATTTGTGGAATCAAATAAGCTTCAAGGAGTTGGAACATCTGGTTTGATAAAACAATCAAACATTTGATTTTCATATGAACCTGAATGAACCATGTGTCTACAAGAAGGTTAGTGGGAGGGCAATTACATTTGTTGTACTCTACATTGATGACATCCTACTTATTAGGAATGATATAGGGATGTTGTAGTCAATGAGGACTTAGTTGTCTAAATATTTTTTCATGAAGGACTTGGGAGATGCATCTTTTATCATAGAGATAAAGATCTAGAAGGATGATTGGACTATCTCAATCCATGTACATAGACAAGAGTGCTAAAAAGGTTTAGCATAGAGGAATCCAAATAAGGATTTATGCTTATAAGTAATGGAGTTTCACTCTCTAAGGCTATGTCTCCTAAGATACCTAAAGAGAGAGAAAGGATAACTAACATACCTTATGCATCCGCAATAGGGAGCATAATGTATGTAATATTGTGTGCAAGGCCTCATATCGCACATGTTCTGAGTATCACGAGCAGATATCAGTTCAATCTAGTGGAAGAACACTAGAAAGTTGTTAAGATGATCCTCAAGTACTTAAGAAAGACAAAGGATATCTTTTTCACATACAACAATGGAGAACTAAAACTGGAGGATATACAGACTTTAGTTTTCAGTCTGGTATAAACGATTCAAAGTCCATGTCTGGATACATATTCACCCTATATGGTGATGTGGTTAGTTGGAAAAGTTTAAAGCAAGATACGACTACAGAATCTACCACTGAGACTGAATATATTGTTATATCAGATGCAGCAAAAGAAGTTATTTGGATAAGAAACTTTATTCAAGGGTTAGGTGTAGTTTCATCTACTTTTCTTGATCCTGTTATGATCTACTTTGATAATAATGGGGCCATTGTGCAAGCAAAGAAGTCAAGGTCTCATCAAAGATCCAAGCAAATAATGAGACGATATCACTTGATTAGAGAGATCATTGGTAGAGGCGATGGCATTGTGGATCGAGTTGCCTCAGCATAAAATGTTGCAATCCCACTTACTAAGCCTTTAGCACAGAAGGTATTCGATGGATATCTTGAAAAGATAAGCCTTAGATATTGGGTTTACCATAATCGTAGGGGCATACGCAGTAGAAAATTTAAAATTTTATGAAACATAAATTTATCAAATAAATTTATCCCCTCGATTCAAGAGTAATTCTAATGATCACGCTTATTCAAATGAATATATAAATAAATATATTAAATTCGAATTATACCTTTCAAGGACTACGATTGCTATAGGGAATGAAGCAATCAATTGCTATATTCTTGGCTTATCAAACTCACACAGGGATCAAAGTGTCTCCCTTTATCAAGTCCATGATATGAAAAGTAACACCGATTAAAAGGATTCGTTGGTATCCTTAAAATCATTTTTCATGTAGATTTGGAGTAATATTTGCCCTTTAATCCAATTGATAGATCAAGAATAACCTTTCAAGAAAAATAAAGCTTAATTCTTTATGTTCTTGAATTTTTGAAGTGAAGAGAATATCAAGAAACCTATTTTCTTTAAAGAACAAGAAAATAAAGATTTCCAAGAAAAGGCCTTTTCTTTTCTTTATTTTCTCTTCTTTTCTTGGATAGAAAAATAGAAATAGGACAAAATAATTTTCCTAAAAACTACTATGCAATTTTCAACCCTCCATATATGGGGCCAAAAAAATTTTCCTTCTCCAACTCTTAGATAGTTCGTTAATTTTGAACCTCTTTAAAGTTTAATTTTGGTTGGATTCTAAATCTTTCAACAATACTTATTTTTCTCTCTCCAATGTATGTGAACTTATTTGAGACTACATTAGTCATCAAGAATACTCTACATACATTCTTGATATTAATTTGAACTCTTCAAATAATATCAAGATAGATATATATCAAATATATATCAAAAATATATTTATATTAAATAAACACCTAATGGGCAATTTTTATCTCATAAAAATCGATCATAATATATTTAATTATATAAATATATTAATTAAATAGATCATATTTATTTTAATTATTCTCTTCATATTCTAGTAGACTTCTCTAGTGATCCACTTTAATTTTTTTAGGACTTATTTGAGACTACATTAGTCATCAAGAATACTCTACATACATTATTGATATTAATTTGAACTCTTCAAATAATATCAAGATAGATATATATCAAATATATATATCAAAAATATATTTATATAAAATAAACACCTAATGGGCAATTTTTATCTCATAAAAATTGATCATAATATTTAATTATATAAATAGATTAATTAAATAAATCATATTTATTTTAATTATTCTCTTCATATTCTAGTGAGCTTCTCTAATGATCCACTTTAATTTTTTTGGGTTTGGACTCAAAAGTCCAATAATAAATCTAATTGATTTAATCCCATATTAATCGATCCAATTGATTAATTATTATTTACTCAAATTAGGCTTTCTAATCAAATTAGGTCTAATTAAATAATTTAATTACTTAATTAAATAACTTAATTTAATCATTAAATTAAATAGAACCATTTCAAGAATATCACTATCCATGAAAACACCTAGCAAGTAATCATGACAAACTAGTCTTAGCAGAAATAGCGAGTAATTTCAATTGCGATTACCATACACGTACGCTCCTTTCGACAACTATCTCCCGATTGAATTTAGGGCATAGATTATAAGTCGAAATCCTAAATGATTCAATAACTGTGATTCTATTTCAAGTTCTAATAATTCTTGATGGATCAAAATTTATCCTGCCTTGACCAAAGTTTTTTAATCATGAACTATGAAAATATAGGAGATTTTCTTGTTGAATAAGAGACAAGTGTCGAATTATATGGTAGCCACTGACAAACCTCCATGCACACCAGTGCAACACCCAACATACCTGTTTGTGATTGTCAAACAATCAAAAGATATATCAAAGTGTTGCAGGATGCACACAAGGCTACCATCGTTCCTCAAGTCCATGGACTAGTCGTATACTATCGCAACACAGAAATTCTTATTTTGACAAGCAATGCCTCCAACTAAGAATTTCTTACAGGCCATGTTTGTTGTACTTGTTCTCTAACAAGCACCACATATATGCAATTGCGTCTCTATGCTAATTCCAATGGAATATGACATCCTCGTCTTACAAGCATACATTGTATGTGTGAATCTTACTAAGAAATTTGATGTCCCATCGCAAAAATACCTTGACTCGAAACTTATCTAAGACCAAAGCCTTAGAGGCATGTTCTATGATTGCCATCATATGCACGACCATGCCACGATGCTAAATTTAGTCTAAGAACCATATCTAATGTGCAGAAAGAAAAATGCAAGTTATAAGATAAAAAAAGTATCTTTTTATTAATATAATTCTCAATAAGATTGTATTTACAAAAGAAAAGAGTACAATATATCCAATCTAATTAGGACACTGGGCATCTTGAAAATATGGGAAAGAATGGAAATTATGGGATAATTTTTAGCCACCTATTTTTCTAGATATTGCCGAAAATTAGAGAGGATTTATCTACCCAAATTTTTAGCCACTTTAAAGAAATAAGAAGAAAAAATTGTTTTTATTCCAAAAATACTTTTCTCTCTTCCAAAAACCTCTTCTAAGATAATCAAATTTCTCTTTGATTATTTTATGTATTGAATTCTTATTTTCACAAGTTGGATTAAGAATTAATACACATAAAAGCACTCCAAACTAGATTAGTAAAAGAATGAAAAATCATTAGCAAGATTTTTAATTCTGTGTTCTAGTCCAAATGTGTGGACTATCTGTAGAGGGGAGATATTAGATCCCTTGTGAACTTTTTTCAAGATTGATTGATATCATTTGATTGTTATACCCTACAGCAACTGGAGTGCATCAAAGGTAAAAATTTGAGACTTTATTTACTCTTTTGCAAAATTATCAAAAGTACGCGATTGTTAGAATTATTTCGAACTGAGGGTTATGCAATATTGTTGTTACATGTGTTTTATTTCAAATTAATTTTTAAATTCCACTATGCAAACCCCGATGTTATAGCATACCCAACAAAACTATAGTGTGGGCACCTTCTTAATAAATCATTTCCAACCTTCATATAAGAACCCCAACTTAAATTGCACAAATGTAGTAATGTCGTTCTTCATTTTGGCGATTTTGAAAGGTGGAAAGTACTTGGTAAAGAATGCTTGTGCCATCGTATCCCATGTAGTAATTGATCCCGCGGGCAATGAATTAAGTCAATTCTTAGCTTTGCCCCTTAGGGAAAATGGAAACAATCTTAGTCTAATAGCATCATCGGCCACTCCATTATGCTTAAAAGTGTCACAAATCTTCAAGAAGTTTGTGATGTGGGCATTGGGGTCATCACTAGGCAAATCTCCATATTACACTAAGGTTTGTATCATTTAAATGATTGCCGGTTTAATCTCAATAATATTTGGTTATAATGACAGCCTCATAATACTTGAATTGGTCCCATTGACTGAAGGTTTAGCATAGTCCAACAATGATCTATTCTCCACGTCTCTCTTGTTATTTTCCAGTCTCTTCTCTTTTGATTCTTTTATCAACAAATAAAGAGTTTCAATTTTCTGATCGTAAGGCTTAAGATCCCATGTAGATGATCGAGTCATGCACCAACAACACCTATAATGAAAAATAAGAACTCTTAAAGTAGCTTGTTCAAAGAAAATAAAACAAAGAAAGATAAAAACAAAAGCAGTGAAACAAAAATAAGGCAAATAAAATGGTCAAACTATAGTTAGACAATCAACTTCAATATTACAAAAAACATACTCCCCGATAATGGCGCCAAAATCTTATTGTGGCTTGCACTTAAATGCAATCTAATTTCTCAAGTGCATAGGCCAACAAGTAATAAAGTGTAAAAGTACACCAATGTCGTGTCCCTAGAAGTATGTGAGCAATTACTGAAATATATAGAATCCAACTATATTGAACCTATCAAAAGTTTGGTTGATTGAATTGAAAACTTAAAAAAAAAAGTAGAAATTAATAAGCAACAAAAGCGATTAAGAAAATAGGGGATTTAGATGTGAATTCTTACAAGTTAGTGAATAGGATTGACATTGTGACAATGGGAACTCCAATTTTATTTAATACTCTTTTTCAAGATGTACCACATTTATTACTAGAAAGCAACCAGTATATTCCTATACAAATTTAGCTATCCAATAATGCATTAGGCTTTGTGATTTTCTCTAGCTTTCGATGGTCAAGTCTATGACTATTGTAAGGCTTAACTCCTATATTCCTATAGTAACCTAGACCACGACATACACTACACGAGCACTTATTGTGACACTATCTCCCGATCTCAATAAAAATAACAAGGTTTATCTCAAAACTAACCAAATTTCAAGAAGCATTAAGAACACAGTGCATGCTCATCACAAAATCAACAATCATCCACATTGCATACAAGTTAACAATTCACAACTTCATAAAAATAGTTTTTCAAGCCTTGGAAAAGTTGAGTTTAGTTCATAATGAAATAAAGCAAACAACACTTGTTTCTCAACATCATACCATTACAATATTCTTTAGAACTAAACAAAACCAGAAGAAAACTAGAGTAAAAGTTACAACCCCTTTGGAGAGTCTTCACTTCTAGCTTTATATTCTCCTTGCCAAAAGTAGCTTCTTCTTCCCTTTATCTTGAATCCCCAACTCCTTGATGATGGGTGTATGTGTTTTGGTGTAGTGTCTGGAGAAATATGAAAGAATGGATATTTTGGGTAGAGAGAAAATGTGTGTGAGAATTTTGGTGTAAAGTGTGTGTGGGTGATGAATTATGTTTTCAATGATATGTATCTTGTGTGTTGTTCAAGAAATTATATGTAAGCATGTGTGCATCTATCATTTGTGTGATGCAATTGTGTATCTAATAAAGTGTCACATGGGGTGTGAAGGTTTAGTGGTGTATAACAAGAAAGATTTCATGTA
Source organism: Paulownia fortunei (assembly GCA_019321725.1). NCBI lineage: Eukaryota > Viridiplantae > Streptophyta > Magnoliopsida > Lamiales > Paulowniaceae > Paulownia > Paulownia fortunei. The sequence continues at coordinate 12,542,004 of CM033111.1, read as the reverse complement.
TAGATTAGATTACCACTTGTCCCTAAAAAATCTGCAGTAATTTTTTTTTCATGTCTGGACCACTGGCGCCACGTTGCAAAATCCATTGTTCCTCATGCACCATAGTGCAAAATGGGGATGTTGCGGTGCTTGAGAAGAGGTTGCTTACACCACAATTTTAGACCCTCGTGCTGTGGCACGACCTAAGAGGTGTCGTAGCATGAGGTCTTCTTTATTCGGCACCATGATGCCAAATGGGAGGGTGTCGTGGCGCCAATAAAAATGGAACTTACTGCCTGATTTTGGGCACTCGCGCCATGACACAACCAAGGGGGTGTCACGGCGCGAGTTTATCATTGTCCAAATTTTCCATTTTTCATCATATCTTCACTCCATTCTTGATTTTTAGTCCCTACACACAATTATCATAAAATAAAACACAATTGTATTAATTATAAGAAATTAGACGTGTAATTATACTCATGGAGGTGCTGGAAATATTACAATTTATAAGCCTATGAACTATCCCCAAACTTACTTTTTGCTCATCCTCGAGCAAAACTCAGAATCAAACAATCATAAGCTCATACTTTGGTCATGAATTACTAAGCTTGATCAACCAATTCAAATGCTTCATCAATCTTTATTGTATATAAGTCTAAAGGTTAGTCACAAAGCTTATCGAATAACACTACAAAACTTGTGCTTCATCAATCTACTCATGAATTCAAAGTGTGTGTGTGAAGTGTCAAGCTCAAGTTTCATGTATGCATTTTATGTATGAATTTCAAAAAAAGGCAAGGTTATAGAGCTTGAAGAAGTTCAAGTACCACAAACTATCCCAAAAGAAGCAATGGTTCCCTAAATAATTTTACTAACTTTTGGTACACAACTTTATAAGAGATTTGAAAGAATCTTGAAGCAACTTGTGAGCTATGGCTTCTTGTTAGATAACAACAAAGAGGACTTTCTTATGGATACTGATTCCAGGAATTATATTGATATGATGTGTTACATCAATTTGGGAAGATTCCAAAAGGCCATGTAGTCTAGTTTGGACTCCATTAACTCCCATAAGATATTAACATTGATACACCTGCTGGAGGGGATGGTTTTTATTATTTGCAATAGGGTCTATAAACATAATATTAGAATACATGGGGAGATGGTGACTTATAAGCCATGATTGGTGGTGAAAGGCTATCCTTTTTTTTTCAAAGATAAGGAGTTCTGGGAGGAAACCTTTTATTAGTGGAGATACTAAAGTCCATTCGAATTTTGTTAGTCATATCTGCATATTATGATTATGAGATATGAAAAATATATATGAAGACCGCTTTTCTTAGTGAACATATCGAGGAAAAGATGTATATGAAACAACCTAAGAGCTTCATATCCAAAGAAAATGAGCAAAACATTCACAAGCTTCAGAAGTCTATTTATGGACATAAACAAGCTTTTGGAAACTAGAACATTTCAATGAGGCAATCAAATTATTTGATTTCCTCAAGAATGTGGATAAACCAAGTGTATACAAGAAGGTTAGTTGGAGCATAGTGATGTTTGTTGTGTTTTACGTTTATGACATTCTACTCATTGGGATAATGTAGGAATATTAAAGTAAATAAACACTTGGTTTGCAGCACCCTACTTTTTACGATACAAATTTCTATTAGAACCAACAAAAAAAATTATTAGATGTTATTTAATTATGATGAAATTATTAAAATATGTCATTAACATTTTTAATTAGTGTCTACGCCGGAGACTGTGACAAGGACCGGATGTGCTAAAATAAGTTCATACCAATCATGTTGATCGATTAATTTTATTTATGATAGTTAATTAATTGACTAGATTTCTCTTGATAATTAGAATAATTATGTACATCACAACATTCATTTAATGGCTATTCTAGGATTCTTATGTAAATATCTTTGAGCTTGGTATTAATATAATTTTTTATTTTATTATATATATATATGTAAAATTGGTTAATATAGACGCTATTGAAATAAAGAGAGAGTATGGTTGAATAAGATATTAAATTGCCTTGTTTTGAGGCCATAAGCATACTAATAAAACAAATAAAAATTCAAACCTTCCTTTTTCTATTTTCTTTATCAGACATTTTAATGGTGTATGAGCTATTATGGACCCACAATTAAGCCTCCAATCACCTTAATTGGCCTTAGAAAAATTATCTCCCAAATTTGCCATAAAAATAGACACTCCTCCCTCTGAACTCACGATATCGCTATTTCTCTTCCTCTCCTCTCTACCACGTCTCCTTCTTCCCTCTTTCTATTTACTTTATGTTAGATATACCACGCTCAAGAATTTTACTTTATTTCATAAAAGAAAACGTAAAAACAATATACTTAGACCTCATCCTACTCATCTTCATGTAACAAGAGAAATAAAGATAAGTCTCAAGATAAGATGTCTTATATCGTGATTAAGTGTGCATTATTGTAGTTATACTCTCTCTCTCTCTCTCTCTCTCTCTCTCTTTACAAATATATAAATATATGTATATGTGATTACATATATATGTGGATAGATATATGAACATATCCTTATGACTGGGTTTGGTTGTTAACTGCATGATGCCTGATTTTAAAAATATATTTTGAATTCATATGATATGATTTTAAGTTAATTTTCTGATATATTATATGTTTATATATTAAGAATGTCCATTAAGTTTCTTAAATATTTATTTTCCTCTTAAAATATTTAATTCAGATTTTTGAATCAAGTTTGTTCACTATAAATTTGATGTTGATAGTTTTTGTTAACTGCATTTGAAAATGTATTTCAGATTCATATGAAAGTATTTTGAGCTAATATTCCAACAAATATTTATATGTTATGAATTTCCAAAAATGTTTAAAGATTTAATTTTCTTGTAAAATATTTAATTCGAATTTTAGAACTAAATCTGTTCACTATGAATTTGATACTGACAATTTTTGTTAACTGCATTTAAAAATGTATTTTAGGTACATATGGAAGGATTTTGGGCTACTTTTTTGATAAGTTGTATATTTATATGTTATTAATGTACAACAATTTTTAAAGATTTAATTTCCTCACAAAATATTTGATTCAAAATTTTGAACCAAGTATGTTCACCGTGAATTTGATGCTGACAAATTCTGCAACCTGAGTTGTAAATTCCATTATAAATGTAAAATAGTATTTTATCATCTCAAAAAAATTATTGGATGATTTTTTATATGTTATTTGTTTGGGTGTAGAATTTTAGACTTATATTATTTAGATATTTTGAAACAAAATTTATGGAGTAAGATGTGTTATGTCTATTTTGTAATACGGCTGAAACACTAAGATAAGTTGGAAAATTTTAAAAATGTATTTTCCTTGTTCTTGTGAAGCCAATAGAATTCACGAAACATTATTAATATGTTAGCTTTCGTGTGACCAGAATTTGAATGAAAATAAAACGTGAATGTTTAGATAAAATTCTCTAACCTAATAGGTAAGGCTGCCAGTTTTGTTGACAACATTTAGTAGCTAGTTTTGTTGCAACAATTATTTTTCTTGATATTTCTTTTGATGTTGCAATAATGTGAGTGTTTTAGAATAATATATATTTAATAAGTATGTAAGTGGTGATTTTTGGTGTGAACCTTCTTGAAGGCAAGCACATTAAAGGGTTTCTCAAACATCACGTCACTTAATGCTAGGAATTTATTGATATGGTAAAAAGAGTAAGTGCATCTCTAACTTACAATATGAGGAGTTGATTATTTTTATTACTTTATATATATGATATATGTACATGCCAGAAGTCGTGTATGGTTTTGCCAATGAGGGATTCATATTATGTTAATGTTTTATTGTTTTGAGCTAGCATGAGTAAAGTATGACAAAGATGTTGAGTTAATTCATACTACACAATAGATAATATGAGTAAAAGAGTGTTTATTTAAGAGGCTAGTATCGAACTTCTAGTCCACATATGAGTTTAGGGCATGAGTTCGTCCTTAGGGCTCCTAGTCTCCCCTTATTAGTTATAAGTTTGCTCCGGTGGAATTCGGTGGCTAGCTACCCCGGGTTTTATTGGAGTTGAGCATATTGGTGCCACGTTTAGGTACTTACTAGTATGTATTTTCAAGTGTATATATATACATATAAAAAAGAGATATTTCAAGATTTTTTGAATAAATCACTCTATATGTTTTGTGAGATTTATGATATCACTACTAAGTGTTTGCTTATAGATTCATATTCTCATATTGCAGGGAAAGGCAAGGATAAGATGTATACACGGAGGATAGTGGGGCCAGTGCAATATGATTATGGCGATGGAATCTCAAAATTTAGTTTTTCCTCAAGTGATCTTAAATTTATTAAATGTTTGAATTAATTTTAATAGTTCATATTTTGAGTTAACGTGTATTTTTTTAAATTTGAACTTTACAATGACTTTTTCAGTATTTTAACAAATTAGAGACTATACAATTTTCTAGAAGATACTTGTTAAGAAAAATTATGACCTTTTTCTTATTATTTCAAATTATTTTTATTAGATGACTTAGCTAAAGTGATCTAAATAATGTTAACGGACAAAGCAGTGTCCCACTAAGGGGGTGTTACATGGTCATCTACCAAGTTCTCCATGATGGATTGGGGAAATACATCTATAGATAGATCTAAAAAAATGGTTGGACTATTCTAAATTCATGTACATAGGTGAGATGCTTAAAGAATTTAGCATGGAAGAATCCAAGAGGAGATTATTACCGATGAGTCATAAGACTTCTCTTTTAAAGTCTATATTATCAAAAACTCAAAAAGAAAGAGAAATAATAACTCACCTACCTTATGTATCTCAATAGAAACCATAATACGTGCAATGCTATGTACAAGACATGATATTGCACATGTTGAGTTTTATGAGTAGATAGCAGTTCAATCTAGGCAAAGAGCACTAGAAAGTCGTAATAACTGTCCTCAAGTACTTACAAAGCACTAAGGATGTCTTTTTGGTGTATAATTGTGGACAACTAAAGCTGGAATGATTTACTAATCTAGTTTTTAATCCAATATGGATGACTCAAAGTCTATGTCTAGATTTGTGTTTATCTTAAATGGTAGGATGGTTGGCTGAAAAAGTTCCAAGCATAAGTAATTGTAGATTCCACTACCAAGGTTAAATACATCACAACATATGAAAAAAAATATTTGGATGGGAAACTTTATCCAAATGTTGGGCATAGTTTTGGTTTTTGTTGATTGAGTAATCATGTACTACAATAAGAATAAGGTTATTATGCAAATGAAGAAGCTAAGGTGTGATAAAAAAAATCCAAGAAAATATTAAGCAGTAATACCATCTGATTCGTAAAATTATTAGTAGAGGCGATGTCAGACTGGAGAGAGTGGCCTCAGCAAAAAAAATAGTAGACTCATTAAACCCCTAGGGCATCTTGAGAAAATGGGCCTTAAATACAAATTCAATTATTTTTAGGGCAAGTGGGAGATTGTTAGAATAGCGTTTGGCAAGTCAATTAGATCAGCCATTTTTACACTCTCGCTGGAATAATCTTTTTCATATTTATATCAATTAATGATAATCTTCATTTTAAATCCAGTATTAATAGAATTATATGAAGTCCTTATTAGAATAGTGTCCGACGTGCCAATTAGATTGAATATCATTTATATTTTATTTATCTTTATTGTATATTATAATTAGATAAAGTCCTCTAAGGCTTTAGTATTAAATAAGTTTTGGGTTGAGGTTGAGGGCTTTTTGACATGGAACATCGAATAGCCCAATAAGACTAATGCATATGATTCATGCTTGCATGAGGAAAATATCTCACTTCATAAACATTGGTGTAGTGATGATATGCATATATGCGGGTGCTTATTAGAGAACAAGTATACTGAGCAAGCTCGTTGGAAGTTCTTAGTTGGAGACGATGTCTATCAAAGTAAGAATTTATATATTGCGATAAAATATAACTAGTACTTGGACTTGAGGCACCATGGTAATCTTGTGTACGTCGTGTTACATCTTGATATATCTTTTAATTTCCTGACAATTACAAAGAGGATATGTTGGATGTTGCATTGGCATATATGGAGGTTAATGAGTAGCCAACAAAGAATTCATCACTTGTCTAGTAGAACAAAGTGAATCTTCTATGTTTTCATAGTTCATGACTTGAAAGTCCTTAGCCAAGGTAGGAGAATGGTAGATGGGATTTTTCTAACAATTCATCATGAGTCATTAGAACTTGAAATGAAATCATATTCATTAAGTCATTTAGGGTTTCAACTTATAATCTACCCTAGACTCAATCGAGAGATTGGTTGATGGAAGGACCTTATATGTACAGTACTCATAACTAAAATAGGTTCACTCGCTATTTCACCTAAAACTAGGTAGCCATGATACATTGACTAGGTGTTTTCCCTGACTTATGAAGTTCTTAGAATTAAGGAGTTAATTGCAAGTAGATTAATTAAATAGATTAATTAATCAAAATAATTATTATTCATAAGTTGCAAGTATTGCAGGCTTAGTTATGAAACCTTAAGGGTCACACACAATTTGGAATGGAATATTTCTAACTTAGAAAATGATCCAAGAAGTTAGATCCAATTAATTAATGGAGATTAATTAATTGGGGCTTAAGTTAATATTATCGAGCCCAATTAGAGTGGAACAATTAATAGATTGGATCAATTGATTGTGTAAGCCATATATTAATTTATTCAATTAAATAATAGAATTAATTAATTGGCCCTAATTTGATTGGGTGGGCTAGATGGAATTAAATTAATTGATTAGGATCAATTAATTGAATTTGGGTCCAATCAATTAATTGGATTAATTGGTTGATTTAATTAAAAGTCCAAACCCAATTCAAATGGCCCATGCGGAGAGGCCCATAGGAATTGTTTGAAAATGATAGGTCCCAAGAATTTGATATTCTTGGAAATATCTAATTGGATTAAATAAAATATCCCAATGTATCTTTGGAAGTTACAAGAGATAGAGTTGGAGATTTTGGGAGATCTTGAAATCAACCAAAAATTTGAGGAATTAATTCCTCTAATTTTCGGCCACTACACAAGAAAGAAAAAGTGATTTTCTTATTCTCCATCTTTTTCCTCCAACATCAAAAGATTCCATATTTTGATCAAAAATTATTTTAGTTCTTTTACCACAAGTTGGTATTTGGAATTAATACTCACCAAATACACTCCAAAAACTAGATTAGTAAAAGAATAAGAATTGGTAGCAGAGTTCTGATTCTGTCTTCTTGCTCAAATTATGGATTGTTTTATAGGAGAAACACTTGGATTCCTATAAACCAAATTTAGAAAAAAGGATAGCAATCAATTATTTCAAACCCTATGACAGTCGGATTGCTTTAAAAGTATAATTAGAATCCTTTTATGTTTATGATTAAAAACTAATTGGAATGCAAAATCGATAAGTCACATCAAATCGGGGGTGGTTCTATAATTATTATAGCATGTTTTATTTAAAAAAATTATTTTTCTACTACACAAACCCCAAAGTTATGTGAAACCCAACAGTTCCTAGACCACATATAGTTATGAGGCATGATCACACATAGGATGATGATAATGAAATATGTCTCTATGGATTTAGTCTTAAAAATATTTTAAGTCGAGGGTTCATTGAGAAAGTACATTGATCAACCTAATAAAACCTATGCATACGATGCAGAGTCAAAAGGATATGCCTCGCTCCACAAGTATCGATGTAGTGAGATTAGTGTATGTATGCGGGTGCTTGTTTGGAAATAAGTACAATGAACTATCCCATTTGAAAATTCCTAATTAGAAATTGTTGTTGTCGAATGATAATTTTCTTGTTACAAAAATACAAGAATTAGTTCTTAGAACTTAAGGCATCATAACCTTGTGCATGATATTTTCCTAATTAATATGTTTCCCGATTGAATCACAATCAGAGGGAGAACATGTTAGCTACAATGTCTTTATGTATGGAGGTTGATGAGTGGCCAACAAATGATCTATCATTTATCTAGATGAATAGGTGAATTTCATGTTGTTTTATAAGATGCTTGACTCTGAAAATCATTGGCCAAGGAAAGATGAAAATTAGATGAGTGTTTTGTAATTTTATCATGGAGTCCAAGGAATAGATTTATAGTTATTAAGGTAAATTAGATTTCAACTAAGAATAATGCCCTAGACTTAATCAGGACATAAGTAGATGGAAGGACTATACTTGCATAGTACTCGTAATATAAAATAAGTTCACTGTTTACCTATATCTAAAGTAGTCATGATGCATTGCTAGAGACTACCCATGAACTTGTGGGATTATAGAAAACATGGGTTAACTTCAAGATGATTAATTAATCAAAATAATTAATTTATTTGATTAAGTTGTAAGAGTTGTAAGTCCACTACTAACTTATTGATGAATCTAAGAAGTCACACTCGAAATTGGACAAGTCCATTTCTTGCCTAGAAATAAATGCAAATGTTGGATTATATTAACTAATTTGATTAATTAATGGGGCTAAAATTGATTCAAGTGTTAAGTTAATTTAATTAACTTACGGAGTCAATTAATTGGACCTAATTGGATGAGGTAGTCTAATCAGAATACTTAATTAAATGAATGAATGAATTAATTATTATATGCTTAGTTAATTCATAGGATGAATTAATTTAATGATTTGATCATTTAGGGTCTAATTAATTAATTAGACTTAGATCCATTAGGTGTGTGCTTGTAGAAAGCCCATTAAAAAATTAGATTGAGAATCCCATTCCTTGAAGTATAAGAGTAAGAGTGTAAACTTGAGGGTTCACATTATAGTCCTATTTAAGTAGGGAATCTAGGAGCCTTTTAAGGAAACATATTAGATGGTTTTAGGGCAAGTTTTTCCACCCTCTCTTGGATGTTTTTTTAGCAAGATATCTACTCCAAAAAGACACCTACAACAACCCTTCTTCATGGAGAAATTGTCTTCTTCATGCAAGTGAAAATCCCCATTCTCCGTCTTCCAAAATTTACACTAGTCTTCCTAAAACACTAATTGTTATTATGTTCATGTTCCAAACAAAATTATTCTTGTATAGAATTATGGAACCAAAAAACTACTTACATATAATTCAGTTGTGAGTAAGCATCCAATGTGTGGTTACCATTGAAAAAATAATGTTGTGTCTTAGAAGCGAATCAATTCTAATAAGAGGTTTGAATTGATGTGATTGGAGATATAATCACAGTGCGATAATGACTCAAATCATTTCACATTTTATACATCAATCGGAAGCAATTCAAATAAAAATTTTTAAACTTTCCCACATCAGGAATTAAAAGGTATAATTTGATCAGTCACATAGATTTTAGGATGTGTTTTATTCACATAGGAAGTGTAGTTGATAGGCTCATAAAGTGTGATATTTCCGACACCTCCATGATTAGAATTGTATATGTTTTTACCTTACAATTAATATAATTATGCCTTATTTTGTGAAAATTGTAGGTAGGTACTAAGAATTAAAGAAATGGAGTTGAAAGATGGAAAATAGGTTAAGAGTAAGTAGAAACTTTTAGATGCATTAGTCTTCGTATTTCTAGCATAACTTTCTCCACAAATATGATATTGAGCTGATTAAATAAGATAGAGAAAACCAACAGATAGGGCTAAGATTCTTATGAACACACCAAAAGTCAATTCATCCTAAAAAGAGATTAAAAATTGATTGGATGAGGTTGAACAGTATAGTCCAGACCAATCAGGCGTCTAAATGATAAGACCTCGAGCTACGACAACCCCCAAGGTCGCGCCGTAGTGCGAGGGGCAAAAAATAGACAATAACTAGTAGATTATGAAGCGTTGTGACACTCCCCAGGCCGCACTGCAGTATGAGTGGTCCAGAGTTGAAAACAATGTCTACGAATTTTGAGGGACAAGTGGTAATCTAAGCCATATCATGGAATCTTTCGTGTTATACACCATTACATCCTCAAACACCATGTGATACTCTATTAGATACACTATACACATACAATTACATAACACAAATAAGAGATACGCACATGCTTACATATAATTTCTTAAACAACATATAATACACATAATATATAACACACAATTCATCAGCCACACACACTCTACACCTAAATTCTCACACATATTTTCTCTCCACCTAAAATACACATTCTTCCATATATCTTCACACACTATACCTAGAACACATACTCATTACCAAGAAGCTTGGGGTTTGAAGACGATAAGATAAGGAGCTTCATTGGGCATTGAAGATTTTGAAGAAGAAGTGAAAAATCACTTAGTGGTTGTAATCTTCTACTTTAATTTCTTATTTCATTTTGTTTAGTTTTAAGAATTTGTAAGAATCATGATAATGACAACTTCTCGGTGCTTGTTTAATTTCAATATGAACTAAATCACTTTTGTTAATATATGAAGTAAACCACTTTTGTCAAGGCTTAGAAACCTATCTTATTGAAGCTATGAGTTGATATATATATTGTGATTGGAATATTGTTTTTATTGTGATGAGTATATACTATGTGTTTAATGCTTCTTGAGACTTGGTCAATTTCAAGTTGATTCTAATTATTACAATTAAAGCCAAGAGGTAAGGTTGTAGCAATGGATCAGGTAGTATAAGCCATGGACCGATCCCTATAGAGATATAGGCATAAATACATGTGATAGTCATAAGTATGAAAATTAAAAGCTGATAGAATTCACAAAGCTCAAGGCACTCTTAGTGAGATGACCTATTGCTAGAGATGGCATCGGTAGCCTACTAAGGATATATTTAGTCTGTCTCGAGAGAGAGCACCAATTACAATATGAAGACCCACCATCACATAACCTACATCATTCTCAATCATAATACAATAATAAGGATAGTCAAGGCATTAGTTAGCCATGAACCTAGTTCAATTGTGATTAGGAATGATGTAGGTTGTGTGACGATGGGTATTTCTATTATAATTAGTGCTTCTTCTCGAGACAGACCAAATCTACCCCTAATAGGCTACCAACGCCATCTCTAGCTATGGGCATCCTATTAGGAGAGCCTTGAGCTTTATGAATTCTATTAGTTTTCAATTTTTACACCTATGACCACTGCATATACCTATACATATATCTCTATAGGTCTCGGCCCATGGGATAGATTACTTGATCCATTGCTACAACCTCACTTTTTGATCTTAATTACAATAATTAGAATCAACTTGAAATTGGCCAAGTCTGAAGAAGCATTAAACACATAGTATATGCTCATCAAAATAAAAATGGCATTCCAATCACAATATAAACATCAAATCATAAATTTAATAAGATGGCTTTTCAAGCCTTGACAAAAGTGGTTTAGTTTATATCTAAATTAAACAAGCACCAAGAAATTATCAACATCATGATTCTTATAAATTTTTCAAATCTAAACAAAATAAAAGAAGAAATTAAAATAGAAGATTACAACCAATAAGTGATTCTTCACTTCTTCAAAATCTTCGTTGCCCAATGAAGCTCTTCCTCTTCTTGTCTTCAAATCCTAAGCTCTTTTGTAATGGTGTGTGTTCTAGGTGTAGTGTGTGAATAAATATGGAAGAATGTGTGTTTTGGATGGAGAAAAAATATATGTGAGAATTTAGGTGTAGAGTGTGTGTGGTTGATGAATTGTGTGTATTTGATGTTGTTCAAGAAATTATACATAAGCAAGTGTGTATCTCTCATTTATATAATATAATTGTGTGTGTATAGTGTATCTAATAGAGTGTCACATGGTGTGTGAGGGTGTGGTGGTGTATAATAAGAAAAATTCCCTAATACAGCTTAAATTGAGACTTGACCCTCAAAATCCATAGATAGTTTTTTCAACTTTGGACCACTCCCCTGCGGCGCATCCTAAGGGGTGTCACGGTGCTTCAAAATCTACTAGTTACTATTTTTTTGGCCTCTCACCACATCATGACTTTGGGGTGTATTGCAGAGTGAGGTCTTGTCCTTAGGCACGTGATTGGTTTGGACTACACTGTTCAGCTTCTTTCAATTTATTTCTGATCTTTTTTTAGGACAAAAATTCTTCAACAAATCAGATGTTGAACTTGTTAGAAAAATAAAAGAACAAGTCAAAAAGCTTCCTGACCTAAAATTACCATTAGAGTCAGAATATAAAATAATCATCATAGATGCCAGTAATGATGGATGGGAAGCAGTTTTGGTAGTTAAACCAGAAAAATACTCTCCAAACAGTGAAGAAAGAATTTCACAATTTGCAAGTGTAATCTTTAAAAACAAAACTATGCCCTCTATTGAATGTGAAATCGAATGAATAATATGTGCCTTAGAAAATTTCAAATTTTGTCTAAGGAAACCATTCACTATAAGAATAGATTGTGAGCTATTGTAAGGCTTTATAAATATAATAGTGAAAGAAAAACTAGTGCACATAGGTGGCTAAGGTTTATCAACACTATACAAGGCAATGGTTACGAAGTAACTTTTGAACACATACAGGGAGAGAAAAATGTTATTGTTGATTTTCTTTCTCGACAAGCTAACTCCTTGATTAATGCAAGACACAAAAACAGGTGACAAAAAGAACGGAGAAATTGGTGCCAAAGTCCAGATTGGCCCAATAATTTTGAATGAACACCCTGAGAATTCTAAGTGGTATTTCAGGAATCAATTCAACAAAACCATACAAAACACGGTCTAATATATACTGAACAATTTGTTCGAAGCCAGTACAACCAACAACAGAACTTACCTCTTTAGGTGTTTAAATGCTTTGGCCTACCAATTTGGTAAGGAAAATGAAGAATATTTCCTCGTTACAAGAGGAAAACAGCAAGGAATGTTTCAAACAAAAATAAAGACAATCGCCTCAATTCAATGATACAATAAATCAGAGGTAAAATGCTTCGATAACATTCCAGAACTTATACAAGAGGCTGATAAAATCTTTGGAAAAACAAAAATATACATTGAGCCTCTAGTAAAAGAAAAAAATTTAAAAATTCAAAAAATAGGTACAATGGCTTGAACAACAACCGTCAGGAGAAAGATTAGATTATTAGCAAGCCTTGGCTAAAGACATAACACAGGAATTCCTTTTCTATAAACATTATCAGGCCACAAAAGACATGTTCAGAAAATTGAACAAAAGAATTCAAGAACTCAAGAAAGAGAATAGAGAAATAAAAGCAAAATAATCTCCTAAATATATAATGCCAAATTCTGAAAGAGAACCCCTCAAAGTCAGAATGCACCTATTTGGACACCAATTCCTAAGTCTTTTTTTTCCGGACGAACTAAGAGAGATTATCTACCAAAAGATGAAAGAAAACTTCTTCAGCAAATTCCAACTTCTTGAGAATTTGGGAAGAGAAATTAGAACAGGAACTCTACAAATACCAGGTCTATCAATGAAGAGAATCATGGAGACTTACATTCCAGAAGAAATCCAACATGAACCACAGTGCAAGCGAGAACAATATGATTGTTCTATTGCATTCTCGAATCACAAATGTGAAATAAACATGAGGGACTTCAGAAATTTCTGGTACGGAGATGTAGAAGTTAGCCCACAACAACTCCTGGACTATGGATTACTCGATAGGTTAATCCTTAGAAAAATTCCACAATGTAGAAAGTTGGGAAGGAAGCCCAGAAGACTCTGTGAAACCATCTTAGAAGAAGAAGAAGACTTCTTAGAAGTAAGAATAAAAAGTATCCCACCAACATGGAGCAATGGGACAATAGCCAAACATATGATGTGGGTCCAGAGATCACATGGGTTCAAAGAAAGCAGCAAACTTCATGTGATTGATTGGTCATTCCAACAACTTGAAGCATGAAGGAACTTTGAAACCGCCAGAGGATTTTGGGAAGAAAGAAAAAACCAAGGCGATGACCACTTCATGCTTTAGGATATGGATGATCTACAAATTATTTTTGTAGAAAAACAATTGAGAATAATAGCCCGATATGAAGGACCTCCGATAGAAGGGATAAACCAACAAATACTCAGAAAATAAGAATTATAGCCCTATCTATTAGCTTTCTCTATCGTATTGATCAGCTCAATATCACATTTGTGGTGAAGTTATGTCAGAAATACATAGATTGTCACATCTGTAAGTTTCTGCTAACTCTTAACCGATTTTTCATCTTTCAATTCCATTTATTCAATTCTTAATTCCTAAACACAATTATCACAAATAAGTCACAATTATATTGATTATAAGATAAAAATATGTACAATTATAATCATGTATCACACTTTATGAACCTATCAGTAGTTTTATAATTCTTAAATTTGTGTTGCATTACGCATATTGGAATCGCGTGAAACCAACAATTATTTGTATTTTAGAAAAACTTTATAATTTTGTTGCAACTGTTATCTCGGAACCTATGTGAACCCAACATCAATAATTCTACTAAGGAAATCACGGAGTAACAAAAAGGGAAGACAACATGTGCGCGAATGCTTTGGCGAAAAATTAAAGGATACAGACTAGAGAGGAGCCTTTTGTTTGGAGTACTCCACCTCAAGACCTTCTCGAGAATCTTGAAGCAGGTGTCTAATTAGATTTAAGCTTTTTGTAACAAAAAAGAAAAAAAAAAGAAAAAGAAAAAATGAACGAAGAAAGAAAAATCACAAAAAGAAGGTGAAGAAAGTATCCATATTTTTCAATATCAGCAGTTATGCCCAGGAACCATGTCCCAATATCTTAAAAACATAATCTCTCAATACATTACAAAAAGATAGAGAGAAAATGAAAAAGAGAAGAAATAAAAATTGAATCTTTCACCATAATAAGGGGAGCTACATACAATACAACATTATTATATATTTAAATAATAGTAAATTTCTACTAAGTATTAAAAAAATGAAGAAAAGGGGAAGCAAGTTTGAAATCTACCTGCAATACTAATTGACAAACACCTTCAATTCAAGAAAAATGGAACACAAAGTTCCTATATCACATGCATGAAACTTGTTTATTGAGGCACATCCACATATAGAATTATACATATCCACATTAGAACAACATATATTATTCCATCCATTTCCATTAGTTTTTATGAAATTTTAATTAGAAACACTCTACAATCCAATCCATTCTTCTAAAATAAACCCATAATTTCCGATGGACTTTTTGTAGCCAATTTTACCTCGTTTATAGATTGGATAGACATAAAGATAGATACGTTGAGGACTATCTGCAGTATGTAACAACTTTCCTTAGCAAATGCACATTTTGAAAACAATGTAAAACTCTATTCATTTTTGGGAATAAAGGGGGAGTGTTTGCAAAACCTTCTGCTTTTAGAGAAGTGCCGGATTTTAGAAATTATAAAAAAAATAATTGAAAAGCAAAATTCGAGAGTGTTCGCAAAGTGTTATGAGAAATATAATAAGTTAAAAAAGAGTATTTGATAAATAAGTTGCAAAAGTAGGTCTAATTTGTCTTTCTTGTATGTAGAAGTCTAAATTGCCTTTGGGCTTTAAAATAATAATTTATTTTGTAAAGTTTGAATAAACAAATTAAACTAAATTATTTACATGTATTATATATGTAAAAATATTAACTATAATAGTATTATAATATTTACATGTAGTAATTAACATATCTAATAAGTGATCAATTTAATAATAAATTATTTAAAATAAATTATAAAATTAAGTACACTCGTACATATATATTGATATATCTTTATAAAAATTTAAATATTTATAAAAATGACAGAAGTTGAAAAAGCATTCCTAAGGGTGCTTCCAACTTTTGACCTTCCTTTTATTTAGTCAACATTATTTTGCATTACTGAATCACTTTTTTAAAGTTACAAGCTCATAAGACACTTTTTTAATGTTTCCAAACATTCTCAGAAAAGTGACAAGAACGGATGAAAAAGTGTGGTTTGTTTTGAGGGCTAGGTTAGTCTTTGCACCTCAGAAAATCATGGGTAATAAGGAAAATTGCAATTTGTTATGAGGGGTAGGTTAGTTTTTGCCCATCATAATACAACTCGGCCTCAATTCGGTATTCTTTTATCACATCTCAACATTTATCTCTAGAAGCAAACAATCCCCTTACATGTATGACATGTGAAAGATATTTTTGTTTGCAAAAATTTGTAACAGTGGGCCAACCCATAAGAGACAATGCCACTAATGACTACTCGCAAGTTGTAAAATGAGCAAGATAGTGACAAACCTCAAGAAAGTCGTTGTCATTAGGGATAAGCGATTGGATTTGGACAGGTTCGTTGTTATAATTTTAGTTCACTAAATATGTGTGGGTTGATGAAAACTTGAAGTAACTTTGTTTTGTATGATTATCTTTCACATTTTGTGGTTTAAGTGTTAGAAAAAATGTTCAATGCTCTAATTAAATTGGATGTATTGTATTCTTTTTATTTTGTAAAAATAATTTTATTAAAAATTATATAAATAAAAAGGTATTTTCTCTATCTTATGTAGTGCATTTTTTTTTATGCATAGTAGATAAAGTCCGTAGACCAAAATTAGCTACAAAGTATGGTCGCGCATATGATGGTGATCATGAAACATACATCTAAGGTTTTGGTCTTAAATAAATTATGAGTCGAGGGCTTTTTGAGACGGAACATCAAATAACCTAGTAAGACTCGTGCATACGATGCATGCTCGTAAGATGAGAATGTCGCATTCTATTGACATTAGCGTAGAAACACAAGTGCATGTATGTTGGTGCTTGTTAGAGAACAAGTATACTGAACATGGCCCGCAGGAAATTCTTAGTTGAAGGATTTGCTTGTCGAAATAAGAATTTCTATGTTGCGATAATATACGGCTAGTCCTCAGACTTGATGCACGATGATAGTCTTGCGTGTATCTTATAATACTTTGATATATCTTCTGAATACTTGACAATCACAAATGGGGTATGTTGGGTGTTTGCACTGGTGTACCTAAAGGTTTGTTAGTGGCCAATATAGAATTCGCCACTTGTCTTTTATTTAACAAGAGAATCTCCTGTATTGTCATAGTTCATGATTCAAATACCTTGGCCAAGGCAGGATGAATTTTGATTCATTAGGAACCATTGGAACTTTAAATAGAATCACAATTAATGAATGATTCAGGGTTTCGACTTATAATCTATGTCCTAAATTCAATTAGGAGATTAGTTGTCGAAAGGATCATACGTGTATGGTACTCGTAACAAAAATAGGTTTACTCGCTATTTCACCTAAGGCTAGCTTGCCATAATTATTTGATAAGTGTTTTCATGGATAGTGAGATTCTTGGAATTTAGGAGTTAATTTCAAGTGGATTAAATAATTGAACTAATTAATTAGAATAATTATTATTCATAAGTTACAAATATTCTAAACCCACTACTACCTTAATTGTGAACCTAAGAGGGTCACACATCTTTATAAAAAGTGACATTTCTATTTTGGGAATTTTTCAATGGATGAAAATTAATTAATTAATATTAATTAAATAATTAATTAAGGGTTTTATTTAATTTAATGGTTAAATTAAATTATTTGACTAAATAATTAGATTATTTAATTAGACTTAATTTGATTAGAAAGCTCAATTAGAGTAATTTATAATTAATCAATTAGATTGATTAATTTAGGTTTAAATTAATTAGATTGATCCTTGAGTTTTTTAAGTCCAAGCCTAAAAAATTAAAGTAGATTACTTAAGAAGCCCACTAGAAGATGAAAATGATAATTAAAATAATTATAATTTATTTAATTAATATATTTATATAATTAAAATATAATATGATCGATTTTTATGACATAAAAATCGGCCATTAGGATTTTATTTTATATAAATATATTTATTGTATATATTTGATATATATCTATCTTGATATTATTTGAAGGGTTTAAATTAATATCAAGAATGTATGTAGAATAATTTTGATAATTATTGTAGTATCAATTAAGTCCACATATATTGAAGAGAGAAAAGAGAAGATTTATTAGAAGATTAGAATCCTTCCAAAATTAAACTTTGAAGTGATTCAAAATTGACGAACTCTCTAAGAGTTTGAGAAAAGCCAATTTTTGACCCCAATTAATAGGGGATGGCGGAAAATTACTTATTGATTTTTAGAAAGAATTATTTTTTTAGTCTTTTATTTTTCTCTCCAAGAAAAAGAAAAGAAAAATAAAAGTATTTTCTTGAAAATCTTGATTTTCTTGTTCTTTAAAGAAAACAGGCTTCTTGATATTCTCTTTTCTTCAAAATTTCAAGAGATTAAACAATTAATCTTTATTGTTCTTGATCCATCAATTGGATTAAAGGGCAAACATTTCTCCAAATCAAGAATAGAAAATAATTTTAAGAATACTAGTGAATTTTTTTAATTGGTGTTATTCTTCATATTGTAAACCTGATAGAGGGGAAACACATAGATTCATGTAAGTTCTGATAAGCAAGGAATATAACAATTGACTGCTTCGTTCCCTACATCAATCGGAGTGTTTAAAAGGTATAATTCGAATTTAATATATTTATTTATACATATTCACTTGAATTAGCTCAATTTTTAGAATCATTTCCGAATCAAGGGGATAAATTTATGTTTGATAAAACATTTTCATTTTTCGCTGCACATGCTCCTACGATTTGTTTTTACATTATTTAAATTGTTTAAATTCATGTTTAGCATATTAAATTTGATTTTGCATAATTATTGCAATTGATGATTATTGCATGTTTAGCAGTGTGTTGATGTGCGTGCGCGACGGGCAGTCGTAGTGCTGCTCATCACGCCATTTTTTGGGTCTATTTTTATTTTGATATTCTGGAATTTTAAAATTAAATGTTACTTTTAATAATTTCTGAAAAAATTTCGAAGAAAAATTATTTTTCAAACAATTAAAAATTATCCCTAGTCAAAAATTGCATTAAACTTTAACTTGGTAATTTTTACATGTTTTGATAATTGCATGTGATGTTTATTATGAGCATGTATGGGATGATCATGAGCCATTGGACCAATGTGGTGGTTTTATTTAATATTTTTGGGTTTTAAAATGAGGTCTACGAGCCTCTTATTCCATCTATATAAATTATTTATGTTTCTGCAAAGAGAGTAGAATAGGTGGTGAGGTTTTTTTTTTTCTTTAGAAGATGAAGGAGAATAAAAAAGGAGGTTCCAATGAAGGCACATGATTATATGGGATACAATTATATAATAGGATAGGTTTTATTCCATTTTATTACCCTTAGACTAACCTTAGGTCTATTTTTAGTTCAAATGGACCATATAGGACAAGTTTATGATCATTCATTTATTTAAGTATGTATTAGATACCTACTTAATACTTTTATTCTCACATAATGATATTATGATGTCATGCATTAAATAACCAATCTAATTATAATAATGATGAGGCCATGGATAAAATTAAACCCCACTTAATTTACGAAATTAAGTAAAATATTTTTTTAATAAAATTTGATTTCAAACAATAATGAACAAATTAGGTAGGATCTATCATTCATTGCCTACTATCAATGGTAGAGATATGACAATCGCTACCACACTTGATCATTGGCCATAAGTCGTGGGGTTGTCTTATGTTGGAAAGTTGTGATCTCTACCAAGCATATAGATGCTCATGAGATGGAATTGTCATTATGTTAGCTATGAGTCGTGGGATATCTTGATGCTCCATCTATATGTATTACCATATGGACTCATAAAATTGGGGTATATTAGAAGAGATGAGGCAAAACAAACTTGAGGGTAATGATACAATCGTTAAAGAGTTAACTGCCGATAGAAATATTTTACGGGCTCATAAAAGTAGTGTGTGAAATATTTCCGTTGGACCTCAAGCCCACTAGAAAATCTAATTTCCTAAACTTCTATTAGGGTGATGGAATTAAAAAAAATAATATGAGATATTTAGTATTAATGACCTTATATTAAATGAAAATATTTTACTCATTTTCTGCTTCATGCATGTTTTGTAGATTTTTCTATTAAAATGGCAAAAAAATCCACTTGCAACAATCCTTGAACAAAATAAATTAACTAGACCAAACCTTATCGATTGGCTGAGAAACCTTAAGATAGTCCTTCAATCTGAGAAGAGGGCATATATCCTTGACGTTGCGCCTCCTTCGGTCCCATCGAAGGATATTACTTTAGATGCTTATGCAGATTACCTACGTCATATTGATGACAATATGCAGGCTCGATACTACATATTAGCATCGATGTCAAATAAGCTGCAGAGGTAGAATGAGGATCAAGATACTACTTATGGGATCCTTCTTCACCTACAAGAGTTGAATGGTGAACATACTTGGTAGATAAGATATCAGATCTCAAAGGAGCTTTTCATATGTTGTATAACTGAGGGCTCTTCAATCCATGACCCTAGATTGAAGATGATAGCTCTTACTGAAAGGCTGGCACCCCTTGGAGTCATCATGGAAAACGAACTCTATACGGACCTTCTGCTATAGTCTCTGCCTCCCTCATTTAACAACATTGTTGTCAACTTTAACATGCACAACATTGAGACTAGTCTTCTTGAGCTTGTGAACATGTTAAAGACGGCTAAGTTTAACATGAAAAAGGACAAGCCGATACTGCTTGTTGAATTTTCTTCTAGATCAAAGGCAAAAAACCCCAAGAGAGGAAAGAAGAAAAGAAAGGGTTACTTCAAGCCCAACAAGCTGAAGGTGAAGTGTGGTGTCAAGAAGGTTTCTTCTCAAGCTAATGACAAGTGCCATTACTACGGCAAACTAGGGCACTAGAAGAAAAACTGCAAAGAGTATCTTGCAAGCTTGAAGAGTTCAAGTATATATTTTGTTGAAACTAACTTATCTGTTAACAATATTTCTTGGGTATTGGATACCAGTTGTGGCTCACATATCTGTAATAATTTATAGATGACAACAAGAAGTAGGAAGCTAGATGGATGAGAGACGATCCTGAGGATGGGGAATGGAGAAAGAGTTGTTGCATTAGCTATAGCACTGTTAATCTAGCTTTTGAGAATGGTTTTGTAATAGTTTTAAACAATTTTCTTTTTGTTTCAGATATTATTAAGAACATTACCTCTATTCTAGTTTTGGATAGAGAAAGTTTTAGATTTATCATTGAAAATAAAAATTGTTCCATTTTTAAATGTTCTGATTTTATCTATTCAGGTTTTTTGACAAATTGTTTATATATTGTTACTCCCCATAACCCCATTTTCACAATTTAACAAAATAAAAGGAAATTAGATAATCATAGTTCCATGAGCTTATGACACCCAAGATTAGGGCATATTTACGAGAAAATAATTAACAAGTTGGCATAATTGCTTGATCTAAAGAACAAGCAAGATATGTCAACATGTGAATCTTGCCTGAAAGGAAAGATGATCAAATCTCCATTTGTTAGACAAGTGGAGCAAGCCAAACATTTATTGGATTTGATCCATACAAATGTGTATGCCACTAAGTGTTAGTGCCCATGGGAACTATAACTACATCTTAACCTTTACTGATGACTTCTCTAGGTACAGTTATGTGTACTTTTTAAGTTACATCTGAAGTATTTAAAAAGTTCAAATAATTCAGAACTGAGGTAGAGAAACAAATTGGCTTAAGTATAAAGACTCTTCGATCTAATTGAGGGGGTGAATACTTAAGTATAGAGTTTTTGAATTATCTAAAAGAGAATGGGATTATTTCACATTGGACTCCTCCTGCTACTCCACAACTTAATGGAGTTGCAGAGTGAAGGAATTGAACCTTGTTAGACATGGTTCAATCCATGACGAACTTCATTACATTACCTCTTTTATTCTGGGGTTATGCCTTAAAAACGGTGACATACATATTAAATAGGGTGTCATCTAACACCGTGCCCAAAACACCATATGAAATGTGGTGTGGTAAGACTCATTCTTATAAATACTTTAGGGTATGGGGGTGTGTTGCTTATGTGAAACAGCAAGTGAGAGATAAGTTGGATATGAGATTCAACTTATGTAAGTTCGTGGGGTATACAAAAGAGTCTATTAGATACTATTTCTATGATGCCTTGGAACAAAAGGTGTTTGTTTTGAGGAATGTCACCTTCTATGAAAAAGGTTTCTATCAGATAGAAGTAACAAAGTCATGGAACTTGAACAAGTTCAAGAACCATAGAACGTCCCAACTATCGTAGTAAATGATACACCAGCTGATGCTAGACCATTTGAGGCACAACCTCTTCAAAAATATGAAAGGGTCTCAAGGGTACCTATTAGGTACAATTTTTTGTTATAAAACAAAAGAGAGGGACTCCCCTTGGATAATAATCTGAAAATCTACGAAGAGGTGATGTCTGACATTAAATCGGAGAAGTGGCAAGAAGCCATGCAATCTGAGATGGACTCCTTATACTCCAACAAGGTATGAACCTTGGTGGACCCACCACAGGGAATTGGTCCCATTGGCTGCAAATGGGTCTACAAGCGAAAACTTGGAGTAGATGGAGAGGTAGTAACTTATAAAGCACGTTTGATTGCAAAAGGTTATACTCAGAAGTAAGGAATTGATTATGAGAAATCTTTTTCACCAATGGCGATGCTTAAATCCATCCAGATTTTGCTAGCCATATCCGCATATTATGATTATGAGATATGAAAAATGAATGTGAATACTACTTTCTTAATGAAAACATTAAGAAAAAGATCTATATGAAGTAGTCAGAAGGCTTTATATCCAGAAGGAGTGAGCAAAAGGCTTGCAAACTCTAGATATCCATTTATAGACTTAAACAAACTTCGAGGAGTTGGGACATCTGGTTTGAAGAAAAACCAAATGTTTGATTTTCATAAAAACTCGGATGAACCATGTGTCTACAAGAAGGTTAGTGGGAGTGAAGTTACGCTTGTTGTGCTCTACGTTGATGATATCCTACACATTAGGAATGATGTGTGGATATTACAGTCAATGAGAACTTGGTTGTTGTTCGTAGAAATTATGCAAACTGCAAGTGCACGGGGTCAAGTTTTAATACAACGGTTAGTTTAGTTGACTATTCATAGAGATTGTAATAAAAAATTGCATTAAGTACCATAGTTCAAATAGTCTTAATTTTATCTAGAAAATTGAGTGATGGTAAACAAAGTAAGGTAAGATTAAAAAATGCAAAGACAATAGTGGAGTTCTAAGAATCAATATAATAAACACCTTATGAGCAAGATATTCTAGAGGAATGATTCACCTAATTTTCACCAATGTTCTTCCTTTCAAAACATATCAATTCAAGTTAACAACATATATAAGTTAAAAATTCCTAAGCTCATCAATTTCGTCTCTCGAGTGTCAAATTGACTATGAGTTCCAACATGAATTTCAATGTCTCTATAAAAATTCAAGATTAAAACTCTACAAAAGTTCAATGAATTCTTTTTCAAAACTTCAAAGGTTTCATAAACTTCTCAACTCTGTGGTTCCTAGGTTGTATTATGCTTATGATCATGTATAATCTTTTCTCTCTCGAGTGTCGAATATCATACATCAAACAATCTCAATTAGTGGCCAAATAATCAAGATGCAATACTAAACAAGATAGCACAAACAATATGAATAACTTGAACTAATATTGTTTGGAACTCAAAAGATAGGATCAAATAAAGTTACCTCATCCTCTAGAAAGAAAAGTTTAGTTCATAATAGATGAATACAACTTCAAAAAATAAATAAGAAAGAACATGAAAATTGTTCACCAATTGATGAAGTGGGAGAAATGGCTGAAGCTCTCCTTGTCTCCAAGAATGACTGTCTTGGTTCCAAAAAATTGATTGGATCTTGTCTCCAAGCACCTAATGGCCTCTTTGGTTCCAAGAACCAATCCCCCTCCTCTTTTGGTTGATGCTAATTTTCTTTTTTATACTTCTCAAAATGATTCTTTCTCCAAGAGTCTTCCAAAATAACCCTAAAATCCTTCCACTTTTCTTGACTTTTCTTCAAAAGAAACCTCAAATCCTTCCCCTTTTCTTTGTTTTTTCTCTTTTCTCCTCCATGTTTTTAGGCTAAAAGAACCCACTAATGTTGTCTTCTGAGTTGTCTTTTAAAATCTTCCAAAAACAAGTCCCAAAATTGGATTTAAAAATTTAGTTTTAACTTTTCTGTGAACTGGAGCCGCAACTCTAAATTCAGGCATCGCGGCACCAAACATTCTGTCCTTCGGCGCTGCGGCTCCAAATAATCTATCATCTAGCGCCATGTTGTCTGATCATTCATTTTGAAAGCTAGTTTTGAGCTCTTTATTCTTTTAATTAGATTTTAATGTCTTTTAATAAATTATATATATATATATCTTATATTTCCATAGCCACTTGAATCAACTCAATATGATATATATGGAGAGAGTTATGCCTAAAATACCAAGATGTGTTATACCAGAAAATTTTAGTCTGGTGCTAACTATTGAACTCGATATTTCTCATTGAAATCGAAATAATTAAATTTTATGGTAAACATAGAAGTTATAGATCTATCACTTTTATTTCTAATGGATTTAAAATCAAGTTAATATGATATTAGGGCAGAGAGTTATGAATAAAATACAAAAACTGCCATCAGTAGCACCACAATTTGGATTTTCAACATTTCATCCAAATTTGGTTTCTTTCCATTTTCTTCTATTTTTTGCATTACCTACAAGATTTCAAACTAAATGTATAAAAAGTAACATAAACACTTGAAAAAAAAACAAATGTTAATCAAAAGGTATATAAATTATTGGTATAAAATCATCTTATTAAATACCCCCAAATTTTACCTTTTGCTCGTCATCGAAGAAAACTAAAAATCAAACAATCATAGACTCATATATTTGATCATGAATTACTTGATCAACCAATTCAAATGTCTCATCAATCTTTATTGCACATGAATCCAAGGATTAGTCACAAAGTTAGTCAAATGACACTACAAGACTTGTGCTTCATCAATTTAGTCATGAATTCAAAACGTGTATATGTGTGTGAATGTCAAGCTTGAGTTTCATACATACATTTTAGGCATGAATTTCACAACCAATGATTCTCATGATCTAAGCAAAAGAGTTCTAGGTGTTCCATAGGCTTGCTTTTCATACAAATTCTCCACTAATATAGACACTTGCAAACTTGGATCAAAAGAACTTCAATAAACTTATAACGTAAAACCTAGGTATTGGCTTACAAAGAAAGGTAGGGATAAACAACATAAGAGAGCATAAAGCGTTGCACATAGAATTTCACTCTCCTCCTTTCTTTTCTCTTTCTTTTTTTTTTTCTTTTGGGATTCATGCTTTTCTTTTATTTTATTTTCTATTTCAATATTTTTTTTTCGTTTTTTTTCTTCTTTTTTTTTATGAATCCCAATGCTTCATTTTTTATTCTTTTCTTTTCACAACCCCCAAACTTGTTTTTTTCATCAACATGAGTTGTGATGTATTTTTTTTACATTTTTCCTGCTCATACCTCTAAATACTTTCATCCATGCCCTCAACATGTCTCCATATGACCTCTTAATAAGATTGTGCACAAAATGTCACACCTTAAGCTCTTTTAGGGTCAATCATTGGTTTTTCGGGCTGTAAAGGGAAGGTATAGTAAGCTTTACGAAAAAAAGTCGAATGGTGGTCATTCATATGCATTGCACATGCTATTCTTTGAAAAAGAGCTCAAAGGGATAACTAGTAAATAAAAATGTGATCATAGTAGGCTTGAAAGGCACAAACGAGTTAAAGATGGCCTAAATCATTTCCAAGTTTGCTAATTATCTAGAATTTCACCTCAAAGAATAATCAAGCAAGTTCTAGAACACTACAAAATGATTAATACAACTCATTGGAAGCAAAATACAACACCAAGTAGCACATAATTCACAAGATTTCGACACAATAGGCTCAATGAAAGTTCATCATTCATAACAAGGATTAAATACACACAAGAGTCGCCATGTTATAAGACTAGAAATCTTTCTTTCCTCTAGACTCTATACAATATCAATTAGGTATCATCATAGGCAATCGGTAATTAAGTTATGCATTCAGTCACAATACATGAACTCAACTAAGGTTGTCAACAAAGCATGCTTGCCCTTGGACTCTCAGTACTCAATATTGGTAATTCAAATTGAAATTTTTGGCTCAATTTTTCATATAAAGTTCAAAGACACAAAATACAAATCCTACCCCTAACTTTAAAATTAACATTGTCCTCGATGTTTAAAGAATTAAAGCACATAAGAGGTGGAAATAAGAAACTCCCATTTCTAATAGATGATGCATTAGGAGTTCATAGGAGATCCACACATATCACCAAGTCGACATCCATCTACATAAGAAAAGAAAGCATGAAAGCTTATGGGTTAAAGCAATGAAAAACACAAACATAGATAAAGAAACATAATAGTTAAACATGCCTAAATCTAGAAAGCGAACATATTTCAAAAACTAACTAAGAAATTATTAAAAAATAATAGAAAAAGGGCTTGGGTTGCCTCCCAAGAAGGGTTTGGTTTATAGTCGCCAACCCGGCTATCTTCTTTACTTATCCTGAATCTAAAAATAAGTGTTTATCATGCCACATCTTTATGTGTTCTAAGAGTGTATGTGATCCTTCTAGATAAGCAAAGCGAGGATAATTTGGAGTAGCATCAAGGGCCTTTTGGATATCAACAAGTGTATCCTCTATTACTGTGAATGGTCATCCAAACATGGTTAAGATGTACCTATCTTTTTCCATATTAAAAATAAAAAAATTTGTAGAACACAAGAAATGGTCACCATTCCCATACATATCTTTAGTCATCCTAGTAGGCCTTGCTTCATCTAGTGCATGCTTTCTGAAATTAAACAATGAAATTGAATTGGTGCTTGCATCTAGATCACATAATGTTATTTCACAAGTAGAGTTTTCAATTGAATAAGGGATAATGAAACTCCCTGAATTAATAAGCACTTGAGGTGGCTTATCTTGCAAAATGGCATTGCACTTTTCAATAGTTTTGCACTCCTCCATTTGTTGTTATTGGATAGCTTTGTAATGCTCTATTGGATTGATTTCTGTATTACCTGGAAAGTTTTCTTTATATTTTTTAGCATTAATTTCAGTAGTAAGCTGTCCAATTTGATTTTCTATTGATTTCATTTGAGCTTCTAAACTTAAAGCTAGCTGCCACAATTGAGTATCAATGTTGTCTATCTTCGCTTCATTCTTTTTCAATCGGGCTCTTGTTTCACCAATAAAAGTGCATAGCAACTCCTCCAATGATGCCTTTTTCTCACCTTTGGTTTTCATAAATGAAGTGCTAGTAGATATCATGAAATCCATTCCTCGAGAAGCTCCATAAGAAGTCCAAGCTGCAAATTGGTTAGAATGAGCATAAATTTGTGCAGCTAATTATGTAAATGAATCTATCTCAAAAACACCGGCAACCCTTTTAACGGAAGACCTCTTGGAAGCCCATTGGTAGCTATTAGTAGCCATCTTCTTTAGACTCCTAGCCTTATGCATACAAATACGTATAATCCGGTACAAGGCAAGACAACATCAAAATATGCAAAAAAAGTAAAACCAATCTAGACTAAAATCAAGACTAAGTCATAACAATATTAATGTAATTGTGATAAAACAATCCCCGACAATAGTGTCAAAAACTTGTTTATAGAAATTATGCAACCCGCAAGTGTACGGTGTCAAGTTTGAATACAATGGTGAGTTGAGTATTATTGTATTCACATGGATTATAATAAAAAATTACATTAGTACCGTAGTTCAAATAATTCTAAGTTTATCTAGAAAATCGAATGATGATTGGTAAATAAAGTAAAGTAACATTAAAAAAAGTAAAGACAAGAGTGGAGTTCTTAGAATCAATATAATAAACACCTTATGAGCAAGATATTCTAGAGGAATGATTCACCTAATTTTTACCTATGTTCTTCTTTTCAAAACATACCAATTTAAGTCAACAACACATGCAAGTTAAAAATTTCTAAGCTCATCAATTCCCTCTCTTGAGTGCCGAAATAACTATGAGTTCCAACATGAATTTCAATATCTCTATAAAAATTCAATATTAAAACTCTACAAAAGTTCAATAAATTTTTCTTCTAAACTTCAAAGGTTTCATAAGCTTCTCAACTCTATGATTCCTAGGTTGTATTATCCTTATGATGATGTATAATCTTCCCTCTCTCGAGTGCCGAATATCATATATCAAACATTCTCAATTAGTGGCCAAATAATCAAGATGCAATACTAAATAAGATTGCACAAACAAGATGAATAACTTGAACTAATATTGTTTGGAACTCAAAACATAGAATCAAATAAGGTTACCTTATCCTCTAGAAAGAAAAATTTAGTTCATAATGAATGAATATAACTTCAAGAAATAAATAAGAAAGAACATGAAAATTGTTCACCAATTCATGAAGTGGGAGAAATGGTTGAAGCTCTCCTTGTCTCCAAAAATGACTGTCTTAGTTCCAAAAAATTGAATGATTTTGTCTCCAAGCACCCAATGGCCTCCTTTGGTTCTAAATACCAATCCCTCTCCTCTTTTGATTGATGTTAATCTTCATTTTTATACTTCTCAAAATGATTCTTTCTCCAAGAGTCTTCCAAAATAATCCTGAAATCCTTCCACTTTTCTTGAATTTTCTTCAAAAGAAACCTAAAATCCTTCCCCTTTTCTTTGCCTTTTCTCATTTTTCCTTTCCTTTTTCTCCATGTTTTTAGGCTAAAAGAACCCACTAATGTTGTCTTCTAAGTTGTCTTTTAAAGTCCTCCAAAAAGAAGTCTCAAACTCTGAATTAGCTTTTAATGCCTTCTAATGAATTCTATATATATATATATATATATATCTTAGCTTTTTATAGCCACCTGAATGAACTCAATATAACATCTGTGAAGAGAGTTATACCTACAATACCAAGATGTGTCATACCAAAAAGATTCAGTCCGATGCTAACCATTGAACTTAATATTTATCATTGAAATTGAAATAATTGAATTTTGTGGTAAACATAAAAGTTGTAGATTTATCTCTTTACATTCCAATGGATCAATAATTAAGTTAACATAATATTAGGTGAGAGAGTTATGATTAAAATACAAAAATTGCCATTAGAAGAACCACAATTCGGATTTTTCAACATTTCAACCAAGTTTTTTGTTTCTTTTCATTTTCTTCTCTTTTTTCCATTACCTACAAGATTTCAAACTAAATACATAAAAATTAATATAAATACTTGAAAACAAACCAAATGTTAATCAAAAGATATATAAATTATTGGTATAAAACCAACTTATGAGTTGTCTAATAAGTTTTCCATGAAGGAGATGCATCTTTTATTTTAGGGATAAAGATCTATAGAAATAAATCTAGAAGGATGATCGAACTATCCGAATCTAAGTATGGTGAAAAGTTTGGAGTGATTTAATATACTTAAGGGTGCCAAAACTATTAATGTCATGAAGTGTGCAAAACTGTCATGATAGGAAAACAATCTATTTCAATATATCGTGAATAGAGCTGAACTTGGGAAGTTATATCCATGATTTTTATCAATTCTATAATATGGTTACATTGATATACATGTTATCTAAGTGTGGTAAAATTTTTGGAATGATTGGATATACTTAGGGATGTCAAAATTATCATGCAACTAAATTGGATAGCAAGAAAATATGAAAATGTGAATTTATCCCATTTTATAACTTTGTATATTTCAACCTAGACATGTTGCTATTGAATAATAACAATTAGGTACATGATATTAGAGTTATATTACTTCAATTATATGATGTTTACATGTATCTAAGATGAGAAATTAAAACTTTTGAAGGACTAGATTGAGTTTTAGTTTGTGAAAGCATGATTGTTACTTAGATAGTTTGGTGTTTAAGGTTTTAGTATGATATTTTATGCTTTCAATTTGCCAAATTGGGAATGGTGCTTGATGTTGGATAATATTACAATCTATTTTACATCTAAGATTGGAGAGGAATAATAAACAAATCTAGACTAAGTCACCAACCACATGAAAGGTAAGTAAAGATCCATTTGCAACTACAATGCACGAACATAGTATGTCTTGAAGCATTTATATCTAATGTGTTGATGATATTAAATTTGACTGAAAGTCTTATGATTCTTGAAACATGTTGAGAGCAAGATGACTTGCATTTCATATTGAACATACCATTCATGAGCATTTACATGTGCATGCACGACATATGAGTATAGTGGAGGTTCTTGCATGCATGATATGATTTGAGACATGGTTTTCAGAAAGAAAATATTTTAGTTGGCCACTACTAGTGTACCGAGGCATGTGAGGTGTGCTTATATGATATTTTGGGGCGCCGTGAGTGTTACTTCTAGAAGGATCACAGGGGCTCATAGGGGGTATGCCTATGGTGGTCACAAGAGAGTAGACCACTTGACTGTGCCCTTATTGACTTCACCAGTGGAAAAACTTTTGGAGGATCACAGGGGAAGACAGGGGGTGGACCTCTGGTGATCTCAAGAGATGATCCTTGAATTGAGTCAATTTGTTTATGGCTATGTGATTATTGATATTATTTAGAGCTCTATCCGATGCATAATAGGTAGGCCAAGGGCCCAATAAATAAAGTGATTTTTAATAAAAACTCTTTGATTTATGAGTACTCAATTTGACATATTTATAGCATCATATTTTAGAGTTGAGTTGCATGAGATTTTATATCATACTGTTGTCATGCATGATTTTTACTTGTTGAACGTTAACTCATATAGTTTATACATTGTAGGTGAACATGGTGAGATTTGAAACCTCTGGTTTACTGGCTGACAGTATAGCTCCTACAGGTTTTCAAAGATCAATGTATTTGGATGACAACCTGTTGAGCTATTGTGTGAGCTGTGTTTTTTATTTTATAGTTATTGTATTATATTAATGACTTTATCATTTATATCACTTTCAAAATTCTTTTATAATAGAGAGTTTGAATTTGTGATGGTTTTGATAACTTGGTTAATGTTTAATAATTACCTATGCATATACAGTGTTACATAATATGGAAGCATTTTACTTTTATCAATTTTTTGTTGAAATGAGTAGAAAAAAAAAAGTTACACACATACATACGTGCACAAATTATATTGCACATATTATTTATATATATATTTATACATAAAGTTGGAAGGTCGTGACAACTAATCAGCCCATTAATCTCATGACCTTACATATACCATATATTCTAATGTGTATTAATTTTTTTTATTTACATTACCATTAATTTTGTGATATTTAAATTATAATATCGTAAGTTTTTAATTGTAATAATATGCCTTAGAAAATGTAAAATTATACTAAAGTATGGAAATACAAGAGAATAATTCTACTTTTATGCTCTCAACAGTATTAAGTAACTTCAGTCCAAAGTATAATGCGATAGCCCGAAATCTATATATAAAGAGAAGAAGAAATCAAATTGGCTCCATATTACTATTATTAGTGTAAAAAAAAGAAAACAAATTCAATTTAGTAGGAATTCGAATCCGGAAAGAAGGCGCCCCCCCCCCCCCCCCCCCCCTAGAGGAACCACCACCGATTTAATGGCGGCCTCATCCCCAGCAAAGAGCAACAGCGGCGCCACCGCCACCGCCACCGCACCCTGACACCCTCGAGCTCTAACGCATCGAAGAGCCTGCGCGGCTTGAACAAACCCAAGTGCATCAAGTGCGGCAACGTCGCTCGCTCCAGGTAAACCCTTTGGTTTTTGCTCTTCACTCCCGCTTCACCCGTCTTTATGCTCTTCCTTCATTCAGTTAATTTAGGGTTTTTATGTGTGTTCTTGTGTTATTAGTTGGAATTTTTAAATCCCAATTCTTAATGCATCAGTGTTGTACGCCATGCTCCCAGCAGTTGTACGTCAGTTGTAGGTGTGTGTAGAAACTGCTTCAGCTTTGCTATCTGCCCGGATTCAAACACCCTAGTTCATATTAATGTTTGCCAATTTTTGAAAACCAAGAGTTCAGAAAAGCATGAATGCCAATCCGCTAATCCTAGGCATTAAAGCTTAATATGCGAATTAAGATGGGTAGACAATAAGGGGCAATTTACTGGATTTTATATATGCTTCTGAGTCTGCCAGCAAATTGTTTTTGAATAGGTAGTCTGACTACATTTGCATCATGCATTTTCCGGCTAGCTTTGGTTAAGTGGAAGGAGTCTTCTTGTAAGCAGAAAAGAATATACATGAGGTGGCTGGTTAAGAAGTGAGGATAATTTACCAACGTAGATCATTACGTGTAACATCCAAAATGGTAGTGAATAAACTTCTGTGATGTATATATCTCTATTTATCAACTTTTCATTTATTAGAGATGAACTGTTCTGTTCTATACGTGAACTTCATTTGAGTCTCAATTTTTGTGATAATTGGAGAAAATATTGGTGTTGTAAAAATCAGCTGTTGTACTAGACCTAACTACTAAATGTATCAAACTTGTAGTCATTTCAGCTTTCATGAAGTTAAAGCTGCTGATTTTGAGACAACTCTTAATTTGAATCAGATTTTGAAGTTTGTATTCAAATTAAGCTGCATCTGCTCCACTTGAACTGGTCCACCTTTAATACGTGTGTTGAATAGAATTCCTATTGAGGTGGATCCACCATTAACTACTATTACTAATGCCAATGAGAACATTGGAAAATTGATGTCTAAGTATGTCGAGTGACAGATGCGCATCTAAGGTCTGCATAATCTATCATACTTTGGTTTCACACTTAGGTGTTTGCCTACTTTGTTTTACTCATAGATGGGGTAAGTTGACAGAATTTAGACATAAGGGATGTGTACCCCCACCAAAAAAATAAATAAATAAAAATAAATAAGTAAAGCTCTAGAGTGTGGATGCCAAAGACTAACATTAAGGGAGGTCAATGCAAAATTTTACATTTCTTAGATGTTATGCACGTTTGTATTATTGGGAAAATATTTTGGTTGTAAATGGAAAGCACCACCTTGGTGTCCCCTAAAAAAAATAGGTACCCTCGATAAAAGTTCAAATTTAGTGGCATAGTCTGATGCATCTTTGCTTTTTGCTGCTTCATTTGTGACTGATTATCTCTATCATTAAAAGTTCCCCTTGCTGCTCTTTTAATCATAAACATCTTAAAAAAGTGTAGATTTAGTGACATAGTTTGACGCATAGTTGCTTGTGAAACTTCACTTAGGAACGGTTGTCTTTATTCTCTTATGGATCTTTGTAACTAAAAATAATCATTAAGGAAAAATTGCTTAGTGATATCACCATTGTCAATTCCATAAATGCCATTGAGACTGGTCATGCCCATCAGGAACAAGATGCATTTGGTAATCATAATTCGTGAACTAGACTATGTTGAAAACGGAATATAGTAAAGATCTTCCATGACTTTTAGAGGTGTTTCTCAAATATATGTTACCTTTGCGTGCATATGTGCTGAAATTTCATAAAATTAAGAATTAAATTATCTATCAAATGTTTCCATGCGAAAACCTTTGTGGCTCCTGATGCAAGGTATCTTTAAAGTTAATTATAATGCATGTATCTTTTTCCTTCCCTCTAGTTCTTTCATTTCGGAGTCTAAACCATGTTCAAAGATGACGAAATTCATGTGGTGTTTGGCCTAAGTAAAGATCACACCATTGACTTGTTTGCAAGAACAAAGACATTCTCCTCCTAGGCCTGCTTCTCCTTTATTCTCAGTATGTCTTTTTCTTTGTGATATTTATGCTTTTCTTGTGTCCAATTGCTTGATTATATTTGTCTAGATATTGGGGTTCCTAAAGTCAAAAGAGACCAAAATCTTGTCGAGATGCCTCTAGATGCCATTACTTGTTTGCATTAAAAGATGCTAGAGTTTCTCCAGTATTTTATTTCAATGCTCTATGTGTGGGTTGAGTGGTTATTTATAGGGATGACAAAGGGGTGGGTTCAAACTCGAACCCGCCCCACTTGGGGTGGGTCTTTACTATTACAAACGGGTCTAGGGCGGGTCTTAGATTTTTGTTTTCAAACCCGCCCTGTTTAATTTTCTCTATTTTTTTAAAAAATATTTTATATATATTTATGTGATATTTTTTTTAAATATACATATTTTTAGAAAGTTTTAGTGTATTATTTTAAAAAAAATATATAATTTTTTTTAAAAAATATGTATTTTTTAAAATAATAAAATGAGTCTAACGAGTCTAGTAGGTTTAACCTGTTGGGTCTGGATCGTAAAAATTCTTGGCGGGGCAGGTATTGGGTTTGATCAAACCTGCCCTGTTGCCATCCGTATTTATCGATCTTCCTAAATAAATGTACAGTATGATGGGAACAGCTGCTACCCTAGTTTGATTCCGTCTTAAGACATCCTAGTGTTGATTATTACCTCTTTTAAGTATTGGGGCAAAATTACATTTTTAGTCCCATTGGTAGGAGGGATCGGCAATTATAGTCTCACGCCTTGTGGGATTTTGGAAATAGTCTCAATTTGCAAAAAACTCTTGCACATTTCATTTCAAATTTGTCTTGTTGTTAGAAATTAACAGAACCATGAACGAGGATTGCATGTGGCCGTTAATTTCAAATTTTGGCGGAAGAAATTAGGGAGAAAATTGAGTTTTTAGTCCTATAGGACAAGGATGTTAGCAATTTTAGTCCCGCACATCATGATATTTAAGAAATGGTCCTAATTCATTGAAATTAAGTACTTTAGTTTTGCACGTGGCCATTAGTCCATGGTTTGGACGGAAAATGACGCGTGTTGCAAATGTAAATAAGTTGAATGAAGGCGAATACTTGTGAACAATTAATTATGCTAGAAGTACAAATGGAATCACCAAATTTACCTGTAACACAATTCTATTGCACAATGAAGAAAATATATAAAATAATGTTTTGGGTATCAGACAATGAAAGTAAAAGTACTCCAGTGTTCACAGTAAGGTAAAAATCTCAACTCCAACAGCTCAAAATCCAAAGAAACTCGACTCTATTTGTTTATATAATGCCTTTTTGCTTTGCCCAAAATCCCTAAAAAGTGCAAAAACACCCATTTTTCTTTTTCTTTATTTCTAGATGATGCCAACTAGAATTTCAAATCAATTAGGACATAGCCGAGCCTAAATCTCTCTTTCTTTTTTTGGGGGGTGGGTGGGTCCCACAACTTGGGTGGACCCATCATTTATTAAATTTATGTGTCATTTTTCTTTTGCGATATTGAATACATGAATGAACGAAGTACTTTTAACAAATTACTTCTTTTTTTTTTTCTCCAAAGAACTGTCATATACAAATTGTTTTTCCCTCTTATGGTGACCCAAATTGGCATATCCAAATTATAAGAAATCCAATAGAACAATGCTCTATTATCACTTTGGAGAGCTCAAAAATTACACTGAAACTCATCTTGTTTAACTTGTCACTTGTCACTTGTCACTTGTGAGAACATCTTGTCCAACAAGTGGCATCTTACGTAAAGAAATAAGTAGTGTTCCACCAAGAGAAATCATCATACAAATGCACTGTCAATGTGCTCATTTGCTGCAAACTAGTGAAACCATTGTTAACTAATGTCTAGGAAATGTCTCATTAATGAGCCAATTATTTATTACTGCATAGCTTCTATACATTGTTTGAAAGTTGCATAGTCTTGCGTCCCCCTCCGTAAATGCACAATATTCCTTACTCAACAACTAAGCAATACTATAATATTTGATAATGGAGACACCCTTAGTATGTCTCACATCACTGATGTTACAAGTATTCGAAATATCTGTCTGACACTCTCATATGATTGGATGCTAGCTTAACAAAGGAGAATCTAAATAAGATAGGAAGCACTAACTTATGGTTACGCAGAAGATCTTTGGGACCATAATTTGAAAAATGGGATCATTTCCTTTCTCCCTCCAAAATTTGAAATTAATGGCCATGTGCATTTGCATGCGTGGTTTTGTTAATTTATAACAAGATGTGTTCGAGAAGAAATGTGCATGATTTCTTGAAAATTGGGACTATTGAAATCTCGTAAAGCTTAAGACTAAAGCTGACTAAAAATGCAATTTTGCCAAACTATTAGTTAACTTATTTCACAAGAAAAAATTAGGTGAATTTTGGAGCCGTATGGTGATCCATAAAGATGATGTAATGTGCTATTTCCTTCTTATGGCTGACTACCTATGATTTTTTTCACTCTTTATCCAACTTGTAGCAAACTATTGGTTATTTCTTCTCCTCTAATTTAGGCAAAATTACATTTTTAGTCTTATACTATGGGTGTGTTACACATTTGGTCCTCTAACTATTACAAATACATATTTAGTCCTGTAACTTAAACCCCCTCTAAAACATATTGTCCCAAGGACTATAAATGCAACTCTGCCTAACTATTTCTTAACTTCTTTCATAAAAGAAATTTGGATGAACTATGGAGCGGTATGGTGATCTATAAAGATGGTGTATGTGCTATTTACTTCCTATAGCTAGCCACCTATGATTTTTTTCACTATTTTTCCAATTTTATATGTAGCAAACTATTGGTTATTTCTTCTCCTCTACCCTAAACTTTAATCTACAAATAAGAACTCATTTAGGAAAAATTACATCTTTTTAGTCCTATGACTATAGGTGTCTTTTACATTTGGTCCTCTAACTATCATAAATACATGTTTTGTCTTTTAAGTTAAATCCCCTCACAGACATTTAGTTCTAGGCTTCACACATTTGGTCCCGTCCCTCACACATTTGGTCTTACTCCTATTAACATATTTAGTCCTCCCATTCACACATTTGGTCCTCTGAAATAACTTTCGTTGAGTTTCTTGCAGAAAATTTCCATGTGATGGGCACGTGATGTACCATATAATTTTTAGAGGAAAAATACCGCCTAATGAACCCCCAAACCCTAATTTACCTTGAATTCCCAAATCCCTAATCTAAAACTCATGTCCTCGCCAAATAATACTCTCCAAAATCATACCCCTAAACCGTAGATTGAAGTTCTAAGCTCAATTACGAGCTTATTTTGGATTAAGGTCGTATATTTGCTGGTGGATCTATCCCAATTTTTTGTAATTCCAAGAAATTAAAACTGGGAAAGAACTTAGGGTTTTGAATTGGGGAATTGTTGTTATATTCGTAGAGGTCAATTAGGATTTAGGTGGCAATTTAATATCTAATTTTGTTAGGATACATCACATGTCATTGTTCGTTGGAAATTCTAGCAATTAAGTCACTGGAACGTTTATGGATGAGCAAATTTATGAAATCCAGGACAAATATATGAGTCCAGGACCAAACTTGTGAAGTCCAGGACCAAATGTGTGAAAATTAGGACGAAACTTTGAGGCCTAGGACTAAATTTGTGATGAACAAATATGTGGGACAAATATGTGAGGCCAGGACCAAATTTGTCAAGTCCAGGACAAAAAGTGTGAAGTTTAGGACGAAATTTGAGGCCTAGGACTAAATGTATCATTGGGGGTTTAAATTACACGACTAATTATGTATTTTCAATAGTTATAGGACCAAATGTGCAAGACACCCATAGTTACTGAACCAAAAATGTAATTTTGCAATTGATATATTTACTGGATTGCTAATGTACAAATGTAAGCTTAACAGTGCCTTTTAGTTGTAAAGTTCAGGTTCAGAAGTGATTATAGTTGTGTCTCAGACAGGAAAATTTCATCAGATCTTGCCGCAAAATTGATTTTCAGTGATAATCACTTTTTTGTTTAGCAACGGAACTGTGATTGCTTCTATTCTGTTTTGATTCTTTTGAATTGCTTGGATTGATATAATTTAATGCTCTGGTGAAACTTGGAGGTTATCGAAGGAGAAAAGTTGATTTGAAACCACTTCATGTTGCATTTTATGGCATGCCTGTCACTCCCTGTTGATTAAACCATATCTTTTTTTCTGATCTGTGTTTTTTGCTGTTATGATGCATTCAATCTTAAGTTGGTTGTCCAACAAGATGAATTTATTTTTATGTGCTTTTGAAGTAGAAAGGTAAAAATACAGGCTGTTCTAGATAACTGTAATCAAACGATAAAGATTTAGACTAGTAGGTAGCTCACCCTAGCTGCAATAGTGACTACCCCCAAATCTAGCTGAGTAGCACCCTCTATTGCTTTATCCACATCTGTCTTTACATCTGTTGTTGTGCTGGTATGTGAGATGTAGATACCACGTATTGTAGTATGCTCATGATAAATTGATGCTTTTACTTAAGATGAAGTAGAAAAATTTCAAGGTTATCTAGAGCCTATACGCAAACATTTTTATCTGGAAATTTTGTTTGCTATCTTAGTAAAAATAATTTCCTTCCTTTGAAACACAATGGCTGGGTAGATGTGGTGTAGACTGTTTACATGAAAGAATAGAGTATTTCTCTGATCGATATTGTCTCTTTTGAAAAGATTTGGATAATAATTGAATATGCATGGTTGTCCAGTTTTTCGGTGTTGCTGCATATGGCTTCTTGATTTCAGCTATTAAATTCCTTGACCCATCTCATCTGTCAGCTATTAAATATCCTTAATGTGCTTGACAAATATGAAGTCAGTGTTTGATGTTGTTCTAAGATTTCATCTGTTGATGATTTTAACTATGCAGGTGTCCATACCAGTCATGCAAGAACTGCTGTGCAAAAGCTCAAAATCCTTGTCATATACATGGTATTGTAATCCATTCGCTTGATAGTGTCTATGAATAAGATCCTTTGCATAGAATTCATTTTCGTAGCCTCTGATAATGGAGAAATCAATGATATTTCGTTTTGCTATAATTCTAAACTTAGAAAAGCACTGTTTTGAATATGTGAAGTTTCAGAATCTCTTCTGCACTATTTTGAAAGTGTCTGCTGTCTTCTAGATGTGATAATCTCTATTTGGCTGTATTTAACTACTGTGTCTAGTCACTGAAGTGCTGCTGATACCAATTAAGAAACAACTCTTACATCGATATTAATGGTAGGGGAATCTGATTATTTTTAATGGCCACAAGATATGATAGAATATAAAATGTTGGATGAGTGCACCAAAAAAAAAAAAAAAGAAAAAGAAAAAGATGTGATAGGAGATCGTGAATTAATATTTCTATTTGATTTCATGATTAAAAAAAAAAACTACGAAAAGGATCTAGGTATATTCCCTCAATGTGTTAGATTAGCACTTTTTATTTCGGTATGCATATTCTTGATACTTAATAACAAGAGGATAACTAGTGTCTTGAGTTTCAGTTTCTTGTTAAGCTCTGACTTTGATTTACTGAGATAGGTGACCTGGATTAGAACGGATGAATGAAATTAGCATATAACAGTATTCATGGATATGCTCCTCTCTTTCTTTGAGAGAAGATGTTATTGTGCATGTTAGTGACTAAACTAATGGAGGTTAGATACAAGTCATAGATGGTTGGTGAATCTAATCACAAATGGTTTTCCTTAAGGGAAGCCCATCTTAGAGTGGCCGCCTTTAGTGATGCTCTGGAACTTCCTCAAAGTGAAGTACCGAATAGTGGTCACACGCATGGAATAATATCTCAAACATGAAGCCTATATTAGAAACTGCATTTGTAAAATGGACTTCTCTAAGTTTTTCTAATCTAATTTCCATGCAGCAGCACTTGTCAAATACAGCGGAGATATTGTTTTTTCTTTCAAGAATTATAAGATCAACCCCTTACTGAGTCAAAATCACATCCTATAATTGTGCTTACTGCAGTTTTGAAAGGCAACTCATCCTTTCCGGACAAGCCGCCCTCTTCCAGCTCTCCTCTATTTGACCAGCAATCAAGTGAAGTATCTCATTCAGGGTAAGTTGCAAAACCAGTTATCCCAGGTGTAAATCACGGTACAAAGTTACCCCCTATTTTTCATATTTTCATGTTTATACACTCCAAGTTCATCTTTGGCAGTTGGCTTTTATTGTTTACCATCTATGGCACCAAGAGAACTGCTTCGGCATTAAATGAGTCTCCCCTGATGCTGCACTGTTATTTCACATATAGTGATTGGTGGCTACACTCTCCGACCTCCTGCATTGCATCTATATTCTAGATTGTACAAAATATGATAGATGTTCCATAATCATTTTACTTCACAGTGCCTTGATAAGGGCGGACGAGATTGATTTAATTTTCCTTTATAACTTATCATGCATTTTCCACTTCCTACAGGCATAAATTTTTTAGTTGCTGGCAATTCTTTAATCATGGCAGTCAAATTTCTTTAGGATTTGTTTGACTTGGTTTTAAATCCTGAGTTGCTGCAATTCAAAGTCATACACCATTTAAGTAGTATCTTCATTGTCAAGTATTGCATTTTCTGATATCTGTTAGTTATTTTACAGGAATTTCCATAGACTTCGCCAACTTTCCAACAACTTTGCGCAGTTCAGTAATTTACCGACACCATTTCGATCTAGGAAGCCAGTGACCAAAAAGGTGATGATATACCAAATATACTACCTTCTCTTCATTTATGTAATGGGTTAAAAATGCTTTCCTTAATTGTATGCTTTGTCAGGATGCACAAGTTATAAACGAATGGAGGTTCTTGAAGTTGAAAGAATTCAAAGATGGAAACATTGAAGCAGAAAGTGAAGCTTTTGACCGGTACATGCAAAATGTTGGTCTATTGGAAGAGGTTTTTCTGGTCAATTCAGCGCCTGATGACCAGATCCAAGATGAGCAGTCTTCTGGAGTGAACTCGAGTTCTAATGGAGAAAATACTGAGAGGATGGTTCACGGGTTGAAGTTGAAGCTCAGATCAAGTCTAGTAAGAACTGATAACTTCAGAAAGAGGATCCAATTCATTGTAGATCAAGGATTGAGGAAGCTAGGAAAGCTAGAGTTAACTGCTGGTACTGTTGGCCTTAGTGATACAGAAGGACGGGGGAGAACAGCTAAGAAGATTAAGTCTTTGCAGGGTGAGAGGGAGATCGCTTTAAGTGATCTTAATGATAAATTGAACAAAGCACGAAACGAAGACGACCTGAAAGCATGTTGGGAGATGGCATCTCAGATCTTTAGATGGAATACCAAGTTGAGCCAAACGGAACCTGGTGAGTTTCTAGTATCCAGGGAAAATGATCCCAAATATGATTCTTCTACTGAACAACAATCTTGTTTTTCCCCACCAAAGTGGTTGAGCCCAGCCACCATTGACCAAGAAGCTCTTTGTCGAATTGATGCACAATTTTCTTCCCTTGAGGAGATAGAAGATTTATAGGTTTAGTTTACTACTTTCAGGCAGATTGTTCTCTAGTTGATAGATAGTCGATTGAGAAATGCGTGCCATTGTATTGAGCCTAAAATGATTAGCTGATGTTGATATTTTGATAATCATTCCAATCAAAAAAATCAAAAGTAGTTTTTACTTGTTGGAAACTAGTCAATATCTTGTAATAGGGTGATGAGCCTGTTAGGTACGGTCCTATTAATACAATGAAACAAGTAAAATTAGTTCCTACAATTAAATTTTAAATATTAAGTGATGGAGATAGTAAAATACTTTCTATAAATGCCATACGTCTGCAATATTGTTGGTTTTTTTCCAAAGCATTGTTGTGGTACGAAATTCATTCAACAACTACCATTTGATGATTGACCTCTTTTGTATGCATGCATGCAATTAGTGTTTTCATAATTCAATCTGTGACCGGTCTTGTCGTCATCAGTCTGATTTTGATGGCTGACTCGATTGATTTAATAAAAATTTAATATTTTTTTTATTATATTACATACAACTATAAATAGACAAGGTAAAAACAAATAATTAGCTTAAAATCACAATTAACAAACCTTAAAATTAAAATAATCACATATATGTATAGTTAAATATCAAGTTTAAACTTCCTAAAAAAATTATTTTTAACCAAATTGACCATTTCGTTCGATTTTTGACTGACTTTGATCAATTTAATTGAATTTTTAGATTTTTTTTTGCACCCAAATGGATCGAACCAATTATCAATTCGCAATTAAATCGATCGAATGATCGAACCAATTATCGATTTACATCGATTGAATCAATTTATTTAATTCGATTTTTAAAACATTGCGTGCTATTACAACTTGCACCTGCAGGTCATTTAAGGGTTATGGTGGCCGGTGAGAGCATTTATATCAAATTCTTGTTTTAAATGGGTTATGTAATTATTAGTTTGTTTGGGAGTCAACTGCAGCTGCTGAGCCCATGTTTGAAAAAAATACGAAAAAATAGAAGAAAAAAAATCCTTAAAATAACATCGGAAAGTCTAAGTCTACTACAAAAAAATGTTTTTCTATTTGAAAAACCATGTTACCAAGTTTTCGATCCAACATAACTAATCAATGATGTTATGATAATTGGTCAGTACCATGACGTCCATTAATACCATCTTACTCATATATATCGTCTTTGATCATTGGTAGCTAAGGAGGTTATCCATCTCCTATGCTTCGCCTACTAAATAACAAAAACAAAAAGATACAAAAATATTTAAATTAAAGAAAAACAAATTTGAATTAAAACGATTACTTGGTGAGAGTACTAATGCAAATAAGATAAATTAATCCCCGAAAATGATACTAAAAACTTGTTCGTTGAAAATCCTACTTCAAGTGTATGGTGTCAAGTTTTAATATAATACGATGAGAAGGATTGTCGTATCACATGGATTAATATCAAATAAATACTAAGTATTGTAATTAGAATAATCATAACTTTATTCAAATGACCCAAAAAAGAGTTATAATTGATAAAATAAAAGAATCCTACAATTATACTAGAAAAATTTACTTGGATAAGTTATTGAATACTAAATAAGTAAGAAATTTTAGAGGTATAATTCACCTAGTTTTTACTTATATTCACCAATCTAATTTATCAATTTCAAGCTAATAATTTATAAGTCAAGAATCCCTCAAAGTAATCTACTCCCTCTCACGAGTGCCTAGTGATTATGAATTTTAATTTGGATTTCAATATCTTTATAAAGTTTTATT
Organism: Paulownia fortunei; assembly: GCA_019321725.1. Lineage (NCBI taxonomy): Eukaryota > Viridiplantae > Streptophyta > Magnoliopsida > Lamiales > Paulowniaceae > Paulownia > Paulownia fortunei. The sequence goes on along the minus strand of CM033111.1, from coordinate 12,498,942 downwards.
CCAAAACTAAAATTCTATCAAAACTCAATGGATTCTTCAATAAAAATTTGAAAGGGTTTTTAGATTGTGTTATCCTATGGTCATTAATAAAAAAATTTCTTTTGAGTGCCAAATTCCATACACCAAAAATTCAAGATCAATGGCCAATTTATCAAGAAAGTAACCAAATCAAGATAACATAAATAAATTGAAAAACCTGAAATAATATAAATTGAAATTCAATCCATAAGATTCAACATAGGTTACATCATCCCTAAAAACTAGAAGTTTGTTCATAATGAAAGTAGATATGAGTATTTACACATCATGGAAGATAAACAAGAAATCAAAGAAAGAAAACAAAATACAAGGGTAGGAAAATCCTCTCTGTCTCTAGATGATGATGCCTTCAATTGTCTTGTTGAAGTGTTCTTCCCATTTTCAAGCCCTCTTCTTGTGTGTTTCTAAAGTGCTAAGTTGTTTTGGAAGAGTTCTAAGTCTCTTATTTATACTTTTTCTTCCAAATTTATGTTTGAAGCTCTTTTAATGCACAAACTCATCAAGTGGAGCCACGACCCTTGAATCGAGCGCTGTGTCGCCTAACTTTCGATCTTTTGAACTCTTTTCCAAATGAATTGACTTTCGTTGTCTTTATATAAATTGTAGCTCTGTTTCTATAGCCTCTTTAATCATCTAAATATCAAATTATGGAAGAGAGCCACTTTTGGAAGTTTTAATCTACTGCTGACTCTTCAGCCCAATATTTCTCACTGAAATTGAATAAATTGGACTTTTATTGATCAACACAAATATTGTAGCCCTATCTCTTACCTTTCTAATGAGTCAAGGATCAAACAAATTAAACTTCAGAGCACAACGTTATGCCCAAAATATGAAACTTGCCCAAAGTAGGAACTGGAGCTATACCGACTCTATTTTGGAGTTTTTATGGCTAAGCTTTTTATTGGATTTTTGGGATATCTTCACCAATTTTGTTTTCCAATAAAATCATATAAAACACAAAAAGCAATATAAAATGCTTGAAGACTAAGAAAATATTAAATTAAAGGTATCCAAATAATATGTATAAAATCAACTCAACATCCCTCACCAAGTTCAGCTACTTCACCATTTTCTCCCCCTTCGCCTTAACTATGAGCCGGGACTATAAATTGTGAGCTTAAGCATTTCTGTCATAAGCGCTAGCTTTCCTCCCTCTATGAGTGTTAGAGTAGTGTCTGGTGAGCCACTTGTTTAGGCTAGCTTTTATACTATTGTACAAACAATCTTACATAAAGGTTTATTGATAATATACACATTTCTTCATCTTTAATTATTTTTATCAATTAGATAAAGTTCTTAGATCATATATAGGTATGGGGCATGATTATGCTTCTGATGACAATCATGGAATATGCCTCTATAGCTTTGATTTTAAACTCATTCTGAGTCAAAGGTTCATTGAGGTGGGACATCGATAAGCCTAATAAATTTGCGCACACAATGCATGCTCGAAAGGAAGATGTCTTGCTCCATAGGCATCAGTGTGGTGACACTTGTGCATGTAGGTGCTTATTGAAGAACAAGTACACTGAATCAGCCCATAGAAAATTCTGAATTGGAAATGTTGTTCGTCGAAAGAGAATTTTCTAGCTAGTTACGATAGTGCATTAACTAATTCTTGGATTTGAGGCATCATGGTAACCTTGTGCATGATATCATGCACTTTGATGTATTTTTTGATTGCAAGACAATCACAAGGGATTTGCATTGGGTGTATGATCTTCATGTATGAGGTTAATGAGTCGCCAATAAAGGATCTGACACCTATCTAGAATAATAGGTGAATCTCCCTTGTTTTCATAGTACTTGACCCCAAAGACCTTAGCAAATGCAGAATGAATATTAGACTAGAGATTTCTAATGATTCATCAAAGTATCAATATGACTTGAAATGGAATTATAGTGATTACGTAAAATAGAGTTTCGATGCTAAACTTAATTAGAAGATTAATTGATAGAAGGATCGTAATTGAAATAAGTTTGCTTATTAATTTACCTAAGACTATGCGGTTATAATGCACTGCTAGGTGCTTCCCATAACTTGTGAAGTTCTTGTAATTAAGGAGTTAATTTCAAAATGATTAATAATTGAGATAATTAATAAGAATCTTAATTTATTTACAAAGTTGTAAGAGTTGCAAGCCCACTGCTAGCTCAATCCTGAACCTTAGGGGTCACATATAATTTAGAATAATTCACTTCTAATTTAGAAAGTGATCCATGGAGTTGATTAAGTTAATTAATAATGATTAATTAACTTGAGCTAGAATTAAATTAAAAAACTAAATTAATTAATTCAATTAAATAATATGATAAATTCAGTGGATCTAATTAAGATTATGGGCTCTATGAGAGTGAAATAAATCAATTAATTAACAGGTTTAAATTAATTTAACTAATTAAATAATATAATTATTTAATTAGACCAAATTTAATTAGGTAGCCTTTATGAAACTAATTAATTAATTATTAGATTAATTAAATAAATTAGACTTGATTAATTGATGGAGATCAATTAATTAAACGTTAATAACTAATCAAAGTCCAAGCCCATTGGATAAAGGTCTAACTAGGAGTCTTAGAGAGCAAGACAAAGACTCATAATCTTAGGTTGAAAAGGAGATAAGAAAGAAAGGTAGTGTAATCCTAACAGGATTAGAACAAGAAGTAAAGTGTCTATATAAACACACACTAAGGGTCCGATTTTGCATGCTTGCAAGAAGAAAAAATTAGTCACTCTCTCTCTACTCTTTCATCCCATTTCTTCTATCTAAGTAAAAGTCTTTTCCATCAAAGACGTTTCATTCCTCCTTGACTTAATTTAGTTCTATAATCACAAATTAATTTTTAGGATTAAATTGTACTCCCAAAAAACTAGATTAGAAATAAAAATATTGATTCACTAGCAAGGATCAAGGATTTGTGGACTTGCCCGAATTATGCATATGTTTTGAGGGAAGATAATTGAATTCCTTGCAAACTTGTTTCTGATTCGGGGCTAGCAATTTGAATTACTTCATACTCTTTGTTAGTCGGAGTAAATTCAAGTATAATTGTAATTTTTTGACATTTAATTTGATTAGGTGAGTAAATTAGAACACAAAATAATTAATCGTATCGATTTTTGGGATTACATGTTTTTGTTTTAATATACATGATTTAATTTTTAAATTTTTTTCATTATATACCCGTCCTAAAATATACATCCCAATAGTAGTATTAGAGCTTAAGTTATGCGTTTTATTTACTATTTCACAAAAGATGCCTGAAAATTCATAAGATGAATAAATAAAAATAATTGCATTTTTGTTTGGGAATTTAAATTCTAAATTTTTTTGGCATGATTTTAACGTTAAAATTGTGTGGCACAAAACATAAAAAATTGATGGTTGACTTTCACAATGGATAGGTCTGAAGGCCTGTTTGCTAGCTGGGCTGGGCACAACCTAGGCTGTGCAAGGGCATGGGCATGTGTGATGCTTGTCGCATGCTAGGGCAGTGCCTTTCTAGCCAGGCGGGTGGGCAAACATAGCCTTTGCCCGTCACGAGCGAAATAAGTGATCTCACCCGATAGACTGGGCTAGTGGGCTATTGGGTAGCATGCTGGGTAGATGATAGTATAACAGATCGTTTGCTGCCCTTTTCATGTCACGTGCAAATTTTTTTATTTTTTTAAGTTAATGGTTAATTATTAAAATATTGATAAATGGTTTTTCTCAAAAAATAGTGAATTATTCCCAAATGTGAAAAATGACAATAATGATAAGTTTACATGCTTTCAATTTATTTTATATGATGAATAAATTAAGCATGTATGGATAAGGATGATCATGGAGGCTTGACCTTTATTGGATATTCTATTTGATGATTTTAATTGCTTTGGATTTTGATTAAAACGAGGCATGTGAGTCTCGCTTCCTCTATTTTTCTTTGAATGTAATATTCAACTTTCCTCTTATGTATCTCTCCTTAGAATAAATTCCAAGGTTTCTGGTTAGGAATAGCAACTGTAATGAGAGTAGTTGATAGGTTGTGAGGTCATCTTTTTGTTTTGGTGGACATTACAAGAAAAAAAAGCAAGGTGGAGAAAACGATGAATGAAGACCCATGAATATATAGATATGCATTCATGTAATAGATAAGATCTATTTGTTATTTTAATTTCAACCTTTAGATTGACCTAAATCCACTTTGGATCGAGTGGATCGCATAGGATATGACCCATGATAATCTTTTTTATTTATGTATGTATAGAGATGCATGCATAATTTATTTAATGTTTTCCTTATGATTTTGCTTGCGGTCACTACGATAGTGTAACAATAAATAAACAACACTTAGAATAATTGATGAGGTCTTCAAAATTGAAACCTTACTTGAAAATTATTTCGAGTCTAAGAATTTTTAAATAAATTCTATATCAAGCATAAATGGAAATATTGGGTTGGACCCAATTGTCCATGTCTTTCATCAAAAGTAGCTGGCATGTGAAACAATACCACACTTAGTCTGTTGGCCACAAGTCATGAGATGTGCTAAGTAGAGGTAACAACTATGAACATTACTAGCATGGAGATATCATTGGGGGAGATGATAAGTTGGTTTTATACCAATAATTCATATACATTTTGATTAACATTTGGTTTATTTTCAAGTATTTTTGTTACTTTTTATACATTTAGTTTGAAATTTTTTAGGTAATAACAAAAAGAGAAGAAAATGGAAAGAAACCAAAAACTTGGTTGAAATGTTAAAGAATTTGAATTGTGGTGCTATTGATAGTAGTTGTTTGTATTTTAATCATAACTCTCTACCCTAGTATCATATTAATTTAATTATTGATCTATTGGAAAACTAAGAAATAGATCTACAACTTTTATGTTTACCATAAAATCAAATTCGTTAGATTTCAATGAGCAATATTGATTTTAATGGTTAGCACTGGACTAAAATTTTATAGTATGATATGTCTTGCTATTTTAGGCATAACTCTCTCCACAAATGTCATATTGAGTTAATTCAAGTGGATATAGAAAGCCAAGATATGTATCTACAATTAATTAGAAGACACTAAAAGCTAATTTAGAATTAAAAGAGGTTAAAAAGGGATTTCAAAAAGAATAATCAGATCATGAGTCGCCAGAGGATAGATTATTTGGTGCTGCGGTTCCCAAAATCAGAGCCACGGCGCCAGAGGGCAGAATGTTTGGCACCATGGCACCTAAAATTAGAGCTACGATGCCAGTTCATTTTGTGCTCTGACAGACAATTTGGGGCCACAGCCCTTGAATTCAGAGCCGCGGCCCTAGTTCGCGAAAAAGTTAAAACTCGATTTTTAAATCCAATTTTGGGACTTCTTTTTAGAGGACTTTACAAGATAACTCAGAAGAAAACATTAGTGGGTTCTTTTAACCTAAAAATTGAAGAAAAAAGAGAGAAAAAAGGAGAAAAAACCAAGAAAATGGGAAGAATTTCAAGTTTCTTTTGAAGAAAAGCCAAGAAAAGTGAAAGGATTTCAGGGTTATTTTGGAAGACTCTTGGGGAAAGAATCATTTGAGAAGTTTAAAAAGGAAGATTAGCATCAACCAAATAGGAGGGATTGGTTCTTGGAACCAAATAAGGCCATTGGGTGCTTGGAAACAAGACCCATTCACTATTTTGGAACCAAGGCAACCATTCTTGAAGAGAAGCAAGTCATTCTTGGAGATAATGAGAGCTTCAACCATTCCTCCCACTTCACAAATTGGTGAACAATTTTCATGTTCTTTCTTATTTATTTCTTGAAGTTGTATTCATCAATGATGAACTAAACTTTTCTTTCTAGAGGATAATGTAACCTTATTTGATCATATGTTTTGAGTTCCAAACAATATTAGTTCAAGTTATTCATCTTGTTTATCTTATCTTGTTTAGTATTGCATTTTAATTATTTGACCACTAATTGAGATTGTTTGATGTATGAGATTCAGAACTCGAGAGAAGGAAGATTGTACATGATCATAAGGATAATACAACTTAGGAATCATAGAGTCGAGAAGCTTATGAAACCTTTGAAGTTTTGAAGAAGAATTCATTGAACTTTTGTACAGTTTTATTCTTGAGTTTTTATAGAGATATCGAAATTCATGTTGGAACTCATAGTCAATTCAGCACTCAAGAGAGGGAATTGATGAGTTTAGGAATTCTTAACTTACATATGTTATTAACTTGAATTTGTATGTTTTGGAAGGGAGAACATAGGTAAAAATTAGGTGAGTCATTTCTCTAGAATATCTTGCTTATAAGGTATTTGTTATATTGCTTCTAAGAACTTTACTCTTGTCTTTGCATTTTTTATCTTTCTTTACTTTGTTTACTAATCATCACTTAATTTTCTAGATAAAATTAGAACTCTTTAAACTACGATACTTAATGCATTTTTTTATTATAGTCCCTGTGGATACGATACTCAACTCACCATTGTAATAAAACTTTACACCCTGCACTTGCAGTTTATATAATTCCATGAACAGTAGGAGGGATAAAGGTCATGAGTCGTGGGATATACTTTAGTTATCTTACTCATATGGATATTTGATGTGTTATGCTTGACATTTAGGAGTGTGTGGGAAGTAGTGAGGTAAAATAGCTTGAGGATTGCATGGGGATGTAATTGCTAATGTGTTTAGATACCTTTTAGTTTTATTGCATGGGCTCATAAAATTGGGATGTATAATAAAGATAATTGTACATAAGCCAACTAGGAAAAAAAATTTCTCGAATTTCTATCTAGAAGGTGACAGGATTCAAACAATATAGTGGAAGACATTTATAATTAAAGATTTTATTGTAAATGAATAAACTGTTGAATGCATGCTTATTTTATACCTCACATTTTTGTAGATATTTTAGTTACATATGGCTAAATATCCACTTACATCAATTATGGACAACAGTAAACTCACTGGTTCTAACTATGTCGACTGGTTGAGGAGTCTTCGGATTGTTCTCTAGTCCAAAAAGAGGACTTATGTCCTTGAGGAAGAGCTTGCAGAATATCACAAACAAGTTGAGGATGATCTGCAAGCTCGATGTTATATGATAGCATTAATGGAAAATAAGCAGTAAAGGCAACATGAGAATATGGCATATGATGTCGATATTCACCTTCATCTGAAGGAATTGTATGGTGAAATAATATGGTAAATGAGATATTAAATTTTAAAAGAGCTCTTTTAAGTCGTATGATAAAAGGCTTACCAGTCCAAGATCACGAGCAGAAGATGATAGGCCTTATCGAAAGGCTCGAATCCCTTAGAGCCATTATGGATAATAAGTTATATGTGGATCTTATCCTTTAGTATCTACAACCGTCATTTGATATCTTAGTGATCAACTTCAACTTTCATAAAATGGACACTAGCCTTGCTGATCAACATATTAAAGATAGTTGGATCTACTACAAAAAATGAGAAGCCTATCATGCTCGTACCTTCTTCATCCCAATCTAAGACTAAAAAGTTGAAGAAAGAGAAGAAAAAAGGTTCCTCGAATAAGGGCAAGGGCATGAAGACCTCGGGTGGAGTGAAAAAGGGTTCCAAAGATGAAGACAAGTGTTACTACTATGGCAACCCAAGGCAATGGAAGAGGAACTACGAGCAGTACCTTGCAAGTCGCTAGAAAAGTTTTGGTATATTCTATGTTGAAGTTAACCTTTTAGATAATAATGCTTCATAGGTATTAGATATATACTGTGGTGCTCATTTATGCAATGATTTGTAGGTGATGACAAGAAACAGGGTGTTGAGTAAAGGCGAGTGTGTCCTAAGGCTTAGGAATGGAGCAAAGGTTGTTGCATTAGCCATAAGAGCTGCTTGTTTAGCTTTAAGAGATAGTAGTAGTAGGATGGTTTTAAATAATTATCTTTACATTTTTGAACTAATAAAGAATATTATCTCTATTCTAGTTTTAGATAGAGAGGGTTTTTCTTTTAAAATAAAAGATGAAAACTATTCCATTTATTATTGTTTTTAGTTCATGTTGGAATGTTGACAAATGATTTATATACTGTCCAACCCCAAAACTCCATCTTGCATATTCAATGAAGTAACAAAAGAAATTTAGATGATAATAGTTCCACATCGTTGTGGCAAATTAGACTATGTCATATCGTTAAGAAGAGAATCCACAAGATGGCATACTTGCATAACCTTACGAACTTGCAAGAAATGCCAACTTGTGAATCCTTTCTTAAAGAAAAGATAACCAAGTTGCCATTTGTTGGATAAGTAGAGCGTGCTGCAAATCCTTTGGATTTGATCCATACAGATGTATGCAGGACACTAAGTGTTAGTGTTTGAGGAAACTACTATTATTTTATTACCTTTACCGATGATTACTCTTGGTATAGGTATGTGTATCTTTTAAGATATAAGTTTGAAGCTTTTGAAAGATTTAAAGGCTTTAGGCATGGAGCAGAGAAACAAACCGAGCAAAGTATTAAAACTCTTTGATCTAATCGAGGGGGCGAGTACTTAGGCTTAGAGTTTCTTGATTATCTAATGAAGAATGGAATTCTCTTGCAGTAGACTCAGCCTACTACTCCACAGTTGAATGGGGTTTTTGAGCGTAAGAACCAAACTTTGTTAGACATGGTTTAATCTATGATGATTTTCACTAAAATTTCTCTTTCATTCTGGGGCTATGCTCTATAATTGATGGCGTATCTATTAAATAGAGTTCCATTAAAGTCAGTACCCATAACACCATATGGGATATGGTGTGGTAGAACCCTATCTTACAAATACCTCAAGATATGGGGTTTCCTTACTTATGTGAAGTAGTAAGTAGGAGATAAGTTAGATGCGAGATCCACCTTATACAAGAAAGAAATCCATTAGATACTACTTCTACGTACTAGGTTTGTGCGATTTTGGAAAATGTATACATAACATAATTTAAAATTTCTCAAAAATATAATCAAACATCACACCACATATAATAAAATGAATTCCAAAACCTATTTTTGATTACCAGTTGTGCGTTTCTTAATACCTAGGGCATAAATGTTTCATAAACTTTTACCTTAATTTTCACTCTGATTGATGAAGATGCATGAAACAATTCAAACCATTCTCTCTCCACCAACTCCTTCATGAATCTTAATTCTATCCACGAACTGCATTTGTAAATCTTGATTCCGTACCCTCTTGTTGGAAACAGTTTGCTTCGAGTCCCAAGTGTTACCCCTCTAAGTGTATCCACACATTAGAGACTTTTACACCAATTGAATCCAAGCTAATAGATTCAAAAAGCTTATTCTACTCCAGAATATATGAAGTTCAATTCTTAATTCAACTAGTGAATAGAAGAATTGAACCTATGATCGAAAGGTGGAACCTTTTAATGGAGAAAATGAACCAAAGAAAAAGAAAAAGTAGGGCAGTTTTTTCTCTTTTGTGCTGGTCGATTTCTGTCTCTAGAATGCAACAACAATGGGCCATTATGGGGGGAATCCTTATATAGGAATCCTCCAATCCTAGTCCCACTAAGTTTCTAATTACTTCATTCCTTATTTATTTGTTTCTTTCCATCAAAGTCTAACAAGTTTAATTCTTATAATTAAACTTCCTAATGGGCCTCCTACGAGCCCTTTAGCTTGGGCTTGGTCTTTAGTTAATATAATTAAGTTCAATTAATTGATCCCATCAATTAAATAAGCCCAACTTAATGAATTTATTCAATCAATTAATTAATTGATTTCACTTGGGCTTTCTAATCATATTAGAACCTATTAAATAATTTTATTATTTAATATCCTAATTGAATTAATTGATCATATTAATTAACTAACTCGACCATATATAGGGCTCCTAATCATATTCGGTCCAATTAAATAATCACATTATTTAATCAAATAAATTAATTTAACTCATCAAATTATTTTATACCTTACTTAATTAATTGATCATATCAATTAATTAATTAGCTCCACATGGGCTCCCTAACCTTATTAGGTCTAATTAAATAATTATATTATTTTAATTAGATATATTGATTTAACTCTTTAAATCAATTTGAGCCCTAAATTAATTAATCTCCATTAATTAATTTGATCCAACCCTTGGATATATTCAAGCTAGAAGTGTATTCTTTTCAACTTAGTGTGTGACCCCTTAGGTTTACTTTAAACTAGTTGTGGGCTTATAACTCTTATGACTTAGTTGAATAACTTAATTGTTCTGAATAATTCAATTAATTAATTCAAAGAACCCACAAGTCATGGGAAGCACCTAACAGTGCATCATGACTTCTAGTCTTAGGTGAAGTGCTAACCTAATTTAATTATGAATATCATGCAAGTACGGTACTTTAATCAACTAATCTCCCAATTGAACCTAGGACATATATTATTAGTCAAAACCCAATAGCTCAATAGCTATGCATCTATTCCTAGTAGTTTGACTCAATGATGAATAATTAGAAAACTCCTCGTCTAATTTTCATCCAACCTTGATCAAGGATTTTGAAATCAAGTACAGTAGAATATATAGGAGATTCACCTATTCATCTAGATATGTGACATATCTTTTGTTATCCACTCATTAACCTTCATGCATGAAGATGTTACACCCAATGTAAAGCCCTTATGATTGTCTTGCAATCGGTAAATACATTAAAGTGCAATATATATTGCACAAGATTATCATGGTACCTTAAGTCCAATGACTAATTCTTGCACTATCGTAATGTAGAAATTCTCATTCGATAATAGAATATTTTAAATTAGAAATTTGCAAGCAGGTTCAGTGTACTTATTTCCCAACAAGCACCAACATATATTCACTAATGTCTCCACATTAATGCTCATGGAAATAGGCATTCTCCCTGCTTCATATGCGCAAGTCTCAATAGGATCATTGATGTCCCATCTAAATGATCCTTGACTTGACATTTTAAAACCATAACCTTGGAGGCATATTTCACAATCACCAACATATGTGCGACCACGACCTATAGATATGTGTGATCAAAGGACTTCATCTAATTCTTATGATGATTTAAGATGAAGATTACTATTTAATGATATAAATATGAATAAGATTGATTCCACAAGAGTATAAGGATGGCCAAATCAATTAGCTCGATGGGCACTACCATAACACTATGATGCTTTAGAATAAAATGTGTTTGTTTTGAGAAATGCCACATTCCTTGAGAAGTAGTTTTTATTAGATAGAAATGGTGAGGTCATAGAACTTGAAGAAATTCAAGAACTACTAAATATCCCACAAGAGGTAGTAGTGTCTGAACCACCCACAACTAACTCTTTAATGACACAGCCTCTTAGAAGATCCGAATGGATCTTAAGGCCACCTGAGAGGTATGGCCTTTTATTGAAAAATAATAAGGAGGAGCTTTCTTTCGATAGTGATCCGAGGAGCTATGGAGAACCAAAATCTAACATCGACTTGGGAAGATGGCAAGAGGCCATGCAATTCGAGATGGACTCTATGTACTCCAATAAGATATGGACCTTGGTTAACCCACCATAATGTATTATACCCATTAGCAGCAAATAGGTCTATAATCAAAATCTTGGAGTAGATGAGAGATAGTGAACTATAAGGTATAACTAATTGCAAAGGTTTATACTCAAAGATAAGGGATTGACTATAAGAAGAACTTCTCACCAGCAGCAATATTGAAATCTATTTGGATTTTGCTTGCCATCGGTGTATTATGACTATAAGATATGACAAATTGATATGAAGACTACCTTCCTTATTGGGAACATCGATGAAGGGATCTACATGAGGCAGCTATGGGGTTTCATATCTAGTGGGAGCAAGCAAAAGATTTACAAGCTCCAGATATCCATTTACAGAATCAAAGAAGCTTCCTGAAGCTAGAATATTAGATTCAGTGAGGTAATCAAATTATTTAGTTTTCTCAAGAATCTAGATGAACCTTGTGTGTACAAGAAGATTAGTGGAAGTACAATGACATTTATTGTTCTTTATGTTAATGATATCCTACTCATTGGAAAAAATGTAGGGATGTTACAGTCAATGAACGGTTGGCTGTCTACTCAATTTTCTATGAAGAATTTGGGAAAAACATCTTATATCTTAGGGATTAGAATCAATAGAGATGATCTAAAAGGTTGATCATACTATCCCAATCCACGTACAGAAATAAGATGCTAATAAGGTTTAGTATGGAAAAAATCTTACAGAGGATTCTTGCCCACGAGTTATAGAATCTCTCTTTTGAAGTCCATGTCCCAAAGACCCTAGAGGAAAGAGAAAGAATGACTTGCATACCATATGCATCATTTCATCGTAACCATGGACATGAAATTAAAGATGTGAAGTTCTGAAGAACGAAATTGAGGAATTGATATAGAACATGATATCTTGGTAGGTTTGTAGCTAATAACATACAAAGTCCCCAACCTCAACAAAGATATCCAAGAGAGCTTAGTCTAAACTTACCAAACCATTAGGGTGGAAGTTCAAGAGGGAGAGATAAACCACTACTGGTGGGAGTCATTGTCGTCATAGTAGGAGGATTGTCTGGAGTGAAAAGTCACTTAGCCAAAAAACTACATCTAAGGCAGCCTTAGATAGAAGGCCGTCAAGTAAAGAAACCTCAAATAGAGAAATCTATCACCTTTGTAGATGGTGATATGGATGGAATCCTTACCCTTCATCATAATCCTATGGTCATCAACCTAATCATAGCTAATTATGAGGTAAGAAGAATTTTGGTGGATAGTGGAAGCTCAAAAGATATTTTTTTTACAACACTTTTGAAAAAATAAGGATCAACGGAGAGCTGTGGAAGCCTATAAAAATCCACTTGTTGGCTTCATATGAGAGAGTCTGGAGCTAGAGGGAATAATCACTATCCCAGTCAAGGCCATAGACCAACCTCAACAAACCAAGGTCATGGTAGATTTTCTACTCATTAATGTACCCTCCACTTATAATGTTATCCTTAGACGACCAAGATTGAACATAATGAGGGCTATCATCTCAACATACCACATGCTATGCAGTTCCCTGCTGAGCATGGCATTAGATAAATTCAAGGAGATGGAATGGCAAGACAATGTTATGTCACTTCTTGCAAAGGAAAGACCAAGGCTTCACAAACATTGGCTACTGAAAGCTTGGAACCCCATGATCAAGGTGAGAAACTAGGAGAACTAGTAGAAGATCTCATTCATATTCAACTTTATGAAAGGAATGATGACATAATTATGAACATAATGTCTTTATTAATTGAAGACATTAGAACTAAGCTTGCTCAATTTTTTAAAGATAATGTTGATATGTTTGTATAAAGTCCATCAGATATACCAGACATTGATTTAAAGGTTATAGTCCATAGACTTAACGTGGACCCTAACTTTAAACCTATCAGATAAAAGAAAAAGAGTTTTGCAAGAATCTAATCCATGAATGAAGAAATTGACAAACTCCTTGAAGCTGATTAAGTGAGAGAGGTTGATAATTCTAACTGGTTATCAAATGTTGTCCTCGTTCATAACCCTAATGGCAACTGCAGAATGTGTGTGGATTACATGGACTTGAACCAAGCATGTCTAAAGGATTGCTTTCCTCTCCCAAGGATTGACCATCTAGTGGATGCCATTGGCAGGATGTGAACTTTTTAGGGATACCACCAAATAAGAATATATCTTGATGACAAGGACAAGACATTGTTTATGTTGGGTTCGCTATAACCTATGGGGTAACCATAAAAAAATTATTTTTTTTAAAACAAGCGTATAATAACATTTATTACCTTACCCCTAGTTTTGCAACGATTCTAACGATGGACGTTATTAACAGTTTAATAAATAGAATATAAATTAAGACAATGATGTAATTCGTTACCTCTTTTGAGCTCTTCAATTTAGAAGCTAGGCTTGAGGCAATCAATTGCTGGATTGTTGCGAATCTTTCACCAAGGAATTCATGCATTCTCCCTCTAAAGAAGTCCACATCTTGGACTAGAATAACCGAAAATAAAAAAACTTGCTAGTGTTCTTTGTTTTCTTTTTCAAGCCTAAAAAAAGTGAAAACTAATCTTTAATCCAACTAATGGAATCAAAGATTAAGTGTTTGTAATTATTGTTCTTAATCCCTAGTGGAACAAGAACAATATACTTGTATATTGAAGAATAAAAGAGAGAAGAATAAAGAAGAAGAAAGCATTTTTTTTCTTTTGTTTTGCTAGTGGCCAAATTTGGAGAGTGTAGGGTGTATGCGATTTTGTCTTCAATCTTTTATTTGTATTGTGGCTAAAAAAATTAGGTCAAACCTAATATTAGCCTTACATGTTGATTTGATTGTTTAGAAAGTCAAACTTTCATAACAAATCAAATCCATATCAATCCCAAATCCCTCATCCCTTTTCTCCTAATGGCCGAAATGTTGGGTTCCCGTGATCTATGGGTATGTGCAGTGGAAAAATAAAATTTTAAAATAAAGCATGCTATAACAGTTACAGCAGTACCCTAGATCCGATGCAATTTTTAACAATCTCACAATTTCCAATGGTTTAATAAAAATTAAAGTAGTTTTGATTTATATCTTTATGCACTCCAATTGTTGTAGGGTTTAAAGCAATCGATTGCTAGCCTTTCTGAATTCTGATTTATAGAGATCCAAATGTCTCCCCTCTAAAGAAGTCCATACGTAGAGCAAGAACACATAATTTGAATTCCGCTAGCAATCCAGATTCTTTTACTAAATTAGATTTTGAGTGAATATAGTGAATATTAATTCTTACTATCAACTAGTGATAAAAGAATTAATATTTTGACAAGGGATGGAATTTTGGTCGGATAAAGAATGGAAAAAGAAAAATAAATTTTCTCCTTATTATTTCTATGATGGCCAAAAATTTGAGGGCTTCTCTAGCCTCAAATTTTCGGTCCCCTCACTTGTATAGTGGGACTCAAAAATTCTAAGAGTCCCACTCTTGGTAATTTTTATCTCCATTTAATTGGGTGGAAGAATTTTGGTTGATTTCAAATCTCCCAAAAATTCTACCTTTATCTCTTACCTCCTATCTCCCAAAAATATTTAAAGTCTTCCAAGAATTTTAAATTTTTGAGTTTCCATACTTTTCAACAACCTACGTAGGCCTCTCCTAATAGGCCTCATTAAATTGGGCTTTGGACTTAAAATAAATTTTATAATTAATCCAATTAATTATTTTAGTCTAAACTTAATTGATTAATTCCATCTAGCCCACCTAATCAAATTGAGCCTAATGAAATAATCCAATTATTCAATTGAGCAAATTAATTTAACAACTAAATTAACTTATGGTCTACTCAATTAATTTGATCCAATTAAATAATTATTTCATTCAAGTTCAGGACACATGAACCAAAAGTTGGAATATTCGGAAACGTAGTGGTTGTGTTTTAATTTTAGATTTAGAACGGGCAATGACTTAAAAGTTGTCACATATTAGTTCTTTCAAAAATGTTTTAACTAAAAATAGAAGTTGGGCATGTGTATTGCAATCAGGGGACAAGCATTTCATGGTATGGTCATTATTGAATGGATGGTAAGATGACAAAGTTTGTTGCCTTCCAAAGTTAATTTCATCAATCTTTGGAGTCACAATTGTTTAGGACTCTTAGGCGTGCTGCCTATCCACTGGTATTTACTTTTAAACTTTTAAACCAAGTTTCATCAATCTAATTTGGAGTTCATTGATCGCAAATTTAGAGATATGAGACTATCTGCTAGCTCTTGTGTATTGCATGTGAGACAAACTATTCATGTGTTTGTATCAAAGTATCTTATCTTCTGAAGTTATTCTTTTGCTAGCATGCAGGGCAGTGTGTAATTTGACATGCATCCTTTAGATGGTGTCATAATTATTAAGTGAGAGAGATTAATTTAAGTCTCAATTAATTAATCTCGATTAATTAATTGGATCCAACTTCTTGGATCAATTCCTAAGTTAGAAATATTCTATCTCAAATTATGTGCGACCCTTTAGGTTCACAACTAAACTAGTAGTGGGCTTACAACATTTGCAACTTATGAATAATAATTATTCTGATTAACTAATTCAATTAATTAATCCGTTTGAAATTAACTCCTTAATTCAAGAATCTCACAAGTTATGAGAAACACCTAGGAAGTATATCATGACTACTTAGACTTAGGTGAAATAGCGAGTGAACCTATTTCAATTATGAGTATTATACATGTAAGATCTTCCATCAACTAATCTCGTGATTGAGTCTAGGACATGGATTAACAGTCGAAACCCTAATTGCTCAATACCTGTGATTCCATTTTAAGTTTCAATGACTCATGACAAATCGTTAGAAAACCCCAGTCTAACATTTATCCCGCCTTGACTAAGGACTTCTAAATCATGAACTTTGAAAATATAGGAGATTCAATTATTCTGCCAGACAAGTGACGGATCCTTTGTTGGTTGTCATTAAGCTCCGTATATGTTAATGCAATATCCAACGTACCCCCTTTGTAATTGTCAGTCAATCAGAAGATATATCAAAATGAAACATGATATGCACAAGGCTACCATAGTGCCTCAAGTCTAAAAACTAATCGTGTACTATCGTAACATGGAAATTCTTTTTTCGACAAACAACATTTTCAATTAAGAATTTTTAGTAGGCCTATTCATTATACTTTTTCTCTGATAGGTACTCGCATATACTAGCATCACTACGTTAGTATCCATAGAGCGAGACATTCTTCTCATGTGAGCATGCATCGTATGTGCGAGTCTATAGGGCTATTCGATATCTCATATCAAAAATCCCTCAACTCGAAACTAATTTAAGACCAAAGTCATAGAAGCATATTTCATGATCACCATCAAATGTATGACCATGCCCCATAGCTAAGTTTGATCTAGGGACTTTATCTAATTACTATATGTAATTAAAGATAAGTAAATTTGCCTATTTTATTAATATGATTTGGAAAATATTGTTTTTATAAATACAAGAGTATAAAAGATGTCCAATCTAATTGGCGTGTTGGGCACTACTCTAAAACAAAAATATGGCTTAACATGGCCACAAGTTTTCGGCCCTTCTCTCCTCAAGATTCATTGAACCTATCCCATAAATTCAAGCTTGATATCTTATATCAATTAAATAAGAAAAATCATTTTTTATTTAATTTAATTCTTCTAATATTCTAAGTGGGCTTCTACTAATGAGTCATTTTTAAGTTGGGCTTGAACTTCATAAAATACATTAACTAATTTGATTAATTAATTAACCCAAGTTTAATTAATAGATCCAATTAATTAAATAATTCACTCCAAATTAGATTCTCAATCGTATTAGGTCCAATTAAATAATCTTATAATTTAATTGAATAATTAATTCAACTAATTTAAATTAATTTAATCCAATTAAAATTATAACTAACTCTTTAGATTAATTTTAGATTAGATATTATTCATTCCAAATTATGTGTGACCATTTAGGGTCACTACTAAGCTAGTAGTGGCTTGTAATATTTGCAACTTATGAATAATAATTATTTCGATTAATTAATCAGCTTAGAGTTAATTCTTTAAATCCAAGAACCACACTATCCATGAAAACATCTAGCAAGTAATAATGGCAAACTAGTTAATCAGCTTGGAGTTAATTCTTTAATTAATCAACTTCCGTCAACTAATTTTTCAATTGAATCTAGGGTATGGATAAAAGTCAAAATCCTAATCGACTCAATAACTATGATTTAATTTCAAGTTTCAGTAACCTTTGATGAATCATCATAATCCCTTTTCTGACATTCATCATACCTTGACCAAGGATTTTAGAGTCACAAATTATGAAAACATAGGAGATTCACTTGTTCTACTAGACAAGTGACGAATCCTTTATTAACCACTCGTTAATCTCCATATGTGTAGATGTAATACCCAATATAATCCCTTTGTGATTGTCAGGCAATCAAAGAATGCATCAAAGTAAGACATGACACGTACAAGATTATTGTGGTGTCTCAAGTCAAATGACTAGTCACGCACTATCGTAACATAGAGATTCTTAATTCTACAAATAAATTTTCCAATTAAGAATTTTTGGCAGGTTAGTTTAGTGTACTTGTTCTCTACAAACACCCACATATATATACTTGCGTCACTACAATAATGCCTATAGAATGAGACATCCTCGTCTTACGAGAATGCATCATATGCGCAATTCTTATTAGGATATTTGATGTCCCAGCTCTACAAGCCCTTGAATTAGAACTTATTAAGACCAAAGCCTTAAAGACATGTTTCATGATCCCCATTATATGCACGACCATGCCTTATATCTAAATTTGGTCTAAGAATTTTATCTAATGTGCAGAAAGAAAATACAAGATATAAGATAAAGAAAGTGCCTTTTATTAATATAATTCCCAATAAGATTGTCTTACAAAAGAAAAGAGTATAATACACCTAATTTAATTGGGGGCACCGAGCATTCTACTCTAACAGTTTATCACTGAGAGAGGATTATATCAATACAAATTCATACCCTTTAGTTCAAAACATATAGTGGCGACCAATAAGAGGCTTGTCAACAAGACCTTCAAAGGTCAAATTGGGCAAAATATAGAAGTATACATAGAAAACATATTAGTGAAAATTAACGGGATGATTGTCTTATAGCTGACCTAAATGAAGTATTTGTAGCCTTTGTAGTAACCTCTGGAAGTTACTTGGCTATAAGGTCACCCAACAAAGGGATCAAAGCTAATCCAAATAAAATCAAAGGCTTACCAAATAAATGGTGGTCCTTAATCATTTTTTATCCAAGTTAGTCGAGAAGAGTCTTCCTTTTTTTTTTTGGATTCTAATGAATACATAGATTTTTTTATGGATAGAAGAATGTCACAAGGCTTTCGAGGACCTAAAATCATACTTAGGTTCTTCACCACTCTTGACAAAGCCTTAGCAAGAAGAGATGCTTTACCTCTATGTTAGAGTCTTAGATGTAGTGATATGCATAGTATTAATCAGAGAGAAAGAGAATCGGAGAGAAAAAGGGGTCCAAAAGCTAATCTACTATGTAAACTAAGTTGTTAGGGGTACTAAAATATGCTACCCAAAGTTGGAAAAATTGGAATTCATAGTGGTGATATCAACTTATAAGTTGACCTTACTTTCAAGAACATACCTTAATATTGCGCACTAACCAACCTTTGAAACAAATCCTACAAAAGCTAAAGACATCATAAAGATTGGTTAAGTGGTCTGTTGAACTCAGTGAATTTGATTTTTAATACCAACCTTGACCAACTATAAAGGCTCAAGTCTAGGCTAATTTTATTGTAGAATGCATTGCCAAAGATGAAGAAGTTAGAACCTTAGCACCAAAGGTTGAGATAGACCCTAGTAGATAGACCAAAGATAGTCTTTAGACCTTCTACATTGATGGCTCATCAAACTTAGGGCAAATAGTGTTGGTCTAACGTTGACTAGCCTCAAGGGCATAATTTTTAAATACGGCTTAAAGTTTAATTTCAAATCATCAAATAACTAGGTTGAGTGTGAAGCTTTGACTATAGGGTTAGAGATAGTGTTATAAGTTGGAATGAAATATGTGGAATCCTACAGTAACTCTCAGTTAGTGGTTCATCAAGTCAAAGGGGATTATGTGGCTAAGGATCTCATAATGGCCAAGTACCTTGAGAAGGATAATAGTCTGATAACTTAGCTTAAATAATTTGAGATACATCACATACTCGTATGGAGAATACCAAGGCTAATGCATTACACACAACTTTACCTTATCATGAACTTATCCAGAGAGTACCAATAGAGGTCCTCCCCCATCGTAGTATAGAAGAAGGCCAAGTTTTGAGCTTGCACAAGAGTCTAATTAGATAGATCCTACCAAAGATTATTTAAAAGATGGAAAATTACATGAGGACAAACAAGAGGAAAGAGGATCACATATAGCTCAACTTGATATACTCTAGGATAAAGGATACACCTCACAAGTCTTTCATGGAAAAATGTTTAGACAACTAAGTGCTCATTGACTACAACATCCCAACATCATTCCCAATTAGTAGGATATCATCAACGTAGAGCACAACAAACGCAACTACTCTCCCGCTAACCTTCTTGTAGACACATGGTTCATCTGGGTTCTTATGAAAATCAAACATTTTGATTGTTTCATCTGATCGGATGTCCAACTCCTCAAAGCTTATTTAAGTTAATAAATATATTTCTGAAGCTTGCAAACCTGTTACTTGCTCCTATTGTATATGAAGCCTTCTAAATGTTTCATATAGATCTCTTTCTTAATGTTTCCATTAAGAAATACGGTCTTCATATCTATCTACCATATTTATAGTCATAATATGCAGATCTAGCCAGCAAAATCCAGATAGACTTAAGCATCGCCATTGGTGAAAAGATTTCCTCATAATTAATCCATTGCTTCTGAGTATAACCTTTTACAACTAGACATGTTGTGCTTTATAGGTTGCTACCTTTCCATTTACTCCAAGCTTCCGCTTGTAGACCCATTTGTAGCTAATGGGAATAGTTTCTCGTGGTGGGTCCACTAAGGTCCATATCTTGTTGGAGTATATGGAGTCCATCTCAAATTGAATGGCTTGTTGCCACTTCTACGAGTCAATGTCAGACATCACATCTCCATAGCTTCTTGGATCATTATCCAAGGAGAGTCCCTCTTCTTTGTTCTCTAACCAAAAATCCATACCTCTCCAGTATCTTTGAGACCCTTTCGGATCTTTGAAAGTTGTGCCTTAAAGGGCCCAACATCAGCCGGTGTGTCATCTACTGCAACAGTTGGGATGTTTTGTGGTTCTTGAACTTCTTTAAGTTCCACAACTTTGCTACTTCTCTCTGATAGAAATTCTTCTTCAAAGAAGGTGGCATTCCTCAAAACAAGCACATTTTATTTTGTAGTGTTGTAGAAATAGTTTTCAATAGACTCTTTCGGATACCCCCAAAAACTTGCATAAGCTGGATTTCATATCCAACTTATCTCCTATTTGCTACTTTATGTAAGCAACACACCTATGCCCTAAGATATTTATAGGAAGGTGTCTTACCATACTATATCTCATATGGTATTTTGGGCACGACTTTAGATGGCACCCTTTTTAATAGGTATGCAGCCATTTTCAAGGCATAACCCCAAAATAAAAGAGGTAATGAAGTGAAACTCACCATAGATCGAACCATGTCCAACAAGGTTTGATTTCTGTGCTCCGCAACTCCATTAAGTTGAGAAGTGGCAGGAGTTGTCCATTGTGAGAGAATCTCATTCTCTCTTATATAATCTAAAAACTTTCTGCTCAGTACTCACCTCATTTATCAAATCAAAAAGTCTTTATACTTAAGCCAGTTTGTTTTTCTACTTCACTTTTGAATTCTTTGAACTTTTCAAAAACTTCAAACTTGTACCTTAAAAGGTATACATAACCATACCTAGAGAAGTCATCAATAAAGGTTAAGAAGTAGTTATAGTTCCCTTGGGCACTAACACTTAATGACCTATATATATCTGTATAGATCAAATCCAATAGATGTTTGGCTCGCTCCATTGTCCAACAAGTGGAGATTTGGTCATTTTTTCTTTAAAGCAAGACCACATATTGGTAGTTCTTGCTCGTCCTTTAGATCAAGTAATTGTCCCAACTTGTTAAATCTTGTCTTAAAAATATGCCCTAATCTTGCGTGTCATAGGCTCATAGAGCTATGATTATCTAATTTTCTTTCATTTTGTTTGAATTGTGAGAATAGGATTATAGGGAGTAATGGTATATAAGCAATTCGTCAAAGAACCTGAATAGATAAAATTAGAACATTCAAAAATGGAATAATTTCCATTCTCTATGGTAACTTTGAAATATTCTCTATCCAAAACCATAATAGAGACAATGATCTTAATAATATCCTGAACATAAAGACAATTGTCTAAAACTATTATCGAACCATCCTCAAAAGCTAGATTAACAATCCTATAGCTAGTACAACAACCCTTACTCCATTCCCCATCCTAAGTACGCCTCTCCTCTATCCAGCTTACTACTTCTTGTCATTATCTGTAAATCATTAGAAATATGTGAGCCACAACCGGTATCTAATACCCAAGAAGCATCGTTAACATATATAAGTTAACTTCAACAAAATAGATACATAAACTCTTCAGGCTTGCAAGATACTTCTTGCAGTTCCTCTTCTAGTGTCCTAGTTTGTTGCAGTAATCACACTTGTCATTGGCTCGGGAAGAAACCTTCTTGACATCGCCCTTAGCCTTCACCTTGTTGGCTTTGGAGGAACCCTTTCATTTCCTCTTTCCTCTCTTGGGCTTTGCAGCATTTGATCAAAAAGAGGACCCAACAAGCATAACTGGTTTGTCCTTTTTCATGGTGGACTCAACCATCTTTAACATGTTTACAAGCTCAGGGAGACTAGTCTCCATTTTGTGCATGTTAAAGTTGATAATAAAGGTGTCAAATGAGAAGGTAGAGATTGCAGTAGAAGATCCGTATAGAGTTCGTTCTCTATAACGACTATAAGGATGCAAGCTTTTCAATGAGGGCTATCATCTTCAATCCATGGTCATGGACTGAAGAACCCTCAGTCATACGATATTTGAAAAAGATCTTTTGAGATCTGATATCTCATCTGCCTAGTACGTTCACCATACAACTATTAAAGATAGATGATCCCATAAACAGTATCTTAATCATCGTTCTGCCTCTACAGCTTATTTGACATTGATGCCAACATGTAGCATCGAGCCTACAAATTATCATCAACAAGACGTAGATAATCTGCATAAGCCTCTGAAGTAACATCCTTCGATAGAATCGAATGAGGTGTTATATCAAGGACATCACATGCCCTTTTCTCAGATTGAAGGATTATCCTAAGGTTTCTTAGCCAATCAATAAAGTTAGGCCCAGTTGATTTATTTTGCCCAAGGATTATTGCTAGTAGATTCTTTACCATTTTAGTAGAAATATCTACAAAATCTAAACGAAGCAGAAAATGAGTAAACTAAGGGAAAATCATATTTATTTAATATAAGATCTATAATACTAAATATCTCTCACTATTTTCTTCGAATTTCAACACCCCTAAAGGTAGTTCGGGAAATCTAATTTCCTAGTGGGCTTAAAGTCCAATGGAATATTTCACACCCCAACTTTATTAGCCTATGAAATATTTCTTTTAGTGGTCAACTCTTTGATGATTATATCACTGTACAACTCTCAAGTTTGTTTTGCCTTACCTCTTCTTATATGCCCCAATTTTATAAGCTCATATGGTACTAAGTGTCAAATAACACTCATTAAATATTCGTGTAGTTGGAGCATCAAGATATCCACGATTCATGACCAACATAATAATAAGTCCATCCTATTAGCATCTCTATACTTGGTAAACATCACAACTTTCCAACACAAAACCACCCCACGACTCATGGCCAGTGATTAAAGGTGGTAGCATCATCATGTCTCTACCTTTGATAGTAAG
Source organism: Paulownia fortunei (assembly GCA_019321725.1). Classification (NCBI taxonomy): domain Eukaryota; kingdom Viridiplantae; phylum Streptophyta; class Magnoliopsida; order Lamiales; family Paulowniaceae; genus Paulownia; species Paulownia fortunei. Next base: position 12,475,365 of record CM033111.1, on the reverse strand, counting down.
CATAGAAGATAGTCCTACCTAACTTGTCAATTTTTGTTTGAAATCGAAAAATTCTCATTAAGTTTCAAAAACTTAGGGGTTTTTAATTTTTCAAGACCTCATCAATTAAATTACTAAGAGGGTTATTTAATGATTATCATCATATGTGCACAAGTAAAAATATTAAATAAAGTTTAACATGTATTCTGTGCAAAAAATAATGGGATGATCTAAGGGTAGAATTATAAAGAATTATTTTATTTTATTTTATTTTGTACCCATACATTTATGGGTCTTGAATCTCATATTCTATTACATTTGCATTTAATATTCCATACAAATATGGGCTTTTAGGCTTTGAATGTCCTCCATTTACAAAATTAAAATAGAAACATCACTTTTATTCTATTCTCTTTGCAATAATTTAAATGCAATACAAAATTAGAATAAAAGACTCGCAGGCCCCCAAAAAGCCAAGAGATAATTAAAACATCAAATCACATTGGTCATAGGCCCTTGATCATCCCTAAATAAACATTCATCACATGACTTTTAAAATAAATAAATTTACCAAGTTGTTAAATAATGCATTTTCAAAACTTGGATATAATTTCCTATTTTAGGAAAAATAATTTTTAGCATTTTAAAAGTAACAATTAAATCAAGATCAATAAAATAAAATATTTACTAAAATTACATGTAAACGGATTGCCCGATAGTACATCGTGCGACCAAACGTTAAATTATCATCGAGTTGCACACGTACTGCGGGGCCAGAACCAGCCTCTGCACGCAGCAGCTGGTGTGCGAGCAACCCTTACCTGTGCATGCAGTAGTACCCATGTTGCACACGTAGCAGCACACACGAACGATAGTCGCCCATGTTGGTGCTTCCTCGTAGCACACATCGTATGCCTAGGTTGTGCTTTTACATCAATATTTTAATAAATTTATTTTTTTAAAGCAATTAATAAAATCAATTATGTCCAAAAACTAAAAATACAAAAGCAACAAAAATATATCCATCATATAAACATCAAAACTGAATTACACCAACTATTGATAACGCGAATTGTGGCTCTAATATCACTATTGGGTATGTATAACTTAGGGGATAAGGGTAATGAAAAATTAAAATTTTTGAAACAAGCATATAGTAGCATTTATTGCATTTTCCCCAGTTTCACAACGATTCTAATGATTGGCGTTAATAACAATTTAATAAACAGAATATAAATTAAGATAGTGATGTAATTCGTTACCCTTTTTGAACTCTTTGATTTAGAAGCTAGGCTTGAGGTAATCAATTGTCGGATTGTTGCAAATCTTTCACTAAGGAGTCCATGCATCCTTCCTCTAAAGAAGTCCATATCTTGGACTAGAATAACTGAAAACAAAAAAACTTGCTAGTGTTCCTTGTATTCTTTTTCAAGCCTTAAAAGAGTGAACACTAATCTTTAATCCAACTAATGGAATAAAAGATTAAGTGTTTGTAGTTATTTTTCTTAATCTAACTAGTGGAATAAGAAAAATATACTTAGATATTGAAGAACAAAAGAGAGAAGAAGAAAGGAGAAAAACCATTTTTTTTTTCTTTTTCTTTTGCTAGTGGCCGAATTTTGAGAGTATAGGTTGTGAGGGGTTTTATCTTCAATCTTCTATTTGTATGGTGGCTACAAAAATTAGGTTAAACCTAATATTAGCCTCACATGTTGATTTGGTTGTTTGAAAAATCTAACTTTCCTAACAAACCAAATCCACATCTAAATTCCCTCATCCCTCTTCTCCTATTGGCCGAAAATATGGCCTAAATTAGCCACAAATTTTCAGCCCCTTCTCTCTTCCTGATTCGTTGAACCTATCCCATAAATTCAACCTTGATATCTAACATCGATAAAATAAGAAAAACTAATTTCTCTATTTAATTTATTTCTTTTAATATTCCATGTGGGCTTCTACAAATGAGCCATTTTTAAGTTGGGCTTGAACTTCATCAAGCACATTGATTAATCCAATTACTTAATTAGCCAAGTTTAATTAATTGATCCAATCAGTTAGTTAATTCACTCCAAATTGGATTCTCAATTTTATTAGGTTCTATTAAATATTCCTATTATTTAATTGGATAATTACTTCAACTAATTTGAACTAATTAATCCTTATTTAAGACCAAAGCCTTAGAGCATGTTCCATGATCGACATCATATGTGTAACCATGTCTCATAGCTAAATTTGGTCTAAAACTTTATCTTATGTGCATTTTCTTTGCAAAACGAAAATACAAGACATAAGATAAATAAAGTATATTTTTATTAATATGATTCTCAATAAGATTGTCTTACAAAAAAAAAAGTACAATACACCCAATCTAATTACGGCGCTATGCATCCTACTCTAACAGTTTATCACTGAGAGAGAGGATATATTGATATATAGTCATGCCCTTTAGTTTAAAGAATGCAGGGGCGACCTATAAGAGGCCGTTCAACAAGATCTTCAAAGTTAGGTTGATCATATAACTGAGACCTCTATGAAGCATTTGTACCCTTTGGAGTAACCTCTGGAAGTTACTTGGGTATAAGGTCACCCAACAAAGGATCAAAGCCAATCTAGAGAAAATCAAAGTATTGATAGAGATGAGTCCTTCTTAAATAGTTAGAGAAGTTTGAAAACTTACCAAATGATTGGTGGTCCTTAGTCGTTTTTTATCCAAGTCAGCAGAGAAGAGTTTTTATATTTTTTTGGATTCTAATAAATGTATAGAATTTTTCATGGACAAGAGTGTCACAGGGCTTTCGAGGACCTAAAATCTTACTTGGGTTCTTCACCACTCTTGACAAAGCCTCGACAAAAAGAGATGGTTTGCCTCTACATTAAAGTGTTAGATGCAGTGATATGCTCAATATTAATTAGAGAGAAAAAGGGGTCCAAGAGTTAATCTACTATGTAAACTGAGAAATATGCTAACCAAAGCTGGAAAAATTAAAATTCATAGTGGTGGTATCAACTCATAAGTTGAGACCTTATTTTCAAGAACATACCATAATACTGCTCACTAACCAACCTTTGAAACAAATCCTACAAAAGCTAAAGACAACATAAAGATTGCCTAAGTGGTCTATTGAGCTTAGTGAATTTGATTTTTAATACCAACCTTGACCAGCTATAAGGCTCAAATTTGAGCTGATTTTATAGTATAATGCACTGCCAAGGATGAAAAAGTTAGAACGTTAGCACCAGATATTGAGCTAGACCTGATAAGTGCATATTTTGACATATTTTTGTATCAAATCCTTTACACTTTTCTTATTTTACTCTTGTTAATATTATTATTTTATTAATATTTTGTGTTAGGGAATAAATGGAAGCATGTTTCTAGACTTATGCAGTTTTTGTAATTTGAGTATAACTTTATGATCAAAAATCCTATAGACCTGAAGCTTCTTTCATTTGAAAACCAAGAGATAGAGGTACAACTTTTATGTTGGAAGATCAGTCTAATTTAGTCTTTATTATGGCAGAAAAGTCATCCAAGTAGTTGTAAAAAATGGATCACCAAAATTCGGATCAGAGTTCAGCCCAGTATTGACTTATTTTCCCAATTGGGTTATATCTATTGAGGACAAATTTATTTTGAGCTGAAATTCATATATATTATAAAAAAAAGGTAAATAAACAAGTTTATTGAATACAAGATAGTGAGAAAATTTGTCAAAATAGTAAAAACATAGGCTGCAATTTGCTACTGCTGTTAAAGGACGATTGATGGATGACTTGGTAATTTGACCATATCTCCTTCATCCGACCGCCAAATTTAACAAAAAATATATCAAAATATATCAAAACTGAAAGGTCTACAAATTTTATTCTTTACACATTTTCAAAATCTAGATATATCTAACCGAACAATGTAATTTAATTCAATAGGTGAGAACTTGATGTAACAACTTACCAACTCTTGGCAACTAGCATACCACTTGATTAACCCCTCCATTATTTGTTTGGCCTCTAACTTACTCCAAGTACTATAAATAGGTCATGTATTAAACTTGCAAGAGAGGGGGGGTAGAGGGTTTCTTTAGGCTAGGTTTTCTAGTTTGTATGTTTTCTAGTATTGTAAGTTTTTAATAATAATAGAAATGCATTATCTAATTTCTCTTATATTTTTAGTTTTTGCTACTTTTATTATGTCTTTCTAAATTTCATTTTGTTGAGGAAAAAGGGTGAACCTCTTGATGGATGAAGAGGAATGGTTATAAGGGTAGAAAATATTTAAGTATGTTGTATTATTATTTTTATTTTTGATTTAAACCCTACTTGTTGCAAAGAGCCATGTTTATGGGCTGGGGGATGACCAAAATTGATGTTTTGGTGTTATAATCAAGTGCAATATGGTTTAGAATGATTTTATGCAATTAGTCAACCAACCAATCAAATTGCAATATATTTCAAGCAAATATTTAGACAAATAATCACTTTAGAATGTAACAAGTATGAAGAAATACAAATAATTCATTTCATGGTCATTCAACACATTAATCTTTATTAACTGAGATACAACTGCTAATGTGAAACCTTGATTTATTATTGACGAAAGTGTGCATAAATGCTTGATCCCATAAATAAGTGTTGGCGTTAAGAGATAATTTGCAATAATAAGACAATATCATAATTACTTTATTACACGAGTTATTTGATAATATCTTCTCATTGAAAACTTCATTATGTATGGATTCCAATTGGCAATTAATAGAGGTAAAAAGAATAAATAACCATTTCTTTATCCAAAATTCAAGAATGGATCCCTAATCCTTAGTATTTTTATTACTTCGATTTTTTTTTAGTTACAACATAGATTAATTGTTCATATATTTTAATTCACATAAACTCCATCGTTTTAGAAATATAAACTTAAATTCTTCAAACAACTTCCCTGTGGATCGACCTCGAACTTACGAGAAATTCATTACTTAATACAACTTGCACTTGGGTTTGCAACTTTAAAGTTGTAGCAAGTTTTTGGCGCCGTTGCTGAGGAAGGCAAGGTAAGTATTCAGGTTTGTTAATATTTTTTTCTTTGTAAATATAGTTTGTTTATTGTTTCTATGGATATATGGTTATATGGTATAATAGTCATAATTCTCGATGTTTAGTTAGAAATAATTTTGAAACTTTGTTTGAATCATCTCCACACACTTCCACCATGGTTGAAAATAAAAGTATTCAGGATGAAAATGAGAATCAACAGGTGCATATCATGCGTTATTACTTGCAACCTCCTCGAAATTCTTCTCCTTCTTATTTCATTTTTCCTCTGAATATAAATAATTTTCGATTCAAGTCAGGTATGATCCCTTTACTTTCTAATTTCCATGGTTTAGACTCTGAAAGCCCTTACTTGCATTTAAAAGAATTTGATGAAGTATGTGCCACTTTAGATGATCAAACTTGTACAAATGAGATTGTTAAACTCAAATTATTTTCTTTTTCTTTAAAAGATAAAGCAAAAAATTGGCTTAATTCTTTAAAACCCAAGTCAGTTGGCACTTGGCAAGAAATGCAAGCTGAATTTTTGAAAAAATTCGTTCAAACTCATAAAACTAATGCATTGAAAAGATAAATTTAATTTTTTTCTCAAAATTCTAATGAAGCTTTCTTTCAGTGTTGGAAAAGATTTAAAAATTTATTAAATTCATGCCACATCATGGTTTTGAAAAATGGTGCTTAATTAATTTCTTTTATGAAGGTTTAACTCCTGAAATAAAATAATTTGTTGAAACAATCTGTAATGGTGAGTTTTTTGATAAAGAACCTAATGAAACCCTAGAATATCTAGATTATTTGGCAAAAAACTCTCAATTATGGCATAGTGTTAATTATTCCGAAAGTTCTATTAGATCTAATCTTGCTAATAGTACTAAAAGAAAATATTACATTAGCCAATAAGATAATTTAAATGCTAGGCTTGCTAGTTTAATAAGAAAAGTTGAAGCCGTGGAACTTAAAAAAGTAAAGGAAATCAAATATGTACAAGAGGAAGAAGTTTGTAGTAATTATGAACTTTTGGGGCACTCCACCAATGAATGCCCAAACATTCTAGTACAAGCAAATTTTATGAATACATTCAAAAAACCTTTTCATTCTCCATATTCTGAAACTTACAATCTACAATAGAGAAATCAATCCAATTTTAGTTGGCGAGATGATAATCGTGTCCAACCATCCAAACTTTCATTTTTATCCAGCTCTACATACAAAATCCCTTGAGGAGACTTTGCAAGCATTTATACATGAACAAACAAACATCAATAATCAGACTTCACAAGCTATCAATGACATTAGAAACATACTTTCAACACTGACAGCTTCTTTGCGTACTCATGAAAAAAGTAAATTTCCTGTTCAACCTCAACCTAATCCTTCCATTCAATGTCATATTTCTTCTTCAGGTGAAAATGCAGTCAATGAGGCTAATTCAGTTACAACTCTTCAGAATGGAAAAGTTATTGACAAGACTATTCATCCCAAGAAGAAAGTTTCTAATCCACATCCAGAAATGAAAAATGGAAATAGTATTGACGATGAAGGTAAGTTTGAAGAAGGTAAGTATGAAAATGAAGAAAAAGAAAAATATTTACCTCCCACACCTTTTCCTCAAAGATTGCAAGCAACTTAGAAATTGAACTCAAATGCTGAAATTTTTGAAATTTTTAAACAAGTGAAGATTAATATTTCATTGTTGGATGCGATCAAGCAAGTTCCATCTTATGCCAAATTTTTGAAAGATTTGTGTACAATCAAAATAAAACATTATGTACAAAAGAAGACTTTTTTAACTGAAAGTGTTAGTTCAATCATTCAACAATTTACTCCACCCAAGTACAAAGATTTAGGTTGTCCAACTATTTTATGTAACATAGAAAACAGTAGAATAGAGCGTGTTTTGCTTGATCTTGGTGCTAGTGTAAATCTTCTACCTTTCTCAGTTTATGAACAATTAGGTTTGAGAGAACTTAAAATAACTTATGTTGTACTCCAACTAGCTGACCATTCCATTAAAGTTCCAAAGGGAATAGTGGAAGATGTGTTGGTACAAATTGATAAGTTTTACTTTTCAGTTGATTTCATTATTTTGGACACAGAGCCTGTTGCACAAACACATACACAAATTCCTATCATTTTGAGTCGTCCTTTTCTTGCAACTTCAAATGCTTTGATCAATTGTAGGAATGGTATTTTAAAGTTATCATTTGAAAATATGACTTTGGAACTAAATGTGTTTAATGTTTGTATGCAACCTGCAGAAGATGTCGAAATAGAGGAAGTGAATTCAATTGAGGAACTTGTTCAGATTCTTTGGAAACTTGTTTTGAAAGTGAAAGTATTTGTAAAAAGGTACACACTAATACTATCTCTAAATTTTTGCAGGTACAAGAAAAATATTTTTGGAAGTTAAGGTTCGAAGAACTTTCATCATCAACAGTAAAATCTAGTCCATCAAGTATTAAAGCTCCCATGGTTGATTTGAAATCTTTGCCAGTTGATTTGAAATACTCTTTTTTGGGTGAGAATGAGACTTTTTCAATAATAATTTCTTTCAAACTCAATGCATCTCAAGAAGGTAAGTTGATCAAAACTCTAAAAATGCATAAGAATGCTTTAAGATGGATCATTGCTAATATTAAAGATATTAATCCTTTCATTTGCACACATAACATCTATCTAGAGGAAAATGCTAAATCTTCTACAGAAATGCAACGAATGCTAAATCCTAATATGAAAGAAATAGTGAGAAATGAAGTCATTAAACTCTTAGATAATAGAATCATTTATCCTATTTCTGATAGCAAATGGGCAAGTCCTACTCAAGTTGTACCTAAGAAATCTGAAGTTACTGTAGTCAACAATGAGAATGATGAATTAATTCAAACTAGGACTGTTACTGGTTGGCGAATGTGCAGTAACGATAAGAAACTCAACTCAGTTACTAAAAAATATCATTTTCCATTACCTTTCATGGATCAAATTTTAGAAAGAGTTGCGGGACACAAATTTTATTGCTTTTTAGATGGATATTTTGGGTATAATCAAATTATAATTGCACTTGAAGATTAAGAGAAAACAACTTTTACATGCCCTTTTGGTACTTTTACATATCGAAGGATGCCTTTTGGATTATGTAATACATCAGATACATTCCAACAATGCATGCTTGGTGTTTTTAGTGACATATTTGAACGTTTTCTTCAAGTCTTCATGAAATATTTTTCTATTTTTGGTAATTCATTTGATGATTGTTTATCTAATTTAGAAAATATTTTGATCAGGTGTGAAGAAAAGAATCTTATGATCAATTGGGAGAAATGTCATTTCATGATAAGAACTGGAAAGATGCCATCACATTAGAACTTTCAAGACAAAAAGAAGTTTTTGACTGAGGTTAAAAAAAATTATTGGAATAATCCATACCTATTCAAATATTGTCCGGATCAAATCTTTCAAAAATGTGTGTCTAACAATAAGATAGGTAATATTGTCAAATTTTGTCATTCAGAAATATGTGGTGGTCATTTTTTTGCAAAGAAAACTACTACAAAAATATTACAATATGGATTTTATTGGCCAACTCTTTTCAAAGACACTTACACTTTCTACAAAAGTTGTGAAAATTGTCAAAAGTTAGGGTCCCTTTCAAAGAGAAATATGATGCCCTTACACCCTATCCTAGTGATTGAAATATTTGACTATTGGGGTATTGATTTTATGGGGCTATTTTCTTATCATTTGATTTTCTTTACATATTGGCTACCGTAGATTATGTTTCAAAAGGGATTGAGGCAATTCCTTATTGAAACAGTGATCATAAAATTTTTGAAAGAAAATATTTTAAGTTAATTTGGAATTCCTTGATCTATTATCAGTAATGGGGGAAAACATTTTTGTAACAAAGTGTTCGAAACTTTAATGAGGAAATATGGAATCATACATAAAGTTGCAACCCTTATCACCCTTAGACAAATGGACAAGTTGAACTTGCAAATAGGGAGATAAAATAAATTTTGAAGAAAACAGTTAACCCAAACTGTAAAGATTAATCTCTTAAACTTACCGATACACTTTGGCCATATCGAACTGCTTTCAAAACGTCATTAGGCATGTTTTTTTATAGGATAATTTATAGAAAACCTTGTCATTTACCTGTAGAATTTGAAGTATATCCTTATTGGGCAATCAAAATATTTAACTTCAACCTTGATGAAACTTCAAAATTGTGCAAATTGCAAATCAATGAACTTAAAGAACTGAGAAATGATGCATATGAGAATTTTAAAATTTATAAAGCAAGAATCAAAGATTTTCATGATAATAAAATTTCAAGAAAAATATTTAAGGTTGGTCAAAAGGTTTTGCTTTATAATTCTCGATTACATTTATTTTCAGAAAAATTGAGATCAAGGTGGAGTGGTCCTTTTGCTGTAAAAAAAGTATATCCTTATGCGGTGATTGACATTGAGAATCCTAGAAATGGTAATATATTCAAAGTAAATGGACAAAGAGTTAAACTATTTTTAGAAAATCAATTTTCACTAGAGGAAATTCTTTTTCTTTCTAACTCTTGTTATGATTAGTGTTGTATATACTCATTTTCTCTAACTTTATTTGTTTTGAAAGTTTTTTTTCTCTTTTATTTTTTTTTCTTTTTCCGGTTAAGTGATAGATAATGGTACTCTGTGGCTATTAAAGTTGGACTTGTCAGTTTCCCATACAATTGAAATCTTTGTACAATTTTTTTTACTTTTCTCATTCTCTTTTCTTGTTCTTTTCAAAATGGGTGACATTTTTCTAACTCTCAAAAAGCGATTTTCTTTTTTTCCTAAAAATGCAATTTTAAAAATTTATAAAATCAGGATTGAAAGATTGAGGATGCTTATGCACAAGGCATCTCGAAGGACATACGATGGATAATTGAAGCAAAAGTAAGAGCAAGTGAGTTTTCACATGAGTTTTTTGATTTGCTTACTAGATACATGTCTGGTTTTGGTAAAAATACATATTCAAAAAAATGAAGGACGAAAAAAATAAAAGTTTGTCACAATTATGCTAGATGGACTTGCAACAAAAAGTGTCGTTCTTTAGGAATGGTCTCTAAAAATCGAGAAGATAAACTTCAATTCATTATGGATTGACTGAATAAGGAGTCTTTAGATCACATTATATTGACTCTGGAGACGCATTCATGTGCATTGGTACAATATGCAATTCTTGATTTATGGGATCATTTTCAAAATTAATATGAGATTTATAGTCTTGGGAATCTGACATTAAAAGACCCTGTTGGTAGTTTATAAGAAAATTGGATGGAAAATATATCCTCGACCCATAGAGAGTGTTTAAGCTGTTACTAGATATAAAACTAGAGGAAGATGTGAGTCAGAATCACAACTATATGTACATTCACGTGTAAGTAGGTAATTTTTAAATTTTATGTGTGCCCTTATTTTTAACTTTTTTTACAAAAGAAAAAGACATGCAGTAAATGCATTCCCTGTTCACATCTCAATAAATATCACTGTACTCATTCTATTTTTGCACAACTTATTTTCAAAAAGAAAAAAAAATAAAAAATAAAATGGAAGTTTCTTCAACTTGCAAATTCAATTACATTTTTGTTTTTTGTGGATCCAATCTTGGAAAAAATGGTGAGTTTATAGGTGCAACCAATAACCTTGGTAGAACTTTAGTAGAGAGAAAAATTCATTTAGTATATGGGGGAGACAGTTTGGAATTAATAGGGAGTATTGTTATTTCTGCTTATGTAGGAGGTGTCAAAGTTTTGGGAGTTCTCAAAATCTTTAACAGTACAGAATATCACAGGTATGACCATTGTAGATGAGCTAAAAGTATCTCATATTCAGGATAGAATGCCTAACATGTCAAACAATGCGGATGCATTCTTCATTCTACCTGGTGGTTTTGGTACACTGGAGGAATTATTCCAATTTGTCTCTTGGCACAACTCAACATTCACCAAAAACCTATAGGTATGCTTAATGTTAATAGTTTTTATGATGGTTTGCTATCTTTTGTAGATCATGCTGTAAAAAATGGTTTTATTTCACCGTCTGCGAGAAGAATCCTCATTTTTGCTCCAACACTTGACCAATTGATTTATCAACTTCTAGCATATGTGCCAGAACCTGATCCAACCTTGGCCAATGTAGATTGGTCCAATAGGAACAATGGTAAAAAATGCAAATTGCATTTGACTCTCAGTTTGTGATACTTATTGTTAATGGTCTTATCTAATAGTATGTGTTTTTTTATTTGTTGTTTCAGCTTTATTTTTTTTATCCACATTTCAGATTATATCTTTCAAACTCTACTTTCCTATCTATTTTTTATATTAGGGACAATGTCTCGATTAGGTTGGGGGGAAGGATAGTTGATATCATGACATGTGTGTTTAATGTGTGTTTTTCTAGTTAAAAAAAATCAAGCGTGTTTTATGATGGGTCCGTTGAAATCATCAAAAATGGTGGTGGAGTAAAGGATAATTATAACACTCTTGAGACGCATTCCTATTTTTTGCATAACATGACAAGTTTGTGAAGTTTTTAACAAATGTTTGTGAATTATCAATTTTTTTTTATTTTTTTAGTCGTAGAAGTTCCTCCAACTTTAATTATTAAAATTAAATATAAATAATGTGGTTTGATTGATGATGAGTGTTGTTTTGGACTTTGATGTTGTTATTTGGTTAATATATTTTTGCAATAATTATACTCAAAAAAAAATTTTGCACAAATAGTTATGGTATTCAGACAATCATGTCAAAATAGGTAGTTCTTATGCCCCTGCTCCAATCATCACTTGGATTTTCAACATGTAGGGGTTGAGTATTAGAACTTTTACTTTTGGTCTGTCGAGCGAATGACTTATAGTGCACCAATAGAAAAATAATTAAGGCATCAGGCTTTCTAGCACCATTGCCAAATCAGCTTGTTCCCCATATGATGTTTCAAAAGAACATCCGCCTAGTAAACCACTTTGAGTCTTTCAATAAATAAATATTTTTTTTATAACCATATCTTTTTACCTAGCCTAAATACACTATTATCTAACCCTTATTCTAAAAATAATTGGAGTTTAAGAGACATTCAATTGATAATGTGAACTTACAAAAGAAATTCAGGTTGGAATAGAAAATAAGTGTGGGGGAGTTTCTCTTCAAAAAAAAAAGAAAAACAATAATAAAAAAATAGAAAGAAAAAAAATTGCAAAGTGCTACGAGTTGCAACTGAAAATGAGATATTGCAAGATGAATAAGAAGAGTCTAATTCAATAACAATAGACCCCAGTGTTGAAATTTGTGGAGTTTGAGAATTTTTCATCGATAAACTCTATGTCTCTAATTCCATAAAGTTTTTAGAACATTTGTTGCATCTTATCTTTTTATTTCTTAGCTACATCACTACCCTTTGGCCCCATTACAACCTTTGTTGAAAACCTTTTGATTTCGTGTGGTGCCTTCAGTGTAGTGGAGATTTGCACCAAAGGAAGAACCTAACCTATGATGTTTAACTTTTCTGTTAGAGATTGGGTGATAGTTTTTATAAGGTTTTATGAGAATTTACTTATTTAAAGCAGGTATAGTTTTATCACTATTGACATTAACTATCCACACACACACTTGAGTATGCTTATTACAGAAATGTATTGACTTTTGAATGACTAAAAGTTAACACTTATTTGACTTTATTTCCATATTACTTTGTTGCTTCATGAGAATAATAGCTGGAAGATAGTTATTATAGGTATTTGTGGGTATCACTGCTAGAAACCTTCATGAGACTGTAACTCGTTCTCTATGGGCCACCTAGGGGTTTAAAGGCTTGTTGCATATGCTAAATGCAATTGTGATTTCCTACGAAAGTGGATTAGCTCAAGTTTGTTTTAGGCTTGCTCGAGGACAAGTAAGGGTTAAGTGTGGGGGAATTTGATAAGTCTATATTCTGATATATTTTTGTATTAAATAATTTTTATTTTTCTTGTTTTATTCTTGTTAATATTTTTATTTTAATAATATTTTGTGTTAGGTAATAAATGGAAGCATGTTTCCAAACTTGTGCAGTTTTTGTAATTTGAGCATAACTTCATGATCAAAAGCCATATGGACCTGAAGCTTATTTCATTTGAAAGCCAAGAGATAGAGGTACAACTTTTCTATTAGAAGCTCAGCCTAATTCAATTCGATTATAGCAGAAAATTTATCCAAATAGTTGCAGAAAATTGATCACCAAAATTCGGATCAGAGTTCAGCCCAATATTGACTTATTTTACCAATTGGGTTATATCTCTTGATCCCAAATTTATTTTGGGCTGAAATTCAGATATGTTATATACAAGAGTAAATAAATAAGTTTGCTAAAGACAAGATGGTGAGAAAATATGTCAAAATGGTAAAAACATAGGTTGCAAGTTGCTACTGCTGTTAAAGGATGACTCTTGGACATGACTCGATAATTTGACCATATCTTTTTCATCTAATCGCTAAATTTGACAAAAGATATATGGAAATATATCAAAACCAAAAGATCTATAATTTTGATTCTTTATGCATCTTCAAAATCTAGTTGTATCTGACCGAACAATGCAATTCAATTCAATAGGTGAGAACTTGGTGTAACAACTTACCAACTCTTGGTAACTAGCATACCACTTGATTAATCCCTCCATTATTTGTTTGACCTCTAGTTTACTCCAAGTACTATAAATAGGTCATGTATTAAGCTTGTAAGAAAGAGGGGGTAGAGGGTTTCTTTAGGCTAAGTTTTCTAGTTTGTATGTTTTCTAGTATTGTAAGTTTTCTAGTAGTAATAGAACTGCATTCTCTAGTTTCTCTTATATTTTAGTCTTTACTATTTTTATTATGTCTTTCTAAATTTTATTTTGCTGAGGAAAATAAGTGAACCTCTTGATGGAGGAAGAGGAATGGTTATAAGGGTAGAAAATATTTAAGTATGTTGTATTATTATTATTATTTTTTATCTAAACCCTATTTATTTTGTGGTGATTCTTGATTTATGTATCTCCAATGGCACAACAAATATTTGGGTTCATTTAGCTTATTGTACGGTTTTACCCCACCAACTGCTAATATGAAACCTTAATTTGTTGTTAACAAAGGTGTGCATAAATGCTTGATCCCATAAATAAATATTGGCATTAAGAGATAATTTACAATAGTAAGACAATATCATGATTACTTTATTGCATGAGTTATTTGATAATATCTTCCCAGTGGAACTTTCGTTATGTATGGATTCCAATTATGGCAATTAATAGAGGTAAAATAATAAATAACCATTTCTCTATCCAAAACTCAAAAGTGGACCCCTAATTCTCAATACTTTTATTACTTTGATTTTTCTTTAGTTACAGCATACATTAATTGTTTATATATTTTGATTCACATAAACTCCATCTTTTTAGAAATATAAACTTGAATTCTTCAAACAACTTTCTTGTGGATCGATCTCAAACTCACAATAAATTTATTACTTAATACAACCTGCACTTGGGTTTGCAACTTTAAAGATGTAGCAAGACCCTAGTAGTAAGACCAAAGATAGTCTCTAGACTTTCTATATTGAACGCTCATCAAACCTAGGAGGAGTAGTGTTGGTTTAACTTTGAGTATCCTCGAGGGCATAATTTTTAAATATGGCTTACGGTTTAATTTCAAAGCATCAAATAACTAGGTTTAGTGTGAAGCTTTGCTTATAGGGTTAGAGATAGTGTTATAAGTTGGAGTGAAATATGTGGAATCCTACAGTAACTCTCAGTTAGTGGTTCATCAAGTCAACTGGGATTACAAGGCTAAAGATCCCACAATGGTTAAATACCTTAAGAAGGATAATACTCTAATTACTTAGCTTAAATAATTTGAAATACGTCACGTACTCATATGGAGAATACCAACGCTGATGCATTGTCTAAGCGCACAAGTTTACCTTATCATGAACTTATCAAGAGAGTACCAAGAGAGTACAAAAAATCCTGCTACAAGGATACTACTAGCTAACCCTGAAGGAAGATGCTATAAGCTTCATTAGAAAATGTGAGAAATTCCAGATGCAAGCCAATATTCTCCACTCACCAACAATACAAATGTCCTTAGTGTCAATACCTTAGCCCTTTGCTATACAGGGATGGATATCTCAGGGCAGTTTTCTCAAGCCACTAAATAAAGAAAGTTTTTGATAATGGCTATCGACTACTTCACCAAGTAGGCTAAAGTTGAGTTATCACTAAAAAGCAAATTAAAAGCTTTGCATGGAGTCCATTGTATATCGCTTTGGAGTTCTAAAGTGAATCAACACAAACAATGGAAAGTAATTTGATATTGAATGCTTGTGTAAGTTTTGTGCAGGCCTCAACATTGACCTTAGAAAAACCTTAGTTACTTACCTCCAGTCCAATGGTCAAGTTGAAGCTACCAATATAACCATCTTGCAGACATTGAAATTATGGATAGATAAAGCCAAAGGTCTTTAGGCTAATGTCCTCCTTGAAGTTTTGTGGGACTTACAGAATAACGTTGTGAACAGGGATGGGTGAGACACCATTTAGCCTAATTATTAGCTTAGAGGTAGTTATTCTAGTGAAGATTGGACTCCTAAGCTCTAAAGTTGAGAATTTCAACATAGAAGAGAACATTGAAGGGCTCAAAGCTAATGTTGATCTCACTAATGAGCTTAGAGAAATAGTTAGGGTTAAGATAGTTGCTTATCAGCAAAGGGTGGCCAAGTATTATAATGATAGTGTCAAGTCGCGCTACTTTCATCCAAAGGAGCTTGTCCTTAGAAAAGCTCAGTTTAATCATCAAGAAAGGCACAAAACTCCTAATTGGTATGGCCCTTAATAGGTTCATGAGGTATTAAAAGAAAGGCACTTACAAGTTTGACCTTGGTGGCAAATCTATACCTAGATCTTGAAATGCTAAGCATCTATGGAAATACTATCAATAGGTTGTCTGCAGTTATTTTCTTTTATTTGTTAGCTTGAGTTCTTAATAATTAAAATAAAGACCAACTTATTTGTTTTCAAGTTAGTTTTCATATTGCAATCAAAGTTCTATTTTTTTTTAACTGTGTAATTCTTAAGATCTTGGCAATGATAAGATTATAATGGATGGCCGTTGAAACTATCACCAATGATAATATTGTAGTAAAAAACCACTGTTATTGCCAAAAATTGAAGGGTGAAACCACTATGGTTCCGACATTAGTTCCAATGATCATACCTTGGGAAAATAAAGCCTTAACATTGCTTAGGCCCCAAGAAGAAATGGTAATCCCTAGATTGATCAACTAGCTAGAAACTACTTAGAAAGACATATTAAGATAACATTTGAAAATCATCTAGATTTGACTATTTGTCTATTGCGTTGAACCCCTGAGGTAGAATGGTCGAGGCCATTTTAGGCTAAGGATTGGGATAACCTAACCCCTAGAGGATAAAAAATCCCTTCTTAACATTGATTTCAGTTGATCATTGAGATGTTAGCAATGACTATTAACCTTCAGATTGACCTCGGCCTACCCATTTATCCTTTGGTAAAAAAAAGACCATAATAGGGTAGAGTCGTGGTGAAAAAATTCAAGCATTCTACGTCCTACGCCAATTTTCGATAATAACTCAAAAATTTTAAAATATGTTTCAATTTATACTAAATTAAATAGTACAAAGGGCTTTATGACTATAATAGCATAGCAACAAAAAAATGAAAGAGTGTCTGAAGTTTGAGAAGGAACTACGTATATACCCATTACATACAAAAATAACTAAAGGACTAAGCATCAGATGGTATAGTAGCACCCTCAGCTATAGCATCTTCGGCTTTCTCTACCCGCATGTTAGGGTTTATAAACTTATATTATTAGTCTGAGCACCATAGAAAGACTCTAAAATAGGAGAAATATGATGATCAACATTGAAGGCAGGGTCAACAATGAGAACCATTTACTTATAAATAGCAAAATTATACAACCACTGGTCTAAGAGAAAATCTTCCATAGCCTCATTATTTTCTCTGCTTCCTTAACTCTCTTGTTAGCTTTATCAAAGTATCTTCAATTTTCAGCTTAGATAAAGCAAAGGTCTCCTTCGGATTGGCAGTCTCTTCCTTAGGGTGGCTTACCTCTATTATCTTCATATCCAGTTCTATCCTAGTCTGAATTTTTTAGATGGTCTCTCTCTTTAACTCCAAGATAAGCACCTTAACCTTCCTGGTTTTGTGGTTAACCTTGAGAACTATATCATGGTGGCAAGAAAAAGTTGAAATCAAAATAGTGGAATATCATTATAATGTTCATCTAAGATAATATCTGAAGGTTGAGTAAAGATTCACCTTAGCTAGGAAATCGTAGCCATCATAAAATGATGCCTCAGAAGTAACCTCTACAACCATAATCTTGTTACCCCTAAGCAAAACATTAGATATCATATCCACTTCAGTATCTTGAGTGAACAAAGAATTACCATTGTTTATATTCTACTCAGTGCAAAATATGTCATTCGAATGAGTGGCCATGACCTCAAATGCAAAAGCTACAGTATTAAGAAAAAGAGCATCAGACCCTCCAGCCCCAGAATGAAGGTCCTAACCCTCATATTCCTCCATTATGCCAAGCTCAAAAAGAGAAGTCCTAAGTATAGGCAAAGGTTTAGACCCCTCGACAAAATAAGGAACAAGTAGTTTATTAAACGGTGGACCAGACAACTAGTATCCAAGAGCTAATCTCCTCGAGTTTCTAGATGCTTATCTCCAGGCAACCCAACCTAAGACCTTTTCCCTACCTATCTTCCTTGCCTTTATAACTTTCGTACTTATAAAAAAAATAGAGAAGAAATTTATTTTGTTAAAAACAGGGCCCATCATCCTTGTTAACCTTATGGACTTAGCCTTTGGACCTTTTAACAGATTATAGCCTATCTTTAAAACCCCAACTCTAGAGTAAGCCTCACGGTGGAGAATTGATCGAGAGTAAGTTGTCTTGGAATTGAGGGTTAACCAATCTTGGTAACTATATAAGGGTTCAAGGTAAAGGCCCTGAAGGCACTTAGTAACTTTGAAGCTTCCCTCTTAAGACTTCTTTAAATACCATGGGTACCCAAGGTTAATAGTGCATTAACTTTCTGCCCTTCTCATTTTTCCTTTTTCTCTCCTTTGTCTAGTTGTGTTTATTTTTTAAGTCATTATGTCAAACACCTTTGGGATGACATGTACTTATGTTTGAAGAAGGAGTAGTCAAGACTTTGAGGGTAGAAATAAATCCACTATTATAGGAGTTAGGCCAACAGCCAAGGGTTGTCATCGTTAAGTTCTTGTCAGGCCATCATTGTCATCAATGGTAGTGACGATTCAAGTTGAGCCATTAGCTTAACCTAGGAATCCCTAAGTGCAGGGGGCAGTGTTTCCCTATTTGGGGGTGATTTGACCTCTGCAGGTCTAACTTTTGATTCAACTATGGTCCTTTTAGCATCATTATTTTTTATCCCTTTATTGAGTTTTCAGGTCGGGGGTATGAGTCTTATTATCTTAGGACTTCTCATAATCCGTATCAACACTACCTCTCCCCGTTAGTGGTCCTATCGACCCCAAATACTTAGAGAGATACTCTCTTTAAAAGACTCAGGTTGTCCTTTGTTTGCCTCTGTATGTGAGTGAGTCTTGATAAAGTGAAGAGTCTTCTGACTCGAGCGAGGATGATAGCTTCTCAAGGTGTAATGAGTTTAGTGAATCTAAGTCCAAAGGAGAGAGGGAGAGAGGCTTCTTCTTCTCGTGTTAAGAATGCATCATTAGAGGTCTTAGTTGATCTAATATTTTTAGTCTGCCTAGTAGGGTCGCAGTCCCACTGTAGATGTGGAGGGTTGCGACACCTCCTTAAGTCTTGGGGATTTAAACATGCTGCACAAGAAGCATTTCTTACCTTCTTGCTATAGGTTTGTCCTTTTTGTTATTGGTTAGAGGATCATGGATCCCCCACATGGGTACTTCACAATTTTCGTGGCCTACTTTTCTAGTGGCTTTACTATTCCTCCTCATTCACTTTTTATGGGTGCTAATAACTATTTAATTAGTTTATTACAGTAATTAATTAAATTAAGCTTGTTTAATTGATGGGATCAATCTAATAGACTTAGGAGTGATGCCCCCTTAAGGAAAGATCCCGAGCAAGTTAAAAACTTCTAATCTTGGATGGAAACTAGATACAAGGTATAGAAAGGAATATGTACCTAACTAGATTAGGATTAAGAAAAAGTATATAAATACACTAATACGGGACGAGTATATTTATGCTTGTGAAGCAAGAATTTGTCCTTCTCTCTCAAGAAAAACCACACCCCTTTCTATATATGTCTTGTAGCCTTATTCCATCATAAATGTTCCACCTTTTTTTAATCAATTTACTTTTTTCATCATCCACTTGATTTATGAATTAAGTTGCACTCCCATATTCTATATTAGAATATAGATTTTGAATTTACTAGCATAAATTCAAAATTCATGGAATTTCTCGAGGTGAGGAGACCATTAGAGGGGTAACGCTTGTAACCCTACGTGAATTAGATTTCCATCAGGGTTTAATGATTTAAATTATTTCACACCCTACTTTCATAGGGGTACATTCAGGTAATATTCGCTAGCTTAGAATTTTTATTTAAAGTAGGTAATCAATAAATATAAATCAACTAATCATATTAGAGCTTGGGATTAGTTCAAAATATTTGATATGCATGTTTATTATATTTTATATTTTTAAATCTCTACTTTGTAACTATTCCGAGACATACAAACCAAACACTAAGGATACCTTCTTGGTGTATGATTATGGAGAACTGGAGGTGGAATACTTTATTGAATCTATCTTTTAGTCCAATATAGATTACTCAAAGCCCATATGTAGATTAGTGTTCACCCTAGATGGTGGGGTGATTAGCTATAATAGTTTCAAAAAAGTGAGATTGCAGACTCCACGACCAAAGTTGAATACATCGTAGCATGCGATATTGTGAAAGAAACTGAATAGATGCAGAATTTCATCCCAGTATTAGGTGTAACTTCCACCATTGTTGATCCAGTTCCTGTGCACTGTGATAATAATGGGGCTAGCAAAGAAGCCAAGATCTCATCAAATATCCAAACAATTATTATAAGGCGATATCATTTAATTCGAGAAATCATTTGTAGAGTAAAATCAAAGTGGAATAAGTTGACTCGATAGGAAATATAGCATATCCATTGATTAAACCCCTATGTCAATATTTGAAAAACATCTTGAGAAGATGGGGCTTAAATATAATGGAAATTATCTCCAAGACAAATGGGAGATTATTAAAGTAGTGGTCATTGAGCAAATTGGGTTGGTCGTCTCATGCTCTTATACAAATAATATTTTTCATAGTAAAATAAATTATTGGTAATCTTTATTTTAAATTTGGCAATAATATAATTAGATAAAGTCCATAAATCATACATAATTATGGGGCATGATGCATATAGGATGATGATCGTGGAATATGTTTTTATGGATTTGGTCTTAAAAATGTTCCAAGTTAAGGGTTCATTGAGACAAGACGTTGATGAGCCTGGTAAAACTTGCACATACGATATAGACTTGTAAGGAATGTGCCTTTTTCCATGGATATCAATCTTGTGACACTACTGTATGTATACGGGTGCTTGTTAGAGAACATGTACACTAAACAAATCTGTCTAGAAATTTCCAATTGGATACATTATTGTCGATTGTAAATTTCCTTACTACGATAGTATAATAATTAGTACTTAAGACTATTTGGTGCAATATATTCATGTATGTACGTTAATAAGTGGACAACAAATGATCTATCACCTATCTAGATGAATAGGTGAATCTTCTATATGCTCCATGATATTTGACTTTGGAAATTCTTGGCCTGGGTTGGATAAAAATTAGATGAGGATTTTCTAATTTTATCATGGAGTCATGCTACTAGGAATTTTTTTTTTTTTTTTGTGTCAACACGACTTGTGCCTGGCAGAGGATTTGGCAGGACCCCCACCCTATTTATTAATTTACCAAGGAAATTTTGAAACCTATAAGTAAGGAGTACTTACTCCCTCTACAATAAGCATAAATGTACTTAAAGAAAATAAGGGGGACTCCTCCATTACAAAGCATTTTTTAACCTAAAATTTGGTAAATAAAGCCTATATAATTGAAGAATTCCTACAAGTGTTGAAGATATTTGAAGCCTGGAATATTATCAATTACAAATCAGTGCACACCTTATTTGCAAGCTAATATGTTGTCAATTTTCTTTGCGGTATATATATGTCATTTTGAAATTCAGATTCCTTATCAACTGACGAACATTAGTGAGAGTCTCATACAAATTCCACTTACCATCTCGCTCCATGTAAAAGATATAATATCGCCTAGGAATCAATCTCTAACTAGACATTTTGGAATCCATATTCAACAAATTTGCAAAGTTTGTGTAATTATGGAAAGTTCAACATCCATGTTCATTAGAACTCCAAGCATTATGTAAAGCCAATAATCAAATGACCTATACTATCTCTGATCAATCCCCTCGCTCCAGCGATGCTATGGTTGCCCTTCGAAGCCCATTCTTATTCAACTTAAACTACCCAGGTGATGACTTCTCCCATCGAACCATATTAATCCTAAATGGTCCCAACAATCTCTAGAACTTGTTTGAACCATTTGAGCCTTTGAAACCAACCTATACTTGAATTATTCCCTAGTATTCCCTCTTAAGCCTATTGAAACATTTCTTTGGATACCCCATACACATCATTGAACTTTATGAAAAATTTAAAATTTTGACCCTTTTTTCTTCTTATTTACACAATCATTCTAGAATGAATTGTTGTTTTAAAAATAATGAAAATAAAAAGAAGGAAATATTGAAAACAATAATGAAAATAAAGAGATTATGAATTGAGATGTATGATTAGAACTCCCTAAACCAAATAAATCCCCATTGCATATAATAAAAGAAATAAGTTTAGGGGTAATCCAAGATCAAAAAGAAGAAAAATTGGATGTTCAATAAAAAAAATGAAGGGATTGATGAAGAAGTTGATGCTCATTCATAAAGGCTCTAGTATGATTGTGTAAAACGGGTAATTTTTAGCCAAAATTTTCCATATTTTCCCACCATTACCCAAGCCTCACAATACAAGCGTTGGAAGTTCTTTTGATCTTTGACACTATGATCTACATATATTAATGGAGATTAGTGTGAAAAATAAGCCTATGGAGTTTGATAAACACTTTAAATGTGGATCAAAAAGGAGTAGTTGGCTTTATAAACCTATCCGGGTGATAAATCCAAGTTGATAAACTACTATTTTGACACTCACACACACAAGACCATGAAGTTAAATGAAACTAATATGCATGTTAACATGTAAACTTGGTATATTTTTCTAATCTTTTGAGATGAGATATTAGAAAAATCTTTCTTGACTTTGGTAACCTGATTTATAGAGGGGTTGTTATTAAGAATTCATGTTTGATGCTTAAGGATAAACAAATTTTCAAGTTTGGGGTCTAGACTGATTATTTAAATAATCTCAAGTAATTTATCTAGTGTTTATACGTGTTTTGATGCATTACAGAATAAGTCTCCAAACTACAAGTCAAGAAGGAAAATGAGGGATAAAATAAGGCAAAAATATAAAAAATATGAAGGCATGCTGCAGCACACTAATTCCATGTCGCGACATGGCCTAAAAATGAAATAAAAAAACAAGCATAAAGGTGCATGCCACGGCATGGTCTGAGCAATGCCATAGTATGCCAGTCCACTAACTAGCATACCTCAACACAAAAAAGCATGCCCTAGCATGGCCTGAGTATACCCCAGTATGGTCTGAGCATGCCCCCCATAGTCACATTTCCTGCACATGGTCAACTTTTCTTATTACCTAATTGTAAGGGATAAAAGAGATATGATGGGAGATACTCGAACTAGATTTTAGGGGCTAAAAAGTGTGTGATAAAATAAAGAAAAATGAGGCTAAAAATAAGGGAAATAATAGCTAAAATAAGAGACAAGATGGCTAAGAAATGGGGAGGCTCCAACTTGCTTAGAGGAGAGAGGTTGGTGGAGATAAAAAGAAGGAGAAAAACTAACAAAGGTAGGATGATTTGTGGCGTTTTTAAAAGACTCTTGAGAGAAGAAAAGAGAGCAATCATCTTGAGAAGTTGAAGAGAAGATTTACATCAACCAAGAAAGTCATTCTTGAAGACAAGGAGAGTTTCAACCATCCTCTCACTTCACAAATTAGAGAACAATTTCCATGTTCTTTCTTATATATTTCTTGAAGTTGTATTCATCCATGATAAACTAAACTTTTCTTTCTAAAGGATAATGTAACCTTATTTGATCATATGTTTTGAGTTCTAATCAATATTAGTTCAAGTTATTCATCTTGTTTGTGTTACCTTGTTTAGTATTGCATCTTGATTATTTGGCCATTAATTCAAATTATTTGATGTATGAGATTTGATACTCGAGAGAGGAAAGATTATACATGATCATAAGGATAACACAATTTAAGAATCAAAGAGTTGAGAAGCTTATGAAACCTTTGAAATTTTGAAGAAGAATTAATTGAATTTTTGTAGAGTTTTATTCTTGAATTTTTAAAGAGATATTGAAATGCATGTTGGAACTCATAATCAATTCGGCACTTAAAAAAGGGAATTGATGATTTTAGAAATTCTTAACTTACATGTGTTGTTGACTTGGATTGGTATGTTTTGGAATGAAGAATATAGGTGATAATAAGATGAGTCATTCCTCTAGAATTTCTTGCTCATAAGGTGTTTGTTGTATTGCATCTAAGAACTCCACTCTTGCCTTTGCATTTTTTATCTTACTCTACTTTGTCTACCAATCATCACTTAATTTTGTAGATAAAATTAGGATTATTTGAACTATGGTACTTGATGCAATTTTTTATTACAATCTTTGTGGATATGATACTCAACTTATCGTTGTGTTAAACTTGACCTTGTGCACTTGCAGTTGGTAAAATATTCACGAATAAGTTTTTGGCATCGTTTTCGGGGATTGTTTTATTATAAATGCATTAATATTGCTATAACTTAGTCTTGATTTTAGTTTAGATTGTTTTACTTTCTTTCCATGTTATGATGTTGTCTTGCCTTGCTTTGCATTATACGTATTTGTATGCGTAAGGTTAGGAGTCTTAATTTAGGTTATTTTGATCTAAAAATCGAGCAGACTCTTCGAGTTATTAGAGCATCAAAAAGATTTGACAATCAAACCATGGGGGATAACATCAACAATGCCAATATGAATGTCAATCTTCCATTGCAACAACCACGACACAACGAGCTAGTTGGGACTATTTTCAACCAAACATGAACCAAAACTACTCCGGGATAGCTCAACAATGCCAACAATTTTGAGCTTAAATTGGCTCTCATTAGCATGGTGCAATAGAATCAATTTGGAGAAAATGCGTTAGAGGATCCTAATGCACACTTAGCCATGTTTTTGGAGATTTGTGACACCATCAAAATGAACGGAGTACCTGATGATGCCATTAGACTTTGTTTATTTTCATTCTCACTCTGAGATAAAGCTAGGCTAAGGTTATAATCTTTTGCACCAAGTAGCATACTGAGTTGGAATGACTTGACATACAATTTTCTTGCTAAGTACTTCCCACCACGCAAGACACTTCAACTCAAGTGTGAGGTAGCTCAATTCTGCCAACAAGATTTTGAGCCACTATATGAAGCTTGGGAGAGGTTTAAAGATTTTCTAAGAAGCTGTCCTCAATAGGTTATGAGGATTGCCAGCACGTAAAATGCTTCTACAGTGGTTTGAACGGACAAACTCAAACCTTAATAGATGATGCCCTAAGTGGACTTTAATGTCTAAGACCAAAGAAAAAGTCCATATTTTGATTGAGAATATGGCTACTAAGAGCTATCAATGGTCTTTCGAGAGGTCTTCCATTAAAAAGGTTGTTGGTGTTTTTGAGTTAGATTCATTTACACAATTAGTTGCACAAATTTATGCTCTTTCTACCCAATTTGCAGTTTGAACTTCTAATAGAGCTTCTCAAGGATTGGATTCCATAGCATCCACTAGCACCTCATTTATGGAAACCAAAGGTAATGAGCAAGTAAACTTTATCACTGGAAATCAATTACTTATTCACTACCATCAGGGGCTTAGAAATCATTAGAATTTTTTCTATGCCAACAATTGAAATGTACTTCAACCCCCACCGAGTTACAACAATCCACCAAATCCCAACCCTCAAGTAGGTAAGAAAAATGCATTATTAGAGGATTTGCTAAGCACTTTCATTGGCAAGACAAGAGCCCGAGTGAATAAGGATAAAGTAAAGATAGACAACATTGAGACTCAATCGGGGCAACTAGCTTCAAGTTTAAGAGCTCAAATAAAATCAATGGAAACTCAAATTGGACATGCTACTAAAGTAAATGCTAAAAAATATAAAGAAAATTTTCCAAGTGACACGGAAATTAATCCAATGGAGCATTGCAAAGCTATCTAAATTCAAAGTAGAATTAAAATTAATGGGCCAAAAATGAAAAATTCTAGCATTGATGAACTAATGGCAAGCACTTCGAGTCAAAGTCCTATAGAGGAACAACTAAAGGAAGAAGAAAGGCAATCAAATGAACAAACAGGGGCTAAGAAGGTAAAATCTACTCCTATCTTTAAAACTTCTCATAAATTTGTTGTTCTCATTCCTGTTCCACAAAGATTTCAAAAGAAAAAGATTGATTCACAATTTGCAATTTTTTGGGAAATCTTCAAGAAATTGATATCAATATGTCTTTTTGCAGATGTTATTGAGTAAATGCCCAACTACTCCAAGGTCATGAAAAATGTGATGTCAAGAAAGAGAAAATTGGTGGAATTTGAAACTATGAGTCTCACAGAGGAGTGCAGTGTTATTTTATGAAAAACGCACTATGTGATCTTGGAGCAAGCATTAATTTGATGTCACTTTCTATTTTCAGAAAATTAGGAATTAGAGAAATCAAGTCATCCACTATCACCTTACAATTGATGGATAGGTCTCTTACCTATCCAAGAGGAGTTGTTGAAAATGTGTTGGTAAAAGTGGATAAATTCATATTTCCTGTAGATTTTGTGGTGTTAGATATTGAGAAAGACCAAGAAATTCCTTTAATTCTTGGTCGACCATTCCTTACTACCTAGTATGTGTTGATTGATGTGCAACGCGGTGAATTAAGTCTAAGAGTTAATGAGGATGAAGTGATGTTTAACATTTATCATGTATTGAAGTTTCAAGAGGAACCACATACTTGTAATAGGATTGAAATGTTAGAAACTTGTTTGCATTATCATTTTCTCAAAACAAATTCTATCTAACCTTTAGAGCAATTCACTGTTCATTCCATAATGCAAGGTAATGACCATGATATTGGTAATGAGGATTTAATACATTACTTGCTCTTTCATGAATTAGGAGAGGTGGAGTTGAAGAAGGATAAATGCAAGAAAGCAATATAAGATACCACAATCAAGGAACAAACAACATCACTGGAGTTGAAAGCACTTCCTGATCATTTGTGGTATGAATTTTTTGGTGCTAACAATATTTATCCGATAATTATTTCAGCATCCCTATCTCCTTTAGAGATTAAGAAATTGCATTGTGTTTTAAGAAGGCATAAATCTGCTATTGGTTGGTCAATTTCTAATTTAAAAGGAATTAGTCCTTCAATTGTCATGCATAAAATCTTAATGGAAGAATCTTATAAACCATCTATTGAACATGAATGTAGACTAAATCCTACAATGAAAGAGGTTGTAAGAAATGAAGTCATAAAATGGTTGAATGTCGGAATTATTTATGTAATTTCTAACAGTTCTTGGGTGAGTCTGGTTCAAGTAGTTCCAAAAAAAGTGGCATGACCATAATTCAAAATGATAACAATGAACTGATACCAACAAGAATGGTCACAGGTTGGCGAGTATGTATTGATTATAGAAAACTCAACAAAGCTAATTGTAAAGACCATTTTCCCCTCCCATTTATTGATCAATTGTTAGATCGACTTATAGGGTATCAATACTTTTGTTTTCTTGATGGTTATTCAGTGTATAATCAAATTGTCATAGCACCTGAAGACCAAGAGAAAACAACATTCACATACCCTTATGGTACTTTTGCATTTCGAAGAATGCCATTTGGATTATGCAATGCCCTAGCCATATTTTAAAGATGCATGATGGCAGTTTTTCATGATATGGTGGAGAACATAATGGAAATTTTTATAGATGATTTTTCAATATTAGGCTTCTCATTTGATATATGTATACATAATTTTTCTCTTATTTTACAGATATGTGAAGAGACTAGCCTTGTTTTAAATTAGAAAAAAGTCATTTTATGATAAAAGAATATATTATTTTATGTCACTGAGTATCCTTCGAAGGACTTGAGGTAAACCGAGCAAAAGTTATTATTATTGAAAAACTTCCACCACCAATCAATGTGAAAGCTATTTGCAGTTTTTTGGGACTTGTCAGGTTTATAGAAGATTCACTAAAGATTTTTCAAAAATAGTAAAACCTTTGTACAACCTTTTGGAAAAAGATAAGTTATTTCATTTTAATGTTGATTACCTACAGGTCTTTGATCACATCAAGAATGCTCTCATTTCAGCTCCTATTATGGTGGTACCGGATTAGACCCAACCATTTGAGCTTATGTGTGATGCTAGTGATTATGGTTGGAGCGGTGTTAGGAAAAAGAAGAGATATTTTTTAGGGTCATTTACTATACAAGTCGAACACTTAATGATACCCAACAAAATTACACCACCACTGAAAAAAAGTTCTTAGCCATTTTTTTTTGCATTTGATAAATTTCATGCTTATCTTGTAAGCACCAAGGTGATAGTATATACAGATCATGCTGTAATTAGGTACCTCTTTGCTAAAAATGATGCAAAGTCAAGGCTAATTTAGTGGATACTCCTTCTTCAAGAATTTGATTTTGAAATCAAAGATAATAAGGGAAGTGAAAATATGGTGGCTGATCACTTATCGAGGTTGGAACAAAAAAATGAAAACTTTGAAGACCTAATTAAAGAATTTTTCCCAAATGAGTTTATTTTAGCAATCAAAGATAATTTACCTTGGTATGCAGATTTTGTGAATTATCTTACAGGTGGATTATTACCCCCAAACATCACATATCATCAAAAGAAAAAATTCTTACATGATGTGAAATCATATCTATGGGATAACCCCTTACTCTTCAAAAAGTGTTTAGATTCTGAAAATTCGAATATGCATTCCAATGGAGGAAACAAATGAAATTCAAAAGCATTGTCATTCATCCCTATGTGGTGGTCATTTTGGACATACGTGGACAGCTTCTAAGATATTGCAATCTAATTTTTATTGGCCAACTTTGTTTAAGGATGGTTATACATTTGTGCAGACATGTGACCACTTTTAAAGGGTTAGAACAATTACTAGATGCCATGAGCTTCATTTGACAAAAATAATGGATGTTGAACTCTTTGATGTTTGGGGGATTGACTTCATAGAATCATTTCCTCCATCAAATGGCCGATCATACATTTTTCTTGTTGTGGATTTATGTCTCCAAATGGATAGAAGTAATTGTCATACCTACTAATGATGCTGAGGTAATTCTTAAATTCTTGGACAAATATATTTTCACTCATTTTGGCACACCTAGAACAATTATAAGTGATGAAGGTTCTCATTTTTGCAATAAAATGTTTAATAACCTTTTGGCTAAGTATGGTGTAAGACACAAGGTAGCTCTTGGATACCATCCTTAATCAAATGGACAAGCCGAAATCTCAAATCAGGAAGTGAAGCAAATCCATGAAAAAACTACAAGCATTAATCAAAAGGATTGGGCACATAAGCTTCATGATGCATTGTGGGCATACCGCACAGTATATAAAACTCCTATAAGTATGTCTCCTTATTGATTAGTTTTTGGAAAAGCTTGTCACCTCCCCTTTGAGCTAGAAAAAAAAAGAGCATATTGGGATGTGCAACAATTAAATTTTGATACAAAGGCAATTGGAGAAAAAAGATTGTTGCAACTCAATGAAATAGAGGAATTTAGGCTTGATGCCTATGAACATGATAATATCTACAAAGAAAGAATAAAACAATGGCATGACAAAAATGATCTTGAGAAGAGAATTTCAACCCGGACAACTTGTGTTGCTTTTCAATTCTAGATTAAATCTTTTTATGGAAAATTTGAAATCTAGATGGTTTGGTCCCTTCATTGTTAACAGGTTATTTTCATTTGGCGCGGTTGAATTCAAAGGTAAGGATGACACATTATTTTATGTCAATGGACAAAGCTTGAAATACTATTATGGGAATAAAATTTGGAAGATGTGTAGTCTTCCACTTAGAGAAGAAACCAAAGGTATTCGGTTTTGGTCTAGCTAAAGACTTTGAACAAAACACTTCTTGGGAGGCAACCCAAGCTCTCTTCTTTTATTTTTATGTGTGTTGTTTTATTTCTTATTATTCTTGTGTTGTTTCATATCATGATGATTGTTCCTTGATATTTTACTCATTTTCACAGGATAAAGGCTGAAAACTCAAAATTGCAAAAAAAATGAGCATGCCACAGAATGCGTGTATGGCAGGGTTTTAAATAATAAAAAAGCATCCAGTCCTTCCTGCATACTCATCATCTTCGTCTGATGATGCCTCTCCCACCCAGGACTGAACACCACCCATTTTCAAGAAAATCCTCTTATTTTATAATTCTCTCAATCATTGAGGATAATGCTTATATTAAGTTTTTTTTAGGAGATGGGGGGAGTTCAGAGTTTAGCATAATTGCTTGTTGCTTGAAAAGTTTAATGCTTGTTTGTAGCTTGTTGAGTTTAGTTCATTGACTTGTTTAGATTAATGATTATCAAGTTTAGTGATGAACTATGTGCAATTTGAAAAAAATAAAAATTAGAATATGTACGTTGTTTACATGTCTAAATATCAAAAATTGATTTTATTCACTTTATGAGGTATTATAAAACTTGATGCACTAAGTAGTTTGTTGAGTTATATTTAATTATTTAGAGACAGTTTATAAGGTCTAATTATTTTCTAAATGATCTCACCAATCTCTAGAACTTATTTGATCATAGCATTAGGGAGATGATTTAGGCTATTTTTGAATCGTTTGAGCCTTTACAACCAACCTATACTTGAATTATTCCCCAGTGTCCCCTTTTGAGCCTATTGAATTAATTCTTTGGACATCCCATACACATTATCGGGCTTTATGAAAAATTTCAATTTTTGACCCCTTTTTCTTCTCATTTACACAATCATTCTTGAATGAATTGTTATTTTTCAAAGAAAATAAAAATAAAGATAAGAAAAGATTGAAAAAGGGATGAAAATGAAGATATTATGAATTAAGGTGTATAATTGAAACTCCCTAAAATAAATAGACCCCCATTGCACACAACAAAAGAAATAAGTTTGGGGGTAATCTAAGATAAAAAAATAAGAAAAATAGGATATTCAATAAAAGAAATGAAGGGATTGATGAAGAAGTTAGTGCTCATTCATAAAGGTTCTAGTATGATTGTATAAAATGGGTAATTTTTAACCATAATTTTTTATATTTTCCTACCATTACCCAAGCCTCACAATACAGGCTTTGGAAGTATTTTTTATCTTTGATGTTATGATCTACCTACATTAGTGGATATTAGAGTGAAAGACAAGCCTATGGAGTTTGGTAAGCATTTCAAAAATTGATCAAATAGGAGTAGTTAGCTTTATAGACCTATCCGGATGATAAATGCAACTTGATAAACTACTATTTTCACACTCACACACAAAATCATGAAGTTAAGTGAAACTAATATGCATGTTATCATATAAACTTGATATATTTTTCTAATCTTTTGAGATGAGATGTTAGAAAAATCTTTCTTGACTTTAGTAACCTGATTCATAGAGGAGTTGTTATTGAGAATTCATGTTTAATGCTTGAGGACAAGCAAATCTTCAAGTTTGGGGGTATTTGATAAGTTGGTTTTATAACAACAAATTAAGTACTTCTAGACTGATTATTTGAATGATCTTAAATAATTTATCTAGTTTTTATTTGTGTTTTGATGCATTACAGAACAAATCGCCAAAATTTAAGTCAAGAAAGAAAATGAGAGACAAAACAAGCCAAAAATATGAAAAAGATGAAAGCATGTTGCGGCACAGTCATTCCATGCCACGGTATGGCCTAAAAATGAAGAAAAACAAACACAAAGGTGCATGTCGCGAGCATGCCTCAGCACAAAACACATGACCTAACAGAGTCTAAGCATGCCCCAACATGGGCACATTTTCTACACATGGTCTATTTTTCTTATCACCTGATTTTAAGGGAATAAAGGAGATATGATGGAAGACACTTGAGCCAGATTTTAGGGGCTAAAAAGTGTGTCATAAAATAAAGAAAAATGAGGCTAAAAAGAAAGGAAATGATGGCTAAAAGAGAAGGCAAGATGGCTAAGAAATAGAGGCTCCAACTTGCTTAGAGGAGAGAGGTTGGTGGAGATAAAAAGAGGAAGAAAAAACAAGAAAGAGAGGACGGTTTCTGGGGTTTTTAGAATACTCTTGAGATAAGAACATGGAGTAATCATCTTAAGAAGTTGAAGAGAATATTTGTATCAAACAAGAAAGCTATTTTTGGAGACAATGAGAGCTTAAACCATTCCTCTCATTTCACAAATTGGTGAACAATTTTCATATTCTTTCTTATATGTTTCTTGAAGTTGTGTTCATCCATGACGAACTAAACTTTTCTTTTTAGAGAATAATGTAACCTTATTTGATTCTATGTTTTGAGTTCCAATCAATATTAATTCAAGTTAGTCATCTTGTTTATGTTATCTTGTTTAGTATTGTATCTTGATCATTTGACCATTAATTGAGATTGTTTGATGTATAAGACTCGATACTCGAGAGATGGAAGATTATACATGATCATAAGGATAACACAACCTAGGAATCATAGATTTGAGAAGCTTATGAAACCTTTAAAGTTTTGAAGAATAATTCATTGAACTTTTGTAGAGTTTTATTCTTAAATTTTTATAGAAATATTAAAATTCATATTGGAACTCATAGTCAATTTGGCACTCGACAAAGGGAATTCATGAGTTTAGAAGTTCTTAACTTATATATGTTGTTGACTTGGATTGGTATATTTTGGAAGGAAGAATATACGTGATAATAAGATAAGTCATTCCTCTAGAATTTCTTGCTCATAATGTGTTTGTTGTATTGCTTCTAAGAACTCCACTTTTGTCTTTATATTTTTTTATCTTACTCTATTTTGTCTACCAATGATCACTAAATTTTCTAAATAAAATTAAGACTATTTGAACTATGGTACTTGATGTAATTTTTTATTACAATTCTTATGGATATGATACTTAACTCACCATTGTATTAAAACTTGATATCGTGCACTTGCGATTTGAAAAATATTCATGAACAATTATTAACCATGGACATTTGACTTAGAGGCTGATCTGTATGCCATCTATCAAACCAAAAGTACAAATCACCTAAGTTAATGCTCTAATATATATAGGGTTTAGCGTTAGCCCATACATGCATCAATCTCTTCCAAACTAAAAAGTTATTCATCTTTATTATAGCAACTACTGGATGCACAACTAAGAATTTGAATCTAATGAATGATTCCTAAAAGGAATCACTCATGCGAAATCCCCACATAATTATGACTAAAGGCCAAAGCAACATCCACTAAAGATTGTACTGCTAGAGTAGTATGCGGCGAGCTAAGTAGTGGTTGCTTATATACTTATAAAAACAGTCTTATTTGAAATATATTAATAAAATTATCATTTACTTTATCTTTAATTGTATCTTATCAATTAGATAATATGCTTAGACCATACGTAGTTATGGGCCATAGTCTTGCATATGATGTTGATCATGGAATATGCTTTTAAGGCTTTGGTCTTAAATAAGATTTGAGTCATGGATTCATTGAGATGGAACATTGATAAGCCCATAAAGACTCGTGCACATGATCTAGGCTTGATAGAAGGATGTCGTTCCATAGGCATTGGCATCTATATGTGCAAGTGCTCGTTAGGGACCGAAAACACCAAACAGGCCCGTGAAATTCTTAATTGGAAACATTATTCTTTGAATGAGAATTTTCTAGTTACGATAGTGTATCAATTAGTCCTTTGACTTGAGGCCCCGTGGTAGCTTTGTGCATGACATCACATGTTTTGATGTATTTCTCCATTGCATGACAATCATAAAAAATTTATGTTGGGTATATAATCTTCATGTATGGAGATTAATGAGTAGCATAGAATAGGCAAATATCCAATGCAATTCATGGTCATTGACTCAGAAGTCTCTAGCCAGAGCATGATAAATATTAGGTGGGGTTTTTTTATAATAAATCAGTAGTCAAAGTAAGTGGAAATAAAATCATAGTTTTTAAGTCAAATAGGGCTTCGACTAATAATCCATGCCCTAAACTTAATCGGGAGGTTAGTTGATGAAATGACCAAACTTGCATGATACTCATAACATAAATATGTATTTTTGCTAATTCATCTAAGATTAGGTAGTCGAGATGTACAGCTAGGTACTTCCCTTATCTTGTGAGATTTTTAAAATTAAAGAATTAATCTTAAGATAGATTAATTAATTGGATTAATCAATTAGAATATATTTCATATCATTAAGTTGCAATAGTTGTAAGCCCACTGCTAGTTTAATTGTAAACCTAATAGATTACACACAAAATAAGATGAATCACTTCAATCTATAATAAATGCAATAAGTTAGATCAAGTTAATTAATGGAGATTAATTAACTTAGAGCTAGAATTATTTAATTCTTTAATTAAATATTAAAATTATCTAATTAGACCTAATAAAGATTCGGGGCTCAAATAAGAGTAATTAATTAATTGATTGAATCAATTAATTAATGGACCTTAAACTAATTTAAGAGTTAAATCACTTTAACTAATGTAAATAATATGATCATTTATATTAGGCCTATTTAAATAGGTGGTCTATTGGAACCAATATGATTGGGCTTAATTAATTAATATAGATTAATTAAAGTTGAAAACCTAATGCTAATAGGCTCATAGGAGAGTCCCATTAGTAGTCTTTAATTATAAATTAAAGAATCCATCTCTTGGATCGAAATTAATTAAGACTTAGAAAATAATCCAAAACATGTCTTGGACAAAAACAAGAATGAGATAAATAAGGAAGGGACTTAGAGACCTAATGGGATTAGGTTAAGGATTAAAAAGTGTATAAATACACCTTGTAAGAGCCGAAAAATAGTGTTAGACACTAAGAAAATCCAGCCCCCTTGCTTAGGCATAGAAAACGACCCCTTTCATTTATTTTCTTTAGCTTTTCTTATTCTGTCAATTGGTTCTAAACTTTTTGATAATTTAATTAATTCTATTATCACCTAATTGATATTAAAATTAATCTGCACTCTCAAAATTCTAAGTTAGAAACAAAGTTTGATATTTTCTAGCAGAGGTGTTAAAATTATGATCATGCTCGTTGTGTGGATATCATTAGAGAAAAGATATGTGGATTCCTACGGTGAATTATTTTTGACTTAGGGGCATGATTTGAATCATTCAAATCAAACCTCATCAGCTAGAGTGCTTTGAAAAGTTATATTCACCAAAACTCTTTTTGTTTCTTTTGAATGAAATATCCAGGTGTAACCGTTTAATCGCATCGAATCCAAGACTATATGTATAAATAGTTTATGCATGTGTTTTAATATTATAAATTTTCCCTGTGCATAGTCTTGCGATTTAGCGAACCCAACATATACTCCCAAGCCTCCTTCAAGTGGGTAATAGAATTTCGACCAAGCGCACCAATGTATCCTCTAGCTCTTCTCCGATGCACCTCGAAAGAATCTAACAAAGTACATCCCTATCATATGTAATATAGATTTTGAAAGATGAATCATCTGCAATATATGGACAGACATAGAAAAAACACATGCTTAATAAGGAGGAGATGACCACCCGCCATTAGAGAATGTTTCTCAAAACCTTGCATTGTGCCCCTGATCTTAGAGGCCAGGTCTTCAAATAACACATTTTTTAGCTGCCCCTTGAATAATGGTTTGCCTAGATTTAGAATTATGTAATTCATTCGATAACTCTTACCAGGGTATAAGATATCCTCTTACTAGCAACAAAATAGCATTTAGAGTGAATAAAAAGTTTGTCAGAAGCCATCTCATAAGCATGCAAGAATTCCATTAGAAGCCTCAAACCCTTGTGAGAGAAATTTGGAAAAATAAAAACATCGTCAACATAAGCAAGGTGTGATACAAGAAGATCCTTAGCAGAATGGTATGTCAGAACACTATGCTTTGAAAAAAGCTCCTTACAATCCTTTAAGAAAACATCCGAGGCTAAAATAAATAGCAATGGAGAAAGAGGATCTCCTTGGCGAAGTCCAAGGTTGACTTGAAAAAACCAGCAGCCCAGCCATTAATAACGATATAGAACTAAGCATTTTTTGTATAATTCAGAATTAAGTTGATGAAAGACTCGGTGAAGCCAAGCCTTCAAAAGCACCATATATAGAAAAGGTCATTGCACTCTATCATAAGCCTTCTTCATATCTAGCTTAAATATCACATTCTCCGCCTTACACAAATTATCAATAGAGTGTACCAACTCCTGCGCAAGAAGGATAATGTTAGAAATCATTCTTCTAAAAATAAATCCACTTTGTGCCAGTGAAATACGTTTCATTAACAATTATCCCAAACGCTTAGTGATGAGTTTGGAAAGGATCTTATTTATAACATTACAAAGGCTAATTGGCCTAAAATCACTCCATGTGTGTGGGAATTCAATCTTCAGAATGAGCACAATATTAGTCGCACTAAAGCTCCTAAGCATCAACTTACCATTAAAGGATTCTCTACAAGCCTCCAATAAATCCGCAACAATGATCTCCCAACAATGCTGGTAAAAAAGTGCAGAAAACCCATCCAGACTTATAACACTATCCTGACATAAAGGCTAAAAATTATGTCCTTGAGCTCCAGTAGCAATGAAGACACCATTAGGATATCACATTGATTTGAAAAAATAATCTAAGGGATATAATTTAAAATATTCAAAGGCTCTATCCTTTCATCATTTGATAAGAGTTGTTGAGAAAATTTAAATCCCGAAAGATGAACTTCCTTAAGATATAAGATTGAAGTGCAATCAGACATAACATATTATAATAAATTTTTCTACCCCTTTCTGTTAACAGATGCATGGAAAAACTTTGTATTTTTCTCTATTCATAAGATATTTTACAAACCGCAAGTGCATGATAGTTTTAATACAATGGTGAGTTGAGTTGAGTATCTAAAAGGATTGTAATCAAAAATTACATCAAGTATCGTAGTTCAAATAGTTCCAATTTCAGTCCAGTATTGACTATTGAACTCGATTTTTCTCATTGAAATTGAAAGAATTAGATTTTGTGATAAACATAAATGTAGTAAATCTATATATTATATTTCCAATGGATCAAGAATTAAATCAATATAATATTGAAGAAATGAGTTATGATTGAAATACAAACACTGCCACCAGTAGCACCATAATGCGGATTTTTCAAAATTTCAACCAACTTTTGTTTCTTTCCATTTTCTTCTCCTTTTTTCATTGTCTACAAGATTTTAAACTAAATGCATAAAAAGCAACATAAATACTTGAAAACACATATGAATTGTTGGTATAAAACCAACTTTTCAAATACCCCCAAACTTGAAGATTTGCTTGTCCTCAAGCATCAAACATGAATTTTCAATAACAACCCCTCTATGAATCAGGTAACCAGAGTCAAGAAAGATTTTTCTAACATCTCATCTC
Organism: Paulownia fortunei; assembly: GCA_019321725.1. Classification (NCBI taxonomy): domain Eukaryota; kingdom Viridiplantae; phylum Streptophyta; class Magnoliopsida; order Lamiales; family Paulowniaceae; genus Paulownia; species Paulownia fortunei. The sequence continues at coordinate 12,438,299 of CM033111.1, read as the reverse complement.
AAATAAATTAGAAAATATATCAAGTTTACTGTTAGAGTGGTGTACGGCGTGCCAATTAGATTGTGCATCCTTTATACTACTGTATTTATAAAACTAATCTTTTTCAAATCATATTAATAAAAAGGCAAATTATTTTATCTTTAATTGCATCTTGTAATTAAATATAAGTCTCTAGACCAAACTTAGCTACAGGGCATGGTCATGCATTTGATGGTAATCATGGAATATGCCTCTATAGCTTTGGTCTTAAATTAGTTTCGAGTTAATGGCTATTTGAGATGGAACATCGAATAGCCCAAGAGACTCACATATACGATGCATGCTTGCATAAGGAGGATGTCTCACTCCAGGGACATTGGTGTAGTGACGCTAGTGCATGTAGCAGGTACTTGTTAGAGAACAAGTACACTAAACAGACCCACTGAAAATTTTTAATTAGAAACTTGTTTGTCAAAATAAGAATTTTCATGTTCTAATACTACACGATTAGTCATTTGACTTGAGGCACCATGGTAGCCTTGTGCATATTGTATTTTATTTTGATATATCTTCTGATTGTTTGACAATCACAAAGGAGATACGTTGGATGTCAACAAAGGATCCATCACTTGTTTGGAAAAACAAGTGAATCTCCTATGTTTTTATAGTTCATGACTCAAAAGTCCTTGGCCAAGGCAGGATGAATGTTAGATGGGGTTTTCTAACAATTTGTTATAAGTCACTAAAACTTGAAGTGGAATCATAGTTATTGAGCAATTAGGCTTTCGACTATTAATCCATGCCCTAGACTCAATTGAGAGATTAGTTGACGTAAGGACCTTACGTGTATGATACTCGTAATTGAAATAGATTCACTTGCTATTTCACCTAAGTCTAGGTAGTCATGATACACTTGTTAGGTGTTTCCGATGACTTGTGAGGTTTTTGAAATTATATTGTTGATTTCAAGCGAACTAACTAATTTGATTAATTAATCAAAATAATTATTATTATTCATAAGTTGCAAATGTTGCAAGCCTATTGCTAGCTTAGTTGTGAACCAAAGGGTTACACATAATTTGAGATGGAACATTTCTAATTTTGGAATTGATCCAAAAGGTTGGATCTAATTAATTAATAGAGATTAATTAATTGGGTTTAAATTAATTCAAGGAGTTAAATTAATTATTTAATTAAATAATTGAATTATTTAATTGGACCTAATAAGATTAAGGAGCTCAATTGGAGTGAAATAATTATTTGATTGGATCAAATTAATTATGTAGTTCATAAATTAATTTAATATTAAATTAATTTACTCAATTAAATAATTAGATTATTTAATTGGGTCTAATTTGATTAGATGGGCTAGATGGAATTAATTAATTTCGGGTAAGATAATTAATTGATTAATTATGGGATTTAATTTTAAGTCTAAGCCAAATTAGGAAAGGCTCATAAAAGTAATTGAAAAATGATGAAAAGTCAAAAGTTTGGAATTCTTGGGTAATCTTGAATATATTTGGAAGATATGAAAAAAATAAAATTAGAAGAAGATTGGATGTACCAAAATATCTTTCAACCAATCAAAATGAGACACAAAATACCAAGAGTATAACTCTTGAAATTTTTTTGTCCCCTATAAATACATGATGGCCGAAAATTTATGGGAGAATTACCATCCCTATAATTTTTAGCGATATAGAAATTAAGAGAAGAAAATTATTTTTTTCATCCATCTTTTTTCTTCAAAAAATTCCATCTTTAAGTGTTCCTTTATTACAAGTTGATAACATGAATTAATATTTTCTATACTCACTCCATCAACTAGATTAGAAAAGAAATCAGAATTGTTAGTGAAATTCTGATTTTGTATTCATGCTCAAAGTATGGACTACTTTAGATGGGAGATATTTGGAACTCTGTGAACCAAATTCTGAAAAGGGGCTAGCAATTGATTGCTTCATATACTACGACAACCGAAGTGCATAGAAAGGTATAAATCAATACTTTTATTATTTTATTATAGCCATTGAAAATTACGAGATCGTTAGAAATCGCATTAAATCTGGGGTATTACTATAATTGTTATGGTTTAATGTTTTTAAAAAATTTAATTTTCTACTGCGCAAACCTTGGGATCATGCAAACCTAACATTTACATATTACTATGCATATTAATTTCACTTAACTTCATGGTGTTGTGTGTATGAGTGTGAAAGTAGTAGTTTATCAACTTTCATTTATCATCCGGATAGGTTTATAAAGCCAACTACTCATATTTGATCCACTTTTGAAGTGTTTACCAAACTCCATAGCTTTGTTTTTCATACTGACCTCTACTAATGTAGGTAGATCATAACATCAAAGATCAACAGGACTTCCAAAGCATATATTGTGAGGTTTGGGTAATGGTGGGAAAATATGGAAAATTATGGCTAAAAGTTATCCATTTTACACAATCATACTAGAACATTTATGAATGAGCAACAACTTCTCCATCACTCCCTTCATTTTTCTTTATTTAACATCCTATTTTTCTTCCTTTTGATCTTGGATTACCCCCAAACTTTTTTTTTTTGTATGCAACAGGGGTCTATTCGTGTTAGGGAGTTCAAATCATACACCTCAATTCATAATCTCCTCATTTTTACCATTTTTCAATCTTTTCTTCTCTTTATTTTTGTTTTTTTTAAATACAATAATTCATTCAAGAATGATTGTGTGAATGAGAAGAAAAAAGGTTGAAAATTGAAATTTTTCATAAAGCTCAATAATGTGCATGAGGTGTCCAAACAATTATTTCAATAGGCCCCAGAGGGGACACTAGGGAATAATTCAAGTATAGGTTGACTTTAAAGGTTCAAACGGTCCAAAAATTGCCTAAATCATCTCCCCAATGATATGCCACATAAGATTTCACATCGATTAGTGATCAAACAAGTTTTAGAGATTGGTGGGATCATTTAGGAAATAATTAAACCTTATAAACTGTCGATAAATAATTAAATATAACTCAACAAACTATTTAGTACATCAAGATTCATAAGACCTCATAAAGTAAATAAAACCAAATTTTGATGTTTAAACACATAAACAAACGTACATATTCTAACTTTTTTTCAACATGCACATAGTTCATTATTAAACTTTACAATCAATAAACTGAACAAGTCAATGAACTAAACCTTAAACTTATCAAGCAACAAGCAATTACCAAAAACTCCTGAACCACCCCACCAAAAAAAAAACTTAATATAAGCATTGTCCTCAATGATTGAGAGAATTGTAAAACAAAAGAATTTTCCTCAAAATGGGTGGTGTTCAATCCTAGGTGGGAGGAGAGTCGTCAGACGAAGATTATGAGTATGCATGAAGGACTGGAGGTTTTCTTTCAGATTTAAAACCTTACTGTACATGTATGCCATGACATACTCCTTTTTTTTTTTAATTTTCAGCCTTAACCCCAAAAACGAGTAAAATATCAAGGAATAATCATTATGATATAAAACAACACAAGAATAACAAGAAATAAAACAAAACATACAAAAACAAAAAAATAGAGCTTGGGTTACCTCCCAAGAAGCGCTTTGTTTGAAGTCTTTAGGTAGATCGAATTCGAATACCTTAGGTTGCTTCTCCAAGTGGAAGATTAGACATCTTCCAAATTTTATTTATGTAATAATGTTTTAAACTTTGTCCATTGACATGAACTAATGTATCATCCTTACCTTTGAGTTCAACCGCCCCAAATGAAAATGTCTTGTTGATAATGAAGGGACCAAACCATCTATATTTTAATTTTTCCAAAAAAAGTTTTAATCTAGAATTGAAAAGCAACACAAGTTGTTCAGATTGAAATTCCTTTATTAAGATCATTTTGTCATGCCAATGTTTTGTTCTTTTTTTATAGATTTTAGCATTTTCATAAGCATCAAGCCGAAATTCTTCCATTTCATTGAGTTGCAACAATCTTTTTTTTTTAATTGCTTTTGTATCAAAATTTAATTGTTACACAGTCCAATATACTTTATGTTCTAGCTCAACAAGGAGGTGACAAGCTTTTTCAAAAACTAACTTGTAAGGAGACATACCTATATGAGTTTTATATGTTGTGCGGTATGCCCACAATGTATCATCAAGCTAATGTGTCCAATCCTTTCGATTAATGCTTACCATTTTCTCAATAATTTGCTTCACTTCCCAATTTGAGATTTCGACTTGTCTATTTGATTGAAAATGGTATCTAAGAGCTACCTTATGTCTTACATCATAGTTAGCCAAAAGGTTATTAAATATTTTATTGCATAAATGAGAACCTTCATCACTTACAATTGCTTTAGGTATGCCAAAATGAGTGAAAATGTGTTTGTGTAAGAATTTAAGCACTACCTTGGCATTATTAGTAGGTGTGGCAATGGATTCTATCCACTTGGAGACATAATCCACAATGAGCAAAATATATGATCGGTCAATTGATGAAGGAAATGGTCTTATGAAGTCACTTTTACAAATATCAAAGAGTTCAACTTCCATCATGTTAGTCAAAGCAAACTCATGGCGTCTAGTAATTATTCCAACCCTTTGAAATCGGTCATATGTCTGCACAAAAGCATAACAATCCTTAAACAAAATTAGCCAATAAAAACCAGATTACAATACCTTAGAAATTGTCCTTGTAGATCCAAAATGACCACCACATAGGGAAGAATAACAACGCTTAAGAATTTCATTTGTTTCCTCCATTGGAATGCATCTCCGAATCACAGAATTTGAACACCTTTTGAAGAGCAAGGGATCATCCCATAGATATGATTTCACATCATGTAAGAATTTTTTCTTTTGATGATATGTAAGGTCCGGAGGCAATAACCCACCTGCAAGATAATTCACAAAATTTATATACCAAGGTAAATTATCTTTGATTGCCAAAATAAACTCATCAGGGAAAAATTCTTTAATTGGTCCTTCAAAGTTTTCATTTTTCTACTCCAACCTCAATAAGTGATCCGCCACCACATTTTCACTTCCCTTCTTATCTTTAATTTCAAGATCAAATTATTGAAGAAGGAGTATCCATCGGATTAGCCTTGGTTTTGGATCATTTTTGGCAAATAGATACCTAATAGCAACATGATTGGTATACACTATCACATTTGTACCTACAAGATAAGCATGAAATTTATGAAATACAAAAACAACGGCTCACAAACTATTTTTCAGTGGTGGTGTAATTTTGTTGGGCATCATCAAGTGTTCGGCTTGCATAGTAAATGACCTTAAAAAATTTATCTATCATAGTAAATGGCATCATCGGGCACTCCATTCATTTTCATTGTGTTACAAATCTCAAATAATATGGCTAAGGGTGTATTAGGATCTTCCAATACACTTTCTCCAAATTGATTCTGTTGCCTTATGCTAATGAGAGCTAGTTTAAGCTCAAAATTATTGGCATTGATTGGTTGTTGAACTATCCCAAAGTAGTTTTGGTTCAGATAACATCGAAATATGGGAAGAAAGTAAAAACAATCTAAACTAAAATCATGACTAAGTCATAACAATATTAATGCAATTATGATAAAATAATCCTTGCAATAGCGCCAAAAACTTGTTCATGAGATATTTTGCAAACTGCAAGTACACGGTGTTAAGTTTTAATACAACGGTAAGTTGAGTATCATATCCACAAGGATTATAATAAAAAATTGCATCAAGTACCTGGTTTAAATAGTCCCAATTTTATCTGAAAAATCGAGTAATCATTGGTAAACAAAGTAGAGTAAGATATGAAAATGCAAAGACAAGAGTGGAGTTTTTAAAAGTAATTTTGGTTTAAGAGATATGACCTAATTGGTAAAATAGGTCAAGACTGACCTTAACTTTGAAGAAACCCTTTACCCCCTACTCTATAGCCTCAAGAATTAAGCCAAAAGAAAATAAAAAAATTTAATCTCATTTTTTATGTTGATTTTTTTATTTTATTCCTAAAAAACAAAAATGCTTTAATTAGGAGTTTTAATGACAATTTCAAAGTAAAAATAATTATATAAATCCTACTTAATTGTATATTTTTAAATATTCATTAAATAGTAAGTGAACATTTTCTATTACGAGTACCAAGCAAATACAGTCCTTCCGTAAACCTATTCAATTAGATAGGTGACAGATGCAATCAGTTGTTAGAATCAATAGTCTTCAAATTGTTCATTTGGCTACTAATTTACCTCCATATACGAAGATCATACACCCAACGTAAACCTCTTATAATTATCATGCAATCAAGAAATACACCAAAGTGCATGATGTCGTGCATAAGACCACCATTGTGACTCAAGTTTATGGACTAATTAATGTATTATCGCAACTAGGAAAGTCTCATTCAACAACAATATTTCCAATTGAGAATTTCCTGTAGTTCGTTCGGTGTACTTGTTTCTTAACAAGCACCCACACACATGCACTAACGTCCTACACTAATGTCTATGTAATGAGACATTCTCCTTTTGACTATGCATCATGTGTACGAGTCTATTGAGCTTATCGATATCCCATCTTAATAAACCCCCAGACTTGGAACAAATTTAAGATCAAAAGCCATAGAAGCAAGTTCCATAGTCGTCATCTTATACACAATATTGCCCAATAGCTATTTATGATCTAAGGACTTTATTTAATTGAGAAGACAATTAAAGATAAAGAAAATGCCTTTTATTTAATTAACATCATGAATAAGATTATTTTTTCAAGAGTAAAAAAGTTTGCACTAATTAGCTCGTTAGACACCACTCTAACACTTATGAACTTATGCCAGTAAATTTGTAAGGCCATTCTATTCTAAATATTAGAGTGAAGATTAATTCTTAATTCAACAAGATGAAGAAAGAATTGAACTTTTATATAGAAAATGTGGAACCTTTTTTGATGGAACAAGAGAACTCAAGAACCACAGGAGAGAAGGCAAAGAGAGTGGATTTCTTGAGCACTAATGGGGCCAAAAAATTCTAGCTTCTAATTTTTTTCAACACTTAAGGGGGAGTGTATTTATAGACTCTTCCCAACCCTAATCTCATTAGGTATCTTGCCTTTTCATTTTTGATTCTTTATTTCCATCTAAGACTAGAAGTTGGGCTTGAACTTTAATTAATTTAATCAAGTCCATTTAAATTAATCTCTATCAATTTTAATAAGCACAACTTAATTAATTAATCTAATTAATTAATTAAATAGTTCCACTTAGGATTTCTAATTATATTAGGCCCACTTAAATAATTACATTATATAATTGAATAAATTAATTTAACTCCTTAAATTAGTTTATGTCGTCCTTAATTAATTGATCCAATCAATCAATTAATTAACTCCACTTAAGTCCTTAATATTTTTATGACCAAATGAATAATCATATTATTTAATTGGATAAATTTGCTCCTTAAATATATTTGAGCTTTAATTAATTAATCCCCTTTATTATTTTAATCTAACTCTATGGATTACTTATTAGATAAAAGTGGGCATTTTTGATTTTGCGTGTGATCCTTTAAGTTCACAACTAAACTAATAGTAGAGTCGAAACTCTTTCAACTTAGTTGAATAATTATATTATTTTGACTAATTAATCCAATAAATTGATCATCTTGGAATTAACTCCTTAATACCAAGAACCCGCAAGTCATGGGAAGCATCTAGCTGCATCATGACTATCTAGTCTTAGGTGAAAAAAAAAAAATTCTTTCACTATTGTAACAAGAAAATTTCCATTCGACAAATGATGTTTCCAATTAAGAGTTTCTAGATAGGGTTGTTTATTATACTTGTTTCCTAACAAACAATCACACACATGCACTAATGTCCTTACACCAATACCCATGAACTGAGACATCCTCTTTTTGAGCATGGATCAAGTGCACAAGTTCGAGCATGCATCATGCATGCAAGTTTATTATGCTTGTTGATGTCATGTCTCGATGAACCCTAGACTTGGAACAATTTTAAAACTAAAGTCATAATGCATATTCAATGATTGCCATCATATGCATAACTATGCCCTATACTTTGTATGGTTTGGGGACTTTATAACAACTGAAGATAAAAAAACTACCATTTTATTAATAAACTTTGAATAAGATTGTCTATTACAAGAGTATAAACGCGGACAACCTAATTAGCTCGTCAGACACTACTCTACTATGTCAGACCATATGTGTTTGGTTGTTGTGTTTAAACCCAATCTGGTATATAACTCGAGAGAATGGTAGGTTGACACAAGAGCTACATGCCACATTTATTGGATTGGACAAAGTACTAAAAATGGCCTCAGGCAATGAGCTAACCTTAATTGATGTACTACATGTTCTAGATATCCAAAAGAATTTAGTTTATGGTTCATTACTTATCAAGAGTGGGTTTAGCTTAGTATTTAAGTTTGATAAATTTGTACTTAATAAGACTGGTCAATTTGTAAGCTAGGGATACTTAGCCAATGAGCTATTACAAAATAAGATAATACATGTACTTTGTACTTTTGAAAGCAATAAAAGTTTACTTTCTGTTTACTTACTTGAGCCTTCATATTTATTGCAAAATAGATTAGTTCATGTTAGTCGTGCTTCTTTAAAAAAGCTGGTGGGTTTAGAACTTATACGTAAACTTAATACAAAATATTTATGTTGAAGTTAAGTTTGCTAATAGAACTTTTAGTTCAAGTGAAAAGAGTAGCAAACCTCTAAATTTGATGCATAGTGATATATGTTATCTAAAATTTGTTTAAAGTTGAGGTGGTAAAAAATATTTCATCACCTTTATTAATAATCATGTTAGATATTGCTATGTGCATTTACTAAACTTTACAAAAATGAATGCATTCTTCACTTAAAAAATGAAGTTGTAAATAGGGATCCCCTAAATTCATTTCTAATCTTCCCCAAATCAATTCAAGTAAGTGATTTTATTCTCACTTCTTCCTCCACATCCTTGCTAAATAATTTTTATTTATTTTGGAGCTTCTTGCTATTTTTTGAAAAAGAATACAATCACTTTTTGATTCGTTCTGATAAGATTAATATAGTATTATACTAAATCTTATAAACAAGTATTGTATTTTGGAAGAAAAAATGTCAATGTTCCTGTTAGCACAAGTACAGGGGGTAAAATATATCTTAAGAAGATTTGTTTACTGCATATCTCACTTTAATTTTGATTTTTATAATAAATCTCCTTTTGACAACAAAATTTTCTATTAAAATAAAAATTATAACAGTTTTGAGAGTTAAATATTTATCTTATTTATCATTAGAATCTATAATACAACTTTAATACAGTACAAAATTATAGCGAATGGTGAGATAAATAATTAGAAATCCAGAATTAAATGAGAAAAATTAGTCCCACCTCCAAAATGATCATAGGAGGGACACTATCACTAGCAACAATGGAGTGGAAATTATGAAGATATTTCCAGATTCAATCTCATTTTTTTTTATATTATTCTATATTTAATTTAACCATAATAAAAGGATCACGATTATCAATATTGAAAAGTAAAAAAAAAAAAAGAAAAAGAAAAAAGCAAGCTAGACACGTGTCTACACTCACTTGTGCGCTAGTCAATCTTGAGACACGGGAGAAACCCCTTTCATACGAAAAATTGCACAATAAAAGTCTTCATCGCAAACAACGTGGCCTTGGTTAAAAATAAAGAAACTTCACGATTCTCCTTGCTTTCTTTTTATTCGTTCTTTTCAACTTGAAGAAGTAGGGGCGCACACACTCTTCCTCACGCACAATATATATAAAAAATACAGATGATGTATGTATAGGTTTGGTATTCGTATATTTTATGTGAAAATACAGACTTGATTTTGGTGAGGAGAGAATTTGTGAAATTGGGAAGATGTTGGAGGATCAGGTGGCGTATCTGTTGCAGAGATATTTGGGGAACTATGTTAGAGGGCTCAACAAAGAAGCCCTCAAGATCAGTGTCTGGCAAGGTCATCAATTTTCTATTTCTCATTTTCTCATCGCTGGTCTATTGCTGTTTTAATTGATTACTATTTACCGAGCTTTTTATACCCCATGTAGGAAGGCGAGCTAGTTTTCTGCCCACCTTTTGTGCTCTCATTTTGTTATACATATATGTATGTGAATAGAGTTCCTTTCTGAAATGTGGATTTTATTGCAAATTGATAATCCTGCATTTGCTTCATTCTGTGTTTATTGTTTGCTTGCGGCGATGCCATACAGTGTGTTGTGATGAGTATAAGTTAATTCCGTTCACTGAATTTTGTGGGGTTGATACTCATGTTGACATGAAGTTTTCTTGGGATAATTTGTTGATTAGCTAAAATTGAAATGTGTTTTGGTTTATTAGGTTTGGGTTCAATGTCAAAGGCCCTAATAAGTTTGCATTTGTAAATCATGTGCCTATCTAAATAAAAGAGTGAAGTCTTTATTTTATTTTATCTTTTAGCTATTTGGTTTATCATAAGGGCTAAGATGTATAGTATTTCAGGAAAATTAAGTTTATCAACAATTAAAATATGTGAGAATAATAAATGTTGGAGGCCTAGGGAAAATCTTAAGCTTCAAGTAGACCCTTGCTCCATGTTAGGAAGCAAACCTCTATGTAATTCCTTAACTTTGAGGTGCTGAACTTTCCAAGAATTGGAGATTTAACTACACAATTCTTCATAGTTTCTCATCCTTCTGAGTTCTCAGAGTTATGGAAACTCTCCATTTGTTTGAGAGGAAGAATTCATCAAGTGTTTTATTCAAATTCTCAAGCATCCACTCATCCTACAGAAATAAAGTTGCTTACTCTTCATTTGAGATATATGCTTTTTAAGCTCTGTAAGAGAAGAACAAAGAAGTAGTCAATAATCAGGAATTATTACTATGATTAAAAAAATATGAGAAATTGGAGTTATGCAACTCTAAATCAAATCAATGAACAATATCTTGTGATATTTTTTCCTGTTTTTGGTATTGTGTTTCCATACTTGAAATTTGAATAAACCACTGCAATATCTTGGTAACAATTACGGCGGGTTGTCTCAGGCTTGCAAAAGATTTGATAGGTCGAGGTTTATTGCTCAATAAATTATGCTGTCCATGTTATTCAGATATGATTATATGTGCAGTCTAGGGCACTGGAAATGGTATTGATTCCTATGGTAGAGGCCTCTATTCCAATATTTAGCTGCCAAGGAACAGTATCAGGTTATGTGCATTTTTTTTCTCTCTTTCAGTTGAGGACTTGAAAGATGTGGTGATTCACGGAAGTAAAAAAATATGAGGAATATAATCAGCATCCTATCAAGTTAAGATAGAATAGCACAGTGCATGAGTTACTGTTTGAAAGGAATATATATTGCTATCAGCTTTTGAAATTCAAATCACTTACATGAGGTTAAGTAATATGTAGAGTTGTTTTTAAACAACTATTGAGAAACCAATATTTATTTATCAAGTGGGAATCTTGCAATTGCTATGAATATTTTGGTATAACGGATAGATGCTTGTTATAAAGTCTATCGACTAATTTACTTGTAGAGAACCTTTGAGTGCCATTCTTGGAATAAGGTTGAAGCAATGGTTTTATCTTGTAAGAGCTACGTGTTCTGATATCTGTGTTAGTCTCTCACCGGTTTGCTTTTCTCTTCAATTTATGATCTCTCTCTCTCTCTCTATCTCAATACACACACACACACACACACACACACCAAATAGAAGGAAGAACCGAACTACTGTCTGCTATATCAAGTTAATCAAAGTTAGTGGGACTAAAGTTTGCAATTAACTTGGTAATTCAGTATTAACTATGTTGTATGAATGTCTCCGCATTGTAACTTTGTAGAGGCGCCAAGACTGTGACCAGCTTAGATGTGATTTTGTTTAGTCTTTCGCAGAGTGTCAGTTTATTTAGTTCATCAGAAATCTGTATTGTATTGTGAGATTTAAAATCTAATATAGATGAAGTTGAGAATCTGATATGGATAAAGAACGAGTGATTGTCGCTTGTGATTGTAAAGTAACATAATAATTGAGTTCGGAACTCTTACTATTTTTCTTTTTTTTTTTTTGGTGGGGGTGGGGGGGTGGGGGGAGAGGGGTAGAGTTAAATCACTTGTCCTAGTAAGCCGTGGGACTTACCTCTATCTAGGTGGGGGCAAGTAAGGGGGAGTTTTGAATTTGCATACAGACTGTCAAACTGCATATGCAATAGAGCAATGTTTTTTGAAGTGGCACAATGGCTTTATGACCTGATTAGAACTACAATTTAATGGAATTGAACAATCCTGCAGCACATAGAAAGAGGAATGAAATATATGCAAGCATTGCGGAGGAAGTTGTATATTTTTAAGGTAATAGACTTGCATTAAGTTCAAAGGCGGAGCTTCTGCGTGGTGGGAATTTCTCCCTCCAGATTATGAGCAATTTTATACTAACAATATAAAAAATTGTCGGCAAGCCAACCGTATTGTGAACGAGTACACAGAGGAATTTTATCGATTAAATGCCCCAGTGAATTTGTCCGAGATGGATGCTTATTGGTCGCTATATTGGAGGCCTAAAGTTGGTTATTCAAGATTCACCGGCTCTTTAAAAGGTTCGGACCTTGATAGAAGCAGTCAATTTGGTGGTGAAAGTAGAAAATTTGATCAATAAGTCTAATAGTAACTATTGACGACAAACCCAAGAAGTTTCTTCGGCTCAAAGGGGTTAACAATTTTAGGTAGCAACGATAATAGCAATAAAGATACCCCTTCAACGCAAAATTTGTGCAGAATTAAAGTGGAGCTTCAACTCCTGTTCGATCTATATCGATGTACTAAATTGATGTAGTGTTGGATATTTCGCATAGAAGGTAATTTATTAGGGGATAAATCAGTAAAATCAGCAAGTACCTCTTGAACTTTGGTCGGAATCTCAATAGTTGCGTCAAAGCTTTAATCACCAATGCTACATTTAAGTTCGGCTCCTTGACTTGCTCAAAGAATTTTGCCTGCAATGCTAGTGAATAACAGCTTACCGTCCCTAGTTTGGTTTCAGATATTCAGACTACAACACCAAAAGTTGAAGGGGTATCCTTATTGCTATTATTGCCCCAACCGATGGGCAAACTGAAATGGCTAATCGCACTCTTGGCAATATGATTCGATTTGTTAGTGGAGATAAACCAAAACATTGGGATGCTGAAACTAAGCAGAATTTGTTGAAAGTAACCAAGTATTGAAATCCATGGCATTTATCTGTTTATGTCGCATATTAATGTATTTTGAAAAACATGCATTTTGCGCCTTGGGCATTTAACAATCCTGGTACTTAATGCTTTGAATATTCAACAGGTGATGTTGAACTAACAAATATGCAACTGAAACCGGAGGCACTCAATGCATTGAAGTTACCTGTGAAGGTTAAGGCAGGGTTTCTTGGATCAGTGAAGCTTAAGGTTTGTGGCTCAGTAAATGGCTTTTCTTTTCTGTAGAAGTCGTCATATCTTACTTTGGTTGAGATATGTTATTGCCAATCTTGAACTGTCTGATTTATATTTTTGTTACCTGTGGTATGTCAGTTTGCCTCCTTGTATGCTGTTGCAATAAATTATATTTTTCTTCTTATTTTGTTGATGTGAGTGGATACGTGTTCTCCAACAGACTAAACTGTCAATTGTATATTATTTTTTTCACATTAGAAAGTGGCTTCTTATTTAATAGGAACTAAATCAACGAAAGTAGGTGGAAGAAAGTTTGAATATTTTGTTTGAATATGATAATATATTAGGATGATTTGTAAGTAGTAGGTCCCATTGCAATGATGATGTTTGAAAATAGTAATTTATTATGTGAATATATGTGGTAGTGGTGGGTCCTAATGATGTAATATAAGGTTGCAAATTGAAAATATAGAATTGAAAATTGAAAATATATGGTTGAGAAGTGTTTTTGGTCGAAAATGAGAAAGGTGATTATAGAATAAGACAAACATAATTTTGGTGTTTTGCATAGTAAAAATTGGAAAAGATTCTTTGAAAAGAAAACCAAGCAAGCCCTTAAGGGTCCGTTTGATCACAAGAAGGAGGGGGGGGGGGGGTTAGGACAGGAAGGGGAATGGTTTTAATTCTTCATTTGGGGAGGGCTATTCGTAATCCTCTATTTTGTTTGGTCTTAAGGAGGGGAGGATAGGACATGGAAATATCAATCACTTTTCCATGTTTGGCTTCAAAAAAATCTGGGGGGCTGGGTGGTTGGGAATGTAATTACATAATAAATTCAATCTTCTCTCCAACTCCAACTCTCTATTTCAGGAGGATGGGATTGCCTTACACCTGCTCTTCTCTTTCCTTCTTTATCTCACATTTCTACCAAACAAAGAGGTGTGTGGCCCTCGCTACCTCTCCTCTCCTCCAATCCCTCTGCCTACCCCGTTTTACCAAACATACCTCAAGGCTGTACTAGGACCTCGGATTTTGAAGAGGAAAATGCAAAATAAGAGCCAAATGCCTAAAACAAAAACATAATGCAGAAAATTACATGAGGTAATAATTTTCCTTGGTGTTTTCCTCACTGAAATTCAAGATCCAAACATAGCATAAGTTTCAATGTAATACAGCAACATAGGAGGAGAAGTAGAATGGTGAACAAAGAAATTCCATAGCATAAGCGATATAGAATAACAAACACTGGCCTGTGGCACGGGATGTTGTCATAATGGATATCCATGATTAAGAGTAGTATTCCAGCTATAATCCCATTCGGCGGCCAAGATGAATATGTGAGGAGCTAAAATTCGTAGCACCGTTCTGCCAAGAAGAGGCACAAGACAAGCTCAAACAATTTGAGAGCTTAGTAAAAACAAAAATATCTCCATGTAACTAAATGTACACAATTTAAAGTTCTCAACAATTCATTAATATGCAATCTTGAACATATTTGTTATATTTAAAACAAAGGACCTGAGACTTAAGATATATAGAAAACTCCACAAACCGACATGTTAGCTTTCTTGACTTTTTTGTTTCCAAAATATTACTGCAAAGAGGAGCTATTCCCATACTATCCCTTCATAAAAATATTTCCCATATTATTACTTCTTGTCCACATGTATTGCCATGTGGACACAAGTTTATTAATTGGAATTTATTTTTTCTTTTTATCTATACTTGGGCTTGACTTTGCTTGAATTTTATCTACGTCAGCCCTTCTTTGAAACAAACAGAGCAATATTTGATGTTTCATGTAGTGTATGCATCCTGCAATAATTTTTTTTCGTTATTTCTTTTTAAAAAAATGAACTTAATTCATTATACTTGCTAAGAATAAAATCATGTTTCAAGTTGTAAAGCATATCACTTCTGCATTTTCTTTTTTACTAAACAAACTTAAGTAATAAAAATAATAAGTTCTTGAAAACTATAAGATCGATTGGGATTTTTAAAATGCATTTGTTGTATTTGTATTTGAGAATTTCAAGGAACTACTACTTGATATATAGGCAAAAAAGTAAAAATGAGTGTTTACATAGAATATACTTAATGCATGACTATTTAATGTCTGAAATGCCTTGCTCTCTCTGAGTCCTTAAAGAATCACTTACTGTTCTAGAATATATTTCACATATTTATAAGCATGCTTCTAAAAATTTGTATGTGGCATGACGTGTTTCTTTTATTTTTTTGTTTATGTTTTTAACATTGCAACTGTCCATATTTGACCTTATAGTATCAAAACAATGGACCACCTTAATTTTTATTATATCACCTATTACATTGCATATAAATCTTTATGAATACGCATAATGTTGTTGTATGTAATTCAGCCATAATTGACCAAAGGGCATAAATAGTTTCAATGATGCTAATATTCTATGAACATCCATATTGTAGATTTTTTGTTTGTATAAAGGTAAATTCTTATAATGTGGGACCTATTGTGTAGAGAAAATAAATAGAAAATTTCAAAAAATAAACTTGCGTACACATGGCAGTATATGTGGCTCAAAGAGTGATAATATGGGAAATAACTGTTCACATGGGAGTATATTTGGCTCACTGAGTGATAAATATGGGAAATGCTTTTGAAAGAGTGATAGTTTGGGATTATTTCGTTAAAGTATTATTTTGGGAACAAATGCAAGCTTTCTCAACCTAGTTTATGGAGACATAATAAACTATAATCTAATGATGTCAACTAAATTATTAAGCCGGAGCTAAATATTACCTTATTTATCTTAATTGCATCACCTCTCCTTCATAACCAAATTCTACGAAATGATCATGCTTGTTCTTCATGCACATACCAGTGGTACATAATCCACTCAATATCATGAGGACAATGTGTTTCAAACTTCTAATGCCTTCAAATAAAACTCCTCTATTTGGTCTCAGGGTTGCAAAGCCAAATTCCATTAGAATCATAATCAGCCCTGTCAGGTCCTTAAGATTTGATTAGTTTCTTACCAACAGAATTAAGGTTCTATTGTCGGTATTACAAACCCAGACCAGCAGCCCCACAAATTGCTTAACCTTCAAAGTGGAATAATTCAATCCTACTCCTTTGGCCCAAGATTATGTCTGTGTGTGAAGGTTCTGTTTCTTTTGGTTTTCTCAGCATGGGTGCATGGGAGCTTATGGCATGATCTGCTTCCTCAAACAAATGCTTTCCTTTGAACAATCCTCTTTTACATTTTTCCACCAAAGATGGTTATTGTTTGAAGTTATAAAAAGGCTAGTCACTCCCAATTTTTCAAGAATGTTTAGCGTCCTGTTTTTATGAGTTCTGTTTATGTATTTTTTTTATTCTAAACATGATAAAGACTGATCCTATATGCTATGTGTATATGAAAAGCTTAAACTCAATTAGTAACACTCATTTACCTGATAAAGTGCTCCCTTTTGCCACCACCAACCTTTAGACCTAATGTATTTATGCAAAGACCCACTGCTGCCCTAGGTTTATACCTCTAAAAAGGTTATAGGTTGAATCGCAGCAAAACTCCTTCTAGTCTTAGGATAAGTAGTCAAAATCCTATTGTACTTACAAAACTTATTTCGAAGACCTAATGTCCTAAAACTTCTAATATCTATTATTATAGGCCTAGCAATCAGTATTCACAGTAATTATAAAGATACTTGGGATATTAACAGAAAACATAATAATCTCGTTCAGTAATTTTTCTTAACAATTGTTAGCATTTATTAAAGTTGTAACATAGATTTTGGAAAAAAGAAATTTTGATTGTTAGTTTCTGGAGACTATATTGTTAGAAAAGCTAATGAAAATGCTAGAAGACATTACTTACTGTCATTACCTAGTTCTAATCTATCAAAATTCTCAAAAAGTGCATTGTCAAAATTATCATCATTTGTGCAAACTGAAAAGTGTGCTTGAATTTTTTGAAGTACTAGCAAGCCGCAAGACACATTTGTGTGCTGGAATTTTTTGAGTTACTCGCAAGATACATTTGTGGACTTGTGGACAAATTGAATAAAATCACAGATGCAAGAATTTATCGAAATAATTTATTTGGTAAGTGTGGAAATGACATGATTTAATAATTATATGTATTATTTTCTTTAATAGGTTTAAATACTGGCAAACCTTTTCAAAAGATAAATTGCCTTATCTTTTGGCTGGTTTATTATTCCATTAATTTTTTTTTTTTGACAGTTTTGATGTAATAAAACTTTCTCATCATAGGATTTGCTACATCGTTATTGTTGTTGCAATATTCATAAAAAAAATTAAATTAATTAAATTATTCAGTATTGCATTCACAAAGTCAGGTGACTGGTCAACAACACCACCTTGACATTTAATAGTGGGCATAAGTAGGGGTGGGGATACCAATACTGCTACTTTATTGGTACTGCTTGTTAAATAATATTTTTTTTTATTTTTATATAAGTTTGCAGGAAAAATCTTTGGTCGGTTCTTCAATTTCATTGCATTACTACAGTTTGATGGTATTTAAGAAAATGGTATCCAAATCCATGAAAGTATCATGATCCAATTTCGTTTCTGTTTTGTTGGGCCTATTTGGAGTTATGTTTGCTATATTTATCTCATTCGTTTGCCACAATCAGTCTGTTCATGAACTCATACCATTCTAATCTAAATGCATCTAGTATGCCAAGTGCCACCTAAGTGCACTTCTAGTGGAAAAGAGGTTAGGGGACGGGGCTGGTCATGATTGAGATCTTCTGTTTGATGATTTTTATGTTCATCATAAAAGTTTGGCCCCAGCTAACTCTAGCATTTCATTTGCCTTTGGACGAGTTATTAGTGAATAACTTCCATGGTGGCTTTGTTTTGATATGATGATTTATGGATGACTAGTTGATTCTTCACTCTGGCCTCTTAGGTTATTTTATCACATTAAATAGTGACCTAAGTAGTTTCTATCAATTACATGTAGAGTAGAGTAGAGAGTGGAAACAATCAAATGCGAATTCTATTGTACCTTTTACTATTATATTTACTTTGTTATGCATCTGTTCTGTCTGTCAATTGTTAATATAAGGATGTGTGAAATGAATGAACTTTAAAAGATTGGTCAGATGCTGTATGTATTTAATCCTTGGAGGATTCTATAACAATAGTTTGGTTTTCATGTTTATTTCTAATAACTTCTGCTCCCTCAATAACAGGTTCCATGGAGCAGGCTTGGGCAAGATCCTGTTTTGGTTTACCTGGATCGTATTTTTTTATTGGCTGAGCCTGCAACCCAGGTTGAGGGATCTAGTGAGGACGCTGTCCAAGAAGTTAAAAAGAATCAAATACGAGTAAGATTTGCATTTGATTCTTTATTGACCATTTTTCTTGTTCTTTATGTATTATAGATTAATATTTTTTTTGAATAGGAAATGGAAATGAAGCTGTTGGAGAGTGGACAACTACTGAATTCAGAAATGGTATGTCCTACTATTTTTCAGTAGCACATATAACAAAACCAATATCCTCATTCTAGTGCTTATAAAATTTTTGGATTAAGAGGTCATGCCTTACTGAGCTTGAGTTAACTCAACTTGTAAGTAGCTAAACTACTACATTTCCAGAAAGGGAGTTGCAGACTATGCATCAAAATATTTCGGAAAAGTGTGAATTCTAATATTTTTCAGTGTGAAAATGGTCCTTCTCTTGTACCAAAAATGCCGATAGTATTTGGGGGTGGTTACAACTGGTTTACTTAGTACTACTGTGAAATGAGATTTTTCTATACAATACCTGTTTTTGAACTCATGTTTACGTAAAATAGGTTCTGAGCTAGTACAATTTCATGTAAAAATGGGTTCTAGATGAAACTGGGATATAGGTGGAGTGCGACTGAATCAGTTCTAAATATTGAATTTTGGTGTGCCTTTTTGAGCTTCTTGCCATAGTTATTGCTGGCTCAACGATAAAAAAATCACTTGCATTTGTGCATTTAAAAGGCTAAACAGTATGTCACAGCCATAAATTGCTCATAAACAAATTGATTGTATCTTTCTAGACCTGAAACTGTATAATCTTTGGAATTGGCTAGATGACCTTTATTGTTTTCAGATCCATCATAAAAATTCTTTATACTAATGGATGTGGATTTTTAGATTTGTTATATATGGCAGCTTAAACATATGCTATAATTATCTGCACTTGCATCGCTGACTTAAGAAAACTAAAGATGTTTTAGAACTGGAACAGTTTGCAGTGAGAATTACCAAAAAAAATTATTATGTTATTCAGATTCATCATTAAAATTATATATGTAGATTATGATTTCAGATCCACTACGCCCATCTTACAGATGCTATGAACATATAGATCTCAAATCCATCCTTAATTTTTTCCAATCGAGGTGGATGCTTGGCCACTAAAGATAACGCTACTTCCACCTTATCCGAGAGGAACATTGCCCTGAATCATATCCCGCTTTAGGTCATTTTGTTTGATTTGTTGCTTGTACCATCTCATTCTTAGCTGACATTGATCAGTATGATATAGAATCATATCCCGCTTTAGGTCATTTTGTTTGATTTGTTGCTTGTACCATCTCATTCTTAGCTGACATTGGTCAGTATGATATATATACTACTCAATATTGAATCTGTTTTAGTTGTTCACGCAGAGCCATTGACCATCATGTTTCAAAACAAATATATAGTTATCCGAGTGGTTTTTCTTGAAGTATTATGATCATTTTTTGACCACCATTTCTTTGCTTGTTTATTCTCTCTCTAAGAATAAGTCTTGGCTTGGATCTTTAATCAATACGGTGATCGGGAATTTAAAGCTTTCTATATCAAACATTCACATCAGATATGAGGATCTTGAGAGGTACACAGGCTTTAGATGCTTTGACTGTCCCATCCTCTTTGTGTCTCTGTCCCTCCCCTTCCCCGTTCCCCTCTATCCCTAAATCGGTTACTCATGCAACAACAATTTTTTCAGTAATCCAGGCCATCCGTTTGCCGCCGGCGTGACTTTAGATAAACTCTCAGCATTCACAGTTGATGATAAAGGGGAGGAGACTTTTATAACTGGAGGTGCATTGGAGCGAATCCAGAAGGTTCAAATACTTTCAAAATCTTAATGAAGCAGAAACATATTATATTTTTTCCGAACTCTTTTGACTTAATGTTGTTTATGGTTAAGGTTTGTATTGTTATTTGTTTGCTGTTATATTATCATATATGGACTCGGTTATGATGCCTTACATGAAATCTGATTAGCTGATGAGCTGATATTTTTTAAGTGTGCATATTTTCTGAATGCTCTCGTATCATAAAATTCACATTTGCTCTATCTCACTTTGTTGTTATTGTTTTTCCAAAATGCTAATACTACGAAGAGTGATGGATAGACGAACTAAACCTAGAGGAAGAGGTTTATCATTTGTAACAAAGATGGTTTTGACTTGGTTTATGGATTTATAATGCCAGAAATTTGAAAATTTAGCAGAAATCTCACATGTTAGATATAAAATTTTTGGAAGGTGAGCGCACTGGTATTTTTAGAGTGAAACATACATGATCTGATTGGAGAATGTTATACTTGATAGATCAAGCAGGCTAAAACAGATAGGAGACCACCTTTTGCTAAATTATGGTAAAGATTTATGATAATTGATATTTAGTTATTGTGTGGATAATTAAGATATTTTTATAACTATGAAAAATTGTTAAAAAATCATTTTACATTTAGTTAATTAGTTCTGGGTTTTATTCATTATTAACTTTATCTATAATAAAACTCTTTTGGGAGCAAATTATTAGGATTAAAAATAGAGATCATGATAAAAATGACAAATATCAATAATGATATATACATACTAGTATATTAGTACACGTGATATATGTGTTTGTGTTAAATGATATTAGATATATTTATTTTTACGGCCCAGAAGTTCATACAACTTCATGGCAGATGGTCGAATTTAGGAATATCAGGACTCAAGGAGTCATTTCGTTGAAAAGTATTTTTCTGCCAAGCAGATCTAGTTGGTTTGGCTTTCAGAGATTTTTGTTACTATACTTGTCTTGTGCTCTTGTTTATCTTGGTTTTTTTGTTTGTTTTGATTACTTCTCTACTACAAAAAGAGTTTGTGTGTGTGTGTAATATTCGCTTAAGCTGATTATACTAAATGTTTTGGACTACATAGATTTCAGTTTTAAGATAATTTTCTGATAAAAATTCCAGGAACCCCTTTCTGAATGATGATGCAATCATGCTATTTTTTCTGTGAATGAGTGATTTATGATGTACATATTTGTGTTAATGATTTACAGAACTTCAAATTGGACTTTCATGATTGATGTTGTAGTATCTAACATTGAAATTGTCCTACATTTTATGGAGTGGGATTCTGCCTTATTCTTCCAAGTCTATTAAAGTAGTCTCGCTGGTTGTCAAAGTGTAGGTTCAGAGTAGCAGTGGAGTTAGCCCCTTTTCTCCAATTGGGTGCCTTTATCATAGTTGACGGCCTTTTTGACATTTTACAAACTGCTGTACTTTGTATTTTTTACATGATTGTTTTTGTGACATTTTTAGTCTGTGGAACTTGAGCGAATGGCTATCTATTTGGATTCTGATCTCAGTCCGTGGCATGTTGAAAAACCATGGGAGGATTTGCTGCCATCTGAATGGGGACAGGTATTTAAGTTTGATTTGGTATAAACTTTTTGCCTGTTTTTTTTTTAAACTTCAAGCTAATCCATGAGTTCTAGATTTTCAAATTTGGTACGAAGGAAGGAAAACCTGCAGCTGGTAATTTGGAGAAACACTCTTATGTTTTGCAACCAGTAAGTGGAAATGCTAAGTATTCAAAAGACCGTCCAGATGCGTCCGCGAGCAAAGGTCAACCTCTGCAGAAAGCTGCAGTAAATCTTGATGATGTAACTCTGTGCTTGTCGAAGGTTGGTACTGGCTTCCTATTTAGTTTATAGCACATCTGCCGTGCCCCATAAAAAACTTTATCCTCACTTTAATCTCCTTACCAAGTGGTTTGCATATTCTTCTGCAGAATGGTTATCGCGATATGTTGAAATTAGCTGATAATTTCACAGCCTTCAATCAGAGACTAAAATATGCTCACTATCGCCCACGTGCTTCTGTAAAAACTGATCCGAGATCTTGGTGGAAGTATGCGTGCAGAGCAGTTTCTGACCAAATGAAGAAGGCCAGGTTCCTACCTAGTTATTTCTATGTTAAAGATGTTGCATTGTTGTACATACATGCAAATATAAAAACCTGTGTCTGATTACGAGTTTTTTAGGCTCATAAATAATGAGACAGGTTAGAATTTCATTGATGATGCTGAAAGATAAAACTTGGTCAATAATTGAGCAAACATGTCAGACCTATGATTCTAAATCAAGTATTGAGTCAAAAAATAGGTCAAGTATCCTTCATATAGTCAAATTTCAATGAACCAGAAGTAATTGAGCTTTGAAACATCAGCTAGCTAGGAAAGTCTCTAAGAAGGTTAAATATGGTGGAATGGAACTTAGAAGATAGATTCAATTACCGCATGTTGGAGGCAAAGGGCATCATATAAAAGTCAGCAGACTTTTGTATGACAACGTCTTTGCTCTGCAATTTCCAGTGGGATAATGTTTTATTCTAAACAGTTTTGGTGATATCTGGTTGACGACAGCTTATATGTCTAGCAGATATTTACCACTGAATTATGGCTTTGAGATGATTCCTCTGAATGTTCTAATGCTGGTTTTCCTTCAAAGCACCTTTAAAAGGGTGGAACCCAGATTGTTGACCCCTAGCTGTGTAATTATGCTGAAGTTCCATTTAACTAATGCATGGATAAATGGAAGCTAATGATTTTGAATTATTTTTCTCTTTCTCTCTTTCTTTTCTTCTGAGTTTTAAGCATTAGATCTGAATCTCTTTGTTTTTTTTTTTAAGCTGAAGTAAACCTTGTCATTTGAGTTATGAATTCCTTGATAGCCATCCTGGTGTTGATGAGTTATATTCTCCTTATTTTCCCCTCTATATATATGTGTTATTCTGAACTTGTTACATACTTATTATCTCCCTCTATCTTGTCTTCATCGCCAGTGGAAAATTGTCCTGGGAGCAAGTCTTGCAATATGCAAGATTACGTAAGAAATACATCTCTCTATATGCTGCACTACTCAAATCAGATCTTGACCGTGCTGTAGTTGATGACAATGAAGACATAGAGGAACTTGATCGGGAACTTGATATTGAAGTCATTCTTCAGTGGAGGTACATAAGTTGACTCGGTTACTTGATGAGTCAGTGTTAAGTATATGCTTGATATGCCATTTTTGTGTAACTTGGTGGGAGGGTGTAGTTTCTTTATGCAATATAGTAATGATGTATGTGTATGTGTGTCTTTCTTTTTGGTTAATGGACAATTAATATTTGGGAATCAACATTGATGATGATAGAGTTTCTTTAGTTTCTTGGGAGCTTTGAAAACACCAAAATTACTGTAGTGTCTTTGCTTCCTCACTTATCATGAGAGTATCTAGTTTCTTTCTACAGAGGTGCTCCACCCTTGTTTTTTATCATTTTTTCTATGAATTTTCTTTACAAACAAGAATGTCTTCTTGGGAGTGCTGGGCAGCAGGTTGTTTTCTGTCTTCAGTTAACTTCTAATATTTGGTTATACTTGATTCAATTGTATGCTTTGATAGTTAATGAATTGAACTTACTGGTAGCAAGATTTTACTCTATACGTGATTTACTTTCTGATTCTGACCTCATATTTGTAGTCACTACATTAATTCCTTCAAACAGGATGTTGGCCCATAAGTTTGTGAAGCAATCGGTGGGATCAGAACTCTACCTAAAAACGCAAAAAGCAAGGAAATCATGGTGGTCATTTGGATGGTGAATGAGTCTACCATGTACTCATGTTTCTACTCTCCCAACTTCTTCACGAGCTCAGCATATTTTCTTATACATATGTGATTGCCATACTATCGCAGGGCCAGTCAACCTGTCAAAGATGAAACTGAACCAGGGACTCTGACTGAGGAAGATTGGAAGAGATTGAATGATATTATTGGATACAAGGAAGGTGATGATGAACAATTGTTGACCCATGACAAGGGGAACTTGCCTTATATTTCATTGAGCCTTCACATGAAACATAATGCATCAAAGCTAATTGACTCTCAGGAATGCCTTGCTGATTTATCCTGTGATAATCTTGAGTGTTTCATAAAACTTTATTCAGAGGCAAAAACTGTCGACATAAAATTGGGATCGTACAGATTATTGTCCCCAAATGGTCTTCTTGCTGAGGTATGGTGCCTCCTCCCATACTCTCTTTCTCTTCCTATTTTCTGATGTGTTCATTTGTTACAAACCGTATATACAGTCAACAGTTCAGTAACATATACCATCTCAATTAATCTTCTCTGCAGAGTGAAATTGTTTCTGATTCATTAGTTGCTGTCTTCTGCTATAAACCTCTTGATGCGGATGTAGACTGGAGCATAGTTGCTAAAGCTTCACCCTGTTATGTGACTGTAAGATATCACAGTGTTATTTGTTGTCTCAGTGTACGACTTTGAATTATTCATTTTCTTGGTGCAGTATTTGAACGATTCCATCAGTCAAATCATTGACTTTTTTCAAAGTACTGCTACTGTAAGTCAGACTCTAGTTCGGGAAACTGCTTCTGCAGTGCAGGTTTGTAACTTGTGCTTGTTGAGCTATAAAAATTTGGTTTTTACATTGCTTGAGGTGTACAATTTTCATTGGTATTCATTAGGAAATTAAATGTGGTTTGGGGGTTTGAGGAACTAGGCGTTGCGTTGGGAAGGGGTGCGTGTGTCTTTTTTTCTTCTTCTTCTTTTTTTTTTTTTTTTTTTTTTTGGGTGGGGGGAGGGTTGAAATAGATATGTTAATATCACACCAATAAAATGGAGGGCTTGGAGACTATAGTTAACAGCTTACGTAGCACCTCAGATTTTTCAAAATCACAATGTATATTAGTTATTGAGAGCATAAGGGCTGGAAGAGTTCTTCACATTTTGATGGCACACAGAAGCAGATGGTACAATTTTATTTCCTTTTTCTAGTAAGTGATACCGAATGAGGTAATGTGATGAGGGATGTATAGCAATTTTTGGGTCTAAGAGATTCTTTTTCCAGTTATTTCTAAACGTGTGTCATCGAGACTTCAGGAAGTTTCTCTTTGACCTTTCAGTTGAAGTCTTGGGAATTGTCTGAAAACTGTGGTGGATTTCCTGCTTTACTGGCCTTTATCTGTCTCGATCCTGTGTCAAATGATGCTTTGATTGGCCAATTGTTTTAAGCATGTAAAGCATTTCTTTGTGGTTTTGTTATATCCACACATCATGGATCTCATCAATGCAATTTTATGGGCCATTCTACTACAATTAACATGGCACCATCTCTTCTGCTTATAAATGTAGATTGAATTTTACTGGTTTTAGCCCTGGTATATATATATATATATATATATATAGGATCTATTCGTGTTCTCTATGTTATTCAGAAGTTCCCCTGTTTTTGATTGACCAATTTGTGCTTTAATGAAAAGATCCCAATAATACATTCTTGTTGATGGTCATCAAATTATGAAGATTTGAGTAACAACTCTCTTAAATTATACTACTTTCCATATTCTATAGGTACCCTAAGTGATGTGGATGTTTCAAAGTATTGTCTACTTACCTAATGCTTACAATTTTTTATCACTTTTTCCATAAAATACCCCTGCGGTCATAAATATTGAAATCTTCTACATCTAACTAATCTCAGACTTTGTGTGGCTGAAGCATTGTCCATGTTTAACCTTTTCTTTTTCGTTGAGTTCCTCTTATTGATATCATATTGGGATTGTGCTGACGCAACACCGGAGAGGATTCTTATAACAGTACTGCACAATATTGACCTTGCACATTGCTGAACTTACCAATTTTTTATTACCTGAAAATTACCAATTACAGCGGCAAATTTCAACTCCTGCTATCAATGTTTTAGTTAGCATCTTATTTCCCTTGAACTTTAGATAAATTTGCCGAATTTTAAGTTCTTCGTAGTAATTATGTGTCTTTAACATGAACAACTATTAATTTTCTATTACTTGCCTTTTTTCCTTGCAACCTACAGCTGTTAATTGGAAAGATATGCATAATTTCTCTTTCTGGTGTTTCATGTTATTGTATTCTCCTTCCAGATGACAATTGATGAAGTCAAGCGCACAGCAGCCAAACAAGTGAACAGGGCATTGAAGGAGCGTGCCAGGTTGTTTTCATCATTTTAAAGTTAGAGCCAGTCAATGTAAATTAATTAGGGATTGACTATGGTGCAGCTTTGACTGTTAGTACGCTGTAGACTGTGTGTCCGTAGCTTAGAGGACATTGCTGTTTTCAAAAGCCATAGGCCATGCACTCAAGTTGGTTAGCGCCAAAAATACTTTAATACTGCTTAGCATCCTCAGTTGGGTCATGGAGGGAGGTGCAATTAGTAATAAATGATATGGGAGAAGTTGGTCAAATGTGAAGATTGAGTACTGCTGCTCAAATGGAACAAAGGGTGTCTAAAGGTACTGGAAATGGTTGGAAGATGGCTAAAGGTGGAATAAATAAAAAAAGTATCATCAGATACTTGAAGTTTTGCAAATACTATTAGGAAGGTGGAAGAATTATATTTCTAAATTTCCACAGAAATATATATGACTGTGGTTTAGGCTTCCATAAAATTTCGAACTTGCTCTGCCTTCTCAGTAACTAAAACTTTAGTTGGTTCTACCTGTATCTGTAGTCTAGGAAGCCAACACTTGTTGTTCTTCAATTTCGAGGGACTAATTAAGAGAGGTTATATCCAAACATTGGAAAGAGACTGAACCGTGATTGAAATTTCCAGAGTTGTCACACCATTTTGACATCTCCAAACAGAGTCAAATGTGTGTGCCGACCATGATTTGAATTTTCGGATCTAGAATATAATTATAAGTTAGAAACCAACACCCCCTCCTGCACCCTCCCGAGAAACACCCAATATGTGGAGACATGAAATTCCTCCCAAAATCTCTCAACAAACCAATATTGTTCCAAAAGCATTTTCCCACAAATAGCAGGTGGACAAAGAATATGGTTTTGCATAATTAATTTTAAGGTAACTCCTAGAGGCTTTGGCATGGATCTTAATTATGCTCGAGTCAGTTTGCTGCCATCAATCAAGCTATATAACATGTTAAAGCATGAAAATAGTAATTTTCCCTGCAGTTTTATTTTTGCCGTCATTTGTAGAGAAAAGGACCGGTGGTGTTGTATCAACAATTTGGATGATTAACTCGAATAGAAAGTTTTTATTCTCCAAAAGTATATGATAATGCCAATCAATGCAGTAAGACCTTATCTGTCTTTGGTTAAATTAAAATGGTAAAACGGTGTATATGGTGGTTATTCTCCCCATGTTTTCAAAATTATAGTCTGGAAAAATATAGTGGCATTACTAAATATTTTAAGTTGTTTAACCAGTCGGGCTAATTGTTGATATACGTCTGGCCCAGGTTTTTGTTGGATTTGGATATTGCGGCGCCCAAAATTACTATTCCTACTGACTTTTATCCTGATAGTGTCCACCCTACTAAGCTTCTGATTGACTTGGGAAAGTTAGTAATTCGTTCTCAGGTTAATTTGCCAAGCCTTGAAACTGGTTAGACTAATTCTTTTGCTTGCAAAATATTTACCTTGAGAGCAATATGTTCAGGATGACACTGAATATGCTTCACCTGAAGAGATGAACATGTACTCCCAATTTGATCTGGTCTTGAGAGATGTATCGGCTTTCCTGGTTGATGGTGACTATAGCTGGAGCCAAGGTTCTCTAAGTAGAACTGATGGTTCTTGCAAGAGTAGCTTTATCGGTTTCCTACCAGTTATCGACCGATGTGGAGTATTTCTAAAGCTTCAGCAGGTGAAAGCTATTAACTTATGTTTAGAAATTCCATAGAGTTCTCATGCTGGTGTCTATTAATGTTTGGCATCAAGTCAAGTTGTTACGTATTCATTTTGGCTTTTCAGATTAGATCACCAGTTGCCTCCTTCCCCTCAACAAGACTTGCTATGCGGTTACCCTCCTTAGGGTTTCATTTTTCTCCTTCTCGTTATCATCGTTTAATGCAAGTAGCTAAAATTTTTCAAGGGGAGCATGCGGACCATCCTGATCTTGTCCGTCCTTGGGATGAAGCTGATTTTGCGGGCTGGTTGTATCATCTTACACGGAAGGTTATTTGTTTCTGTTCTTTTGTTTGTGAGTTATCTAATATGAAAACGATAATTTTGTGGTTTCATGGCTTGTCTTCTGATATTTTTCCTTACATCTTTTTTTGTTTAGGGCGTTGGAGGTAGAGAAGCTGTATGGCAATGCAGATATTTTTGTATAGTTGGACCTTTTCTTTATGTGCTAGAAAACCCTGAGTCAAGAAATTATAAACAATACTTCAGGTTTGGTCATGGCCGCTTGAAATTCTTTTTATCTGGTTTGTGCATTTTTTAAAAAGTAAAATTTGGTGTCCTGGCTTGTGTGAAATAGAGTCAGCCAACTTTGAGGTCTTTCCTTGAAGCAAAGCCCTTGAGAATGGATTACACAATTATAGAACTAGGAGAAGGGAAAATACCGGGAGAAGCAAAAATGAAGAGATCCTGGTTAAGGGTGGGTGGTGAAGGTTAAAGTAGTATTGGTTTTTGGTACAACCTCAGTAGAATGCATGTATAAAATCTCATGCCCCATCTGTGGCGTTCTTGTGTATGTCCTAAAGTATCTGATTGCTGAAGCTTTATTTTTATGGTGTGTGGATACAAAGTTTAAACATGAAAAGGATATAGTGATAAACTCATTTTTCATAAATGATTGGGAAGTTGGTGATGTGAACAGGATTATGCCTAAAAATATGAGAAATGTAAACTAGTTGCATAGATAGTCATGACAGAAAACTAGCAGAAGAAATTTTTGCTCGACA
The DNA here is from genome assembly GCA_019321725.1 of Paulownia fortunei. NCBI lineage: Eukaryota > Viridiplantae > Streptophyta > Magnoliopsida > Lamiales > Paulowniaceae > Paulownia > Paulownia fortunei. The sequence goes on along the minus strand of CM033111.1, from coordinate 12,408,857 downwards.
CTTGACGTTCTATATTTACCAAATTAACAGCCTTCCCATTTGCTATCAAGTCTTCAAACTACTGGAATAGTCAAAGTTATACATTGAATATCAGATATCTAAGTAATGTTAGCCTTTGTATGCTTAGTTTCTTTCTGATTCGCACCATGGCTACATCAATGACTATATATGTTGACTTTTATAATGCTGACATGGTCCCGTGATTTTTCTCATTCTAGCCTACTAGGTAAACATCTATATCAAGTTCCCGCTGATTTTCTTGGAAATGTGGAACATGTATTGGCTGTTTGTGATGCTGAGCGCTCCTATGTCAAGGTAGTCCCCAAGAATAATATGCTGACATCACTTTGATTTTGGTAATGTTTTGATGGAGATTCTTGGTTTATGGTTCTGTTTGGCTTTCATATGAGTGTCTTACCTTTCTAGGTTGTGGAAGATGCAAGTGCTCTAATTTTGCGTTTCGACTCTGAAAATTCAAGGAGAACTTGGCAAAGCTACCTTCAGGGAGCCATTTATCGTGCATCGGTACTCTTATCTTGTTTTATCTTGTTCAAAATTGAAAACACTAGAAAAAAAGCGAGAGTCAGGTTTAAAAACCTGCAGTTTCTCTAAGCTTTTTTATTAATTTGTTCTGAATTAAAAAATGGAAGTGTACAATGAGTTTTATAGAGCAAAACAGCAAGAAGAAAACAACCAGATCCCTTAACCTAAGCTTCAAAATCTAGACCTAATGCGGCTCTAGTTTCCTAGGATTACAACATCAAATATAAAAGGGAATAACGCAAGCTCCTAGCTGTAGGTATCTTTGACCAAATCTAAGAAATATTCAGCTTGATTGTCCACATACTTTGATTGAAAGTACTCCAGTTTAATCAATAAATATGAGTTGAAAATTAATCTTACTCTTATAGAGGGTTTAGACATGTAAATTTGTGCAATGAAAAGAGCGATTGGCATGATGAAAAAAACACCAAAAAACTTGATCTTACATCCATCTGAAAATTATTACATTAATACCAGCATAATCTCTCTTTTTTCTCTTAATAAAAGTTTAATTTTTAGTACAAAAATGTTGCATCAATACCAGGGTGGAGTTCAATTTTGACTTTATTTTTTTATTGCAGCCGTCAATGCTCATGTGGTGGTGTTATTTCTGCTGCCTTTGTGATTATCATTGATGTTATTTCTTCTTTTTCTTTCTCTTTTTTATTTCAATCTTTTATAAAGGGGTTGAATCATGTGTTCTGGAGTTGAACCTCAGGGTACCGTAGATAGAGGTAATTTTTTTAACTTTGTTGGCTACCGAATATCAAACAACCAGCTGTGGAATAATAAGTCAGGGGCGTTAATCAAGCACCACTGAATACAGCTTGTGGAAGTACAGATTGAGATGATTTAGAGAAGGGTGAAAAGGGTCTGCTGTTTAAAATTTCCTCAGTTGTTTTCCTAAAACTTCCTAACTTTCTTCTGACCATATAAAATAGACGGTCTCTTGGTGAAGTGATTCTCTTTTTTCTTTACTGTCTTCATGTGTTTGATCTCTCTTTGCTTTTTTCTATTTATGACATTAAAACTATGAATTTTTCTGAATATGAGTGTTTTGAGTGGCCCTGATTTGCAGCCCCTTGATTTCTTCTCATTTTTTTGGGTTTTTTGCTTGCCAATTTTCCTTGTTGACTAAGGTTGGAGTTTAATCAACTTAATTCCGCACCTGTTCAATAGAATAAGATAAAGTTTTAGACAATTGGCCAGAAAGTTTTCTCTATTTTCATTGCTACTATCCTGTGATAGTTGAATGAATAGTGTGCTGAATGTACTTATATAACTTTGACCATTTGGTATTCTTCTGAAGAGTAAGTAGGTCTATTTTTTTTTTTTTTTTAAAAAATTGATTTTTGACCATTTTGAATGACCTCATGTTCTCAGATAATTTTACATTTCTGAGTAGTTTCTTTCGGTTCTTAGAATGTTTGTTTCAAGATTTGCTACTGAAGTTGTTTCTTATGTGGAAGAATCCTTGAATACATGTGCAGGGAACTGCTCCGTTAACTGGTCTAATTGAAACCTTATCAGATTCGGAAGACTCTGAAATTAACAATCATGATTCATCAGATTCATCAAAGACAGAGAAATTATTTTTGACTGGCGTACTGGACGAGTTGAAGATAAGTTTCAGTTACAGTAGCCTGGTAAGTAGTTTTCTCAGACATACTGTTATGTGGGATGTGTACCTGCTAAACCGTTGAACATGAGCCCCTGCTTGTACTTTTTCAGCATGATCAAAGTTTTATGAAGATGCTTCTTGCTGAGGAGAAGCGTTTGCTTGAGTTTCGAGCAATTGGCGGACAGGTATGATAAATACTAAAATCTGTTCTATTATGCATTCATGCATTGATACTCTCTTGTTGAATTGTTTGATCAATCTGATGCAGGTTGAACTGTCGATTAGAGCGAATGATATTTTCATTGGCACAGTCCTTAGAGCTTTGGAGATAGAAGATTTAGTTTGCCGCAAGGAAACATCTCAGATCTGTTACGTAGCAAGATCATTCATCAGGAATGCAGATGCACCTTCCCTATTGGTTAATACTGATAGTCTGACTCAAGCCAGTAATGATTTCAGCCAATGTGAAGGAGATGATGAGTTTTATGAGGCGTCTGAGAATCTTAATGATTCAGTTGGTAGTCCCCTGTCACCAGGTGATGAAATGGAGCATATGAGTTCTCGAATTATCACACAATCAGATAGTTCAGACCTGAAGGCCCCAAGTTTTATGCGTGTTGCTGGGGTACTGCCTTTTGATGTTACTCATCTGGAAGCTGGTCAGATGGGAGTTACTAATGCGTTAGACAGCTTTGTCAAAGCTCAGATAGTTATTTTCGACCAGAATTCACCACTTTATTCCAGCGTTGATAAACAAGTAAGTCGGTATTTCTAGTGAAGCTCTTCCATCTCTACTTCTGCCTCTTATTTCTTCTCATTGATATCACATGATGATGCATATCCCCTGTTAAAATTGGGTTACGATGTTACCATCTTGTTGCTAATCTTTTGAATATGATTTGGTCATATGATGTGATAAACTCGGTTAAAGCCTAAACAAATTAAAAAAATCATTCAATTCCTGCTTTATTTAATGACAACAAAATGCCTTTTCATGCTGAGAAACAGTTTGATATCTTTGATAAGATGCTCTAAATACTAGGCCAGATGATATAGACTTCTTGATGTGAAAAGAATAGACTTGATGATATTAGTGTGGATGTGAAAATGGAGAAGAAGAGTTGAATGGAGAGAAAACTCTTAAAGACAGTATAATGTGTTGTTACCCTAACATCCAAGAGAATATCTATGAATGATTGCTTGGGAGTTACAAAATGCCCTCAGAATAAGTCATGAATAGTAATTGTGTAGATTTGCAAATTGTTTGAAGAAGTGACAAACAATAAGTGAAAACCATTAGGTTTCTCTGAAAATTAAGTTTATTACTTTGAATCTCATCTGTGGTTATAAATGGCTTGTACCATCATGGATAATCCAACACATAACGTTGATATAGTCCAAGTTTTGTTATAATACTCCATTTGAGGTAGAGACTGGGGTGCAGGGTCTTAACCGATCTGAGGTGATGGTCTTAGGGAACAGGTGAGACGAGTAATGTTTGGAATAATGAGCATGTAGGTAATCTACTCCTTGATAAGATGCCACAAGTTCAATTCCCTAAAACTTCTTGAATGGCCCCACATCTTTGATTGGAAACTTTGACATCTGATAATTCAATCTGTATCACCCTTTGCAATCACAGCTGCGGGAAATATTGATAATTTTTAGTGGGCTAAATGACATAAATTAAAATCTTTTTTATGTGATGATTGTCCACTGCAAAGTGTAATACATTACGCATAGATGCTTGGCTTATAACTTGATATGTCTCCTTTTTTTATTTCAGGTGGCAGTCACACTCTCCACTTTGTCATTTTACTGTCGTAGGCCTACTATACTGGCCATTATGGAATTTGTAAATGCTATTAACATTCAGGAGGATAGCTGTGAAACTTTTAGTGATAATTCTTCAACAGCTGCTGTGCCACATGATACATCCAAGGAAATTGTGAATGATGGCCTGCCCTCAGCTCCAATGGAAGAGACTGTAGTTAAATCTTTGCTGGGAAAGGGGAAATCCAGAGTGATTTTTTATATATTGTTGAATATGGCTCGTGCTGAGATATTTTTGATGAAGGAAAATGACTCTAAACTTGCTACTTTGGCTCAGGATAATTTTCTTACTGATATTAAGGTGCACATGCCATCCTTTGCTTTGGTGCAGAATATCATGTTTGGATGGATCTGAAATTATTTCTCTCCATGTGACAGGTGTTTCCTTCGTCTTTTAGTATAAAGGCATCCCTAGGGAATCTTAGAATAAGCGATGACAGTCTTCATAGCAGTCATATGTATTTCTGGGCCTGTGACATGAGGAACCCTGGTGGTAATTCATTTGTGGAGGTATTTATGATTTTTTACTTCTGCTCTATCTTCAGTTTGGCATTTATTTGGTTTTACAGTTTTAATCTTTCATTTGCTTATAATTCATTAAAATCCTTGTATAGGGACTATTGCGTTTTATGTTAATTGTGCTTTGCATCTCTCTCTCTCTCTCTCTAATCATTCGATTATGAGTTTGAGCAAGTAATAATGTCTATATATCTTCCAACAAAAAACATCTCCTCGATAATTTTCACCATTTTCAACAAAATATAAATCATGCTTTGAAATGTACTGGTGTAGGAACAAGATGACCCTGTCGACGCTTTAAGAAAAGGATGATGTTTGTGATACTTAAACTTATAAGGCATGCATAGACAATGCCTGTTACCAGGCTTCAAAACTGTTCTCTTCAAGCAAGCAGTCTTTCTATTACTTTTTCAATAAAGTTACTTTTTTGTTTTATTTGATTTGGAAATATATATATGTATGTATATTAACTATTTGAAACCCCTGAATTTGCATCTTTTTCCTATTATTTTTATCTCAACTTCAGATTTGTGATGGTAATTTCTTGTGTATTTGATTAACTTGCAAAAGCTTTGCGGTGAATGTGCAGTTGGTATTTTGTTCGTTTAGTGCTGATGATGAAGACTATGAGGGTTATGACTACAGCCTGCTTGGGCAGCTGTCTGAAGTGCGAATTGTCTATTTGAATCGCTTTCTTCAAGAGGTCACTTAATTTTGAGTTTTTTTTTTTCTTTTTAATTTCCTTGTTTCGTCATCCTTTTGATTGTAAAGATGTATTCAATGTAACTGTGTAAAATCATTTTCAGGTTCTCAGTTACTTTATGGGTCTTGTTCCTAACAATTCCAGAGATGATATCCAAATAGAAGATCAAGTGACAAACTCAGAGAAGTGGCTTACAAGAAGTGAAATTGAAGGATCACCTGCAGTGAAGTTGGATTTTTCACTTAAAAAGCCAATCATAGTAATGCCTCAGAAAACAAATAGCTTCGAGTGAGTTCAAAATTATCCTTGAATGCATTATACTTGCTGCCTAGCTGATTTACATACAGTTAAATAATTCACGCAAACCCATGTGATTTATACAATCCTCTCTTTTGTTGCAGTTATTTGAAACTTGATGTAGTTCAAATCACCGTTCAGAACACATTTAGATGGTTCGGTGGGAGCAAAAGCGAAATCAAGGCAGTACATGTGGAAATTCTAGAAATTCGTGTAAGATATTTTACACCTTCATGCTTGTTATTTATTGGTGAGAATAAAAGTAGACGAATTGAATGTGGTTTGGTCCCCAAACGTTCTGTTTCTTTACTGATTTTCTTTGGTTTGAAAGTTGATTTCATCATTTCTTCTTATTCATTATTTTAATTTCTGGGCAATCTAGTCATGGAAAAATGTTGTACTATTTGTAGCTATATTGCTATGGTTGCTAATTATTATTATTATTATTATTTTTTCCTTATAGGCAAAGCATGATAATAAAAGCAAGAAAGAAAAAGATAAGCATTAACTGAGAGGAAATTTTTTATGGTTGGGATTGATATATTGCAGAGCAATATTACACACATATAAAGCATAATGCTCATATGTCCCTTTCATAGTGAGCATATGTCATTGTCATAGTTTACAAAAGAATATCATTCATATCTTACAATATCCTAGTGCCTGTTTTAGCACATCTATTTCAGCTGGTCTAACAAGAAGAAACAATCATAACCCAACTATTCCAGCTGGTCTAACAAAAAAAAAAAAATGAAACATAGCCAAGTCTAGCTAGGAGAAATCTCATTTTCACAATACTAATGTCGTCTGCTTTGTTGATTTGTTCCTTACCAAATCTGCATGCCCATTTTCAGGTTGAAGATATCAACTTAAATGTTGGTTCAGGATCAGAATTGGGTGAAAGCATAATTCAAGATGTCAAGGGTGTTTCCTTTGTCATTCAGAGATCACTTCGTGACCTGTTGCATCAAGTTCCGAGTGTAGAAGTTTCTATTACGGTATTGTATTCCAAAATTAGAAATCTGATAACTTTGAGATTGTCTCAATCAAAGCCTCTCTATTTTTAATCTCTTTCAATCTCAAGATCTAAGTTTTGTGAGAGCTCATGGCATTGTCATGCTGCCTTTTATCTGTCTGAATGGAGGTTTTTGAGGAGAGCTTCTCCTATTAAATTTGAATACCTACTTGTATGTGCTGTATCTCTTTCTAATCCATTCATAACTTGCATTTTTCTTTAAATTTCAGATTGAAGAACTGAAAGCAGCTTTATCCAACAAAGAGTATGAAATAATCATAGAATCTGCACAAGCTAATATTTCAGAGACCCCAAATTTTGTGCCTTCACTGAAAAATGAATTCTTGTCCCCTTCCATTGATGTGGCGGGACACACTGGTACTCGAGGCTTAGATCCTGCAAAATCTGAAACTCAGGCAAGGGAAATATGGGTTGCAACTAAGATTTCTGTCCATATTGATAAGGTTGAACTTTGTCTTCATTATGGCGTTACAAGGGATGCATCTCTTGCCACTCTACAGGTAGTAAATCGACTACCCTTGAGACTTCCCGTTTAATGAGTTTATGACAGTTGAGTAGTCATGAAGTGTAATTATGAGATCACATTCCTGAAATATCAGGGTGGTTTGTATAATTTATGGTACATATGGTGAAAACATATGCTACTAATTTCTTAAGATTTCTGTACATAAATCTTTTTGTGTTTGTAATTGTGCTCGCAGTCGGCTAGGAATCTCATAGTGAGGAGAATGACTATAATTAGCAATGGCATAGTTAATGGAAATTCCTTGTCGTCTCTTAAGTTTTGTGAAGTTCTCATGGTTGGAGAGCTAAAAAAACCAGGAAGAGCAAAAAGTTGGGGTCTTTGTCAAGTTTCTGGGCCTTTTGAGTCCCCCTCCCTATGAACTGTTGCTTTTCTCATGCTTTGCTTAGTGGTTATATATTGGCTAGTCTAACTGAAGTAGTTGTTGGAATTTGAAGAAAATCTTACTTGACATATTCTGAGCTTATTTTTCTTAAATTGGCGGTGAAAACAATTTTCATTTGCTAAAGTTACTGAAAATTGCTGATCATGAACCTCAGGAGGCCTTTCATTGTTGATGTGCATTGTCTACTGAGAGATATTGAAATACTAGCAGTAGGATATAGAGAGGTATTCTTGGGTGTGGTCTATGTTGCTTGGCTTGGTAGGATTGTGTTAAATACAGTACCAACTAGAGCACATGGTCCTTGATGTTTTTTGTTTTCGAAACTTGCCAGATGTGATACATTTCCACACAGTTGGCAAATAGCTTTACTTTGTCTCGCCATGATTTTGTATCTAACAGTTGTTGGCAAATGATGTTACGCTTCATTAGTCTTTGGGATACATTTCTACTGTTTGTGGTTCTACCTGTATAAAAATGATTACTTGGTCCTTGCTCCATTGTGATTACTTTTGTTTGGTCTAGTTTACCTCCCTTGTATTGTTATGTTCTATAGTTTTTCTGTTCTACAGTGTAATAGGATTGTATGTTTCAGGTGGGTGGATTGTGGCTTTTGTACAAATCTAACACGGTGGGGGAAGGTTCTCTGTCAGCTACACTCAAGGATTTGATTGTTGTTGATGATCGTGAAGGGACAGAAAAGGAGCTTAGGTTGTCCATTGGGAAGCCTGATATGGATCGATACAATCCTTCACAATCTGTGCCTGAAAACATGGATCATAATATTATTGAGAACAATTCTTTGTTGGACAGTACGAGAAAGTACACTCCAGCAATTCTAATTCTTGATGCCAGATTTTATGAAAATTCAACGCTTCTTTCTTTGTGCATTCAGAGGCCGCAATTGCTTGTTGCACTTGATTTTTTGCTTGCAATTGTTGAGTTTTTTGTCCCAACAGTTCATGGTGAACTATTATATGATGAGAATGCCAACTCTTCAGATTTTCTGGACGCACTCATACTTGACCAGCCAATTTTCTGTCAACCCTCTGCTGAATTCTCAATTTCGCCTCAGAAGCCTTTGGTTGCTGATGATGAAAGGTTTGACCTTTTTATATATGATGGAAGAGGCGGGACTTTGTATCTAAAAGACAGACAGGGATTAAATCTCTCATGTCTGAGTATGGAAGCTTTAGTTTATGTGGGGAATGGAAAGAAACTGCAATTCAGAAATGTTACAATCAGGGTAGGTCCTCCTATATCTTACTGAACTCCTCTTTTTTGGTTTACACATCTAAAATTAATAGTTCAACTGCATCTGAACTTTCTGTCTTCTATTCATTGTTCCAGAGTGGATTCTACTTAGATTCGTGCATTTTACTGGGAGCCAACAGTAGCTATTCAGCTAATGAGAATGATAATGTCTTTTTGGAGGAGGAAAATGGAAGCCCTTCTGATCACTCTTCGGGAAGAAACACTACTACTCTGGCATCACAAAATGCTGTTTCTGGCATATCCACAGAATTGATAGTTGAATTGCAGGTATGACACATTAAATTTGGCACTTCACTAGGAATGGTTGCTGCATTACTTTTTAGATTGTTTCTTCAATCTGAACTTTCCGCCAATATATTGGGGCCTTGAGGACTCTTATTAAACTCGTATTGAAGGAGAAGGTGTTTAGAGAAGCAAATTGGGTTTTTAGGTGATACAAAAATAGTATATCTTGTCAGGACATGATTATGAAGTGGATATTGATTAAATTTTTTTGTGGAGGAATTAGAGAAAGAAGAACTATGGCCAAGGACACGTGGTGGTGTTGAAACTGCTGGAAGTAGAACTAGAGGAGAGTGTTACAAGTTTTAGGAGAGAACTAGGAGTAGAGAAATCTCTTGAATAGAATATTAGTAAAAAAGTATTGCCAAGGAGGACATCCATCTAGAGGAACTGAAACTTAGGGAGTCAGTGATGGACCAAAGATAAGAAGAGAATGAGCTTTAAAGGTTACATAAAACTAGAGATTAGTGTTGGATTCGCGTGATCCCGGGAAACGTATACGCAGCGGAATTTAAAAATTTTCAAAAACATAAATATACATTACATCACATGTAATTAAAACGAATCCCGAAACTCTTTCGCGATTACTCAATTGTGCGTTTTCTGATAGTTAAAGTAAGAAAGTTTCAGAAACCCTTACCTTGATTTGCACTCCGGTTGATGTAGGGATTGAAACGATTCAAATCGTTATCCCTGCATGAAAGTATTTTCATGTTTTTCAATTCAAAACCCCTTTGATTGAAATCTGATTCGCTTCTAGGATCCCAAATGTTGTCTCTCTAACGGTATCCATACCTTGGATGCTCACTCACAATCAAATCCTATGCTAGTAGTTTTTGATTCGATAATTCTATCCCAAAACGATTTTGTTTGGAACAAGAACACACTAACAATTAAATCCAGAATCTTCTATCAGTTTCCAGCTCTCATGTGACTTGTACATAAATATAAAAACGTGAAATCATGCAACAAATATTTGTATGTGAGACTCCATCTAATAACTTTATTAGTTAATTCATAAGCTCATGCTACTGAAGATGCCTATAAAAAATATAAAAAATATTGATAACTCAAAAATATGGAAAATTGAAATTTACATATTGACAGGTTTATGTTGGAAATGCATGTATATCTCTGTGATGCTTTGTTGCTTACATCTTTGTTGATTAAATGTTATTCACAGGCTATTGGTCCTGAGCTCACCTTCTACAATAAATCAAGAAATGCAGGACAACTTATCCTCTCTAACAAACTTTTGCATGCACAGATGGATGCATTCTGCAGGTGAACTTCCTACTGGTGTTCTGCCCTTATTCTGTTAGGTTCAAACTTTACATTTAATTCCCCCATTAAACTTGCATGGAACATCCACCTACCCTGAACTATGGCATCTGGCATCCAGCAACAAAATGGTGGAAAATTGACAAGGAAAACTCTTCAATCCATTTTCATTAATGGTTCTGTCAATGATAAGGTGTATTTGTTTAGAAGGACCTTCCCTCTACTATTTTCCTTCCAATTCACCCTGAATAATCTTTATCCACAATTTTGACAAAAACCAAACTGATAATGAAATACTAAAGCCAATTTCGTAAAACAAAACCTTAAAAAAATATGCATTAATGGTACTTGTAGATATACATAGTTCTAAAATATGCACTGGTACATATCTTGGTAAAATTATTTACTGAACTAAATGATATGAAATAAAAATGAAAAAAAATCATTATTTCTTAGAATATCGTATTTATAAATTAATTTTTTCCAGAAGAAAAATCTTAATTTTTATTGAATTATAAATAATTTGCTAAAGTAAAAGGATGATTATTATGAAAGTGGATTTTAGGATAGGATAAATAATAATTTCAATATCTTATATTCAGTAGATATTAGGATAGGATAAATAATAATTTCAATATCTTATATTCAGTAATTATTACCAAATTTAAGGGGGAAATTCAAAATATACATTAAACAAATTTATTTGTAGTAACATATTGTAACACAAATTTTGTTTTCTGCAAAAATTACAAACAAGAAAAATAGCACAAATGAAATTTTATTGAATTTGATATATGAATTTGGATACAATCTTTATTTGATCCTCTGAATCTTCTCTTCATGAATGTTGATTTTATGGATTTGGTAACTTCTTGATGGGAAATGACCCTGAGATCTCCTCCAAAGTTGATTTGATTTTCAATAACGTTAATTTAAAGGTTTTACAATTTAATCTCAAATTAAACGATATAATTTTGATGGCCTCTGCAATGAACGTCTTGCTTTTCGCTTTGAACACTGCGGATTTCCTTGAATTTGATGGACTTAGGTTGAAAGAACTTCCTCCAACACCTTTCTTGCTAGGACTTCTTTTTCTCAACTTGTATTTAACTTTTTGGAGATGACCAATATTTATACTTGTAGGATGAGAGCTCTTACCATATTTTCTTGATGACGTGGGAAGATTTGATTGGTTTTTTATGATTTGATAGACAATTACTGCCTTACATAACAAGATGTGATTTGAATTACCAAAATATTGATATTCACTTCCATAATCTCCAAGATACGATCTTTATTGCAAAAAATAATCATTTGACATATGGTAAAATATAACTCTATCAATTAAATATCTTATTTAATTTTGAAATTCAATGATATTCCAAAAATAAATAAAAATATGAAATTGATAAATAAAAATATATTACACATGTCAATGCATAATTGGCTACAAATTTTCCATGTCTACACATATATCAGACAGTGTCAAAGGAAATATACATAATTTTAAGATTATAAAAATAGATAGTAAAGTAAAAAAAATAACAATAATAACAACAACAATCATAATAAATAATAACTTGAATATATAACTCGAAGAAGTGAATTATTACTTGAATATCATTTGAGTATGTTGTACATACATTTTTAAAGATATTTAAAAAAATAATAAAAACCTGTCAAACCGGCTCGCGAGCTTTTGAGTACGTGAAGTCTCAGTGGCAACCCGGGGGTGGGGTGTGTTTAAAAGATTGCGTAAATTCTGATAGTCTAATTTAGTGAGATCAAAAGCTGTGATTCATAAACGATCTGAGCACCGCTTTGAAATGATTTATCTTCTGGTTTTGTCTAGTGTACAAAGCCATGTATATTTGTTTGGATTGTGCTACAAGGTCTATTGTGTGCAGGGTGTGTGAGTGACCCTGCCTATTTATATGCATCATATAGGGTAATCCTTTTTATAAATGACTAGCATTCTATATGTATTATCTACGATTTGATGCTCTGATCGCAATAGGATAAGTACGATACTGCATTGTGTATCTACAATACTCTGAAAGCATCATCCTGGTTGTGGGAATATAAATAGATTGCACTAAGTGAACTTCCTTGATGAAACAAAATGTTTATTTTATGCTTGTGCAGGCTTGTTTTGAATGGCAATACTGTTGAAATGAGTGCAGAAGTTGTTGATTTGACCATGGAGAGCAATGGAATCAAAATTTTGGAGCCTTTTGATGCATCTGTAAAATTCTCTAATGCTTCTGGAAGGACAAGCATACAGTTGGCGGTTTCAGACATATTCATGAATTTTTCATTCAGCATCTTGAGACTATTTTTGGCTGTTGAAGAGGATATTTTATCATTTTTAAGAACAACATCGAAGAAATCAACTGTTTTATGCTCTGAGTTTGATAGAATCGGAACCATTAAAAGTAATTATGATATAATTAGTGTCTGATTCTCTGCGTTATTTGAATTCAATATATGAATGTGTGTGTGTATGTATATGTAAGAGTATTTGACGCAATGACAGATATTTTATCTGTATCTGACAGATCCTGTGGGTGCCCATGTATATGCATTTTGGAGACCTCGAGCACCAACTGGTTTTGCTGTACTCGGTGACTATCTGACACCGATGTTAGTATATCTCTAATTCTTCTTCCCTTTTCCATCCTTAAATTTGGCAAGCGACCCCAGTAAGTTTTTATTTCCTCATTTGACAGCGACAAGCCACCAACAAAAGGTGTAATTGCTGTTAATACCAGCTTAATACGAGTAAAGAGACCAAAATCTTTCACTCTGGTGTGGCCCCTTTCCTCTTCTGATAACATCCTTCGGGCTGAAGGTTTATGTAGTACTGAGTTGACTGCAGATAAAGGTAGCTCTGAGGGAGAGACAACGTGCTCGATTTGGTTTCCTGAAGCCCCAAAAGGTTATGTGGCGTTAGGTTGTGTAGCTTCTCCGGGAAGGGCACAGCCTCCAATTTCCTCAGTCTTTTGTATCTTGGCATCTTTAGTTTCTCCTTGTGGCCTGAGAGATTGCATCAGTATTGGATCGGGTTTTGGGTATGGAATTTTTTTTGAGTTCTTTATATGCTTATTTTCTAATCAGATATTTTAGTACGAGTTATGAATTCATATGTTTGACTTATAACACGGTTTTACCTATTACCTTACCCTCAGATTCATAGTTTGTTCTTCTTTAACAATTGCCTGAAGCAACAAATAGCTGCGACTTCTTGCAAGTGTTCAACTATGGCTGTTCATTTATTCTTGCTTGCTGCAGTCAGTTTAATCAGTTAATTTGATTTTTGAGGTTTGATCTATAGATGCCTTAACTTGGCATTCTGGCGGGTGGATAATGCTTTTGGAACATTCCTGCCTGCTGATCCTGCCACTTTGAGTTTGACTCAGAGAGCATATGAATTGCGGCATTTGTACTTCGGGTTTAGGGAAATTTCTTCCGAAAAATTAAAGGGCTCGGAGAACAAAGCTTCTGTTTCTGTTGGCAACGATACTATCCAATCAGAAAGGTCGTCAACTGTAAATTCCAGACGGAGGTTTGAAGCTGTTGCTACCTTTCGGTTAATATGGTGGAATCAAGGTTGTGGATCAAGAAAGAAGTTATCTATCTGGCGTCCTGTAGTCCCTGAAGGAATGGTGTATTTCGGTGATATTGCAGTTCAAGGGTAAGAAATGGCTGCTTGTATTATTCGGTTGCTTAAATCTCACTATTTACATCACATTGCAGGGAAAGGTTATACTTATTTTTTGACTTGGTTTTCAGGTATGAACCTCCAAATACTTGCGTTGTTTTTCACGATTCAGAAGATTCTGATCTGTACAAAGAACCTTCCGATTTTCAACTCGTTGGACATATAAAAAAACAAAGAAAAATGGATTACATATCTTTCTGGATGCCTCAGGCTCCACCAGGTTTTGTTACATTGGGATGTGTTGCTTGCAAAGGCACGCCCAAGCAATCTGATTTCATCTCCTTAAGATGCATTCGCACTGATATGGTCTCAACGGATCAGTTCTTGGATGAAAGTATATGGGACACCTCTGACTCCAAGTTTACAAGAGAGCCATTTAGCATATGGACAGTTGGCAATGAATTGGGAACCTTCATCGTCTGGAATGGTCTGAAAAAACCTCCCAAAAGGTTTGCTTTGAAGCTCAGTGGTCCAGACATACCAAGTGGTTCAGATGATACTGTGATTGATGCAGAAATAAGAACCTTCTCTGCGGCACTTTTTGATGACTATGGTGGCTTGGTAATTTTTGTCTTATTCAGTTATTGAATCTTTCTGAAAAGTCCTTTTGGCTTTGGTTCCCTCTTATGGTAAAACTTACTGTTGGTGAGGGTAATGTAACCTCTATATATTTTATAATATGCCCATCTTGAATGCTACATAATTTTACTGAAACTAGTGTCTGATGTAAAAAAGAGCCAGCTTTAGTTACGACTTAACTGATGCAAGCACCTGCTAAGCAGATGAACTATATATAGATTTCTTAATGAGATGTCATCATTCGAACTAGGCCGTCTATTTTATTAGGATGAGTGGCTGATCTTTGCATCAGGTTGCATGCTAATCTTTCACATATAGTTTGGCTCCATCTTGCGTGCTGCGCTTAATGGTTCATTGAGAGTTGCTGATATTTACCCCAAGTCTTCTGGTAATGTAGTCTGGAGAAAGGAATCTGATTTGGAATGGAGGATTGATTTTCACTTGAGCTAATTTATATAATATTCAATGCTCTTAAATTTTCGCTGCTTCTTGTTGCTCCAAAATTGGTACCAGCTACCTTCATTAAGAGATCCCTGTTTAAATGGGTTTCGCTGTTACATGCTATTGGGAACATATCTGAGAGATTATATTGCTATTCCAGTTGCATATTAATGTGCGATGGCTGCTGTAATCTCCAGTGAGTTTCTGTTTTCTGAATTCACTTTGGGAAGGGAAAATTTAACAAGTTCATAGATGCATGCGTTTTTGACTTGTCTTGTATGTGTGTGTGCATTTATGTTATTCATGCATAACAATGCATATATATGCTTGTGCATCTGTATATATTTGTGTACGTTCACTTTATTGATCTGCAAATTGTTTTGTCCACTAACAAGTACATATATGCATGCGTTCTTAACTTGTCTCTATACATGTGTGTCTGCATTTGTTTATGTTATTCTTGCATAACCACTATGCATATACATGCTCGTGTATCTGTATATATATGTGTACGTTCATATGTGCTTTTAAAACTGCATATGTTATAAGCAGACATATACGTGTGCGTATGTGTAAGAGTATGTTTTTTTACAGGGTGAATTTCTTTCTCTAACTATTGTTTTCACCTGCTGTAGATGGTCCCATTGTGTAATATATCTTTGAGTGGCATAGGATTCAGCTTGCATGGAAGACCTGATTGCCTGAATTCCAGTGTGATCTTCTCTTTAGCTGCAAGGTCATACAATGATAAGTATGATTCATGGGAGCCTCTTATTGAACCAGTTGATGGATCATTGAGGTAAAACTTTTGAAGTTAAATCTTTTCAATCCTTTCAAACTTGGTAACTGAATCAAGTATGGAATCAGGCTTTCAAATACTTGTCATCAAAGAGCCCTTGTACCATGGAATAAATGTGCATGACAGTCTTCTATATACATTGTGCATCTCAGATGTTTTGCTTTTCTTTGTTGTGCCAACTTATTATTAACTGGGCTTTTGGATATTACTATTGCTCTGAATGGAAGAGGCACCTTCCTCATGCCGGTGATCTGCAACTTGTTACTTGCTGCTCGTTGTACTTATTCTATACTTTAGGACAACCTCTTGTACACATCTAGTTGGGCTTCCCATGTCGATAGGACCCCCCACATTACCTCATGCCATTTTATCAAGGGCTAGGCTTTGGGCACCATGGACTCCGCTGGGAACTACTTGACATTTTTCTCACTTTGCCAAAATGGTTAAATCAAGTTGCTAGAAAAACCTATTGTTGGAAATCAAAGCTGATTTCTAGGGATTTTCCAGCAGGATATTCTACGGAAATCAAATCTGGATTCTTTCCTTATAGGGGCTAATCAAATAACATAATTGGTCTGATTTGTATATGATTATGTTTGATTGTACATTCAGTTTCCTTTTCTTAAAAATTCTGAACATGTATTTATGGGCTGTACAAATTATTTTTAGAAATATATATGAATAATTCTTTCATAAAACTCTAGATGGTATCAGATCCATTTAAAAGAAAAAAAACCTAGCAGGCTGCTATGGCAGAGAAAGGGGAGAAAACATCTGTGGCTGGTCATATGGTGAATCCAATAGAAAGTCCTGCCATTCAAATCATTGCACACAGGCTGAATGGAGAGAATTTTCTCCGATGGGCGCAGTCCGTGAAATTTTTTGTTAGTGGCCGAGGAAAGATGGGGCTACTTGATGGTACAAGAAAACCATTGAAACCAGGAGATGAGGGATACCAAACTTGGCATGCAGAAAACTCAATGCTTATGGCCTGGTTGATTAATTCGATGGAACCAGAAATTAGTCAAGGATACATTTTTTACACAACCGCAAAGGATATTTGGGAGGCAGTAAACTTGATGTACTCAAACCAGGGAAATGATTCCAAGCTTTATGAATTAAGTGAGAAAGCAAGATCAGTCAAACAAGGTGATTCTTCTGTAATGTCCTATTAAAATGCTCTTAATATATTGTATCAAGAAATTGATCTTTACCAAATGGCGGAATGGAAAGAACCAGAGGACCAAGCCTTATACCGAAGATTGTTTGAAAAAGATCGTGCCTTTAAATTTTTAGCAGGCCTATGAACTGAATTCGATCAAGAAAGGGGTCGAATTCTCAGCCTTACCCCAATTCCATCCCTTCGTGAAGTCTTTAATGTCATTCGAAGGGAAGAAAGTCGGGTGGGGTTTATGATGGTTGAACCAAAAATGTCCCATACAGAGAGCTCAGTACTTGCAGCATAAAAAACAAGTCAACTTAGTGGTGGTAACTCTGGAAATCCATATGCCAATGTTACTGTACAGAAAAATATGGGAAAAAGGTATGATAAGGATAGCCTTTGGTGTGATCATTGTCAAAAATCATTACATACATGCGAAACGTGCTGGAAAATAAATGGCAGACCATAAAACTTTAACAAAGGAAGTTTTGGTCGTGGATTGAATAATAACAATGGAGGAGGTTGAGTTTTCCAACCAATAAGTGAACCCCAAAGGCAATAAAATTCAGGAGGCATCGATTTTCCTAATTTCACCAAAGAACAACTTGAGCAATTTTACAGGTTCATGTCTCAAAATGTTAAAATCAACACTCCTTCTGTCAATTTGGCTCAATCAGGTAACTTTGTTACTTCTTTCTCTGTTACTTCTCAAAACTCAACCCTTGGATCATCGATTCAGGGGCTACTGATCATATGACAGGATCTGCCAATTTTTTTTACTCTTATATCCCATGTTCTGGTCATAAAAAGGTGAAAATTGCTGATGGTTCTTTGTCTTCTGTTGTCGGAAAAGGAAGTGTCCAAATTTCAAAAAATTTGTTTCTCAATTTAGTTTTGCATATGCCAAACTTATCTTGCAACCTTGTCTCCATTAGCAAGCTCACTCGAGATTTAAATTGTTCTGCTAAATTCTCTTCAACTCATTGTGTATTTCAAGATCTGTGTATGGGGAAGAAGATTAGCAGTGTTAGAGAGGTTGATGGACTCTTCCTTCTTGAAGAAAAAACAGAAGATGAGAAAATATTGGAGAATGTTGGGAGAGGGTATCAAGTTGAAGGAGTGGATGGTAAATATACCGAAATTTAGATGTGGCATTTGAGATTAGGGCATCCTAGTTTCTTGTATTTAAAATATTTGCTTCCCGAACTTTTCAAGAATAAAGATATTTCTTTATTTAAGTGTGAAACTTGTGAGTATGCTAAACATCATAGAGTTTCCTTTCCTGCTCAAGTCTATGAAAAATCTAGTCCATTCTCATTAGTTCATAGTGATATATGGGGTCCTTCTCGTATCAAAACCCATACTGGTGCCCGTTGGTATGTGACATTTATTGATGATCATTCTAGGGTTTGTTGGATCTATCTCTTGAAAGAAAAATCTGAGGCAGCTACTGCTTTTAAGTAATTCCATCAATTGATAAAAACTTAATTCCAAACCACAATTAGAATTCTTCGTACTGATAATGGGAGAGAGTATTTTTCAAAAATCTTGGGTGATTATTTGCAAACAAATGGTATTATTCATCATTCATCTTGCATTGATACTCCACAACAAAATGGGGTTGCGAAAAGAAAAAATCGTCACCTTCTTGAAGTAACTCGTGCTATAATGTTTCAGATGAAAGTACTAAAAGTTTTTTGGGGGGAAGCAGTTTTGACAGCATCCTACCTTAAAAATCGAATGCCAACACGTGTCCTAAATTATGAGACTTCTATTAACACCCTCAAGCCTTTCTATCCAACAACTCACCATCTTTTCTCATCCTTAACTCCTAAAGTTTTTGGTTGCACGGCTTTTGTTCATACACACAATCACAACCGAAGCAAACTTGATCATCGAGCTCAGAAATGTATTTTTTTAGGATATTCTCCAACACAAAAAGTGTATAAGTGTTTCTATATCCCTACTAAGAAATATTTTGTCTCTATGGATGTATCCTTCTTTGAAAACCAACCTTATACAGACGGAGATTTCCTTCAGGGGGAGAGCAACAATGAAAGAAATTTTTTGGGAAATTGTCCACGAACAATTTGTTCTCTCCACTTACTAAAATTCCCATTGCCACAATTGAGAATGATAATGAATATGAAAAAGGGGTCGAGACAAATGGGGAAGATTTGGAAACCAGGGGGAGAACAAAAGAAACAAAAGAAGTTATTGTATTCTCCAGAAGAAGGAAGTCTCCACCACCTCTTGAAGACATTGCACAATCTTCATCTCCAGCTACAGAACTTGTTGACATGGTGGGTGAGTCAAGCCAAGATAATTCCACACCTGTTTTTGATGATCTTGATATGCCAATTGCTCTTAGAAAGTCTGTTCGAACTTGTACTCAATATCCTATTACTTGTTTTGTTTCTTCTGGCAAACTCAATAACTCCTTTCGAGCCTTTACTGCTAATCTATCTCGATCGAGTGCACCTAATGATATACAGGAAGCATTAGGAGTTCCTGAATGGAAGGATGCAGTTTATGAAGAGATGAAAACCCTCCACAAAAATAAGACTTGGGAAATTACTGATTTGCCAGCCAACAAAAGACCTATATGCTGCAAATGGGTTTTCACCTTGAAGTTTAAAGCTGATGGAAGTATAGAAAGACACAAAGCAAGATTTGTTGCAAAGGGGTATACACAAACTCTTGGCATTGACTATCAGGAGACATTTACACCAGTGGTAAAGATGAACACAATTATAATTTTGCTATCCTTGGCTGCAAAGCTCGAGTGGCCACTCCAACAATTAGATGTGAAGAATGCATTTCTTCATGGAGACTTGGAAGAAGAGGTCTACATGGAGTTACCACTTGGTTTCGAAGAACGACTTGGGTTAGGCAAGGTGTGTAAATTGAAGAAATCTCTTTATGGCTTGAAGCAATCTCCGCGTGCGTGGTTTGAAAAATTTACTAAATCAGTGAAGGGTATGGGCTACACTCAAGGGCAGACAGATCACACTATATTCTATAAGCATTCTAGTGAAGGCAAGGTAACTATTTTGATAGTTTATGTAGATGATATTATTCTCACTGGTGATGATGAACAGGAAATGAAGAGATTGAAGAAATCTTTGGCACAATCTTTTGAAATCAAGGACTTGGGAAATTTGAGATACTTCTTAGGCATTGAGGTGGCCCGCTCAAAGAAGGGGATTATTCTGGCTCAAAGGAAGTATATTTTAGACCTACTCAAAGAAATGGGAATGTTAGGTTGTAAACCCATTGAAACACCAGTGGATGCAAATATCAAGTTGGGCACACGATCGGGTGTTAAATGTGTAAATAAGGAACCATCAGAGATTGGTTGGAAAATTGATTTACCTCTCACATACTCGTCCAGACATTTCATTTGTAGTGAGTATGGTGAGCCAGTTCATGTATAGTCCTAATGAGGATCATTTACAGGCAGTGCTTAGAATCCTTAAATATCTTAAGGCAACGCCCGGAAAGGGACTCTTATTCTTTAAACAAGATGGACCACTTTATGTTAAAGCCTTCACAGATGCAGATTGGGCAAGCTCAGTAGATGATCGAAGATCCACCTCTGGGTATTGCACCTACCTTGGAGGAAATTTAATAACATGGAGGAGCAAGAAACAGGTTGTAGTAGCAAGGTCAAGTGCGGAGGCAGAATTCGGAGCTTTAGCTCTTGGGATTTGTGAACTTATTTGGCTCAAATCTTTGTTGAAGGAGTTGAAAATGCCCATTACTCTTCCAATGGAGCTCTATTGTGACAATAAGGCTGCCATTAGCATTGCTCACAACCCCGTTCAACACGACAGGACCAAACATGTAGAAATTGATCGTCATTTTATCAAGGAGAAAGTCGAAAATGGTCTTGTGTGTTTGTCCTATATTTTTTCCAATAAGTAACTAGCTGATATCTTGACAAAAGGGTTGCCAAGACATCAATTTCAAGAGTTCATAGGCAAGTTGGGAATGGAGGATATCTACCAACCAGCTTAAGGGGGAGTGCTGGAAATCAAAGCTGATTTTTAGGGATTTTCCAGCAGGATATTCTACGGAAATCAAATCTGGATTCTTTCCATTATAGGGGCTAATCAATTAGCATAATTGGTCTGATTTGTATATGATTATGTTTGATTGTATATTCAGTTTCCTTTTCTTAAAAATTCTGAACATATATTTATAGGGCTGTACAAATTCTTTTCAGAAATATATATGAATAATTCTTTCATAAAACTCTAGACCTATTGAACCCACTGAAAAACATTTCTGAATTTTCCAACATTCTATGTGGGACACTACAGTTAATCGTAATTGTAATAAAGATGATCCAGCGCACTGATAACACTGTACTCGTTTTGTGAACAACATATCATCAGCATTTAGTAGCTTAAAGGGCCGTTTACTTTTTTGGTTGGAATATGAAATGATTGATAAAAAATGTGATAAGTTGTTGGATGTGGATTGTAAGAATGATATATTAACTCAAAATGTAGACAGATGTATACTTTGTGGGATAGATAAGTGATATTATGGTAATATGACTAATATACCATTCATGTTTTCTTTTTTCTTTCTTTTTTATTTACTGTTCATTATTCCTCTACGCACAGTCTACTGTCCATTCTTCTTTCTCCTTCTTCCATGACCAACAAACTTCTTCTCAATTTTTTTCTTCCTCCTTTCTTCCTTCTTTCTTTCTTCCTTTTTTTCCTTTTTTTCTTTCTTCTCTTATTTTCCAGCTTTTCTTCTCTCTTATTTCTTCTTTCTTTTTATGTTTTTTCTGTTTTTATTTTCCATTCTCTCCTCTCTCCATCTTTGCCGCTGCCGCCGTCGACTTGCTGTCTCTTTTTCTTCTTCCTTTGTTTTTTTTATCTTTTTGTCTCCTCAGAGTGAGGATTTCCATGTTCGTGCACTTTTACTCAAAAGACAAGAAAGACCCCATGGAGAAGGAAGTGGTAGAAGATGAATTGGAAAGAAGAAGGTTTCCATATCTGTAATCGAACAAAATGGAGATGGATTTCTATGCTAATGGCATGCAATGTAAATTCAAATAAGAAAGTCAAGTCAGGGACAATTTGGATATTTCCATTTTAAGTTTGGGTCTTGGGCCTTCATGGATTGTTGGATCCCACAACCCCCAATGGGATTGTAATCCACCACCCAATTGAAAATAACACCGAGGCTTCTGGTTATCAAGCGGGCTTGGTCCATAAAAGTACACAATGGACTAGCCCAAATTATTTAGTAAATATGGGCTAGTCCATAAAAGTAAACGGGCCCTAAGGTTATTACATGGTATAGGAACGATGGAAAAAAGATACTTTAGGGGTTTAAATAGACACAAAAAGAGGTAGATTACATATCATTTGACTTATCATATCTTTCCCGGGCACTTTTCATGCCAACTTATTGATCTTTGTTCAGAGGAAAGAATAAATTCCAAAAGAAATTTAATATCATGCTGAACAAGATTATGTGAGTAAAGTGTTCCGTGGTATGTATCAGATTTTTATCTTATGCTCATAAGTGGCATTCATGTGTACTTTCTATTGTTGCCTCCATTCCCACCCAAAACCTTGGCAAGGATAAACATAAAAGGAAGAGAAAAAAGAACAAAAAATTAATTTGTAACTCCATAAAGCCCATATTGTTTTATTTTTTTGAATTTTGAGTTCTTTCTACGTGAGGTTTATTAACTGCATGTTTGGCATTCAATTGTTTGCCTGTGGGTTCCTCATGTTTGTGGAATTATGATCACAGTTGAGATTGCTGTTGATTTTTGACTTGTAAACATTTACTGCCAATTAGCTCATCAATGGGTCAAGAAAGGAATAGGACAAGAAGGTCCCGGTATCTGGTCAGTCTAAATAGTTATAATATATTGATCTAACCTTGTATTAGCATTCCATGTTTCCTTGAAAGCAAGAAATAGAAAAGGGGGTAGAAGAGAAAACTCTCTTCTCTATCTCTCTCACTTATTCATGCGTTGAAAAAAGCATTTGGCTATTTGTTGATTATGACATGCATTTGACTTTCATAGAGTAAAGCACTTGGTGCTTGGCCTCATGATAGCATGCACACTCAAATACGCATGATCTCTGTGGAGAAAAGCAATAAAATCTTCATATATCTCGGATTTACATATTCTATCCTTTTATATACAAATTTCTTTGGACATAAAATTAGTAAAGAATAAATATTGACAAAAAAGAAATGATTCCTAAGAATCAGGAAATTATTTCCAATCCATCTAATCCCATGATTCTAGGAGCATAACTAATAAAGAACTTCCTAAATTAGTTATACAATCAAAGATCAAATTTTTCCACACTCCCCCTCAAGCTGGAGAATAGGAATCTTCTAATCCTAACTTGCCAATTAGTTGATGACACGTTGCACTGTTGAGACCCTTTGTAAGAACATCTGCTAATTGACTTCCAGTACAAATTAGTAGAAACACATGGTGTGCATATCAATGAAAGATACACAATTGTGTTTTGCCAAACTCACAAACATCACAATGAAAGTTTCGTATATTAAGTTCTTTAAACAAGGATGGAAACATAATTTTTAAGACTCCAAAAGATGGATGACCTGAACAATGATTGTATACTTCATTTGAAGAGGAAGGAAAAGAAGTGGGTAATTTACTCTTGACACCACTCAAGGTTCTTGTTGCTTCAAGATAGTAGAGTCTTTCCTTTGCTTTAACATGTCTAATCATCTTCCCCGAAACCTGGTCCTGAAATACCCAATGTGCTGGAAAGAAGTCGCATAACATTTCATATCTTTAGTAAGCTTTTGAATAGATCAGGGGTTATTGGACAATTTTGGGACATGGATAACATTTTTCTAAACAAATGTGGGACTAATTTGGATGTCTCCTAATCTTGCTACAATAGCTAATGAACCATCAAACCATCTGCTATAACAATCTTCTTACTAGCAGGACATGGTGATTATGTGTTAAAGTTGCATGAGAAATGGGTCATGTGGTCCGTGGCTTCAGAATCAATGACCTAGAAGTCAGAAAGGGTTTTCTCTGATGTATGTCCGAAAAAAGATTTACTTGACAGATTCAATGAACAAGCATCTGATGATTTCTCGAGAGTTCTTAGTAGATTTAGTAGCTTCTGCATTCTGTTGAACCCTCCTTGTTCTTGTTTCTGGGCTTGACCTACCTGTAATTTGGGAGGATAGAACTATAGTTTCTGATATTCTTGAAAAATTAGCTATGAAGGCCGAAAAATTAAGTTTGAGGTTATATGAAAATTGCCAGAGGTGACTGCAATGAAGGCAAGTCACAGATGAAAATGGTTATGAAGGCATAGCACTATTTTTCCTCAGGAAATTCGAGCTTTAATGCTCTGATACCATGTGGAGAAAAGGAATGAACTGTATTTTCATATATCTTAGAAAAGAATAATTATTGACCAAAAAAAAACAAAAAAAAAAAAACAAATGATTCCTAAGAATCTACAAAACTGATTCCAATCCATCTAATCCCATTATTCTAGGAACATAACTAATAAAGAACTTCCTAAATTGGTTATACAGCTATGAGAATCAAAGATCATATTTTTCCACAACCTCTCTTTATTTGCTTTCTCGTTCCTCAGTTTATAGTTACACATATGTATTTTTGTACTTATCTTTTTAACAATTGCTTGTTGTGTGTAGGTACCAATATAATCCTAATGCTCCTGGTGTCGCTTCTGAGCTACGAATTACTTCTACAAGAGATCTGAATTTGAATGTGTCTGTTTCCAATGCCAATATGATTTTACAAGCCTATGCAAGCTGGAACAATCTTAGCCATGTCCAAGAATCACGCGAGGTTTACCTTTTCTCTCTGGTTTGAGACAAACTTTCTGATGTCTGCATGTTTGTTATTTCTGCTGATAGGACTTATATTACTTGGTAGAGTAACAACCATTTTGCATGTGACAGATATTTTTCATGAAAATGTGCCTCTACCAACTATTGTTTTAATTTCGTCCACAGGAAGCAAATTCTCCAACTAGTGATGGTAGATCTATGATTGCTGTTCATCAAAGAAGAAATTACTACATTGTTCCCCAGAATAAGCTTGGGAAGGACATTTTTATCAGGGCTTCTGCAGTCAGGGGACTTCCTGACATAATCAAAATGCCAGCAGGAGATAGAAAGGCCCTAAAAGTGCCGGTTCCGAAGAACATGCTGGATTCTCATTTGAAAGGAAGTCTTCTTAAGAAACTGCGGCCAATGGTAACCATTATTGTAGCTGAAGCGGAGGTGTGTTCTTTCAAAGTCCTTTTTCTAATTTTTCAAGCAACTTTTTCTTTGTTTTTGTTCTTTGGGACTTTTCCATTGACCTTATCACGTCGAACTAGTTTTGAAACCTTCTGTTGAAAACTTATAAATGGGCGTCAACTTTGAGTCACGTAGAAAGATGGATTAGGCTCATATTTGTGTCTTTCTGTGCTTGACTCATAGCAGTAGAATTGATAAATGTTGATTATACAACTAATGGAAATTGAAGCATCTCTAATAACTTCATACTATAAATAAGGTGGTTACTAAATATGGTATTAGAGCTATGCTACCTATTAATATAATTTCCTGTTCTGGATACAAGGAAATAAGTTGGCTTGAATATGAGGCCAAAGTTGAACATATGAACAATCAAATTGACCCCTTAGTGGCATGTTCCTATTTTTGATGAGGTGGTCATTCAACATGGTGGCAGCTTGTAGTAAATTATGGTGTAACTTCAGGTTCATAGAAGCAGGAGCCCCTTTTCTCATTTCTGTAAAATATATTGGGGCTTTTCAGCCAAAATTAGTGTATTGTGTTTTCTTTGGTATTTATCCATTTCAGATGGAAATTGATGTTAGTCCACGTGATGTCTTATTATGATAACCTGTCAAACATTTAAGAAGCCTTCCATGGCAGTGTTGCACTTGGTATGTCTTTTTATCAAAATACATATCCACTTATCAAAATTAAGTGCATAGGAAATTAGTCAATTGTCCATGCATTTATATCTACAAATACTACTGCCTAGACAAAAAGGGTGCATGGACATTGATATTACACAAATACGCCCTAATAATAATTATAAAAAGAAAAAAAAGAAAAAAACCTTGCTTTACTGCCTTCTTTAAATATGTTCAAGTGTGTTCCTTCTTATTTGACCATCAAAGCTGCTACTGACAGCTCTGACAGAATTGACAAAATTTTACTTTTCATTCTGTGACGTCAACATCAAATTTGACAAATTTTAGAAGGAATAAATGCATTGATATGGTATGGTGGATAATACTGTATTAATATTGATATGAAGGTTCCTTGAAATCCATTTTGAACCAGAAAGTATCTGATAGGACCCAAATTGATTATCTAACTTTTGAGTGCTCCAAACAAAAAGAAGATTCATTGGGTAATATAGTTAACATGCCATGTATCTCAAATGTCCTCGTGGAGCAAGATCCAGTTAGTCCTAATTAAATTGTTTCACTACTTTAAGTCACTTGAATCACTTTGGTAAATACTAATGTACATTTTATCAACATGAAATTTTATGGTGGGTTCAAAGCATGATTATGGAATCTTAAGCATTTGAGTTGAGTAAACTAACAGCCATGTAAGGCTAGAGTTATGTCTAACACTATGATTGTAGCTAGTATCTTATGATCGTAACAAGTATCCTGGACGATGGATGTTAAAAAAAAAAAAAATCTATTTTCTTGACTTAAGATTGCAACAAGATTTTTTTGGACTTGAACATGCGGCTATAGCTTATATAGGTCAACTAAACAAAAATACTAAATTTTTTCGAAGTTCATAATTTTTTAAAATGTTTTTACTACAATTAAATGAATACAGTTAAAGGAAAACTAAATTTAGTATTGAATATCAATAAATAAAAAAATTGTGGATGTAAGAAGTTCAAGGATAATTTCGTCCCAAAAATGCGTACAAGTTTATTGTTGGGTCTCTTGGAAAGAAAAGTTGGTGGAATGGGTTTGCTGGACTAAAAAATAATCACATGGGTTTTTTGATTATAAAAATTTATTTTGAGGGGTTTTTAGTAATTTTCCCTAAAAACTTTTATTGCATAAAAAATTAAAATAAAATTTGACAATAAGTTATTGTCAAACTTAAAATTGTAATAGGAAAGGGTTCACTAATAATTTTACCAACATTCATTTATCTCCAAAATAAATATGTAAACTCCATTGTCGAATAAAACATTCGAGACAATTCACATTATCGGATATTCTTGCTGATAGTATCTGATTCGACTGGTAATATTATCGGATCAGCTGATTTAATCTAATACCATTGGATAATACCGTTGATACATGTGAACTCAGAGAATAATAGGTATCACCCAATTTTCTCAGATCTTCAATTGCCGATCTGATCAGCCGATATTATCTGATATCGTCCGATACTTTGAGTTATGCATGGTTGGGGATTTTTTTCTAATTGAGGTGCCAGTCTTGAATAACGCACACATTTCTTTAGCACCCTACACCTTTATGAAGGCACAAGGACCAAAAAACCCATCTTATTAAATTTTGTCTTGGTTTTTTTATATAAGAATTGATTTATTAATATCAATTCCTAATTGTTAGTTATGTGAATATATGCTATTATGGTGGACTTTGCTACACCATATTTCTTCCTGTTGACTGAAGCTGAATCCTAGATGGATGGTTTAATGCAAGGCCAAAATACACCCAAAAGATACAATCGAACTTAGCTAATTTCATAAAACTGTTTTTTGGGTTTCATGAGGACATTAATTGACTAGTATGTGAGGTAATGCTTTTATTTGTGCTGTTTTCTGTGTAGCAGGTGATTATTCCATTTGTCGAAAAATAATTTTCAGTCATTTGTAACTTCAATGATGGATGAGATTGGTGATATTGACAAGTTAACAGTGTTAAAAACCATGTTGAAAAATGCCTAAAGCGTCGCTGTAAGGCGGGAAACTGGAAAATACTTGTAAGTCATAAAAGAACAGAGTAGAAGCAGTTTGCCACCTTTGATTCTTGTAGGTTGGTTAACTCCAAATGTCTATAAATTTTGATTGGCCATAGCCATTAAATTGATATTTGTATTACCGGGTCAGCAGTCTGCAAACGATTTGAACAGTATGGATTTAATGAAGTCCAGAATCTGACTGGAGAAGAAGCAAAATGGGAGGGGTCATGATAGGAAATTAAAATAAGAATGAAGAAAACCTCGGAAAGGACAAGAGTAGGAGATTTAGGATTTCTCGATGATACTCCTACGTCCCTTGTTTGAAACTGTCTTTTGGCATCCAAACAGTTATCTATTGATGCCCATGCAAAATTAGAAATTCGTGAAAAACCCCCGTAATACAGCAGCATTATGCATCCAATGGTAACCTTCCATGAATAGCTAATCCATTAGCGTAGTGAACTTTTAGGGGTAGCGTTCTTTTGGTAGTTTTTGGTATGAACTACTTTCCAATATTCTTCGTATTTGTTATTGATATTTCTCATCCTGCATCTGTGTCCTCTGCTTGAATGTGCAGCTCCTGAAGCTGGAGGGCTTGTCCTCCCATCAGTACAGTGTTGGACTCCGTGTTTATGAGGATCAGAGTCACCCTAGTCAATCATACCTAAACCAACAAAGTGCACGAACTTGTGGAACTGGGTCAGATGGCTCTGAATCTTCAGATGTTGAATTTGTCAAGTGGAACGAAGTATTTTTCTTCAAAGTTGTTTCAGTGGTTCGTGCCTAAATTAGCTTCTTAAATAGTGAAATTATGCATGCATATAGCAGAGCTCTTATAAATATAGGATAAGGCTTTCTTTAGTTGATTTGAATTTACTGTAGATATGTGTGCATATACACATGCATTTCTGAGTTATGGGCACATATATGGTATATGAAATAAATTCTATTAGGTTTACTCTTTTTTTCCCTTTTAATTGGCTTAGATAGCTATCCTTAAAATTAGGTTTAATTTGTTTTTGGCTCATCACTTGAATTGCACATTGTTTTGTTCATTGTTTGTTTAGCTGCATTAGTGCTTCATTTACGCAGCAATGCATAAACTTTTGAATCGTTTTTCAAATTTACTCCTCATCCGCACCATTTGTGCAAATAGCTGCTGCCTGCAAGGGTAAGAGCCACGTTTACCCATACTACCCCCAACAATTCCCACCCCCCGCCCCCCAAAAAAACACCTGCCCCCATGCAGAAGGTGCTGGATGGCTGGGGGGTGGCAGAAAGGGAGGGTAGGGAAGAAGAGTGAGATGCTTGTAAGGCAGATATTTCTGGGCTAGATTATTCTCAGTTTTTTGCTCAATTAGAAAGCACTTAGAAGGAGTTTTGGAAATGAGATGTTCTTTTGGGTTTGAATTTGAGTTGAAAAACCCAAAACCCCCATCTGCAAACCAGATTTGAGTTAAAGGGGATATGTTAGCTCAAATTGTCCGGCTTCTATATTAGGAAACACTCACTTGAATGCAGCTCAGTTTGTTCCTTAAAGTTCTTTTGTAAAATAATGTTTAAGAGTTTAACAGTTATGAAATTAATATAGGATCCACGACAAGGCTTTATGGTTCAAAGTATATCGGAAAAAACTGGTTTTTTATACTTTAGTCGGCAGATCAGTCAATTAATTGACATTGCCGCTTTAATCGTTAATGTCCTTTAGAAATCAAGATCATGAGGCAATAGGCAATGTCATCTATACTGAGAACATGGCCTGCCAAGATTATTCTTTGACAGCTGTCACCTGTTTAACCTGCGAATAGCTCCTTTGATCAAATTTGATATGAATGTTTTGTGTTAATCATTATTCTTAATTACACACTGTAGTATAATAAGTTTGTTTTGTGTATACGTTAGCCAAGTTCACCTAGCTCCATATTTATGTTTATATTTTGCATATCAGCTCCTTTCTGGCATAGCATCTTGGCGAGATTGATGTACATAGTTTTCCCTTATTATTGTGTTGAGATCATCATTTCATAGTCTGTTTGAGTTCTATCAGAATATGACAGATTCAGTCCCCATCTTACTTCCTTTCCCTTCCTATGTTTTACAGGACTGCTGCATGCTGGAATTTACTGTAAATGAGACTGGGAGGGGTAATTTTTTTATACTTTGGACTCTGTGTACCTGGCATAAACGATGGCCAGTTAAATACAGAAGATGTCTATTTATAAATTCGAGGACGTAGTGTCAATGGCACTTAATGTGCAATGCTTGTCTACAACATGATACAAACCTTTGAATATGGACCTGATACTTTAGAGACTGATTCAATTTCCTAAAGCCAATCTATAATTATACTATGCTAACTAATTGAACCTTTTCTGGAACTACAAGCAAGCAAAGATTATGTGCCTTTTCTCTTGCATCATTTTTTAAATTAGAATTACTATTTCTTTCTTGTACACACAGTGTTCTGAATGCTAATATTGTTAGCGCCATTGTGTTGTTCGAGAGGATATATTTGTAATATTCTGTTTTGTGTTAATTAATGTGAATACTGAACATGACTCGATTGAGACTGACAGACATTCTCCCAAGTATCTCTCTCTTTCAGCATCGTGGATTAGGAGAGGGGTTGGAGGACATTTCCTTGCTTGGTAGGAACTGAAAGGGGGAGGGAAAGGAGGGACCAGTCAATCATTCCCAAACATATATATATATATAATTGGTCCAACCTTGGAGCAATTGGAAGAAGGATTGGACTTGATGACAAAAAACCTCATACCCACATCAATCAATGTTTTCTCTAATTTCCTCATATCCTGGGAAAATTTGTTGACATTTTTCAAATCAAGAATTTGTACAGTCTGTTTCGCCTTTTATATATTGTTTCTTCTAATTTGCGTACCTAAACAAAAGGAATCATCCATACCCAAAGGTGGGAGCATTATGAAAAGTTTGATTTCATACTGTATTCAGAACATCTATTGACTTGTTATGCTTGTTTGTCTGTTCTACTGATTACTTATTTTGGTCTGCTTAGGAATCTGGCTGAGATTCTTTAGATGTTAATTGGAGTCTCCAAAAAAACGTTTCTCACGGCCCTGTTTATGTTCGACTCACATGTTTTGTGCACAGTTGACTTTGATTTGCCTTTGCAGGTGAGCCAGTTGGTTACTATTCTTCTTCTTTTAAGCAGCTGACTGGGTCTCAAGGCAACTCTGATTCCAATAATTATCTAAATGAGTTCAGTTGGCTAGAGTTGTCGTCTGGAGAATCTGCGGTGAATCTCTCTTTCTCTCTCATACACACTCACGCAGACTTAAATGCACTTGCACTTCTGTCTATTATGCCTTAATTGAGAGAGAGTGACCAGTTCAACTATAGAACTGAGATGGAGAGTATCTCCTTGGGAGAGAGTGACCGGTTCAACTATAAAACTGAGATGGAGCGTATATCCTTGTAACACCTCACCTTTATGATTTTTTTTATGCAGCTGGATGTCAGATGCAGAAGAATTGGTAGAATCAGATGTGCCGTGTTCTTGCCGCCTAGATCTGAAACTGAAAACTTTGAGAAATCGTTTAATGGATATAGAAAATCTGGTTCGATTCAGATTAGCCCGACCCAAGAGGGACCATGGACCACATTGAGGTTAAACTATGGTTCACCTGCTGCGTGCTGGCAATTAGGAAATGATGTAGTTGCAAGTGAAGTGAGCGTAAAGGATGGAAACAGATATGTCAACATCAGATCTCTGGTATCAGTTCGTAACAACACTAACTTTACTCTAGATTTATGCCTCAAGCTCAGGTCTGCAAATGGAGATGCAAAGTCAGTAATTGGTGAGAGGAAGGAGGCTCAGTATGATAGAAGTGAATTTGCAACAGATGAGCTCTTTGAATCTCAGAAATACGACACTACTCTTGGTTGGGTCCCATGTACTAACTTCAAGGAGGTAAGTCAATAAGCAGAAAAATGTGTTTCATACTGTCAAAATGTAGGAAAGACAAATAGAATTCACATCTCCTTTTCGAATTAACTTGTTTGTTAGTGGATGAACCATTTTAAAAATAAATTGTTCCTGTAAATATCGTGCTTTGTTTACAGTGAAAGGAATTTCCTATTATGTTATATAGTTTCTGAGAACTGATTATATTGGCTGGATATGGAGAATTGATCAACTATTGACAATATTCGTCACCTACAGGGAGCATCTGGAGTTGACTTGCCGTCAGGCTGGGAATGGGTTGATGAATGGCATGTAGATAATTCCTCTGTCAACACAGTTGATGGATGGGTTTATGCTCCCGATTTTGAAAGTTTGAAATGGCCAGAATCTTGCAATTCATTAAAATATGTAAACTATGCAAGGCAAAGGAGGTGGATAAGGGAAAGGAAGCGAGTAGCTGAGGATTTTAAATCGCAGATAATTGTTGGGCCCCTAAAACCTGGTGAAACTACTCCTATTCCTTTGCCTTGCTTAGCTCAGTCTGACTTGTATATGTTGCATTTAAAACCTTCAAATATGGAAGCTGCTACTCAATATTCATGGAGTTCTGTAATAGATATGTCTGGTCAGTCACAAGGTGTGGAGAGGTCAAAAGAAATTTCAGAAATTTGTGTTTCGACTCTCACAGAGTCTGAGAAACTCTTATATTGCTCTGAAATAAGTGGAAGCTCCTCAAATAGTTTACGTGGTGTGTGGTTTTGTTTGAGCATCCAAGCAACTGAAATTGCAAAGGACATTCATTTTAACCCAATACAGGACTGGACAATTGTGGTCAAATCTCCTGTATCAATTGCCAACTATCTCCCTCTTATGGCTGAAATTTCTCTTCTTGAGATGCAAGACAATGGTCATTTTCTTTCCTGCTATAGAGGGGTATCTGGTCCTGGGGAGTGTGTCAAGGTGTATAATGTTGACATAAGAAATCCTTTGTACTTCTCTTTGCTTCCCCAAAGGGGATGGCTGCCACTGCATGTCAGTGAGAATTTTTCTATTTTTCTTTGCAGAACAAACTTAATTTTTTTCATTCTGTATGACTATTTTGTTGGTCCTTATCTTTAGATATTCTGTTGTAGGAGGCCATTCTCCTATCCCATCCTCGCAATTCACCGGCAAAGACAATAAGCTTAAGAAGTTCAGTTTCTGGAAGGTTTGATGTTATAATAAATTATGTTTTTTTTTTCACTGGGACAAGAAAGCATTTTTTGATTGCATTTTTAACTCTTAAACCTTTTTGTGCGCAGGATTGTTCAAATCATTCTTGAGCAAAACCACACCAATGAAAGTTCTCTGCAGCCA
This sequence comes from Paulownia fortunei, assembly GCA_019321725.1. Taxonomy (NCBI): domain Eukaryota; kingdom Viridiplantae; phylum Streptophyta; class Magnoliopsida; order Lamiales; family Paulowniaceae; genus Paulownia; species Paulownia fortunei. The sequence goes on along the minus strand of CM033111.1, from coordinate 12,375,563 downwards.
AGGATTATTAAAGTTTATTCGCCATATTGGCTTGGAATTGCAAGATGCCCACCACTTACTTTCAGGCTTGTTGATGTCGGTGCTCGAAGATTGAAGAAGAATCCACTGTCTTTTCAGACCAAAAGGATCAAAGAAGTTATCCTTGAGGAGATTACTGACGAGGAGATACATGAAGGTTATACGATTGCGTCTGCATTGAATTTCAAATCTCTGGGTCTCTCTGCATCTATAGGTCAATCTGGAGGAGAGCAGTTTGGGCCTGTTAAAGATCTTTCGCCACTTGGGGACATGGTAAATGATAACATTTTGCATCTTGCTGTATGTTAGGGTTTATGCTCATCTAGATTTCTCGATTTTCTAGGATGGCTCCCTGGACCTTTTTGCTTATAATGCTGATGGCAATTGTATGCAACTCTTTGTATCTTCAAAACCTTGCCCCTACCAATCTGTCCCAACAAAGGTAATTGTACCCTGAACAAAATACATTTGTGTATTTACCGTATGTAACTTGTGCTTGCCCTTTGTCAGGTAATCTCTGTTCGACCATATATGACTTTTACAAACAGAGTTGGTCAAAATATGTTATTGAAGTTCAGCAGTGAAGACGAACCTAGGACTTTGCGGGTGTCTGATACAAGAGTCTCCTTTGTACATCGTAGAACAGATGGACCTAATGAAATTCAGGTGAGTGCCACAGTTTGTCCTTTCAGCATATTCATTTGGAGAGGAGAATGTATGTTTTAAGATCAAATTGTTCATAAAAATGAAAACTATGAATGGCTGCTGCATTCAAGCTTTTGATGTTATTCTGGAAGTAGGAGGTTATAAGTTCACAATATGCATGAATATTGTTATGCTTGCCTTTGGACATGATATATGTAAATTAAATTGGTGCTAGTGTAAGAACCAATGTTTGTATAGATAAAATATTATTTGTAAATGTGCCTGTGAAAATTTACATTATAAGGAAGCTCAATGCATATAAGCGCTGCTGAATACCGAGCAGTAATGATTTAATCAGATGATTAGTCCTGTCTACATGGTAGGTTTTTGTGTGTTGGTCCGGATTTGTATGTGCTGGTTATTTAGATGCCAGACACAATGATAGGCAGAAATTTGCGATGTAGTAGTAAGATAGCCTCATTTAATCATCTGGAGATGTTCATGAATAAGTATGTGCGAGATGTGGATGTGTACATATCTTAGGAGTTACAGAGTTCATTACTACAGAACACAGGTAATGAAAGACATTCTTTTTAAAGGTAGAGATTTTTACTTTATCACCATACTAACTAAAAGAGAATTAGCCTCTCTTATAGCAGTAGAGAGTACCAAACAGGGAAACAGAATAACAACCTAAAATACCTAAGATATTTCATATCACTTATTTCTTTCTAATTGCAAAATTTTCCTAAATAGCAAAAAGGAAACAGTATCTGCAGAAAATACCTAACTAACAAAAAGGAAACGATATCTGCAGAGAATAAGGAAACCGAGATTTGGTAACCAAATCCAGATTTCCTCTTTCCACACTCCCATCTCAAGCTAGCTTGAAGATATCCTTCGTGGCCAGCTTGCTAATTAATCTTTTCGTAATTAATCCTTTGTCAAAACATCTGCTATTTGGTTGATGGTTGGAACATATGCCATACAAATCATTCCTCTATCAATCTTTTCGTAATGAAGTGTTTGTCAACCTCCACATGCTTTGTGTTGTGAGCAATACTTTATTGTCACAGTCGACCCTGATTGATGGGAAGTAGAATCTTTAATCATGATTCCTAAAGTGTAATTGTTTACTAGGTGTTCCCTTTAGGTGCCTTAGAATCCGATAGGTAGCTTCAAAGTGCTCCCAGCCTGGGGAATGCATAATTGACTCACCATACTCACAGCGAAGGCTATGTTGGTCGCGTATGTGACAAATAGATTAACCTACCAACATGTCTCTGGTATTGCTCCCTATTCACCATGTTCTTCACTTCGGCTTATTGCAGTTTCACTTTGGGACCAATGGGGTCTCAGCTGCTTTCTAACCAAGCATTCCTGTCTCACTAATTCAGTCAAGAACATACTTGTGCTGATTCACAAAAGTTCCTTAGATCTTGCAAACTCCATTCCCAAGAAGTACATTAGAGCTTCTAGATATTTGATTTCAAACTCTCCTGCTAGTTTGTTCTCAGAATCTCAATTTCCACCTTATCATCCATTGACAATACTATGTCACCCACATGCATAATTAGAAACAACAATCTTACAAGTCCCAGAGCCATAGTTTTTTACAGCTGCTCCAAACCTTTACCTTTTGTGTTTAAGATAATACAAGGAGTTTTTCAGTCCACTCCCAAGTCCTCATAGAAGCCAGGTGGAAGATCCATAAAACGTCCTCTTCCAAATCTCCATTCAAGAAAGCATTTTTTACATCTAATTGTTCACGGCCTGTAGAGGTTTTCGTGGCAACTAGAGCGAATATCTACTAATAGTCTATCCGAAGGTTTGAGTAAATCCCTTTGCCACAAGCCTTGCCTTGTGCCTCTCAATATTTTCATTATCATTACATTCAACACTAAATACCCACTTGCAACCCACTGTATTCTGTAAGTTAACAATCTCCAAGGTTCCACTTTTTTCAAGGGCATTCATCTCTTTCTTGACTGCTAACTTCCAACCTGGGTTACCATGTGCTTTCTGAATTGTTCTAACAGACAGGTTTGAGATATTGAAGGAAATGCTTTGCATTTATTGGACAACCTTTCATAGGATAGGTAGTTTGCAATAGGATGACTAGTATAGTATCTTACTCCTTTTCTAGTGGCAATGCGAAGATCTTAATAAGATAGATCAAGAAACAAAGACTCAATTGAAGAAGATGAAGGACCAAGTTTAGGAATAACGATAAATAGTTTCCTTATACATTCTCCCTATGTTTTAGATATAATAATGTGGATACATTAATGGTTGGCCTGTTGACTAAGAGTTTTCTTATTTTCACCAGAGTTGATCGATGACAACATTAATTTTGGTAATAGCTCAGACACTTGCCAAAAATTATCTTCTTATTGTTCTCCCCCTGAAGATGTTTTTTGCTGAAAAAGGTTCTTTTTTCATGAAAGACATCCATACGTACATAAATTTTCTTTTGGAACAAGATTGAAATACTTATACCCCTTTTTATTAGTAGCATACCCAATAAAAACACAATTTTCAACTTTGGGATCCAATTTTGATTGAAAAATATAGGGAATGTAGACAAAACAAGTGCATCCGTGAACTTTTAAAGGTATATTTGTGCATAGCCAGAATATTAGATAAGATTGTTTAAGGTGTTTAACGGAGTTTCAAAGTTTAAAACACAAGTGGGCATTCTATTTATTATGATGCTTTTAAAACTGCTTTCCCCAAAGATATTTTGGAACATTCATTGAAAACATGATAGTCCTAGCTATTCCTTCTTATTAAGGAGTTTCACGACATGTGGATTGATGAAAAATGCATTTGTCCTTCAAAAAATTCCTAAAATGTTCATTAAAATACTATTTGCCTTTGAATGAAGAGCACAAATTTTTGTTTTAAACTATGTTTCAATCATATTGTAAAACTCCTTATAAAGTTTTTCCATGTTCACGTTTTTTAGTCATAAGATGTTTGTCTAGTATGGTCATCACTAAAAGTCACAAATCACTTTTTTCCGGTCACAGTAGTAACCTTAGAAGGCCCTTAAACATCAATGTGAATCAAATAAAATGGTTTTGAAGGGCAATATGGTTTTGAAACAAATTTAACTTGATGATCTTTTGATAAATTTCAAATTTCACACTGAATTATCGAAAAATCTAATCCTTTAAACGAAGCAGGAAATAAGTATTTTAAATAAGACAAAGTAGGATGTCCTAATCTAAGATGCTATTACATTATTGGTTCTAAAACATATTTTTAACTTCTGCCACTCTAGCCTTGAGCTATTTGTTACCAAAGGATGTCTCATCAAAGTAGTAAAGTCCATTAATCTCTCTAGCACTGCTAATCATCATCCTCGAGCTATGGTCCTAAAAAACACAATCGGAATCAAAGAAAGTGGCGCTACAATTAGAATCTTTGGAATGTTTTAAGAGATTGCACGCAAGTTTAGGAACATGGAAAGTCTATACTCTTAGAAAGTTTAAGGAGACCATTACCAACAATAGGAGGAAAACTAACATCAACAATTCAAATTTTTTCATGACTTGAACAAGGGGAATATGAATGATACAAACTCGACAAACTAGTCATATGATCACAAGCTCCCGAATCAATTATGTAGGGAGAGGAATTAAGGGCAACAGATAGGGCAATAGATAAAGCAATAGAATTTGTACCTGTATGGGCCAATAATCAGTTAGGAGTACCAGTAGTGGGATTGGACTTTCGAAGCTTTAGGAGTTGATCATTCTACTCTTTGCTAAAAGGGCCTTTGCTAAAAGAGCCTAACTTGGCTTCATTGGCATTGGCAATTGAGTAACGCGTAGTAGAGTAACACGTAGTTGCAACTGATATCCTTTTCCATGGAAATCACGACGTCTCAAGTTGGGTGTAATGGATCCGTCTTGGCAGGCTCCTGAGTGTCTCCGATCAGGTAACCAACTTTTCCACCCCCTCTAATATACAAGCGAACCGGTTGAGACCAGTGTAAAAAGTTGTCACCATTAACATGAATGGTGGTAATCTAAACTGAGTGAGACCGTTGTTGGAGGGAACACGAGGATATTGGGCTATGGGAGTTGAAACAGGGGCGATACCTGATGAAATTTAAGACATTGTAGTGATGTGAATTGGCTGCAAAATGGGCTACCTAGGGTTTTACAGGAGTCAGAAAAAATCCCTCCTCTGATGCCATAAAGGTGGGGAGACAAAATTGAGAAGAAAACCTTTTATTTTATCACCATATTAATTACAATTGAATTAGCCTCTCTTATAGCAATGGAGAGCACCAAACAAGGAGACAGAATAATAACCTAAAAAACCTAAGATATCTCATATTTCTTATTTCTTTCTAATTACAAAATTTCCAAATTAACAAAAAGGAAACAGTATCTGCAAAAAGGAAACAAAAAAGGAAGCAATGGAAAATATGGAAACTGGGATTGGGTAAAGAAGGCTTTCTTAGCGGTGTTAGGCTTAACCAAATCCGGATTTCCCTCTTTTCCGCACTTTTGAATGTACTTTAGCGATCTGAAGGTTGGGGGTTGTTAATAAATAAAAGCATTGGGGAATTATCAGAAAAAACAACTGGGGAGATTTAGTCGTAAAATTCTGCATATTCTTCTTGTACTATTTTTTTTTTTTTTTGGTGTTTATTCATACCTAGCTTTACTTTTAAAGTATGTTGAACTAATTGTACTTATTGGTGATTGTATAGGTACGGGTGCATGATACAGATTGGTCATTTCCTATTCAAATAGTGAAGGAGGACACTGTCAGTCTGGCCTTAAAGAAACAAGATGGTACACGGAGATTCTTACGAACAGAAATTCGAGGTTACGAGGAGGGTTCTCGTTTTATAGTTGTATTCCGTCTTGGATCATCTAATGGTCCTATTAGGTACCGTTTCCTGAATCTTCTACCTCTGCTAGCATAACTAATTCCACTACATTTTTAATAGGGGTAATAACCATTTTGACATGCAAGAAAGAATGAAGTTATCGCTCTATACGTGTGTTTTTGGTACTGCCTGGATTGCTAGCTGAGTATTAGGTTTAAAAAAGGTCCCCAGGTCCTCAATAGCTGTCACCCCTCCCCCATGACCCACTTCAGCCAGCGACCCAGCCCACCTACGCAACAGCCCCCTCTTCCGTACAGTGGATTTACAGAGAAGTGCAGACAGAATGTCCCCATTGCTGCTAACTATTGTATACCCATATCGCAGAATGCCCATTCTCAATCTGTTGGCAAAATCAGAAATATTTCTTAGACCAAGTCAATGTATTTTACATACAATAATTTGAATTTATCCATTAAATAGACATGTTCATCAAATATTTCAACAAAGTTATCAGGTTCCCTTGCCCCATCGGCTTTCTCCAGCTCTCCCCTGCCTTTAGCACTTTCCAAGTATCATATTTCAGCTTTAGTAATTTTTTCCAATTCCAGGAAGAATTATCTGGACCAGAAGAGACCAGATTGTTTTGGCTTTTCTTTTCTGTTTTGTAGAGTGAACCTATATTTTCCAGGCTTGTTGCAAATATCCTTAAGCTTCCCTTTTCTGGGTTTTTCTATTATTGCTCCACATATAATCACGTGTTCTTCATGTTTATTTACTTTTAGCAGTTTAATATAGATATAAATTGTCAGAATTGCCTTACAGGTGGATAGATGATTAGACAATTTTTTTCCAATAGGTACCAATTTAATATTAAAAACCAAGGCTTGGACCAATTCAGGCATCACCAAAAACACCTTAATATTTAGTTCTTTCTTGGATACTAAAATGGTTTTAGTGCTTTCAATTGTTCTGATCAACTGTGAATCTTGCTGAACAGGATTGAGAACAGAACAAGAAACAGTACAATAAGAATTCGGCAAACTGGCTTTGGTGATGATGCTTGGATTCAGTTACAGCCACTTTCAACAGCAAACTTTTCTTGGGAGGATCCATATGGCCAAGCAGTTATTGATAGTGAGGTCTATGGTCGCAGTAATACTCGGGTCTACAAATTTGATTTGGATAAAGCTGGGTTCTCCTCTATTGATGACAACTCTGGTTTGTTTCTCCATGTTGCAAACATAGGTGATACTAAGGTTGTTAGGTTTGTGAACATACATACACTACTTTCAAAATCAAAAGAAGGAAGTGGATCTTTAATGCCGGGGGGAAATTGGGGAAACTCTCATGTTCAGGCTAAGATGCCAGAGCAAGGATCTCCATTAGAGCTTATATTAGAGTTGGGTGTTGTTGGCATTTCTGTTGTGGACCATAGGCCAAGAGAGCTTGCCTACTTGTACATGGAGAAATTCTTCATATCCTATTCGACTGGCTATGATGGTGGGACAACAAGCAGGTTTCAGTATCTTCTTGCATTTGGTTTTGTTAACTACAACATTTTGTCTCCTGAAGGTGTTATCCTCCGAAGGACTTCACCATGATAATTTTTGCTGCTTGATATCGTATTTTACATTCTAATCAGCTCTACTGGTTTTCGGTAAAAAATAATTATTGTCAACTTATTTGTGATACCATTCACAGTTCTCATTCTTCGACACGTGTTGATGTTTTATCTCCTTAGTATTGTTTAGCACATTCTTGTGCCATACCTATTTAGACACAAATTGGTCCCTTTGTTATCGTGTTTGATTCTGTTAAACTATTAAATTAGACTAGAGAAATCAATAGAGAAATAGAGAAGAAAAAACTATGTGGTTCGGCCACTTTGCCTACATCCACGCTCAAATGCCCCTAAAACAGATCCATTTTGTCTTAGTTTTGGATTATTTTGGTCACATCTATTTATAGGTGAGACATTTACAACATGTGAGAATTATTGTTGAAGGAAATCATCCCATTCAAATCAAAGAAAACAAATCGTTAGCAATTCCATTAGAGGTGCACAATTTCATATTAACACAATGACACACTAATTCTTAACAGCTTCCATTTGTCACATTGGTTCATTAAGCTTTCCGAAATTTCTATTGTGCATGATTGCCAAATTACAGAAACACTCCTCATATATCAATTTTGCTTCTGAGCTCAATTTTTCATCTTCAGTCTAGAGCATGCTAATATGCTTATGAAGGCATGCCTTATTCCTTAGGCAAACGGTCACCCCTTACTCTATTCCTTATAGGAATAGTCAGGGTGGTTTAGCTACTATCTTTCGGAGGGTAGCACCTTCCTATTCTCAACACTTTTTCTCAGCTTTGGGCAGCAAGTTTTCTGAGCCAATTATCTATATAACAGATAACTTACATGCATACCATCGTGACTGGTTATGTATTACTTTGCTTTTTTCCTTCGCCAGGTTCAAGCTTATACTCGGTTACATGCAGCTAGACAATCAGCTCCCTCTGACAGTAATGCCCGTACTTCTGGCACCTGAACAGATTCCTGATGTGCATCATCCAGTGTTCAAGATGACTATAACCGTACGCAATGAAAACCTTGATGGTCTCCAGATCTACCCATATGTTTATATACGGGTAATGTTCTCGAAGATAGCTCAATTTCAGGATTGAGCTGAAGTTACTTATATAAGAACTATAATCTCATACTGGGTATTGCTAATTCTTTTAGTACCTGACAGGTAATTGATAAAAGTTGGAGACTTAATATCCATGAGCCAATCATCTGGGCTTTGGTAGATTTCTTCAACAATCTCCAATTAGATCGCATTCCTCAAAATTCCAGTGTCACTCAAGTTGATCCTGAAATACGTGTAGAGTAAGCATGTTTTAAATAAAACATTCTCAAATTTATCACTTTCATCATCCGCATCCTCCTGCTTGCTGGCATCTTCAGTTTTTTTTTTTTTTATGTATGCTGTTTGCTGGGATTACCAAATTTTCATGTGCTGATTTTTACTTGGTGGAGAATGAAACATTTTTCGGAGACATTCCAAGTCATGTCTCAAACTGCAAGATGACTCGCGCTAGCATCATAAACACTGGTTTGGTGAATCTATTTGCTAGTTTGTGTCTGAATTAAAGTCAATGAACTTAACTTCTGAGTATACTAGGTCCCGGGTATCAATCTGCTTTCTCCAGAAAATGCTTCAAAAATTTCATCTTCAGTTCTAAATCTTAATTGAACTGTTTGAATTCATATTATTCTCTTTTCATTTTGCAGGATTAATTTGTACCATTGTTTCTCTAGTACTTTTTAAGTTTTTGTGTTTCTGTTAGCGGCTTTCTTTTCACTGTTTTTAGTGCTGTGACTTAAAATTATATAAATATTCGGCGTTGTACATCTTCTAGTATTGGGAAAGGGCTTCATATATCATGGAAGATGGATATTAGATAATCCTCATGCAAGTATGCTTGTTTAAGCTGGATTACCATTGAACAGTATGTCTGTTTTCTGCAGACTTTTTTCTACACACAAATGACTAAACTTTTAGATGAAATGTATGATTAAGTACTTGTCCTTGTCGTTTCAGCTTGATTGACATTTCTGAGGTAAGACTGAAGGTTTTTTTGGAGACTGCACCAGATCAAAGACCGCACGGACTTCTGGGTGTGTGGGGTCCCGTCCTTTCAGCTGTTGGGAACGCATTTAAAATTCAGGTCTGAGGTTGATGTTTGTGTTATGGGTGGACTAGCTAGTATAGTTTTCACTTATTCTAATTGCATTTTTTATCCCTCCCATTAAATATAACTATTCTTTTTCCCTTGGCTTTTTAGCTTTTGAGTGTCTTATTTTCTGTCAGACTTCCAATTGAAAAACTCAAAGATCTTGACATTATGAAATAGCAAAAGAATATGATTGCCCAAATCTAGCTCCATTCTCATGTTTTGATATTTATTTCCAATCCTAAAATAAAATTGTGCGGTTTCGCTTTAGGTTTTGCATTGATTACCCTTGCTCTGGAGAAAATATACTTATTTTATTGCCTTTATGCTTATAATGAAAGTTTGAGCACAAAATATGTGATTTGAGTTATGGTTTTGGATGTTAGGAGTATGTTCTTGTTGTAAACATTAATAGATGTGTTTGGTTGCTGAGTATTTTTTATAGTATTGAAAGACATCTATTGTATTTGATATATCATCTAGAAATCAATGAAATTGAAATACTATAATGCATTTGTTTGAATAATCTGAAAATGTAAATACAGGTTATAATAACTAAAAGTTCAAAGATTGTGACACTATATATAACATTTATACTTTTATGTATTGAATAACTTAACAATAAAACTTGTTTTTTATATGAAATTTTTTTATTAGTAAAAGAGTTGCTAATATGACACTTATATTGATCTTGTGTAATATATTTAGTTAAAAAATATACTAGAATCTATCACATATTCTGTAACAACTTTATTTTGAGTAATGTTTTATACATATGATATACTGAAGTAATGCACGTATTAATTCATTTTAATAATGAAAAGTTATTGATAATTGTAAACTTTTTGGTAATGTAAAATATGTGAAATTGTAAACTTTTTGGTAATGTAAAATGTGTGAATTAGTTTGATTTGACAGGATAAAAAGACTTCGCGCTGTGCTCACCTCGCAGCTGCAACAAGATAGAAACATTGTTGTCCGGTAAAAATCCAGAAAATTGTCCATGGGAACTGGTTCAAATTATTTTTTGATGTGGATTTTTAATCTGACATGTTAAATCAGGTTTCTGGATGCTGATAATGGGATATTGATGTCCCAAATTCCCCATACAGTCCTTAGTCATTGTAACTACCTGTTTAAAATGTTGAAATCCTATAGGTGTCGACATCCTCTCTGTTCAATTGATCTCTTTTATTGATTGTATTGTAAGTTATGGTTTCTTAATTTTTTAGTGTGTGGATACTGCGTCTGTTTGTTTTTTAAATCATTTCTTTGTCAGAAGAAACAAGCATGAACATGAATTCATGGCACATGATTAAGTACTGCTTTTTTTGTCACAATATGCAAGTTATTAATGGTAATGTCTATATGTCAGGTTCATCTTCGGAAAGTAACACACACAGACAGATTTCTACGAAAAAGTTCTGTGATTTCTGCCATTGGAAACCGCATATGGAGAGATCTGATCCATAATCCATTACATTTAATTTTTTCTGTAGATGTACTTGGCATGACAAGCTCCACTTTGGCTTCTCTTAGCAAAGGTTTTGCTGAGCTCTCAACTGATGGACAATTTCTGCAGCTTCGCTCAAAGCAGGTTACATTATTTCAGTGTTTTCCTTAATCACAGGACATCGAGTTTTGACTGACGTTGAGTATTTGACACAGGTGTGGTCAAGAAGGATTACTGGTGTTGGTGATGGAATTGTACAAGGAACCGAAGCTCTTGCACAAGGTGTTGCTTTTGGAGTGTCAGGGGTTGTGAGGAAACCTGTGGAGAGTGCTAGACAAAATGGTCTTCTTGGCCTTGCCCATGGTCTGGGACAAGCTTTCCTGGGATTTTTTGTACAGCCAATGAGTGGGGCATTAGACTTTTTCTCTCTGACTGTTGATGGAATTGGTGCAAGTTGCTCCAGGTGCTTAGAGATTCTCAATAACAAGAAAAACTTCCAGAGAATACGAAATCCACGGGCATTTCATGCTGACAATGTACTAAGAGAGTACTCTGAGAGGGAAGCACTTGGTCAGGTATCATGGATTGTTATTAAATTTGTAATATTTGAATGCAATGCTGTGACATGTCACATCCAATGCATGAGGATGCTCGTATTATATTTGATGGTTTAGATACACTCCAAACCACGATAATGCAATTGCTCTGCCCTCTGTAGTTTATCTAAGTGGGCCTTTTGCATTCTGTGGCAAGGCTGATAGAGAACATAGTAATGCATTTCCATAAACAAAGAGTTATACTAATCATGATATTTTTGAAATTCTGATGGATATCTTGGATCCATATGTAGCATATCATAATTGAAAAGATCACTATTTAATTTGGAAAAGTTGACTTACTACTCCGCAAGCTGTTTCATGATGAATCTGTGGCACTGACAGCTTCTTCGATATGGAGTTGGAACAATTTGACCTGTTATTTTCTGTTTCAGATGATACTATACCTTGCAGAAGCAAGTCGGAATTTTGGATGTACTGAAATATTTAAAGAGCCATCAAAATTTGCCTGGTCGGATTGCTATGAAGAGCATTTTGTGGTACCCTATCAACGGGTTGTTTTAGTGACTAATAGGCGAGTGATGCTGCTGCAGGTAGTCGCTGGATACATTTCTCTGTTCTTTCTTTAATGTATCTTGTCTTTTGCTTACAATAATAGTTTTCTGCTTTTGTATTGAATTCCATCCTTTCTTGTATGTGAAGTGTGTGGCCCCTGATAGGATGGATAAAAGGCCCTGCAAGATAATGTGGGATGTGCCCTGGGAAGAAGTTATGGCACTGGAATTGGCCAAAGCTGGCTACCCTAGCCCTTCTCATTTAATCATCCATCTGAAAAGCTTTAGGAGAGGTGAGAGCTTTGTTCGAGTGATAAAGTGTAATACAGAAAGGTTGTCAGAGGAAAGAGAGCCACAAGCAGTTAGAGTCTGTTCAGTGGTGTGTAAGATGTGGAAGGCTCACCAGAACAATTTGGAACAGGTCTTTAATTAACCATCAAATTAATATTTGTTTTGATGAAGCACATGTATTATGTCTTAATTTTTTCTCATTTCCATAGGTTCCCTCAAACCAAAGACATGTATCTTTTACTTGGAGTGAAGTCCACGTAAGAGAATCTCATAAGCAGCACAGAGCCATTATCACAACAACAAAGATTTCTTCTTCAGGTTCTGTTTCCAATGAACAAAGATTTGTTGAACACAGTATCAACTTTTCAAGGATTTGGAGCAGCGAGCAAGAATCAAAAGGTCGGTGCGCATTGTGCCGAAAGCAGGTGAGTAATATCAAACTTGATGGATGAAACAATCCTTATCTAGTTTGTAGATGCCCTAACATATCAATTCTATTCTCTAACATTTTTTGTTGCTTCTAGAGTTTGGACAGTGACGAAATTTGTAGTATCTGGCGGCCGGTTTGTCCTGATGGGTAAGTACTGATGTCCTGGAGCCCACACCCTCTATACCAAATCAATCTTTCTTTAAATAAGCAGTACTATACACGTGTTTCTCTCCTTTTTTAATAATTGCTTGTCAGTCCCAGTATTTGCCTTGTCTATTGCTCTCTGAGATTAGCTGAATTTACTATTCCAATGTGGAATGGAAAATTTTCCTAAGCAGATATGTTGCCCAACATTATTATTTTACTTGCATCCCTTCATTGGTGACCAAGAGTTCGTTAGAGTGCTGTTCTTGAATTGTGATCTCATGCATGTTGATAACTTTGTTCTGAAAATTACTTATTTTTCTTGAACTTGTAGAATGTAGATATGTTGGATTCTTAAGTTGGATTAATCTTGTGCACTATTTCTGCATTGTAGATTTTCTTCTACCCTAATTTTTTTCGATTATGATCTGAATCATATTCTTGGGATTGTTGAGAAAAAAAATTTCCTCTACCTTCAGGTAGTGCCATCAGTATTACCATCTTCCTCTCTTAATACAGTAACTTTACCTTTCAGGTATGTCTCAATTGGGGATATAGCTCGTTCTGGCAGCCATCCTCCTACTGTTGCTGCTCTATATCATAATTCTGATAAATTGTTTGCCTTTCCAGTGGGTTATGACCTGGTAAAACATCCTTCATATTTTAAAGTTGATTTAAATTTGTAACAAGCATTCTCGAAATCCGACAAGCTGAAATTCCATTTACAAAGTTTAACTGGGTGATGTGGTCATGTTGACATCTTAGGTTTCCACTGGCTTGACTGCATTCAAAAGATGATTATATTCAAATATTATTATTCTGTGCAGGTCTGGAGAAATTGTTCAGATGACTACAAAAGTCCAGTCTCAATTTGGCATCCACGTGCGCCCGAGGGCTATGTCTCTCTTGGATGTGTTGCTGTACCCAGTTTTGCAGAGCCAGAACTCAACTCTGTGTACTGCATTGATGAATCTCTTTGTGAAGAGACAACATTTGAAGAGCAAAAGATTTGGTCGGCGCCGGACTCCTATCCGTGGGCATGTCATATTTACCAATCGCGCAGTGATGCTCTTCACTTTGTTGCCTTGAGACAACCTCGGGAAGAATCTGATTGGAAGCCTAAAAGGGTTCTTGATAACCCCCGGCTTTCAAGGCGAACATCTGATGCTCAGTGATTTTGCCTGCTTGAAGGTTCTGAGGCTTCTTTGGTATTAGCCTCCTTGAAGGTTCTGAAGATGCAAGTTTATTTTCTCTGTATATATTTTCAAGCTGTAGATAATTGAGGGGTTTTATCACCATCAAGTTACATTTGGAATGTGAGATGCTGAATGACTGTCATTTATAAACTTGATTTTCTGGGTGGATAGTCCTGAAACATGAAGATAATTGGCTGCTGGTTTTTGTCCAATTAAATATGATTGTTCAAGCTTGTTACAGCAGCTAGCAGGACCATCAGAATTATGTATTGGTTAACAATTTGAAGTCTTACTTTCTAACTTTATATTTCATTTAGATGAATTATTTTTTTATTTAGCGTATTAAGTAGTACTATATGTTTTAGTAATATACTTATTTACTTTCTAATTTTATATTTTATTTTGATATTTTTTTTTAGTTTAGTGTACTAAGTAGTATGATATTCTTTAGTAATATACTTTGTAACTTTATATTTTATTTTGATAGTTTTTTTATATAGTATATTAAGTAGTATTATATTTTTTTTAGTAATATACTTACTTTCTAATTTTATATTTTATTTTGATGAATTATTTTTTAATTTAGTATATTAAGTAGTATTATATTTTTTAATAATATACTTACTTTCTAACTTTATAATTTATTTTGATGAATTTTTTTAGTTTAGTATCCTAAATAGTATTATATTTTTTTAGTAATATACTTATTTTCTAACTTTATAATTTATTTTGATAATTTTTTTTTAATTAAGTACACTAAGTGGTATTAAATTGTTTTAGTAATATATTTACTTTCTAATTTTATATTTTTTTGATTGATTTTTTTTAGTTTAGTATAATAAGTACTATTTTATTTTGGTAGTAATATACTTCATTTCTAATTTTATATTTTATTTTGATGAATTTTTTTAGTTCAATATACTAAGTAGTTTTATATTTTATATCTAAGAAATATATTTGTGTGGATTGTTAATATATATATATATATATATATATATAGTTACCTTAAAAGAAAAATATTGTTGATTTCTTTGAGTCATATATATATATGACTCAAAGAAATCAACAATATTTTTCTTTTAAGGTAACGAGTTCGAATTTTTTCAATCACAAATTGGATTTTTTGGTAAAAAATATTAATAATGTATATTATAATTATAAATAACGGGTCTGGTTCAATTTTGAATTTAGGCCGATTCTGAAGTGAACTTGAGTTTAAACGGGTCGGTTCACGGGTTGGGTTAAATTATATTTATTAGGCCCAATAGGAACCCATTTTATGTAATAAAAATCGGCTCAAATAGTCTGTATTGTTCATGGGCTAATCCTGGGCCGGTTTCAGATGTGCGCGGCCTGGGCTAAACCGGCCCAGTTGACAACTATCCGCCAAGGCATGCATGGGTAAAGAAATTGCCAAGTGACGTTCATGGTGCAGAAGAGCTCTTATGATAAATTAAGGTGGTACCATAATGTTGTGAAGGAAAACCCACGAAGTGTTTCCAACTATAAAATTGACTCATTAATCAAAAAATTTGTCGGCTTTTTTTAATATGTTTTTCTGCCTGCCTTCTTGGTTTTCTTAGAGGATAAAGAGCATTGACATTTATGGATGGTCGCATATAAAAAAATATGTACAAAAGAAGCTTATTGAGTGTTGTGACTAAGAAATCTCGATATATTACTATTTGTACTTTAACTGTTTAATACTATTTTTTTATAGCTTAATTATTTTTACTGTAATATATGCACACTTGTATTTATAATATATGCTCTAGTTTATGAAGGCTATTTTTTTAACTATTGGGCAGATCTGTATGTATTATTGGGATAATGAACAAACTGGTTAAGATAAGGTATGATCTTTCCAGTATCTTTGCACTATAGGGTATTAATGATTTGAATATATAGTACTTCAGTTAAAATGTGGTACTAAGGCCTTGTATGGTTTCGTTTTTTTTTTTTTTTTTTTTTTTTTTTTTTTTTTGGTGCCTTTTCTTTTATTTAAAATACCAAAAATATATTTGTTTTACTTATTTTCAATAAAAATATTTTTTTTTTTTTTCGTACTTATAACCATCAATTTCAATCTAAACACCTATTTAGTGGACCAATATTGTTAATATTTGATATGATGTTTTATTAAATTTAAAATAATTAAAATTTACTAACTAATTAATTAATAGACCCACAATCAATTAAATATTAACTTTCATCCAACATAATCATCAATTAAATATTAACTTTCATCCAACATAATCAATTAAATGATCAGAACAACAATACTATGTGAATATGAATAATCAATTTAGGCTAAAAACCATGTTCAATATTAATTATTCCTCTAAGTAGTACTACATTAGCATAATTACGGAGTGTATATCATAAATATAGCAAACGTGGTACACAATTATTGGATAGAAAGTTGAGATAATTTACCTTAAAATGAGCCAGCTTATTTCTTTGGACGTGGTTGACTGTGCTATTCTTCTTGGTAATTTCAAATCCCTACTAACTCCTTCAGTCCTAACATTTTCTATCTTGGTCTTTAGTTCTTCATCACAATTCTAATCCTCAGCTCTTCTCCACATTTTTTATTCTACGCTGAGTCTTCTTCATCAGGCACTGCCTAAGTAATCGTCAGCTTTCCTAAGAAAGTTTGTAAGGAGATGGATAAAATCCTTAGAACTTTTCTTTGGTTTGGTGCTGAGATGAAAAATAATAGAGGTAAAGTTGTGTGGGATTGAGTTTGTTGCCCATTAGAGAAAGGAGGATTGGGGATCAAGCTTGCAAAAGATTGGAATAAAGCAGCTATTACGAAGCATATCTGGCATATTCTTTCAAAACACTTGAATGAATTTGGAGTAAATGGGTTAAGTCCAACTTTCTTAAAGATAGAAGCTTTTGGATGTCAAACCTCCGGCAATGTGTTCTCCTCTTGGAAAGGATAAGTCCAACTTGAAGGCTTAGATGCAATGGTTTTACAAATTTGTTCTCCTCTTGGAAAGGATAAACAGAAACAACCTGGTGACAACACAATTTACAATTTTTTTTGTTATCTGAGATTTATAACATATTGTTATAAAAATAAAGTGAACATAACCATTATCTTATTTTAATTGATTAGCCTAAACAGTTCCTCGAGGCCATCAAACAGAAAAATCATGGATAACACGTAAGTTGTGCGACACCCCTAATGAAGGTATGTGCTCATAAAGTGAAGCCTATAATGATAGGGGCATTATAATAATTTCATAACAAATGTGATCAAAAGTATTATAATGCCAATAAATACACCCATTAATATGTTAAAATGATACTGTGAACCAATTAGATTGGCCACTTTCACAATCTTGTATTATTTTTCAATCAATATTAATAAAATAGATATATGATACATGCTCGTAAGAAGGATATCTTATTTCATGGACATCGATATAGGGACGCTAATATATGTATGTGGATGAATATTTATTTGGAAACACTAAATAGAATAACTCCACCTATAAATTGTTAATTGAAAATGAAGTACTATCGAATGTGGAATTTCTATATTACGATAGCGCAAGAAATAATCCTATAGACATGATGCACCATGGTAATTTTTTGCATAATTGATTGTGCTTTGATTTATTCTCCAATTACAGGATAATCATAAGGGGAACATTTTGGGTGCAAATTAAATATGTATTGAGGTTGGTGCAATACCCAAGTCTCACACTACTCAACTAATATGATTCATGTATTATATGCTACTTATATGTTAATTTGCATTAATATTTACATGGCATCTTATATAGCATTTTTAATCATTAAACCTCTACTTTATGTAATAAGGATTGAATAATTATTTATTTGTATTAATGTATTATAACATGTATTAAATATTTCATTCTGTAAATCTCAGAGCTCTTTCATGAGTAAGCTTAGCCTATTTAAGGGGAAAACCCCTATGAAATATACAAAAAATTCTAAGAATATTGAATTTTCTGAAATAGAAAATCAAATTAAAAATTGGAGTATTCCTGTAAAACCTAGTTTGATATATCAATCCGCATCTTTTGATTTAAAAACCAGATTTTCTATTAAAACTATAGAAAGAACTATTCCTGTTTATGAAACTTTTGAAGAAGTTAAACTACTTAGTTTGAAAGATTTACAGAAGATTGATGGATATAATTATTTACATATTGGTATGGTTCAAATTGTTGTACAACCTTTAAATAGCGATGGTTCAAATACAACTGTTTTAATTGCTTTACGTGATGCTAGACATAATTAGTTTACTGATTCCTTGCTTGGATTAATTGAAGCACCTTTATGTACTGGTTCAGTTTATTTTAACTGTTATCCTAATTTTCCTGTTTCTTTATCTGATAGAAATTTACTTGATGTTTTAACTTTAAACATACAAACTCATGGTTATGATATGAAATCAGGATCTGAAAATATAAACTTGACTTATAAAATATACTATAAGGTTATGAATACATTTAATCCAGGAGCTAAGAATCTCCCTTCTAATAGAAAAACCCTTTTAATAGAGGCTAACATTGCTAAGTCTAATATTGCTAGTAAAAAATATATAGATTGGAGTGAAATTAAACTTCCTGAATCACGGACATTAGAAAAAAATTCTAAACCAGAAATTCCTAAAAGAATGTTAGAATAAGTTATAACAAAATCTGATGGTAGTGTGAATATACAATTCTCTTCTGGTAGAAATGCTAGACTTATAATGAGATCTAATTCTAGTAGACATTCTACATCATCTATTCCTGATAAAATAGAAGGAACGTCTATGTCAAGAAATCAAATTCCTTACCCTGTTTATTCAACAGATGATAATAATTCTAATTTCGAATTCGAAGTTAATACTATTACTACAGATAGTGGTAGAAAAATATTGTTACACATAGATGATGATGTTAAAAAAGTCTTACATAAAATGTATAATAGACTTGTTAATAAAGCCTTTAGAAGATGGTTTCATACTAAATGGTCTGAAAAGACTCAGAAAAAATTTAAAGAACTTTATTTTGAATGTGTCGAGATCAATGGATTAATTGATTTTAGAGAATGGTATGAACTTGTTAAACCTGAAGTTAGATATCTTTGTTGAGAATTCGGTGATAATGAAATAAATATTTTTAGAAGAAGAATTAAATATCTGGAATTATACAGATGGTAAAATTGTGAGATCTTTCCATCCTCCACCAAAGTATATTACTATAAAATGTAATAATGAAGATTTAAATGCCCAACCCTTTTTAAAGAAAGAAGAAAATGATATGTCCAAAATTATTTTACAAAATAATTTCACTAATATAAGTTTACAACAAATAGGTAAACAACTAAATAAAATTGAAAATAATATCTCAAGAAATAATGATAAAACTACTCCAACCTATTGTTGTAAAACTCGGTGTTATACTTGAACCTGGAACATTTAAAACCAAAAATGAAGAATTAATTGAAGCCCTTCTTAATAAAATGAAAAATTTAGAAATATCTGAAAAAGTTAAAGGAAAAACTATCATTCAATGTAATAATATAGAAGAATCTAATAATAATAATGATAAATCAATTCCAGATAGTGATTCGGGTGAAAACTTTGAAATTATAACTTCTGATAATGAAGAAAATATTCAGAAAAATGTTTTAAATATAAGCCAAATGTTTTCTGAAATAAAAACTGATCAAATTAATAGTACTTCATTTGAAGGAAAGGTTTTACATAAACCAACTTTTAACTATTATCATAGGCCTTCTCCACAAGACTTGTTATTTGAGGAAATAGAATCTAGATTTCCTAATGGACTAAATGATAAAACCATTTATGAGTGGAATATAGATGAATTATCTGAATATGGTATAATAAACCTTTTGCATAAAATGCGTATTTATGCTCAAATTCTTGCTAATGGAACTACTAATTCTCCTAAAAGAAAAGCAAATTGTATAATTGCTGGATTTACAGGCCAACTTAAAAATTGGTGGGATCATTATCTAACCCCTATCTTAAAAGTTGAAATTCTTAATGCCACTAAAACTCTAATTGTTAATAAACTGAGAATAATGTTGTTAAAATGGAACAAATTGAAGAAGAAGATGTTGTAATAACTCTTATAGCTGTTATTGTTCATCATTTTGTAAGACAACCTACTTCTTACAAAGAAAAACATATTAATCTTTTAATGAATTTAAAATATAAAACATTATCTCCTTTTAGGTGGTATAAAGACACCTTCTTGTCTAGAGTTTATAATCTAGAAGGATGTAATACTGAATTTTGAAAAGAAAAATTCATATCTGGATTACCTACAGTTTTTGCTGAAAAGGTCAGAGAAAAATTAGAGAAATGTCGCTTAGTCTGAAAGACATGACTTATGGTGAAATAATCCAACATTGTATTCACCAAGAAATCTGTTTATGTAATGACTTAAAACTTAAAGCTCAACTTAAAAACCAAAGACAAAAGAAAGAATTAGGAGACTTCTGTGAACAATTTGCTATACAAAACAATATATTTCTCTAAAAAGAAAAGAAAAATAAAATGAAATAAAAATAAACAAAAAGTTTATAAGGAAAAGAAAAATAAAAAATATAAATCTCTAGAAAAACAAGAAAAAAAAGAAAAGAGTAAAATACCTAAAAAGGTCATTATTTGTAGAAAATGTGGAAAAGCTGGTCATTATGCTAATAGGTGTTATACTAAAAGAAGAATTCTTGAATTAGTTGCTGACGAAGGTTTAAAACAACAACTTCTTCATATATTTATCAATAGTGATAATGAGAATGAATCTGATATAGAAATAAATCAGTCTAATGAAACTTCTGATAGTGAACACAGTGACAAAGAATGTAATAAAAATTGTATAAAGCATGTTGTAAAAATAAACAACTAATTTTGAATGCAATGTTTTAAGTAAAACGGATAATTTACTTCTTGATATAATTGAACAAATAGAAGACCCTATTTTAAAAAGAAGATAATAAGACAATTTGTTCAAAACTTATCTGATAATATTCCAGAAAATAATAATTAGCAAAAATTCCCAACTTAATAATACTAAGCCAGTTTATAATATCAAGGACATTTTCGATAAAGTTACCAATGATTATAAGTTAAAATCTAAGAAAATTACTATTGAAGATCTCAGACATAAAGTTCATGAACTAAAAATTGAAGTCAAACTTTAAAAACCACTGTTAACTAGTTACAGATTAATTCTTCGGTTAAAGAATTAGGGAGAGATAGTAGTTAGAATAATAAAATAATAAACCTCTTGAACTCCTTGAAGATGGAGATGAGTCAGAAAATGAATTTGTTATTAATTCTATTACATTTCAAAAATGGTATGTTTATCTTACACTAATTGTAAATAATGAATATAATTTTGAAATTGTTGCACTTATTGACAGTGGTGTTGATTTTAATTGTATACAAGAAGGAATAATTCCTACTAAATATTTTGAAAAAGGTAAAACCATTTTAAATTCAGCTCAAGGTTTTAAAATGAATGTAAAATATAAACTAAGTAATGTTTATATGTGTAATGAAGGAATATGTTTAAAAATAGAATTTATTTTTGTTAAAAACCTTTTACAAAATGTTATCTTAGGAACACCTACAACCAATGAGTGTTGATTCTAAAGGAATTTCATGTGAAATTAATGGACAATCTATTATATTTAAATTTATTTCTAAACCTCAAACAAAAGAAATCACTCTTCTATAACTTCTAAAGAAAGTCTAATAAATTTTCTAAAAGAAGAAATCAATATAGGAAAAATTGAAAAATAATTTACGAGTAAATATTTACAAGAAAAAATAAAAAATTTGAAGAAAATTTAAAATCAAAAGTCGGTAATGATCTACCAAATGCCTTTTGGACACTTTGAATGGAATGTTATGTCTTTTGGATTAAAAAATGCCCCTTATGAATTACAAAATATGATGAATGATATATTTACTTCTTATACATAATTTGTTATTGTCTAAATTGATGATATTTTAATATTTTCAAAAAATATAGATCAACATTTTAAGCATTTAAATATGTTTTTACATACTGTTGAGAAAAATGGACTTGTTCTATCACCAACAAAAATAAAACTTTTTCAAACAAAAATCAGATTTTTAGGTTTTGAAATAACACAAGGAAATACTATTCCTATTAACAGAAGTATAGAGTTTGCTAATAAATTTCCTGATGAAATCAAAGATAAAACTCAGTTACAAAGATTTCTTGGAAGTCTGAATTATATTTTAGATTAATATAAAAACTTTGCCTTTGATACGAAAATTCTTTATGAAAGATTACAAAAAAATCCTCCAGCATGGAATAATGAACATACTCAGGCTATTAGAAAAATTAAAGCTAGAGTAAAATATCTACCTTATCTAAATCTTGCAAATCCTAATTGGGATAAAATTGTTGAAACCGATGCCTTAGAATTAGGGTATGGATGTATATTAAAATAGAAAAATCCTAAAACTAATGAAGAAGAACTTGTAAAATACACTTCAAAAGTTTGGAAAGGAGCTGCTAAAAATTACTCCACTATAAAGAAAGAAATTCTTTTTATTATCCTTTAGATCTCAAAATTCCAAGATGACTTATTAAATCAAGAATTTTTATTAAGAATAGATTGTAAATCTACTAAAGAAATCGTTTTAAAGGATGTTAAAAATATAGCCTCTAAACAAATTTTTGCTAGATGGCAAGTTATATTATCTGTTTTTTGATTTTAAAATAGAATTTATAGAAAGAGAATCAAATTCTCTTCCTGATATCCTAACAAGAGAATTCTTACAGGGCAAATAATTATATCCTCTAAAAGAGGACAATCCTCTTACAAAGGAAGAGGAGGACGAGGTCTTCCACCAAATCAGACTTTTATCATGAATAAAGAAAGACAAAACAAGTCTTTACAAAGAGGTGAAACCTCTACCCCTTCTTCTAAGGATGTTTTAACTGGTAAAACTCTAGTTTCGAATATGATTCCTTATATTGAAAAAGATTTTAAGGACTTAATTTTCTTTCTTGAAAATGAATTATTGCAGGTTGAAACCTCAAATCTTATATTCAAGTATTTTGAAGAAAATACATATTACCCTATAAAGGCTGGAAATCTAACACCTTTTATTTGTGAAAGGGTTCTTGAAAAGATCCTCCATATTGAAGTAACTCATAATAAAAAAGGATCCAGTAATACTGGTGAATTAACATTTTTTAAAATCTATATATTAAATATTTGAAGTTTGAAAGAATGGGGATCTAACCTAAATAGATCTAAAACAATATCTATTATTATCAGTAAAACTGATGCAACTGGTCAGTTAAAAAAGGATACAATACTAATTAGATTTACTTATTAGGATTATATTGATATGTTCTATAGAATTTTTGAGGTTCAAAACCCTGAGATGAAACATACTTGGATGATTAGAATCCATGCTGATGTTACTACAAGTGAACCACCAGTATGGTTTAAAGCCTGGTGGAAAAGATTTTATCCATCTATAGAAATTATATCGATAGATTTAAAAAAAAATCTTTTAAAGGATTATGGGAATGTTCATCCCTGTCTCTATAAAAACAAAGGGTTAAACCCTGAAAATATCATGTTATACATGTTTTCTGAATCTTTATTCCTTGGATCTGGAAATGAGAATTTTGTTTTCAAAGTGGTGAAAATCCACAACTTTTAAGAAAATATTTTATTTCATGGTGGAATAATTTTGACCATAATCAAATTGTTAAATTTTTTTTGGATGATATCCATCTTTACCAAAAATCCTTTGAACAAGAAAGAGAAACAAAGCTTGATTCAACCATGTAAGCATTTATCAAGGCAGCAACAGAAATTAATCATGGACAAAGTTCTCAAGAATTCAAGAAATTCCTCAAGAAAATTATGAAGAGAACATCTAGCAGTGATGATGGCATGTCAATTTCATCCACAAAAAAAAAATCTATCCAATCAAAATGAAGATATGGAAGAATAGATGGAATTCCTCTATCTGTATGAAGATAAAGTATCCTCGTCAACAAAAGAAAAAAGTAAAAGAAAAGACGTCACCCATGACGACTAAATCTGAAGAAAAACATCACCCGTGATGATTGTGAAGGATAAAATGTCAAAAGAAACTTTTGAAAAAAGAAAAAGATTGTCGGACAACTGGAGATTCTAACTGAGTGTTTTTCCTTTTCTCTGTGTAGACTCCAAATAAAACTTTGAAGTCCATTTTCTTTCCTTTATATAGTCTAGGTTTTCTTTTTAGTGGGCATCGCTTAATTTTGTAATCTTTCATTTTCCTCTTCTATTTTCATCCTGTAATTTCCCAGTTCATATATATATATAATATTTTCCTTTTGGAATCTTGGAAGCTCCTTGAAGAAATCCAGTTGGAAGAAAAGATTGGATAGGGATTATACTTGTAAGTTTTAGGCATAATTATATTATGCTTGTTTAAATTCTTTCTGAGATTTACTGATATGATATTTAATTTTATTCTAATATGTTAAATAGATAAGTAATTATTCAATCTACATTTATAATTTTGGGATAAGGCTCTTTACCAGTATATCGGCTGGAAACCCGATTATGTTGGGATACTGACCCTAAGGTTCATTTCATTGAACATGGATTTGGTCTAACAATGCTACATACTGTGTTCTTGTACTGAGCACTCCCAAGTCGTACCTCTGATTGGCTTAAGATCTATTTTTGGCAGATTGCCAGTGTTGATGTTAGTGGTTGAGATCTTATAATCTAATCAATTAATTCTACATTTATATAAGAAAAAAAATTGATTGGTCAATATATTGGATATTCATAGGTTATATCTTATAATTTTGAAAGTGTTAAAGATGTTGCTAGTATGATTCAATTTTAGCATATTTCAACCTAAACATGTTGCTATTAAGTTTTAAAAATTGGGTACATGCTATTAGAGTTATAATACTTCAATTACATAATGTATGTTTTTGATTTTATAGTCTATTGTATTATATTAGTGACTTTATCCTGTATATCATTTTCAAAATTCTATTATAAATGAGTCTAAGTTTGTGATAATTTTGATAAAACTTGTTATTGTTCAAATAACTATCTATGTATATATAGTGTTACAGGAAATGAAAGCACTTTACTTTTATCAGTATTTTGTCAAACTAACTAGTTGGAAAAAAAAGTTATACATGCACAAACTATGTTGCACATGTTGTTTCTCTCTCTCTCTCTCTCTTATATATATATATATATACATATTTTTGGGAGGTTGTGATAGTTAATGAGTGACCAATAAATGATCCATCACCTATCTAAAAGAATAAGAGAATTTTGTATGTTTTTCGTGGTTCTTCACTTACAAGTCTTTGGCTAAGACTAGATAAAAGTTAGAAAAGAGTTTTATAATTTCATCGTTAAGTCATATAACTAGGAATTATTTTTTTTTATCAAATTCTCCTGTGCCTAGGTGGGGAGTTTGGCAATTACCCCTACCAGCTTATTGATATAAAAAATTAAAAAGTTTTGCAATCCAAATGTAGGAAATAAGAAGTACTTACTCCCTTACATTTAAAATGAAAGTTAAAAATAAGGAGTACTACTCCATTTCAAGATGATATATATTAAAGCAAATCATGTGAAAATATCAAACCAAGGGAATCTAAAGGAAGGAATTTTAGCTTTACCAATGCATATAATTCCTTTAAGATCCTTTAGAAACATCTTGGTATCTAATAACTAGATGAAGAAACTTTACATGGCTTAGCTAACCAATCTGTTGTCTGGTTCCCTTCTATGAAGATGTGTATTACCTTGATCTTAAGCTGTGAAATAAGAAACTGGAATTTGGATAGGAGTTGCTGCAATTTCCATGATCCTAGGTTTATTTATTTAAGTATCTGTATTACCACTTGAGCATCAAGTTCCACCAAAATGTTGAAAAACCCTTGATGTAGACAATGTTGCAATCCATTAACTACTGTATACATTTCAATATATGTATTTGTTCGCTCTCCAAGATGAAAAGGTAGCCATCACTAGTTCTCCAGATGAATTTCTAACAATACAACTTGCTCCAGCAGATCCTGGATTTTCCTTTGAAGCTCCATCACAATTCAGCTTGAACCAGTTTTGCGGAGGTTTAATCCATAAAACTTTGAAAGCAGCTTTAGGCAGTTTTGTTTGTACCTTGAAACCCCAATTCCCAGCTACTTGTATATCCCTTTCCAGAAATTTGTCCCTGAAAAAATTTGATTTTGTGCTCTCCAGAGATGCTGCATAATTTCAGAAATAATCCATGATACAGAAGGTTTTATGTTCCCGTGTTTAGCATTATTTCTTGTAATCTAGCTTTACTATAACATGAGCAAAGGTATCATTCTCCTCACATGTAAACCCTTATCTAATGATTTTGAGAAAAAAACAATAGTGAAAAGGAAAATTGATCCTCAGTATCAGGTATAAGAAGATGAAATGTAGTTGCAAAGTAAGTCCACACTTGTCTAATGATTTGGCACTTGATAAAAAAAATAGTTGTATATTTTCTCTCCAGATTTGCAACAATACGACCATGAAGCCATCTTAAAAACCTTTCTCTTCATTTGCTCATCTAAGGAAGTTTATAATACATAAGCCTCCATAAAAATATAGATGAAGTAGGAGTAAGAACCCTATTATATAGAAATTCTCCAAGATTCACATGTGGCTTCTTGGTTCTACAATGTTCCCAATATGCCTTCATAGTAAACCTCCCATGAGATGTTTGTTTCCAAACAGCTAAATCCTTAAACTGATTGGATAATTTGATTTCTAGGATCTCATCTATCATTAGACTTGGAAGACTCTGAGTTAATTAATCTAAACTCCAGTTGCCCTCCTTCCAGTAATCCTTCATTGAATTTATAGAGTGAAAGTTCGGAGAAACCAAATTAGCCAAAGGTCCAAAACTTGTCCATTTATTATACCAGAATGAAATGGAGCCTTCACTAATCCTCCAACAGATTTCTTTTTCAGGAAAGTCCTTAACTTTACACAATGTTTTCCATATTAAAGAATGATTTACTGCACATGTAGCCCTACTAGGATGTTGTAAAGAGGAATACTTCAGTCTCATAAACCGACTCCAAAAAAAATTAAAGGACCTCACTTGCCACCATAACTTCATAGAGAATGACCTTGCTATATCTTCCAGTTTTCTTACCCTTAAACCACCCCCAACTACATGAAAACAACAATCATCCCATGATTGCCAGTGAATCTTATAACTTTCCTCATTAGATCCCCATAAAAATCTATTGATCAGTCTTGCAATCCTTTGATATATGATCCTGGGGGCTGCTATAACTTATAATATAAGCAAAGGCAATGAATTGAGTACACTACGGATGAGGGTTAATTGACCACCATGAGCCAATAACTTTTTTTCCCAACCTGAGATTCTATCCTTTATATTGGAGTCCCTTCAAAGAGATGACTCTTCTTTCTACCTTTATGAAGAGGAGCACCTAAGTAAGTTAAAAAAAAAATACCAATGGAGAATCCAATGATTGCTTTTAACCTAGTCAACTTCTAAACATAAATTCTCTTGTATGCCATAAAAAAACTTTTATACTTGTTAATCAACTGACCTAAGTATCTTTTATAGCTATGCAAACATTTTATTAAAGCCTTAATTCTATCCCCATTAGCAGCAAAAAAAGTAACCATGTCATCAACATAAGCAAGGTGAGACATCATTAGACCTCCTCCAACTCTATATTGTAAAGTAGATTTCTGCGGATATAAAGTATTAAGTTTCTTAGACAAAATTTCAGTAGTTAGAATGAATAAGGCATGAGATAAAGGGTCTCCTTGCCTTACCCCTCTAAAGGATTTGAAAAAACCTGCTCTTTGTCCATTCACCAGGATTGAAAACTAAGAGTTTTGAATATAATTTTCACTAATGCAATCCATGTATGAGAGAATCCAAATTTCCTCAATACAACATAAAGAAATTCCCATTGAACTCTGTGCATTTAGTCATGTCCAATTTAGTAATCAAATTCTCATCCCTACATTTGTTGTCCACATTGTAGGTAAGTTCTTGAGCTAATAGAATGTTCTCACTTATTAGTACCTACCACAAAACCACTCTGGGAGGAGGATATCAGCTTAGGAAGCTATGTAGCTAATCTACTACTCATGATTTTAGAAAATATTTTATTGGTGACAGTGCATAAACTAATAGGCTTGAAATCAGACCAACCTTGAGAACTCTCTTTTTTAGGGATCAGAACAATTATTGTAGAAGTAAAGCTCCCAGGCAAAGGAAGACCATTAAAAAACTTATTAGCAACCTCCATAAGATTAGCACAAACAATATCCCATCACATTTGAAAGAATAATGTAGTGTATTGGGTTTTGACTAATCATCCATATCTTAGACCAATCGGAGATTAGATGATGGAAGAACTGTATGAATTGTACTCATATCTAAAAAGGTTATTTCACTTGTATCTAGGTTTTTATGCCGTGTTATTAGACGTTATGTATGTGTGGTGGGTTCTAAAAGTAAGGGGTTAATTCTAGAAGGATTAATTAATTAAATTAATTAATCAAATTAATTTTTATTATTAAATTATGTTCCAAGCATTGTAAGCCCTACTACTAGCTTCTTGATGAATCTAAGAAGTTACATACAAGTAGAATCCGAAAAAAACTTGTTATTGCTATTGAAATTTTAACACTACAAACCCCAGCCGCCACCAACTTGTCGATGCTCTCTCACTTTTGTTCTGTATTTAGGGATGTAGAATCTAAAAAACCCTAGTTTTTCCTTCTAAAATTTTCACCCCTACCCACTCACTAATATCTCTCTTATGTTCTGTATTTTATGATGTAGAATCCAAGAAATATTAGTTTTTGCTATTGAAGTTTTCACACTATAAACACTAGGCCACCCCCGCCCCTTGCAAATCTCTTTTGAGTTTTGTATTTCATGATGCAAAATCCAAAAAACCATAGTTTTTGCAACTGAAATTTTAACCCCCACCCTCTCACTAATATCTCTCATGTGTTGTGTATTTTTTCATAAAAAAATCCAAAAAATCCTAGTTTTTGCAACATAAAATTTCACATTACAAACTCGAGGCCACCCTACCATTTCACTAGTCTCTCTCTTGCATTCCTTATTTCATAATGTGCAATCTGAACAAACTTAATTTTGGCTACTGAAAATTTCACATAAAAAGCCGCAGGCCACCTGCACTCCATCGCTACTCTCTCTTGTATTTAGTATTTCAATATGTACAATCTAAAAAATCATAGTTTTTGCTACTGAAATTTTCAAACTACTAACCCAAGACCACCGCCACCTACTTGTTACACTCTCACTTTTGTTATGTATTTTAGGATATAGAATTCAAAAAGTCTTAGTTATTGCTATTAGAATTTTCATCCCTCCTACTCGTTAATATCTCTCTTATGTTCTATATTTAATGATGCATAATCCAACAATCCTAGTTTTTGTTACTGAAGTTTTAACACTAAAAATACCAAGCCACCCTCGCCCTCTCATTACTATCTCTTGTGTGTAGTATTTGGAGATGTAGAATTTAAAAAACTCTAGTTATTGTTGTTGAAATTTTCACACTATAAACCCGAGGCCAGCCCCACCCCCATCTACTCTCTTTTGAAAATCTATTTAACTGATCTAATTACTTAAATCAATTAATTTCATATGATTTAATTAAAACTTATTTAATTAACTAATCCAATTGGGCATTCCCTTTAGGTCCAACTAATTGATTTTATTAGTTAATTTAACACTTGAACTAATTAAAGCCTAATGAATAAATTAATCAAATAAATTAATTTATTTAATATAACAATTAGGTTAATTTTCTTAGTTAAAAATGGAGATAAATCATTTGGACCTCAAGCCCACTTGAAAATATGATTTTTCGAATTTCCATTAAGGGTGATCGAATTTAAAGAAAATAGTGGGAGATTTTATTATCAAAGACCTGATTTTAAATAAATATGTTTTTCCATAGTTTACTCATTTTCTGCTATGCTCATTTTTGTAGATCGTCTACTGAAATGGCAAAGAATCTACTAGCATCCATACTAAAATATAACAAGTTAACTGGCCTAAACTATTTTTATTGGTTGAGAAACCTCAAAATTATTTTGCAATCTAAAAAGAGGGCCTATACCCTCGACACCTCACCATCGTTGGCCCTACCGAAAAAAATACAACAACAAAGGAGCTTGCAAAGTATCAACATGAAGTTGATAAAAATCTGCAGGCTCAATGCTACATGCTAGCATTGATTTCAAATAAGTTATAAAGATAAAATGAGGATCAAGAAAACTGTTTATGGGATCCTCCTTCACCTGCAAGAGTTGTATGGTATAAGTACTAGGTAGACAAGATATAGATCTCGAAGGAGCTTTTCAGATGTCATATGATTGAAGGCTCTTCAGTCTATGACCATGGATTGAAGACAATAGCCCTCATTGAAAGGCTCGTGTCTTTTGGAGTCATTATGGAGAACAAACTCTATACAGACCTTATTGTATAGTTTTTGCCTTCTTCATTTGACACCTTTGTTGTTAACTTCAATATGCATAATATGGATACTCTTGTTGAGTTGGTCAACATGTTGAAGACAACTAAGTCCATGATGAAAAAGGACAAGCCCGTGATACTTGTTGGATCCTTCTCCAAGTTGAAAGCTATAAAGCCCAAGAAAATAAAGAGGAAAGGGTAAGGTTCCTCTAAATGCAACAAGCTAGAGACAAAGGGTAGGATTTAGAAGGCTTCTCAGGCCGATGACAAGTGTCACTACTACCGCAAAATTGGGCACTGGAAGAGGAACTGCAAGAAATATCTTGCAAGCATGAAGGGTTATGTATTTATTTTGTTGAAGTTAACTTATCAATTAACGATGCTTCTTGGGTATTGGATACTAGTTGTAGCTCATATATTTACAATGATTTGCAGATAATGATAAGAAGCAAAAAGTTAGATAGAGGAGAAATGGTCATGTGGATGGGGAATGGAAATGTTGCTGCATTAGTCATAGGGACTATTAATCTAGCTTTTGAAAAATGGGAATGTAATAAGTTTACACAATTATCTTTTTTATTCTGGATTTGATTAAGAACATAGTCTCTATTCTAGTTTTGGATAGAGAAGATTTTAGATTTGCGATTGAAAATGGAAATTATTCTATTTTCATACATTCTGATTTTATCTATTCTGGTTCATTGACGAATGATTTATATACTATTGCTCCCCAAAACCCCATCCTACTTATTCAACAAAACAAATGAAAATTAAATAAGCATAGTTCCATAAGCCTATGGTATGCAAGATTAGGTCATGTTTATGAGAAAAAAGATCCATAAGTTGGCATAGTTGCTTTACCTAAAGGACCAGCAAGGACTGCCAACATGTGAATCTTGTCTTATAGGCAAGATGACCAAATCTCCATTTGTAGACAAGTGGAGCGTGATAATCATATTTTAGATTTGATCCACACAAATGTATGTGGGCCACAAAGTGTTAGTGCCCGAAGGAACTATAACTACTTCTTAAACTTTACCAATAACTTCTCTAGATATGGTTATGTGTACCTTTTAAAGTATAAATCTAAAGTCTTTGAAAGGTTCAAGGAATTCAGAAGTGAAGTAGATAAATAAATTGGCCTAAGTATAAAAGTTCTTCAATCTAATCAAGGAGGTGAATACTTAAGCACAGAGTTTCTAGATTATCTAAGAGAGAATGAGATTCTCTCACAGTGAACTCCTCTTCCTATTCCACAATTCAATGAAGTTGCGGAGCATAGAAATCAAACTTTGTTGGACATGGTTCAATTGACGATGAGTTTCACATCATTACCTCTCTCATTTTGGGGCTATACCTTACAAACAGCGGCATACCTAGTGAATAGGGTGCCATCTAAAGCCATGCCTAAAACATTATATGAGATATGGTATGGAAAAACACTCTTATATAAACACCTTAGGGTATGGGGGTGTGCTGCTTACATGAAGCAGCAAGTGGGAGATAAGTTGGATATGAGATCTAACTTATACAAGTTCATGGGGTATCCAAATGAGTTTATTGGATACTATTTTTATGGCACCTTGGAACAAAAGGTATTTATTTTGAGATATGTCATATTCCTTAAGGAGAAGTTTCTATTAGTTATAAATGGCAAGGTCGTGGAGCTTGAAAAGGTTCAAGAACCATAGAACATCCCAACTATTGTAGTAGTTGACAAACCAACTGAGGTTGGGCCTTCTGACACTCAACCTTCTCAGAGATCCAAAAGAGTTTCAAACCACCCGAGAGGTATGAATTTTGTTAGAGAACAGCGAGAAAGGTCTCCCATTGGATAGTGATCCAAGGAGCTACAAAGAAGCGATGGCTGACATCGACTCGGAGAAATAGCAAGAAGCTATGCAATTCGAGATAGATTCCATGTACTCCAACAAGTTACGGACCTTGGTGGACCCACTATAGGAAATTGTTCCCATTGGCTGGAAATGGATATACAAGCGGAAGTTTGGAGTGAATGGAGAGGTAATGACCTATAAAGCACGTCTGGTCACAAAAGGTTATACTCAAAAGCAAGGAATTAATTATGAGAAGACTTTTTTGCTAGTGGCAATACTTAAGTCCATCTAGATACTACTAGTTGTATTTGCATATTACGACTATGAAATATAGCAAGTGGATGTGAAGAGATCTATATGAAACAACCAGAGGGCTTTATATCTAAAGGGAGCAAGAAAAAAGTTTGCAAGCTCCAGACATCTATTTATGGACTCAAGAAAATTAATCCAACCACGATAGCAACATGATATGTAGGGTAAAATACGAACGTCATAATTTGTATGATATGTAAAATTTTAAAATTACGCTACCCTATGTATATTAAGGTCTTTGCGAACCAAATAATATTATTAGAGCCTACATTATGTAAATTTATTTCTTCACATGATTACATCTAATTCAATTTGTGTGAAATTAAATCTAAATCATTTGTAGGATATTGTGCATCTTTTATATGTCTAAATTATTTTTATTCTTTAGGATTAAATTTATTTATTTATAATTAGAAATATGAGAAAAGAGGTGAAATAGGTTGTTCACACAGACGAGCCCAGATGCTTGATGACCTTATTTCTGATGATGGTGGCCGCCCGGCACTAGGCAGTAGCTCAATATCCAGGCAGGCAGTCGCCAATGCCTAGGATAGGTATTAGCATGTAACAAACTATGAAGCAAGTATAGGTAAGTGGCTAATATTCATTAGGCAATGATGGGTGCCAACGCCCAGCCTATATTGGGCACTAGGCAAGGCTGACAGGCGCTGGGCTAGGCTCAGCTCCATCATTGGGCAGTCAACCACGTGCATATTCTGGCGCAGGTGATGGGGCAGCAACTATAGGTTGTTAACCTATTTTTCTAGTACAAAGGGTAGCATGATTGAGGTTATTTAGTTTAAAATTAAACATTAATTTTTATTAAAAAAAATTCCATAAAGAGTTGTAACTTAATCCTAAATTTAAAGGAAAGGTATAAATTGTAATCAGTAAACTTACTTTCTTTTCATTATGATGCGATGATTGAATGATCAACATGTTGGATGATTGTAGAGCCTAGACTAATATGATTGGTCTAATTTTTTGCTTTTATTGATTTTAGGTTTAAATTTAAAATAAGACCTTCAATTATCATCTTTTTTAAATTTTTTCTCAAAATACATTTCTATCTCCCTCCTATATACCTCCGTTCAGAATTTATTCTAATGTTTCTTTTTTTATGAACTTTGAGTAAATATGAAGAGCATGTGAACAAATCATATCAGAAACTTACATCCTATTTTCTATGTGAGTTTCAGGTAAAGTAAGACCAAAAATCCAAACATTTCTTCAAACAGCAAGAGTTAATCAATAGAAAGTGATTTTGGCGGACATTATTAGAAGGAGATAATACCGGAGCAAAGTGAGGAATAAAGGCCCTTGTATGCATTGGGATGCATATGTATAATAAATAGGATCTATTTTTATTTTAATTATCACCCTTATATTGACCATGATCCCCTTTGGTCCGAGTAGATCGTATAGGAAATAAAGGCTCATGGTCATCCTTATTCATTTAAGTATATATATGATGAATGTTTTGTTTATTAAATGATTTATGTATGATGATACTTGTGATAATTAGGATAGAGAATATTAAATAAACTTGATGAGACATTGCATGTAAACCACGTGTTTCCCTTACTTCAGAAAAAGTGTTCTTAAGTTAAAAACCAAAAGGTTTGGTATCAAGTGAAAATGGAGAAAATTAGGTTGAACCCAATTGTCCATGCCTTCCATCATAACTCGAGGCATGCTAAATGCTACCACATTTAGTCTGTTGCCTACGAGTTGTGGGATATTATTAAGTTGGTTTTATACCAATAAATTAAGTACTCCTAGACTGATTATTTAATTTATCTCAAGCAATTTATCTAGTTTTTATGCGTGTTTTGATGCATTACAAAACAACTCTCCAAAATGAAAGTCAAGAAGGAAAATGAGGAACAAAACAAGCTAAAAATATTAAAAAGATGAAGACATGCCTGGGCATGGCCTAAAAATGAAGAAAAGCAAGCACAAAGATGCACACCGTGGCATGGTCAGAGCATGGTGTGAGCAGCCCCGACATGGTCACATTTTCTGCACGCGGTCTACTTTTCTTATCACCTAATTTTAAGAGAATAAATGAGATATGGAGGACACTTGAATCAGATTTTAGGGGTTAAAAAGTGTGTCATAAAAGAAATAAAAAGGAAGGCTAAAAAAAAGGGAAGTGATGGCTAAAAAGAGGAGA
Organism: Paulownia fortunei; assembly: GCA_019321725.1. NCBI lineage: Eukaryota > Viridiplantae > Streptophyta > Magnoliopsida > Lamiales > Paulowniaceae > Paulownia > Paulownia fortunei. Next base: position 12,340,790 of record CM033111.1, on the reverse strand, counting down.
TAAGAAGGCTAAAAAAAGAAAGTGACAACTTGCTAAGAAAATGGGGAGAGTTTTGTGGAGATAAAAGGGAGAACAGCCAAGAAGAAAGAAGAGATAAAAAAGGGGTTTTTTAGAAGACCCTTGGGAGAAGAAAATTGAGCAATCATCTTGAGAAGTTGGAGAGAAGATTAGCGTCAACCAAGGAAGCCATTCTCGGAGACAAGGAGAACTTCAACCATTTCTCTCACTTCACAAATTGGTGAAAAATTTATATGCTCTTTCTTATGTATTTCTTGAAGTTGTATTCATCCATGATGAACTAAAGTTTTCTTTCTAGAGGATAATATAATCTTATTTGATCCTATGTTTTGAGTTCCAAATAATATTACTTCAAGTTATTCATCTTATTTATGTTATCTAGTTTAGTATTGTATCTTGATTATTTGGCCATTAATTGAGATTGTTTGATGTACGAGATTCGATACTCGAGAGAGAGGAGATTATACATGATCATAAGGATAACACAACCTAAGAATCATAGAGTTGAGAAGCTAATGAAACCATTGAAGTTTTGAAGAAGAATTCATTGAACTTTTGTAGGGTTATATTCTTGAATTTTATGGAGATATTAAAATTCATGTTGGAACTTATAGTCAATTCGACACTCGAGAGAGGGAATTGATGAGCTTAGGAATTCTTAACTTACATGTGTTGTTGACTTGAATTGGTATGTTTTAGAAGGAAGAACATAGGTGATAATTAGGTGAGTCATTCCTCTAGAATCTCTTGCTCATAAGGTGTTTGTTGTATTGCTTCTAAGAACTCCATTCTTGCCTTTGCATTTTTTTATCTTGCTCTACTTTGTTTACCAATCATCACTCGATTTTCTAGATAAAATTGAGACTATTTGAACTACCGTACATGATACAATTTTTAATTACAAACCTTGTGGATACGATACTCAACTCACCATTGTATTAAGACTTGGTACCGTACACTTGCGATTTGTAAAATATTAATGAACAAGTGTTTGGTGCCGTTGCCAGAGATTATTTTATTATAATTGAATTTATATTGTTATGACTTAGTCTTGATTTTAATTTAGATTATTTTTACTTTCTTCCTATATTTTGGTGTTGTCTTGTCTTGTATTGGATTAATACGTATTTATATGCGTAAGATTCAGAGTCTTGAGAAAATGGCTACTAATAGCTATCAATGGCCTTCCGAGAGGTCTTCCATTAAAAAGGTTGTCGGAGTTTTTGAGGTAGATTCATTTACACAATTAGTTGCACAAATTTTGCGGTAATAGGGGATATACTTGTTGATGTCCAAAAGGCCATTGATGCTACTCCAGATTATCCTCGCCTTGCCTATCCTGAAGGATCACCTATACTCTTAGAGCACACAAAGATGTGGTATGATAAACACTTACTTTTAGATCCAGGATGAGTAAAGAAGATAGTTAGACTGACGACTATAAACCAAGCGCTTCTTAGGAGGCAACCCAAACCCTTTTCTCAGCTTTTGAATAATTTCTTAGTTAGTTTTTGAAGCATGTTCCATTTCTAAATTTAGGATGTCGAGCTTTCTTTTGTTTAGCTATTGCATTGCTTCAATTAAATTTTCAGTTTTGTGAATAGCCTATGTGCATTCATGTCTTCTTTTTCTTGTGTAGATGGATGTCTCATTGGTAATATGTGTGGATCTCCCATGGACTCCAAAGGCATCATCTATTTGAAAGGAGAGTTTTCTATTTCCCTTTTCTTATGCATTTAATTTCTTTAAACATTAAGGACACTGCTTACATTAAGTTCGAGGAGAGTTCAAAAGTTTAGTATAATTATGTGTTGCTTGAAATGTTTAATGCTTGTTTATAGTTTGTTGAGCTTGGTTCATGGACTTGTTTAGTTTATTGATTTTCAAAATTAGTGATGAACAATGTGCATGTTTGAAAAAAATGAATATTAGAATATGTACATTTGTTTACGTGTCTAAACATAAAAATTTGATTTTATTTACTTTATGAGGTCTTTGTGAATCTTGTTGTACTAAATAATTTGTTAAGTTACATTTACTTTACAGTGTATAAGGTCTAATTGTGTCACGCCCACAACTTAGACATTATATCTATATAGTGTAATCTGACATGATAGGATTTATCTGTAAACATGTAAAAATTTTTTATAACACTTTTAAAACTGACAATTGATTTTGCATATAATTCTGTACTTACATACACAGATGCATAGACATGACTATTTATATAAAAGCACAACACTCACAACCACCTTATTTATAGACTTATATACAATAACATTTCAAAAATAGCCTAGAGTACATGTCCCAAAATATAATACAGAAAAATCCACAGATCAAAACGAAGCCAACAAAATAGTCCAACAAGTCATCATCTATATACACTAATCCTCAGAACCTGTAGGAACCCCAACGGCTTGCCTAGTAAGTCCACGACATCAAGTATCACCAAACTCGTCTATAATGTGTGAACTACATGAGCTAATGATCAGTAAGTGAAAAAATCATGCATGTTGAAGAGATAATCTAATATATACGCGATGCATCTCTATGAAATCATGCCAAGATCCAAGTTCCTAAACCAAAAACAGTTCATTCAAAAATATTTTCCATTACTGGGCCCCTAGCCTATCTACTATGCACCGGATAGAACTCTGAATAATATCAATAATCACATGGTCATAAACAAATTGAATCAGTCCAAGAGCCATCTCCTGGGATAACTAGAGATCTACCCCCTGTTTTCCCCTATGATCCTCCAGAAGTTTTCCCACCGGTACAGTTAGTAAGGGCACAGTTAAGTGGTCCACTCTCTCATGACCACCAAAAGCACCCCCCCTATCAACCCCTATGATTCTCTGAGAAGTAACACTCGCGGAACCCCAAAATATCATATGAATAGGGCACACAAGCCTCGGTACATCAGTAGTAGCTAACTAAAAAGTTTTGTTCTGAAAATAATGCCATGCATGAAACACCTCAACTATGAGCACGTTTTATACATGCACGTGTAAATGTTGATGAATGGCATGTTCAATGACATAAAGGATCCCATGTCCCATCATCCAAGAAACGTATGCGCTATAAGATATTTATAATACTCATAATACACTCATCAAGACACAAGGATCACATTTAATATAGATAAGGAAAGAAATACTATGTCCATGCATTGTAGTTGCAAATGAATTTTCACTTACCTTTAATAGATTGTATCTTTCTTCTTAGTTTCTTAAGTATTACTCCCCAACCTTAGGTGTGAATAATCTGTAAAAATATAAGATATCAATCTCTATCCTCAATCAACAAGTTCATTATGCTTAATCCTATACAAGGATCTTGAATTTCAATTTAACTATGTAACAATCAAACTTTACTACTTAGGGACTAAAACCTAATACAATCTCATAAGTAACTTGACTCTTCATCTTAAATGTATGATAAAATCAGTTAATTGATGTGTTATAACTCTTATAACAGTTCTCGAAATGCTAAACATCAATTTCACCATAGATATGTTGAAACATGCTAAGAAGTAAAATGGAACAGATTTTCATCTTCTATTTTCCTTGCCATCACATTAAATTTCATAGCAATTTTGACATCCTTAGGCGTATTTATTCACTCTATTTCAATTTCTAACCGATCAAAATTCATTTTAATACTCTTAACTCATATATGGACATGTAAATAGTGATAATTATAGGTTTTATTCAGCACACCATACACTTCTGAAGCGTAAAACACAAGAAAATAGCAAGGTGGCAGTTTCTACCATAAATATTTCCTATTAAATGTTCGTTATCCAAAACCCTTTCTTTGTGAACGCACTAAATTCTAACTAAAAGCTCCCTAATACTTTTATAAAAGATATTGAATGTAGTCCCTGACAGTCATTGCATAAATTCGTTCATCTTCATTGAATAATTCCTTAAATCTTTCCCAAGTTATAGTAGTAGGATCCTCTATGCTCTTCATTGTATCCTACCAGTGTCTAACACTTCCATGAAGTATAAAAGAGACGCACGTCACTTTCTCTTCCTCTAGGACTCTGCTATACTGAAATATATTCTCTAGGGTTCTCAGCCAATCCTCTGCGACTGTGGGATCTACAACATCTTCAAATGTTGGTGGATTGAGTTTTCTAAATCTTTCTCCAACTATCCCACCTGTTCCACTAGAGGCTGTGGTTGATTCATTTCAGCTCTTTATTGTCCACCCATATCTGCTGGATAAGTTGTTGAATCTATTCTGACTGTCGCTAAATAAGTTCTGTAAGTTGGTTTATAATAGTGTCTTAGTCATCATTTGGCATTGGTGTCTGTCTTTTTTGGTTTCTATCTCTACTACTACCCTCACCCCTTGTATCACTATGCTAAGTAGTGATCATAGCTTTTCTTACTTAGCACATCCCATGACTCTTAGCTAACGCACTAAGCTCAGCACTTTATCATATGTCACTACTTTGTGATGGGAATCATGGATGATTGAGCCTCGGCCAATATTGCCCATTTATGTTTGGTGTAAACCTTCAAGGCTTACAACCTAAGGTTTTAAGCTTGAAATAATAAATTCAAGTGAGGGAAACACATGGGTTTATTTATCATGCAAAGTCTCATCTTATGATTATTTTATATAATGTTATCAATCCTAATATGGCAAGTGCATGACTTGAAGAAATCTGGGGCTGCAACGCAAATCTTTTAGAATTTTATACCTGAGTGTTTGTTGGAATCACGCTATGATGCTTGGATTTGTCATTGCAACTCTAATCTTTCGAAATTTGGCATTTAAACACATGCTAAACTAATACCACAACTTTGCTTAATGGTGTGGCAACACGATTGACTTACCTGATCTCGTGCATCTCACCACATATTGGCGTAACAGTGCAAAGCTTATAGATTTTTCTCTAGGATTCTGACCTTGCTAACGCTGTAGTGTGGGTATCCCGCGCTATAGTGCGGCTACCCTGTACTATTTTAAAACATGGCCAATATAATTCAAGAAATAACAATGCATCACATAGTAAAATAATACTTACAAGCAAGGTTGTGCTTCCATAAATTATGAGTTAATGTACATGGACAGTCTACAGAACCTGAACCCGGGCTCTGATACCACTCTTTTATGCCCACAACCCAGACACTATATCTATATAGTGTAATATGACTTGATAGAATCTATTTGTAAATGTGTAAATTTTTATTTTTATTTTTATAACAATTTTAATAATTAACAATTGATTTTGCACATAACTCTGCACTTATATACACAGATGCAGAGACATGACTATTTATATAAAACCACAACACTCACAGCCACCCTATTTACAGACTTATATATAGTAAAATTTCAAAAATAACATAGAGTACATGTCCCAAAATATAATACAAAAAACTCCGTGGATCAAAACAAAGCCAACAAAATAACCTATCAAGTCATTATCCATGTAAACTAATCCTCAAAACCTGTAGGAACTCCAACGACTTGTCCTATAAGTCCATGGCATCAAGTATCACTAGACTCACCTATAATGCGTGAATTACATGAGCTAACACTCAGTACGTGAAAATCATGCATGTTGAAGATATAGTCTAACATATATGTGATGGATCTCTATGAAATCATGCCAGGAATGCAAGCTCCTGAACCAAAATAGTTCATTCAAAATTATTTTCCATCACTGAGCCCTTGGCCTACCTACTATGCACTAGATAGAGCTCTGAACAATATCAATAATCACATGGCCATAAAAAAATTGACTTAGTCTAAGGGCCATCTCCTGGGATCACTCGAGGTTCACTCTCTATTTTCTCCTATGATTCTCCAAAAGTCTTCCTACCAGCGGAATCAATAAGGACACAGTCAAGTGGTCCACCCTCTTATGACCACCAGAGGCACACCCCCTGTTAGCCCCTATGATCTTCCGAGAAGTAACACTTGCGGCGCACCAAACTATCATACAAATAGGCCCCACAGACATGAGTACACTAGTAGTGGCCAACCAAAATATTTTCTTTCTGAAAATAATGTCATGCACGCAAAACCTCAATTGTGAGTATGTTTTATGCATGCACATGTAAATGTTGATGAATGTCATGTTCAATAACATAACGAATCCCATATCCCACCATCCAAGCAATGTATACACTATAAGATATATATCATACTCATAATACACTCATCAAGACACAAAGATCGCATTTGATATAGATAAGGCAAGAAAAACTATGTCCATGCATTATAGTTGCAAATGGATTTTCACTTACCTTTAATCAATTGCATCTTACTTCTTAGTTTCTTAGGTATTACTCCTCAATGTTAGGTATGAATAATCTGTAAAAATATAATATATCAATCGTTATCCTCAATCAACAAGTTCATTATGCTTAATCCTATACAAGGACCTTGAATTTGAATTTAACTATGTAATAATCAAACTTTACTACTTAGGGATTAAAACCTAAAACAATCTCCAAAGTACCTTGATTCCTCATCTTAAATGTATAATAAAATCACCTAATTGAAGTGTTATAACTCTTATAACTGCTCTCTAAATGCTAAACATCAATTTCACCATAGATATGTTGAAATATGCCAAGAAGTAAAATGGAACAAATTTTCATCTTCTATTTTTCGTGCTATCACATTAAGTTCCATAGCAATTTTGACATCCTTAGGCATATTTATTTACTCTAAAAATTTTACCACACTTAGATAACATATAAAAAAAATATAACCATGCCATAGAATTGCCAAAACTCATCAATTTAGGTCCCCTAATTCAGTCTCCTTCACAGCACACCAAAACAAATTTTGCTACTTTGGCAGTTTGAGTGTTTCTCCAATATCATGCTCTATTTCAATTTCTAAAAAATCAAAATTCATTCTAATACTCTTAAATCATATATGTATATGTAAATGGTGATAATTATAGGTTTTATTCAATATACCATACACTTTTGAAGACTAAAACACAAGAAAATAGCAAGTGACAGTTTCTGGCACAAGTATTTCTTATTAAGTGTTTATTATCAAAAACCCTTTCTTTGTACACGAAATTCTAACTAAAAAATTTATAAAACTTTTATAAGAGATATTGAAAGATTAATAAACAATAAATCCATTTAGAATAGTCTAAAAATCAAAGGCAAAACCATAGGTAAATGTTACCTATGTAGATTTTGAGGTTAAACTTGATGGTAATCATTTCTCCTTTGCTTTTCTTGCTTTTATTTCAACTTTGAATCATTTTGGAGCACTTGAAAACCTTAAGGTGTGTGTTTGGAAGATGTAAATAGCTGAAATGAGGGTCTGGTCGTGGCTTAAGGGTGAAGGGTTTGAGGTGTTAGCTTGAGATGCTAGCTTAAGCTTAATAAGAAAGCATGAGGTGTCAAATGGTGATTTAAATCTAATATTATACACAACTTATAAATCTCAAATATAGTGTTTCTCAGCATTGTTTTCTTTATTTACAATCTATTTTAATTATCGTACGATCGGAGAATAAATTCTACCATAATCTTTTAAATGTTCATTTGATCTTTAAATCGATTTACGTCTGATTCTTAAATAGATTGTCTAGTTTTCATTTCCAAAATTATATGCACATATGGAACTTGAAATATGACACTTAAATCAAATGATATCATGTTTAATATCCCAAGTATTATTAATTTATGGATGTATACCTTTAAAACACCTTGATCTAGTTGCATCGAAACATATTAACTTACTAGTAACACCTTTAATTACTTCTAAAATTATAACATATAACCTTTCAATATCCAATAGATTGACCAATCTATTCTTTATCTTATCTAAATATTGAATTTCTTAATTAGGTTACAAGATCTCAATCACTAACATCATGTGATAGCATTAGAAGTCTAACGATTAAGAATGCTATATAAGATGCCATGTAAATGTTAATGCAAATTAGCATATAAGTAGCATGTAATGCATGAATCACATTAGCCAAGTGAGTAGTGTGAAGCTTAGGTATTACAAATTATTCCTAAATGATCCCACCAATCTCTAGAATTTATTTGATCACTAGTCGAGGCTAAATCCTCGGTAACATAGTATTGGGGAGATGATTTAGGCCATTTTTGGACTATTTAAACCTTTGAAGCCAATATATACTTAAATTATTCCCTACTATCCCCTCTTGAGTTTATTGAAATAAATCTTTAGGCATTCTATAACATTATCGGGCTTTATGAAAAAAATTTGACCCTATTTTTCTCATTTACAACATCATTCTTAAATGAATTATTGTTTAAAAGAAAAAAAAAGAAAAGAAAAGATTAAAAAAACATGAAAATATAGATATTATGAATTGAGGTGTATGATTTGAACTCCCTAAAAAATTAGACCCCCATTGCATATAACAAAAGAAATAAGTTTGGGACAATCCAAGATCAAAAAGAAGAAAAATTGGGTGCTCAACAAAGAAAAGTAAAGAGATTGGTGAGGAAGTTGGTGCTCAATCATAAAGGTTCTTGTATGATTGTGTAAAATTGGTAATTTTTAGCTACAATGTTTCATATTTTTCCACCATTACCCAAACCTTACAATACATGCTTTGGAAGTTCTTTTGATCCTTGATGCTATGATCTACCTACTTTAGTAGAGATTAGTGTAAAAAACAAGCCTATGGAGTTTGGTAAGCATTTCAAAAGTGGATCAAATAGGAGTAGTTGGCTTTATAAACCTATCTAAATTATAAATTCAAGTTGATAAACTACTACTTTCATACTCACACACATAAGACAATGAAGTTAAGTGAAACTAATATGCATGTTAATATGTAAACTTGGAATACTTTGCTAATCTTTTGAGATGAGATGTTAGAAAAATCTTTCTTGAATTTGGTAACTTGATTCATAAAGGGGTTGTTATTGACAATTCATGTTTGATGCTTGAGGACATACAAATCTTCAAGTTTGGGGGTATTTGATAAGTTGGTTTTATACCAACAAATTAAGTACTTCAAAACTGTTTATATGATTGATCTCAAGCAATTTATCTAGTTTTTATGTATGTTTTGATGCATTACAAAACAACTCTTCAAAATACAAGTCAAGAAGGAAAATGGGGGACAAAACAAGCTAAAAATATGAAAAAGATAAAGGCATGTCATGACACAATCATTCCATGACGTGGCATAGCTTAAAAATAAAGAAAAACAAGCAAAAAGGTGCATGCCGTAGCATGGTCTGAGCATGCCGCGATATGCCAGTCCAATAGCTAACATGCCTTAGCACAAAAAGTATGGTGTGAGCATGCCCATCATAGTCATATTTTCTGCACGTGGTCTACTTTTCTTATCACTTGATTTTAAGGGAATAAAAGAGATATGATGGGAGACACTTGAACCATATTTTAAGGACTAAAATGTGTGCCATAAAAGAAAGAAAAATAAAGACTATAAAAAAGAGAAAATATGGCTAAAAAAGAGGAGTGACAACTTGCTAAGAAAAGGGGGAAAGTTTTGGTGGAGATAAAAATAGGAGAACAACCAAGAAGAAAGGGGAGGACAATTTTGGGTTTTTTTTTGGAAGACTCTTGGAAGAAGAAAATGGAGCAATCATCTTGAGAAGTTGGAGGGAAGACTAGCATCAACTAAAGAAACCATTCTTGAAGAAAAGAAGTGCTTCAACCATTCCTCTCACTTCACAAATTGGTGAACAATTTCCATGCTCTTTCTTGTGTATTTCTTGAAGATGTATTCATCTATGATGAACTAAACTTTGCTTTCTAGAGGATGATGTAACCTTATTTGTGTTAGAGTAGGATGCCCAACACCCCAATTAGATTGGGTGTATTATACTCTTTTGCTTTTGTAAAGACAATCTTATTGAAAATCATATTAATAAAAAGGCACTTACTTTATCTTATATCTTGCATTTTTTTATTTCTGCACATTAGATAAAGTCCTTAGACCAAATTTAGCTACGGGGCATGGTCGCACATATGATGGCGACATGGAACATGCCTCTAAGGCTTTGGTCTTAAATAAGTTCCGAGTCGAAAGTTTTTTGAGATGGGACATCAAATAGCTTAGTAAGACTCGTACATATAATGCATGCTCGTGAGACGAGCATGTTACATTCCATTGGCATTAGCGTAGAGACATAAGTGCATATATGTGGGTGCTTGTTAGGGAACAAGTACACCGAATATGGCCCGCAAGAAATTCTTAGTTGGAGACTTTGCCTGTCAAAATAAGAATTTCTGTGTTGCGATAGTACACGACTAGTCTTCAGACTTGAGGCATGATGGTAGCCTTATGTGCATCCTGTAGCACTTTGATATATCTTCTGATTACTTGACAATAACAAAAGGGGTATGTTGGGTGTTGCACTGGTGTGCATGGAGGTTTGTCAGTGGCCAACATAGAATTCGACACTTGTTTTTTTTTTAAACAAGGGAATCTCCTGTGTTTTCATAGTTCGTGATTCAAAGACCTTGGCCAAGGTAGAATGAATTGTGATTCATCAAGAATCATTGGAACTTGAAATGGGATCACAACAATTGAATCATTTAGGATTTCGACTTATAATCCATGCTTAGATTCAATCAGGAGATTAGTTGTCGAAAGAACCGTACGTGTATGGTACTCGCAACTGAAATAGGTTTACTCGCTATTTCACCTAAGACTAGTTTGCCATGATTACTTGCTAGGTGTTTTCATGGATAGTGAGGTTCTTGGAATTAAGGAGTTGATTCCAAGCGGATTAATTAATTGGAATAATTGTTATTCATAAGTTGCAAATATTGCAAACCCACTACTAGCTTAGTAGTGAACCTAAGAGGGTCACACATCTTTATGGAAAGTAACATTTTAATTTTAGATTTTATCCAACGGTTGGAAATTAATTAATTAATACTGATCAATTAATTAATTAAGGGTTCTATTTAATTTAATAGTTAAATTAAATTATTCAATTAAGTAATTGGATTATTTAATTGGACCTAATTTGATTAGGAAGCCCAATTGGAGTAAATTAAATTAATCAATTGGATTGATTAAATTGGAATTGAATCAATTGAATTGATTTGGGGATTTTTGAGTCCAAGCCCAAAATAAATGTGGATCACTTAAGAAGCCCACTAAAGTATGAAAAGAATAAATTAAATAAATATGATTTATTTAATTAACATATTTATAGATAAATAAATATAGTGACCAATTTTATAGGATAAAATAGGCCACTAAGATTTAATTTATGTATAAATATAATTATAGTATATATATATGATATATATCTATTTTGATATTATTTGAAGAGTTCAAATTAATATCAACAATGTATGTAGACAATTTTGATGATTAATGTAGTCTCAAATTAGTCCACATACAATAGAAGAGTGAAAAAGGAAGAGTTCTTAGAAGATTTGGAATCCTTCCAAAATAAGGTTTTGAAGTAGTTCAAAATAGAAAAACTTTCCAAGAGTTGGAAAATGATTAAAATTTTCAGCCCTATATATATGAGGGATGAAAATTACATAATTCAATTCAAAAATTTTGAGCAAAAATATTTTGTTTAAAATCTTCTATTTTTACTCTTCAAGAAAAGAAAAGAAAGAAAAAGAAAATCAGTTTCTTGTTATTTTCTTCATATTATTGTTTCAAGAACTTAAAGAATCAATCTTTATTGTTTTTGAAAATATACTCCGGTTCTAGATTAGTAAACAATTAAAAGGATACTAGTGAATCCTTTTGATTGGTGTTGCTTTCCATATCGTGGACTTGATAGAGGGGAGACACTTGGATCCCTGCGAGTTCTGATAGTCCAGGATAAGCAATTGATTGCTTCATTTCCTACAATAACCGGAGTGCACGAAAGGTATAATCCGATTTTATATTTATTTATATATTCACTTGAATAAGCGCGATCGTTAAAATTGCTTTCGAATCAAAGGGGTTAAATTTATGTTTGATAAAAATTTAATTTTCCACTGCGTATACCCTGCGATTATAGCGAACCCAACAATTTGATCATATGTTTTGAGTTACAAACAATATTAGTTCAAGTTACTTATCTTATTTGTGTTATCTTGTGTATTATATCTTGATTATTTGGCCATTTTCCTTATTGTTAGATGTATAAGATTCGATACTCGAGAGAGGAAATATTATGCATGATCATAAGGATAACATAACCTATGAATCATAGAGTTGAGAATCTTATGAAACCTTTGAAGTTTTGAAGAAGAATTTATTGAACTTTTATAGAGTTTTATTCTTGAATTTTTATAGAGATATTAAAATTTATATTGGAACTCATAGTCAATTTGACACTCGAGAGAGGGAATGAGCTTAGGAATTTTTAACTTACATGTGTTGTTGACTTGAATTGATATGTTTTAGAAGGAAGAACATATGTGATAATTAAGTGAGTTCTTCCTCTAGAATCTCTTGCTCTTAAAATATTTGTTGTATTACTTCTAAAAACTCCACTATTGCCCTTGCATTTTTTATCGTACTCTACTTTATTTACCAATCATCACTCAATTTTCTAGTTAAAATTAGGACTATTTGAACTACAATACTTGATGCAATTTTTATTACATTCCTTATGGGTATGATTCTCAACTCACCGATGTATTAAAACTTTACACCGTGCACTTACGGTCTGTAAAATATTCACAAACAAGTTTTTTGGAGTTTATTAACTTATGTAGTTTATTGATTATCAAGATTAGTGGTGTACTATATGTGATACCCAAACATCTCACAACTCACTTGTCCAATGTGATTCATGCATTACATGCTACTTATATGCAAATTTGCATTAACATTTACATGGCATCTTATATAGCATTCTTAATCGTTAGACCTCTAATGCTATCATATGATATAAGTGGTTGAGATCTTATAATCTAATTAAGAAATTCTATATTTAAATAAGAGAAAGAATAAATTGATTGATATATTGGATATTCATAGGTTATATGTTATTATTTTGGAAATGTTAAAGGTTTACTAGTAAGTTTATATGATCCGATTTAATTAGATCGAGGTATTTTAAAAGTATACATTCATGGATTAACATACTTGGGATATTGGATATGATATAATGTGATTTAAGTATCATAATACAAGGTCCATATGTGCATATGGATTGGCCTCTTTTGCCCCATAGTCCATCTCTGTCCCTGCTATCTGAATTGCTGTCGAGCCTCTTGTGCATGAGCGATTTTCAATTCAGCCTATTCTGCCACTAGTGCCCTCTCAGCCACCTGTGAAAATGTCACCCCTTGAGTACCCACCATATTAACATCCCAGTATAACTTTGGCCTCAAACCCTCCAGAAATCTCTCTACTTTATGTGTTTCAGTACTAGCCATGTGCGTAGCGAACCTGGACAGTTGTTCAAATTTACGAATATATTCCCCAATAGTCATCACTCCTTGTCACAGTTGTATAAACTTATTCATCTTCATCATGCGAACTGGGGCCGTGAAATATTTGTTTTGGAATAACTCCTTCAATCTGTCCCAACTCATGGTAGTAATGTCATCTATGCTGTTGATCATATCCCACCAATAGCATGTACTACCGTGAAGCATGAAAGTGGCACACATTACCCTCTCCTCTACTGGTACCCTGCTATACTGGAACATATTTTCTAGAGTTCTCAACCAGCCCTCTGCAGTGGTAGGATCAATCGCATCCTCAAATGTTGAGGGATCCAATCTCCTAAATCATTCTTCCACCATATATATATAGTCCGCCCATTTTTGGTTTACCTCCACCCGCGGTTGCTCATCATTATCCCTCTGTCGAATCAGTTATTGAATTTGTTCAGACTGTTGTTCAATCAACTCTGTTAATCGGTTAATCATGGTCTCTCGATCATTAATCGAGGTGGGTGTCTCATTTCTCTGCGCTCTGGCACCACCACTGCTCTCACACGAGTTCTCACCATTTTGCAGCGTTGTTTTACACAAGTTTGATAACATATGACCAATATAATTTATGGAATATGTAATGCAATATATGATAATGTAAAACTTACTAGCGTGGCTACGCTCCGTAAGTTCTGAGATCATGTACATGGACAGTCTACAGAATCAAGACCTGGGCTCTGATACCACTCTGTAACACCCCCATTACTACACAACTAGATATCTAGTATAATTTAACATGATAGAACTTGTGTGCATGCATGAGATATTTTTTTTTGTAACACTTTAAGAAAAGATAAATCACTTCTTACATACACAACCCTATTTAAAATACATTCTCACACGTCATGTATATAGCAAGATAAATATTTATATAAAAGCACAACACCCACAACGACCCAATATTTATATACTTAATTACAGTAAAATTTTAAAAGCGAAATATAGTACCAGTCTAAAAATATAATACAACAGACTCAAAATATAACAAGGCAACAAAATAGCCCAATAGGTCGTCATCCATATACACACTCCCTCAGACACCTGCAGGAGCTCCAACAACTGTCCAACCAATAAAAGATGCTTCAAGCATTGCCGTACTCACCTACAATGCATAAACTATATGAGCTAATGCTCAGCAAGTAATGATTATGCATGTCAAAGAATCATCCACAATATCAAGTCATGCATCTCAAAATGCTATGCCCACAATGCAATTTTATGCATCAAATATTTCTCTCAAAATCATTTTTTTTAGGCCCCTGACCAACGCTACTATCCCATACACCGAAAAAGAGCTCTGTACACCGCCATAGTCCAATGGCCAATAATCATATATCCATGCATACTCATACGCATGCAAATCTATGCACACGAACCTGCAAATCCATGCATAAAACCATGCAAATCCATACATGCTTCAATGCACTAGTAGTAGTCAGCAAAATATTTTTCTTAGAATCATGCCGTGCAATGCAAGATTTATCATAATACTCGTATATGATGCATACACGTGCCAATGCCCATGTATGTATGCTCAATGGACATGAATGAAGTAATGTGTGTCCTCTGCTTTGCACATATGATCTATGGTATTACATATAAATCACACATTTACTATGTCTATGCATTGTAGTTGCAAATGAATCTTTACTTACCTTTCACTTGGTTGGTGGCTTAGTTTAGATTTGTTTATTGTTCTCCTCCAATCTTAGATATAAAATAGCCTGTAATATTACCAACATCAAGCACCATTCCTAATTTGACAAGTTGAAAGCATAAAATATCATACTAAGACCTTAAACACCTAAGTTTTACAAACTAGAACCCAATCTAGTCCCTTCAATACCTTAATTTCTCATCTTAGATATATTTAAACATCATATAATTGAAGTATTATAACTCTAATATCATGTACCTAATTGTTAACACTCAATAGCAACATGTTTAGGTTGAAATATGCTAAGTTATCAAATGGAACAGATTCACATTTTCATATTTAGTTGCTGTCCAATTTAGTTGCATGATAATTTTGACATCCATAAACATATCCAATCACTCCCAAATTCTTACCACACTTAAATAACATGTATATAAATGTAACCATGTCATATAATTGCTAAAACTCATGGATATAGCTTCCCAAGTTCAGCTCTCTTCACAACATACTGAAACAGATTGTTTTTCTACCGTGACAGTTTTGCACATTTCACGATATTAATAGTTTTGGCACTTATGTATATTCAATATCTCCCAAATTTTTACCACACTTATATAAAATATACACAGATTCAACCAGGTTATATTCTTGCCAAAACTAATGGATTTAGCTCCCCTAATTCAGTCTCCTTTACAGCACACCAAAACAGATTTTGCTACTTTGACAGTTTGAGTGTTTCTCCAATATCATTCTCTATTTCAATTTCTAACATATCAAAATTCATTCCAATACTCTTAACTCATATATAAACATGTGTATGATGATAATTATAGATTTTATTCAATATACCATACACTTTTGAAGCCTAAAACACAAGAATACAGCAAGGTGATAGTTTCTAGCACAAGTGTTTTCTATCAAATATTTCCAACCACAAACCCTTTCTTTATGCATCAAAGCCTATCTAATAACATCCTAACATATTTATAAATAATATTCAAAGCTTAATAAGCTAATAAACCTCAAAATAAATCTAAAAGTCATGCCAAAACCCGTAGGTTAAGCTCACATTGCACAGTTTTCTACTTGAACTTGGTTATTTCTCCTTCCCTTTGCTTGTTTTGCCTCCTTTTTCGGTTGGAATCACTTAGGACCTATTTATAGATATTTTTCCATGTATTTAGAGGCTGAAATGGTTTAGAATAAGGTTCAAGTTGTGGCTGTTAGCTTAAGAGTGAAGAATAAGTTGAGGTGCTAACTTGATAAGTCTAAGCATGAGGTGGCATGTAATGGTATAATCTGATTTTCTCCCTTATCTTGCAGCCCTAATCTTGTGTGTCTCACATATTCTTATTTGGTTGCAATCTATCTTCATCACCATTCATTCCTGGAGTAAATTCCTATGTCCGTTCATTAGGTTCTTCACCCAAAAAATCATCTATTCTTGTCGGATTGATAAGTTTGTGCACCGAAAGTGTTACAAGCCTATGAACCTAGTTATATAACATATAAATTATAGTATTGTATGTCTAGTTGTCCCAAGTGTATGATTTAAATATACATATAATATTAAACTTCATGATCGAACCGACTCCCTTTCTATAAACTTTTCGATGACACCTTTCGAACTCCTAAGGTTACCATGTGTAACCTAGCACTATTCACTATATTGATACCTAAATTTCTTCTTATCTCAATACAAAATCAACCACTTAGGTTAGGGGATTCGATAATCAATACAGTATGAGAGCTTCAAAATTAAGTTTAATGGTTAACAACGCCGTATAAAATGAATTATATGATGTCATATCAATGAAAATAACACATAATTAACATGTAATGCATGAATCATATATGGCCATGTGAGTAGTAAGAGGCTCGGGTATCACACATTTAATCCCCAACATTTAAGAAAATATTATAAGAGTTATAATACATCAATTAAGTGAGGTTAGTATACATTTAAGATGTGGAACAAAGGTACGTAGAAGGTTATATTCGGTTATAGTTTCTAAGTGGTAAGGTTGTTTAGTTAAATTAAGATTCAAGATCTTTATACTACATTAGGTATAATGAACTTGTTAATTGAGGATGGTGATTGATATCTTGTATTTTTACAGATTGTTTCACATCTAGGGTTGGGGAGTAATACTTAACAAATTTAGAAGTAACACACAACCGATCAAAGGTAAGTAAAGATTTATTTGCAACTACAATGCATAGACATAGTAGATGTGTGAATTATATATAATATCATAAATCATATGTACATAGTATAGGGCTCTCCATTGAGCATACATACATGGGCATTGTGATTGCCACGTGCATGCATCATATAGATAAATCTTGCATTGCACGGCATGATTCTGAGAAAGGAAAATATTTTACTGACTACTACTAGTGCACTAAAGCATGCATGGATTTGCATAGTTATATGTATGGATTTACAGGTTCGCGTGTATGGATTTGCATGCGTACGTGTGTGCATGAATTTGCATGATTTTATGATTATTGCTATTAGCTTATGGCATTGTGCAGAGCTCTTTTTTGGTGCATGGGATAGTAGCATTGGTCAGGGGGCCAAGAAAGAAATAATTTTGAGAGAAATGTTTTGATGCATGGAATTACATTGTGGGCATAGCATTTTGAGATGCATGACTTGATATTGTGGGTTATTTTTTGACATGCATAATTTTTTCTTACTGAGCGTTAACTCATATAGTTTATGTATTATAGGTGAGTTTGGTGATACTTGATATCATGGACTTACTGGGCAAGCTGTTGGGGTTCCTACAGGTTTTGAGGATCAGTGTACATGGATGAGACCTATTGGATTGTGTTGCGGGCATATTCTAATTTTTACATCCATTATTATTATGTAAATTGCTGACTATATATAAAGGGTTATTATTTTTATTTTTGAGTCTGTCGTATTATAACTTTTGGATGTTGTGTCCTACATAACTTTTGAAATTTGATAGTAAATTAGCTTGAGAATAGTGTGACTGTGATGGGTGTTGTGTTTTTATATAAATGGTGATTTTTCTATATAAAGGGTTATATGTGTGTATATATATATTTAGTGTTGATGGGTGTTACAAAGTGGTATCAAAGCCCAGTTTGTGGTTCTATAGACTGTCCATGTACATGACCTTTGAAACTTGTGGAGCACAACCATGCCAGTAAGTTTTGTTTGTTGTATAATTTATTTTGTATTTCATGAATAATATTAGCCATATTTTTTAAGATTTTGTATAAAATAATGTTGAGGCAAACTTATCAGTAGTAATAGGTACAAAATTTATGGTTGGTATTCTATCTTTAGAGCTACATATTCTCTATTATCTACTACGTATGTAATAAGACTGGATAAGGTACTTGATATATATATGAGGTCAATTATAATGTTTTAATTCCTTCTGGAGGTTTAAGATCAACTAATTAGATTTTAAGAGCTCTAGGTTAATTTTGTTATATTGGCTGGGATTATGATATAACCTTTTGTGTTGATTTATTTATTGAGAATTATGCATGGTGGATTATTTTAGGATTATTAAGACTTTTAAATTATAGGTGATGAAAATTTAGAAATTTTATGGAGACCATAGCAGGAAAATGTTTACAATTTGTAGAAAATAAAGAAGATTGTCTAATTATAATTTTATATCGTGAAAGAGAGTTGTAAGAAAGAGTTATTATCGATCTTTGTGTTGTATTAGAATTTTTAAAAATGATCAAGTTTACTAAAAATCCATTTGTGTGATCTTAAATCTCTTGATACATGTTGAAAAGAAGTTTTCGGACATGCTATTGACTAACCAATTGATTTTATCTTGGATATAGTTGTAAGAACAAATCCAATCTCTCTTTCAATTTATCATATACACCTATTGGAATTCGATGAACCTTAAGTGATATTGTTATAATGTTGGGCAAGGCATTAAGGTTTAATAATTCTCCTAAACAAACTCCACTTCATATTCACCTACAAGAAAGATGAATCTTGAGGATATATATTTTTTTTATTGCAACTGAATTGAGTAATAATTTGTAATAAGTACAGATTTTCATATTAAGATTTATTTGATAAATTAAGATGAGTTACTGTGATCTTGAGGAATTCTTTTAAGTTTGAATTAATTATGAAATTCTTGTTATGCCATTGGGTTGACTAATGCCCTAATTATTTTGATATACATGATGAATAATGTGTTTGATGATTCTATATAGGTATGTTTGGAGTGATATTCATTGATGATATCTTAGTGTATAATGAGGATAAATATGATTGACCTTTCAATATGATCTTGGAAACTTTAAAAAAGTAGAAATTATTTATTCGATTTAGTAAATGCGAGCTTTCGGTTATGTAATACAATATTTATTTTGGTACTAGTAATTTTCTTAAGCAAGTGTCCTTGTAACTATTCAAAACTTCGAGGTTGTATTGAAATAGAGAAGACCAATAAATGTGATAGAAATAAAAAATATTTTTTGGGTTAGTGATATTATTGGGTATTTAGTCAAAAATTTCTCCTTAGTTGTTACTGCTTTATTTCAACATACATACACGTATATGAAATTGGAATGGTTCGCTAAGTGGGAAGAAATTTATAATTACTTAAAGAGAATTGAATTGAGCTTCAATAGTGACTCCAACTTTAGATATAAGTTATTTATTGTGAATAGTAGTTTATCTCATTGTGTTTTGGTATATGTTTATATAATATAGAAAAACTACTCGATACTCTTTGAGTTAATTAGATTATTTATGTAATACTACATGTGACATTATAAAACCGAAGTACTTGAAATATCTATATACTTAAAAGGAGTTGAACCTGAATAAAGAATATATATTATTAGTAACTGAATATATTGTATGATCCATATAATAACAAATGTCATTGGAATGAAATATCTCAATAGACTAATATTCAAAGAAATTTTACATCATAAACTATTATGGGAGTTGAAGGTTGTATAGAGGATGAATTAGAGTAAGTGGTGAATTATCTATTTATTAATATTTTGGTAAGACTAATTTTGTTTGATCCAATTCCAAATACTCAAAATAAGATCGATGAAAGGTTAGGATTAAGATGAAAGGTAGAAAAGTCACTTAAATAGATTTTTGTGATAAGTGATTATAATTACTTTATAAGAGATAGGTGCAAAAATAAGGGATATGAAATTACAAGACTAAGTTTTAGGTGATGATCATGTACCGTTTCATTTATTTTATTTAGTGGTATGAATGATGTTTGTGATCTCAAGAAAATGTTTAGATATCGGATACTGGACGAGCTATTATGGAATATATCATTAATATTTGGTTTGCCACAAAAAAAGGATATAAGTAAAAGTTCATATGTTGGAATGACTTAGTTTTGCTTTTATTTTCAGGTGGAAATAGGAAGGCATTCAGAAATTTTGTACATGATAATGGAATTGGGTTATTGTTCATAGGTTATCTAAATATGCTCATTGTTTCTCAATTTACCTTAGAATACCATAGAAATCTATGGAAAGATAAATGTATAGGAAGCAGTTAGACTTTATAGTTTATTAATGTCTATTAGTTCTGATGTAGAATTAAGGTCTTTGTCCACTTCCTAGAAGATCTTACATCAGATATTGGGAACAAAATTACATTGTAGTATTTTGTTCATCCATGCATCAATGGGCAATTAGGACAAACAAATTAGACTTTGCAAGATATGCTTAGAGACTGTACATTAGATTATTGATGTCAATTGAGAAAATTATTTCTTGGGAGGAATTTCTTACACAATAGTGATAAGGCTACTTGGGATAGTTCTCTACGAGGCATTATATGATAGAAAATATAAGTTATCCTTTTA
Source organism: Paulownia fortunei (assembly GCA_019321725.1). Lineage (NCBI taxonomy): Eukaryota > Viridiplantae > Streptophyta > Magnoliopsida > Lamiales > Paulowniaceae > Paulownia > Paulownia fortunei. The sequence continues at coordinate 12,319,826 of CM033111.1, read as the reverse complement.
TTGAAATGAATTTGGTGTTATCTTAGGCTAAATATGGTTTGGGATATAATAGAAGTGGTAGAACAAATTTCTAATGTATGGAAACTAGTTAGAGGTAACCTTAGAGTTATGCAGATTTAAGAGGAATATCATTGCAATTTATGATAGGGGATCAATTTTTGAAGGTGTCTCCAATGAAATGGATTATATGGCTTGAGCAAAAAAAAAAAACTAGGGATGTTACCCACAAACTTGATCCTAGGTACATTGATTTATTTTGCATTACTGAGATAATTAGGAAGATTGTCTGTAAACACGACCTCTTTCTATCGATGTCTCGATTTCATAATGTTTCATGTGTTCATTTTAAGGAAGTATATCGTGAATCTATATCATCTATTGAAAAGGCACCAATAGAACTAAATTGAGGTCGGAGATATGAATAAAGACCTATAGAGATTCTAGTAAGGGATGTAAAGTAACTTCAAAACGAGAATATTACATTAGTTAAAGTACTGAGTAGAAGTCAATCAACAGAAGAATTTATTTGGGAAATAGAGGATGAAATGAGAACTAAGTATCCTGAACTTTTTTCGGAAAATGAAGTTTCGGAGATGAAATTTTTATAAGGAGGGAAGGATGTGATACCCAAACCTCTCACAACTCACTTGACCAATGTGATTCATGCATTACATGCTACTTATATGCTAACTTGCATTAACATTTACATGGCATCTTATATAGCATTCTTAATCGTTAGACCTCTAATGCTATTACATGATATAAGTGGTGGAGATCTTATAATCTAATTAAGAAATTCTATATTTAAATAAGAGAAAGAATAGATTGTTCTATATTCATATATTATAATTTTGGAAGTGTTAAAGGTGTTACTAGTAAGTTTATATGATTCGATTTAATTAGATCGAGGTGTTTTAAAAGTATACATCCATGGATTAACATACTTGGGATATTGGATATGATATAATGTGATTTAAGTGTCATAATGCAAGGTTCACATGTGCATATGACTTTAGAAATACAAACTAGATAATAATTTAAGAATCAGATGTCAATCGATTTTGGAGATCGAATGAACGGACATAGGAATTACCTATGGGAATGAATGATGACTAAGATAGGTTGAAACCAAATAAGAATATGTAAGACACACAAGATTAGGGCTGCAAGATAAGGGAGAAAATCAGATTATACCATTACATGCCACCTTATACTTTCTTATTAAGCTTAAGCTAACATCTTAAGCTAACACCTCAAACCCTTCACCCTTAAGCCACGGCCAGACCCTCATTTCACCCATTTTCATCTTCCAAACACAACCTTAAGGTATCCAAGTGCACCAAATTGATTCCAAATTGAAATAAAATCAAGAAAAGCAAAGGAGTAGTGATTACCATCAAGTTTAACCTCAAAATCTGAATAGGTAACACTTATCTACGATTTTGCCTTTAGTTTTTAGATTATTCTAAATGGTTTTATTATTTACTAAGATTTCAATATCTCTTATAAAAGTATTAGGAAGTTTTTAGTTAGACTTTGGTGCACAAAGAAAGGGTTTTTGATGACAAACACTTAATAGGAAATACTTGTGGTAAAAATTGTCACCTTAATGTTTTCTTGTGATTTAGCTTTAAAAGTGTATGATATGTTGAATAAAACCTGTAATTATCATCATACACATTTTTATATATGGGTTAAGAGTATTGGAATAAATTTTCATCGGTTAGAAATTAAAATAGGGCATGATATTGAAGAGATGCTCAAAACTGTTACCATCGAATTTTAGATTTTGTTCTATGTGAAGTGAACTAGTTTTACAGTATTAAATCCATTAGTTTTGGCAAGGATATGACCTAGTTGTCTCTTTTTATATTTTATATAAATGTGGTGAAATTTGGGAGTGATTGAATATACTTAAGGGTGCCAAAACTATTAATGTCATGAAGTGCGTAAAACTGTCACGGTAGAAAAAATCTATTTCAGTATGCTGTGAAATGAGCTGAACTTGGGAAGCTATATCTGTGAGTTTTAGCCATTATATGACATGGTTATATTTTTTTTTATGTTAGATAAGTGTGATAAAATTTTTGGAGTGAATGAATATGTCTAAGGGTGTCAAAATCATCATACAAATTAATGTGGCAGCAAGAAAATATGAAGTGATGAATCTGTCCCATTTGGTTCATTAACATGTTCCAGCATAGATGTGGTGCATTTGATCCCCAACATTTAAGAAAATATTGTAAGAGTTATAATACATCAATTAAGTGAGGTTAGTATACATTTAAGATGTGGAATAAAGGTACGTAGAAGGTTGTATTCGATTATAATTTCTAAGTGGTAAGGTTGTTTAGTTAAATTGAGATTCAAGATCTTTATACTATATTACGTATAATGAACTTGTTAATTGAGGATGGTTATTGATATTTTGTATTTTTACAGATTGTTTCACATTTAGGGTTGGGGAGTAATACTTAAGAAACTTAGAAGTAACACACAACCGATAAAAGGTAAGTAAAGATTCATTTGCAACTACAATGCATAGGCATAGTAGATGTGTGAATTGTATATAATATCATATGTACATAGTAGAGGGCTCTCCATTGAGCATACATACATGGGCATTGTGATTTCCACGTGCATACATCATATAGATAAATCTTGCATTGCACGGCATGATTTTGAGAAAGGAAAATATTTTACTGACCACTACTAGTGCACCGAAGCATGCATGGATTTGCATGATTTTATGATTATTGGCCATTGGATTATGGCATTGTGCAGAGCTCTTTTTCGGTATATGGGATAGTAGCATTGGTCAAGGGCCCAAGAAATAAATGATTTTAAGATGAATGTTTTGATGCATTATGGGCATAGCATTTTGAGATGCATGACTTGATATTGTGGATTATTCTTTGACATGCATAATCTTTACTTACTGAGCATTAACTCATATAGTTTATACATTATAGGTAAGTCTGGTGATACTTGATATCATGGACTTACTGGGCAAGCTGTTGGGGTTCCTACAGGTTTTGAGGATTAGTGTACATAGATGACGACCTGTTGGGTTATGTTGCGGGCATATTCTAATTTTTATATTCATTATTATTATGTAAATTGCTGACTATATATAAAAGGCTATTATTTTTATTTTTGAGTCTCTCGTACTATAACTTTCGGATGTCGTGTCCTATACAACTTTTAAAATTTGATAGTAAATCAGCCTGAGAATAGCATGATTATGATGGGTGTTGTGTTTTTATATAAATTGTGATTTTTCTATATAAAGGGTTAAATGTGTGTGTATATATTTAGTGTTGAGGGGTGTTACTATATATACATGTTTGAAAAAAATAAATATTAAAATATGTTCGTTTGTTTACATGTCTAAACATCAAAACTTGATTTTATTTACTTTATGAGGTCTCGTAAATCTTGATGCACTAAGTAGTTTATTAAGTTACATTTACTTGTTTAGAGATAGTTTATAAGGTCTAATTGTTCCTAAATCATCCCACTAACCTGTAGAACTTGTTCGATCACTAATCAAGATAAAATCCTAGGTAGCATAGCATTGTAGTGATGATTTAAGCCATTTTTAGACCGATTGAGCCTTTGAAGCCAACCTCTCCTTAAATTATTCCCTAGTGTCTCCTCTTAAGCTAAAAACATAAAGAAAACTTTTCAAGTAATACGAAAATCAATCCAATGGAGCATTGCAAAACTATTTAACTTTTCAAGAAGAGCAAAGTTGTGTCAAACTCTACGGTTGATATAGAGGACATCCTCTCATAACAACAATAAATGGAGGAGTGCAAAACTATTGAAAGTGCAATGCCATTTTGCAAGAGAAGACAACTCAAGTGTTTACCAATTCAGGGAGTTTCATTATCCCTTATTCAATTGGAGACTCTACTTGTGAAATAGCATTATGTGATCTAAACGCAAGCACTAATTCAATTTCATTATTTATTTTCAAGAAGCATGCACTAGATGAAGCAAGGCCTACTAAGGTGTCTCAGGATATGCATGGGAATGGTGACCAATTATTGCGCTCTACAGATTTTTTCATTTTAAATGTGGAAAAAGATAGGTATAACTTTACCATGTTTGGAAGACCATTCACAGTAATAGGGGATATACTTGTTGATGTACAAAAGGCCCTTGATGCTACCCGGATCATCCTCGCCTTGCCTATCCAAGGATCACCTACACTCTTAGAGCACATAAAGACGTGGCATGATAAATGCTTATTTTTAGATTCAGGATGAGTAAAGAAAATAGTTAGACTGATGACTATAAACCAAGCGCTTCTTGGGAGGCAATCCAAACCTTTTGTTTCATTTGCTTTTGAAAAATTTCTTAGTTAGTTTTTGAAGCATGTTCCATTTCTAGATGTAGGCATGTCGAGCTTTTTTTGTTTAGCTATTGCATTGTTTCAATTGCATTTTCACTTTTGTGAATAGCCCATGAGCATTTAATTCTCCTTTTTCTTGTTTAGATGGATATCTCCTTAGTAATATGGGGGGATCTCACTTGGACTCCAAGGGCATTATCTATTTGAAAGAGGAGTTTCCTATTTCCCTCTTCTTATGTGCTTTGTTTCTTTAAACATTGAGGATAATGTTTATATTAAGTTTGGGGAAAGTTCAAAAGTTTAGGATAATTGTGTGTTGCTTGAAAAGTTTAATACTTGTTTATAACTTGTTGAACTTAGTTCATTGACTTGTTTAGTTTTTTGACTGTTAAATTTAGTAATGAACTATGTGCATGTTTGAAAAATGCAAATATTAGAATATATACGTTTATTTACATGTCTAGACATTAAAAATTGGTTTTATTTACTATATGAGGTTTTGTGAATCTTGGTACACTAAGTAATTTATTGAGTTATATTTAATTATTTAGAGACAGTTTATGAGGTCTAATTATTTTCTAAATGATCCCTCTAGTCTCTAGACCTTGTTGGATCACTAGTCGAGGAAAAATCCTAGGTAACATATATTAAACCATTTTTAGACCATTTGAGTCTTTGAAGCCAACCTATACTTGAATTATTCTCTAGTGTCCCTTCTTGAGACTATTGAAATAATTCTTTGGACAACCCATTCACATTATCGAGCTTTATAAAAAAAGTTGACCCTTTTTTTTCTCATTTACACAATTATTCTTGAATGAATTACTGTATAAAAGAAAAAAAAAAGAAAAGAAGAAAAGAAAAGATTGAAAAATGATAAAAATGAAAAGATTATGAATTGAGGTGTATGATTTGAACTCCCTAAAACAAATAGATCCCCATTGCATACAACATAAGAAATAAGTTTGGGGGTAATCGAAGTTCAAAAAGAAGAAAAATAGGATGTTTAATAAAGAAGAATAAAGGGATTGATAAGGAAGTTGGTGCTCATTCATAAAGGTTCTAGTATGATTGTATAAAATTGGTAATTTTTAGCTACAATGTTTCATGTTCATATTTTCCCACCATTACCCAAGCCTCACAATACATGCTTTAGTTCAAGTTATTCATCTTATTTGTGTTATCTTGTTTAGTATTGCATCTTGATTATTTAGGCATCAATTGAGATTGTTTAATATATGAAATTCTATACTCGAGAGATGGAAGATTATACATGATCATAAGGTTAACATAACTTAGGAATCACAGAGTTGCAAAGCTTATGAAACCTTTTAAGTTTTGAAGCAAAATTCATTGAACTTTTGTAGAGTTTTATTCTTGAATTTTTATAGAGATATTGAAATTCATATTGGAACTCATAGTCAATTCGGCTCTCGAGAGATGGAATTGATGAGTTTAGAAATTCTTAGCTTATATGTATTATTGACTTGAATTGGTATATTTTGGAAGAAAGAACATATGTGATAATTAGATGAGTCATTCCTCTAGTATCTCTTGTTGATAAGGTGTTTGTTGTATTTCTTCTAAGAACTTCACTCTTACCTTTGCATTTTTTATCTTACTCTACTTTATTTGTTAATCATCGCTCGATTTTTTAGATAAAATTGGGATTATTTAAACTATAATACTTGATGTAATTTTTTTATTACAATCCGATGTATTACCATACACTTACGGTTTGCAAAATATTTATGAACAGACATACTAAGTGTAGGCAAGTTGTGACCGCTATTAAGCATTAGATGCCTATGATGTGAACTCTTATCTATCTCTAGGAGATTGAGATGCTCCATCTACGTGGATATTAGATGGATCTTCATTGCCAATAAGTATTGTAGATGTTAAAAGCAGTTCTGGATGAGCCATTTAGGTTGGTTGTTTTTAAATGTTTGTTAAAAAAAATTAATTGTCAAAGTGGTGGACAATAAGCCAATTCGTGATTGCTTCTATACTCTTGTAAAAATAGTCTTATTCAAAATATATTAATAAAATTGGCATTTCTTTATCTTTAATTGTATTTAAATAATTAGATAAAGTTTCTAGACCATAATTAGCTGGCCATCATGGAATATGCCTCTTTGGCTTTGGTCTTAAACTAGTTTCAAGTCAAGGTTTTATTGAGATGGGACAATGATAAGCCTAAAAGACTAATGCACATGATGCATGCTTAAAAGGAGGTTTTCTCGCTTCATAAGCACCAGCTTGACGATGCAAATATATGTTTGTGGGTGCTTGTTGGAGAACAGGTACACTTAACTGGCCCATAGAAAATTTTCAAGTGAAAACATTGTTTGTTGATGAACAAAATTTTCAATTGAGAATTTTCAAGTTACGATAGCTCATGAATTAGTCATTGGAGTGAGTCAATATGGTCACCTTGTGCACGATATGTTCCACTTTTATGTATGCCCCCAATTTTTTGACAATCACAATGGGAGTATGTAGGGTATAGCATCCTCGTGTATGAAGGTTTATGAGTGGCCAACAAATAATCCATCACCTATCTGGCAGAATAGGTGAATTTTCTATGCATTTCATAATTATTGACTCAAAAGTCTTTTGGCCAAAACAAAGTGATTATTAGAGGAGGGGTTTCTAATGATTCATTAAGAATCAATAAGACTAGAATTTTTTTTAGTTAAATCTACTTGTGTTGCGGTGGGTGTGGCAAAGATCCCTATGAACTTATTAATCCTGTTGCTCGCTTTAGACATAATATTTTTGCCAAAGGCGTGCGTTTACCACCAACAAAGGTGCTCTTGGCCCAATTAATCTGCTGGCCTGACATGGCTTCATATTTCCAAAAAAATCCATTAATTTTCAAATGCCTATCTCATTGATATGGACAAAAACCACAAGGTGATCCGCATAGGATAAATGGGAAACAAACAATCCCTTACATCCATAAATCAGCCGGGGAAAGAAATCATCAAGATTTCGGGATAAAAATTCGGACACTAAGATAAAGAGAGTAAGTGATAAGGGGTCACCTTCTCGCAAGCCATTTTTTGACTAAGAAAAGCCTGTTGCCAACATTCCTCAACAATAGGAGCAACCATTTTTTGTAAGACGGCATACAGAAAAGGCCATTGAAGGCTACCATAAGCTTTAGCCATGTCACTCTTAAAATTTAAATTCTCCTCCTTCACCTCACTATCAATATTATGAACTAATTCTTGAGCAAGAGGAACTTTTTCTTCAATGCCTCTCCCGAAACAAATCCCCGTCTAAGATTGAGAGATGATAGACGATAGAAGCTTCGCCAACCGGTTAACCAAGAGTTTGGACATCAATTTACTAGATACATTGCAAAGACTAATCTGTCTAACTCGTGCCAACCAGATGGATTAATCACCTTTGGTATCATCAACACAATAGCCATCACTTTAAAACTTGTGGCATCCGATTCCCAGCAAAAAAATCCAAGACGGCATCCACCACATCATCTTAAATAACCTCCCAAAAATGGTGATTTAAGGCAACCGTGTATCCATCAAGTCCCGCTGCACTTTCACCATTAATTTGGAAAACAGCCTCCTTAATTTCTTTCTTAGACGGCGAGCAAAGTAGATCAGTGGCTGTTTCATTCCTTACTAGCTGTGGTAGGATGTTAAGATTAAAATCTTGATCCACCTCCATATTTGCTAAATATTTTGGAAATATACACAAGCAGAATTTTTAATTTGTACATCATCCTCCAAGACAACGTCATCCATAGAAATTTGATGGACAAAACTTCTCATTCATTTTTTTTTTTTCTTCACCAAATTGTGAAAGTACCATTATTGCATTTCCCTCCCCGATCTATTTAACACAAGATATTTGTTTCCAGAAATCCTCCTCCATTGCCAGCCTATTGTTTAGGATAGCGTCACTTTGTTTAAGCAAAATCAAATTGTTGTCCATAGGACTAGCATTGAAAATCTGCTCAGCACGGGTACCTTGCTCTTCTGTCTCCTTCATGCAATCAAAGATGTTCCCAAAAACATTCCTATTCCACCATTTTAGATGTAACTTTAATATGTAAAATTTTTCCTGCAGTCTCCTCATCCCAACACAAGCAGCGTGAATCTCCCAATTCCATTTAACCTTGTCGAAAAATTCATGATGTCTGAACCACATATTTTGGAATCCAAACACAGTTGGGGCTCTTTGGTTTTGATTTGGGACAAAAACTGAAACTAACATAGGACAATGACTCGAGCATTCCCCAGTTAAATGCTTCACTCTAGTTACTGGAAACAAGTCACTCCATTTCGCCGAATATAACACGATAGTTTGTCCATGTATACGGACTCCCTTCAAAACCAGCATCATTTAATCCACATTCCGTTATAGCATCGGTAATTCTTTTATGTGTCCAAACTTAGGTGCCGCCCCCCATCTCTGTTTATGAGCAGCCAACACTACATTGAAATCACCCCCTACCAACCGTGGTGACAAGGTAGCACACGTCTACAAATCCCTCCAAAGGCAGTGACGTTCTTGTTGAGTGCAATCTACATACACAAAAGAGCAAAAAAAAAATTGCTTCCCCATGTAATGATTCACCATCTCTAAATGGAGAAATTTCTCATTATCTAAAAAGACTTCAGACTTAATATTACTATCATGAAAACATCATATTGTATTTGCACAATTAGCAATAACCTCATGAAAGCCAAACCGTTGAAGAAAAAAATTCCCATCCAAATTCACTTTAGGTTCCAACAAGACCAATATTTAGATCGATATTGTTGCTTAAGCCTCCAAACTATATTTAGCGTAGTGGAATTTCCCGCCCCTCTAACTATATTTTGAATAGTGGAATTTCCCACCCCTCTAACATTCATAGTTAATAATATCATTGGGACAAGCGGTCAAGGGAGTCTGTAGAGTGTCTTACCATGCTTCTAGATTGGATTGATAATAATATAATGGCCTTATGATCAGTTTTTTTTCCGAAGTCGCACGGTTCCTCATCATCCTTTGAATTACCTCGTTGGTGAAGAGTACTCGATACTTCTGCCAATTGTGCATCACTGGCCTCAACATGCGTTTAAGAACTTTGACCGAGATAAGAAAAACTCTTCATCTGCCAATTATACCATAATTTTTTGAAAACTTAAATTTACCATCAAAAGTGTTAGTAACTGAATAGCATTTAACTCCGAAGCAACCATCTCAACATCCCTATCGATTTGCATCAAGAGGCAGTATCTCACGTGAGAATTGCGCATTCTTATTGGTTTTATGCAACTCCCTCAAAGTATCGGTGATATTTCCTACCGAACATCCTCTCTATTATCATTATTCTGACTCGGTAGTGCAGTAACATGCTCTGTGTCATCATTCACAATCAAATCTTCCAAAATTTGAAAGCTATTAACCCTGAAAGATTTTTTCACTCCTTTAGATGCAAACAAAAATACCTCTAGTAAAATATTACGATCTTCTCCCGTTTCAGCCCCATCCGCTTGTGCTATCAAAGAATCCAACATAGGGTCCAGAATAATCCATTCCCCTTTCTTTTCCTTCGACACATCCTCCTACTCCAAAACCCAAGGATACTCCCTATACACTTGTTTTCCATTCTTTATCTCCTACTTTTTCTGTTTTCTGTAGTTCTTGTTCCGGTACTCGTTTCTCTATAGTTTTCTCAGGCTTTTTTTCAGTGCAATTCTCAAAAAAAAAAATGAGTCACCATCATGGACAAGGTGTTCACAAGAAACACAACATTTCCGGCAATTCTCATACACAATCTATTTTGTCATGAAAGATTCATCCAATCTGATCACGATTTCTTCTTTTCGTGGCTCAACAAAATTCAACTCCACACACTCTAGCCACGCTTGGCCGAGAACCATCTACTATTGGCTCATTAATCTTCAATGGCTTCCCGATAATGGGCACAATTGTGAATAGGGCTTTTTATGGAATAAATGTAGTGGTAACTCAGGAAACTTCACCCAAAATCGGTGCTACTGGAGATTCGATTTTTTTATTGAAATTCAGCATCCATTTGAATACTCATTGGAAATCCATCCAAAAATTAACACATCCAATTGCGATCATTCGTCAACTTGATCATAACATGCTTGATGTTAATCACTCTAATTTCATAGAAACCAACTAATCCTAGTCCCATAAATTTGGTACGTAGGTTGTTTATGCTTGGACACCCGTGAGAAAATTTTCCTTAATGAGTGTACATTTAAAGGATGGAGCCAATGCATTACTTCCTTCCTTGTTGAACAATATAGTTGTCATCTCCTTGAAAGACATAACTGTTCCATAAAATCCACTCTCCTCTTCAAGGATTTCTGGAAAGTTCAGATTTTTGGATGTTGGAGGCTCAACCACCGACGTCATGAGAACGGTGGCAAAAGGCAGACTGCCAAAAGTGTTTCCGATGGGTGGGTCAGGTGAGTTTCAGAGGGTTTGATACATGAATCTATCCTAGTTTTTTGTTTTAGTTATTAAGTCAATCAATGTTTTGATTTAATCTATGCCATACACTTAATTAAAAAATTAGTTGAGGGAAGGATTAGAATTACTCGTAATAAAAAATAGGTACACTTAATATTTCACATACACTGCTAGAGTTCTTGGAATTAAAAAATTAATTTCAAGATAATTAATTAATTAAAATATTTAATATTCACTTAAATTGTAAGAGTTGCAAGTACATTGTTAGCTTGTGAACCTAATAGGTCATACACAAATTGAAATAATTAACTTCTAATCTAGAAGTATCAAGAAGTTGGATTAAGTTAAATGTAGATTAGTTAACTGGAGTTAGAATTAATTTAAGAAGTTAAATTAATTTATTCAATTAAATAATAAGATTATTTAATTGGACCTAACTAATTTTAGGGGCTCAAGCTAAGTGAAATAATTAATTGATTAAATCCAATATTTAGTGGACTTAAATGAATTTAAGGAGTAAAATTAATTCAATTAATTTAAATATTATAATTGTTTAAATTGGGTTTAATTTAATTAAGTGACACTATGAAATCAATTAATTAACTGATTAGAATAGTTAATTAAGTTGGGCTCAATCCAAGCCCAAGTTGATGGGTTTGTAGGAGAGGCCACCTAGAAGTCTTGGAGAGCAAGTCAAGACATCTAGTATTTGATGAAAAAAAAAGAAAGATAACGAAGGAAAAAGATGGAGAAAAAATTGAAAATGGATCAAACCTAATTGGATTGGGATTAAACTGGCTTATGTATATAAGAGGCCAAAAATTTACTTCATGAGAAACAAATTTTCAGCCATACCAATGCACACACACAAACATCTCTTTTCTCTTGTCTTGTGTCTTCCATCAAAAAGATTCTATTTTTTTTATTAAAGTTAAAATCTAATGTGCATTATGTGGAACACAATTATACCGCAAGTGCACGCTGTCAAGTTTTAGTATAGTGAAATATTTGTGTCCTAAGAAAATGTGTGTGCAACTACCGAATCTAGACTATCCGACTATATTTGACCGAACCAAAGAATTGTTAGTTGATAAAAACTTAAACAAACAAATAAACAAAAACAACAAACAATTACGACCAAGGAAAATAAAGGATTAAAATCAATGGAGAAGGGGTCAAGACATGTATTATCATTCTATGTCATTATAAATCTCACATGCATGTGGTTAGGATCAATGTTTAGTTGTGTGACAACGGGAATTCCGATTGTATATGGTATTCCCTCTCGAGACATATCAAATATATCACTAGAAATTAACTAGTTATATCCTTATAACAGGTTTAACTAACTAATGATGCATTGAGCTTTCTGACTTTCTCTTACTTTCGAGAATCACGTCTATGATTATTATGTGTGCTAAATCATATATCACTATAGCGACCTAGTTCACGACTATACTACACAACCACTTATTGCAACACTATCTTCTCGTTTCTATCACAACAATAAAGATCATTTCAAAATTAACCAAATTTCAAGAAGCATTAAAAATATAGTGCATGCTCATCACAAATTAAATCATCATCCATACCATAAACATGATATCAATTCATAACTTCATAGAAATACCCTTCCAAGCCTTAACTAAAGAAAATTTAGCTCATGTTGAAATCAAGGAAGTACCAAGTGTTTTCCAACATCATGATTCTTACAACTTCCTCAAAACTAAACAAAATGAAAGAAAAAATCAAGGAAGAAAGTTACAATCCCAAAAGAATCTTAACTTATTCTTCAAAATCTTCAATGTCCGATGAATTTACTCCTTTTCTTGGCTTTAATTCCAAGGTCCTTGGTAAATGGGTATGTGAATTGATAGAGTGTGTATGTGAAGGTATAGAAGTGTGTGCTTTGATGGATAGGAAAAGCATGTGTGAATTTAGATGTAGAGTGTGTGTGGTTGATGAATTGTATTATATAAAGTGTGATATAAGTGTGTGTATATATTATATGTAATGAATTATCACATGGTGGCTGATGTAACAAAATATATCTATAGTGTGGGCAATAAACAAAGATGTCAATTGAGCCTTGTGATGCCACTTGTCACTTGAGAAGGTTGTAGAATAATTTTGTTACTCCACCTGGCGTTGCGGCGCCAAACTTCCTTAACCTATTGCTTGATTTTTAGTGTTGGTACTGCAGAGCCTGTTTCCCATGTTGTGACGTGAAATCTTCTCCTCAATTGGCGGTGCGGCCTTCTATAGTCGTGCCGACTGGTCTTGACTACACTGTTCAGCCTCTTTTAATCGATTTTTGATATCTTTCTAGGATGAACTGAATTTTTCTATTTTCATCAAAATTGTAGTCCTATTTATTAGCTTTCTCTATCCATGTGATTTAGTTTAGTATCATATTTATAGGAAAATTATGTAGTCATATCTGTTAGCTTTCTCAATCCATATGAATTAGTTCAATATTGTATATAAGTACAAAGAATACTACATCAGAAAGTTTTAGTGCACTGCTAACTCTTTAACCCATTTTTCTATCTTTAAACTTTATCTCTTCAATTCTTGAACCTATGCAGCAAATGTCACAACATAAGGCACAATTTCGTGAATTATGAGATAAAACATTCGAATTTGTGCTTTTGAAAGTGTATTATCATTTTATCAACTACCCCCAAATTTATCTTTTGCTTGTCATCGAGAAAAGTTATAAATCAAACTACTCTAAGCTTATAATTTGATCTTGAATAGTTCAACTTGATCAAACAACATATTGCTTCAACAATTTATATTGTACATGAGTATAGGGTTTGTCAAAAAGCTAATCAACTAACATTATAAAACTTATGCTTTATCAATTTAGTCACGAGTTCTGAACTTGTGTGTGTGGTGTTAAATTCAAGCTTTATGCATGTATTTTGGTGTGAATTATACAACCATTGACTCTTTTAATTTAAGAAAAGAAGTTTTAGATTTCCATAGGCTTGCTTTTCGTACACACATAGACACTCACAAATTTAGATCAAAAGAACTTCAATAAGCTTGTAACGTAAGGCCTAGGTATTGACTTACGAAGAAAGGGCAAGGATAAACAACGTAAAAGAGCATAAAGTAGTGCACATAGAATCTCACTCCCTTCATTTCTTTTCACTTCCCCAATTCTTTTCCTTTTTTCTATAGGATTCATGTTTTTCTTTTCTTCTCTTTTTGCTTCACTTTTTCTTCTTTTTTCCTTCTTTTTTTCATGAATCCCAAAGCTTCATTTTTTGTTCTTTTGCTTTCACAGCCCCTAAACTTGTTTCTTTTGATATTTATAGGTTGTGATGAATTCTATTTCACATCATTCTTGCTCATGTACTAGAATGCATTCACTTCCATGCCCAAAATATTTCTATATGACCCCTACACCAAATCATGCACAATATGTTACATTAAGCTCTCTTAGGGAAAATCAATGGTTTTTTGGGCTACAACGGTTAGGTATAGTGAGCTACAAAAAATAAACTCGAATGATGGTCATTCATATGTATTGCACATGTCATTCTTTAAAAGAGGCTTAAAAGGGTGACTAGTGATAATAATATGATCATGCTAGGCTTTGAAAAACACAAATGAGTCAAAAATGGCCTGAATCATTTTCAAGTTTTCTAGTTATCTAGGATTTTACCTCAAAGAGTAATCAAGCAAGTTTTAAAAGACCTCATAATAACCGAAAGAATCATTGGTAGTAAAATCAAACCAAATAGCACACAATTCATAAGATTTCACGTACCTAGTGAGAATTCGTCAATCATGACAAAGACAAGCTACATACAAGAATCGCCATGTTACACGACTAGCAATCTTCCTTTTCTCTAGACTCTTTAAAATATCAATTAAGTTTCATCAAAGGCCATAAGTCATCAAGATAGATCAATCAATCTCAAATGTGAGCCTACTCAAGTTTGTCAACAAAAACATACTTGCTTTCAGACTTTCATATCACAGCATATGTAATTCACACACAATTCTTCAACAAAAATTAAAGAAATTGGCTCAATTTTCACAAAAATATAATGCCCACCACCAAATGTAAATGAAACATTATCCTCAATATTTAAAGCAAGACAAAGTATAAGAAAAAAGAACTACTCCCTCTCAATTAGAAGTACATCTAGAGACATGCATCCTTGGAGGTCCAATGAAAGTCTACACACCACCAAGGAGATGAGAACCTGCAACTAAGAAGAGGGCAATTGAAAGAACACGGGTGAAAGCAACAAAAGTGAAAACAAAAACATAAACAAAGCAATGCAATAGCTAAACATGCCTAAGTTAGAATGGGTACTTTAAAAATGAGTTAAGAAATTATTTAAAAGCAAAGAAAAAAGGGCTTAGGTTACCTCCCAAGAAGTGCTTGTTTTATAGTTATTAGCCCGACTATCTTCTTTGCTTATCCAAGATCTAAAAATAAGTGTTGATCATGTCACACCTTTGTGTGCTCTAATAATGTAGGTGATCCTTCAGTATAGGCGAGGTGAGGATGATCCAGAGTATCATCGAGGGCCTTTTGGGCATTAACAAGTGTATTCCCTAGTACTAAGAATGGTCATCTAGGTATAGTAAAGAATACCTATCTTTTTCGCTATCAAAGATGAAAAAATATATAGAGCACACGAACTGATCACCATTCTCAAGTATATTTTTCATCACCCTAGTAGGCCTTGCTTAATTGGGTGCAAGCTTCATGAAATTAGGCAATGGTGCTGAATTAATGCTTGCATCTAGATCATACAATGTTATTTCAAAGATAAAGTCTCCAATTGAGTAAGAAATAGTGGCACTCCCTGAATTGTTAAGCACTTGAGGTTGCTTCTCTTGCAAGATGATGTTGCATTTTTCAATTGTCTCACACTCTTCCAGGACAAGGAACTCTTGATGATTACTCTTGAAAATATATTGGTTGCATTTCTTCTTGACATTCTTCCTTTTCTATTTGTTTTGATTCCTCTTATTTCTCCTCAATAAATTTTTCCATGATGAATTTTTCAACTCCGACAGAAGCTTCAACTCTTCACCACTTATCAAAGTAACAACATTACATAGTTCTTTATCTACTTTATTTACCTCAAGTCTCTAAGGTAAATTCTCTTGTCGTCCATCAGAAAATATATTTGCTAGCTTACTTATTTGGACTTCAAGTTTCGAAGTATTGTCGATGAATTTTGGAAGCTAGCCTCAGTATTCATCATGAATTGAGTTAGTACTTCTTCAAGGCTTGACTTTTTTTCTTGTGGTGGATAAGTAGGTTCAGGCCATGTCACATTGTGATCATTTATCCACGAAAAATTCGGGTGACCTTGCCATCCTTAATTGTACGTGTTGGAGAGAAAAGTGTCATGTCACTCATTGTTATCCCATATATATTATGTGTGATTGACCTATGACGTTGCCCATAGATTGATATCTTGATATTCTATTCTTGCATGCTAGCCACCATACAACTCATGCACTATAAGGAGTATATATATAACATTTGTTGAAAGTTTTTCAACCCGCATAAAAAAGGCATCTACTAGGTGGTCAATGCAGCAAGAGGGTCTACTTCATGACTTCTAAAAGTCCTCATAGGCATGGCACATTTAATAGCCCAATAATGTGTATAAGCTGCATCACATCCAAATGAGTGCTTCTATAGAAACAAACAAAACAACCAAAGTAGACAAGAACAAAATAACAAAAAATAAAATAAAGCAAGTAAAATGGTTAAAATGCAGCTAGATAAATCAACTTCAATATTGCAACACACTCTCCAGCAACGGCGCCTAAAACTTGATGTGTGTTGTGTGCAACATAATTATACTGCAAGTACACGATGTCAACTTTAATATAGTGAAATGGGAAGGGTTGTCATGTCCCAAACAAGTGTGTGTGCAACTACCAAATCTAGACTATCCAACTATATTTGACCGAGTCGAAGAGTTCTTTGGTTGACTAAAAACTTAAACAAACAAATAAGCAAAAATAGCAAACAATTATGACCAAGGAAAATAGGGGATTAAAATCAATGGAGAAGGGATCAAGGACATGTATTACCATTCTATGTCATTATGAATCTCACATGCATGAGGTTAGGATCACGGTTTAGCTGTGTGACAACAGGAATTCTGATTGTATATGGTATTCGCTCCTTAGACATCTCAAATCTATCACTAGAAAGTAATTGGTTATATCCTTATAACAGGTTTAACTAACTAATAATGCATTGAACTTTTTGACTTTCTCTAGCTTTCGATAATCACATCTATGACTACTGCATGTACTAAATCCTAAATCCCTATAGCAACATAGTCCACGACATACACTAAACAAACACTTTTGCAACACTACCTTCTGGTCTCTATCACAACAATAAAGATCATCTCAAAATTGGTCAAATTTCAAAAAGCATTAAAACATAGTGTATGCTCATCACAAATTAAATCATCATCTCTACCAAAAATAAAATATAAATTCATAACTTCATAGAAATGGCTTTCCAAGACTTGACTAAATTTAGCTCATGTTGAAATCAAGCAAGCACCAAGTGTTTTTCAACATCACGATTCTTACAACTTCCTCAAAACTAAACAAAATGAATGAAAAAATTAAAAAAGAAAGTTACAATCCTAGAAGAATCTTCACTTTCTCTTCAAAATCTTTAATGCCCAATGAATTTCCTCATCTTCTTGGCTTTAATTCCAAGCTCCTTGGTAAATGGGTATACGAATTGATAATGTGTGTATGTGTGTGTGAAAGTGTAGAAGTGTGTGTTTTGGTGTAGAGTGTGTGTGGGTGATGAATTATTTTATATAAAGTGTGATATAAGTGTGTGTATATATCATATACAATTGAGTATCACAAGGTGGGTGATGTAACAAAATATATCTCTATTGTGGGCAATAAGAAAATATGACAATTAAGCCTTGTGATGTCATTTGTCACTTAAGAAGGTTGGTGAATTAATTTTGTTATGCCACCTGGCATCGTGGCACCAAAGTCCACGCCTGGCTACTATGTGATTTTTGGCAATGGCGACATGACAGCTATTTTGCTGTGTCACGGCGCAGAACTTTCTCATCAACTAGCATCGGGGGCAGCTTCTGGAGTCGAGGTGCCAAACTTCCTAAAACTACTATTGGATTTTTAGTGTTGGCTCCGTGGCGCCTGATTCCCATTTCACGATGCAAAACATTTTCCTCAACTAGCACTGCGGCGCCTAACTAGTCTGGATTACACTATTCAACTTGTTTCAATCAATTTTGGATCTTTTTTAGGACGAATTGGATTTTGGTGTCTTTTTAAGAATTATAGTCCTATCTTTTAGCTTTATCCGTCTACTTGAATTAGTTCAATATCATAATTTTGGAGAACGTTATGCCAAAAATATGAAGACTGACATATCAGAAAGTTTCAATGCACTACTGACTCTTTAACCTATTTTTCCATCTTTTAACTCAATTTCTTAAATTCTTGAACCTACGCAACAAATATCACAAGAGAAGGCATAATTTCATCAATTATGAGATAAAACATCCGAATTTGTGCTTTTGAGAGTATTGAAAATATATCAAATTATGAGCTTATCAAAGTCTTTATTCACCCAGTTGAATTAAGAATTGAACTTTACTCCCCAGTCTAGATTAGATACAAAAGATCATAATTCACTAGTAAAGATTGTTGATTTGTGGACTTGCCCAAAGCATGAATACTAGTAGAAGGAAGAAATGTGAATTCTTGAAGCAAATTAAGTTTTTTATCCGGATAAATCATTCTTATAGTTTCATTAGTTTGGAGTGCTATTAATTCATATATAACACAAATCCTTCATTTTTAATCAAGCAAGTAATTTAGACATAAACTAATTGATCACTATTAATCTGGGACTGTACGTATTAATTTATTTTTGCATGTTTTAAAATTTTAAAATTGCCACTGCATATTCTTCTTGTGATTATGCGAACATAACCCCAATTTGTTTTAATATCAATATATATATGGTGATTCTTCATCTTAAAATTTGCATAAAAAAAATTAGAGTAAGTCCATAGACCACATATAGCTGCGCTAGGATGGTTACACATAAGATGGCAATAACGGAATATGTCTCTATGGTTTTGGACTTAAAAATATTCCAAGTCAAGGATTCACTGGGACATGACATTGATGAGTCTTGTAAGACTTTTGCATATGTTGCAGACTCATAAGGAAGATGCCTCGCTCCATGGACATTGGTGTTGTGATTGTTATAGTAGTGTCTAACTAGCTAATATGATTAACCACTAATAAACTCTTGTAATGAACAATCTTATTTGATTTACATTAATAAAAATAAATCTCCATCTTAAATTTGCTTCTATAAATTAGAAATTCATAGACCATACATCACTACGGGGCATTTTCATATATACAATGGTGATATTGGAAAATGTCTTTATGACTAGTCTTAAATATATTTCAAAGCAAGGGTTCGTTGAGATGATATATAGATAACCCCATAAAATACTTACACATACGATGCAAGCTTATAAGAAGGGTGCCTCATTCCATGGCCAACGTTGTTGTGACAATAGTGCATGTATACAAGTGCTGGTTATAGAATAAATACACTGAACTACGCCACTAGAAAATTTCGAATAAAAAAATATATTATTGTCAAATGGAAATTTTCACATTAAGAAAAAGAAATGATAGTCTTTTGACTTGAGGTACCATAGTAATCTTTTGCACGACATGGCACACTTTAATTTATTTTCTAATTACTTGACAATCATAAATGAAATATTTTAGGTGCAACATCCTCATGTATGGAGATTTATGAGTGGTTAAAATAAGATTTGTCACTTATATGGTACAATAGATAAGTCTCATGTGTTTTTTACGGTACTTGATCTGAAAATTCTTGGTCAAGCTTGGATGAGAAATTAAGAAATAAATTTCCTAATTGCATCATCGAATCAAGTTATGGTTATGTGTGGATATATAAACAATCCTACCGCAAATGCATGGTGTCAAGTTTTAGTATAGAAAGATGAGAAAGGATGTCGTGTCCCAAGAGAGAGTGTGTGTGTAAGTACTGAATATAGACGTACCAGACTATATTTGACCTACCGAATTAAGAAGTATATGAATAAACTAAAAACTTAAAAATAAACAATCAATAAAGCAAAAATCAAGTCCAATGATGCAGAGGATAAAATTCAATAATGAGAATAATTAAGGTTATGGATTACCATTTCTATGTCATTATGAATTTCACAAGTTTATGGTTAGGATAGACATTTTGTTGTGTGACAGTAGGAATTCTCTCTTGTAAATGATATTCTTTCTCAAGATGTATCAAATCTACCACTATAAAGTAATCGACAACATCTCCATTTATGGGTTTAACCTACTAATGATGTATTGAGCTTTATGAATTTCTCTAGCTTTCAACTTTCGTTTATATGACTATTGCATGTACTAATGCCTATATCTCTATAGTGATTAGTCCGTGACACACATTACACGATCACTTATCGCAATATAACCTCTCGATCCCAATTATAATAACTAAGATTATCTTGAAATTGATCAAATCCTAAGAAGTATTAGAAATATAATGTATTCTCATCACAAACAAAACATAATCCATATCGCAAATATGACATCAATTCATAAATTCATAGAAATGGATTTTCAAGCCTGAACTAAAGATAATTTAGCTAATAATTAAATTAAGCAAGCACCAAATATTTCTCAACATCATAATTCTTGCAAAGTTTTCGAAACTAAACAAAAATGAAAGAAAAAATTCAAGAAGAAGGTTAGAACCCCAAATAAATCTTCACTTCTTCTTCAAAATCTTCAATGCCCAATGAAGTTCCTCATCTTCTTGGCTTCAAATCCCAAGCTCCTTAGTTGTGTGTGTGGTTTGATGGAGTGTATGTGTGAAAAAGTATAGAAGTGTGTGTTTTTATGGAGAGGAAAAATGTGTGAGAATTTCACTAGTCTAGTGTGTGTGAGGTGTTAATTCTATAAATGATTATCCCATGTGTGATATAAGTGTGTGTATATATCATATGTGATGGAGTATCACATGGTGGGTGATATAACGAAATGTATTTATAGTGTGGGCAACAAGAAAAGATGCAAATTGAACTTTGTGATACTACTTGTCACTCAAGAAGATTGGACAACCAATTCTGTTACACCACCTCATGATGCGCACAAAAACTTCGGCTTTGCTACGACGGGAATTTGGTATGTAGTGCCATAGAGCTAAAAAAATTGGCTTTTCTATGAAAAGAATTTTGTATTTCATGCCACAACGCAAACTTTAAGCACCATGGCTAGAAGGTCCCTGTTCCTCTGGCGCCTCGACACTCTATAAGGCATCGGGGGTGAATCAGTCATCGTTGCAGCGCGATTTCTCACATTTTCAGCACTTTTTCATATTGCAACTCCATTTCTTCATTTCTCATATTACACACAAATATCAAAGATAAGACACAATTCCATCAATTGTAAGATAAAAACATCCAAATTTGTGCTTGTGGGAGTGTAAAAAATATGTTAAACTATAAGCTTATCAACTACCCCCAAACTTATTGATAAGCTCATAATTTGACATATTTCTGACACTCTTAAAAGCATAAATTTGGATATTTTATCTCATAATTAATGGAATTGTGCCTTACCTTGTGATATTTGTTGTGTAGGTTCAAGAATTGAAGAAATGGAGTTAAAAAATGGACAACTAGGTTAAAGAATCAACAGTGCATTAAAATTCCTGATGTGGCAGTCTTCGTAATTTTGGAATAACATAAATATGATATTAAGTTGATTCAAGCGAATAGAGAAAGATAATAATAGGGCTACAATTATTATGAAGACACCGAAAGCCAATTCGTTATAGAAAGAGATCAAAAATTAATTGAAAGAGGGTGAACAATGTAGTCTAGACTAGTCAGGCATTGTGACTCCAAAAGGCTGTGGCGCAGCGTTAGTCAAGAAGAATGTTTAGTTCTGTGACATGGGAAATAGGCTCCGTAGTGCCAACACTAAAAATTAGGTAGTAGGTTAAGAAAGTTTGGCAGCATCACTCTAGAAGGCTGCGCAGCAGTGCTAGTTGATTATAAAGTTCCGCACTGTGACACGGGAAAATAGGCACCGTGGCACCACTCCAAAAATCTCATAGTAGCCAGACTTGGACTTTTGGCACTGTGGCGCTAGGTGGCATAACAAAAGTAATTCTTCAACCTTCTTAAGTGACAAGTAGCATCACAAGGCTCAATTAACATCTTTCTTTGTTGCCCACACTATACATACATTTTGTTACATCACCCACCATGTGATTCTCTATTACATATGATATATACACACACTTATATCACACTTTACAATATACAATTCATCATACACACACTCTACAGCAAAATTATCACACTTTTTCTCTCCATCAAAACGCACACTTCTACACATTTGCACACGTACACTCCATTAATTCACACACCCATTTACAAACAATCTTGGAATTAAAGCCAAGAAGAGAAGGAAATTTATTATGAATTGAAGATTTGGAAGAAGAAATGAAAATTCTTTTGGGGTTGTTACTTTCTTCTTTAATTTCTTCTTTCATTTTGTTTAGTTTTGAGGAAGTTGTAAGAATCAAGATGTTGGAAAACACTTGGTGCTTCTTGATTTCAACATGAGCTAAATTTTCTTTAGTTAAGGCTTGTAAAGCCATTGATATGAAGTTATGAATTGATATCATGTTTATGGTATGGGTGATGACTTAATTTGTGATAAGCATGCATACGTTTGTAAAACTTCTTAAAATTTGGCTAATTTTGAGATGATCTTTATTGTTGTGATTGAGACTGAAAGATAGTATTGCGATAAGTGCTTGTGTAGTGTATGTCGTGGACTAGGTTGCCATAGGGATGCAGGATTTAGTACACATAGTAGTCATAAATGTGATTGTCATAAGCTAGAGGAAGTCACAAAGCTCAATGCATCATTAGTTAGTTAAACCCATTAATAGGATATACCTGGTTACTTTCTAGTGATAGATTTGATATGTCTCGAGAAGGAATATCATATACAATCGGAATTCCCATTGTACATAACTAAACATCAATCCTAACTAAATGTATGTGAGATTCATAATGACATAGAATGGTGATCCATGTCCTTGACCCTTCCTCCTTAATTTTAATCCCTTGTTTTCCTTGGTCGTAATTGTTTGCTATTTTTAGCTTATTTGTTTGTTTAAGTTATTAATCAACCAAACAACTCTTTGAATCAGTCAAATATAGTCACATAGTCTAAATTCAGTAGTTGCATACACACTTCCTTGGGACACCGCAATTCTTCCCATTTCACAATACTAAAACATGACACCGTACACTTATAGTGTAATTGTGTTGCACATAAAGTGCGCACATCACTTATCATTTTCTCGTCCTTGAGCAAAGCTAAAACATTAACTAAATATAAGCTCATAGTTCGATCTTGAATAACTTAACTTGATCAACCAATATATTACCTCAACATTTATATTGCACATAAGTCTAAAGGTTTGTCATAAAACTAATCAAGTAATACTACAAATTTTGTGCTTCATTAATCAAGTCACGAATTCTGAACATATGTGTGTAGTGTCAAGTTTAAGCTTTATGCATACATTCTCGATATGAATTACGCAACCAATGACTCTCTTGATCTAAGCATAGAATTTATAGGTATTTTATAGCCTTGTTTTTCATACACCTTCTCCACAATGTAGACACTTACAAACTTAGATCAGTAGGACTTCAATAAACTTGTAATGTAAGGCCTTCGCATTGGCTTACAAAGAAAGGGTAAGCATAAACAAAGTAGAGAGCATAAAGTGTTGCACATAAAATCTCACTCTCCTCTTTTTTTTTCTCTTCCATAATTCTCTTTCTTTTTCTTTGGGATTCGTGCCTTTTCTTTTCTTCTCTTCTAGCGTCACTTTATCTTCTTTTGTTTTCTTTTTTTTTCATGAATCACAAAGATTATTTTTCTTGTTCTTTATTTTTTTCACAACCCCCAAACTTATTTTTTATCATGAGTTGTGATAACTTTCTTGCACAAATATCATGGTCCTGCACCTTATTACATTCATTTTCATGCCCAAAATGTATCCTTATGACCCCTTCATAAAATTGTGCACAAAATGTCACACCTTCATTTCTCTTAGGGATAATCATTGGTCTTTTTTAAGCTGCAAAGTGTAAGTGTAGTGAGGTTCAAAAAATAAAGTCAAATGGCGGTCATTCATATGCTTTGCATATGTCATTCTTTGAAAAAGGTTCAAAGGGGTAGCTAGTGGTGAGATATGATCATGGTAGGTTTGAAAGGTACGAATGAGTCAAAGATCGCCTAAATCATTTTCAAGTTTGCTTGTGATCTAAGATTTCACCTCAAAAGGTAATCAAGCAAGTTCTAGAATACCTTATAATGATCATAAGATTCATTGGAAGCAAAATTCAAAACCAATTATCACACATGAAACAACGTGCTTAATGAAGATTCAACATTCATAACAAAGACTAACTACACACAGGAATCCTCTGTTAAAAGACTAGCAATCTTTCTTTTCTCTAAACTCTATGCAATATCAATTAAGATTCATCATAGGCGAGGATCATCAAGATAAATCATTCAGTCTCAAAACATGAACCTAATCAAGTTTGTCAACAAAAATATACTTGCTCTAGGATTGTCATCACACACAATATATAATTACACATAATTTGTCCATAAAATTAAAAAAAAAATTGGCTCAATTTTTCACAACACATAGGTCAAATTACCATCTCCAAACTTAAATGCAACATTATCCTCAATGTTGAAAGCAATAAAGAGCATAAGGGGAAGTCCCCTATTTTCGATGGATGTGCATCAACGAGTATGAGTTTCTTTGAGCCCATGAAACTCCACACACCACCAAAGAGATGGAAACCTACAACCACATGAGGGCAAGTAAAAGAGGATGGGCACAAACAACTAAAGTGAAAAAAAAACACAAACAATGCAACTAAAGTAAGGGATATAAATAGTTCTAAGTTATAGTCACTAGCTTGATTTTGGAATTTCTATGGGGAGTAGGCAAGAGAGGTGGCGGACTTATGATGGTCAATGCCACTCCTAAGTAATGCTTCAATCACTGCCCATTCATCTTGAAAGTGCTTCTTTTTGGAGTCAATACCTCAACAACTTCGGAAGAGAAGACTTTGGTTGCCGTGGAAGGCCTAGATCATCTAGACTTCAACTCTGAAAAGAGCCTCATCCTTGAATTGTACAACATCACAACACCTCCCTCGGCAAACTCTCTCTTTGTAATACATTTGTCATGCCACTATCCTTCCCTTGTGGAGCTTGGTATTTTCATAGGCTTGGATTTGAAACACGTCCATTTCATTTAATTGCAACAACCTATTTTGCCCTGCAGCTGCATATCAAAGTTTAAAAACTTTATAACCGAATATTCATGATGCCCAAGCTTAACAGGTAGATGACATGCTTTATCAAAGACCAACCTATATGGAGACATCCCAATAGGTATTTTATAAGTAGTCCTATAAAGCCATAAAGCATCATCAATTCGCAATGCTCAATCTTTCCTAGTCATGCTCACTATTTTCTCCAAAAAAATTTAAGCTCCATATTTAACACTTCTACTTATCCACTTGTTTTGGGGTGATAACGTGTAGCAATTTTTTGTTGAAAAAATATGTACCACCATCACTAATATAGTCTTAGGGGTGCCAAATCTAGTGAATATCTGCTTTTTCAAAAACTTAACAACAACTCTTGCATCATTAGTTCTCAATACTTTTGTCTCTACCACACAAACACATAATCAACTATAATATATATGTATGTATTAGAGTAAGAACTAGAAAATGGCCCCATAAAATCAATACCACAAACATCAAATTATTCATATTCAAGAATATGTTCAAAGGCATTTCATGTTTTCCAGATATGTTGTTGATTCTTTGGCACATTTCACATGAAGCAACATATGCATATGCATATTTAAACAAAGTAGGCCAATAAAAATTAGACTGGAGTACCTTTGTCGTTGTTTTTGTGGGACCAAAGTAACCACTAACCTCCCGATCATTACAATGGTGCAAAATAGGCTGCATCTCCTCTTCAGGCACACGTCGTCGTAAAATATTATCTACACAAACTTTAAACAAAAATGGTTCCTCCCACACATAATGTTTAACATCAAATAAGAACTTTTTATTTTGATAAAAAGTGAGATCGAGGGGAGGGCTCTTGTCACAATATAGTTAGCAAATTATGCAAACAAAAGACGTGATGTAATGGCATAAAATTGTTCATTTGGAAATTTTTCACCAATAGGAACATCATCAACATGTTCAATGTTAGGACTCTCTATCCTAGATAAGTGATCCGCTACAACATTCTCCATACCTTTCTTATCTCTAATTTCAAGGTCAATTTCTTGAAATAAAAGAATCCATCTAATCAACCTTGGTTTTGCATATTTTTTGCAATAAGATATTTAAATGTGGAGTGGTCGGTAGAGACAATCACTTTTGCCAAACATGGTATGAATAAAACTTATCGAATGCAAATACTACTCCTATAAGTTCTTTTTCAATTCTAGCATAATTTTGTTGTGCTTTATTCAAAGTACGACTAGCGTAATAAATGATTTACAATACCTTGTTCTTTCTTTTCCCAAGGTGTAATGCTAAATTCTTTCCTACATAGTCAATAATAAGCATCTTGCATGAATATGCATTTAATCAATGTGTATTATTGAATTATGGCATACAAATAGCATGATTGTACGAACTTGAATAATTATCATTATATGCTCTAGTTATGCTTTAACATGCATTAGTACATGAAATATGAAATCAAACTTTTATTTCTTGATTTAACATATTCCTTAAGTGCCTTTTTATAGTGAAAAGCTCGGTATCTCGATCAAGAAAGATTGATGTGTTGAATGGCCATGAAATGAATAGTTTGTAATACCCGAGCCTCACACTACTCACCTGCCCAATATAGTTCATGCATTTTATGCCACGTATGTGTCATTGCATTTTAATTGATATTTCATAATACATTATATTTTATACAGCATTTAATAATTAAACTTTTAAAGTTATCGCCGATATTAGTTTCTAGATTTTTTTTAACCTAATTGGTTGAGTTGGTACTAAGATTAGAATTTAGGTGTCAACTATCAGATAATATTATGATACACGTAAGTGAAATGTGGCATCGTTGTGTTTATCGGTATAGGATAAACTATGCAAATAAATTAATTAGGGAGAAAATAATAATAGTAATAGTAATAATAATAATAATAATAATAATAATAAAGAAAATAAGGATATTATTATATTAATTAAGAGGGTATAATTTTTAATATAAAATAAATTTAGGGGCCTATAAATTAATATATATAAAAATAAATAAATAATATTTTGTATTGATTATATAAAATATATATATATATAAATATAAATATAACATATATATAAGTATATGGTGTGTAATATAATATATATATATGATGACACGTGTAGTGTATACATATATACATGATTAGGATAAGCATATGTAGTGTATATTATATTACATGTATATATGATAAGGATAAGCATATATATAATATATTGTATTAGATTACTTCAATACTAATATTAAGGTTAAGTATATATATAATATCTTAGATTAGATTTCTTTAATGCTAATAATAAAGATAAGTATATATATAATATATTATGTTACATTTATTACCTAAGTAATAACACACACTACACGAACACACACGGCTAAAATAAAAACACCACACACACACGTCCGCACAGCAGCAAAGAAAGGAAAAGAAAACAAAACGAAGAAGAAATAGCACGAACAAATTTCAACCGTAGAAATTTGAGAAAATTTTAGGTAAGTCTCTTCTTATTTTTGTACGGATAAAAATATATGTTTATGTCGTTTATTTCTAATTTGAAAAAAAGTTTTTGATCCAAGTTAATTAGTTATCTACCTGTGAAATAATAACTAATATACACCTTTAATTTGAAATTAGTTACGAATCTTCAATTTTATTATCTTATATTAATTGGATGACGGAGTTAATTAAATTGAAGGATTGATTACAGGATTATAATATATCAATTAAATAATATTAGAATAAATTTAAGACGAAAAATTAAAGTATTTAAAAGGTTCTGATTGGGGTGAAATATAAAAATTTTAAGGTTTGATTGTTACTTAATTAAATTTAAGATTTAAGATCCCTTATGAAATTTGATATAGAAATTTATTGATTAAGAATGAAAATTAATAAGTTATACTTTTACAGGCCGCCTTATATCTAAGATTAGGGAGGAGAATCTTGTTAACCTTTAGTAGAATATCAAAGGTGGAAAGTAAGTGAAAATTCATTTGCAACTACAATGCATAGGCATAGTATTTCTTGACTTATTTATATTAGATGTGATCCTTGTGTCTTAATGAGTATCATAAATATCTTATAATGCATACATTATTTGGATGACAGGACATGTGATTCACTGTGTCATGGAACATGCCATTCATCAACATTTACAAGTGCATGCATAATACGTGCTCACAGTTGAGATTTTGCATGCATAACATTATTTTTAGAAAGAAATTATTTTGGTTGGCCACTACTAGTATACCGAGGCCCATATATAGCTTATTTATATGATATTTAGGGCGCCGCGAGTATTACTTTTTGGAGGATCATAGAGGTTGGCATGGGGTGTGCCTCTGGTGGTCACGAGAGGGTGGACCATTTGACTGTGCCCTTATTGACGCCGCCGGTGGGAATACTTCTGGAGGGTTACAGGGGAAAACAGGGGGTAGACCTTTGGTGATCCCAAGAGATGGCCCCCGGACTATGTCGATCTGTTTATGGCTATGTGATTATTAATATTGTCGAGAGCTCTATCCGGTACATAGCAGGTGGGCCAAGGGCCCAGTGATGGAAAATGAGTTTTATGCATAAGTTCGCATTCTTGTCATAATCTCATAGAAATGTATTGCATTTATATTGGATTATCCCCTTCAGCATGCATGATTTTCATTTACTGAATATTAGCTCACGTAGTTCATGCATTGTAGGTGAGTTTGATGATACTTGAAGCCATGGACTTACTGAGCAAGCGGCTGGAGTTCCTACAGGTTCTGAGGATCAGTGTACATGAATGACGACCTGTCGTGCTGGTTGTTAACTTATTTGATTTTGGAGTGTATTATATTAAGTTTTGGGATTTGTACTGTGTGTTACTTTTAAAACTTTTCTGTACATGGGTGTATGTAAATGTTATGGTTGTTATGGGTCCTCTGCAGGTATATATATATTAGTTTGTGAGTGAGAAAAATAGTTTATTATTTATTATGCTGTTACAGGAAAGAAAAAAAAATTGTACAGGCACACAGGATTTATTATGTCAAAATTATTATATCTATAAATATATATGTGTGTGTTTAGTATTGGGGGCATTACATTATTCCTATTGCTTTATACTTGTTACATTCTAAAGTGATTATTTGCCTAAATATTTGCCTAAATATTTGCTTTAAATATGTAACATTTGGCTAAGAACTAAAAGTATGCAAAATGGTGCAATTTGATTGGTTGGTTGACTAGGTTGTATGAAATCATTTTAAACCACATTGCACTTGATTACAACACTAAAGCATCAATTTTTGTCATCTCCTTAGCCCATGAATGTGGCTTTTGGCATGAGAAGACACCAAGCATGATGCAACCAATCATCACCCTCCACTTACCTCTCTTTAAAAGGTAAAAAAAAAATCATTTTCATCTATATTTCTTGTGGAAGCACCTCAAAAATGACCAGCCCTTATTCTCCTAAGTTTCTCCCAAATTTCTACACTCTCATACTCACAAATATTGAATTCAATCCATAGGAATTCATAGAACACAACTAGAATAAGGTCCACCATTTTTAAGCTTGAAAACTGTTGATTTTGAAGCTTAATTCCAACTTAATCAAGATATATTCTTTTTCAATATTTCTTATGATGAATTTGTAGTATCTTAGATGGTTACATATTTTAGTATGTTTTTGTATGATTGAAAACTTAAGTAAGTTACACTTGAAGCCAAAACCAAGCTAGTTAAGCTAGTTGTTAGCAAAATTGATAGTCTTGTGAAATATACTTAATTTACTTATTTCTATTAATCTTATAATGCTTGTATTATGTTTGGAAGTTCCTTTGAATGATTAAAAACAATATCAATTAGTTTGCTTAATTGAATGGTACAATCAATTTAAGTTAAAACCGAATTTACGTCATGTTAATTTGGATTGTGTGCATATTTTAGGGGCTGCCCTAATAATTATGTTTGAATTATTAGTTATTTAATGGCTATCCTAATGTTTAATGTATTGAATTAGTAGTAAAATATGGAGTAGGCATTATTTTTAAGGTTATATAATTGATATGGAATTATTTACAAAAGATTAAAAAGTGTATATGAACTTTAACTAGAATAGACTAAATAATTTATAAAAAAGATATTAAATAGTACATGATTTGATTATGTTAGGCCTTTAACACATCCTATCTTCAAAAGAGATTGGTCTTTTCACTTGCCACAAAGTGGACTTGAGATAAGTTGAAGCTTTCATTTGCTGTATCATAAAAATCATATAATGTTTGTTCATGTTTTAATGTGATTGTTATTATTTGTCAAATGATGTAATGTTTGATGCATTTATGGTTTATGAAGCATGACACTATTAAGAATATAATGAGGTTTTTGAAAAGGAAGTATGGTACTTGATTGATGGTCGGGTAGACAAGGGACGCGGGAGGGACCGACGGACCCAACAAATGGTGGTAAATATTTGAGATTGAAAAACTGGTATAGGAAAGCCACAATGAATGAGATAGAATACGGCTAATACCTGAGGTTGAAAGACCAAGTATGGAAACCCCGTATTAGTTCTCTTATTGGTCAATCATTATGAACAGGTTCCGAAATCACAGTCTATCGCTATTAGTTAGGTACCACACTTCAAGGACCCTAAAGAATGATTTATGAATTAAAGTTATTAAATAGAATAATGCATCTAATGATTTATGAGATGTGCATATATGTTATTTGTTATTGCATCAGTTTCATCTTACTGCGCCTTTATCTCATTAAATTCATGTGATGCAGGTGAAAATGTATAGGTTTAGCGGTTGACTGAGTCTCTACAGCGGCCGGACAGAGATTTGTTCATATGCCATGCTCCGAACTATTTTGTAGTTTATTTTGTAAACTCTATTTTATTTTTAAATAAGCCGCTCTATTATGATTTTGTAAACATATGTACTCAGTTTTGATATATATATATATACATATATATATATGGTGTGTTTAAAACCATTCAAGTTCTTTCTCTTATGGATAAAAATGAGAATTTTTATTAAAACCATAACTCTAATATTGATGAAAAATTAACATTTCTTGACTTAACTGTATCAGCTTGTTTAGGCTCTGTAGTTAGATTAAGGGGTGTTACACAAGGACCACACCAATGACAACATCACTCGCATCACACATGAGTTCAAAGGGTAAGCTCCAAATGGGTGCTACCATAACAGGTGTGGTGATTAGCCTCTCCTTGAATGCCTACAAGCAATTATCATTAAAATCAAAAGTTGTATCTTAACTAAAAGATTAGAAAGAGATTTATTAATTTTATGAAAATCCTTGATAAATCGATGGTAGAACCCAGCAACAATGCCAAAAACTTGATTGTGTGTAGATGTGTAAACAATCCTAGTGCAAATGCACGGTATTAAGTTTTAGTATTGAAAGATGAGAAATGATGTTGTGTCCCAAGAGAGTGTGTGTAAGTACCGAATATAGACTTACCCGACTATATTTGACTATATTTGACCAACCGAATTAAAAAGTGTATGAACTAACTAAAAATTGAAATTAGGCAATCAACAAAGCAAAATCGAGTCCAAGGATAATGGGGATAGAATTCAAGAATGCGAAGAATCAAGGTTATGGATTGCTATTTTTATGCCATTTTGAAAGTTTGTGATTAAGATAAATATTTTTTGTTGTGTGACAGCAGGAATTGGCTTCTGTAAATGATATTCTCTCTCAAGACATATCAAATCTACCACTAGAAAGTAACTGACAGCGTCTTCAATTATAGGTTTAACCTACTAATAATGCATTCAACTTTATGATTTTCTCTAACTTTCAACTTTCACGTCTATGACTACTATGTGTACTAATGCCTATATCTATAAAGTCATTAATCCATGACACACATTAGACGGCCACTTGTTGCAATACTACCTGTCGGTCCCAATTACAACAACTAAGATCATCTTGAAATTGGTCAAATCCCAAGAAGTATTAAAAATATTATGTATGCTCATCACAAACATAACATAATCTACATCACAAACATGAAATCAATTCACAAATTCATAAAAATGGTTTTTCTAGCCTTGACTAAAGAAAATTTAGCTCATATTAAAATTAAGCAAGTACCAAGTGTTTCTCAATATCATGATTCTTACAAATTTCTCAAAACTAAACAAAATAAAAGAATAAATTAAAGAAGAAGGTTACAACCCCAAATGAATCTTCCCTTCATCTTCAAAATCTTCAATACCCAATGAAGTTCCTCATCTTCTTGGTTTCAAATCCCATGCTCCTGAGTGTGTGGGGGGGTTTGATGGAGTGTGTTTGTGAAATAGTATAGAAGTATATATTTTTATAGAGAGGAAAAGTGTGCGAGACCTTTGGTGATCTAGTATGTATGAGGTGTGAATTCTATATATGATGATCCCATGTGTGATATAAGTGTGTGTATATATCATATGTAATGGAGTATCACATGGTGGGTGATGTAACAAAATGTATCTATAGTGTAGGCAACAAAAAAAGATACCAATGGTGCATGATGATGCTACTAATCATAAGAAGGTTGGAGAATTAATTCTGTTAAGCCACCTCGTGCTGGGGCGCCAGACTTTCGATTTGCTACGGAAGGAATTTGGTATCTTGCACTATGACGCAACCTTCAAGAAACTGCGGTGTCAAAACTTAGCTTTTTACGGAAGGAACTTGGTATCTCTCATTGTAGCGCAACCTTCAGGCATCGCGGTGCCAAAACTTCAACTTTGCTATGGACTTGTTAAAAATAAACTTGTTTTAAGCCCAAATTTTAATCAAG
Organism: Paulownia fortunei; assembly: GCA_019321725.1. Taxonomy (NCBI): domain Eukaryota; kingdom Viridiplantae; phylum Streptophyta; class Magnoliopsida; order Lamiales; family Paulowniaceae; genus Paulownia; species Paulownia fortunei. The sequence continues at coordinate 12,286,709 of CM033111.1, read as the reverse complement.
CCCATATTAGCCCAAGTTTTAGAAGTTTCTAATTTTAGGTAAGGTATGTAATGATGGTGAGATTATTAAAAATTATTTGATAATTTAGTTGACAAATATATGTTTGTGATTTTAAGTTGTTTGTTTATTTAGTGATCGAGATTTGCTAGAAACTAGTATAAATAAAGCTTGCATTTGAAGTGTTAAATCATCAAACAAAAGAGAGAAAAACAAAAGTCACTATAAGCCAAAGCGTCTAAAGAGAGTTTAGAAAAATATTTGGAACGTTTGTTAAGGGTGAAGTTATATTGAGATTGAATAGTTTGATTATTCTCTCTTGTAATAATATTTGAGTGATCAATATTTTGAGTGATAAATTTCTAAAAAAGTGGCTCCAGAGCCACATAAAAAGAAAAAATAGTTCGTTGACACGAACACGCTATCAAAGAAAAAAATTCAGCCAAATTAGAATTTTGAAGCGCCGCTACGATGCACCAGAAGTTTTCTAAACTAACTCATCAAGTTGAATCGAGTCAAACTGAGTCATCTAACCCATTGATCGAGTCAAAAACTATTGACCGAGCATTGACCAAGCCAAATGGTTGACTTTGATTGTTGACCATTGTTGACCAAGAGTTGACCAGGCATTGACCAATTCCAAAATTTGACCGAAGTTTATCCAAAGGTTTTTCGATGCTTTGGATCCATCCGTATAGTCAAAATTTCAAATTTCACACTCTATTGAAAGTTAATGACAAATAAAAACTTGGCAGCATTCAAAGTTCCACAACTCAAGGGATACTACTTTGACAATTGGAGTGTCAAAATGAAGGCACTCCTTGGAGCACATAATGTATGGAAAGTCATGGAAAAAGGCTATGATGAACCCAAAGATGAGTCAATACTATCCGCCACACAAAATGATAGTTTGAAAGATATAAGAAAGAGAGATAAAAAGGCTCTTTTCCCCATCTACCAAGCTTTAGATGATGATGGCTTTGAGAAAATCTCAAGTGCTACCTCCGCTAAGAAAGCATGAGACAAGGACCAAGTCTCTTACAAGAGAGAAGAAAAGGTTAAGAAGGTACGACTTCAAACTTTAAGAAGAGAGTTTGATTCATTGCATATGAAAGAAAGTGAGCTTATTTTTAATTATGTTTCTAGAGTTTTAGCCATTTCCAATCAACTAAAAAAAAATGGTGAAAAATTAAAAGATGTAGCTATCATGGAGAAAATTCTTCGATCTTTAAATGCAAAGTTTGATAGTATCACAACTATCATTGAGAAAACTAATGATCTAGAAACAATGACAATTGAGCAACTCCTGGGTTCGTTGTAAGCTCACAAAGAAAAGAAAAATAAAAAAAGTGTCGTTGATCAACTATTTAAGATATAAGTCCAACCAACCAATAATGAATAAATATTTAACAATAATAAAATTCAAGGTGGAAGAGGTCGTGGACGAGGATGAGGTCGAGGTCGAGGTCCTGGTCATGGTCATGCTTATGGTCATGGACGAGGTTAGAATTTCAATAATAACTATGAGAAAGATGAAAGCTCTACGAGGGGTCGTGGCAAAGGCAGTTCAAACTCGAGATATGACAAATCTCAAGTTCGATATTATAATTGTCAGAAGTTTGGACATTATGCTAGAGATTACAGAAACCCTAATATTAAAGTAAATGAGAGAGCTAATTTTATGGAAGAAAATAAAGAAGATAGTGGCAATGTTTTGTTACTAGCATGCAACGACAATAATGAAGGGCAAGAAAATATATGGTACCTCGATACTGGTGCTAGCAATCATATATGTGGGAAACAATCAATGCTCGTGGAACTTGATGAATCAATAAATAGGAATATCTCTTTCGATGATGATTCTAAGGTAGTTGTAAAAGAAAGAGGAAAAATTCTTATTTGCTTGAAAGATGTGAGACATCAATATATTTCAAATGTTTATTATGTACCCAATATGAAAATAAATATTTTGAGTTTGGAATAACTCTTAGAGAAAGGTTACAATACTCACTTAAAAGACAACAACCTTTCTATAAGAGATAATATGAACAACTTGATTGTGAGGTACCAATGTTAAGAAATAGAATGTTCCTACTTAAGAATCAAACAGATATGGCAAAATGTCTCAAGGAGTGCTATAAAGATTCATTTTAGCTATGGCATCTGAGATTTGGATATCTCAACTTTGGAGGACTAGAGTTATTATCCAAGAAAAAGATGGTAAGAGATTTGCCTTGCATTAACCACCTCGACCAACTTTGTGAAGGATGTCTACTTAGGTAGCAATTCAGAAGTTTTCTAAAATAGTCAAACTCTAGAACCCATAAGCCAGTTGAGCTCATACATGCTGATGTTTGCGTTCCTATCAAGCTAAGTTTATTCGTAAAAGTAATTACTTTCTACTATTCATTGATGATTTTTTAAGAAAAACATGGGTTTATTTCCTGAAGTGTATGGGGCAAGACACCACAAGAAGCATGAAACGGAAGAAAATCTGGCATTTTTTATTTGAGAGTTTTTGGAAGCATAGCCCATGTATATGTACCAGATGAGCAAAGAAGCAAGTTAGATGATAAAAACGAGAAGTTCACCTTCATTGGTTATGAAAATAACTCCAAAAGCTATAAGTTATATAATCTTAATAATGCAAAGATAATCATCAATCGTGATGTTATTTTTTATGAAGAAGGCGAATGGGATTGGGGACCATAACATAAAGATTACAACTTCGCTCTTGAATTTGAAGATGATGAACAAACAACTATCAAGCAATCAAGAGAAGAGCTTACTACACCACCTGCTTCACTATTGTCAAAAGATGATAGAAATTCACCACCATCTTTCTTAGCTGAGAGGAATGAAAAACGTAGAAGAAGTCTTCAAGGACTCTACAAGGTAACTGATAGGCTTGAAAATCTTACCTTATTTTGCCTCTTAATAGATTGTGAGCCTGTAAACTTTCTACAAGCTGCACAAAATACAAAATGGAGAAACGCAATGAATGAGGAAATTAGAGCCCTCAAGAAAAATGGCACTTGGGAACTTGCTCCACTTCTCAAAGGTCATAAAGTCATTGGTGTAAAGTGGGTATACAAGGTTAAAAAGAATGCTACTGGAGAGATTGAACAACACAAGCCAAGACTAGTTGCAAAAGGCTATAGTTAAAAAGTTGGCATTGACTATGAAGAGGTATTTGCTCCAGTTACTCTATTAGAAACAATAAGACTAATTATTTCTTTAGCAGCTCAAAATAAGTGGAAAATACATCATATGGATATAAATTTAGCCTTTCTTAGTGGAGTACTAGAGGAAGAAGTTTACATTGAACAACCAATAGGCTATATGATAAAAGGACAAGAAGACAAAGTCTTAAAGTTAAAGAAAGCTCTCTATGGATTGAAATAAGCACTGAGAGCGTGGAATAGCAGAATTAACAAATATTTACAAAAGAAAGGCTTTACCAAATGTCCTTATGAGCATGCACTCTACATCATGAATAATAATGGTGATGTTTTGATTGTTTGCTTGTACATTGATGATTTGATCTTTATAGGAAGCAACCTAATCATGTTTAAAGAATTTAAGAAAGCAATGACAAAGGAGTTTGAAATGACAGACATTGAGTTGATGGCGCACTACCTCGGCATCGAAGTCAAGCAAAAAGAAGATGGGGTTTTATCTCACAAGAAGGCTATACAAAAGAGATTCTCAAGAAATTTAAGATGGATGATTGCAATCCAATAATCACACCGGTAGAGTGCGGAGTAAAATTATTCAAGGATGATAAAGCAAATAAAGTGGATCCAACATTGTTCAAGAGCCTAGTTGGATGTTTGAGGTATTTAACATATACAATGCCTGAAATTCTCTATGCAACTAGACTCGTGAGTCACTACATGAAAACTCCGACAACCACACACTTCAAAGCTGCAAAAAGAATTCTTCGTTACCTAAAAGATACAATCAACTTTGGCTTGTTCTATTCAGTTTCTAATCATTATAAACTTATTGGATATAGTGATAGCGATTGGCTTGGAGATACCGATGATCATAAAAGCACAACTGGCTTTGCATTTTTCTGGGAGACACTGCATTTACTTGGTTGTTGAAGAAGCAAACAATTGTCATCCTTTCAACATGTGAAGCTAAGTATGTGGCTGCTACATCATGTGTGAGTCATACAATTTGGCTAAGAAATTTATTGAAAAAATTGAACTTGTCATAAGAAGAGCCAACAGAGATTCATGTCAATAACAAATCAGCAATAGCTTTGGCCCAAAATTCAATTTTTCATAATGAAAGTAAGCATATTGATACTTGATACCATCAGAGAATGCATTGCAAGAAAAGAAATTCAAGTAAAGTATGTGAAATCACAAGACCAAGTTGTTGACATCTTTACCAAGCCACTAAATTATGAGGACTTTGCGAGATTGATAAACTCATTTAGCATCATAAAATAAGTTTAAAGAGGAGTGTTGAAAATAAACTTATTTTAAGCACAAATTTTAATCAAGCCCATATTAGCCCAAGTTTTAGAAGTTTCTAATTTTAGGTAACGTTAGCGAAATTATTAAAAAAATTATGTGATAATTTAGTTAACAAATGTGCAGTTGTAATTTTAAGTTGTTTGTTTATTTAGTGGTAGAGATTTGTAGAAACTAGTATAAATAGAACTTGCATTTGGAGTGTTAAATCATCAAACAAAAGAGAGAAAAATAAGAATGATTAGAAGCAAAGCTTCTAAAGAGAGTTTAGAGAAATATTTGAAAAGTTTATTAAGAGTGAAGTTGTATTGAGATTGAATAGTTTGAGTTTTCTCTCTAGTAATAATATTTGAGTGATCAATATTTTGGTTGATAAATTTCCAACAATCGATCGGATACTCTAAACATGCCTATGCAATATCTAGAGCCGGCCCTTAAAGGCACCCAACGCCCCTAAGGTTGTTGCTTACTTGGTGCCCGCTGGCACATGGGAGGCTGGCTGATGCTCACCAATGCATGCCCCCCTTATAATAGGCTTAACAAAATAAATCATTTTTCTTTCACTACATATAGAATAGGTCGAGGAGCGCGTAATGCCTAACTCCCTCGTCCGACTCCAAGTGACCTACCGCTCGAACTGTAGCGTAGCTCTCGACCTTCATGTCAACTCCACAAACTTTCAACCTCATCCAATTCTCTCTGAATGAGGAATTACCCTTGCAATATTCTAAAATTACAATAGTGTCACTACACTGCCACTCTACAAACATAAATGTCGTCCGCTACTCAAATGGAACCGTCTAGCTATGAAATTCATGGAGACGTTCCTAACACTCCTAGGAACTCCTCATTAAAACAGTTTCACAAAACTCCATTGCTAAAGCCCTCTGCTCAACTCCTCAATTCCTACTCGCGTGCAGGATGATAACTCACTGTCGCCCAATTGTTTCGATGCCCAAACGGACATGGACTGATTTCATACTTAATGGAGAGTTATCTCATAACTCAAAGAACATCCCATATGAACAGTATTATAATTTTCACTTTTTAAGAGTCTCTGCTCATGGGCCAATGGCGCCCACTCGTGCGTGCCGACACTCTCTTTGTTCAAGTAGTACGGGGTTCCGGAAGGTAAATCTTCAACTAGCACAATTCTCCTCCATGGCTTCTTGTGTTGCGACATAAAATCCCCTAGTCCTCATGTGCCTTGGTGCTCTGCAAGGCACCAGGTCACTATTGGTGCAGATTTGGGCACCGCAGTGTGAATCAGCCAGTGTTTGCGGTGCAATTTCTTCAACATTTTCATGACTTTTTCATGCTTTAACTCCATTTCTTCATTTCTCATACCTACACAAAACTATCAAAAGGTAAGGACAATTTTATCAAGTAAGATAAAAGTATTCAATTTTGTGCTTGTGAGAATGTTGAAAATATGTTAAACTATTAGCTTATCAACTTACTGAGAATTTTTTTATTTTTTATTTGGTTAAAATTGCCTTTGTCTAGGCTGGAGTCTGGCATGTACCCCTACCCATGTATCAATGAAAATATGAGAAGTATTTCACAAATTGAAATATGAAATAAGGAGTAATTACTCCCTTAAAATTAATTTGAAAGTTTAAAAAATGATTATTACTCCCTTTACAACCAAAAAACAGATACTTCATTTAAATGTAAAGGATGGAAAATTCCACGTATCAACTCTGAAAATTCCTTTGAGCTTAGATAGAATATCTGTAAAATTCCATATGCCCTCTGACCGTGTATCACATGCATAATTGTCCATAAAATCTGCAGCTCCGTTTCTTTCTCAGCATATATGTGTAACCTGAATATGCATCAAACATTTCAGAATATGAAATTTAGAGAGAAGAGATTGCAACCGCCAATGTCCATTATATAAATCTTGCAAAATGTTAATGACTTTAGCATCCAATTCAATCCAGACTTGTGTAAAACCTTGCTGCTGACAAATTTCAAGACTGCCAACAAGTGCAGTGTATTCAGTATTGACATTTATGGTATCGCCCAAGAAGGAGAAGAAGGCAAAAATGAAAGAACCAAGGCCGCGCCAGCAGGACCTTGTCTCGACTCGCTCCAAGACAATTAATTTTAACCTATCTTGGTGAAGGTCGTTGCCAAAGGACTCGCATGCTTCTGATTTGTTTGGGAATGAATCCAGAAAGTTTCCAATCAGCCGCAACATGAGAGTCACCCCGCCAAAACTGGTTGCCAAGATTTGATAAAGCTAGGTGTGATAATATCCTAGCAATGATTCGTCAATAAGAGAACCGAATGTTTCTAAATTTTTAATCATTTTATGTCGTCCATAGGTACCATAAACACAATAATGGAATAAGAACTCGACAATGTTGAGGTGTTGAAGTTATAAAAGGAGGTGATGATCTACATTTGGAGGAGGGATATTAAATCTCATACCAAAAATATTCAAAAGTGCTTGATCTTGAGGTCCATTCAAAAACAGGTGATCAACTGTTTCAATAGCAAAACAGCAACATTGACATTATGAAACAATTTCATACCCTTTACGTTGAATCCAATCATCAATGGGATCATTCAGAAGCCTCCATAAAAATACTAACGATGTTGGTGCTAAATTCGAATTCCAAATTCTTGCAAACCATGGAGAAGGAGTCTTCAAATTACGAATCGAGTCCCAAGTTGATTCGAACGTAAAGGCACCAATTGGAGTCAATTTTCAGATTGCATAATCTTCATTTGATGAAGCTGCAGGTACCATGAGAATTTCAGCTACAATATCACCACGCAAAACTCAATCCAGTTTTCGAGTATCCCACTACCCATCACACCACAAAGATGACGAATATCTATCAATAAACTGTGCTAATGATCCATAAGAAGTCCAGTTATCTATCCAAAAGGAAATTTTATTCCAACGCCAACTCGCCAAAAAATGTGTTTGTTTGCTTCTTCACGATATAAGCAAAGCCATGTCCCAACAAAGGAATTATTGATTGTACATTTAGCTGGAAGCGGGTGTGTATCAAGGAAATATTTTGCTCTCATATATCGAGCCCAGATTGAATTGCTTGAGCGAAACAGCCACCATAAATTAATGGAAAATCCATGGGCAACGTCCTCTAAATTACGAACACCAAGCCCTCTTCCTCAAATGAAAAATAAATTGAAGTCTTTGTTGGTCCTCCGTAGAACCCCAAAAAAATCGAGAGAGAAGCCTATTAATTCGCTGAAATATGTATTTAGTCGCTGAAATCACTTGGAATATGTGAAGTGGCATATAATTTAACACACTACGAATCAATTGTAAACGACCACCATGAGATAAGAATTCTTGCTCCCATCTTGTAATATGATCCTGCATTTTTTAGATAATTCCATCAAATAAACAGCCTTTCTTTCTGCACTTGTAAAGTGGGGCTCCCAGATATATGAAAGGCAATTGTTTGTATGTGAACCCAGAAAACTCCTTAATCCAAGTAATCGTCTGCATGGAAACTCTCTTACCTATCAGAAGGAGCACTTAGGTTAACTTATTAACTATCCAGATATCTTTTCATAAGAATGAAGAAATTGAAGCAGAAGATGGACTCCACGTTCATGAGCTTTTGTAAATAACAACACATCATCCGCATATGCCAAGTGCGAAACCATAAACCTCCGGCTGGATTAGTGACAATTCAAAACTGAATTGGCAGCATATAAGGAGTTCAACCCTTGAGAAAAGAATTATGAAGCAATAACAAATAAAGTCGGGGATGAAGGATCCCCCGATGAAGACCTCTGAAAGACTTGAAGAATCCCGCAGCCTGTCCATTAATGAGAACCGAAAATCAGCAATGCTTAATCAAATGTGTTCAATGTGATGGAAATCCGAATTTCTGCAGAACCATATAGAGGAAAGGCCACTGCACTCTATCATATGCCTTAGCCATATCAAGTTTCACAACCATTTTACCCATCTTGCATTTATTATCAAGATGATGCACAAGTTCTTGAGCTAGAAGAATATTGTCAACAATAAGACGTCCCGCAACAAATCCACTCTGAGAGGAGGAAATAAGTTTTGGCAAGAGAGCAAAAATCCTATTATTCATCACTTTGGAGAAAATAATATTGACAACGTTACATAGACTTATGGACCTAAATTCACTCCAATACTTTGAATTTTCAACTTTGGGAATTAAAACAATAGTCGTTGTAAGAATCCTTAGCATTGGAACTCCACTAAAAAATTGCATACAAGATTCCCATATGTCAAACTGAATAATATGCTACCAATGTTGAAAAATTAAAGAGGAATTAAATACATAAATATTTAGTTAATAGGATTTCAATTAAAAATTCATGCTCAAGTTTAATTCGGAGATTAGTAGATTGAAACACCGCAGTTGCACGATATTCAAAATTAAAAAAGTTCAACTTCATCACCAATATCCAGGTCTTCATGGCATGTTGTTGGATGATAACCATGATTGGTGAGGTTCTTTAAATTAATGGTTTAACTCCAAGATAATTAATTAAATGAATTAATTGATTGAAAAAAATTTATTTATTTATTCAATTAAGTAACAGAAGTTGTGAGTCCACTACTAGCTTATAGGTGAACTTAACGGATTACACACTACTCAAACAAGTTCATTTCTTGCCTATGAGATAATATAAGAGTTAAATTAAATTTAACTAATATAATTAATTAAATTAGACTTGATTAATTAAAGTGTTGAATTAATTTAATTAAATAATTAATTTAATTAGATTAGGTAGCCCAACTTAAAATAAATAATTAATTGATTTGTTTAGTTAATTAGAATGGATCTTTTAATTCAAGGGATGAATCAATTTAATTGATTTGATCAATTAAATTGGACTCAATTAACTAATTGAGTCAAGATTCATTGGGTGTGGGCTTGTAGAAAGCCTATTACAAATTAAATGAAGATTTAATTCCTAATTAAATAAAAATTCTAGTTTTCTAAAAGTAGTAGAAGACTTACCTTATGAGACAAGGTATTGGATAAGGAAAGAGACTCCATATAATGGAAACAAGAGGAGATATTTAAGCACCCATAGGATCGAAAACTAAAACTAATTTTTGCTGCAATTTTCGTTCCTCTTCCGCCTTTGGTGGTCCAAAATATGAGAGAGAAAAAAAGGCTCATTTTTCTTCTTCCTTTCTTGTCCAAAAGCTACCAAGAACCCTAGTCTTTTTCTTGAATAATGCTTCACTCACTAAGAGTTAATCAAGATTCTTGTTCCAACATTTCTAAACACCTCTTATGCTATACTAGCGAGTGTTCATTTATGAGTAGGCGTCCATGGTGTAGATGCACTTAAAGGAACAACAATTGGTTTTCTAAGTAAATAAATCCAAATACAGGATTTTGGAAAATGAAGTTGCTATGAAGAGTTTGTGGAGGGATATCAATTTGAATTGATTCACTACATCTTCATCAAGCAAAAGCATCATTTATTATTCTTTTCAGAATCTAATGTGATTTTATTTACTATAAATCTAAAAAAAATACATAACTGATTGATCTGGGATACTCATTTATGCATGTGATGTATGAGTATTTTAAAAATTTTACATTTCACTGCATTAAGTATCTAATGATCATGCGAATTCAATAGAGACACTAGTTCATGTATGTGAGTACTTATTAGGAAATAAGTATATTGAACAACCCGATCAAAAATTCCAAATTAAAAATTATTAGAATAGTGTCCGGCGAGCTAATTGGTTCGGTCATCTTTATGTTGTCCTAGAAATAGTCTTTGTTCATATTATTATCAATTAATGACAATCTTTATCTTAATTTCACCATTATTTGAATTAAATAAAATCCCTAGACCATAGATATCTAAAGGAAATGGTCGTGCATAGAATGGCGATCATAAAAATATCAAGGGTTCATCAAGACGAAATATCGATAAGCCCACTAAGACTTGCATATATGGCGCAAGCTCGAAAGGTGGATGCCTCGTTCCATAAGCATCGATATAGTAACACTAGTGCATGTATGCAGGTACTTGCTAAAAAATAAATACATTGAACTACTCCTTTCAAAAATTCCTATTTGAAATTGTAATTGTCAAATAAGAATTTTCTTGTTACAACAATGTAAAAATTAGTTCTTCGGACTTGATGCAATATTGTAACCTTGTGCACAACATGTTACACCTATATATATTTTTCGATTGCATGAAAATTGCAAGGGGAACATGTTAGTTGTAATGTCTTTGTATATGGAGATTAGTGATTGGTCAATAGAGGACCCGTCATCTATCTAGATCAATATGTGAATTTCATATGTGTTCTACTACACTTAAATCTAAAATCTTTAGTCAAGGTTAGACGGACATTAGATGAGGGTTTTCTAATTTGATCATCGAGCCAAGCTACAAGGAATGTTTTTGGTCAAAGTCGCCTATATTTAATCTACTATAAATTTTATGTTTAGTTAAAGCCGGCTATATTTAGATGGGAGATTTGACATGAACCTTTATCAGATTATTAAAATATCCAAAAAGAATACAAGATATATTTAAGTGTAGAATGTAAATGAGGAGTAATATAACCTTACAAATTTTATGAAAATGAATAATTAGAATCTAAAGTTAGGTATCTAACTTGATGTATCCTTTGATTAATCTTGGTAGATCAGTCGGATTCCAAAGAACGGAAGATTGATTACATCAAGCATGATTAGCAAGGAAATCAACAATCTGATTACCTCCCGGAATATATGGGGAAACTCATTTCTTTATCCGTTGCTTGAAATAGAGGAATTTGGAAATGAGCTTCTAGAATTTCCAATAACCACCATGAACGAGTTTGTAATACCACTTTCGCATCAACCTCTAACAATAAAACCATAATTTCTAAGGAGAGCTTGTGAATTGGCACATTGGAGATGATTGTATGGTAATTAAAACCTGATGTTTCTATCCTTAAAATTATTTCTAGCTACCACAAATGTACCACAGAATTAGCAATGGTACAACCTTCCAGGCATGAGGCGAATGGCCAGTAGCACGAGATGAGAACCAATATTGTAATAGCAACTCTATATCATTAGTGTCTGGATGGCCAATGTGAAACAATGAAGCAAAATACATTCCAGACTTGTCTAGTAATACGACCCTGGATGAACAAATGACCAAGTGTCTTTGTGTGTGCTCGACAACAAAAGCATATAAATGCCAACTCAAACCCACGGGATTGCATTTTTCTATCAACCGGCAACATATCATGCAATAAACTCCAAAGGTAAATTGAGACAGTAGGGGGGTGATCACTTGATTCCAAATATTACTACAAATCAAGAATGGTTTTCTCTTCTGCCGAATGCTTTCCCAAGCAGCTTTAAGATTAAAATCTCCATATGATGATAATTTCCATACAGGAAGATATCTAAAGATGTCTGTAACGATATATCTGAAATTTCCTCAATAATGGAATCAAAAAAATTAGTAATCATTCATCGAAATCCATTTCCCTCCCCGCCAATAATTTTTAATCAATGTGCTGGAACAAAATTGCTCATCCACCATGTAACACAACGGACCTTGGCCTATCAATGGTCATGCCCAAATGATATGTATCCCCTCCCAATCCTCCAATATATATTCTTCTCTGCCTCATTTCCATTATGGCACAACCTCTTCCAAATGACAAAATGATTCGCAGTGCATTTTGCAATAATCAGATGATTAGAGGAACAATATTTTGGTACCATAAATTACTCCATAGAGATTGGAAATTCTGAAATGCCACCAGAGATTAATGGAGAATGTGATAACCACATCTTCTGAACTTTTAATTCCAAGCCCTCCCTCATCCATAGGATAGGAATTATCTAGCCAGGAAGTCCAATGAATCTTGTTTGCATCAATTATTGACACCTAAAATACTCTACATAGAAGTCTCTCAATTGTTTGAAACACAGTTAGGGGCCGATATCACTCGCAAAATATATAGGGGCATTGAGTTGATCACACTTCTAATAAGAGTCAATCTACCACCGGTCGCGCCAAGAATTTCTTTTCCCAACCAGAGATTCCATCCCTTATCTTAGCAATGATTTCATAAAAAAAGGCTGCGTTTCTTTCTACCCTTGTACAAAGGCGCCCTAAAGTACATAATTGGTAGTCTTTTGGAAGCAAAACCAGTAATCTTCTTCATCCTTTGTACCCGTTGAGCCGGAACTTTCTTGCCCACAATAAAAAAAACTCTTAGCCTTATTTATGAACTGTCCCAAACATCTTTCATAAGAATGAATAAATTCATAAGAGATTAGTTTCCTCAGTCACTTTTCTTAGGGGATATAATGATATCATATGCATAGGCTAAGTGAGAAACCATAAACACCCTAGAAGATTGATACCAAATGCCCGAGTTGTTTGTAAACAATCTGTTAAGGCCCCTAGAAAGAACTTCGGAGGCCAGCACAAACAAAGCAGGAGATAGAGGATCCCCTTGCCTCAATCCTCTAGATGATTAGAAGAATCCTATAGATTTACCATTCACAAGAATTGAGAACCAAGCATTTCCAATGCAGTGTTTAACTAGTTGAATCCAATGAGGAGGGTGTTGGATTCGCAAAATCGTGGGATAGCGTACAACAGAAATTTAAAATTTAAAAAATAGTTCTCGGCGCACTAATTAGATTCGGCGTCTTTTATACTATTGTATTTGTAAAACAATCTTTTTCAAATCATACTAATAAAATATGCATCTTTCTTTATCTTTAATTATGTATATCAATTAGATAATATCCCTAGACCAAACTTAGTTATGCGATATGATCACGCATATGATGGCGATTTGAAAATATGCTTATAAGGCTTTGATCTTAAATAAATTTCGGGTCGAGGGCTTTTTGACATGAGACAACAAATAACTCACTAAGACTCTCTCATATAATATATGCTCACATAAGGAGGATATCTCACTCCATAAGCATCAAAGCAATAATGCTAGTGCATGTATGTGAGTGTTTGTTAGAGAACAACTACACTGAACATGCCCGCTCGAAATTTTTAGTTGGAGACATTATCTGTCAAAGTAAGAATTTTCACATCAGGATAACATAGGACTAGTCCTTGGACTTAAGGTACTATTATAGCCTTATACATGTCGTGTTCCATCTTGATATATTTTTGATTGTCTGAAATCATAAAGGGGATATATTGGATGTTGTATTGGTGTGTATGGAGGTTAATAAGTGGTTAACAAAGGATCTGCCACTTGTCTAGTAGAACAAGTGAATCTCCTAAGTTTTCATACCTCATGACTCAAAAAAATTTAGCCAAAGCAGGATGAATGTTAAAAGGGGGTTGTCTTACGATTATTCATGAGTCATTGGAACATGAAATTGAATCATAAATATTGAGTTATTTAGGGTTTCGACTTATAATCTGTTAGTGTCAGAAAATATTAGCATTTATGAAAGTTAAAATTCTACACAAAAACTAAGTATTGCAAGCAATGTTGTGAGAGACGTTGCAATACTGGTGGAATAATATTTAATTAATTAATTATTTTAATTAATTACAATTATTCTGAGTAGGTTTCCATAATTCAGAGATTTTCAAAATATTTAGTTATGGTATTTAATAAAGTCAGATGTGTGATAAATATGATAAAACTAAAGATATTCTTGATTTGTTTTGATAAGGTAAGAATAAGATTTGGAGAATCTTATGGATAAGGCAATAAATCAAGAAATCAATACCTTTAAGATATACAGCAATCAAGACCCGATTTCAAGGGGAATTCACATGAAAATACATGGTTGCATATATACCAAGTCTTAATATTAAAGAACCAGAAGTAGATGAACTAAATAACAAAAGTGATTCAAACGTGAGGTGTTTTCCACTCACATACATTCTTCGAGAGAAGAAGGTGAAGGTCTTCAGAAGATGACCACATCAGCCATTTGAAGAAGTTCAGAGTTGGAGGGAGTCCAGCAATGTTGATTACTCATATACATTTTTTGAGAAAAGAAGGTGAAGATTTTCGAGAGAAAGCCAACTTAGCCATCTAAAAGAGTTTAGAGTTGGATGGAGTCCAACAGTGCTAATTTAAATCAAGGGGAGCTCTCAGGAACAACTAATTAATAGAATACATGAAATGGTCTTCATTTAAATAGGAAGTCTTTAAATTATTTTAATTCCATGAGATGTATTCTGTAAATTATTACTAATTAGTAAATTATTTCCATCTCTGAGCGTGGCCTCGTGTAATAGAGTACATAGTACTTAAAGCACGTAAAAATCCAGGTGTTCATCTTTTAATTTCCGTTGTGTGTTTTATCTGGATATTACAACACTTTTCACAACACCTAGGGTTTTAAGTACAAATTAGGCAACATATTATATCAATTAGCATCAAGAGTAGGTCATTAAAACTAATTAGTGAGATTCTAGTTTTTATATATTGCAGGCATGGAACAACTGCGTGAAAGAAGTTTGGTGTCACGTCCTCCACTGCTTAATGAATCTAATTATTCTTATTGGAAAGTCAAAATGAGGGCATTCGTCAAGTTATTTGATGAACGAGCATATAAGTCAATCTTGACTGGATGGAATCATCCGACCAAAACGATTGATGAAGAGGAGGTATGCAAACCTGAAACGGAGTGGTCGACTACAGAGGATCAAGTGGCGAATTTTAATTCCAAGGCACTGAATGCCATATTTAGTATCATTGATGAGAATCAATTCAAGCTAATTTCTACATGTGAATCTGCTAAAGAAGCGTGAGATGTCTTATAAATTGCATACGAAAGAACTAAAGCTGTAAGAATGTCTAAACTTTAAATTCTTGCCACTGGTTTGAAAATCTAAAGATGGAAGAAAATGAAATAATTGTTTTGTTTAATGGTAAAATGTGTTATATTGCTAATGAAGCACATGCTTTAGGTGAGAAATACACTATTTTTAAACTTGTTAGGAAAGTTTTTAGATCACTTCCTAAGAGGTTTACATATAAAGTGACTAATATTGAAGAAGTTAGGGACCTTACAGAACTGAGGTTAGATGAACTAATGGAGGAACTACAAACCTTTGAAATGAATTTGAATCAAAATAAAAGGAAAAAGAGCAAAGGTATTACATTGCAGGTTGAAGCTGAAAATGAACAAGATCATGGGAATGATGATGATCCACTTGTTTTACTTACCAAGAACTTTGGAAAATTACAAAAAGTAAATAAATAAAGAAAACAAATTCCCAAAGTCTATATAACTCTTAGAAAAATAAAAGTGAGTCTAATGCATCTGGTTTTAGGAAAAACAATAGAATTCAATGTAGGGAATGTGAAGGATTTGGCCATATTCAAGCTAAGTGTGCTAACACCTTAAAGAAAATGGGCAGATCACTCAACACCACTTAGAGTGATGAAGGCTCTAAATAAAGAGGAACATGAAGAACATGTTAGCAATCATGTTGCACTTACCTCCATCACCCTGAAAAAGAAGAAACAGATAGAAACATTGGATGCTGCAAAGGATATTGTCAGAAATGTTGCTATATCTCGTAGGTTAATCAATTATTTCTCCTTCAGAAATCTGTCTAAATTCTATTTATTTGGCAAGTACAGATTTTGATGAAAGCAGTCATGATGAATGACCTAGTTTCGAGGATATTCAACACAAGTACAAAGAGATGTTTGAAAATTGGCTTAAAGTGTGCAAAACTAATGAAGGACTTGTAAAACAAGTTGCTATCTTGACAAAGGAAAATGAGGCACTCAAATATGATGTGATCAAGTTTAAACTTTTGGCATCTGACAGAACACATGAACTTGATAGAGTCAAGAAAGAACTTGAAACACAATGAAATTTGTAAGGAACTTGAATTCTGGAACATCTCAATTAGATGAAAATTTTTCCATTGGATAATATAGTGGAAACTGTGCTGGTTTAGGATATTCAGGTGGAGAATTATCCTCAAAAAGTACAAAATTGCAGAACTTAGGTAAAAGTTCTAAAACTATTTTTGTGAAGGAAATTAGTAAGTCTGAATCTATGTTTGAATCTGCCAAAAAGGTCTGGTTGAAGAGATAGAGATCTAAATCCAACAGGATTGTCCCTACTTGTCACTTTTGTGAATTACTTAGGCATATTAGACTTAATTGTTTCAAATATAAAAGACTTTACTCAATGGCATGAGAACTGATTCAATGTTTTTTGGAGTGTTGCAATATCCGGCAAAAAACACTCATAAGATCAAGATTGATAAAAATGTTTCTAAACATAGAATTTGGATCAGGAAAATTGATTTTGCATGTCATGTGGCTCATACTTCACTAAAAGCTAACATCATTGAATCTTGGTATTTTGACAATGGATGCTTTAGGCAAACAACAGGTGATAAAAAAATTAAGAAATTACTAAAATCAAGAAGAAGTTCAGGTTACATTCGAAGATGGAGTTAGAGCACGAATCATTGGAAAAAGGGACACTAAATGTTGAAGGACTTCCAACATTGAGAAATGTGTTACATGTTGAAAGATTAAAGGCTAATTTGATTAGTATTAGTTAACTGTGTAATCAAAATTTACTTATCAAATTTAACAAATATTCATGTCAAGTGTTTGATGATTCTAATACAACACCTAGACTGAGAAACTAGGACATCTGAATTTTCAAAGTTTACACAATCTTCTTATTAATGCAAGAGTTGTCCTAGGTGTGCCAAAGCTTAGCAAGAAAAACTTGGATGTTTGTGGACCATGTCAATTTGGTAAACAAAGAAAAGAATTGCATAAAGTGTTGAAACACACGGCCTAGAACTCTTGCATATGGATCTCATGGGACCAATGCAGGTAGAAAGTATTGGTGGAAAGTCACATGAATAGCAAATCATCAGTCTGTGTGAAGAAACATAAACTGCTCAGGAAGAAAAAGTCAAAACTGATGTTGGAATACCAGATGTTACAACATCAGAAACAACATCTGCAGATGTTGCTCTGGATGCTGCAACATCCTCAGAATCTAAGGAAGAAACTAAAATTTTTGATATTTTTGAAAAAGTTAGAAAGAAGCATCAAGTAAAATTCAGAAAAATCATCCAGTTGATCAGGTCATTGGAGATATGTCAGAAAGTATGAGAACACTAGATAAGGAGAAGGTAAACTATAAAGATATGGTAAGATTTGTCTGTTACACTTCTCTTTTTAAACCAAAGAATGTGAAAGAGGCTTTGGTAGATAAGTTTTTGATCCATGCCATGCAACAGAACTTGAACAAAGAAATGATGTTTGGACATTTGTTCCTAGGCCAAAAGGTGTTAATATTATTGGTACCAAATGGATTTTCAAAAATAAAACTAATGAATTTGATAACATAACTAGAAACAAAGCTAGACTAGTGGCTCAAGGGTACACTCAGGTAAAGGGGGTGGATTTTGATAACACCTTTGCCCTTGTTGCTAGACTTGAGTTAATTAGACTTCTTTTAGCCAACCTTTGCCCTTCTTGCTAGACTTGAGTTAATTAGACTTATTTTAGCCATTGTATGTCATATTGGTTTCAAACTTCAACAAATGAATGTTAAAAGTGCATTCCTAAATGGTTTTCTTAGTGAAGAAGTTTTTGTTGAACAACCCAAGGGATTTGACGATCCTCATTACCCCAACCATGTTTACAAATTAAAAAAGACTTTGTATGGTTTAAAACAAGCTCCAAGAACTTGGTATGAAAGATTGACAAATTTTTTAATTGAAAAAGGGTATAAAAGAGGAGAAGTGGACAAAACACTGTTCATCAATAGATTTAAGCATGGTATCACCATTGTACAAATCTATGTTGATAATATAGTATTTGGTTCTACATCTCAACAAAAATTGAATGAGTTTGTTGATTTGATGTCTAAAGAATTTGAAATAAGCATGGTAGGGGAACTTAACTACTTTCTAGGTCTTCAAGTAAAACAACTTGAGAATGGAATTTTCATTTCTCAAAGTAAATATGCTAGAAATCTAGTAAAGAGATTTGGGTTGGAAAACACAAAACACATGAAAACTCCAATGGAAATTAATCAGAAATTGTCCAATGATGATAGTGGAATGAATGTTGATCCTAGCCTCTATAGAAGCATGATTGGAAGTCACTTGTTCTTAACTGCCAGTAGGCAAGACATAAGTTTTAGTGTTTGTGTGTGTGCTAGATATCAATCAAATCCTAATGAATCTCACTTAAAAGTTGTTAAAAGAATCATTAGATATGTAAGTGGGACTGCTAACTTAGGAATTTAGTATTCTAATGACACAAATGTTAACTTGGTTGGTTATAGTGATGCAGATTGGGCATGTGATGTTGAAGACAAAAAAAGCACGACTGGAGGTTGTTTTTATCTTGGTAACAATTTAATTTCATGGTATAGCAAAAAGGAGAATTGTGTTTCTCTATCTACTGCACAATCTGAATATATAGCACTTGGTAGTTGTTATTTTCAGTTATTATGGATAAAACAAATGTTGGAAGATTACGGGATAAAGGAAAGCAGTTTGATTGTATATTGTGATAATTCTAGTGCTATAAATATCTCTAAGAATCCTATCCAACATTCAAGAATAAAACATATAAATATTCGACACCATTTTATAAGGGAATTAGTTGAAAGAAAGGTTGTGACCATTGATTATATTACAACTGAGAATCAATTAGCTGATATTTTCACCAAAGCCCTTAACTCTCAACTATTTGATGCATTAAAATAGTCCCTTGGAGTTTGTGTGTTATAAAAAGTGTCATCTGCAGTGTTACAACACCTCATGCATGATGTGTTCAATAGAAATGTTGCAACACCTAGATACAACATTTGCATACATCAGTGAAAATAATTAAAAAAAGAGGAACTTCATGCATTTTAGTTATTCTACATTTAAGATCATCTTCATTACTGGCACAGGCTGTTTAAAATTTAATGAACAATCTTTGATTTTCACTAAAAAGCATATATGCACTAGAATTATGAAAATTTCCTAGAAAATGTGCTTTAATTGTTCTTTAACATGATTGAAGGCCTTTGACAGATAAAGCTACCTATCCTTGGGAGTGGAGCTAGTCATATGTGGCATAAAATTATATTTTCTTGGATATGAGAAAGAGCAAAATCATGTAAAAAAAAAAGCTACCCCTTGGAATAGAGGGAAAGCTACTGACTAGCTAAATCCATCGTGCTTTTGTTTTACAAAAATATTCTAAAAATATGGGATTAAGATTCACAGTTCATGGAGTCTACTGACTGGTGTGGTCTAAGATGTTATAACATTGAGCAAGAACATCTGTTGATCAGACTTCTCATTCTATATATTTTATGTGATTTTGTAATCTTTGATTTGAAATAAACGCATCATATTTAGGCATATTTTTAGGAACATTCCATATTTGAGTTGGGGCAGTGATTGATAGTTGATGTGATTTGATTTGATTTTCTGATAAAATCTTGGATGATGATCAATCTCCCAACTAACTCCATTGTTTTAGGAGAGTGATATCCGTGGTGTGAAAATTGAATAGAAAAATAAATCTTTTTTATATTTATCCTTGGAAGTAATATCGTTTTGATATTTATCACAACATTTGGGTGGGAATTAGTGTTTTTGATCTCATGAGTTATAAATGCCACAACATCCTCTCTTTTACTCATTTACACCTAAACTCACTTTCTCTTTCTATCGTATTTTCAAATTTCTCTGTTACTATTCCTTTTTGCCCTAAGTGTGTATTGTAGAACAATGGTGAGAAGAAGAAGTGAGACACTAGCTCACATGGTGAAGCAAATTCAAAAAAAAGAAGAAAAGAGGAATACCCATGTCCTATACCTCTGCAAGTTCTTCCTCCGAGACCAAACTCACCACTATTGCTCCCCTAGCCCACATCTCAGTCTGATGTTGAAGAAAATCAAGATGCTGGAGAAACTTTTGGTAATAAATCTTCACCTCCGTATCTCTTTCCAAGTGAAACTCAAGGTCCTTCCATGGAGATCAGTCCTAATTCTGAAACTAAGCATGGAGAAGATATTGAAACACTCAGTGACAGCATTGAATAAATGAAAGAAATAGATTCACAATTGATTTTATCATCTACACGATCAATTCCAGTCTTTTCTTAGGTCAAACCCTCTTCCAAAATGGTGTTGACTTTCTCAGAAGACATAAAAGGGACAAAGAGGGCATATATAAATTTTGCATCAAAGGGTGACCTACCCACATTGAGAAGGTCCAAAAGACTGTTATCCAAAAAGGTCTGGTCAAGTTCTAAATCCGAAGCTAAAAAATGGGCATCTACTTCAAGCCCTAAGTTTGGTGATGGACCTAGTGAACCACCTTCTTTAAGGACTCCTCTGAATCAATAATAGAATCATCTGAATTTCAACTGGAGTCAAATACTGTAGAAAAAATGCAAGACCAGTCAGAGTCCAATGAAGATATTGCACTGGATGTTACAGAAGGTGTTGCAACATCTGGGCAAGAGATAAAATCTAAAGAAAAAGAAATGGAGATGCAAGCTCCATCTGATTTTGAACTTGAAGTAAGAAATTCTTACTTCTCTATCTTTTATTCTTTTGTAAATAAAACTTTATGGGGTAAAGTGGTGCAAAAGAAAATTCTATCTGAAAGAATAATTCACAGGGGTGATCATCTTAAGTTGGGAATTGTTGATATCTTGGAGCATAGGGGTTTGTTAGGGTCTGTTACTAAGGCAGCTCCTTATGTGAGATGGGTGATACTAGAGTTCTATTGCAATTTGCCTAAGAGATTCAATTATCCACAATCTGCAAAATATGGTAAAGTTTGTTTTAGGAAACGAATTTATTATATAACTCTTAATATCATAAATGACTTCTTGGGATCCCCTAGAGTTGAGGAAAATAAATTGCAAGAAGGCATTGATGAGATTGTTATTGCTTTAAGTATAAATATTGTTAGGAAATGGCCTACTCATAAGAAAAAATTTAGGGCTAAAAATTTGACTCTTTTGTATACTTTACTGCATAAAATTATCATTTGCAACTGGAACTACGACAAACACCACTATGGTTGTGAAAGAACAGGTTATTTTGCTTTACTGCACTAGGTCCAATTAGGCTTATGATATTGGAAAGCTGATCTTCAAGATAATTGGACGTTTGGTTGGTTCTGAATCTACTCATGGTATACTTCATTTCCCTTCCTTAATTTACAGTTTGCTAACCTCTCAAAGTTTTGTGAAGAAAGGATTAGAAGCATTGGAAAATCCTCTTGGGCCTATACATGCTTCCTACAAGTTATTTCGTGGGACTCACATCAATGATCTCCCTCAACCTGCTGAAGGAAATGTGTCAGCTCCAGCTATTAGTTCAGATGTGCCATAGAATGTTACAACATCCTCTGCTTTACTATTGAAGTTTGAAGTTGATCATGTTGAAGCTCGTAATCAAATCCAATATTGGCCTGAAAAAGAAGCATAAGTTTTTAAGCTGATTCATGAGCACAGGGCTTCCACATCTACTAATCCATCTTTGGCTGCTTTTGGTCAAAAAGGGGAAGAAACAAGTGCAAGTGTTGCTACATAAGCTCAGGGGGAGCAAAATGAAGATCCTAAAGAAACAGAGGCAGATGCTGATGAAGATGATTAATCATCTTTTGTTTTTTATCTTGCAAATTTTTTCTACTATGATTTTCATATCTGTACTTAAAATATTTGCATTTGATCTTTGGTTTATGCTTTGATGGATCTCTAATTGTTTCTGTATTTAGTTCAAATATGCAGGGGGAGTAGTACCAGTATCTTTTTGGATGTGATAATAGAAAGTGTTGCAACATCTATGTTACAACATTTTGATATTTTGATGTTATTTTTATACTGCATTTTGAAAATCTACATCTAAGTTTCAGGGGGAGCTTTAGTTAATTTTGACCAAAAATGCCAAATGAGGAGATTGTTAGTGTCAGAAAAGATTGACATTTATGGAAGTTGAAATTTTGCACAGAAACTAGGTGTTGAAAGCAATGTTGTAAGAGATGTTGCAACACTGGCGAAATAATATTTAATCAATTAATTGTAATTATTTTGGGCAGGTTTCCATAATTCAGAGATTTTTGAAATATTTATTTAAGGTATTTAGTAAAGTCACATGTGTGATAAATGTGTTGAAACTAAAGATATTCTTTATTTATTTTGATAAGATAAGAAGAAGATTTGGAGAATCTTATGTATAAGGCAAGAAATCAATACCATTTAGATATACAGCAATCAAGACCTGATTTCAAATAGGATTCGCATGGAAATACACAGCTACATATATACCAAGTCTCAACATTAAAGAACCGGAAGTGGATGAACTGAATAGTGTCACGAAAGTTATTCAAACTTGAGGCATTTTCCACTCACATACATTCTTTGGGAGAAGAAGGTGAAGGTCTTCGGAAGATGAGCGCATCAGCCATCTGAAAGAGTTCAAAGTTGGAGGGATTTCAATAGTGCTGATTACTCATATGCATTCTTCGAGAGAAGAAGGTGAAGGTTTTCGGGAGAAAGCTGAATAAGCCATCTGAAGGAGTTCAGAGTTGGAGGGAGTCCAGCAGTGCTGATTTAAGTCGATGGGAGCTCATAGAAACAACTAATTAGTGGAATACATTGGATGGTCTTCATTTAAAGAAAGAGTCTTTAAATTGTTTTAATTCCATGAGATGTATTTTGTAAATTGTTACTAATTAGTGGATTGTGTCTATCTCTGGGTGTGGCCTCGTATAGTAGAGTACATAGTACTTGAAGCACATAAAAATCTTGGTGTTCATCTTTTAATTTCCGTTGCATGTTTTATCTGGATTTTACATTACTTTTCACAACACCTAGGATTTTAAGTAAAAATTAGGCAATAGATTATATCATAATTCATACCTTAGACTCAATTGGAAAATTAGATGATGAAAGGACCTCACATATATGGTACTCATAATTCAAATAGGTTCGCTCGCTATTTCACCTAAGTTTAGATAGTTATGATACACTTGTTAGGTGTTTTCGATGACTTATAAGGTTTTCGGAATTAAGAAGTTAATTCCAAGTGGATTAATTAATCGGAATAATTGTTATTCATAAGTTGCAAGTGTTGCAAGTCCACTGTTAGCTTAGTTGTAAACCTAAAGAGTCACACACAATTGAGATTTTATTTAATTCGATGAGTTGAATTAATTATTTAATTAAATAATTAGATTGTTTAATTGGACTTAATCATACTAGGGAGTCCAATTAGAATAAAACAATTAATTAGTTAGATCAATTAATTGAGTTAGCCACAAATTAATTTAATTATTAAATTAATTTACTCAATTAAATAATTAAATTATTTAATTAGGCCTAATTTGATTAGATGAGCTTGATGAAATTAAATTAATTGATTAGGTTTAATTAATTAAATTTGGGCCCAATTAATTTATTGGAGTAATTGGTGGATTTAATTAAGAGTCCAAGCCCAATTCAAGTGGCCCATTAGGAGAGGTCCACAAGAGTTGTTGGAAGAAGATGGAGTTCCAAGAATTAGATATTCTTGAAAATATCTAATAGGATTAGATAAGATTATCTTTTAATATCTTGTGAAGATAAGAGAAATAAAGTTGGAGATTTTTGGGAGATCTTGTAATCAACCAAAATCCTCCAACCAATAAATAAAAAGGCCAAAAATTCCTAGAGTTAGACTCTTGAATTTTTTACCACTACTACATAAATAGAGGGGCTAAAAATTTGAGTGTTGGACACTCAAAGTTTTCGGCCACCTCAAAATAAAAAAAGAGAAAAATTAGTTTTTTCTCTATCTTCTATCTTCTTTCTTCCAACAATCAAAATTTCATTGTTTGATTGAAGTACTTCATTCTTTACACAATCGGTTGGTTAAGAATTAATACTCACTGTAAAAAAATAGGTTAGTGAAGGAATCAAAATTTCTAGAGGAATTTGGATTCTATATTTTTGCATGAAGTGTGGGCTTCATTAGAGATGAGACATTTGGATCCTTGTGAATCTTTTATACCCTACTACAGCTGGAATGCATAAAGGTATAAATCAAAACTCTTTTTCATTTGAGTAAGACAATTGGAAATTGCGAAATCGATAAAATTACATCGAACCAGGGTGGTGTCATATTCGATATGGCTTGTTTATTTTAAAATTTTATTTTTGTTGTGCACACCCTGCAATTAAATGAACCCAATAGTGGCATCAGAACCACAATTTGCATAATTCCAATTAATATTTGATTTATGCTGTAGAATTTAACTGTTAAATTCTTAATATAATTGTTATTTATGATTATGATATTATTGTTTTGGCAATTTTATTTAATTAATAAATTATGGATACGATTTAAATGATGCAGCACCACCATTGCTTCACGGTAGCTAATGTTGGGCTAGGGGCAAGAAACGCTGCTGGCTGAGCATGCATGCGAGTTACTACCAATATGTGATGCTCACAGGCATCGTACCAACCCAAGGATGATGGATGGTGTTGTGGCTGCCCAGCAGCAAATGTTGCATACAGGGCAGCTACGCACGCTATCTGAGTGCATTGGGCAGGTGCGGGTTGACCCATTTTCATCTTTGGGTGTGCTGCCAAGTTGGGCAACACGCTGCTACATGATGGGTTGTTGGACAGCCCCATTGTGTCGAGTTGCAAAAATTAATTTTTATTTTTTAATTAAATTATTAATTTTAAATTTTTGAAAAAAGGGTTGTTCATGAAAAAGCAAATATATCCCAAGTCTTGAAATTAATAATTTTAATGGTTGGTAATTTTACGTGCTTTGATAAATTTCAAGTGATGTTTTTTATGTGCATGTATAAGATAGTCATGGAACCATTGACCAATGTGATTGGTTTTTATTTTTGAGTTTTAAAATGGGGTCTGTGTGTCTCTTATTCTATGTTGTATGTACTTTATCTTGTTGAAATGAGAGTAGTATAACGTGATGTTTTTGTTCTTGTTTTTGGTGGACAAGAAGAAGGACCAATGCAGAGAATCAAGAGAAGGCCCATGAATGTATGTGAGATATTCATGTAATGAAAATAATTTCTATTTTTATTTTATTACCCTCGGACTGACCTAGATCAATTTTTGGCTCAAATGGATCGCATAGGATTGGCTCATGGTCATCTATATATATATATATATATGTATTAGATGCATGCGTAGGGTTTATTTAATGCTTTCAAATGATATGCTTACTATCAATTGAATATAAACCCATTAAATAAACAAACTTGAATATGATAAGGTCTTAGTTAAAATGCCCCACTTGAATTACAAATCAAATAAGGGAATTTATTTAAAAAAATATATATTTTAAGTGAAAATGGATAAAATTAGATTGGACCTAATAATATATGTTTACCATCAAAAGTAGATGACATGATGGTGTTACCTCACTTAGTTAATTAATTAATTAATCATATCAATTATTTAACTTGATCATATGTGAGGCTCTTAATCATATTAGGTCTAATTAAATAATTATATTATTTAATTAAATAAATTAATTTAAGTCCTTAAAAATCAACTGATCATATCAATTAATTAATTAGCTCCACATGGACTCCTTAATCTCAATATATCCAATTAAATATTCGATAGGCTCATAAAGTGTGTTTTCAACACTTCCATGAATACAATTGCACATATTTTTTCCTTATAATTAACATGATTGTACCCTATTTTGTGATAATTGTGTAGAAACTAAGAATTGAAGAAATGGAATGAAAGATGGAAAATCGGTTAAAGAGTTAGCATAAACTTTTAGATGTGCATTTTTTGTATTTATGGCTAACTTTCTCCACAAACATTATACTAAGCTAATTCATAAAGATATACAAAGCTAAGAGATAGGGCTACAATTCTTATGAAGATACCAAAATTCAGTTCGACATAGAAAGTAGTGAAAAAATGGTTGAAAGAGGCTATAAGCGTTGTAGAAACTGATCTTGGGCAACAAGTGTAGTGCTTAAGCACTGCCCTATAGCACCTAGGCACTGCAGATACTGGTTTTGGACATAATGTGTAGCTCCTAGGCGCTACCCTGCTAATAGAAAAGATATTGATGTTGTTTTTGTACGACAAGTGGCGATCAATCATGAATTTTGGCATCTTTTGTGAGATATACACATTAGATACACCTATACATCATTGTCCATGTGATGCTCTTAATAGATACACTATACACACACATACACAATTCACATATATATTCAATTCACACCTCATATCACACATCATTCAACACACAATTCTGTTGGGTTCGCTATAACTATAGGGTGTGTGCAGCGAAATTTAAAAAAATAATTTATAAGTAAACACATACAACAACGATTATTGCTTCACCCCAAGTTCGCAATGATTCTAAAGATTACATATTTTTGATGGTTTAACAAAGCAATGTAAATGAAGTTTTGGATTTTACATTTGAAGCACTCCATTTACTATAGAGTATGTAGCAATCCATTGCTATGGGTCACTAAAATAGTTTACAAGGGACCCAACTTTCTCCCTTCTAAAGAAAGTCCACACATTTGGATTAGAACACTTCTATCCTCGCTAGTGGTTTTAATTCCTTTACTAATCTAGTTTGGAGTGCTTTTGTGAGTATTAATTCTTAATCCAACTTGTGGAGTTAAGAATTCAATACATATATAATCAAAGAGGATTCTTTTGATTATACTGGATGAAGTTTTTGGAGAGAAAAAGTGTTAAGCAATAAAATAATTTTTCCTCATAAAATTAATGAATTGGCTGAAAATTGGGATAGATACATCCTTTCAAATTTTTGGCCATATCAAGGCATATAGGAGGCTGAAACATTATCCCTTAATTTTTCATCCTTTTCTATTATTCCCATGTGTTGAAATTAGTTGTTTGGAAGAGTCAAAACTCTCCAAAAATAACCAAATCAATCAACTCTTTTCCTTGGATATATATGGCCGATTTTATGGACTTCTACAAGCGACAAAATCAACCCTCTCTCTCTCATCTTGATTGTGCTGGACTCTTTCAATGCAATCAAGATAAATATATTACATATATAATTATCTTCATAAGACAATTAATAAGAAAATCATTTTTTTTTATTTCCTCTTCCAATAATTCAAGCAGGCCTTAAAATGAGCTAATTTAATTTTGGACTTGGACTTTTACAAAGTCCATTAATTAATCTAATTAATCAAATTTACCCATTAATTAGTTAATCCAATCAATTACTCCAATTGGGCTTCTAAATCTTATTAGATTTAGTTAAGTAATCCATTTACTTAATTAAATAATTAATTCAACCTATTGAATTAATTTAAGTCCCAAATTAATCTTCATTAATTAATTAAATCCAACTACTTGTATTAATTCCTAGATTAGAAATTCTCCATTCCAATTTGTGTATGACCCTTTAGGTTCACAACTAAACTAGTAGTAGACTTACAATATTTGTAACGTAAGAATAACAATTATTCTGATAAAAAACTCACTATCCATTAAAGCACCTAACAAGTAATCATGGCAAACTAATCTTAGGTAAAATAGCGAGTAAACATATTTTTGTTACAAGTGTCATACACGTACGATCCTTCCGTCATCCAATCTCTTAATTGAATCTAGGTTATGATTTATGAGTCAAAACCCTAATTGATTCAATAACTATGATTCAATTTCAAGTTACAAATGACTCATGATGAAATGTTAGAAAATCCCATCTAACATTCATCTTGCCTTGGCCAAGGACTTCTGAGTTGTGAACTATAAAAATACAGGAGATTCAATTGTTCTCCCATACAAGTGGTAGATCTTTTGTTGGCCATTGATAAACCTCCATGCACACCAGTGCAACACCCAACATATTCTTTTTGTGATTATCAAGCAATCAGAAGATATATCAAAGTCTTACAGGATTTACACAAGGCTATCATCATGCTCAAGTGGAGAATGAATTTTGTACGAACCTTCTACTGCAATCTTTGCCTCCCTCATTTGACACCTTTTTTGTCAATTATAACATGCACAACATGAAGACTAGTCTCCCTGAGCTTGTGAACATGTTAAAGTCGGCTGAGTCTACAATGAAAATTAACAAGTTGATTTTGCTTGTTGTATCCTCTTCCGGATCAAAGGCTACAAAGCCCAAGAGATGAAAGATGAAAGAAAAGGGTTCCTCCAAACCTAACAAGTTGAAGTCAAATGAAGATGTCAAGAAGGTTTCTTCTCAAGCCAATGACAAGTGCCATTACTGTGCCAAACCAGGGCACTGGAAGAGGAATTAGAAGAAGTATCTTGCAAGCCTGAAGAGTTCAGGAATTTATTTTGTTGAAGTTAACTTATCTGTTAACCATACTTCTTAGGTATTAGATATCAATTGTGGCTCACATATTTGCCATGATTTGTAGATAATGACAAGAAGTAGGAAGTTAGATAGAGGAGAGACGGTCCTAAGGATGGGGAAGGAGCAAGAGTTGTTGCATTGGCTATAGGCACTATGAATCTAGCTTTGGAGAATGGTTCTATTTAAAATAAAATTCTTTATATTCCAAATATTAATAAGAACATTATCTCTATTCTGGTTTTGGATATAGAAGGTTTTAAATTTACTATTGAGAATGGAAATTGATTCATTTTCAAATATTCTGATTTTATCTATTTAGGTTCTTTGACAAATGTTACTCCCCATAATTCCATTCTCACAATTCAACAAAATAAAAAAAAATTACATAATCATAGTTCCATGAGCCTATGGTACGCAAGATTATGGCATATTTTTGAGAAAAATGATTAACAAGTTGGCATAATTGCTAACCTAAAGGACGAGCAAGAACTGCCAACATGTTAGTCCTGTTTCAAAGGAAAAATGACAAAATCTCCACTTATTAGGCAAGTGGTCCGATCCAAACATTTATTGAATTTGATCTATACAGATGTATATGGGCTACTAAGTATTAGTGCCAGAGAGAACTATAATTACTTCTTAACCTTTACTCATGACTTATCTAGGTATGGTTATATATACCTTTTAAAGTACAAGTTTGAAGTTTTTGAAAAGTTCAAAGAATTCAGAAAAGAAGTAGAGAAACAAACTGGCTTAAGTATAAAGATTCTTTGATCTGATCGAGGAGGTGAGTACCTAAGGATAGAGTTTTTAGATTATCTAAGAAAGAATATTATTTTCTCATAGTGGACTCCTCTTACTAATCCACAACTTAATGGAGTTGCGAAATGCAGGAATCGAACCTTACTGGACATGGTTCGATCTATGATGAGTTTCACTACTTAATCTCTTTCATTTCGGGGTTATGCTTTGAAAACAGCGGTATACCTATTAAACAGGGTATCATCTAAAGCCATACCTAAAACACTATATGAGATATGGTGTGGTAAGACACCTTCCTATAAATATCTTAGGGTATGAGGGTGTGTTGCTTATGTGAATCAGCAAGTGGGAGATAAGTTGAATATGAGATCTAACTTATACAAGTTTGTATGGTATCAAAAGGAGTCTATTGGATGCTATTTCTACAATGCCTCGCAACAAATGGTGTATGTTTTGAGGAATGCCACCTTCCTTGAAGAAGAATTTCTATCAAAGAGAAGTGACAAAGTTATGGAACTTGAAGAAGTTCAAGAACCACAGAACGTTCGAACTATTGCAGTAGATGACACACTAGCTGATGTTGGGCCCTCTGAGGCACAATATCTATGAAGATCCGAAAGGATCTTAAGAGTACCTGTATGGTATTATTTTTTATGTGAGAACAAAGAAGAAGGACTCCCATTGGATGATGATTTAAGAAGTTATGGAGAGGCGATATCAGACATCGACTCGAAGAAGTAGCAAGAAGTAATGCAATCCGAGATGGACTCCATGTACTCCAATAAGGTACGAACCTTGG
Source organism: Paulownia fortunei (assembly GCA_019321725.1). NCBI lineage: Eukaryota > Viridiplantae > Streptophyta > Magnoliopsida > Lamiales > Paulowniaceae > Paulownia > Paulownia fortunei. The sequence goes on along the minus strand of CM033111.1, from coordinate 12,256,311 downwards.
TAGACCCACCATATGAAACTGTTTCTATTGGCTACAAATGGGTCTACATGTGGAAGCTTAGAGTAGATGGGGAGGTAGTGACCTATAAAGCATGTTTGGTTATAAAAGGTTATACTCAGAAGTAAGGAATTGATTATGAGGAATCCTTTTCACCAGTGGTGATGCTTAAGTCCATCCAGATTTTACTTGCTATATCTGCATATTATGACTATGAGATATGAAAAATGGATGTGACAACTATTTTTTTTAATAGAAACATTAAGGAAGAGATCTATATGAAGTATCTAGAAGGTTTTATATCCAGCAGGAGCGAGCAAAAGGTTTTTCAGCTTCAAAGATCCATTTATGGACTTAAACAGGCTTCTAGGAGTTGGAACATCCACTATGATGAAACAATTAAAATGTTTGATTTTCATAAGAACCCGGATGAACAATGTGTCTACAAGAAAGTTAGTAGGAGTGCAGCTGCATTTGTTGTGCTCTACATTAATGACATCTTACTAATTGGAAATGATGTAGGAATGTTGTAGTCAACGAGGACTTGGTTGTCTAAACAATTTTCCATGAAGGACTTGGGAGATGCATCTTTATCCCAGGGATAAAAACTTATAGAGATAGATCTAAAAAGATGATCAGACTATCTCAATCCATATACATAGACAAAGTGCTAAAAATGTTTAACATGGAAAAATCTAAACATGGATTCTTGCCTATGAGTCATGGGGTTTCACTCTCTAAAGTTACGTTTTCCAAGACACCTAAAGAGAGAGAAAGAATAACTCGCATATCTTATGCATCTGCTGTTGGGAGCATAATGTATGCAATATTATGTACAAGTCCTGACATCGCACATTCTTTGAGTGTCATGAGCAAATATCAGTCAAATCCAAAGAAAGAGCACTGGAAAGCCACTAAGATAATCCTTAAGTACTTGAGAAAGACTAAGGATATCTTTTTGATATATAATAATAGAGAACTAAAATTGGAGGGATATACAGACTATAGTTTTCAATTTAACATAAACGACTTTAAGTCCATGTATAGATATATATTTACCCTGAATGGTGGTGCGATTAATTAGAAAAGTTCCAAGCATGATACGATTAATTAGAAAAGTTCCAAGCATGATACGACCGCAGACTCTACCACCGAACCTGAATATATTACTGTATCAGATGCAATAAAAGAAGTTGTTTGGATAAAAAAACTTTATTTAAGGGTTGGGTGTAGTTCCATCCATTGTTGATCTAGTGATGATTTACTGTGATAACAATAGAGCGATTGTGCAAACAAAGAAGCCAAGATTTGATCAAATATCCAAGTACATAATGAGATGATATCACTTGACCAGATAAATCATTAGTAGAGGTGACATCGTTGTAGATCGAGTTGCTTTAGCAAAAAATATAGTAGACCCACTAACTAAGCCCTTAGCACATAAGGTATATCTCGAGAAGATGGGCCTTAGATATATGCGCAGCGCCCCAATTAGATTATTAAAGTAGGACAATCAGTGCCCCAATTAGATTGAGAGTATTATACTCTTTTCTTTTGTAAGAGACTAGCTGTGTACTATCGCAACATGAAAATTCTTATTTCGACAGGCAATGTTACCAACTAAGAATTTTTAGCGGGCTTGTTCAGTGTACTTATTCTCTAACAAACAAATGCATATATGCATTAGCATTACTACGCCAATGTGTAAGGAGAGAGACATCATCCTCATACGAGCATACATAGTATGTGCAAATCTATTGAGCTATTCGATGTCCCATTTCAAAAAGCCCTCGACATGAAACTTATTTATGACCAAAACCTTATAGGTATGTTTTATGATCGCCTTCATATGTGCGACCATGTCCCGTAGCTAAATTTGGTGTAAGGACTTTATCTAATGCGCATAAAAGAAATATAAGACATAAGATAAAGAAATAACGACTCCAATGGACACAAGCTTTTCAATGAGGGCTATCATCTTCAATCCATGGTCATGGACTGAAGAGTCCTCAGTCATACGACATCTAAAAATCTCCTTTGATATCTAATATCTTGTCTGCCTAGTACGATCACCATACACTCTTGCAAGTCAAGGAGGATCCTATAAGCAGTATCTTGATCCTCATTCTGCATTTGCAGCTCATTTAACATTGATGTCAACATGTAGCATCAAGCCTGCAGATTGTAATCAACATAACATAGATAATCTGCGTAAACCCCTGAAGTAATATCCTCTAGTGGAACCGAAGGAGGTGCGGTGTTGAGGACATATGTCCTCTTCTCAAATTAAAGGATTATCTTAAGGTTTCTTAGCCAATCAAAAAAATTTGGTACAGTTAATTTATTTTGATCAAGGATTGTTTATAGTGGATTCTTTACCATTTTAGTAGAAAATTCTATAAAATATACATGAAGAAAAAAATGAGTAAACTATGGAAAAATCATATTCATTTAATATAAAGTCTTTAATACTAAATGTCTCCCACTATTTTTTTCGAATTCTATCACCCCTAATGGAAGTTCGGGAAATCAAATTTCCTAGTCGACTTAAGGTCCAATAAAAATATTTCACACCCTAAATTTATGAGCCCATAAAATATTTCTGTTGGTGGTCAACTCATTGACGATTGTATCACTATTCAACTCTCAAATTTATTTTGCCTTACCTCTTCGCATATGCCCAATTTTATAAGTTCATATGGTATTAAGTGTCAAATAGCACCCATCAAACATTCGCATAGATGGAGCATCATCAAGATGTCCCATAACTCATAGCCAATACAATGACGAGTCCATCCTACGAGCATCTTTATGCTTGGTAGAGATCATAGCTTTCCAACACAAGACTACCCCACGACTCATGGTCAGTGATCAAGTGCGGTAGCATCGTCATGTCTCTATCTTTGATAGTAGGCATGAAACGATAGGTCCTACCTAACTTATCCATTTTTGTTTGAAATCGAAATATTCTCTTTTTAAGTTTCAAAAACTTAGGGTTTTCTATTTTCCAAGGCCTCAACAATTAAATTACTATGTGGATTATTTAATGCTTATCATCATGTGTGTGCAAATGAAAGTATTAAATATAATCTATCATGCATCCTATGCAAAAAATGATGGGATGATCATGGCCAACCTATGCGGCCTGTTTAAGCCAAAAACAGGTCAAGTTTAATCAAGGTAGATACAAAAAGAACTATTTTATTGCATTTTATTTTGTACCCATACATTTATAGGTCTTGAATCTCCTATTCTATTATATTTGTATTTAATAACCCATACAAGCATGGGCCTTTAGGCATTGAACATCTTTCATTTATAAAATTAAAACAGAAACCTCACTTTCTATTCTACTCTCTTTATAATAATTTAAATATAATATAAAAATAGAATAAAAGGCTCGCAAACCCTAAAAATCCAAAGATAATTAAAAACGTCCAATCATATTGGTTATAGGCCCATGATCATTCCTAAATAAAACATGTAATAAACATTCATCACATGAATTTTAAAGCATATAAATTTACCAATCTTTAATTTGAATATTTGAAGACTTGAATTTAATTTTTTGATTTTTCAAGAAAAATAATTTTTCTGAAATTTTAAAAATTAGCAATTAATTTGAAAATTTCCAAAATCAATTTTTTTGTCATGACAACATGTTGCCTAGCACGACATTAGCCCGTTGGGATGCCACGCATAGGACAGTCGCATGTGAGGCTACTGGGCAGCTCACACACGCCCACGCGACGAGTGCTGCCTGCAAGCACGGGCGCTACTACCTCGCGCGCTCAGCACTATTGCACGGAGTGCGCATTTTGGGTGACTTTCACACAACATGTTTGTACAAGACCACCACCAAATACTTGCATGCAACACTTTGCACGTCTCCAGCGACCTACTGCTGTATAAACCCGAGCGAGTGCTTCGCCTACGAACAACGCACACGAGAGATGGCACGTGTACAAGTTCAATCGGTGGTGCTCCTGCCCTTAGCAAACAGCGGCAGTGGTGGTGGTGGTGTGATCATCATGTTGCAATTTTAACATTTAAAATATCATTTTTTGCAAAATCATACATCCTAACTTTATGATTCTTGTTAATTTGATCATTAGTCTTTTGTTGAATTGATGTTGTCTGCTTAGAGAAAGTTTATAGGAATCACTTATCTTTTGAATGATCCCACCAAACTTTAGAACTTGTTTGATTACTAGTTAAGATAAATCCTAGATGGCATTCCATTCGCGATATTATTTAGGCCATCTTTGAACCATTTGAACCTTTCAAGTCAACCCGTATATCAAGTTTTATCCCTAGTATCCCCTTTTAATCTTGATGAAGCCTTTTCTTGATGTCCCATACACTTTGATCCTAGCCTCATTATTACCTCTTTCAATTATTATCCTTCACTCATAACATGATTATTCTAGGAAAAATTTTTATCTTAAGCATAATAGGAGGAAAATAGAGGAGTTGGGAAAGATTATTGTGAGTTCATGTTTAGACCTCCCAAATATAACAAAGAAAAATAATATACACCTTTTGCATAATGAATAAAATAAGTTTACTAGTGCAACATCTCAAAAAAGAAAGGAAATCTACAATTGAAAAAAAGAAGAAGAAAGAAATGAAGAAAAAAAAGAAAAGAAAATAAAGAAAGCAAAAAAAAAAAACTAGGTGTTGAAAGAAAAGCTTGAGATAAAAAGCATGTTAATGAGGGCATTAATGGTTATCTTTGAGAAGTTGGTGCTCAACAATGTGGTTGTAATGATTATGTGTTTAGGTTGTTTTGAGCCACATTTTCCCCATATATTCCTACCATTACCCAAGCCACATGTTATAAGTTTTAAAAGTCCTTTTGATCTTTGATGTTATAATACATCCAGATTACTGGAGAATAGTGTGAAAGCAAGCATAAGGAGTTTGGCAAATTTTCGATTCTCAATCAAAAGTGGATCATTTAGAAAGCATTTGGCCTTATAAACTTATCCTAGTGACAAAGTTGATGTGACAAATTGGTTATACACATGCACAAGGTCATGAGGTTTAGTTGACACTGGCATACATGTTGACATTTGAGAGATTGACATAATTTTGAAGTTCTTTTTGAGCCTTTATTTTTAGCCATTTTTAAGGCATGATGGTTTGATGCTAGTTGGTACTCAAGATTGTGTTTGGAGCCTTTCTATTTAATTTAGTTGGTTTTCTTTATTTTACTTGGAGAAAAGCAAATTTTTAAGTTTAGAGGTATTTGTTAAGTGGGTATTTTACCTACAATTCAAATACCTTTAACTTAATTATTTATTTGTGTTCAAGTGTTTTATTTATATTTTACAGAAAATTGAACAATAAGACAAGTGTTAGAAGTCAAAAGATGTAAAGGAAAGAAGTCAAGAATATTCTATCCTTCTGGCGCTATTGCAGTAGTATTTGTATTTTGGGCATAATTTCTTACTCCAAAGCTCTATTAACCTAATTATTGATCTATGGGAAAGATAAAAGATAGGACTACAATATTTATGTTGATAAAAATCCCATTTCAACCTATTTCAATAAGAAAAGTTGGGTTGAAGAGTCAGTAGGGACTGAAACTTTCAATTATGGCACATCTAGATATTTTTATAATAACTTTCTCCACATATTTGATATTGAGGTGATTTAAGCAGCTATAGGAACCAATAGATATGGGATAAAATTCTTATGAAGATACCAAATGACAATTTATTTGGGAAAGAGGTGGAAAATCGACTGAAAGATAATGAACAAAGCAGAGTACTTGGCGCCATAGCTCCATATCCTTGCCCCAAGGCACCAGAAACAACATACATTGAGCCAAGGTGTCGTACAGGGGCTTGAGGCATGATTCAACTATAGGAAAAACTACATACTTCATGCCTAAGCGCCATTTCATAATGCCAAGGCACCATTTGTCGAGTTTTGTGTGCAAGATAGGTCATTTAAGTGAGTTTTTTCTTGGGAAATGGTTTAAATGGAAGATTCAGAATTCATTTCCAACTCTTTGAATGCGAAAAAAAATGCTAGAGAACAAGGAGAAGGGTCCAAAAACTCATTGAAGACAGAGAAGATTTCTTGCTTTGAATCTTGATTTTTTCTTCTTCGTACTTTTCTTTCTTTTCCAAAATGAGTAGAAACTTTGTATGAGTTTTTCATTTATTGTTATGAACTACATTCTAGTTTCCATGGAAAGATGTAACCTATGTTGGATCTTATGCTTTGATTTTCAATTCAAGCTATTTCAAGTTCTTCAATTTATATGTGCTATTTTCTTTTGATTTAATTCATTATTAATTGGCCATTAGTCTTGAATGTCTGACATATGAAATTCAGCACTCAAGAGAGGAAACTTTATGCATGACTATAGGGTAACACAACCTAGGAATTCATGTAGTCGGGAGACATGTGAGTCCTTTGAAGTCTTGATAAGAATCATTAAACTTTGATAGAATTTAAGTTTTGGATTTTTAGAGAGATCAAAAATCCGAATTAAAATTAATAATCACTCGGCTCTTGGAGAAGGAGTTGATTAAATTAGAAATTCTTGGCTTATAAATTGGTGGCTTGAATTTGAGGAATTGAACTAGTGAATATGAGTTAAAAACTAGTTGAAATCATACTTCTAGAATTGATTGCATACATAGTACTTGATAAGTTGCCAAGGTGAACATTCTATTGACAATTTTAGGATTTTTAGTTTAATTTGCAATTCTTGCGTGATTGATCTGAATAAAGTTTTAGAATTATTATAAGTACAATACTTAGTGTTAATTAGATTTTAATTTCTATGGATACGACAACCCTTTTCATTATACTATACTAAAACTTAATATCGTACACTTACGGTAGGATTTCAATTAATAAAAAGATTCACATGTTGGCATTTCTTGCTTGCCATTAAGCGTGCCATGAGTATGCGGAACTATGATCATCTAATTTATGTTTATTTTGTTGAATGTGGAAGATGGAGTTTTGAGGTGTGATAGTATATAAATCATTTGTCAGAATACCAACATGAATTAAAGAATAACCTCTATATATGGAACAACTTCGATTTATTATAGAAAATGAAAATTCCTCTTGATCCAAAATTAGAATAGAAATAAAGTTCTTTATTAACTTAGGTATGCGAATGCAATTAATTAAATATATCCTAACTCTACTGCCTAGCAGTAAGTGGATAATCTTATGGCTAATGCAGCAACTCTTACTCTATTCCCCAGTTACAGGGTTATCTCTCCCCTACTTAGCCTCTTGCTTATTATCATCCCCTGCAAATTATTGCAAATATGTGAACCACATCTAGTATCTAATACATAATAAGCATCTTTAATCAAAAAGTTAACTTCAACAAAATACATATAAAACCCTTCAGCTGGCTTTCAAGACACTCCTTGTTGATCCTCTTCTAGTGCCCCAGCTTACCGCAGTATTGGCACTTGTCATTGGCTTTGGAATGCTTAACTACTCCACCAAAGTCCTTCATCCTCTGGCTATTCTTAGAAGAACCCTTTTTTTTAATTTATTTGGCTTTTTAGCCTTAGATCGGTATAAGGAGCCTACGAGCATGATAGACTTATCTTTTTTCATGGTGAATTCAACCGTCTTAAACTTGTTGACCAATTTAGCAAGACTAGTTTCCATCTTATGCATGTTGAAGTTCACTATGAAGATGCCAAATGAGTTTGGCAGAAATTGCAGATGAGACTATTGTAGTGCCCGTTGTCTATAACAACTCCTAATGACTCAAGCCTTTCGATATGGCCTATCATCTTCAGCCCATGTTCATGGACTAAAAATCCTTCCATCATACGGGTTTGAAAAAATTCTTTTGAGATCTAATGTCTCACTTGTTGTGTGTTTTCCCCATACAACTCTTATAGGTGAAGGTGAATCTTGGCAGCAAGTATCATATTCTCATTTTGCCTCTGCAACGCATTCGACATCGATGCTAACATGTAGCATTAGGCTTGAAGATCATCCTCAACTTACATGCGATGTTGATCATCCTTAACTTACATGCGATGTTTTGTAAGCTCTTCTTTAGTAGCATCCACCGACGGAGCTGATGGCGGCATCACATCAAGGGCATAAGCCCTCCTTTTGGACTGAAGAATAATCTAAAGGTTCCTAAGTCAATCGACATAATTGGGACCAGTGAGTTAGTTGGTGTCCAGAATTGATAAAAGTAGATTTTTGGCCATTTTGAGATCTAAATCTACAAAATATGCGAGGCAAAAAAAATAAACATACATTCAATAATATATTCATCTATAATATGATCTTTAATTATAAATATCTCTTATTATTTTATTCAAACCCCATCATCCTCTAGATGGCGATTCAGGAAATCTAATTTTTTGGTGGGCTTAAAGTTCAATTAATATTTAATATGCCTAATTTTATGAGTGCATACAAAATATTAAAAGATAGCTAACTTCATTAGCAATTGCATCACCATGCAACTCTCAAGTTATTTTACCTCACTCTTTCTACATGTCTCGATTTTATGACCACATATAGTACTAAGTATCATGCATGGCCCATCAGACATCCATATAAATAGAGCATCTAAAAGTCTCATGACTCATGGATGACAATAAAGACGAGTCTATCCCATAGGTATCTCTATGGTTAGTTGTGATCAGAATTTTCCATCATTTAGGCATCCCATGACTTATGAACTATGTTCTAAATGTGATAGCATCATCGTGTCAACAACCTTTGATGGAAGGCATGGACAATTAGGTTATTTTGCCCATATATGCTTGATATTTAATTTAGTAAAAAATTTCTAAACTTGACTTTTCAAGTGAAGGTCCAATTTTATAATTCCAAGACCTCATCTATTATTCCTAAGTTCGTTTATTTAATGTTACACCATCCTAGTGATCACAAGCATAATTAAAAGGAAAGTATACTTGCATTACCAAACATACATAAAAATAAGGATGATCATGGGCCATATCCTATGCGATCTACTAGAGCCAAAGTGGATCTAGGTTAATCTAAGGGTGGCAATTAAAAAAAATAGATCATATCTATTATATTTATGTATCACCCATACATTCATGGGCCTTCTTTAACTTTCTCCATCTTGCTCCTTGTATTATCCACCAAAATACAAAATAAAATTTCACCATCCTAAAGCTACTCTCATTACAATTTTCATCACCTAACAAGAAACCTTAGAATTTCTTCAATGGGAAAGTACATAGGAAGGAGATAGAATTTGCATTCAGAGAAAAATAAAGGCAAGACAAGCAAGCTTCACTTTAATTAAAACCCAAAATGCTAACCACATGTAAAATTTCCAAATAAATGGTTTAGGATCCATGATCATCCTCACAACAATACATGCTCAATTTATTCATCACGATTTGGAATAAATCTAAATAAATAAATCATTTTTCAAGTTTGGAATAAACTCGCGATTTTTTAAGAAAAATTATTTTTCATAATTTAAAATAACAATTAATTAAAAAATTAAAAAATCAATTTTCTCATGCAACATGACATGATGGGCAACAAACATTTGTTACCTAGTCACATGCACACACAACAGGCTACTTATATCATGTTTGCATGCAATCAGCGGGTGCAACGAGCGACTACCTATCACACATGCGTTGGGTGCCAAGCACGCTTCTGCCAAGCACATGAAGTGTGTTGCACGCTGGCGACCGCCACACACGCAGGCGGCCGCCACACCTAACCGCTATGTCTTCACCCCGTCGCCCATCCTACATGATTGGGCAATCCCTTTGATCCATGGATTGCCCAACATCACATTCCACTGCTTTGCTACCGTCAAAAATCATTTTCTTGTCGACATGAGGAGTTACTTGGGAGGCCTTCAGGGAGCCCCGCCTTGGCACGATGTGGGAGGCCTTGCGTTGCCTGTCTGACTTTCCTTTTGACTGCCCAGTCTGTGCACATGGGTGGGAAGATCCTTCTCTCCATGCACGCTCACCTCAACTGGCCAGTCTATCGTTTTAATGCACAAGGCGGGTGGTGGTTCTAGGGCAGCAGTTAGTTTTTTCTTTTTCTTTTTATGTGTGATCATGTTCTTGATTTAAAATAATTTAAATCGCATGCAGAGATTCAATATTTACTCCCAAATAAAAAAGTGCAGCTAAACCTTTTTTTCATCACATAAATTCAAGAATTTTATTCACTAAAGTAATCAGATCCATAACTTAGACTCTGATACCATTGTTGAGTTCTCATAATCACGAGATGAATACGTAGTGAAATTTTAAAATTTTAAAAATATGTATTAACAATTTAATACATATTGATTCGTAGCGGTTAATCATTTGTGTCTGAATTACTCGCGTAACTAAAACAAAGGTTTTGCAATATACCTAAATTAATAGCACTATTAGAATGGTTTAGATGATATCTAAATTAGAAACTTGATTCACTTCAAGAATCTACACATCTTCCCTCTACTAGTATTCACATTTTAGGCAAATCCATGAATTGATAATCATTGCTAGTGAATTATGATCTTTTGTTTCTAATCTTCATTTCGGGAGTAAAGTTCAACTCTTTGATTTAAATAGGTGAATAAAGAATAAGACCTTTTGAGAGAGAAAAAATAGAGACAAGAGAGAGCTATAGAGGGGGAGGAATTTTTCATCTTGCAAGCATCGAAAATTCATCCCCTAACCTTATTTATTTACACACAAGATGGTTCATTCCTAATCCAATTAGATTTGGAACCCTTTCCAAGTTAACCTGTATCTCTTTCCTTTCTTATCTTATTTCATGCCTTCTAAGACTAGAGAGATGATCAGTATGTAGGAATGAAATTAGATATGAATGGAATGGTAAGAGAAAGAAATGATATGAATATAGCATTTCTATGCCCGGTATGCACAAAAAATAAGAAATGAATGAAACCATCATTTCTTGCTTAATTCTAATTCCAAGATTGGTAATTAGAATGAATGGTAGGAATGGAATAAAATTATTTTTAATGACCAAACTACCTTTTTGTAAAAAAATTATAATAAAATTATTATTCAATATGTTGTGCATAAATGAGTCTGTTATGGTTTCAGTTTTTTTTTCCATAAAAATAACAAAGACCAACAAATATAATTGCTATACACTCTCCTTTTTTATGTCCTAGGATTTTAATTTTTTAACAAAAAGATGAACTAAGAAACACAAAATGAAGATAAAGAGAGAAAGTGAGAGACGAAGAGAAGGAGTTCATATATAATGGTTGGTGTTGATTGTGGGCGGGATTAGGAGAAAACTTGAAGAATACGAAGCACAAAGATGATGGTTTTTTGTGTTAGTTTAGTTTTATTAGGAATGGTAATAAATTTGGGTAAAATTGGGACCCGCCCCGACTCGCTTCGCTTGAGATAAGTTTAAAACCACAAACGAGTCTCGTGATGGGTCTTGGATGTTAGTTTTCAGACCCGAACTCAACTTGAACTTGATTCATTTAATTATTGCATCTATTTATTTATTTTTTAGTTTGTTATCTAAGTATTAATTTGACGTATATTTATTTCCCCCAGTACTTACAAATATAACATTTACTCCCCTAGACAAAATACATAAACCACCTAACTTCGCCTATGATCATAAACCCCCTCAACTTACAAATGTGACATTTACCCCCTAAATTAATTATTTGGACAAAATTATCCTCAATGCAATGAATTTATATAGTTTTTTAGTATATTTTAAATATTTTGCACTCCAAATTTAATTTTAAATTCTTTTTTATTAATAAGAATTATTTCAAATTATAATTTTTGAAAAAAGTAATTATTAACTTAAGTAATTAAAATTGTAAAAAAATTAAAATAATAAATGAGTATAATAAACGCACAAAAAATATTAAACATGAAAAAATTATTTTGATTTTTTGAATTTAAAATAAAGTATTAAATATTTAATCTAAATAAATTTTAAACTCTTTTTGATAAATATAAAAAAGTATATCTCCGTTGATATTTGGATATGTATATATAAAATGAACAAAGATATATTTCAATAAATTTTGGACCCTTTTAAATATAGATGCATAAATTACTTTTATCTAGTGTATTTATATATATATATATAAATCGAGTTTACAAAAATATACCTATTCATCTTTATCCAAAAGAGTTTAGATATCATTTAGGTTAAATAGTTAATATTTTATTTGAATTCAAATAATCAAAATAGTTTTTTCATGTTTAAGATTTTTTTTATTTATTATACTATTCAATTACTTTAGTTGTTTAAAAATTTTGAATTACTTAAGTTACTAATTACTTTTTTTTTTTTTCAAGAAATTATAATTCATTTTTTTTATAATTAAAAGAATTTAAAATTGAATTTGGGGTGAAAAATAATTAAAATATACTTAAACTATATAAATTCATTGCATTGAGGGCAATTTTATCCTGATATTTATTTTAGGAGGTAAATATTACATTTAAAAGTTCATGGGGTTAAATATTACATATAAGTTAGGGGGTTATTTGTGACCATTGGCCAAGTTTAGGTGTTTATGTATTTCTTATACACACACACACACACACACACACACAAATAAATATGAAAAACTATGTATATGCCACATATATATTCACGTACAAAATATAAAATATAGTAATCTTACAAATTAAAATAGATATAAAATTAATAAATAGTTACATATATAAAAGAAACATATATATTTGAAATTTATATTTTTTAAAAAAAAAGATATGTACATATAAATTTATAATAAGTAGTTCTTTGTTAATAATACAATTTTATCATATTTAGAAAATTATGATGGTATTAGTTTTTTAATATTTTTAAAAATACAAAGTGGATCTAATGGATCCAACCCACTAGAGCTCGGGCTTAAAATGGGTTCAAATTCGGATCCGTAAAATCTTGACGGTTCAAGTTTTAGGTATTGGCAAACCCGCCCCAAACTCAACCTGTTGTCATCCTGAGTTTTATCAAACACTTTCGTTAAGTTTAAGAGAATAATTATCCAAAAATAAACTAAGATTTGTTTCTAACTGATTAAAAATGGTTAAACCCATGAGTGAAGCAGGGAATAACTAATCTTATACTTTTGAGAATGGTGATTCCTTTGAAAATGAGAATTTCTACTATTAAATCATATCAATAATGTGTTTGGAAATGAACTTGGAAATATCCATTACATTCACACTTTATTCCAACATACCAATTATGTTGTAGATGTCTTAGACTTACTCTCCAAGACTTCTAAATGGGTCCATTAACTTAAGCTTGGACTCTTATTGATCTTTATTAATTAATAATACCCAACTTAATTAATTGATTTAATCAATTAAAAAAATAGTTTCATAGGGTAATTTAATTAAATTGGTTAAATTAATTTAACTCCTTAAATTATTTTAAATCTATTAATTAATTGATCTAATTAATAAATAAATTCAGTTATTATGAGCCTCTAATCTTAATTAGGTGTAATTACATAATCTTATTACTTAATTAGATGAATTAATTTTAACTCTTTAAATTAGTTCCAGCTCCAGTTAATAAATCACCATTAATTAACTTAATTCAACTCATTGGTTATATTCTAATTAATTAATTAAAGTAATTAATCATCTTGAATTAACTCTTTAATTTCAAAAACCTCACAAGTCAAGGAAAACAGCTAGTTTTAGATAAAATAGCAAACAAATCTATTTCTTATTATAAGTACCATGCAAGTACGGTTTTCTTCGTCAATTAATCTCCCAACTAAATGTAGAGCATGGATTATTAATTGAAACCCTAATTGACTTAATAACAATAATTTCATTTATATTCTCATTAACTCCCAATGAATTATTAGAACTCTCGTCTAATATAAGTCCTACTTTGGCCAAATACTTTTGAGTCAAGGATCATGAAATGCGTATGAGATTCAACTATTTCATCGAACAAACCATTCATGAGCATTTGCACCTGCATACATGACATATGGTCATAATTGAGATCTTGCTTGAGGTTTTGCATGCACGGCCCAATTTGAGAAAGGAAAATTAATATTTTGTTGGCCACTACAAGTTCACTGAGGTATATGAGGCATGTTTATGTGATATTCTTAGGTCCCACAAGTGGGATACTTCTCAAAAGATCATAAAGAGAGACAGGAGGTGGACCTCTAGTGTTCACGAAAGGATAGCCTACTTGACTATACCCTTATTAACCCCACGGGTGAGATGACTTCTTGGAGGATCACAAAAAAAGACTAGAGGTGGACCTATGGTGGTCACGAGAGAATGGCCCACTATACTGCATCAATTTGAGATTGGCCATTTGATTATTGATATTGTGTAGAGCTCTTTTCGGTGCATAGTAGGTGGACCAAGAGCCCTATGAAAAGAATGATTTTGAGTGAAATATTTTTATTCATGAGTGCACATTTCTAGCATGATATCTTGGAAATAAACTGTACAATGTTTCAAATTAATATCATACTTTTAGCATGTATGATTTTCACTTATTGAATATTAGCTCACATAGTTTATGCATTATAGGTGAGCATGGTAATTGTTGAGATCCATAGCATACTGGGTTGGCTGTTGGAGCATGTGCAGGCTTCTAGAGATCATTGTACATGGATGACAACCCATGGAATATTTTGTGGGTTGTTGTTCTGGTTTTTGAACCTGTTGTATTATACTTTACGATTTTGTAATGTGTCACTTTTGAAACCTTATTATAAATAAGTTTGAGTATGGTGTGACCTTGATAGTCATTATGTTTGGATATTGCCTATGTATTCATACATTGGATTATAGGTGTGGAAATATTTTATTCTTTCTCAGGTGTTACGTTTGAAAAAGAAAAAAAAAATTACGTAACACATAGAGTTGTATTGTTTTCATTATTTTTTAATATATATGAATTGTACTAGAAGGGGGTATTACAACCCCTTTCTCTCTTGAATTCGATTTTGTGCATTCCTTGGCTCTTATATGTCCTTTGTTAATTTGTTTCTTTTAGGTTTTAGTCAAACATCAAATTTTGTTAGGTCAATATAGGCAGGTGATCTATATTCGTACTTCCATACACACTTCTTAGGGACATGACAACCCATTCTCATACACTTTATTACTTGTTAGTAGTGCACTTGCTAGTCTGTGTTGCTCATGCACATCATAGTAATGATTTAATATAACTCTCCTCACTTGTTCCTTTCTTGCTTGGTTACACACCTTATTCCCTGTATAAAAGAAGGGATGTGAGATTAGAATTATGAGATTGTGATTCAAATGAGTCAACTCAAATATGTATTAGTGGGAGATGGTAGTGCATTAGAATTGCATCCTTATTTGAATCATTTGGAATCCTATTATGATAAGGATCATTGTTTATCTTGTACCTCTCATAATTGGATTTCAAGTGTGATAGGAATGGAGATATATCTTTTAAATAAGATTATTTTTCTCAACTTACATCAAATACCACAATCTTACCTTTTTTCGAAAAATAGAATACACTATCTCCCCTCATTCTCTCTGTGTTTCTCTCTTATAGCATCACCAAAAATAAAAAAAGATGTTCTCCAAGGGCTTAAAGTGTGTGGAAATATGATGGATATTATGGTAGCATCCATTAAAGCGAGAGAAGACATTGGCGTGTTTTATTTCGTAGCTTTGGGGGTTCATGGTACTCGAGAAAAAGACTTGTAGATGAGCTAATCCGATGTGAATTGAAATTCTTTTGCTGTTAAAGGTAACAAGATTCACATATTATTTGTCTATGTACAAATTGAATTTCCACATAGAATTAAATTTCTAACAAAAACTAAATAATTTAACTGCACACTATATCAAATGGAGCATTATTTTTGTTAGTTTTTCCTTTTCCACGCTTATGATTTTTCCTCAATTTTTTTCCTCTTCAAACTTGCAATCTTTATGCCAATAAAGTCTTGTTAAAATGGAAAGGTTGAGGTTCAAAAACTTTATAATTCATAAGAGGTCTTAGGTTCAATCCCTATTAATCTACATTAGTAATAATTTCTTCTCATTGTATGCATGCTTTAATTTACTTAGTTTTTGAGACATCTTAATGTACGAAATGAGTAAATAGTCTACTTTGATAATAAAGTCATAGTAGTATTCGGTGGGCCAACTACATTACCTACTTCTTACTCTTGTAAAAATATTTTTTTCCAATCAATATCAATAAAATAGGTAATTTTTCATCTTTGTTTTTTTTTTTTAATTTAAATGAAGTCCCTATACTATACACAACTAGAGGGCGTGGTAGCACATATGGTATCGATGATGAAATATGTTTCTATGACTTTGGTCATAAATTATTTCAAGTCAAGAATCATTGATACGGGATATCAATAATTCAGCAAGACTTGAACGAATGACACATGCTCGAAAGATGTCTTGCTTTATGGGTATTGGTGTCGGGATACTGATGCATGTATATAAGTGCTTGTTAGGGAATAAGTACACTAAACTATCCCCAATTAAAAATTTCTAATTGGAAAAGAAATGTTGTTGAATATGGAGATTGTATATTAAGATAGTATAAGAATTAGTTCTTAAACTTGAGATTTGAGGCACTATGATATCTTTGTGCATGATTGATTGTAATTTGATTTATTCTTCGATTATAGGATAATCACAAGGAAAATATTTTGGGTGTAATTTAATTGTGTATGGAGGTTAGTGAGTGGCAAATAATGGATTCGTCACCTATCTAAATGAATAGGTAAATCTCCTACATTTTTCAAGGTACTTGACTTTGAATTCCTAGCCAAGTTTGGAAGAAAGTTAGAAAAGAATTCTCTAATTTCATCGTGGAGTCAAGTTATTAGGATTTTTTTTTATCAAGTTACTAGGAATTTTTTTTAAAGGATAATATTGGTTGATTCTCCAATTTCCCTCCTAGTGACTCGAATTTTAGGTGTAAGATGCTTAACATTAGGCTACCTTGTCTTGTCAATTATGAAGTTACTAGGAACTTTTTTAAAAATATTCAAATCCAGAAACAAGGGAAGGAGGGGAGGGGAAGGATTCAAACCCCTAACATCATCTATAAGAGTTGAGGGTAGGTACCACCACTCCAAATACATAGCTATTGGGTTACTGGGGTTTTGAATAATAATCAATACCCTAAGACTTATGGGGGGATTATTCGATGGAAGGATTCTACTTGTGTGTACTCATAATTGGAAAGGTTTGCCACTTACCTTTATCTGGGTTTTCATCGTGTGTTAAATACTAATCATGGTTGGTAGGTTTTTAGAATTAAAGGATTGAATCTAAAAGGAGTAAATAATTAAAATAATTAATCAGAATAATTTAATTATTTAATTAAGTCACAAAAGTTACGAGCTAGCTTATTGGTGAGTCTAAGAGGTCATAACACTAATTTAGACAAGTCAGTTTTTGCTAAAAGAGATAATTCAATTGTTGGATTGAATAAATTGAATAATGTGACATATTAATATATTGGGCTATAGTTAATTCAAATGTTGAATTAAATTGATTAATTGATGTGATCAATTAATTGGACCTAATAAAATTATAAAAACTCAATTGAAATAATTAATTAATTAAATGGGTCAATTAATTGTGTGGATCTTTATTAATTTATAAGATAAATTATTTAGTCTAATTGATTAGAACAAATAAAATGGTCTAAATAATTTTAAGCGTAGGTCCAATAGGTGTATTTTGATGGAGCTAAGATCAATTGAAAATTGGATTAAGAATTCAAATCCTAAATGTGGAAGGGGAAAAAAATGAGCACTAAAACCATAAGGACAATATTTAGAAGACGACGTGGAATTAAAGTAGCAAGGAGTACCATAAGGATGGGACTTGGGGCCTATAAAAGGTCCCCTTATACACAGTTTCATGAATTCAATTCCAGCAGATTTTTGGCAAATAAAAATCAGATTTCTCCCCGAAAACACCACAATACTGTGTGCCTCCCTCTCCCAAAAATCGTCCACCATCTTCCACTTGTGTTGAATTTTGTTTTCTTATTTCTAGCACTATTTGAAATAGGAATACAAAAATCTTATACCTACATTCAAAAGTGTTTTGTACAATTGTTCTTAAATCTTGATTCCCAAAGCAAGAGTCACTGAATAACTCTACTAGGATAGGGTTAACTGCAAGGCATTCTAGGTATAGATACATTTAAGGAGAAATAATTGGAGCGCTAGGGCAAATTGATTCGTGTATGCGGTTTGAAGTTTGTGAAAATTCAAGAACTCTCGAATTCAACAGTCAGAGCTATTAATAATTTGGATCTTTCATGTCTTCTACATTCAACCAAAAACACGTAATAAAAATATTAATCTTCTCTCATGGGAATTAAATCTCATAATTGATCCAACTGAAATAATAACGAGATATGTAGGTTTTTATAATTTTGAATTTCATAATTATATATTTTTTTTAAAAATTTAAAATTTTGTTGCTCCATGTATCCCAAGACCTTACAAAACTAACAAATAATTACTTTCCTTTGTAAGCATGCTTTGATTAACTTAATTTTTGAGATATCTTGATGTGCTAAATGAT
Source organism: Paulownia fortunei (assembly GCA_019321725.1). Taxonomy (NCBI): domain Eukaryota; kingdom Viridiplantae; phylum Streptophyta; class Magnoliopsida; order Lamiales; family Paulowniaceae; genus Paulownia; species Paulownia fortunei. Next base: position 12,237,745 of record CM033111.1, on the reverse strand, counting down.
GTAATTAATTTTTTTAGATATATTGATATATTAAATAATATAATTAATAGATTCTATCTAAAACACAATCTTTACAAAAAGAGAATTATTTTTGGGGTTCATGAAATACATTAGGTGATTGGTGTCTAAAAAGGAGTGCAACTAGTACTATGATTAATTATGAAATTTGAAAAACCCGGTATAGTGTTGCACCAAATTTTTTTTGTCCAAATATTACATAACCTGTAATTTAGAAATTTAGTCAAAATCTCAACACTTTATGCGGTTTGCCGGCGGTTTGGGATTCATCAAACCGCATTACCCATTTATACATTTAAATTTATTACTATTTAATATTAAGTTAGTATTAAATAGAAACTAACTCTTGATGCACTCACTAACATCTCTTTCATAATTTTTTTTTTTATTTTTTTTATTTTTGGCTTTCATTCATCTCAAGCTCTAAGGCGGCGGAATGCTTGATTTTAATTTTAAAAATTTTAATATTTTTTAATATTAAGTTTAATTTAACAGTTAACTTTAATTATATTAATTGTTTAAATTTAATTTAACAATTAATTCTTGAATGTGCTCACCAACTTTTCTCCAACAATTTTTTTTATTTTCATTCATCTCAAACTCCAAGGCAAGGAGCATGGAGCAGGCATGTTTCGTTTCAATTTTAACAGGCCAAACACAATTTTTTTAGATGTGCTATTTTATATTATATATATATATATATATATATATTCCGAACCTTTTTTCAGCATATTATCTTTTTTTTTTCTTATAGTTTTGTGGTATATAAATATATAAAATTTTCCTTTCAATAATTAAAAAAATAAAATATCGTAAAGTATCTCTTTACTATCAAATTTTTCACTTGCTCGAAATAATCCTTTACCAAGGAATTATATTCCCTATAATCATTTGATATGGTGTAAAAATATAAAGTTATTTTTTATTGAAGTAATTCGTATATAATATATTATTTTATATTATTTAAACTTTACAGTAAACTAACTTAAAAGCCGCAAAATACTCCAAACCGTCTCAAACCATAAGTTCAATTTTGATTTACAAAAATACAATTTCAATGATATGACATTTTGAATTAAAATTAATAGATAAAAAATTAAAATCTCACCCCGTTCAGCTCTAAGTAACTAGTACTACTAAAGGCAATTAAATTAATATAAGAAATCGCGGCCATTTCAGGCGACAGAATGTGGAAACAATTCAAGTTATTTAGTTAAAGGGTAGTCATGGTTACATATAGACAAAACGATAACAAAATCAAAGCTGCTATTGTTTTGGGCATTAGCAATTACTTTCACTAAGCTTAACCCAGAAATTTTGCTCGACGGGAAATAAGATATCCGAAAATAGGAATGGCATTGGTGTGTAAGTTGTCAAGTCCCCAAAACTCGTTTCAATAAAGTTTTTATGGACTTGAAATCCACACTGCGCCGAATTCAAGATCCATTGAATTAAATTCATTTTATAAATTTAAAAATATAAATCATCATACTTTCTAAATATTGGAATTATTAATAAAAATTAATTATTTACAATAATTTTTGATAATTATGATTCCAGACAACTTTTATAAAGTATAAATTATTTATTAACTTAAAATGCTTATTTTAATGTATAAGAGGTTATATACATATAAGAGTATATATATATATAACATAGTTTTCAATATTTATCATATAAACACATAAATGATTAAATATATAATATTTAACTTGTTACATTTGAGTTCGAAACACTAAAATAAAAGGCCTATTTGAGCCCCGCTTATGGTTCAAACCTGCCTCAAGCAATAGGTGCAAAACATGAACTCCATTACCATCTCTACCCAGAAAAGCTTTCCTAGCTTAGATTAATGCAATATAACCCAAGATCTCTTCTTTTTCTTTTCCGTGTGCTTTTTGAAAACTGTTTCAGAAGAGTGCATGTAATGTGAAAATAAATCCACACAGTTATCTTAATTGTTGGATTTAAATTTGAAATATGTTGGCAAATGAAGAGAGAAAAAAGATGAGAATTATATTTGTTTTTTTGGCTATTCAGCCTAAACACATATCAAATGCCCGAAGGACAACATATTCATTTTCTCTTCATGGTACATAACAATAGTAATAGATGAATCACACGTGGAGGACTAATAAATTGAGGACCAAAATTGAATCATATAAAATTAGAAATATCACAACAATAGTTACTTAACGGATATTAAGATTAAAATTATATCATCTCTTGATTCTTAACAATTAGGACCCTCCAGTTCAAAATCCCTGAATCCCCATGTTTATATAGTACGATGTTCTAAATTCTCCGTATAAAACTTCCTGCTGAGCCGCTATAATTGTTCAACATGGTTAGTGATCACTTCAGGGCAGGACTGAGCTTGAAGAAGCTCCAATCGTGTGAAAGGCGGTGCAAACTGCAATATATAGTCTTCATCTGCAGCCATACAATGAGATTCACATTAATGTCTTTTAACACATGTTCGGTATAAGTACTGAGGAAAATATCAAAATGAAAGAAAGCATTGAAATCTCACAGATACCAGTCCAAGAACTATTCTGTCTATCTACTTCCAAGCAATTAATCAATTCTGATTGCCAAATGAGATATTGTTAAAGGTTCTTACTCTCTTTGACTGTCCCATAAAGCCAGCACAACACCTCATCAGCAAAAGCTAAGCACACTCCTCCCTGCCAAAAATCCAAAGACATTGACCAGGAAATGATATCGTTAGCATAATTTGATGTGCCAACAATTCAATACTATTGATATGCAGACAATGCTTCGTCCACTATATTTCCCACGCTTGAGGGGCATAAGTACTTGTACAGCTTGAGAAATGTCCTGACTTTCCATGGGACTCTCTTTTTAACATAAGTAATCTCAATCAAAAAGGAGGAAAACAGTGCTGAGTTGCAAGCCCAGTTGATCTAAGACAATGGTAGTCTCATTAGGGTACAAGCAACATGTTTCCCAGTCCCTTTCTTGGCAACAAATGTGAGAATGTTGGGCAGCATCTATATATAAAATATAGAGACCTAAGCCATACGGTCACAATTAACTACAAACCACAAGAGAAAAGAGAAGAAAGGATGGTTATGCCCTTAAATGCAGATACCAATCTACCTGCCAGTAATTTTTCATCTTTACTCTGTGCGTTATATCTTTGGTTCTTAGTCGTTCTGTACGGACGAGTCGGCCACCATCATCCCTGCAATAAGAAAACGCCAATCAACATGTATGATATACACAAAAATGACAAAAGATGGAGAAATTTTCTGGTTATTAGGTTTGAGAGAATTGTAAGGTACAGGCAATACCTGAACCCGATCACGATAAAAGGTACACCAGCAAGGAATGATTGAATCTGCAACACAAATAGCAGTATAATAGCAATATAAGAACGTGAAGATAAATCTACACAAAAATAAATTTAATATTGTACTTCTTACAGACACAAAGAACAAGAAGATTCACAGGCAGAAAAAGGACCATAAAAATATTATGAAAACGATTTAGGAAATATTCAGGATATGCAGGAGCAAGTTCTAAGTGAAAGCTGTAACTGCTCCAACTGTACCAATAGTTAAATGAGTACTCTCCATGATAATAGCAGGACAGAAGAATGTGATATTACAAACAATTTTTTTGAATGCACTTGGCATATATCATCAAGCAGAGAGCGATTCTAGCTAAAAGTAACTCTTGAAATTCAACTGAGAGATTTTACTACATCACCAGGCATCGAAGCATCACCATACCTGATGTTTGAACTTCCATTCAATGTTTACCATCCTCTCAAATGTAGAAACAAATAAGAACTGGCCTTTCACCAAAAAGTTAAATACCAATACAATAGTAATTTGAACTTCATAGAGGACGCATAAATAGATATGACAAGCTGTTTTTCCACGTATGGTTAACAGATCTTGCACAATTTACTACTTATAAGGCACATCCTGAAATTGGAGATCTAACTGCACGAGGCTTCTAGATATTTATGATTCTAGTAAGACTTAAGCATATGACGAAGGCTCGTAAGGAGGATCCTCATTGTGACACTAGTACATGTATGCGGGTATTTGTTAGATAACAATCTACCCGAAAATTCCCAATTGGAAAGTGTTGTCAAATGAGAACTTTCCAATTACAATAGTGTTTGAATAGTCCTTAGATTTGAGGAACCATTGTAACCTTACACATGATATATTACACTTGGATTTAATTTTTTGATTGCAAGACAATTATAAGGGAAATATTTTAGATGCAACATCTTTGTGTATGGAAGTTAACGAGTGCCAACAAACAATCCATCACCTATCTAAATGAATAGGTGAATTTTCTATATTTCCCACGGTACTTGACCCGGTAAATCCTTGCGTAAGATTGGATGAAATTTAGAAAAAGAATTTTCTAATTCACTACTGAATCAAACTACTAGGAATCTTTTTTTCTTTTAAATTAAAGGAGGACACTGACTGGTTCTCAACTCCCCTCCAGGTGATTCGAACCCATGACCAACGAAGCGAAGCTACTAATGGATACACAGCTATCGAGCTAGGAATTCGACTAATAATCCATACCCGAACTCAATCAGAAGATTAGTCGATAGAAAAATCGTACTTGTACGGTATTCGCAATTGGAAAAGTTCATTCTTTCACCTATATCTAGGTCTTCATTGCGTGTTGCTAGACACTACCTATGATTTGTGGGTTCTTAGAATTAATGTTTTAACTCCAAGAGGATTAATTAATTGAATCAATTAATTGAAATATTTAATTGTTCAATTAAGTCACAAGAATTGTAAGCCTCATACTAGTCCAAGTAAATTACATATTGGTTAACCTATTAGTGAACCTAAGAGATCACATACTAACTTGGAGAAGTCCATTTCTTTCTTAGAAATTAGTACAAGTGTTGGATTAAATTGTGATTAACTAAAAAGGCTTAAATTAATTCAAATGTTGAATTAATTCAGTTAATTGATGAGATCAATTAATTGAGCTAATTCAATTAGGGAGTCAAATTGGAACAAGTAGATTGGATCAATTAATTTTAATGGACATATTTAATCAATGCAGATGCATTACTTAATTGATTAGATCAATTAAATTAAACCTAATTAATTAATTGGATCTAGGTCTATTAGGTGTAGGTTTGATGGAGATCAAGGCTCGATAGGAATTGGATTGAGAATCCAAATCCTAAATGAATTAGGGTTGAGAAATTATCATATATGATGTGAAGAGTTAGCTAGTAGAAACACTAGGTGTGAATACAAAGCGACACAAGAAAATAGTTCCTCTTGAAAGGAAATTGGAGGGCTATTTAAGCCCTTGTAAGGGCCAATTTTCGGAAAGGTTTTTGCTGCCAATTAGAACAAAATCGAGAGTTTTACAGCCCTAATACACTCCCAAAAATCCGCCACTTCCTCCTCCAAAAGCTGCCAAACCCTAGCCCTAATTCAAGTTTTGTTTTGGTTCTTTCTTTCACTAGTTGAATTAAGAATCAAACCAAGAACACCTAACACAATTGTTGTGTTTTGTTCCAAACCTTTAAACCGTTTCATAGGCTGGAATCGTCGAATCGTGACCTACTAGTATAGGTGCGATTGCTAGAGGGGGTGTGGATACTCTTAGAGGAATAACACTTGGTACTCTAAGCGAACTATTCCAACAAAAGGAGTTTGGAATCAAGCTTCATTTAGTTCGTGGAGAGACCATAATTTGAATTTACTGAAGCTGAAGCACATCAAGTACAATGGGGTTTTAAATTGCTTAATTCGATTGATCACACGGGTTCTGGAATAGGTTTTACAAAAAAATTTAAATTTCCGCTGCGCAAGGTATCCCAGAACGGCGCAAATCCAACAGCAGAAGCATTTGGAATTCAGTCACCCATATTTATGAGCATTATAAGGATTTAAAGGGCCAAAAACATTTTAGTCGGTTAGATGATCTATCCAATCGATTAAAAGAATCTATTAAGCTGAAACCCATTACGAAGGAATATGCAGATCATAGATTGCATAATATCATGAATTAGTTAGTGGAGCCCTTCAAAGAAGCTCTTTTACCATAGATAAAACAGGGAGTCACAGTAAACAGGAAACAGGAATCCACCAGAGAATATTTTGAATTGGAATCTATACTTATAGTGAAAGCAGTATGTAAAACAAGCGTACCAATTTTCAGAGAAATGGTCGGTAAAACAAATTCCTAAATCAAAATAAATTATGGTGCACTAAATTATTCAACAACTACAGTAATTCACTAATTCAAGGAAAGAATTTTGGTGTATGAAATACAGGTTAAGAATTCCGCATGTCAACTCCAGCAAAATTGACTGGTAATACTATCTTCACAACCTATATCCATCATATAACAAAATACATCATATTATCACCTAAATGAGAACATTTCACCTTTCAATTTCAAGGAGTCCCTCAATACTTCAGACTTATACTTCTGAATCAGGGAAAGAAACCAAAATTTCTCCACTGCACTTCTCCTTTAGTGAAGTACCCCTTAACACTATATTAGCTCAAAAAGCCAAGTAATATTATTAATTACTAATATGATTGGCAGTAAATAGGGAAAAGAGATATTCAGATATGATGGATAAATAAACTAGTAACTTATCTTTAACTTATGTTTAATGTACAAGTAAACCAGTATCTATAGGGGCTAATCAAGCAGCTTTTCCAGGCTAACCTAGATACTATTCAACTGATCAAAAATTTATATCAGACAATGTTCATTTAACAGCACCGCAGGCAAAAAGAAACAGAAGAAAGGAAGAAGAGAAAAAAGAGCCATGAAGGCTTTATAAATGTGAATGGAAGAAATGTAAAACAAAATTTAGCAATGCATATTACCCAGAACTTGAGCAATTTCTCCCTCTCATATCTTTCCTCAGTGTGATAATCTAACTGTGGAAGCACAGATGAAAGAAATCAAAGTTATAACCTGGGTAGGGAAATTAGAACACAGAACAAAGAGAATATCCAACAAGCAGTCCAACCTCACGACTCGTTTTTAGTTCCACATAGAATCTCCTACCCTCATCAGTTGAATCACAGCAGTCCATTTCAGCACCCATGAGTATTCGATGAGCTCCTAATTTGGTCTTAATCACAGAGCAGTATTCAACATTGGCATCAATATGATGTATCCCTTCCCCATCAGCTCTTCTTGGATCTTCTGTTGCAAGAGTCTCGAAACAATAGCCCCAATAACATCTATGTCCGAAAGGGCAATGAAAAAAATTAAGTCAATGGATAATAGTTACTCATATAAATAGATAAAGAAAATGCGATGGGGTCAACAGTTCAAAACTTTTCAAAACAAAAAACTCCTAAGACTATGATCGAGCTAAGTAGAGCCTATTCGAGCTGAGCTCAATGCAGGAGCCTAAAAATTCAAGCTCGATGAGCTCAGGCTCAAGCTCAAAATTGTTAAAATGAGCGTGAGCCGGAGCCTGTAAATTTTCAAAAGCCTGAAACATTTGCAGCTCTCAATGTCGGATTCCAACTTCAATTAGCAGTGTAAGAGGTCACATGTCATTGGTTTCTGCTTTCCTATTCAATTTGCCTTAAAGCAAGGAAAAATCATAGTAGCTAGGAGGGCATATTTCCAAAAAAGTTTCAGGAGATAGGGATATAGCAAGAGGCTGAAAGAACATTAATATGCATATTACATAAAAATTAAACAGACATCCATATATTTCTATAACTTTCCAGCCCTATGAAGCAAGATTTTCGAGATATAGACAGATAGCCTTGCATTTCTCTCACTTGTCAGCCGCCTTTGCCGTTCCCTCCCCTACTTCCGCCACTCCAGCCCCAACGAAACCAAAAATGGAAGGATCAAGTGGCCAAGTAGGAGAGACAGATTTTTGAAAAAATATATAGGCAGAAATGTAAACTTGTACCTTCGACGATCCAGTTCACTTTGTGGCCTTTCTGGCAATTTATGCACATCGAGATAGACTACTCCATTCCTTTTATGCACCCCCATTTCCCAAGGCTCGTGCCTGATATAAGCAGTAGCCAGAATCTAGAATTGAAATAGATCAGAAAGTAATTGTTAGTATAAGTTGTGTTGTAAATCCAGGAAATTTTGGTTCAAGCCGAGATTCTAGGAGCTGTAGATTGCTGTATTTGTTCCTCAATTAATCCTAGAAATCTGCTAGCACTCTAAAGATTTTTTAGAGATAGTTTCCTTATCTAGTCTTTTGTAATTTACCTATATTATGATGCTTTGTATTTGTATTTTAATTCAACTGAATGTATTCAATCACCGTATAAGGGATTCTTTAAGTTGCATGACACACTAATAACCTGAAAGATCACAAACGTATTAAACTCTGTGAAGAGAGTGACAGAAAAAGAACTCACTAAGGTTCATTGATTTCACATAAAATGGGAAAAAAAAATTCCAGTTGTTTGGTTGCACTGAAATTCAAAGAAAACATTGAAAAATCTCATGAAATATGGAATTAAATTTAAAAAACAGATCTTTGGTTGCAGATTCTATAAACCTGAATCAAAATTTAAATTAACCAAAACTTGTGTACAACTATTTTTTGTACAGAACTTGAAACTGAAGATTCATTTTGATAATTTACCAAATTATATCATTAATTTCAACACAACCTTCAACATGACCATTTTTAAAGGAAAAAAACAGAGGGGCAAAGAAAAATGATAGGAAAAAAATAATTGTTCATGAAGTAAAATTGAAAACAAGCACCAATCACTTGGTTTAAGAAGAATTGCGTGTTTCCAAAATTGGATCACCTTGTATTGAGATTTTTTAGATTTGATGTTTATTGAAATTGCAACAAGGCGAATTATGCTAACTATGATAAAGAATAGTTAAACCATTTTAAAAAATTGACTAAATTATTAAAGGAGAGGCTGAGAGACCTTGAACAAAAGTATACTTGAGTCATCTTAAAATTTGATAAAAAGCTCAATTATTTGTGTATACCTGGACACATATGGAGTCCAAGCTAGAGATGCATAAATTAACATTTAGTCGCACGCATCCTTGTTACTATTAATATTATGTTAGATTCTTTTTTCTAGGAAAATTTCATATACTACCAAACACATGGAAAACAAGGAACATGTTATTTTCCATGATAGTTTTCCTAGAAAGTCAAAATTTTGCTCTTTTTCTTCTCTTTTCCCCCATTTTCCATGGAACCAAAAGGAGCATCAGGGATTAGAAAGATAATATAACTAAAGAAACAAATTGTCTGCGTCTATAAGGAAAAGGCTAGTTCTGGAAATTTTATTTGTCTTTTGAAATTAAAAAATTATTCAACTATCTGGTTCAACCTGAATCAACAAACACAGACATGTTTGCTGAATCCCAGTAGTTATGTGAGGTTTCTATATATAAAAATGTTGAAAAAGGATAGACGAAGTTAGTTTCCAATATCGAAAGAGAATAAGAAAGTCGGGATACATATATTACTTCAAACACATTTTGGTTAGCAAAAATGCTTTCCTTTTATGATGTCCACGACATATTTAACATCATTTTATGTACTGCAAACAATGCAGCATATAGTATCCACATTCACTCAATAACTACCCGGTTTCCTCTCTTCATTCTCTTTGTGTTGTAATATTGACCCACTTCGGGAATAAATTTGAAGGGGGTGGGAGATCCTGCATTTCATTTCTACATAAATTCTGTTATTCATTTAGAAGGTATTATGATGTAAGACAGAAACCTTCGGATTGTAGAGTTTAGACTTTTAGTGGCGCACACACACAAAAAAGAAAAAGAAAGAAACAGAGATATTACCAACCTTGGGATGTTTACATTAAAATATTACACTTCCCTTCTTCATAGCAGAAATTACATCCCATTCTAATGTCCACTTAAATTCAAAGATCCCAAGTGCCTTCAAGGTTAACGTTTTCCCATGGTTTATAGTTAAGGATTGGCCCAACATAATGACTGTTGCAGGCTCAGAGACCTAATAGATGTCTTGTCCTCATGGGTATAATCAGCATATGATACACAATGAGACACATAGTACTCTTCTACAACTAAGTTAGTGCAATTTAATGATGGAGTTGCACTGTTTGCATATTCAGGAACGATAGGTTTCGCATTGGAGATGTTTAATATAAATGCAAAGGAGGAAAACACTTGACATTGTGATTCCTAGAAAACATATTGATGTGTCTTTGAAAGTAGAGTATTGTGAGATCTTTCAAGTAACAAGCTTCAATTTCACATTACAGGAGAATGAAAAACTCATATTTGATAGATGTATGATTTGCTTGATCTACAATGTGCACGTAAAATAGGATATATAACAAATTGGAGATGTTCATATAAATATTTCAAGTAAAAATATACTTTGATATGGTGATTTAATAGAAAGTTATTTGATGTGCCTTTGGGTGGAGAGAATTGTGAGATCTTTCCATAACAAGCTTCAATGTGACATAACAATGAGGTAGAATACTTCTATTGAAATAGTTATTCGACTTGCTTGATTTATAGAGATGCTAGAAAGATTCACAAGTTTTATGCTGAATACTTTTTCATTTCAAAAATCTAGGTACCCAATACATCTCAACCTCTTCTCTTAGTACTTCATTATTTCTACACAAACTTCTTGTCAGCCCCCCACCCTAAAGAAACCATTCTTTTCTAGTTTATGAAAAAGAGGCTTCTATCAAACTAGACAACAAGTAAAAAAGACGGCTGTCATTATATTTTTTTCACCTTGGAAGGAAGAAAAGATAGTTGACTTCTTTAATAGTTCCACAAACACATTATTCCAGAACTTTCTTGGTAGTCACTTGGAGCCTACAATAAATTTAAACAAGAACACGCAAAACCACAGCATCAGTCAAAAGAACCAGCAATTACCTTGTTAAGGTTGTTACGATACGTCTGCAACAGAAAAGAAGACAAATAAAAACAAAATGTCAACTGTCTGGAAGCATCCTCTTGAACTTCTTAAATGCATGAAAGCTGGATATGTTGCATAGACTTACCACAAAGTGCATGTTTTGAAGCGGTATATTTTTATTTCTTATTGTAGCAAGAAGATCACCAAAGCCTTGAGAACCCAAGTCTGGTGTGAACACAAAGAATTGACCACATTTAGCAATTGATAATTGCAAACTAGATTTAAAAGCCAAAATAGTTCTTCAGGAGAAGAGTTTAATATTATTGCATATTCTAGTACAGCATACCTTTCTTCTCAATGAAAGTATCAAAACCCTCATTGAGGTCAGTTCCAATATCTTCAGATATAAGCCGCTTAAACAGCCTCTAGCAACGTGAAAAAAATGGATCCGGATGAGCTCATAACAACATGGAGTGAAACTCTGAGAAAAGAGAAAAGAAAGGCTCACCAAACTGCGATCGTCAAAGTAGACATCCCCACCTTCTACACGACTGAAGCAAGCAAGTTCACATGGCTAGTTTGCAAAATACACAAGCTAAAATGGATAAGACAATATAACTAAAATTCATAAATCACAAAACAATGTGCATGTAGACATGTACTCACACAGGAGCGAGAGTCTTAGGATTTTGCAGTAAAAATGTTCAAGCAAGGGATCAATTAAGAATGTGTGTCAAAGATAAATGGACTATGCATAACACGAGTTATCGATGACAAGCCAATCAGGGCACCAGTTCAAGTATTATGAGTTATGACTGAAATAGCAAATTTTGAAATTCAAGATAGGAACTTGGTCATTTTCAATTCCTGTATAACTTTTTTTTTGGTAGCTCCCAATATTTTAATAAATTTATAATGATGACACTATTCAGAATCCAAATCCAAACCCAAACCCAAACCCAAACCCTCCTATACCAACACTCTCCTTTCCTATTTTTGTTTCCATGGCTATCTGCAGTTCACACACTTCACTCACTCACACACCGACTTTACTATATTAGCCAGCAACTAATGCTTTACTACAGCATCAATTAGTGTTCTCAAGTATATAAAAGCGGCAAAACTCCAGCAGCCCAACCACCAGAATGTTGGCCAACACCAGCAAATCATGTGACCTAATCCTCCTGTGGCCTCATAAATGCGAACAACATATGAATCATAACAAATATATTGAATGCTTTAGCATGCAATTAACTAATTTGAAACCACAGAGGGTTTTCAAAGACACAATCCATGTTCTAGACGTTTACTAATACAAGGGTGCTTTGACTTTATGAAGATTAGGCAGCTTTAAAAAAGGGATTAAAAAATTGTTACCTCCTGAAAAGCAATGGCTTTCCTGGCTAATGTTTCTTCACTTTTTGAGAATTTCAACTCAGAAACAAAACGTTCATCACGATGACCATTAAAGAACTTTGGACCATAACCGTAGTTTTGCCTTTGTGGATAAGGCCCCGGACGGGGAAGGAGACCAGGCCCTCTATCATTCTGCCAGCGGCCACGCCCAAAACCTCCTCTTGTGTGATTGTTTGTGTTGCGCACGGGGGGCAAAACTGAGTATACAAGATAAGAATGAAGACATATAGAGAAATGTGAAGGAGAGAGATTCTATAAACAGCAATCAAGCTTTATTAATTCATCCAGTGAGATCGTTTTTTCCTATGCATGCTTAAGATACAAGTGTACTCATATACAATCTGTAACCTGCGAAAATCACCTTTCATCTTTGCTTTCCTCTGGCTATTCATTTAAGTTCAATGATATAGTTCTGAAGAGAAACCATTTGGAGAGTACACTACTCCAAAATATATACGTCACTGCTAAATGGCCGAAAATCATTGTCAAGTGATCTTGATTTTGATAATGCCAACACTTGAATCAAATTATTCAGACATTGCAAAGCCAACACCAATGCCAATAACTGAATCAAAATAATTGATCTTTCAGACATGGCAATGACAATGACCAAGCATTAAAACCCATCTGAGAGCTGCACTTTACCCAATATTGTTGTGTGTCCTGCATCCCCGCTTGATGGTGGTTCCCAAGTTTTTGGATCCTAAATTCATAGCGTACTACATAAAAAAAATATATTTCATGGCCATGATATTCAGGCACTACATGTTGGTATTGCGGAATAGTTCCCTCTCATTTGCAAGGATATGAAGATGATGCATTAAGTTTGAACACTATTTATTCTTCCATTTTATTGCTGAAGCAGAAACCATTTCTACATATTAAAATTGTTTCTCTTGTGTTTCTTTTCAGCCAAATTACTCAGCCTTTAAATCTATCTCTTGTCGTAGAGCTCTGCATTTCAACAGAAACAAATAGCTCAAGAAAATTCACTAATTAAATACTTACCATCCCTACTAAGCTCAGTTTGCCAATGAACAGTTATTTTACATTAAAATCATTTTCACATACTCCAGCTATTCCAGAAAGGAGCACACCTTACTCTTAGACATAGAGAAAGGAATGAGTTCCAACATTATAAGAAAATAGAGAAAAATAATATCATCAGTAACACAAACTTAACAGGAAGAAAATTCACGTGCTTCTGAGAAGTTGAAAAGGACAAGAAGCGCTGACTAGTCCCAACAAATAAAATGCTTGAGAAAAAAGGGGGGAAACTAATCTTTTGATGATAATGTAAATTAGAACATTCAAACCACTGGGGAGGGTTAGCAATCTGCTTAAAAACAAGCAAAAAACACAAAATAGACAAAATCGTAAGCAACCCAAAGAAGAATGCCCTAAAACCCAAACTCTATGTCATGAAGAAACAAAGCAAAACCAAAAGAGAGAGGGACAGAGAAGCAAAAATCAGGCAAGTACACAAAATCCTGAAAAGGGCATCCTTCAATTTGATAGAAAATCCGCAAAGGCAACACAAATAAAACAATCCACACCAAATCAACAATTGGAAACAACTTCAAAATCCTAAATCAAGGTAAAGGAAGCACAACAATCAACCAAAGAAACACAAAAAAAGAGATATACCGGGTACAGGGTGGGGACTGTTGGCAGGTGTTTTGACGTAATCCTCATTATCAGAGCCAAACAGATCCTTGTCCTCCTCCACCTCCTCATTATTCACATAATGGTGACTGTTACTATCAACGTTGTAATTGTGATTATTATAGGGAGAAGACCTTACTTCGCCATGATTATCGTCGTTGTCTTCTTCCGGGCTGCTGCTGCGATTGGAGGATGAGGAGGATGCAGAGGAAGATGCAGAGGAGGACCCACCAGAGGATGAGGAGGAGGAAGACGAGGGCGAAGAGGAGGAGCTCTGCTGCTTCGGCTCTCTATCTTGTTCTTCTTCCTCGTCGTTGGAATAATTGTTGTTGTTTTCCTCTTCTTCGTCAGATTCTCCGAATAAATTTATGGCTTGCTCTGCGAAGTCCATTTTGCTTTTGCTGCTGCGATTTGCTTCTTTTCTTGGTGTTATGCGTGTGCTTAAGGTTGTGGGATTCTGGCCGACTGAATTGTAGGTTTTGCACAACAAATACCAGCAAGTGTTTGTGACTTTGGCCACTCCCTTTCAGATTGAAATTTTTTTATTGCAGATACTATTACTTTTATTACAATTATTGTCATATGTTTATTTTGTGGGATTTTACACATCAAATATAATAAGATTTATAATAAAAAAAATTATAAACATTGTCTCTTTCTTCTTTTTTAAATCCTACACCCATCTTCATTAGGTATACTCTCAATAATCAATTGCTCCAATTTCTTTCTTAGTTTAGGTTTTCAAAATCTAACACTTCCTTTTGTGCTTGGTTATCTCATTTGTAGACAATGGACATTGTTTGAAAATGCTACAAAAAAACATTTATGTGTTTTTGACTTTGAAGAAAAAAAAGCGAAAATAGGCTAGAAGTTGGAAGCCACTCCAAGATATATATATATATATATATATATTTTGGTTTTTTAACAAATTTTGGTATTTTCATAAGAGCAAAAATTATTATGGTATCTAAACTTTACAATTAATGTCAGATTGATACACGAGCTTTTGCAAATATAAGCCATGAGTTGGAAGCCACTCCAAGGTGTTCCTTTTACAGATTCTGGTATTTTCCTAAGAGTGACAATAATTATGGTATTGGAGTTTTGTTATTAACGTCAAAATATGCATGAGCTTTAACAAATATTCTAGTTGATACCCGAGTTTTGATATTAATGTCAAATTAATGCTTGATTTTTAATAAATACTCTAATAGATATCCAAATTTTGCAATAATATCAAATTGATACATGATGGACTCCAATCAATTCTCCATATCAATATTTTTTATAATGACAGAGATACACCTTTAAATCCCAATTAAATTTTTCATATCATATTCATATGACTAAATAATTTTTATCATTACATTTATATAAATATAAAATTCAGCAACAATAAAAACTATGTAGGTAAAATATACAAATATTTATAATTCAATAACTAAACTAAAAAATTAAATAGACCTCAATAAAGAGCTACATCTTTGAAAATTAAAATTTACGAGATATAATTTTATTGAATTATGATTTTTATAATTAAAAATATTCTAAAATTAAAGACTTTTAAACTATCCGATCTAACAAAAAAAAATATCATACATGTGTTTATGTCCTTCTGTTTGTTATGCAAAGGAAAATTATCATTGTAACATATTGATGGAAATAAAATACCATTTACACAATGTAAATTCTTATAATTTTATCAAAATTGGATCTTTTGCCATAGTTGTGTCAATGCCATTTTTCACATCTTTGGAGATTTATTCCCAAACCCAATCACAATTGAAAGAGTTATATTGTACAATCCAAAATTCTCAATTTGTTGTATGTTCAGGACCAAAATGATCACTATCATGACTTCAACATTTAGCCTCTATTTCATGCACGAAAAGTGTACGTTTTGTACATCTTTTGTCTTCTTTTTTTTCTTGTATGTTAGCGTTGTAATATTCTCCACATCTAAAAGAGATGGAGGGAGTTATGCATTTATAGGTGTTAGACTAGTGCCCAAGGAGCCAATAAGTTTGGCTAATTTTTTACTCTTGTGCAATGATCTTATTCAAAAGTTTGTTAATATTATAGGCATTTTTTTATTTTTAGTTGTTTTTATCAATTAGATAAAGTCCTTAAGTTATACACAATTATGAGGTATGGTCGCACAAATAATGGCAATCATGAAATATGTTTCTATGGCTTTGATTTTAAAATAGTCCCAAGTCGATGACTCATTGAGACGAGACATCGATTAAGCCATCAAGACTTATGCACAAGATCCATGTTCGAAAGGAGGATGCCTCACTCTATAAGCATGGTGTGGCAACACTAATGCATGTGTGTAAGTGCTTGTTGGAGAACAAGTACACTGAATCAGTGATAAGTTGGTTTTATACCAACAATTTATATACCTTTTTTATTAACATTTGGTTTGTTTTC
This sequence comes from Paulownia fortunei, assembly GCA_019321725.1. NCBI lineage: Eukaryota > Viridiplantae > Streptophyta > Magnoliopsida > Lamiales > Paulowniaceae > Paulownia > Paulownia fortunei. Next base: position 12,221,328 of record CM033111.1, on the reverse strand, counting down.
AAGTGTTTTTGTTATTTTTTATGCATTTAATTTGAAATCTTGTAGGTAATAACAAAAGGAGAAGAAAATGGAAAGAAATCAAAAACTTAGTTAAAATGTTGAAGAATCTGAATTGTGGTGCGACTGATGACAGTTTTTGTATTTCAATCATAACTCTTTGCTCAAATATTATTTTGACTTAATTATTAAACTATTGAAAAATTCAAGAGATATATCTATAACTTTTATCTTTACCACAAAATTCAATTCGATCGATCTCAATGAGTAAAATCGAGTTCAAGAGTCAGCTTTGGCTAAAAAAAATTGGTATAATATATTTTGATATTTCAGGCATAACTCTCTTTACAGATGTCATATTTAGTTGATTCAAGTGCCTATAGGAAGATAAGACACAGAGCTACAATTCATTAGAAAATATTAAAAGCTAATTCATCTTAGAAATAGGTCAAAAATTAGTTATAAAGGGCTGAATAGTATCAAAGTACTGAAGTAAAGGAGGAAAAGATAGCAGCAACGGCGCCTAGGCACCATCTGAGGCTGCCAGGACAGAATAAACAGTGCCTATTCGGCACCTAGGTGCTGCCCTGTTAATAAAAAAGATATTGATGCATTTTTTTTGTGACAAATGACAATGGATCATGAATTTTGGCATTTTTATAAACATTTGATACACCTATACACCATTACCCATGTGATGCTCTAGTGGGATATACTAAATTAGTGGAGAGAAAAATGGGAAAAAGTCATGAAACGATGAGGGATTTCAGGATTTCTTTGGAGAATGAATCATGGAGATGAGTAAAAAGGGGAAGATTGGCATCAACCAAATGGGCATTGAGGGATTGGTTCTTGGAGACAAAAAGCATTAATTTTTTTGAAACCAAAACAGGGGAGGGTTGGAAGCAAGGGTCATTCTTGGAGACAAGGAGAGTTTCAACCATTCTTCTCACTTCACAAATTGATGAACAATTTCCATGTTCTTTTTTATGTATTTCTTGAAGTTGTATTCACCCATTATGAACTAAAATTATGTATATTTTTGAGTTCCAAATAATATTAGTTTAAATTATTCATTTTGTTTGTGTTATCTTATTTAGTACTGCATCTTGATTATTTGGATATTAATTGAGATTGTTTAATGTATGAGATTCAATACTCGAGAGAGGAAAGATTATATATGATCATAAGGATAACACAAGCTATGAATTATAGAGTTGGGAAGCTTACGAAACCTTTGAAGTTTTGAAGAAGAATTCATTGAACTTTTGTAAAATTTTATTCTTAAACTTTTATAGAGGTATTGAAATTCATGTTAGAACTCATAGTCAATTCAGCACTTGAGAGAGGGAATTGATGAGTTTAGAAATTCTTAATTTATATGTATTGTTGACTTGAATTGGTATGTTTTGGAAGGAAGAATATATGTGATAATTAGGTGAGTCATTCCTCTAAAATTTCTTGCTCATAAGGTGTTTATTGCATTGCTTTTAAGAACTCCACCCTTGTCTTGCATTATTTTTATTTCACTCTACCTTGTTTACCAATTCTCACTTGATTTTCTAGATAAAATTGAAACTATTTGAACTACGATACTTAATGCAATTTTTTATTACAATTATTGTGGATACGATACTCAACTCACTTTTGTATTAAAACTTGACACTAGTACTTACGGTTTGTAAAATATTTTATAAGTAAGTTTTTGACGCCATTGTTGGGGATTGTTTTATGATAATTGCATTAATATTGTTATAACTTAATCTTAATTTTAGTTTAGATTGTTTTTACTTTCTTTCCATATGTTGATGTTGTCTTGCCTTGCATTGGATTATACATATTTGTATGTGTAAGCCTAGGAGTCTTGACTTGGGTTATTTTAATCCAAAAATCGAGCGAACTCTTCGAGCTATTAGAGCAGTAAAAAGATTTAACAATCAAGCCATGATGGATAACATCAATAATGCTAATATGAATCAAATCTTCCATTGCAACAATCACCATAACAACAAGTTATCCAAAACTATTTTCAACTAACCATGGGCCAAAACTACTCTAGGATAGTTCGACAACTGATCAATGCTAATAATTTTGAGCTTAAATCGGCTCTCATTAGCATGATGCAACAAAATCAATTTGGAGAAAGTGTGTTGGAGGATCCTAATGCATACTTAGCCATATTTTTGAATATTTGTGACACCATCAAAATGAATAGAGTACCTGCTGATGCTATTAGACTTCACTTATTTCCATTCTCACTCTGAAACAAAGCTGGGCTATGGTTATAATCTTTTGCACTAAGTAGCATACCGAGTTGGAATGACTTAACGTAAAAATTTCTTACTAAGCACTTTCCACCAAGCAAGATACTTCAACTTAAGAGTGAGATAACTCAATTCTGCCAACAAGATCTTGAGCCATTATATGAAGCTTAGGAGAGGTTTAAGGATTTTCTAAGAAGGTTTTCTCAATATGGTTATGAGGATTGACAACAGGTACAATACTTCTACAATGGTTTGAATAGGCAAACTCAAACCATAATAGATGTTGTCGCAAGTGGGACTTAATGTCTAAGACCACAGACGAAGCCCATATTTTGCTTAAGAAGATGGCTACTAATATCTATCAATGGCCTTCCGAGAGATCTTTCATTAAAAAGGTTGTCGAAGTTTTTAAGGTAGATTCATTTACACAATTAGATGCACAAGTTTATGCTCTTTCTAACCAATTTATAGTTTGGACTTCTAATGGAGCTCCTCAAGGAATGGATTGCATGGCATCCACTAGCACTTCATTTATGGAAATCAAAGGAAATGAGCAGATAAACTTTGTCAATAATCGTAATTTCAATTTAAAGGGAAATCAATTACATACTCACTATCATTCGGGGCTTAGAAATCATAAGAATTTTTCCTATGCCAATAATCAAAATATGTTTCAACTCCCATCGGGTTACAACATTCCACCAAATTCCAACCCTTAAGTAGGTGAGAAAAGGGCATCATTGGAGGATTTGCTAAGCACTTTCATTGGCGCGATAAGAGATCGATTCAATAAGGATGAAGCAAAGATAGACAACATTGAAACTCAATTGGGGCAGCTAGCTTCAAGTTTAGGAGCTCAAATGAAATCAATATAGACTCAAATTGGATAGCTTACTATAGAAATTAATGCTAAAAAACATAAAAAAAACTTTCCAAGTGACAAAGAAATCAATCCAAGGGAGCATTGCAAAGCTATCCAACTTTGAAGTGGAACTAAAATCAAGGGGCCAAAAATAAAAAGTTCAAAAGTTGATGAGCCAATGGCAAGCACTTCGAGTGAAAGTCCTATGGAGAAACAACTAAAGGAAGAAGAAATGCAATCAAATGAACAAACAAAGGCGGAGAAGCTAAAATCTACTCCAAACTTTGAAACTTCTCCTAAATTTAATGTTCTCATTCCTTTTCCACAAAGATTTCAAAAGAAAAATATTGATTCATAATTTGTAAAAAAATTGGAAATCTTCAAGAAAATTCATATAAACATTCCTTTTGCAGATGCTCTTGAGCAAATGCCTAACTACGCCAAGTTCATGAAAGACGTGATGTCAAGAAAAAGATGATTGGTGGAATTTGAAACTGTGAATCTCATATAGGAGTGTAGTGCCATTTTACAAAAAAAGTTTTCTCAAAAATTGAAAGATGTAAGGAGTTTTACTATTCTTTATACCATATGAGGATCTTTATTTGATAAAGCATTATATGATCTTGGAGTAAGTATTAATTTGATGCCACTTTCTATTTTTAGGAAATTAGGAATTGGAGAAGTCAAGCCATCCACTATCACCTTGCAATTGGTGGATAGGTCTCTCACCTATCCAAAAGGAGTTGTTGAAGATGTATTGGTAAAAGTGGATAAATTCATATTTCCTACAGATTTTGTTGTGTTAAATATGGAGGAAGACCAAAAAATTCCTTTAATTCTTGGTCGACCATTCCTTGCTACGGGGCGTGCTTTGATTGATGTGCAATGCGGTGAATTAACTCTAACAGTTAATGAGGATGAAGTGATGTTTAACATTTATTGTGCATTAAAGTTTCAAGAGGAACCACATACTTGTAATATGATTGAAATGTTAGAAACTTGCTTGCATGATCATTTTCTCAAACAAATTCCTATCAAACCTTTAGAGCGATGCATTGTTCATTCTATAATGCAAGGTAATGCTCATGATATTAATAATGAGGATTTAATGCATTACTTGTTCTTTCTCGAATCAGGAGAGGTGGATTTGAAAAATGATAAATGCAAGGAAGCAATATGAGATACCACAATCAAGGAATAAATAATATCACCGGAGTTGAAAGCACTTTCCGAGCATTTGCGGTATAAATTTTTAGGAGCTAACAACACGTATCTGGTAATTATTTCAGCATCTCTATTTTCTTTAGAGATTGAGAAATTATTTCTTATTTTAAAAGAGCACAAATCTGCTATTGGTTGGTCAATTTTTTATTTAAAAGGTATTAGTCCTTCAATTGTTATGCATAAAATCTTAATGGAAGAATCTTACAAACTATCTATTGAGAATCAAAGTAGACTAAATCTTGCAATGAAAGAGGTTGTAAGAAATAAAGTCTTGAAATGGTTGAATACCGGAATTATTTGTGCAATTTCTGATAGTTCTTGGGTAAGTTGAGTTCAAGTAGTTTCAAAAAAGGGTGACAGGACCATAATTTAAAATGATAATAATGAATTGATACCAACAAAAATGGTCACAGATTGGCGAGTATGTATTGATTATAGAAAACTCAACAAAGCTACTCGTAAAGACCATTTTCCCCTCTTATTTATTGATCAAATGTTATGCCGACTTGTAGGGTATCAATACTATTATTTTTTTTATGGTTATTTAAGGTATAATCAAATTATCATAGCACTCAAAGATCATGAGAAAATAATATTCACATGCCCTTATGGTACTTTTTCTTTTCGAAAAATGTCATTTAGATTATGTAATGCCCTAACTACATTTCAAAGATGTATGATGGCAATTTTTTATGATATGGTGGAGAACATAGTGAAAAATTTTATGGATGATTTTTCAGTATTTGGCTCCTCATTTGATATATGTCTATATAATCTTTCTCTTATTTTACAAAGATGTGAAGAGACTAACCTTATTTTAAATTGAGAAAAGTACCATTTTATGGTAAAATGAGGTATTGTTTTAGGTCATCGAGGGTCCTCCGAAGAACTTGAGGTAGATCAAGCAAAAATTATTGCTATTGAAAAACTTCCACCAATCAATGTGAAAGCTATTCGTAGTTTTTTGGGATATGTTGGATTTTATAGAAGATTCATTAAAGATTTTTCAAAAATTGTAAAACCTTTGTACAACCTTTTGGAAAAAAAATAAGTTATTTGATTTTAATGTTGATTGTCTACAAACCTTTTATCATATCAAGAAAGCTCTCATTTCAGCTCCTATTATGGTGGTACCGAATTGGACCCAACCATTTGAGCTTATGTGTGATGCTAGTGATTATGCGGTTGGAGCAGTATTATGACAAAGAAGAGATAAAAATTTTAGAGCCATTTACTATTCAAGCCGAACACTTGATGATGCCCAACAAAATTACACCACCACTAAAAAATAGTTGTTAGCCGTTATTTTTGCATTTGATAAATTTTGTGCTTATCTTGTAGGTACCAAGGTGATAGTGTATACCGATCATTTTGCTATAAGGTATCTGTTTGCCGAAAAAGATATAAAACCAAGGCTAATCCAGTGGATACTTCTTTTTTAAGAATTTGATCTTGAAATCAAAGATAAGAAGGGAAGTGAAAATGTGGTGGTGGATCACTTATTGAGGTTGGAGTAGAAAAATGAGAATTAAAGAATTTTTTCTAGATGAATTTATTTTGGCAATCAAAGATAATTTAACATAGTATACAAATTTTGTGAATTATCTTACAAGTGGATTATTGCCTCCGTACCTCACATATCATCAAAAGAAAAAATTCATACATTATGTGAAATCATATCTATGGGATGATACCTTGCTTTTCAAATGGTGTTCAGATTCTATGATTCGGAGATACATTCTAATGGAGAAAACAAATGATGTTCTTAAGCATTGTCATTCATCCCCATGTGGTGGTCATTTTGGACCTGCAAAGATAGCTTCAAAGGTATTGTAATCCAATTTTTATTGGCCAACTTTGTTTAAGAATTGTTATACTTTTGTGCATATATGTGACCGGTGTCAAAGGGCTGGAATAATTACTAAACGCCATGAGCTTCCTTTGACAAACATGATGGAAGTTGAACTCTTTGACGTTTTGGGAGATTGACTTCATGGGTCCATTTTCTACATCAAATGGTCGATCATACATTTTGCTCATTATAGATTATATCTCCAAGTGGATAGAAGTCATTACCACACCTACTAATGATGCCAAGGTAGTGCTTAAATTCTTGCACAAATATATTTTCACTCATTTTGCATACCTAGAGCAATTATAAGTGATGAAGGTTCTCATTTTTGCAATACAATATTTAATAACATTTTGGCTAAGTATGGGTGTAAGACATAAGGTAGCTTTTAGATACCATCCTCAATCAAATAAAGTGAAGCAAATCCTTGAAAAAATTGTAAGCATTCATCGTAAGGATTGGGACATAAGTTTGATGATGCATTATGGGCATATCGCACAGCATATAAAACTCCTATAGGTATGTCTCCTTATCGATTAGTTTATGAAAAAACTTGTCACCTCCCCGTTGAGCTAGAACATAAAGCATATTGGATTGTACAATAATTAAATTTTGATAGAAAAGCAATAAGAGGAAAAAAATTGTTGCAACTCAATGAAATTGAGGAATTTAGGTTTGATGCCTATGAAAATACTAAAATCTATAAAGAAAAAATGAAACAATGGTATGATAAAATGATCTTGAAAAGGAAATTTCAACCCAGACAACTTGCATTGCTTTTCAATTCTAAATTAAAACTTTTTTCAAAAAAATTGAAATTTAGATGGTCCGATCCCTTGATTGTCAAAAGACATTTCCATTTGAGGTAATTGAGCTCAAAGGTAATGATGGCATATTATTTTGTGTCAATGGACAGAGGTTGAAATATTATTATGGTAATGAAATTTAGAAAATGTCTAATCTTCTACTTGGAAAAGCAACCTAAGGTATTCGGTTTCGGTCTAGCTAAAAACTTTAAATAAAGCGCTTCTTGGAGGCAACCCAAGCTCTTCTTTTTTTATTATTTTTGTGAGTGTTATTATTCTTGTTTTGTTTCAAATCATGATGATTGTTCCTTGATATTTTACACATTTTTGCAGGTTAAAGGCTAAACATCACTCATTTTCAGGACAATCCTCTTGTTTTACAATTCTTTCAATCATTGAGGACAATGCTTATATTAAGTTTGGGGAGAGTTTAAGAGTCTAAGATTATTAATTGTTGTTTGAAAAGTTTAGTGATAAGCTATGTGCATGTTTGAAAAAAAAAGAGTAAATATTAGAATACGTAAGTTTGTTTACGTGTGGCATAACATTAGGGAGATGATTTAGGTCATTTTTGGACCATTTGAGCCTTTGAAGCCAAATTATACATGAATTATTCCTTAGTGTCCCCTCTTGAGCCTATTGAAATAATTATTTGGACAACCTATACACATTATCTAGCTTTATGAAGAAAAAAATCCCATATTCTACCCTTTTTCTTTTCATTTACACAATCATTCTTGAATGAATTGTTGTGTTAAAAAAAAGAGAGAAAAAAAAAAACAAAAAAGAAGAAAAGATTCTAAAAAGAGGAAAAAGAAAAGATTTTAAATTGAAGTGTATGATTTGAACTCCCTAAAATAAATAGAACCCCGTTGCATACAAAAATATAATCTTGGGGGTAATCCAAGATAAAAAAAAGAAGAAAAATGAGATGTTCAATAATAAAAAATGAAGGGATTGATGAAAAAAATTGGTGCTCGTTCATAAAGGTTCTAGTACGATTGTGTAAAATGAGTAATTTTTAGTTACAATTTTATATATTTTCCTACCATTACCCAAGCCTCATAATACAAGATTTGGAAGTTCTTTTGATCTTTGATGTTATGATCTACCTACAAGTGTAAAAAATAAGTCTATGAAGTTTGGTAAGCACTTCAAAAATGGATCAAATGAGTAGTTGGCTTTATAAACCTATCCGGATGATAAATGAAAGTTGGTAAATTATTACTTTTATACTCACACATATAAGGCCATGAAGTTAAGTGAAATCAATATGCATATTAACATGTAAACTTGATATATTTTTCTAATTTTTTAAGATAAGATGTTAAAAAAAAAAATCTTTTTTTACTTTGATAACCTAATTCATAGGGGGGTGTTATTAGAAATTTCATGTTTAATACTTGAGGACAAGCAAATCTTCAAGTTATGGGGTATTTGATAAGTTGGTTTTATACCAACAATCCATATATCTTTTTATTAACATTTGGTTTGTTTTCAAGTATTTTTGTTACTTTTTATGCATTTAGTTTGAAATCTTGTAGGTAATGACAAAAGGAGAATAAAATAGAAAAAAATCAAAAACTTGGTTGAAATGTTGAAAAATATGAGTTGTGGTGTGACTGATGGCAATTTTTGTATTTCAATCATAATCTTTGCTCAAATATCATTTTGACTTTATTCTTAAGCTATTGGAAAGTCAAGAGATAGATTTATAACTTCTATGTTACACAAAATCCAATTTAGTCAATCTCAATGAGTAAAACCGAGTTCAAGAGTTAGCTCTGGCTAAAATTTTCTGGTATAATATATCTTGGTATTTCAGGCATAATCCTCTCCACATATGTCATATTTAGTTGATTCAAGTGTCTATGGGAATACAAGATATAGATCTACAATTCATTAGAAAATATCAAAAGCCAATTCATCCTATAAAGGGGTCACAAATCAGTTGTAAGGGGCTAAACAGTATCAAAGTACTGAAGTAAAGGAGGAAAAGACAGCATCAACAACACCTTGGAGAAGGTAAATTCATATGTACAACTTTAAAACTCTTAAACACATATAAATCAGTATGAGGTGATATACACGAATTCTGGAAATATTCTTGAAGATTCAAATATTTAAAAAAATTAATGTAATATTTATATTGTTCAAATGTTATGAATATAAACCACGTTGTTAAAAGCCACATGCTTTAGTTCTATTGAGTTGAGGCTTGTGAATCTTGTTTTTCTTCTCCATCTGACCCATTTTATTGGAAACAAAAGCTCCCTTTTTTTTGGTGCGATTCATACCAATCATGGAGTTCTTAGCCTCGAGTATCTTTATTCTTGCACTATTCCAGATACCCAGTATGGACATCGATTTTGGAGTTTTGGATCAAATTGTTTGTCAGTATAGAATACCACCAGTGTTGTTGTAAGGTTGAGGAAATGAGTGAAGGTGAAAAAGTGACAAAAAATTTTAATTTTGTTCTCTGTCTAGGGTTAATTAACATGAGTAAAAAAAGATAAAACACTACGTTTGCTCTACTTTTACCTCTACCTCTTAATAAACAGGTAGACATGAAATCGAATTGGAAATTATTGCAAATTTTGGTAGTTTGTATAACTTGGTGTTGTGATTATTCCCTCTTTCCATGATTTTCTTGTAGTACATAGGTAAGATCAAATTGATTCGGAAGCCCAACTCGACTTAATAATTTCAAGCTTAATTATATATAACTTTAAATTACACTGAGCTCAAGCTAAAAATAATAATTTGAATTTGAATTCAAGTTGAGCATGAGCAAATGTAAGCTTGATTTTTAAATTGCACATCTTATGGTTAAGAGTCATACACTCTAATATATCAAATTGAACCCACAACTATTTAGTTAAAAGATATGCATTATTAGCTAAGCTAAGAGAACTTGAGTTGCTATGTTTTCATTTATTTGTAATAGAAGTGTATTTTATAACAATATATAATCTTGTTTATACCTTTTCAACTATATTGTTTAATTTCCTGGGCATAAATATTTCAAAAATCAATAGTCAAGATGTTACCTTAATGGCAAATAATATTTTTTGTTATGATAATATTAAATAAATGATGAACGGTAAAAGCATCTCCCCTTAGATAAGTTAATATTGATTTGTGGTGGAATAGACTCCAAATGTCACTATAAAATTAGGTAGTAATTAAAATTTGACTTTCAACAAATATTTCTTATCTGATACATTATTTGCCACATACTATAATTAGATTAAACATTTTTTAAGATATTTTTTCTTTAGGTAATATAATTAGATTAGTCGTTTTTAGAGATATTTGTTTATATTTCCTATTTTTGTTTAGTATCAAGAATGACATGCTCTTACCACTTTTATATGGTGTTTTCTAATGAAATAATATTGTATTATGATTTCTAAATGGTGTGTTTATGACCTACTATTTGTTATGCGAAGGAAAGTGACCATCATAACATATTGATGGAAATTAAACACCACTTACACAATGTAAGTTCAAGAAAACTTACCAAAATATGGATATTTTGCTATGGTTGAATCACCGACTTTGGATTTTCGAATCCAATCACAATAAAAAGAGTTTTGTTTTATTCCACCATCGAAATGCCTCCATTTATTGTATGCTCTTGACCAAAATGATCACATTGATGCCTTCAACATTAAGCCCCTTTTCGTGCATGAAAAATTGTATATTTTCTGCATCTTTCATCTTTTTCTTACATGTTAGAGTTATAATATTCTCCACATATTAAAGAGATGGAGTGAGTTATGTATTTATAAGTGTTAGAGTAGTGTCTGACGAGCCAATAAGTTTGGTTATTTTTTATACTCATGTGCAAATGGTCTTATTTAAAAGTTTATTAATGTTATAGGTATTATTTAATCTTCAATTATTTTTATCAATTAGATAAAGATCATACATAATTATGGGGCATGGTCACGCATATTATATCGATCATAGAATATGCTTCTATAACTTTGATTTTAAAATAGTTCCAAAATAAGGACTCATCAAGACAGGACATCGATCTGTCCATTCTGACTTGTGCACATGATGCATGCTCAAAATAAAGATGTCTTGCTTCGTAGGCATTGGCAGTGCAATGTTAGTTCATGTGTGTGGGTGCTTGTTGTAGAACAAGTACACCGAATCGGCCCACTAAAAATTCTTAACCAGAAATGTTGTTCGTCGAATGAAATTTTTTTAGTTATGATAGTGCATTATCGAGGTACCATTGTAACCTTGTGCATAACATGTTGCACTTTGATGTATTTCTCAATTACATGACAACTGTAAGTGGTTTGCATTACGTGTAACATCTTTAGGTAAAGGGGTTAAGGAGTGGCTAACAAATGATCCATTACTTATTTGGTATAATAAGTGAATCTCCTATGTTTTTATAATTCTTAATCCAAAGATCTTGGCCAAGGCAGGATGAACATCAAGCCAGGGTTTTCTGACGATTCATCAAAGGGTCAGTGTCACTTCAAATAAAATCTTAGTTATTAAGTCAAAATAGGGTTTTGACTAATAATTCTTATCCTAAACTTTATCGGGAGATTAGTTGACATAAGGATTGTATTTGCATGGTAATCATAATATAAATAAGTTTTCTTGCTATTCATTTAAGACTAGTTAGTAATGATGCATTGCTACCCATGGCATGTGAGGTTCTTGGAATTAAGAAATTATTTCCAAGACGATTACTTGAAGAAGGTAAATTCCTATGTACATATTTAAAACTCATAAACTCATAAAAATCAGTATGAGATGATAGATGCGAATTTTGGGAATAATCTTAATCATTCAAATACTTTGATGAAATAAAAACACAGTAATAATTATGTTGTTCGAATGTTATGAATGTAAACTATGTAGTTAAAAGAAATGCTCTTTAGTTGGGCATTTCCATTGAGCTTATGCTTATCAATCTTCATTTTCTTCTCCATCTGACCCATTTTGTTGGAAATGTAAACTCTCCTCTTTTCAGTATGGTTTAGACTAATAGTGTAATTCTCAGCCTCGAATGTACCTTTATTCTTGCACTATTCCGGATACCCATTATGGGCATCGATTTTAAATTTTGGATCATATTGTTTGTCGGTGTAGAATACCACCAGTGTTGTTATATGAATTGATTTTACGTTTTTTAATGTAGCGGATAATAAATCAATTCTCACTGGATCAGCAACTCGTCTACAAGCCCTCTCTGAATGCTACAAATGATAATACGTTGAATTCTTTCTCGCAATAATGAATACTACTAGAGTTCCTGGCAATATTATATACACACCTTAAACCCTTGGAGAGCTCCATGTATTGAGTAGAGAGAATGTGAGGAGAGAGAAAGTTTTCTTAAGGAAGATACGTAGGAATTGCAACCTTACAAGATATGGGTGAGAATCTTATATACATGGATATTTCTCAATCCCCATCATAATTAGAATCTTATTAGTATACTTATATGATATCCTTACCATAATAGGAGATACATAAAATCATCATAATTATGGTAGGATCTCTCAAATATGGATGCATAACTTAAATGCATCAATAATTATGAATAAAAATTATGAATGAATTCATTGATTATGAGTTGGATTTCTTGAATAGCTTATTTATTCTAAGTAAAGATTATATGGGTTATATATCTTGAAGAGCTCATTGATTGTGAATAGAGATTATCTACGAATACATTGATTATGTGTTGGACTTTTAGAGAAACTAATCGTAAGATCAGGATCCGACCATTGAGAGTGGATGCCCAAAATAAAGAGGCTCGGGAATCCAACCTCTAAAGGTGGATACCTTGAATTGGAAGGGATTTAGGGATTTGACCTCTAAATGTGGATGCCTTTTAAGGCTGATGCCTTGAATTGGATGGGGGCTCAGAGATCTAAACTCCAAAGGTTAATGCCTTTTACAACCAATGCTTTGAATTGGATTAGGGCTCAGGGATCTGACCACCAAAGGTAGATGCCTTTTATGGTTGATGCCTTAAAGTGGATAGGGGCTCAGGGATCTAAACTCCAAACATGGATGCCTTAGGACAACTTAAGACGGATGCTTAGAAATAGATGGGGCTTGAGAATTCAACCTCCATATTAGAAAATAGATGCCTTAAACAAACCTAATAAATTAGAGATGCATTACTTTAGGGTGTACAGAGGTACGGATACCTAAGAAAATCTGAAAAGCTGGGGATCTAGCTTTTACGGTTTAGAAAGTGGAATACCATAAAAATAAAACTTATCTGTAGTTATGAATAGGAATTACAAGTTATACTTGGTGGAAAATCTAAATCAGCATTCTATGTAACTCAAGTCAGCAAAGATGATTAAACATCGATTTTGTTGATGTACACTCTTAAAAAATAAAGATTGATGTCATTTATGCTACAAACAAACAAAAAAGAAAAACAAACATTTGTGTCAATAACGGATTTGCCTATTATGAGCCCTGATGAAGACCTAGAGTGTTCTTAAGGAAATGAGAATAACAAAAGATATTTATGAAAAGAGAAAAATTGAGCTCATTGAGGATGAGTTCATCCATTCAAAGCTAAGTTTATTGATTATTGAGGTAGAATCTTTTGTTGGCCTTATGGATTATAAGTTAGATCCCCGTATGAGTTCATCAATTCTCTGATATCATCGATTATGAATTTTACCTATTAGTAGTCTTTGTTATGAGAACCTTATCTGATATACATCACAGTTCGATAATGAGGAAAATAACTCTACTCTTACGTTTATGAAGTAAATTGCAAGAGTGGGGGACTAGATGATGTGCCATAAATTATCCTTAGTATTGAGCTTAAGTGTTTAGGTCAAACTGATTTACTCTTGAATAGCTTAGACCAAGATAGAATATAAAGGGCTTGAATACAAACATGGGTTGCCTTAGAACAATAATTAGAAGAGCTCTCTAAGTATACAATTCTTGAAAAATTAATCTTCTATAAGATTTGATATTCTAATATGATAAAAATAAGAAGATATGTTAGATAAAGTAACTACCTTTCTCTGTTCAATGTAAATAAGTCTCATTATACATGGAATGGAATGAGGTATGTTTTATTTATATTAAAATTACTTGAATACTTTGATATCTTAATATTCCCTATGCAAACGATGTTTAACTTGAGTATCAGAATGCTTTTTTTGCAAATTAAAAATTATAGGTAAAATTATGAATTTGTAATATAAATCACGTGAGAAAGGTAAATTTATTTGATGCTAAATTTTATGAGCATCATATATTACTGAAAATATAATTATTTTAATAATATTTAAATTTTTAGAAAATTTTGAGAATTTTGAATTTTGGATTTCGATGAAAATTTCGATGAAAATCCAACAAAATTAAACTGAAAGTTGAATTTAATTTTGGATAGTAAAGAAATCCAAAGTTTCAATATTTGGAACTATATTTAAAACAATGGTTGCATATCACATGGACATTCAATAAGTGGGTATCCAGAAGTGAATCTATTTGTTCAAAAGTGTGTCATAGGCATATGAAATCATTTGGACTTTTAAGTGGTTCTCTATAAAGCTCGAAGTCATCTAATTGAAGTTCCTGTCTCCTAGAGGTTTCATAAACAATCAAGAAGAACTCCCACAATACTTATCTACATCATCAGCTAGAAACGAGAGTTGTAATTGTTATCTTACAAATCGAAAGTGCATACTCAATCAACAACATAAAATCAAGATATATACATTTTAATTATGAGTATCGTAAAAATATTTTTGTTCAAACTTTTTAAATTTTGGCTACGACATATCCTAGATTCTTAGCTAACCCAACACTTTAAACATCAAAGGATATACTGACATTTTAGTATAAATTTACAATCAATTATTGAATTTTTTAAACTAAAATTCTATTTTGTATGGGAAAAATGCTCTCATCTAGTAATCTATATTTTAAGGATTAATAAGTGTATATTTTGACATTTTTTTGTATCAAATTATTTATATTTTTTTTACATTATTCTTGTTAATATTATAGCTTTATTAATATTTTGTGTTAGAGAATCAATGAACAAAAAGAGATAAAAAAAAGCCAAAATAAAACCAAAGAAGACAACAAGTTTTATGAGCAAGTTGGAAAATAATATTTTATTGGATCAAAAAAGCATTACAATTAAAAAAAAATGAATCATTTTTACCTAAGTCCATCATGTGTAAATTAAAATATATATAAGAAATTATTTAAACTTTGCAAGTGATTGTTGGATTTGCATTAAATTCAAAATAATCATGTTTTCAAACTTGTACAATTTTCGTATTTTGGACATAACTCTATGTTCAAAAGCCCTATGAACCTAAATCTTGTTTATTTGAAATCTAAGAGATAGAACTACAACTTTGATGTTGAAAACTCAACCCAATTCACTCTTAATTATAGCAGAAACTTTGTCCAAGTGTGTGTATTGGAAAAGATATATCTATATTGACATATCTCCTTAAGTCAAGTATAACTTTCTCCCTAATTGTTGGAATTAGGTGATTCAAGTTTAAAATTAAAGTAACAGACAAATACACAACTTTTATGTTGATCACTTTTTCAAAATAAGCTAATTTTATGGAGAAAAATATGTGGCAAAAATCAAATTTGAAAAAGACATGTGAATATAGAGCACATTTGAAGTTAATTTGGAATGCATTTGGAGATGTCAATTTTAACACTCTTCTACTATAAATTGAGACTATTGAATGACATTTAATATACACAAAAAATCTTTAGAGAGGGAAATAAAATTTTATTGTTGTTTTTCTTTATGTTAAGTTTTCTAGTAGTAATAAAAATATATTATCTAGTTCTTTATTTTTAGTCTTTTATAATTTCATTATATCTTTCTAAATTTTATTTAGCCGATAAGAAAGAGTGAACCTCTTGATGAGGAAAATGAATGGTTATAAAGGTATATAATATTCAGATGTATTGTATTATTATTTTAATTTTTAATTGAAACCCTCTTTATTTTGTAGTGATTCATTGATTATGTATCTCCAATGGCACAATAAATTTTTCAGTTTATTTAACTTATTATACAGTTTTATCCCACCAACTGATAATGTGAAACATTAATTTGTTGTAAACAAAGGTGTGTATAAGTGTTGGCTTTAAAACATTTCTTGTTTTGTGGTGATTTTTTATTTATGTATATCTAATGACACAACAAATACTTGAGTTCATTTAGTTTATTGTACAGTTTTACCCCACCGACTGCTAATTTGAAACCTTAATTTATTATAAATAAATGTTGGCATTAAAACATTTCTTCTTTTATGGTGATTCTTTATTTATGTATCTTTAATGACACAATAAATATTTAGATTCATTTAATTTATTGTAAGGTTCTATTTCACCGACTGCTAACGTGAAACATTTATTTGTTGTGCATAAAAATGTGTATAAATACTTGATTCCATAAACAAGTATTGGTATTAAAAGATAATTTACAAATAGTAAAATAATATCATGAATTATTTGATAATATATTCCCATTGAAACCTTCATTATGTATAGATTTCAATAGTAGTATTTAAAAGAGGTAAAAATAATAAATAATCGTTCCTTTTATTCAAAACTTAAGAATAGATCTCTAAATTTCATTAATTTTATTATTTTGATTTCTTAATTATATCATACATTTTTCTTTATATTTTAAACCACACAAATCATTTTTTTTTAAAAATATAATTCTAAAAATTTCAAATAACTTTTCTATGAATCAGATTGGGAGTCTCGATAAATTTATTACTTAACATAATTTATATTTAAATTTACAACCTTAAAATTGTAAAAATAATTCCTCAAAACAAATCTAAAAAAGTTATAATAACCGTAATAAAAAAATAAAAAAGGAATAAAGGTTATTGTTAGAAACAATTATCACAGCCCTTGTTAATTTATCACAGCGCCGACCAACGGAAGCTTAGCTGTTTTCGCCGGTAAGCTAAAATAACTTATATGTATAGACGTATATATACATACATACATACTTATAATACATATATATACATACACAAAAAGAAGTACGAAAAATCAGAGAGAGAACAGAGAGAGAATGGGATAACCTTCTCTCCTCGTCATCCCCACCAAAAGCCCTAATTGTAGCTTTTCCCACTCTTTCTTAGATCAAATTTCGGGTAAATTTTGTGTTTTTCACAATTGATATACGTATATATACGTACATTGAATTGTTGTTTTTATCATGTACAGAGAAAGAAGAAGAACGAGGTGGAGCAAGGGGGAGATGGGTCACGTGCCGAATCTGAAGAGAATTCAGGAAACCCTAGACAAGGATGCCCGCGCCTTCAAACCCAAGGACTCTTTCCCTTCTGCCCCTATCCCTCATAATATTACCAAGTGCTCCGATGGTTGGTTAACCCCCTTTCACATTTTTTATACATATACAGTACGGGCTCACTCTGTGCGCTACAAAATAAATTGTCTTGATGACTTTTGATTGGTAATTGCAATACAAAAGCACCTAGGAAAAACTGAACATATAGAGGCCTTTGGTGTCCCTTCCAGTCAAGAATTGGGGCTCACAATCACTGTCCAATAAGCTTTTCTGTCATGCCTTAATTCGTTCATGTTTCAATAATCTGGTGTCTTGGCGTAGAGGAATTGCAGGGACAAAATAATTGCGTAGGTTACAGATAATTGAAGGAATCAAATTCACAGCCATTAATGCACATCGAATAGTCTTAGTCTACTATTTATATGTTGACGTATTAGTTTTTTTGTTAATTCTTTTTGGTGTAATGGGTGTGATAATTGTTGGGTAACTGAAAATGTTCATGCAATTTGGGTATAACAATATGAGTACGTGGCATAGTTTAAAGCATGTAGTTATACAAGGTAAGGAACAACTCATTAATGGTATGATGGTTATGTTTCCATTTGTTTGCTTCTATTTTTCTATTTTTGTTCAATACAGCTATATATACATAAGGATTGTGTTTCTTGCTCCTTGCAAGGTAATGGTTAGCTCCTTAATGCTCTGATGTTTTCATATTAATTTCTATTTGGATCTCTCCTCTCTTCCCCATTTTTATTTGCTATGGTTAGATAAATTTATGGTTGGCGTTTTACTCTTTTGCTGCTTTGTGATGGTTGATATCTCTGAGTCAACTGTGAGTCTGGTGCCGCTAAAATCCATTTCACCTTTTCCAGAAAAGGAAATGATTCTCTTGTCTTTTGTGAAGTAGATGGAGTACGGTTACTTTGAACCAAAAAAAAGTCTCACGGTAAAATCCATTTCACCTTTTCCACGAATTCTTCTCCAAATTTCATGCAAGCAGCATTCTTTTCCTCCTTCCAAGCATCTGAATTGTAAGCTATCTAGGAATGTATTCCAAATGAATGTGATGTGTCGTGTGGACTTATGCAGTTGAGATTGTGCTAATAAAGTCGTGTAATTTTTAGTAATACAAGATGTAGCATCCTGATTTTCTTTTTATTTGTGAATTCTATTTTCATGTACCAATAGTTTTGAAGAAGTCAATCTCCCTATGTGGTACTTTGGCAACCCTGCAAGTTATAGATTGAAGGATTTTTTTTGGTTTGAATGACTTCTGAGCAAATTGGTGCAATTTGATTGTTGGCTGGATTTGATGGCAAGGGAAGGGTTATGAAGTGAAGGCATGGATTGGGTGGGTGTGAGGTTGTGGCTAAAAGTAGGGAAAGAAAGATGGTGATTGTTTAGGTGGAGATTGATGGTGATGAAAATGGAGATTCAAGACGGTTATTGCTTTAAGAGGAGGTAGGGTTGCGTATGTATTTTTACATTAAGAGTTAGCCTTTCAGTGAATATGTAGTAATGGAAAGGAAGATCTAGTGTGATGTCAGCACCCTATAAATGCTATGAATGCGTTCTAGGACCTTATTTCATTATTTTTTTCTTCTGCACTGCACTTTAGGAATTGCTGTTAAAGTCTGATGAATCAAGCCATCCTTCATCACCAAGTATGTAGTTGTACTGATTTGAGTTGTAACCTATTCATGCTGCGAGTGCTTAGTGTTACTTTGTACTTTTTTTTGTCCATTTCCTTTTAATGTGGCTATTTATTACATCTATTTAAGGAAGTGTTTTTGCTCTTGTACTGGGTAACATGCAACTCTTAATGATTCGACAGTTTTGTTTTAGTTTATCTATGGTTACGTAAGGTGGTGTTTTCTCATCTATGATAGACATTTAATATCTGTGATCCACTCACGAATTTTTTTCCCAGCAAGGAAATGAAATTGTCTATCATAGAAAGCAGAGAGTAAGACTACTTTGAACTCACGCTATTCTCTCTCTGACTGTTCCTTCTCCTTGAAAAACAATACAAGTAGCATTTCTCTTTGTCCTCCTGCCTAGCACCCAAATTGTACATTCCTGGAATGGTTTCCATATGAATATGGATGGCTTATAAAGCTCCAACCATTATTCCATGATTACATATCCGAATTAATCAGTGGGCAGATATGTTTGGATACATTTCGTGCTTGTTGAGTAGAATGGATGGCACTACAAGAAAAAATGACTCCTTTTCCAATGAACCAGTGAAGACAGAGGTTCTCGGAAAATTAGGGAAAAAAGTCCTACGTAGAGAAACTAGCAGGACCAGGAGGGAGTGCAGACAGATGGATTGGCCATCGATCGCTTTCCAAATCAAGGATTTGTTGTATGCTGTTTTATATCTGGAATCTAGGAATCCGTGGACAAGATTGTGCAAATAAATTTGGTTAATCATAATCTCTTCATCATTTACATTGGTAACTCTATCACAGTGTATCTACTTAAAAGCTTCTTTAATGAAACTTTCCAGAGATTCGTTTTATTTGTAAAATTCCTATTCCATATATCAAGGATTTAGAGTAGAGGCAATTCCTATTCTCTAGGAGATAAAATGACTGTCTTATGGAAGGGGCCACTAATTGTCAGCATTCCTGAAAGAAAGAGAGGTCAAGGAAGTTGCCATTGTTTGCTGACTTTCCAAAAGGAAATGTCATTGAGCTTTAGATGGAAAGTATAATAAGAAAAGAAAAGATTTGGTACATTTGATATTCTTTCTTTTTCTCAATTTGAAAGCTATTCATTCTTTCAATCTCATCTTCTGTAAAGTGATTTTTGTCTCATAAAGATGTAGGTGGTTTGGATCCTCCCACCCTTATAAGAGTAAGGAAAATGATTAAATGCACTAAATGTATATGCCATTATGTGATGCATCCCACTACTTGTCCTATTCTTTCATTGTGGAAGTGGTTTTCTTATTAACTAGAGATTGGAGTTCTCTAGGTTCTAATTATTAAGTAGATTGCCTGGTGTGAGCTCAACCTACTGATCTTAGTCGTATTTTGTTAGGACTTCCAGTCCCATCACTTGAGTTTGTGGAGCGAAGGCGAAGTAGCTTCCTATAATGAAGAATGCTCTTTTGGTCTATCAAAATTTTCTTTATCGTCCAAAAACAAATCAAATAAATACCTTTTCAAAATCTTGAACTAAACGATCCTTACCACTCTTACTAGGGAAGATAAAAACCAACCCTAGAACTACAAGATGATTCCTTTTCTCCTAATTATGCAAGTAAAGGTATTACCTTAAATAAAATAAAGGGCAGCAGCTTTCGAGAAATTATCACCACAAATATAGGATGTACAAAACTTATCCGCTTTTCGCCCATATATGTTTTTCTCTTTTTATTTGCTTTCTTTCTCATTTTTTCTTTCTTTTAAGTTGGAAAGAATAGAATTCGATGTATCTGTGCATCTGTAGGGACTATGGACTCTCAATTATTAATTCCTTGGGAATATGTGGTACTGTTCTATTTGAAAGGGAGATCTGAAGAAGCTAATGCCACTTGATTATGGCGTTGTTGCCCAAAGTGAATTAAATTAAAATAAGGGACGCTGATCATTTGTTGCCATCTTTGGTGTTTCTTCCCTTCTCATCGCAGTTGTGGACTCTCTCTCTCTCCTCCCGACACATCTCTCTCTCTCTCTCTCTCCAGCCGCACAATGAGTAGAAGTTCTTATAAAGGCTTCACTGGAACTACATGCCCTTTTTTTTCTGATTTTTCCTTTTTTAAATTTATGTTTAGGAACAATGCGTCTTTCATTGATTAAACCTCTTTGCTGTTTGCAGACCAATAAGCATATGATTCTTTTGTTGATTTCTTGTTATATATATATGTATATCTTCCCTTGTTAGGAAATGTTTGTTCAATGTTTCTGGCGCAGTGAGGTTGCACTTAAGAATGAATGCATGAGTTGCAACTTTAAACGGATTTTGATGATGGTTTTCTTCATAAATATAGTCTTTAGTGACTTAATCTCTTTAGACATAAGAAAAAAGTCAAGACACGAGAAAATTGAAACACATGCACCTAGACTTTGTGATTGATTAGTTCACCGTTGTAATTTTAAGCACATATATATGTGCGTGTGTTATATATAGGGGAAGAGAAGTCCCCCTCCCCTATATCTCAATCTATTTCTTTCAATTAATAAACTAACAAGGATCCTTTCTGGATCCCCCAGCTAGGGATAGTTGATTTTGAAAGTTAATAAAAAGCATGCATAAAAGAGGAATTTTGTGAGTCCATCTTCCTTTGAAGTACAAAGTCTGGTTTTTAGCTGGAGAGCCGGTATACAGAACTCAGTCATGCAAAGCAGTATGTTTTGTGAACTTTGAATTGATAGTTTGCTGACATTCTGAAGTGGAGGACATTTATCTTGGTTCTTGGCATAATACTCTTGAAGTTTTCTTCTGAGCATGTGAGTGTTCATTTGTTATCCCAAAACTGTGGATTGACATTCTTTTTTAGCCAAGAGAAAGGTGGGAAAATAGATCTTCGTTGATTCTCTTTTACTACATGTGTGGTTCGTTTAGTCTTCTTTGCAATAGCTGTGATATTTTATTTTGCGAAGAAGTATTTTGAGTTTGCTAATTAGCTCATTGCATATAGCCATATATAGGAGTAACTTATTTGTTGTATATTACTAACACTAATGAGTTTCTAGTATTGATTACTAATCTTGAGTGCTAAGTTCCTGATACAGTAATATAACCTTAACATGAAGACACTCATATTAGATGACTCAATAATCTTCCTAAACAGCTTTGCATAATGCCCAGCCCCATTACTCATGTCATTCACAAGACTTAAATTCTTGCACTTGGGGTGAGGACAACATTTCTCTCTCTCTCTCTCTCTTGCAAGGGTTTCTAGGGTGTGGGACAATGTATATTCCATTTTAGTTCTACATGGGTACCAAGTGGAAATCAGTATATGTGAACATCCTGTAATTTGCTTTACCACTCATCTCTGTTTCTCCACCTAGATTAGCAATTTCTGAATGTCGTTGCTGATTTATCTATATTATGATGGTAGCAGAGGAATCTGAGACAGACACTGAGCAGTCAGATGTTAGTGGGTCCGATGACGATGACACATGTTGGATATCATGGTTTTGCAATCTGCGTGGGAACGAGTTTTTTTGTGAGGTTGATGATGACTACATCCAGGATGACTTTAATTTGTGCGGATTGAGCAGTCAAATACCATATTATGACTATGCACTGGATTTAATCCTAGATGTTGAATCTTCACTGGGTATGTTCATCCTTGATGAATTACTGTTGGTGTAACTAGTTTCCTTTTTGGTATTTATCATTCGAGTTGTCTTTTAGGCAGAACCAAGATTTGACTATTGGCGGGCCAAAATTAATGTACAATATGTTCATAATACACTTAATAAATTGTGTAAAGATACAAATGAGAGAAGTACAAAAAAATCATTCATAAAATGCAATGAATAGGAAAAATTTCCATATAATATGAAAAACTAGATAGTTAAGTGCTTTAATTGAAATATTATTAAGATGATTAATCACACAAATAGCTATCAGCATAAATTTCACTTATTTATTAACGAAAATAAAAGAGAACTGTTATACGCATTACATGCTGAAAAATTAATATAAGTGTTTGTGTTTTGTTATTTCACGCGCAAAAGAAGTTAAGCTTCTTCAATTTGCATGTGGTTAGGCAAATCTTTTTCTCCTTTTTATTTTTTTCTGCATCTGTTTGTGCATACACTTTTTTAAATCCTCTGCATCTGTCTGTGTATACACTTTTTTCAAATCCTTCAAGTAGGGATCATATTAGTGAAAAAGGGCCACACGGTCATAAAGGAATCAGGGTGACAGCCATCTAATAAACATCCCCTTTAAATGTTCCTGTAGCCTGAAAGAGCATATACATTATATATGCAAGCCATAGCTGGTTAGCGTTTCAAAACTTAACTGCAAAACAAGTTTTTGGTGTTTTTTTTAGAATAAAGAATTAGTGGTGGGTCCCTTGATAATGATTGTCTGAGGAACTTGAAAATGTATTTCAATGGAAAATTTTGCAATAATGTTTTTTATTTGAAAATTTTATCTACTACATGTGTGCACAATAATCAGTGATCAAGTTAATCTAAATTTCATTCTAACGGCTTAAATTATTCCATTTTAAATTTTCATTTCTTTGTTTATTTTTTGTCCATTTCTCTATCCATTTTCGTCCTTTCTTCTCTCCTTTCCGCCATCAGCCTCCTCTTTGTGGTGGCTGTGGTGAATTTGATGGTTTTCAAAATGTGTTTGGCTGGGTTTGGTGGTGCTGGTGATATTGGAGGTGGTGCAGGTGGTTGTGGCGATGTTGGATCTGATTTCCTAGAAATGGTCTTTTCTTTTCCATTTCCTCTGAAAACACCTGCTGGCAGGGTGAAAGGAGGACTAGAAGAAGAAAATTGGGCAGTGGGAGGGGAAGAAGAAGAAAAAGGGTCAGTGGTGGGAGGAAGAGGAAGGGACAAGAAGATAAAGGCGGTGGGGGCGGTGGGAGAGAAGAGAAATGGGGCGGCATTGGCACTGGGGAAAGAAGTTAAATAAAGGGGAAGAAACAAAGAAAAAGAAGAGGGCTCTGGAGGCAGCAGCTGGGTAGTGGAAGAGTGGAAAGGAAGTTGGGATTTTTCCCCCTGCTCTTGGTTCACACAACCACAAAGTGTAAACCCTAGTCCTACAAAAGATCATTTTTTTCTTCCAATAATGTGCTTGTTTTTCAGAATGATTTTTTAAAACAAAAGACCCAATCAAACAAGTTTCTTTGGTTCTAACACAAAGGCCCATTGGCCCATAAAAAGTGGGCTGAAAAACCAAAATGTTTTAGAGAAGGGCTCTACCAAGTTCATTTCCTTTACCTAGTCATACTATTCTTTCCCCAGCTAAACTTTTGAGATGTGGCGGAGCTCTCGTTTAAAACATAGAATCTCCATCTTGCTGATCATTTGGAGGTGGGGAAAATGAGCTATGCTTTGCGAGGAAAGCTAGTGATACAGTACAAAATGCTTTCTCTTGTTTCCTATGCTGTATAAGGGCAATGCATTGAATTATAAACCTACTGGAGGGAAGGAAGCTGTACTACTTCTTGGCAAGACTTTTAGGGAACAAAGGTGTCAATGCATAAATATAAAAAAAATTGGTGTCAATGCATAACCAAGGTGTATATGTAAATAAGATACTTTAATTAATATTATTTTGCACATGTAAAGGAAAATAGTAAAGTAATACGCCTTTGACATTTGTGATACAATGCAATTTTAAAGCGGAGGCATCTTTCTATTAGTTGAATTTCACTTACTGACACATCTTATGCTAATCATGTGATGGTTGTATCTTTGTAAACACTGGATTCACGATTTTAAGTCATCAAAAACATACTTTGAACTTGATTAGGATTGGTTATAATAGCTGAAATTTGTAGGTGACTCATTTACAGAGGAACAGAATGAATTAGTGGAATCTGCTGCTGAGATGCTTTATGGTCTAATACATGTCCGCTACATATTAACAACTAAAGGATTGGCTGCAATGGTAAGACAATTCCACAATTTTACTGTGTTTGATTCCATCACGCTGTGCAATTTGTCACTGTCTGGCCTCTTACAGCTAGAGAAATACAAGAATGCGGAGTTTGGAAGATGCCCGAGGGTTTACTGTTGTGGACAACCTTGCCTCCCTGTTGGTGAATCAGACATTCCGCGCCAAGGCACGGTGAAAATATACTGTCCCAAATGTGAAGATATATACACTCCTCGATCCAGGTTCCAGGAGAGTATCCTTTCACTATGACAATAATTGAGTATAGAAATGTTGGGTGCTGTTTGATTTCCATTGAATTTAGCCTTTCCTTTGGCCTCTGAGAGGAAATTATGGCTACAAGAGACAGAATATGAATGCGGATGGAACTTGAACTATTGTCTTCTATGAGCTGATCAATTTATAACCATTTAGCCCTTGATTGGGTTGTTTTTTCTGTGTCAGTGTTTCAGTTTATGTTGATTGAATTTTCTTTTCTTCTTCCCCTAAAAATACTGATTTTCTTTCTTCTTGCCGTCTTGGTCTGCAAAGGGGACCCATGAATCTATGGAAGTAGAACAGAGTTGATAGGCATTTCTTGAAGTGTGGAAACTTTTCATCCTTCCTTATGTCTAGTTTTAGCTGTTGCTAATAGATTTATAAAAGATGACATAAGGTTTGTATAATTTACTACTAACGTGGATTATTTGTTTATATTGTCTGCATTGAGAGTAACTCAGCTGTTATTAACTTGTCCATGGCTTTCTAACTTCATGCTATGGATTTGGAGATCTATGGTACTGGATGTAACAAGGGAGATGGAGGAGGTCCTGCAAGCACTGCAACCTAGCCCACAGAAAGGGCTGGGGTTGAGGCATGGAGATGTTCGTAATTAGGGAATATGTTGTTATGATGCATGACATAGGGAAATTAAGGTCGCTCGTGAAAGTCAAAATCCTTCAGTGATACTTCTTCAAATTTTTAGTACACTGCTTCAATTGACATTGAAACGCTACTTGCCAGAAGAATTATGGATAAACTGAGAATGCTGCAACTATTTTACACTAATTATTTACTCTGCTTTCCCAGATTTGCTTTTGTTCTCTGATTAGTGGCTTTCATGGATTTTATGTTCTTCCATTGTTTCTTTGACTGGACAAAGGCGTAGATGGAGCCTATTTTGGAACTACATTTCCACACCTGTTTCTGATGACCTATGGACACCTAAAGCCACAGAAGACTTCTCAGAGCTACATTCCCAGAGTGTTTGGTTTCAAGGTCCATAAGCCGTGATGCTGGAGTCACAAGCGGTCATTTGGTTGTGGACTCGAGGCGTATTTGAGTGGAAGTTGTTTTACTAAGTGTATGAGCTATTCTCATATTTCTTGTAGAGTAAGATTTTCAGTTGAATATAATTTCTGAAGCCCAGACAAATTTGCTTGGTAGGTTTTGAAGTTAGTGTCAACGGTGGAACATACTTGACATCAAGCAATTAGATTATCATTTAGAACAATGGTTTTTCGCTTCAGATTTGTGCCTTTATTTTCTCTCTTGATAATGTATACCATTTTTCTCTCTACTCTATTTCCTTCTTGTATTTATTTATTTATTAATTTCGACTTGACTATGGGTGTATTAGATTTTCTTTAGATAATTTTTCCAGTCTGAGTAAACAATTTGATATATACATAAGAGTTGAGAATGGCAAACTTGACTGATTTCTACAAAGTTTGAAATATTCTTAATTATGCCTCTTTAAATTCACAAGATTTTCTTCCTTCCTGTACATTTTGCTGAAACTTTGTTAGTTTAGCATAGTATTGACATGTGAGTTTTTGAAAGTGAATTTGCTTTACTGCAATTCTTCTTTATATACTGTTTCTTCTAATTCTGCACCCTCCTCCAAGTCACCCAGACGCAGCCCTCCATCGCACCCCCACTGTCCGCTGTGGACCCCATCCTGCTTGCCCCTCCCCGCCCCACCCCACCCCACCCCACCCCACGCACCCAAATCTGAGCTCGCTGCCCTCATCCAACCCAGAAATTTTATCCTTTAGCCTCGCCTCCACCAAGAACCACCAAATATGTACACAGACACACGGATGAGAGATGGTCAGTAGATGGGAAGGGCAAACGGTGATGTTATTGGAAGATACTTGCATTTATCACCAAGCAGTGAGAGTTATGCCAATTGAGCACAAGGTGGGCTCTATCAATGAGGTATAATTCTTATTGTTTGGTTTGAAAATCAGAGTTGTAGGTAAGAATTTTCTGATACTATGAAGCTAGGGGCTGTAAATGGTTTTTCTGAAGCCGAAGAGGTCTTTTCCTACTTCCATGAATAGAGGGCTCTCTGCTACATTTGTTGAGGTATATTGCACCCTACACATATGGGATGAAAGATTGATTTTGGCGTCGTTTTATTAATGGCACGTTTGATACAATAATTGATCATCTTATAAAGATAAGGTTAGTCCAAGTAGAATGGAATTCCATCCGACTTTTTTTCCTTTCACTTAAGTACAGTAAATAATTGAATTGTACCTTTTTCTTTGTAATAACAACCATAATATATAGGCATATATTTAAACGTGAAAATATATGTACAGTGACTAATAACGTAACTATTATTTTTAACTATAACACATATATTTACAAATAGTTATATATGTATAACAAATATTAAAATATTTTAATATACACCCACATCTATACATAATAAAGATTACTAGACTAAAACATCATAATATATATTAATAGTACATAATACATATTTAAAATTATATGTATGTATACATAGACACCTACAGTGACACCATGTGAATACACAAACATATATTTTTGACATACATAAATAATTACAAAATTTGTTTTATACATGTATAATATTTTTAAATATATGTGTGTAAGCTTATATGCATAAAAATATAAACGTATTTTATAAATAAATATTTCTGCAATATATAAGCATATTTGTATATTTAACTAATATATAAAAATAATGGTTAATTGCACTTTGCCCCCTCTACTTTTGTTGAGTATCATTTTATCCCCTATACTCTTAATTATCTCACTTTATTGCATTGTACTCTTATTTTGTCTTACTTTATTCTTTTATATTATCATTATCTTACTTTACCCTCTATACTTTAAAAGATTAACTAAATTACCCTTACCTATTATTTATTTATATTTTAAGAATTTTTTAACTTAATTAATTAACACTTAACAATAAATACATTTGAAATTTTATTGTACTTCAATTTTAATGATTATTTTTATTAACGGAGTTCATGTTAAATTTCTATATCGTATGATATTCTTTATTAGCTAATACACTCTGTGAATTTCCTACTCATGATAAATCTAAAAAATACATAAAATAGTTTTACAAAATATTTTATTAAATACATAAAATATTAATAATGAATTTCTTATTGTTAATGGAATTATAATAAGTTCATAAAAATAATATTAAATTCAAAAAAGTTATTTTTAGGTTTAGTTTAATACTATAAATAAATTATAAATAGTCGAATTATTATAATTAATAGATACTATGTTCAATTTAAAAAAAAACATAATTATATTAGTATTTAATTTTAATACTATTACTTGATCATAATGACTATTTTTGAATTTAACATAATTTCTATGAACTTATGATAATTCCATTA
The DNA here is from genome assembly GCA_019321725.1 of Paulownia fortunei. Taxonomy (NCBI): domain Eukaryota; kingdom Viridiplantae; phylum Streptophyta; class Magnoliopsida; order Lamiales; family Paulowniaceae; genus Paulownia; species Paulownia fortunei. Next base: position 12,192,723 of record CM033111.1, on the reverse strand, counting down.
ACAATTAATGAGAAATTTATTACTAATATTTTATGTATTTAATAAAATATTATATAGAATTATTTTATGTATTTTTTATATTTATAATAAGTATAAAATTTATAAGTAAAGTGCATTATCTAATAAAAAATATCATATTTTATAGTAATTTAATATGAACTATGTTAAATTAAAAAATAACTATTAAAATTTAAGTACAATAAAATTTTAAATGAATTTAATATTAAGAGTTAATTAATCAAGTTGAAAAAATTACCAAAATATAAATACAAGTTTATTAATTTTAGAATGTTTTAAAGTATTGGTATGGTTAGATTAATTTTTTTAGAGGGGGCAGGGGGGGGGGTAAAATGAGATAATGAGAATATAATGGGGTAACATAAGAGTGAATGAGAGTGCAAGTAGGTAAAGTGAGACCCAACAAGAGTCAAGGGGGTAAAGTGACATTAATCCTAATAATATATATCTATATATATGTATTGCATGTTTTAATATATTTGTTGATTTTATATATAACAATTTATGAATAATATGATAATACATATGTATATTACATATACACAATATCTACTTAGGTACGTGTGTGTGTGTGTGTGTGTGTGTGTTTGTTATAATCAAACATTTTGTGAGAGGTACTGCTGTAAGAAGGAAATCTGTTTTTAGTTATGATTTTCAATTAATCATTTTGAATTAATCCCACTTAACTCTTAAGAGAGAATACCTATTTTTCATGGTTGAATGAGAAATAATGTTTTTCCATTTTTAGTGGGAATAAGCTCTCACTGGTATCTTCAATCCTATTTTTCTTAATCTTAGAATCTCCATTCCCTCATACCAAATGTACCGTGAGTGTCTAACCATGCAAACAATCAGGAGTTTATGATGGGAAAATTCTTGAATCTTAATCTTATATTCCTTTAAAAACTTCTTGAAGAGCTTTCAGTAGCTCTATAGAGTTGTTTAAAGGACTACAAAAAAATTGTTATTCTTGAAATCTATAGCTCCGGACCACGTTTCGAGGGCGAAGCCCATTTAAATCCACCATGGGAATAGATTTTGGAGCTTGTTTTTTCTTAGGAAACCCTCTTTTTTCTCTTTTGGAGGAGAGAGGAAAAAAAAAAAAGAAGCTTGTATTTTATTGTTCAAAGGGAAGGGAGCAACCGCATTAACTCATAGTCCTCTCCTCATAGCCGAGTTGAGATGAAAGAGCTACTATCCCCAAAGAGAGTGGCTAACTCGGCCGACTATTCAGTAGGAATAGAGTTAGACCAGTACCGAGCTAACACCCGAACTCTATTTCTGCTGTCACCAAGAATGACCCCCGTTCACGGTGTGCTCAGTTCAAATTTAGAAGCCGTCAAATTTGTGTTTTAGGAGTTTATATGATGCACTTGGGGCTCAAATTTGCTTTCGTTTTTCTTTTTTCTTTTTAAGGATCTGACTGTCTAAATTTCTTAATCAACATATGCAGCATATATGCAATTTTGGTCGATTTAGGAGAAAGGCTCACCTTTTTCTTGAATTTATGTTTGCTGAAATGTATAGTTGTTTGTGTCTTTTTATTTTTTATTTTTTCTTCATCTTTTTCTTTCTTTTTTCTTTTTTTTCTCCTATTGTGACTGCAATATTAGGTTACGTGTATAATTCTGAACTTTTCATCTTTGCTTCTAAGTTTACCATGATGTTGACTTCCAAATATTTGAAGAATAGCCGTGGATAACCCCAAATACCAACAAGAAAGAAAACTTCATTATCATTGGATTATGGAACTAATTGCTACAACCTCATTTTAGCAAAAACCAAAAAAATAAATAGATATAAAAATTAAATTAAATGTATATACACACACATATAATAGCGACTAAATTTTCTGTCATCCATTTGGATAGTATCTAAATGGATTTGTGAATTTTTGGATAAGAATAAATTGCATTATAAAATACGGTCTCGTTTGGATTTGTGGCTGGTATTGATAAAATTGATTGAATAAAGTAAAATTATACTGTTCGTATTCATGGATATTATAATATGTGGAAGTTTCATATTTGGATTGTAGAATTGAAAAGTTATAAAATAATGTAATATAAATATTTTTTTGTTTGTGTTGAGGGATTGTTTAGAATAATATATAAAAAGTCCAAAATGCCCATAATTAAAAAAAATACAAAATATGTTACCCATTCTCATTCCTCATTCATCATTTCCAAACAATTATATCTTCTTCAAGCCTTGCTCCACATTTTCAACACTTCTTCAAGTACTAGCACCAGCTCATTTCTACTAACAGTGGACACATTTTTCAATTAAAATTGCACACATGGTTGTAAGGTATGCTACTCTCTGGATCCTATGTTCTCCGCATTAAATACATATTGAAAAATTCATACTTTACCCGTATTTGTGATATACTTCTCCATTTATTTAGTTGAATTGATTTGCCATTGTAGTCTCATTGTCAATTGAGGGTTGTCTCTGTTTTTCAATAATCTCAACATATAGGAAAATATTTACCATAAAAGAAAAAATTATTAATAATTTGATGCAAGTTATGGCTATGGTTGGTGCTATGCCCTCCAATTATTTGATAAATTCCCTAAATGAGTATGCTTGCATTTTAATGAAAATAATAAGGTGTGTAATTTTGATTTTGTTAATATAATTATCTTTACTTTATTTAGCAAATTGTGCTTTGTAGAATTAATGTTAATTGACCAAGGAATGAAGTTCAGTGCCTTATTTATCCTATGTTATTGGGAAATTGTATGTGGATGTGCTCGTGCCCACTTTTTTTGCCACTTTTTTTTGTCATGTAATTACTTTTCATCTATTTTTTTTTTTTGGTATTCTTTTTGTTATAGATGATTCAAAAAGGTTGTTGTAATGAACAATAGTTTTAATAGTGGTCAAAATAGTCAGAACAGAGACCGACTATTTGGAAGCCTCAGAGACCGACTATTAATATGTGGGCATTAATGTTGATATGGGTTCTTAGAGGGTTAACTTGATCATGTTTCATCTACTTTTAGGAACAAATATATAACTTCAAATTTTATTGGATCCAAACCCATATGTTGGATTACATAATAACACCATTAGGTTATTGATTCTTTATCAAAGAAATGAATGATAATTTATCGGGTTTCTTATCCATCATGAACCCAAATTTAATATGCCAATCATTTGACCAAATTGGATTATATATTAAATCCAACCCAATTATAGGATCCAAACTTCACCTAAAATTAATATATTATCACATATAATCTAATAATGTACAATCTTATTTAAATAATATGAAAATGGAAATGAGAACGAACTACATTTTCCACGTAAATGCCCGATTACATTTGTGGAGGTTCATTGTCGGATAATAATAATTATAAATTATAATGTCTTTTTTTTTTTCAATTTATGGAAATAAGAGCTAGGGGAAAATTAGAAATAGAGTGGCAAATTAATTAATGTACATTGTTGTTATTGATAAGAAAAAACAAAAAAAAAATTGCTAAACAAGTTGATGTTTGGATGTAGTTCTCAACATTAAAAATATTGTGTTTTTAAAAGGCCATGGTATTATTGGTCCAAGCCCACCCGACGATACCTACGAATACAAAATACAAGTCAACTACAAATCCAGGCAAGCATAGGAGATAGTTAGAAAGAACCACGTGGGCCATAATTTTGGTGGAGGAGGGCGTCACCGTAAACAATGGCTACACTCTCTACACCAGCTGCAGACTCAACCAACAAGTGACCAATAATCAGGATTCTAGCCAATCAGAAGACATGGTGAAATCAAATACTGTAGAGCCTGCCGCATGGAATAAAAACCGAACGCATTAAAGTTGAAACTGCGTTAGAATGGGCCCACTTCCCATAGCCCCATGTTGGGGCACTTCGCTCCCTAAATATTAGGGAGTATTAAGGTTGAGAACGCTTGGGTTTTGAGTGAACTTGTCAAAATCTGACATTCATTTTATTAAAATATTTAAGGATTTATATCTTGTCTAATTTTGAATTTGTTGGGTTAATCGTTAAACTCAAGAAATTTATTTTATAATTTTAAAAATATTAAAATAAATATTTTTTTATTTAATGCATTACTAATTTTTTTAAAAAAATATATTTTTAAAATATAATATGACATTAATATATATATTAAAATAAATTAATAAATTAACTGAAACAGGACGAACTTGAATATAAAAAATCAAGATGTGTTCTAAATCTATTTATAATTTTAAAAATTCACTCCAAACGAGATGAGTTTAGAATGAGTCCAAATTTGAACATGTATGCGATTAAAAATTCAATACTAATTCAACTTTTTACATACTTAATTAAGATAATAATTAATTAAGATGATTTTTTTAAATTGCCATAGTATATGATTGAGAAACAAACCAAGTTAGTTGAGGCTTAATCTACCTTTTAAAAAAATTGTTTCAACTAGAATAATTAAGATAATCATCTAAAATTGATTTTCTTTTTTCATCTAATAAGATTTGAATTTCGACTAAATTAAACAAAAAATATAAATTAAATAACAGATTACTTGAGATAGACTCATTTTTTTATTATAATAGAATTCGTTCAAACACTGTCAAATACAATTTTAAATTAGATAAATAATTAAAATTAAATTTAAATAACACCTTATTCAACTCGATTTAATTCTTTTATACTCCTACCACAGTGCAATGAATAATAACCAAAACAAATTACACTATGTTATATGCAGTTGTCTATGTTTAGTTTGATTTTTTTGTATGTGTGTGTGTGTTTGTAATGGCAGTTCAAAGATAATACTTCATATTTTGTAATTTGGAATATCATCAAAACCACTTTTTCTTTCTTTTTTTTTTTATCACTCCTTAACTTTTTACCTCGTTTGGTCTTTATCACATCTCTTATTAGTTCCAAAATTTCTTGCACTAAATTCAATTTTCATAAATTTAAACGATTATTCCTTATTGGAATAAGGAAAAGTTAAAAATAAAGGAGGATTAGTTGATGAATAATTCTTTTTCATTCCATCATATTAGTACATTAAAAAAATATATAAGTGGAGATTTCATGTCTGTTTACTTTGTTAATGAAAAGGGATAATCAATATCATTTTCTTTTTTAGCATAAATTTCTTAATTGATTTAATAAACATATTGCATATTTAAACACATTTTTGCTCCGTTGGAAAGGAATACAAATGAAAATTAAACATTTTAGTTTGTATATGTACACAAAAATGGTATATACGAACATTTAAAATTAGAAATTAATATATCTTTTTATTATTTTGCTTCTTATAATGTGTTTATTTTGCATTATGATTGATATTAACAAATACTAACACAATTTAAAACATTTTTAACCGTTTCATTTATAATTTGAATAGGTTATATCATGTCCTGGTTATAGTTAAGAAGTGTAATTTATTCAACATAAATTGGAATTGTATGTCCAAACTATAATTTGATTTAATTTCTTATCAGAAAAAATAAAATCAATTAGTATATTTGAATTCAAGTCGAAATGATCTCGAACTCCAGTATTTGAATTTGAAAAGATTTGAAACACTATACGCTAGGTTCGTTAGAATGACATTCGACTAAAATTTTTTAATATTTAAATTAGTTCAAATCTAAAAATCGTAAAAAATTGATAAACAAAATGAACAATACATAAAAATTATAATAATTGATTATCATTATATTTATCTTTGGTGGCCTACCTAAACTGTACAAAATATGGTCCAAAGTTCATAATATGGTGAACTCTCCCGTCCCATTAGTCCAATTCATTAACGGTTGAGAGATCAAGCTCACCTAAATCCAAGTTCGGGTCGGATTGGGTTACAAGTAAAAAAAACATGGACATTTGAGTATTTTAGGTATTTTGGGGATGTTCTAGGGGCAGGAATGTAATTTAATGGGTCTTATGCTATTTATGGAAGAAAGGTATTGGGCTAACATTTCCAAATAGATTTAAGATACATATATTAGCTATTTAAAGGTGCTACCAATATAATCAGTAGAATTGCAATTAATTATTCCCCGTCTCATAAAGTATATTATGATTTGTCCCAATTTAGTTGTCCATTACTATGAAAGTATGTATTTATTTTATTGTAGCATGTGATATTATACCATTCTTTTTAAATTTAAAAAGATTAAATTATATTATTCTTCTCACCTTATTTAAGAAAATAAGTTGTTATATTTGGGTTGAAGCCAACAAATACAAATCAAATTGAAATCATACCATACATCCTTCAAGACACTAACATTAAAAATGACTTAATTCCTAGAAAAAAATCAAATAAGACATTCTTTGCGGAGGAAGTATTTTGTAACTAATAGAAAGTACATATACATAACAAGATGATGAGGTTATTAGCTCAAATTCAACTTAGCTATATGGTTATTAAAGTAATTGATCGTGGATTGATAATTTGTTGATCAATGACCATAAATTACTCCATTTATTCTAAATTTTTCTTTGTCTTTTTAAAACATCTCAAAATAAGATTTTATTTTTTTTTTTTTTAAATTACCCTCTAATTTAAACTAAATAATATGACACCACTAATTATCAAACCACTAATTTTGAAAATAAAATTATAAAAATATTTATAATATTTACTTTTTTTTAATTATTATTTTAAAACTCGTATAAAATAAAATGGGAGCTATAACATAGAAAAGGACAGGAAATAATTAATGTGCATGTCGCCATATACGATGCTCATTGCTCACCTCTACTTAACCCCAGCGACAAGTCAAAAAAAAAATAAAAATAGAAGAAAAAATACTTAAGAAATTACTTAATAGTATTTATTATTTTTGGATGACAATGAAATTTTAAACAATGGCAGAAATGTTTGTAAATCACGAGAGCGCCAGCTCATAGCGCAGGCCGTCTCTCCTCCTCCTCCAAAATTTTAATCAGATCCATCCAACACCACACCCACATTGCTTTCAATCCCAATTCTTCCGCCATTACTGCGGTTATTTTGATTCGTCTTGACGTTCTTTGGATTGGAGCAATAATTTTTCGGATTATTTTTCTCGGTGATTTTTGTTTTTTCGAAGATCTTTGACTCGGATTTGGGTTTTTGACTTTCTGGAGCGATGGTGAGCGAAGAGCTCGCGGAGATCGAGGGCCATATTTCAGATATTTTTCGAGCTCTTTCGTAAGTTTTTTCAGCTTTCTTCTTTTTCATTCGATTTTTTGGAAGGATACGAAATGCCAATGTATGTGTGAATAGCAAAATGCAAATGTATGTATGAACTTCTGTTGTGTGTGTCTCTATAATATATGTATATGTTGTACACGAAATCCTGAACAAGTTTTTAGCCAAAGGGTAATGAAGTGGATAAATTGTGCATTTTTAAGCATTGACGTATTGATCATGTTCTTGATTGCATAATGAAGGAATGGATTCCAAAAATTGGAGAAAATTAAGGACTCCAGTAGGCAGAGCAGGCAGCTGGAGGAGCTCACTGACAAGATGCGCGAATGTAAGAGGTATTTGATTTGGTCATTGAATGTTTGTTCTTGTTGTTGTTGAGTGTGTATGTGAGCTTTTCAGACTTAGCGCTTTGCAGGCTCGTTCTTTGTGAATATAACAGTATGTGTTGGAATTAGATCTTGAACTGTGCATGGTAACAAAGTGGAACCTTTGGTGATTTTTCCACTTTATATGGAAAGGTTAATAATGCCTGGATTGAGTGCTGTTGGGGAATTGTAATATTCTTGTTTATATATCATCATTGTCACCTAGATAAGTTGGATATTTTCTTCAAGAGATGCCCGAATCAACTTCTACAACATTATTTCTTCTCAATGTTGGCAGAAATGAACAGGGTTGACATCAATAGTCAATAGAATTACAAATGATCAACTTTGGGTTTTTCACCTGTTAGAAAATAAGTTAAGGTTGCTCATGTGGGCTTGACACATAAAGTTAGATATGCATTTTGGAGGGAGTGGTGATTTCTTTCATTTGAATTGAGAGAACATATTCACACAATACCCATTATATTTGCTAGAAAAATGGTGGAGAATTTGTGCATGAAAGTAGAGAATTAGAAATACGACTTGGAACACTCTCTAGAAGTAAGCACTTGGGTTGTCGAATCAAGTTCTTTCCCATTTTGTGGTTGAACTTTGACAAATTAGAGCATAGAGGATGCTGGAATTCTTGTGGTTTGAGTAAGAGGTTTTTTTTTGAGTCATTTGTTGAATATGTAACTTTATTTTTCTTCGTCATCTTTTGAATTCTTCTTGTATAGCACGACTATTGATGGATATAAAATGTGTTGCTGATTTGAGCCTTTGAGGGATCAAATGAGAGATTGTAAGTGGACTTAGTAATAACATTGAGATGAGATGCATTAGATATGGAAAACTTGACCTTCAAAAGTGTTAGTTCCGGACACATCTATAGCTGAAGATAATCTTCTTATAGTTCAGAATTATATAATTATTGTGCCTGAACTAGCAATATTTTATGGAATTCAAGAAAACTGGACTTCAAGTAACAACAAAAATCGTTCCTGTATTAAGGTGCAACAGTTTGCATATGAAGTTTAGAGAAGCTTTCCATCTCAAAGGCATGATGCATTTTGATACAGGTTATTATGGAAATGAAAAACTAATTGTTACCAAAGATAAAAGATAAATAACCATGGAGGAGGCCATTGGGTTATTTTTTAGCTTGTGGAGATGGCTATTTAATTTCTTGTAGCAACCTCATATACCATCCAACAGAAATTGTTTTGTTTCTATCTCTCTCTCAAACACACCCACACACCAGCAGAGCATGTTTGCAAATGCACACACATGTGTAGAACCATAAATTTCAATTGATCTTTCTTTCCTGCTCCAGGCTCATTAAAGAGTTTGACCGAGAGTTAAAGGACTCGGACTACAAAAATGACCCTGACATAAACAAGATGCTTAATGAGAAAAAGCAATCAATGGTCAGCTCTAATTCTTGCAATTTTTGTTTGCCGTAGATGCTACAAAATAACCTTTTTTTTTTCTGTTTATTTTTCTTAGATTTCACTTCCTTCCTATGCAGGTCAAAGAGTTAAATTCATATGTTGCTCTCAAGAAACAGTAAGTTCCTTTGGAATAATCAGAATTGGATTGTGCAGCATCTGATATGCTATTCAACTGGTTGTAGTCTCACTGCACCAGTTTATTTTTTCTCCTTTACCCTTGGCTTAATTAATGTCTATATGCCTTTATTTATTTCTATTTGTACTATATGAATTATCTTTCTGAAAGCTTCAAACTGACTGCATATTATTGCACCTGCAATAAGCACACTGGAGCCTGTCCTAATATCTGCACCTTTCAAGACCTATATTTTCTTTTTTAGCTGCAATTTGTTGATATTTTTGATATTCTCTTTTTTAGCAGTAATTAATTGATGCGAGGTATCTTGTCTTCTGATTACATAAAAGGTTTTTTTAGTTTATGTTACATCTGTTAAACTCATCAGCATTATTCCTTTTCATGATAAAGATGTTAAGTGATTGATTTGAGCGAGTGTTGATTAAATATGAGAGACTATCCTTACCAATCAGAAATTAAGCTCATATAATCAAATTTATCAAAAGGCTGAACTTTGGGTCTTTTTCATTTTTATGGATTCAGTTTACAACAGATAATATTTAACTCATTTTCGTTCACATATTTTTCTACATTAATATGAGGCCGTGCTTGGAAAATCTTAAAACTTGTTTTAGTAGGTATAAGCCTGGCTTGAATGACCAGGACATAGTTTGCAGCAATGAGCTGCTGCTTAATGCATGTTTGAGTAAAATAATTTTCAGGTTAAAACATGTTTTGAGGATTTCAGGTTAAAACACGCTTATGTTGAAGCCAGGTCAATAACAAAAGTATTAAACCAATTTTGAAACATTAATAATTAATGATTCACAACATTAGTAATTAATGATTCACTATTAGTAAAAAATAGTTTGCATGTATTATATGAATTTCATTAAGTTTGAGACAGAATATACAAACTGAAATCAATTTATTTTGAGATTTATTTAGTAACTATCCAATTAATGCTGTAGATTCAGATTAGAATCGTATATAAAAGAAGAATTACCAACAGAGACTAATATACCCCAAAACAATGTACCCTAACTAATTCTGCTGATTTTTTTTTTTTAGTTATTATGGGTATGTTTAATAATAACACTTTATCAAAGATTTACTTGAAGACATAAGTAGAATATATGATAAGAAAGTTCTATTTTGTTACGATATTGTATTAAGTTGATTTACATCAAGCTCAATATTATCTTGGCAAGCTAGAAATGGAGATTTAGCTGCAAATTGGAAATGATGGTATTAGTTAACTAAAGATTTAAATATCATCTGCACAAGTACCTTTGTAAACCACCTTTTGCATCACTACCAACTCTTTACGAACATAAAAATGTAGATGAACAGAGGATTATTTCTCTATGATATTTAGTTTCATATTTTGGATAATCACTTTGTTTCACAAGCTGTTAATCCTTTGTAATGCAGTTCTTAACTCCAACTGGATGGAAATTGGTTTTTCATGTTATCAATATCTTCAACTTTTGAGAATACAAATTCTCAAGTTTTTGGACTTGTAAAGTGTTAAGCTCTTTATGAAGATATAAAGTATACTCAGTTTATGCAACATCACGATTACAATCTTTTCATTTCTAAAAAGTTTGAGCAAAGACAATCACTAGGGGTTTTAATCAAGTTTCACAAAATGAACTTCTGGTCTGAGCTTATATCATGTCTTAACACTTGTAGGCTTACCTTGGCTCCCTGCAAGTTTCACCATCTAAGCACAAACTCAGGCAGTAGATGAATCATACAAGTTTTGGTTGAAGTTTAGGCTTCAAAAACATCTCAGTTATTTTTTTTAGAAACTTCCATAAATAGGTGATATTTAACATGTAAATGACAGATTTCACTTGAATTACTTCTAGAAAATTAGGCACATCAAATAGTTTTGATAATTAATGCCCTGGAATGGCCTCTGTGATTTGATGACTGAAAGAAGCATAAGAATGATCAGGGCAGATCTGGTTCATATACCTGAAGAGAAAGTTCATACACAACACTGCAGTCTAGGAACTTGTAAATCACAAGGAACACATAAAATGGTTGTCAGGTGATCTTGCATAACTCAGTTAGAGCAATGTAGAGTCTTGCGGGTGGGTTATGGAGAAGTGTGAGTGTTGTAAGGTCTTTGGATGGTTGCGAGCTCTTTTAGGTTGGGTTTGGAGTTATTCAAGTTATAGATGTTTGATAAAGGATATTATGTAGTATGAAGTATCATGGCATATGCTTATTCTGAACGACATTTTTGTGTCTGACTAGGAGGTGAGTAAGTCTAAAGTTAGTGGAGATTATTTTGAGAACAAGTAGTCATAATAATGAGTAAGATTATGTAAGAGTGTAACTTGAGTCTTTTGAGAATGGTAGAAGTTATAACTCATGGAGTGTATAAATACATGGGTTACCAAAACTTGGGATCAATTATGTGCTGGAAGGACTGTACATGAGATATTCTTACTTATAGGATTAAGGTTGGTTAGGATAAATACAAAGGTGTTTTTATGCATTGTGAGATTGTTGAAAGCATATGAGTCTGGAAGAATTTTTCTACTAGAAAACTATAAGATAATATCATGCGGGAATCAGAATTGAGATATCTGCAAGTTAGATAAGGGAGTCTATGTAGAGAATAGGATTTGGGGATCTTGGTTGAGACATTTTAAATAAATTCAGTAGGGCCTACTAGAGATTTGCCACAGAAGAAAAGTATAGAAATACTATTAATGGAGAACCTAGAGGAAGAGATTTAAAATTGCAAAAAAATGATGTAAATAGGAAAGGTTTGAGCCTTTGTGGTTTAACTCAGGAGATGGGTGTTTGAAGAAGCAAAGTGGGAGGAGTCATGCAATCAACTCCAAATAAATTTCATAAGCTGTTGTCAGAATAAGCAGTAATATTATTATATATAAGAATTAAACCAATATCTTCCTCTTTTCTTTTAGTTAAGTTTCCGTAAAATTGTAATATTAGTTCACAACATGACATAGGACTGAATATCCAGTTTCAGAAATTTCATAACCACACTCAGTGGGGCAATTTTTTGTGATGAAGCAAACTCAATGAACCAAGACAGCCAGTGGAATTGACCAATATATCACTACTTGGTCTAGTTTCATTTTTCCTAGACTTTTGCACACCCCAACTGAAAGCATCAAGGCATGGGATGTGAATTCATAATAGATCCAATCATGATATGCCAACGATTACATAACAGACCTGCACTTGATGTGCCAACTGTATTTCTTCTTTGTTCGGCTGTTAAGTTCATACAGAACAGAAAAACTTTCAAAAATTAGTGTTATCATCCTGCCTATGAATATTGGATTCATTTGAAACAGGGACGCAAAAATAAACAATGTGAGCTAGCTATCTTAAAGTCAACATACTTGATCAATAAGTAAATTCAGCAACTTTCTTGGTGATGCTGTAGGTATGCAAGTAATCTTGAAAACAAGCGAGTGGATCTCTTTGAGGGCCCGGGTGAAGGATTTGTAGAAGACAATGTGCTGCTTGCTTCAAGTAAGAAACTTCCATCCATCTAAGAGAAAAAAAATTGATAATCCATTCATTTTGTTCATGCCCTGATTGGTAACATATTGCAGTTTTAAGGGGTTTCTAGTATGCCTAGAATCTATTTGGAGAAAAGGGAATTATAATAATTTGCATTTACGTTTTGGCCCTGTACTAATTCTTGCTAGCTGAATAAGGATGTCTCCAAGGAATGAGGAGAAGATTAATAGATCAGCAGTGAAAAACAAATTTCTATGGATTGTGGAGGATATTGCATAATGTCATTGCCAACATTTTATCATCCTTCACTATGAATTTGAGAACAGGAGGAAAGCAGACTTAGTGACTTATGCTTGTCTATTATGATTAAATTTAAAATAGCTGTCCCGTGCTGCTGACCTGATTGTGCAAAGGAAAAAAAGGTCGTCTTTGGACATGTATGATCTGTGCTTTAGCTTTTTAAAAGTTTTCTCAGCAACTTTGACGTGGAAAAAGAGGGGGAAGAGAAATAACTCAGAATCAGTCACTATTTATAGAAGACTGCACCAGTAGTTATGAAAAGATTGAAATAACCTGACTCTTAAAATTAGGTCATATTACATTCCAATTTCCAAGTTCTGAGCTAGGTGAAACAATGTCTTGTCATTTAACTTTTCTGACTTCTTCAATTTCTTTTCAATTTGTTCCTTGTTCGATTTCTTCTTCTGTATTCCTCTATTTTCACTACAACTTGCCCGAGATCCAAGGAGTTCACTTTATCTCCAATAAAGCTGTCATTTATAACTTTTGGTTGCTCTGCAAGTAGAAGCTCATTCTCTTCTGGTTTTATGCCAATGAATGGTAGTGTGGAACACTTTATGAACTTGGTTTGAATTCTTATATTTAAAATTCTAGAGGAACGTCATTTTTGGCAAAAACAATTCAATGTACTTTGTCTATTCTGTTTCAATCAAACCTTGTGGGGCAAATGTGATATTGCAGATATGACAAATCAGCAGCTAATGGATCATGGAAATCAGATGATGGATCAGACGGATCAAGCAATTGACAGCGCAAAAAAGGTCTGTACATATTCATGCATAGCAAGATTCTTGTGTTACCTAGGAGAACTCATCACTTCTCTTGCTCTGTGATCTATCTGATCATAATTTCCTCGTCTCAGTTTTGATAATAATATTAAATGAAGTTAAATTTTCTCTTGCAGTTTTGATTCTTCATTTTTAAGTTGTTTTTTCTATGATTTGGTGTTGTTTCTTGGGAGGCTAAAAGCTCTAACAATCCTACTTATGAAAAAGGATGGTTTGACAGTTATTGAAAGCCTTTAGGCTAGCAACTTTGTCTTCACGTATCTGTCTTTTCATAAGTTTGGAAAAGTAAGAAAACCACTTTGTCTAGTTCCTCTTGATTGTGGCCTCTCAGAAAAGTAGTCAAACAACAAGACTACCCCACCCTCCAGGACACACACACACAAAATATATGTGATTTGTCAGTCAGTAGCCAGAAGAAATTGAAACTAATTAAACCAGCCTTAAGCTCATAAGATGAGTCTGCTACTTACTTTTAATTAGTCCAAAAGGAGGTATATTTGCAAAGAGGATGTAAAAGAAATGCTTTAGAAGGACTCTTGATAACTCCAAAAAATGATCCATGAATGCTTTGTTTGTTATAGGTAGTCCATGACACCATTGATGTTGGAACCGAGACTGCCTCAGCTCTCAAAGCTCAGGTGTGTGTTTTGGACAAGAAGAGGCTCAGGCTTCCTGGAGATTTCATAGATCTGATATGACAATAACTTTTCCCATATTCGTGTATTTTCAGACTGAACAAATGAGCAGAATTGTTAACGAGCTGGACTCCATCCATTTTTCAATCAAGAAGGCCTCACAGCTAGTCAAGGAAATCGGTAGGCAGGTCAATATCTATAATAAACATCATTCTCCTGTCATGTCTAATTCTTGTCATTATACAGTTTACTTACTTTGTTTCTTAATTAGGTTGCAACTGATCGGTGTATCATGGCCCTCCTTTTCCTTATTGTGATTGGTGTCATAGCTATCATTATAGTGAAGGTCAGATGTCTGTTTTACTTTTCATTTTCTTATCTGCTTTCTGATTAAATTGCTGTCCCTTATATTTGTCACAATTGGCAACTTATGCTTTAGTAGAAACTTGCTGTTTGAATTGTTCTTAGTCACCTATAGATGGAGTCAGAGTATAAGGTCATCCAACTTAGCTCACTCTACTAGTAAACAGAATTTCTTGATCAATTTGGTTCCGATTATATATTCTGGCAAAAAATGTGAACTTCTAGACTTCCATACTTTTATTTGGCTTACATATTGAGTTGAGCATTTTTGCACTTCCTGCAAGCTATGGTTCATTTTAGGATGAATTTTATTAATATATGAGATTGTCAGTTCTGTCAAGTTTTGAGCCATCACCTACTATTGACAAGGCGTACATCTGAACCTAACCTCCATATATTTGAAAAAACTTACTCTGAAGCTCTGAAAATCCTTTGTGTAAAGGCAGCACTAATGGGGCTGAATATTAAGATTGAAAATCCAGTCAATATCAATTATATTAGTGTGGAAAAAAAGAGTTGGAGGAATATGAAATGAAAGGGGAGATTAAGAAGTGAGGAGATGTGCTTTCTTTGTTTTTGTGAGTAGGAAAATCTGTACCATCATTATTCATGAAATGGTTGCCATGCTATTCTTCAGAAATAGTTATCAAGTGATTTGTTTCAGTTCTCAACATTTTTTATTATGCAACCTAATTGAAACTGAGAACACTGGTTCTCTAAATATTAGACCAATATCCAACCACCTTTAACACTAAAAACACCTTTTGAGTCAATGCAGTTCAGGATTGCTCTCAGTACTATTTTTGCAACCCTATATCATATTCAACTTCTTTTTGTGAACAGCTACTCTAACTTGGTGATATAAACCAGCCAAAACGTTCTCCGTGCATCTCAAGGCTAAAGCCATTTTCAGTGTTATACTACCTAGGCTGCTACTCCTCATGGTGTGGCCATTTCTGTCATAATGAAAAAATAGGGTGTTCAACTTGTATGTGTTAGGGCTAGTGAAATTCCACAACAATAGGATCAGTGCAAGCCCGACAGACGATTATCTCTTTCTTCTGTGTAAAGATATTAAACTTTGGCACTTTTGACATTGCATCATCATGGTAGCTCTACATAGCATAACAGTTGATCGAATCTGTTTCTTGAACTGTTCCACTTCTCCTAATCATCAAAAAATGTGTGGGCAATGCAAACTGATTCATTTTTCATTGCTTGATTAGTAGTTCATTACCATCTCGCTTTTCATCTATCTAGCTTGTCTAAGATATTGATCCGGTTGAATTTTCAGATAGTGAACCCAAATAACAAAGATATTCGAGATATACCAGGATTAGCTCCTCCAGCTCCCACTCGGAAACTACTATGGAGTTCTGATTGAGGAGTGCTCAATCAAATTACTTTGATGTTACAAATTACCTGGCTTTGATCGGATGAAGTTTGGTTGATGCAGTACTGGAGGCATCCGAGTTAACCACATAAGGTTTGAACAATTATGTTATATCAGCATGAATATCTGTATCCATCTCACAGATTTTTCAAGTGGCAGCTACCATATTTTTACCTACATTAAATGGGATTGGGAATTGTTTGTTATATATTCCCCTGTATCTTCTCAAGATTAAATTTGGATGAGGAATATTTGATGTATATGCGGTTGGCATTCTTCTAAACAGTATTTGTTTATGTATTTTATTGATGACTGGTACCAGCTCTCTTGCTCCCCCTTTCTCTTGGACAAATATTAACTCTCAAATTGTGATTCAAATAGTTTGATGGTCAATCTTGGTATGAAGGGTCCATTGGTGGGAATCATGTTAGAAGTATACAAGGATTTGTATTGGTGAATTATTTTTGAGGGTGAAGTTAAAACTGAAAAGCGAAACAAACTATTCAAATTATTCAAACTATTCGATACTTGATTATAGATTGATCGTTAAAAAATTATTTGAATTCGATTCGTTAAGTATAATAAATCAAGTTTGAAAATATTTTTCATCAAGATATGAAATTCAACTTCAAATCAAATCAATTGATTAGTTAAAAATGATAACATATATATAAAAATATTGAGTTATTTGAGTCAAATTTGTATTTAATTTGATCAAATCTAATTTGAGTTCAATTTATCTAATAATCAAATTAAGTTTCAAGATAATATTAAGTGCAATAAGAAATTAAGTCAATATCTTTATTTGATGCATATGCTATAAGCAATTCTATTTCCGCAACCAATACAATTTGTTAGTTTTCATTTTTGATTACCTGCTTTAGAGTAAAAACAAAGTTTTGTAAATTTATACTTGAAAATACTTTGTTGATACAATGTGAAACAATTCAAATTTTTATTCCCATATAAGAAATGAGTTTGTTAGAGTTTCATCTGCTAACCCTTTAATGATATCCACAGCGAAGCACATATGAATTTATGCTAATAAATTTGTAAGCCTATTTTATTCTATTCTATTCTAGGATTTAGGAGTGAAGTTTAACTCTTAATTAAGTCATAAAGGAAGAAGAAAAGAAAGGGGCTGTTTTTGGAGCTTATGGCCGATTTTCTTGTGATCCAAGACGCAAAAATCGGCCACTAGGGGAGTGTATTTGTACACTCCTCTAACTCTAATCCAATTAAGTATCTTTCTCCTTCCTTCCTTATCTCATCCTTTTGTTTCCATCAATGAGTCTTAGTCTTTGATTCTCTAATCAAGACTCTAGTGGGTTTGCTGCGAGCCCATTAAGTCTTGGCCTTAGACTCTAATTAATTTATTAAATTTATTTAAATTAATTTTTATTAATTTAAATAAGTTTAATTTAATTAATTAATTAAATGCTTTCACTTGGGCTTTCTAATATTTTGTTTAATTGATTGATTCAATCAATTAATTAATAATTCAACTTGAACTCTTTCTCTTATTAGATTCAATTAAATAATACGATTATTTATTTAAATAAATTAACTTAATTTCTTAATTTATTTGAGTTTCAATTAATTATTCTCCATTAATTTATTTAATCCAACTCCTTGGATTACTTTCTCGATAGAAGTTGACTTTCCCCATTTTATGTATGACCCATTAGGTTCACAATTAAGTTAACAATGAACTTGCACCCTTATAACTTGGTTGAATAATTAAATTATTTTGATTAATTAATTTAATTAATTAATCATCTTAGAATTATCATTGATACCAAAAACCCATAAGTGAGTGCATAATTACCTAATCTTAAGTAAAGAAACAACGAACCTATTTCTTATTACGAGTACCATGCAAGTACGATGATTTTGTCTCATAACCTCCCGATTAAGTTTAAGGCATGAATTATTAGTTGAAATCCTATTTGACTTAATAACTATGATTCCATTTCCAGTCTCACTGATTCCTTGATGAATCATTAGAAAACTTCTAACTAATATTTATCTTGCCTTTACCAAGAACTTATGAGTCAAGGATTATGGAAAGTATATGAGATTTACTTATTTAGTTAGATAGGTGACGAATCATTTATTAACCACTCGTTAACCTTTATACATATGTTTCACCTAACATATTCTCTTTGTAATTGTGAGGCAATCAGTAAATATATTAATGTCATGCATAAGGTTAAAATAGTGTCTTAAGTTTAAGAGCTAATTCTTATACTATTGTAATTAGGAAATTACCATTCAAAAAATGATGCTTTCAATTAGGAATTTGTAGGTAGGGTTACTCAATGTACTTATTCTCTAATAAATAAATACCTGCACAAATGCACTAGTATCACTACACTGATGCCTATGAAATGAAATAATTTCCTTTCAAGCATGCATTATGTGCGCAAATCTTATTGGGCTTATCGATATCTCATCTTAATGAACTCTCGACTTGGAACAAATTTAAGACACCATAGAGACATATTCCATGATCGCCATCATATGCGTTAACATACCCCATAGCCACGTATGGTCAAGAAACTTTATTTATTAACAAGAATAATTAAAGATAAAGAAATTGTCATTTTATTAATTAACTTTGAATAAGATTATTTATTACAAGTGTATAAATACGGCTATCTATTGGCTCACTGGGTACTACTCTAATAATTTTTTACTTGCCCTAGAGCTAAATTACCTATGTATCTACGACCTATCTTCTCAAGATGTTCTTTAAATACTCTTTGTGCTAGGGGTTTAGTCAGTCGTTCTGCTATATTCTATCGAGGTAACTCTCTCCACCTTGACGTTGCTTCTACTAATGATTCCTCGATTCAGATGGTATCGCCTCATTATGTGCTTAGATTTTTGATGAGATATTGAATCCTTTGCTTGCACAATTGCCCTATTGTTATTTCAGTATACCAAGATTAGATCAACAACAATTGTGACTACGCCCTAATCCTTGGATGAAGTTCTGCATCTATATAGCTTCTTTCACAGCATCACATACCGTGATGTATTTAGCTTGGTGGTGTAATCCACAATCGTCTCCTACTTATAACTTTTCTAGCTGACCCCCTTAGAGCTAGAACTAGGGAAGCTTTATAGATTCAACTCTCCAAAGCCGTACACCAAAAAGACATCATTAATCCTTCGTAAGTACTTAAGGATCGTCTTGAAGGCTTTCCAGTATTGTTTGCATGGGTTGAACTCATATCTGATCATGACACTTAAATCATATGTGACATCAAACTTTGTACATAATATGGTATACATTATGCTTTATATTGTGGATGCATAAGGTATGCGAGTCATTTTTTCTCTCTCTTTAAGAGTCTTTGGGGATATAGACTTTGAGAAAGAAATACCTTAACTCATTATGAGGTATCCCTTCTTGGATTCCTCCATGCTAAATCTCATTAACATTCGATCTATGTACAAGGATTGGGATAGTCCGATCATTGTCTTAGATTTATCTCTATAGATCTTAGTCTCTAAAAATGTGGGATGCATCTCCCAAATCCTTCATAGAGAATTGCATAGACAACCAAGCATTTATTGACTGCAACATCCTTATATCATTCTAAGTGAGTAAGCTATTATAACATAAGGACAATAATCATCATTCTGCTCCTACTAACCTTCTTATACCAAACAATTTGATTACCTCGTCGAGTCAGATCTTTTAGCTTTGAGAAGCTTATTTGAGACTACAAATGGATCTCTGAAACTTGTAAACCTTTTGCTCTATTCTTTAGATATGAAGGCTGCTTTATATAGATCTCTTTCTCAATGTTTCCATTTAGGAAGGTCATCTTCATATCCTCTGCCAATTTTGTAGTCATAATATGTAGATATGACTAGTAAAATCTGAATGGATTTCAGCATTACTATTGATGAGGAGGTTTCCTCATACTCCATTTCTTGCCTTTGAGTATAACCCTTTGCAACCAGTCATGCCTTATACGTCACTACCTCTCTATCTACTTATACATTATCCTACCTTAAAACTCCATTTTACACATTCAAAAAAATAAATAAAAATTAGATAATCATAGTTCTGTATACTTGTGACATGCACAACTAGGTAATATCTCTAATAAGAGAATTCACAAAATGGCACAATTGTTTAATCAACGGACTCACAAGAAATGACAATTTGTGAATTTTGCCTTAAGGAAAAGATGACTTAGTCACCATTTCTTAACAAGTGGAGCATGCTAATAATCTATTAGATTTGATCCATATGGAATAATGTGGGTTGCTAAGTTTGCTTTATTATCTTTACCGATAATTATTCAAAAGATATGGGTGTGTATCTTTTGAGATTCAAATTGTATGTAGTATTAAAATCCTATAATTTAATCGAGAAAGTGAATACTTAAGTATTGAATTTCTTGATTATTTAAAAGAAAATGGGATTCTCTCGCAATGGACTCCGCTCATAATGCCTCAGCTCAATGGGGTAGCAGAGGAAATGAACTAATCTTTGTTGGATATAGTTTGGTTCATAATGAGTTTCATTGGACTTTCTTTTTTATTATAGGCCTATGTTTTGGAAACAACAGTCCTATTAAATAAAGTGTCATCCAAGTGGCGCTTAAAACATTGTATGAGATGTGGTGTAACAAGACCCCTTCTTTCAAGTACCTTAGGATTTAGGATTACTTTGTTTATGTGAAGCAACAAGTAGGAAATAAGTTGGATATGAGTATGCAAGTTTAAAGGGTATCCAAAGAAATCCATTGAATATTATTTCTACGACACCTTGAAAGAAAAAGTGTTTGTTTCGAGGAATATCACCATCATAGAGAATGAGCTTTTATTAGATAGAAAGGGTGAGGTTGTAGAGATTGAAGAGATTCAAGAGCCACAAAAGGTCTCCCAAGAGACAGTGGTGCTTGAAACACCCATAACTAACATTTTTTTATACACAACCTCCTAGGAGATCTAAAAGAATCTCGAAGCAACGTGAGAGATATGACTTCTTGTTAAGGAATAATAGGAAGGAGCATTTTTTGGATAGTGATCTAAGGAATTATGGAGAAACAATGTCTGGCATCAATGTAGGAAGATGGCAAGAGGTCATGCAATCTGAGATGAATCCCATATACTCTAACAAGATATGGACCTTGGTGGACCTACCATAGGGTATAGTAACCATTGATTGCAGATGAGTCTGCAAACAGAAGCTTGAATTAACAAAGAATGATTAGATATGGAACAACTTCTATTATTAATAGAAAAACTAAAACCTTCTCTGTTCAAAACTTGAATAGAGATGATGTTCTTTATTAATTTAGAAATGTAAAGTCAATTATTTAAAACTATGCTATTTCCATTGCCTAATGCTAAGTCAACTATTCCTATGGCTAATGCAACAACTTTTGCTTTATTCCCTAGCCTTAGGGTTGTCTCTCCCTTACTTAGTATCCTACTTCCTACCATCACGTGCAAATGATTGCAAAGATGAGAACTACAATTGGTATTTGATATCCATAAAGCATCACCAATTGAAAGATTAACTTCAACAAAATAATACTAGAACTATTCTAGCAACTTGTAAGGTACTCTTTGCAGTTCTTTTTCCAATTTCATGGCTAGTAGCAATAGTGGCATTTGTCTTTGATCTCGGAACCCTTATTGACTCCATCAGAGGTCTTCATGCTCTTACCCTTCGAAGAACTCTTCTTTTTACCTTTCTTTAACTTTATAGTCTTAGATTAAGATGAAGAGCCAATGAGCATGACTTGTTTTCTCTTTTTCACGGTGGACTCAACCATCTTTAACTTGTTGACCAACTCAGCAAGGCTAGTCTCTATTTTATGCATGTTAAAGTTCACCACAAAGACATCTAATGAGTTCGACATAGACTGCAAGATGAGATCAGTGTAGAGTTTGTTATCCATAATGACTCCTAAAGACTCGAGTCTTTCTTAGGCCTATGATCTTCAACTATGTTCATAAATTGAAGAGCCCTCTTTCATATGTGTCCGAAAAAGCTTTTTGAGACTTGATATTTTGCTTGCCTAGTGTGTTCACTATACAACTCTTGTAGGTAAAGTTAAATCTTGACAGCGTCTGCTAGATTCTCATGTTGCCTCTATAACTCATGCGAGGTCGATGTCATCATATAACACTAGGCTTGCAAATCATTCTCAACTTTCTTGGAGGCTAAGATGAAATCATGTGATCAATTATGAAGTATCTCTAACTCATAATAAGCTATTTATAGCTAAACGTACGAACTACAAGAAGACATTTTAGAGTGTGACTGTCTAGTGGTGTGCAGGTCAGACGCTTAGATAGCGATTGGACTCAAGTCTATATGATGTTAAGATAGTGATATCCCCAAATTGAGTGGGAGCTCCATCATAAAATGACTCAAACTGTATGTGCTTTTAGACGACCTCCTAAGAGAAATGACTAAATAAGTCCATGTTTTGTCACTGTGCGAAGCCTTATTATTTTGCGTACCCTTTGGAACTCTAGACCATGTCATAAAGTGTTAATTTGATGAAGCTACTTTAACATGTTATCCAGTGGACATGGATGATTCGGTTTGTCAGAGCATGTGTAGAAAAGCTATCAACACCAAGCTGATTGACATGAGAGACCGAGAAAGAACTAAGTTGGTAACACACTTATGTTATATGGTTCATATGTTTATGTAGAATTGTGTTTGACTAATTTCTTATTTTAATTGAGGGAACTAGAGATACTTGATTAGGTGTTACCACATGGTTTAAGGTAACAAGTTATTAGGTTATATGGTTATGTTAGTTTGGTGATAACTTAATATAGCTCTCCTCACTTATTCATTTCTCACTTGGTCGTTGCCTCATTTCATGTATAGAGGGAAGCATGTCAGATTGATAAATTATAAAAGGATGAGATCAAGTCAAATATGTATGTGGGAGATATTGGAAATTGGGTCAGATTTTGGATCCAACCATATTTGAAGGGACTCTAATTCCAGGTTTAGGTAGGACTACATTTCTTCTGGGATTGGGATTTTACCTTGTGTAGGAAGAGATATATACCTATATTTATATATCAAATCTCTATCCTAATGGCATAAGGCAATTGATATGTTTTCTCCGAAGAGACTCATAATTTCTTTTTCTACACCATTTTCTCAATTCTCTATATATTATTTTCTTGGATTATCATGAAAACTCATGGATTTAAGGTATGTAAATGTGTGGATCATTTTGGTAGTAATCCACTGAGGTGAGCTAGGTGTGTTTGCGTGTATGTTCGTGGTTCGTTCAAAATGGAGGCTTGTAGGCAACTTTATAAAGTATATGTGGATCAACATGATTCCACTACGTACAAGTATACCTAATCCATGTTATGTGTTTATATTTGATTTTACAACACAATCCAATAAAATAAATAGTAAAAGGACGGTATAGGGATAAAATTTAAGAAAGTTACTATAGCATCGTTGTGGTATTCCATGAAGTACATCCATCCACTAATGTAGCAAACCCCATTATGGAAATTTCACACACTAAGGGTGTTGTACAATTTGTTGTATATTATATTTTCTAATAATATTTATTTATCTAGTAATAAATAAATAAAAAAATTGAAAGGTAACAATAGAATTCAAGAAAAGTTACAACTCTTCAATATATAGAGTCAACGTTTAGAAGGATTGCATCTTTTATGAAAGAGTCTTATGTCTGTTAACTACCTATTAAATAGCACACAAGAGCAGTTTTAAAGATACACAAAACTGTCTGCTTCTTCTTTACATTAAAAAGCATAGAAAACTTGATATTTTGCCTTTTTTAATCTTCTAAAATATTTGCTGGATTCTGGTTTAGAGAATATTCAAGAGTGCAGTCTTGTTTCTTCTCTTAGGTATTGTATCTTGGGGTTAGAATTTCCTAAATCATTTTTTTGCACCATGGAGGAGAAATTACGATCCTTAAGAAAAGTTCATGGAACTGCCTTGCCTACTACATCTTGATACTTTTAGTTATTCTATATAACAATTTAAGGATTGTAATATGATCCCAATGGAATCTGATTCAGTCAAACTGCAAGTTTAAGATGTGGAGAGGCTGGAAAAATTCAATAGGTTCAATTTCAGATGTTGGATCATGAAGATTTATTGCCAACTTCTCATCATCAAAGTTGCTCATGTGTTGTCACTGCCATATCCATATGACCAATCTACAGATGGAGAGTAATCTGAAAAATAGAGAAAATAGCAGGAGAGTAATATGAAAAACAGAGAAAATAGCTTGAAGATGATTATGTCTACATAATCACTATGTTGCAAGCAATATCGAATTCACTCTTTAACGTATTTCACAAATACTCACAACCTTAGAATTGTGGTATGCTCTTCATCGCAAGTATGTTAATGAAGATGTTGGGCATAAGGCTTTCCTTGTTAACAAGTATGTTGAGTATAAAATGGATGTTGCTAAATTTGTAATTGATCAAGTTAATGAATTAAATAATATTGCTACTGATTGTGCCATGCTACAACTTTAAGGTTGTAAGTTGTGTTAACTAATAAATTTTTCGGGAGTCCAAGGTCGATTCACACGAAAGTTATTTGAAGTTTTTGGGTTTATATTTCTTAAAAGATGGGATGAATATGGTTTAGATTATACAGAAAATTATGCTATAACTAACGAATCAAAGTAATAAAAGTACTGAGAATTAGAGACCTGTTTTTGAATTTTGGATGGATGAACGATTATTTATTTATTTTACCTCTTTTAAATGCCACAGTTGGCATTCATATATAATGAAGGTTCCAATGGGAATATGTTATTAAATAGCTCATGTATTAAGCTAATCATGATATTGTCTTAGTTTTTGCAAATTATCTTTTAACACCAATACTTATTTATTGGATCAAGTATATATTTGTCTACAACAAATCAAGGTTTCACGTTAGCAGTTGATGGGGTAGAACCATATAATAAGCTAAATAAATTCAAGTATTTATTGTGCCATTGGAGACACATAAATCAAGAATCACCATAAAACAAGAAATATTTTAACGCCAACACTTATTTATGAGATAAAATATTTACGCACACCTTTGTGTACAACAAATCAAGGTTTCACATTAGCAGTCGATGGAGTAGAATCGTATAATAAGCTAAATGAATCAAGTATTTTTTGTGCCATTGGAGATACATAAATCAAGAATCACCATAAAATAAGGAGGGTTTCTATAAAAATATAAACACTAATACAACATAACTGAACATTATACACATTTATAACTGTTCCTCTTCCTCGATAAGAGGTTCACCCTTTCTCCTCATCCAAATGAAATTTAGAAAGATATAATTAAAATAGAAAAGACTAAAAATAGAAGAAAAACTAGAAAATATATTTTTATTACTACTAGAAAACTTATATTACTACTTGAAAATTTAGCCTAAAAAAAGATAATAATAAAATTTTCTTTCCCCCTCTAAGGGTTTTTATGTGTCTTGAATGATATCAAATAGCCTCTATTTATAATAGAAAAGTGCCTAAATTGATTTCTTCAAATGTTCTCTAAATTAACATATCCTTTTCAGATCCAATTTTGTGACACATTTCTCTCCATGCAATCAGCTAAATCTGGAAAATTGATCAACATTAAAAATTGTAGAGTTGTCTATTAGTTTCATTTTTCAACTTGAATTTAAAGACATGTGTCAGCATAGATGGATCATTTCTAATGTATACAGTTGGACGCACTTTCTGTTATAATAAAGGCTGAATTGGGCTGAGCTTCCAACAATAAAGTTGTTGTTTTATTTCTTAGTTTTCAAATGAAGTAAGACTTAGGTCCATAGGGCTTTTGGAGTATGGAGTTATGCCCAAGAAACAAAAACTGCACAAGTTTGGAAACATGTTTATTTTGAATTTAATGTAAACCCAACAATCACTTGGAAAATTCAAGTGTTTTCTTACATATATTTTGATCTACACATGATGGGCTTAGGCAAGAATGACCATTTTCTTCTAATTGTGATGCTTATTTGATCCAATAAAATATTATCTTCCAACTTGCTCAAGAAATGTGTTGTCTTCTTCGATTTTATTTTGACTCTTTTTGATCTCTTTTTGTTCATTGATTCCATAACACAAAATATTAATAAAATTATAATATTAATAAGAATAAAACAAGAAAACTATAAAATATTTGATATAAAAATATATCAAAATATGTATTTATCAAATTCCCCACACTTAACCCTTGCTCGTCCTCGAGCAAGCCTAAAATAAACATAAGCTAATCCACTTTCATAGAAAATCACTATTGCATTTAGTATATGTAAAGTCTTTAAACCCCTAGGTGGCCTACAGAGGACGAGTTATAGTCTCGTGAGGGTTTCTAGCGGTGATACCCATAAACATTTATGATAACTAACTTCCAACCATTATTCTCAAGAAGCAACAACGTAATATGGAAATGAAATCAAACAAGTGTTGAATCTAAGCCTTCGTCATTCAAAAATCAACGCATTTCCACAATAAAAATACTCAAGTGTGTGTGTTAATAGTTAATGTCAATGGTGATGAAACCATGCATGCGTCAAACAAGTGAATTCCTATAAAACTTCACAAAAACTATCACCTAATCTCTAATGAAAGAGTTAAACATTATAGGCTCTTCTTTTGGTACAAATCTCCACTACACCGAAGACAGAACACAAAATCAAAAGGTCTTCAACAAAGGTTGTAATGGGACCAAAGGGTAGTGATGTGGCTAAGAAGTAAAAAGATAGGATGCACCAAAGATTCTAAAAACTTCATGACATTAGAGACATAGAATTTATCAATGAAAAATTTTTATACTCCACTAATTTCAACACCGGACCCTATTGTTATTGAATTGAACCCCTCTTCATCATTCTTGTTGATTTTGCAACATCCCATTTTTAGTTGCAACTCGTAATATTTTTAACACTTTGCAATTTTTTTTAGAAGAGAAACTCCCGCGCATTTATCTTCTATTCCAATCCAAATTTCTTTTGCAAGCTCACCTTGTCAATGAAATATCTTTTAAACTCCAAATTATTTTTAGAACAAGGGTAGGATAATAGTGTATTTAGGCTAGATAAGAAGCTATGGTTATAAAGAAAGAATGCTTATTTATTGAAAGGCTTAAAGTGGCTCACTATATGGGATATTCTCTTGGAATATTACATAGAGAACAAGCTGATTTTGCCATGGTACTAGAAAGCCTAACGCTTTAATCATTTTTCAAGTGGTGCTCAATCAGTTGTTCACCTCGACAAACCAAAAGAAAAAGTTCTAACACTCAACCCCTATATGTCGAAAATCTAAGAGATGATTAAAACGATGGCATAAGAACTACCTATTTTGATATACTTATCTCCACACCAAATAACATAACTATTTGCGCAAATTTTTTTGAGTATAATTATCATAAAAATATATTAACCAAATAACAATATCAAAGTCCAAAACAACACCCATCATTAATCAAAGCATATTATTCGTGCTTAATTTTAATCATTGAAGTTGGAAAAATATTTACGACTCAAATAAAAAATTGACAATTCACAAACTTTTCATGTTATGAAAAAAATAATATAGGGGTACGTCTCAAGAGTATTAAAGTTACCCTTTACTCTGCCACCTTTTTTCACGATTTTAACGGACCCAAAAGAAAACACGCTTAATTTAAAAAAAATAAATAAGAAAAACACACATTGAACACACAAGACATGATATCAACTATTCTCTCCCCAAACCTAATCCATACAATGTCCCCAGTGTCAAAAATAAATAAGAAAATAAAGTTTAGAAGATATTACTTGAAATGTGACTTATTGGAAAATAAAGCTAAAACAAAACAATATATACACTATTAGTTGAAACCATTAATGATAAATTTCATAGGCTGAGAGTTAAATTTATTTTGTATTTTCGATCATTGTCCTTGTTGGACCAATCCATACGAGCCAATGCTAGATCAGGTTTTGGCACATATGTTAGAAGTTGATCAATCAATTGGTTAGGTGTTGGAGCAGAAATGAGAATTCATCTCGCAGACGGTGAAATAAAACCTTTTTCTACAGCATGATCTATTTTTAGCAAACTATCAAAGAATCCATTAACATTAAGAATGCCTATAGGTTTCTGGTGAATGTTGATTTGTGCCCAAAAGACAATTTGGAATAATTCCTCTAGTGTATCAAAACCACTAGGTAGAGTGATGAATGCATGTACATTGTTCAATATGTTAGGTATTTTGTCATGAATATGTGATACTTTTAGCTCATCTTCGATGGTTATACCTGTGATATTATGTACTGTTAAAAATTTTGGGATAACTCTTAAAACTTTAACCCCTCCTACATAAGCAGAAGTAGTAATACGGCCCTAGACTGCCTCCCCCATACACTAAATGAATTTTTCTTCCTGCTAAAGTTCTACCAAGGTTATTGGCTGCCCCTATAAACTTACCATTTTTTTCTGGATTGGTTTCACAAAAGACACAAATACAGTTGAACTTGCGAGTGGAAAATCCTTCTATTTTCTTTAAAGTGAGTTGTGTAAAAATAGAATAAGGTCGGAGCTATTTATTGAGGTGTGAACAGGGAATGCATTTATTACACATCTTTTTCTGTTGTTAGAAAGGTTGGAATAAGGACACAAAGTTTAAAAATTAGCTACTTACACATGAATGTACATATAGTTGTGATGGTGACTTACATCTTTCTCTGGTTTTATGTCTAGTAATGGCTTAAACGCCCTTTATGGGTCAAGGATATGCTTCCCATTCAATTTTCTTATAAACTGACAAACAGGGTCTTTTAATGTCAGATTCCCAAGACTATAACGTTTATATTCATCCCGACAGTGATTTCATAAATCAAGAATCGCACATTGTACTAATCTACATGAATGTGTCTCAAGAGTCAATATAATGTCATCTAAAGACTTTTTACTCAGTCCATCCATAATTAATTGAATTTTTCTTCTCTATTTTTAGAAACAATTCTTAAGGAATGACACTTTGTGTTGCATGTCCATTGAGCACATTTGTGACAAACTTGCATTTTTTTCGCCCTTCATTTTTTTGAATATATGCTTTTACCAAAATCAGGCATGTATCTAGTAAGAAAGTTTGAAAACTCATGTGAAAACTCACCTACTACTCTTACCTTTACTTCAATTATCCATCATATGTCCCCTAGGATGCCCTTGTGCATAAGCATCCTTAATCTTTCAATGCTGGTTTTATAAATTTTTAAAATTATATTTTTAGGAAGAAAAGAAAATCGCTTCTTGAGAGTTAGAAGAATGTCATCTATTTTGAAAAGAACAAGAAAAGAGAATGAGAAAAAGAGAGAAAGTTTGTACAAAGATTTTAGTTATTTGAAAAATTGATAAATTCAATTTCAATAGCCATAGAGTACCTTTATCCGCCACTTAATCGGGAAAAGAAAAGACAAAAATAAATAAAAGAAAGAAGCCTACAAAACAAACAAAGTTAGAGAAAATATGTGCATATATATATACACACACATACTAATATATATACTAATCATAACAAAGGTTAGAAAGAAAAATAATTTCCTCTTGTGAAAAATAATTCTCTAGAAACGGTTTAAGTTTTTGTCCATTTACTTTGAATACATTATCATTTCTAGGATTTTCAATGTCAATTGCCCCATAATGATATACCTCTTTTACAATAAAAGGACAACTCCATTTTGATCTAAAATTTTTAGAAAATAAATGAAATCGAGAATTATAAAGCAAAACTTTTTGACCAACCTAAAAGGTAATGGAAAATGATATTTTCTAATAATTGAGTTGAGTTTCCTATAGTCAATGCGCATTTGCCAACCAGTAACAGTTGTAGTTGGAATTAATTAATCATTTCTATTCTTGACTATAATTAACTCCAGATTTCTTATGTACAACTTAGTAAGACTTACCTATTTGCCGTCAGAAATAGGATAAATGATTCCATTATCTAAGAGTTTAATGACTTAATTTCTCACTACATCTTTCATATTAATATTTAGCCTTCGTTTGCATGTCTCTAGATGGTTTGACATTTTTCTTTAAATAGATATTATGTGTGCAAATTAAAGGATTAATATCTTTAATGTCAGCAATGGTCCATTCTAAAGTATTCTTATTTATTTTCAAAGCTTCGATCAACTTACCTTCTTGGGATGCATCAAGTTTGGAAGAAATTATTTCTGAAAAAGTCTCATTCTTACTCAAATAAGAGTATTTCAAATTAAATGATAAAGGTTTCAAATCAATTATGGGAGTTTTAATACTTGATGGAACATATTATACTGTTGATGATGAAAGTTCTTCATACTTTGGCTTCCAAAAATATTTTTTTTATATCAGCGAAAATTCAGAGAGAGTATTAGAATGTATTTTTTTTTATAAATACTTTCACTTTCAAAACAAGTTTCTAGAGGATCAAAAGAATTAGTGAAAGTAAAATATTCGTGAACAAGTTTTTCATTTGAATCCACTTCATGTATTTCGACATCTTCTGTAGGTTGCTTACAAACATTAAATATATTTATTTCTAAAGTCATATTTCCAAAGATAACTTCAAAATACATTCCAATAATTAATCAGAGCATTTGAAGTTGCATGAAAAAGATGACCCAAAATGATAGGAATTTATGTATGTGTATGTGCAACATGCTCTATGTTTAAAATAATGAAATGCACTAGAAAGTAAAATTTATATATTTATACCAATACATCTTCTACCCTTTGAAACATTAAAGGAACGGTCAGCTAGTTAGAGTACAACAGAAGTTGTTTTAAGTTCTCTTAAACCTAACTATTCATAAACTGAGAAAGGTAGAAGATTTACACTAGCACTAATATCAAGCAAAGCATACTCTATTCTAGTATTTCCTATGGCACATAAAATGGTTGAACAATCTGAATCCTTGTACTTGGGTGGAGTGAATTGTTGAATGATTGAACTAACACTTTTAGTTAAACATGCCTTCTTTTGTACATGGTTTTCTTTTGATTGTATACAATTTTTTTAAAAATTAGGCATAAGGTAGAACTTGCTTGATTGTATCCAACAATGGAATATTAATCTTAACTTGTTTAAAAACTTCAAAGATTTCAGTATTTGGCTTCAAATTTTGATTCGGTTGCAATCTTTGAGGAAAAAGAGCTAAAGGTGAGTATTTTTCTTTTTTATCGTTCTGAAACTCCTATTCGTTAAACTTACCTTCATCATCAAGACTATTTCTACTGTTCATTTCTGAAGGTGGATTATAAACTTTATCCTTGGAATGAATAATTTTGTCAACAACTTTTTCATTACGAAAGGTTGTGATCGAATTAGCCTTCTCAATTGAATTTTCACTTGAAGAAGAAATATGACACTTAGTGGAAGGATTAGATTGAGGGTGAGTAGAAAATTTACCTTTTTCATTAGCACGCAAAGAAGCTGTTAGTGTTGAAAGTGTGTTTTTGATCTCATTGATAACTTGTGTAGTCTGATTGTTGATGTTGGTTTCTCCATACATAAATTCTTTCAAAGTCTCCTCAAGGGATTTTTTATGTGGAGGTAGATAAGAAGAAAAGTTTGGTGGCTTTTGTGATGTAGTGGTTGGGCACGATTTTCATCTTGCCAACTAAAATTAGGATGATTTATCCATCGTGGATTGTAAGTTTTAGAATATGGAGAATGAAAAGACTTTTTGAATATGTTTATGACATTTGCTTGTACTGTAATATTTGGGCATTTATTGGTGGAGTTTTCAACAAGTTCATAAATGCTACAAACTTCTTCATCTTGCATAACTCTGATTTCTTTTATTTTTTTAAGTTCCATGGCCTCAACTTTTCTTATTAAACTAGCAATCCTAGTATTTAGATCATCTTCTTGATTAAGATAATATTTTTCTTTATTACTATTAGTAAGATTAGATCTTATAGAACCATCATAAGAATTAACACTATGCCATAATTGAAAGTTTTCTGCTAAATGGTCTAGATATTCTAGTGCTTCATCAAGTTCTTTATCAAAAAACTTACCATTACACATTGTTTCAACAAATTATTTTATTTGAGGAGTTAGACCTTCATATAAGAAACTAATTAAGTGCCATTTTTCAAAATCATGATATGAACATGAATTCAGCAAATCGTTAAATATTTCCCAACATTGAAAGAAAGCTTCATTAAAATTTTAAGAAAAATTTTGAATTTGTCTTTTCAAAGCATTAGTTTTATGAGTAGAAAAGAATGTTTTCAAAAATTTAGCTTGTATTTCTTACCAAGTGCCAACTGACCTAGATTTTAAAGAGTTAAGCCAAATTTCTGCTTTATCTTTTAAAGAAAAAGGAAATAATTTGAGCTTAACAATCTCATTTGTACAAGTTTGATTTTCAAAAGTGACACATACTTCTTTAAATTCTTTCAGATGCAAGTAAGGGATTTCAATGTCTACACCATGGAAATTAGGAAGTAAAGGGATCATACCTAGCTTAAATCAAAAGTTATTTGAATTGAGAGGAAAAATGAAACAAGAAAGAGAAGAATTTCGAGGAGGTTGTAAGTAATAACGCATGGTACACACTTGTTGATTCTCATTTTTATTCTAGATACTTTTACTTTCAACCATGGTGGAAATGTGTAGAGGTGA
The DNA here is from genome assembly GCA_019321725.1 of Paulownia fortunei. NCBI lineage: Eukaryota > Viridiplantae > Streptophyta > Magnoliopsida > Lamiales > Paulowniaceae > Paulownia > Paulownia fortunei. The sequence continues at coordinate 12,159,921 of CM033111.1, read as the reverse complement.
CTCAAACAAAGTTTCAGAATTATTTATAACTAAACGACAAGAATTATAACTATGATACCATATAAACATATAATCACACAATATTTACAAATGGAAAATATTTACAAACTTGAATACTTACCTTGCCTTCCTTAACAACAACGCCAAATACTTGCTACAACTTTAAGGTTGCAAACTTCAGTGCAGGTTGTGTCAAGTAATAAATTTATCGAGAATCTGAGGTGGATTCATAGAGAAGTTGTTTGAAAATTTTGGGGTTAAGTAATAAATTTCTCAAAAGATGGGTTGAATGTGCTTTAGATTAAGAAAAAATTATGCTATAACTAAGAAATCAAAGTACTGAGGATTAGGGATCCATTTTTAAGTTTTAGATAGAGAAATAATTATTTATTCTTTTTACCTCTTTTAAAGTCACAATTGAAATCCATATATAATAAAAGTTCTAATGGGAATATGTTATCAAATAACTCATGCATTAAGGTAATCATGATATTATTTTAGTGTTTTCAAATTATTTCTTAACACTAATAGTTGTTTATGGGATCAAGTATTTATGCACACCTTTATCTACAACAAATCAAGGTTTCGCACTAGCAGTCAGTGGGTAGAACTATACAATAAGCTAAATGAATCCAAGTAGGTACATAAATCAAGAATCACCACAAAATAAGGAGGGTTTCAATCAAAAATTAAAATAATAATAAAACACACCTGAACATTATACACCTTTATAACTATTCATCTTCCTACATCAAGAGGTTTCACCCTTTCTCCTCACCTAAATAAAATTTAGAAAGATATAATGAAAGTAGAAAAGACTAAAAATAGAAGAAAAACTAGAAAATACATTTCTATTACAACTAGAAAACTTACATTACTATTAGAAAACTCAGCTTAAAAAAAGACAAAAATAAAACTGTCTTTTCTCCTCTAAGGGTTTTTGTGTGTCTTGAATGACATCAAAAAGTCTCTATTTATAGTAGAAGAGTGCCTAAATTATCATATCTAAATTCACTCCTAACACACTCCAAATTAACTTCAAGTGTGCCCTAAATTAACATGTCCTTTTCAAATTTGATTTGTATCGCATATTTTCTCTATGAAATTAGCTGAATTATTTGTTAACTTCATTTTTCAACTTGAATCACCTAATTCCAACTATTAGAGAGAAAGTTATGCTTGATTTAAAGAGATGTGTCAGCATAAATAAATTCTTTCCAATACACACATTTGGACGAGTTTTTTACTATAATCAAGGCTGAATTGGGTTGAGTTTCCAACAGTAAAATTGTAGTTCTATCTCTTGACTTTCAAATGAATTAAGACTCTGGTCCATAGAGATTTTAAGCATAGAGTTATACCTAAAATACGAAAAGTGCACAAATTTGGAAACATGCATATTTTGAATTTAATGTAAGGCCAACAATCACTTGTAAAGTCCAAGTGATTTCTTGTATATATTTTGATCTACACATGATGGACTTAGAAATAAATAACCCATTTCTTCCAATTGTGATGCTTCTTTGATCCAATGAAATATTATCTTCTAACTTGCTCACGAAATATATTGTCTTCTTCGATTTTATTTTGGCTCTTTTTGATCTTTTTTCGTTCATTGATTTTCTAATACAAATTATTAATAAAACTATCATATTAACAAGAATAAAACAAAAACCTATAAAAGATTTGATATAAAAATATATCAAAATATGCACTTATCATGCTGATACGGGTGAACTAATTCCAGAGTCTTTTCAAGTTTCTATAGTTATAAGAAAATTACCTTCTTCGTGAAAAGACTATCAAATGCGTTTAAAACATAAGAAAAAGTTTTTGAATTTGGATGAACTAATTCAGCACATTCAAATTGAAAGTGAAGCTTGTTTTAGAAACACTCTTGTTAATCAAGGAAAGAAAAAAATTATCCATAATGTGGAGGACCCAACATCTTCATCACTTAAATCCAAGTCCAACAAGTTTCTGAAAGGCAAACAGACTCTTTTAAGTTCTAGGGCCAGAATAAGAAGAAAGGAAAGTTCAAGCAAAATAATAAAAAAGAGAAAGGCCCTTGTTATGTATGTGGTAAAAAGGGACACTATGCTAAACAATGCCGCTACCGAAAGGGACAGAAATCTAGTGAAACAAATGTTGTGGCAGAAGAAGATATGGTTGCTATGATCACTAAAGTCTTTATGATTAATTTAGATGAAAATTGGTGGGTTGATTTTGGTGAAACTTGCCAAGTAACTCCATTACGAGGTGCTTTCAAGACTTATGAAAAAAATTCAGTGAAGAGAAAGTACTTTTTATGAGGAATTCATCTACATGTGCAGTCATTTGGGGAACTGTGCAACTTCCTCTCACATCCAGAAAAGTGCTGACCCTTAAAGATGTTTATCACATATCAGGACTCAGAAATTATCTGGTGTCTATAAGAAGCTTGATGATCATGGATTTAAGGTTGTGTTTGATTCCCAAAAAGTGATCTCTAAGAAGGGATCCATTGTTGGGAAAGGTTATGCTAAAGATGATATGTACCTGTTAAGTATTACTAATAATACATCTGTTATTAATTACTTTGTTGATGTTCATGACATGAAATATATTTAACATTATAGATTAGGACATATAGGTTCTAAATGTTTTCAATCGTATGATTTCGCATGATTTTATTCCTAAAACTTGTCATGTACTCACTACTAAAACATGTGAATATTGTGCACAAATAAAAATTAATTAAATCACCTTTTAAATATGTTGTTAGATCTTCTTATGTGTTAGAACTTATTCAAACTGACTTATGTGATAATAATGATAATTTAACCCGATGTGGTAAATGTTATTTTATTACATTCATTGATAATTTTTTTAAATTCGCATATGTTTATTTACTTAGAACTAAAGATGAGGCTTTTGATAAATTCAAAATTTTCAAGGGTGAGATAGAAAATAGAATCGAAAATAAAATTAAGTGAATTCATTGTGTTATAGGTGGTGAGTTTTGTATTGTGAAACTCATGGCATTTTGAGAGAATTTTCAGCCCCTTAAACTCCTTCTCAAAATGGAGTAGCTGAAAGAATTAATAGAACTCTACTAGAAATGGTAAGTTCCATGCTTATTCAGTCAAAGTTGCCCATTAATTTTTGGGGGTGAAGCATTGCACACTGCTTGTCATATTACCAATAGAATTGTGCATAAATATCAAAATAAAACTCCTTATGAATTGATATTTAATAGAAGGCCTAATATCAATTATTTCAAAGTCTTTGGGTGTATTGCATATGTCTTAGACTCTTCTCAAAAGAGACCTAAAGTCGGTAGTAAAGCAGTGAAATCTATATTTTTGGGTTACTCTTTGCATAGTAAGGCATTTAGATTTCTGAATCTTAGAACTAATTATGTGTTTGAGGCTGTTCATGATGTATATTTTGAGCATTTAACCATTAAAGATGCTGATACACTAGAATTAGAGAAAGAATTGTCTGATGAATTGAAATATGCATCTTCTATTGATCCTGATTATTTTGTTGACTCAAATTTTAGTGAGATTGATCATAATATTTTTTCTGAAAATGCATATTCTAGGAATGATATACATTATGAACAAAATGATTTTTCTCATCTTAAGTCTACCAATAGAAATGAGAAAAAAGATAGAAATGTGCAAAAAAAGCATGGTTCTTTTGGATTGAGAAGGAGCAAAAGGTAAAGAACTGCAAAAGATTTAGGACCTGATATGGTCACCTTTGTGTTAGAAAAGGAACCTAGATCATTTCATGAGGCAATGTCTTTGCTAGATACTGAACTATGGAAAAAGGCTACAGAAGATGAGATGAAATCTATTCATGAAAATAACACATGGACTTTGGTTGATCTTCCACTTAATACTAAACCTATTGGCTGCAAATAGGAGTTGAGGAAAAATCTTAAACCTAATGAAAGTATTGATAAATATCAAGATAGATTAGTAGCCAAAGGTTTTAGTAAGACTTAGATTATTTTGAAACATTTTTTCCTGTGACTAAGTTTATATCTATTAGAATAATGTTTGCTATTGTTTCTATACATAATCTTGAGGTATACCAAATGGATGTCAAAATAGAGATATTGATGAGGAAATATATATCAATCAACTTGAAGAGTATGTAGTTCAAGAACAAGAGAACAAGACACGTAAACTAAACAAATTTCTTTATGGTCTTAAGCAAGCACCTAGGCAATGGTATGAAAAATTTAAGAAAGAAATTATGAAAATTGGTTTTAAATGTAGCAAAGTTGAAAGTTGTGTTTTTACTAAATGTTGTGATGATTTTAAAGTTTTGATTACTTTATATATTGATGATTTGCTCATTTTTGGAACAAATATCTGTTGCATTAATGGAACTAAGAACTTTTTAGTACATACTTTTGACATAAAAGACTTGGGTCTTGTAGATATGATTTTAGGAGTTAAGGTGATTAAAAAGAATTGTAAATTTATCTTGACTCAATCACATTATATTGAGAAGATATTGAGAAAATTTGATTACTTTGATTGTAAGCCTAGTAAAAGTCCCATGGATCCTCATTGTAAGTTGATTCCTAATAGTGTATTATCAATAAATCAAAAAGAGTACTCTCAAATCATAGGTAGTTTGATGTATGCAATGAATTATACTAGACCAGACATTGCTTGTGCTATTAGCATTTTGAGTAGATTTACAAGTAATCCAAGTACTGAGCATTGGAAAGAATATCATAGAGTCTTGAGATATTTGAAGCATACACTACATTATGGTTTACATTATAATTGCACTACACCTATTCTTGAATGTTACTGTGACACAGACTGGGCATCAGATAAGGTAAGTTCTAAATCAACTAGTGGTTGGTTTTTCACTTTAGGTGGTGCTATAGTTGCATAGTCATTTAAGAAGCAATCATATGTTGCATTATCTTTTATGAAATCTGAATTTGTTGCTTTATCTATTGTTAGCAAAGATATATTGTGGATGAAAAAGTTTTTAATGTGTATTCCTTTTATTGAAGCATGATGATCTATCACATTATATTATGATAACATGGCTGCCATTCAAAATGCTAAAATTGAAAGAATGTCTAGTAATAGTAAGCATATTGCTATGAAGAACAATCATATATGGAGTATAGTTAAGAAATGTAAGGTATCATTTATACATTTACCTACTGATCAAATGATATCGACCCCTTACTAAGCCATTATCTGGTGAAAAGATAAACAAATCATGAGAAGTATGAGATTATTACCAGTTGATACTGATAGTCTTGTTTAAATCCCACTGTATCACATTGATATCAATTTTGATGTTCAATACTTCAACTGAAAATTAAGTGTATTACAGTTAAATGACAATTCATTCAAGATTTTCCATTGAAATGTTATACAAGGGTTGCATTTCAAGTGCATACATGTAATGAATAATGGGGGTGTATAATTCTGTGAACTATTTCTCTTATTGATCCCATATTTTGTTGCACTGTACTCCACAACATAAAGTAAGGTTGAAGTTTATTCTTAACAAGATTTATAGCTTTGTGTGGGATGACATGAGGTTATGGACATCCTTGATGAATCTTGCCTTTGTGAGTAAGGAAATGAGTGGCTATTTCCTATAGGTTATCCGATAAACCTAAAGAGTACTTGCCAAAATAGGATCAGCGTGAGACCCTTAATGTGCTGCCAATTGAGAAACTATGAATCCCTGTATATTGTGAATATGATTATTTATGATCATATTCAGTCTATTGGTTTAAGCCTTGGCAACCTTTAGATATACATTATACATAAGCCAAGTACTTTTCCATGTGCTATATTGATGTACTATTATATTTTCTAATAATATTTATTTACTCTAGTAATCAGTAAAACAAAAAATTGAAAAGTAATGGTAGAATTCAAGAAAAGTTGTAACTCTTTAATATCTAGAGTCAATGTTTAGAAGGATTGCATCTTTCATGAAAGAGTCTTGTGTCTGTTAACTATCTATTAAATAGTACACAAGAGCAGTTTTAAAGCTACCCAAAAACTGTCTACTTCTTTTTTACATTAAAAAAACAAATAAAATTGATATTCTGCCCTTTCTAATCTTTTGAAATACTTGGTGGACTCTGATTTAGAGAATATTTAAAAGTGCAGTCTTGTTTCTTCTCTAAGACATTGTATCCTGGAGTTAGAATTTCCTAAATTATTTTTCTGCACCAAGGAGGGGAAATTATTATCCTTAAGGAAAGTTCCTGGAACTGCCTTGCCTACCACATCTTGATACTTTTAGTTATTCTATATAACATAATTCACTCTCTACTTCTTTTCTCAACTGTAAATATTTGGTTCAACTTCATAATTGAGGTACATGCACTTTACTATCCTGAACACTTTTTCTTTGTGGTTTATCAACTTTTCGAACATCGTGCTCACTTGAGTATCAGAAGATTTTTGTTGAAAAATCTCTGAGCTCTTCTAATATTTATTTGTGTTGAAGGCCGCTCTCAAAAAAGGATTTGGCGTCCTACTCCTTAATCCAATTCTACACCACATCAGTTGTGTATGGCTATCATTAGGAGAGGTAACTGCCATACTTTGAAGTTTAATTTGTCGGGGCTAATTCATTTGGCATAAGGAGTTAAAGGTTCAATTGCACTAAATATCTTTAAAAAACAATGAATAAATGAATAAGAAAGCAAGAAAGAGGAAAATGAATAAGTTGCTGCTTGGATTGGAGCTTTGCCACCACATCTCCCTTGTAATTTGATTTGCCATCTCCAACTTTGATTGTTCACCTTGAATTGAATTGAGAGACCATTTTCTTCACTCCCAAAATTCTCCTTGTTAAATCATGTATAAACTCATAATGTAGATTGTGTATATTTGTACACTCTGAAAATTATTGATTCATGTATGCTGGATCAAATTTATTTGTAAGTCTCTACTTTAAATGAATTATAATACGTTTCAATCCCTTTATGTTTAAAAGAATCATGAAAACACCTATCTACAAATACTTGTACAGAATCAACTATGAATACGCCTTAATTGCAATGATTAACAACTATAAGAGCTATACACAATTATACAAGTTAAATCCATAGAGTTTTGGTGATGCTGCAAGAAAAACATTAAGAGAAATTTAAAAGACATGTAGAGAGAAAATTGTAGAGAGAATTTTGGAAGAGAAGAGTTACACATTGTGAATCTCTCTTTTCAGTAGATAGATTTTCATATAAAGTTCTTCCTATGCAAAAATGAATCTCAATCCAACAAGGAATGCAATCCCATCCAAATATAGAATTAGAGTCCGTTCAAATAAGAATATCAATTGAGTCATGAGTAGACCCAATTTTCAACACAACCTTTTACTCTAATTTCTTTGCTAACATTGAATTCCAATTTTGCTCTGTTGACTCTTCCTCCTCACAACAACTCTGAATTCCAATTTTGCTCTATTAACTAAGGCAGTCTAATGGACAGCAACCATCTTTGGATGACGGCAGTCGCTGTCCAATAGGGTAACTGTTGTGATCAAGTCCGGACTGAAAGTGTGAGCTACTACAACAGAAAACCCATGTCAAGACACAAAGAAGTGTCACAATATGTATATATTGAGCGATTTTTTGATTTTCGTGACATGTAATCGTATTGCAATAGACCATGGGGCACTTAAGTCGTTTCCGCATGTTTCTCTGTTAAGACACTTGTATGTGTCCAGTTAATATGTTTTGGAGGCAGAAATAAATGCCTTTAAGAACTGAATTTTTTTGTAATAAATCTTTTGGAACACTTATTTGTATCATTATTTATTAATAGGACATACCTTTTAACACAGGTTTCAATGATTATTAGAGGACACCTATGTCCCGCAGAGCTCTTATTAAGAAGTGTCTCAAAACATTACTTCTTAAGGTTCTTTTATACACAGACAATTGTTTGAACCCAATTTCTTTTTTTTTTTTTCATTATTTCTTGTGGTTTGCTTCACACTAGATTTTATTTCTTATTATTTCATTACTGTGTGCATCAATAATATTTGACATAATACATGTAAACTAGAAAACAAATAAATACAAAATCAAATGAAATTTCAATATCCATTTGTAACCGTGAGCTTGTTCAACAAACTAAACACCAGCACCAAAATATGTTTCCAAGACATGGAACAAATTACTTCAAATGTTTGCAACCTAAAATATCCCACAAAACACTTGTATGTGTCCAGTTAATATGTTTTGGAGGCAGAAATAAATGCCCTTTAAGAACTGAATTTTTTTGTAATAAATCTTTTGGAACACTTATTTGTATCATTATTTATTAATAGGACATACCTTTTAACACAGGTTTCAATGATTGTTAGAGGACACCTATGTCCCACAGAGCTCTTATTAAGAAGTGTCTCAAAACATTACTTCTTAAGGTTCTTTTATACACAGACAATTGTTTGAACCCAATTTCTTTTTTTTTTTTTCATTATTTCTTGTGGTTTGCTTCACACTAGATTTTATTTCTTATTATTTCATTACTGTGTGCATCAATAATATTTGACATAATACATGTAAACTAGAAAACAAATAAATACAAAATCAAATGAAATTTCAATATCCATTTGTAACCGTGAGCTTGTTCAACAAACTAAACACCAGCACTAAAATATGTTTCCAAGACATGGAACAAATTACTTCAAATGTTTGCAACCTAAAATATCCCACAAAACCCAGTTACACAAAGTCTTCTCTAACAAAAATATTAGGAACACAATCTATCATAACATCCAGCCGAACAAATGCCCAACCATTATCTGCTCAAAACCTTTTGCAGAAGTATATAGCAGTCTCAATCAGCGTTTGTCCAAAACACAAGCTACAAATAACAGAGAATACATAAGAGAACAAATATATATATATATGTATGTATATGTATATGTATATATGTGACCATTCTAATCACAAGAGTCATCAAATGTTATTAACCTTACACTAGAAAAGTTTTATGTTTCTATTTGTAATTTATATATCTACTCAAGTCCATAATGAGATTCATCTAAAAGAACTGGACTTTTCAAAAGATACAGTAAGCACAGCACGAAATGTCAACTAATTTCTCTGAATCAACAATATCCATGCAGCAAAATGGGGTTCAAATTGCCAAGTTGTATTAATCACTTTTCATCTATAAAATTTAATTACAAGAACATTGATCCTATAGCTGAGCTTTGCAACTCAGTTCTAGCTCATATCCCCTATTATACACACAAATAAAGCAATATCAGAAGACCTGAAACGTGGCTAAGTTGAAAGTCTCTATTTGAAAAGGTTTCATAATTGTTATCTATGGGTATCAATGTCATCTCTCCTACGGAAAAATGATGCAAAAGCCATAGAGTTTCCTATGTGAAAGATTTAGGATGACCGGCTCCAACCAAAAAGGAAAAACCTTTTATAGAAATAGAAAGACTGCCAGATTTAATAGCAGCACGAGTAAAAACAAAGTAGTTGTAGAGGGGAAGAAACGCTCAAAGTATTTTTACAACCATTATCATCTGGTCATTTAAGGGCAAAGCTGCAAACGTGATCTGGTAACACCTCTATATTATATTCGGGCAGCATTACAAAAAATAAATAATAATGAGTAATGAGTTGATATGAATTAACTCTATAAATTATACCGATTCATATATTACAGAAAATGAAGTTCTTGTATATCCTATCTACAATCGTTAACCAATGAATATCAAGGAAAACAATAACTACATTCGAAATTAGTTACTTATTGAAAAAAACAAGAAGATATTTTTAATATGATGGGCATGTCATTTAATTTAATTATATTTACCTTGACTCAATAGATAATTGATTATGATTCAGAGGCAAGATGAAGACTCAAGTCATGTAAGAGGTCCAAATGGCCTAGAGACATCAAATACTTGCAGATAAGACAATCAGACCTAAGAGGTTTGTATTATATTAAAGGCCCATGAGACCCATGCCCCGATATAAATATGTATAAATATTCCCTTTCTCCACACTTACTAGGTACGCACTCTAATTTCTTACTTTGAGTTAATACTTATTCTCTTAGATATATATTAACTTAAGCATCAGATAGGCTTCCATTGGACAACTACAGGACCTTCCTAACCACCTGTTTGTACTGCAGGCAGGGAACCCAATCAGGAGTACTGTATCAGTGTACATGTGGTGAGGCTACTTGACACACGTCAGCACCAAAAGGTAACCTGGATTATTTTGCGTCGTCTATAGGAATCCCTACTACAACACTAGGGAAGGAAGTATGCAACTTCAAAAGGATCCCAGGATCGTAAGCGTGATCTCAAGAGGGCTTGCTTGCGATATCTAGGAAAGCTTTTTTATGCACATCCCGAGGAGTGCACTTTCAACACCTTTCACAACCACGCAGAGTGTACAACATATGAAGGTAGCAAAAGGTGATCACGTTCAATGATCGTGAATTGAATTCTCCAGGAGAGGCATATGATGAGGCCCTAGTCATCTCTGTTGCCTTGGCAAACTCTAGGTTAGAAAGGTTAATAAGTTGGTTTTATACCAACAATTCATATGCCTTTTGATTAACTTTTGATTTGTTTTTAAGTGTTTATGTTACTTTTTATGCATTTATTTTGAACTCTTGTAGGTAATGGCAAAATGAGAAGAAAACGAAAAGAAATAAAAACTTGGTTGAAATTTTGAAAGAACCCGCATTCTACTGCTACTGATTGCAGTGTTTGTATTTCAATCATAAGTCTTTTCTTCAATATAATATTGACTTGATTTTTAATCCATTGAAAATTCAAAAGATAGATCTACAACTTTTATGTACGACAAAATCCAATTCCTACGATTTCAATGAGAAACATCGAGATCAAGAGTCTAACACTAAACCAAAATTTTTTAGTATTTTAGACATAAATATCTCCAAAGATGTCCTATTGTGATGATTTATGAAGATATAGAAATCTAAGAGATAGGACTATATTTCCTATGAAGACACCAAAAGATAATTTATCCTATAAAATGGTGAAAAATCTGTTGCAAGAGGCTACAGACGCTGAAGAAACTGGTTTTGGACAGAATGTTTAGTGCCTAGCTGTTCAGTTAGTGCTTATGCACTGCCACTCAGATAAAAGAGGAAAAATGGGTTTTTTGCCCCCTTTAGGGCATCTTATATCTGACTTTAAGGACCCCAAAGAGCCTCCAAAGGCATTCTTAGACGTGAGAAGGTATTTTGGATAGAAAGAGTGCTGTTGGACAGAGAGAGCTATTCTTGGAGAGAAAGAGAGCCATTCTTGAAGACAAGAAGAGTTTCAACCATTTCTCTAACTTCACAAATCGGTGAACAATGTTCATGTTCTTTTCTATGTATTTCTTGAAGTTATATTCATACATGATGAACTAAAATTTTATTTTTAGAAGATGATGTAATCTTATTTGATCCTATATTTTGAATTCCAAACAATATTAGTTCAAGTTATTCATTTTTTTTGTGTTATCTTGCTTAGTATTGCATCTTCATTGTTGAGCCCCTAATTGAGATTGTTGATGTATGAGATTCGATACTCGTGAGATGAAAGATTATATATGATCATAAGGATAACCCAACCTAAAAATCATAGAGTTGAGAAACTTATGAAACTTTTGAAGTTTTGAAGAAAAATTCATTAAACTTTTATAGAGTTTTATTCTTGAGTTTTTATAGAGATATTGAAATTCATGTTGGAACTCTTAGTCAATTCGTCACACGAGAGAGGGAATTGATGAGCTTAGGAATTCTTAACTTACATGCGTTGTTGACTTGAGATGGTATATTTTGGAAGGAAGAATATATGTGATAATTAGGTGAGTTATTTCTCTAGAATTTCTTGCTCATAAGGTGTTTATTATATTGCTTCTAAGAACTCCACTATTGTCTTTGCATTTTTTTATCCTATTCTACTTTGTTTACCAATCATCACATGATTTTCTAGATAAAATTAGGATTCTTTGAACTACAGTACTTGCTGCAATTTTTGATTACAATCCTTGTGGATATGATACTCAACTCACCATTGTATTAAAACTTAACACCATGCACTTGCGGTTTGCAAAATATTTCATGAACAAAGGTCCTAATTGACGTAGGTAGTTTTATGAACATCATCTCTCTCCACTTGTTTCTCTAGCTAGGAATGGATAACTCCTGCTTGACTCCAACCAACATTATTCTCCAAGGTTTTGAGCACAAAAAGGTGAAAGCTTTGGGGGAGGTCACACTCCCCGTCTCCCTAGGATCATATCTTCATTATGTAACTAAGATGGTGAAGTTCTTAGTGGTTCGAGGCCCATTATGGCATAATGTAATACTAGGCAGGCCCAGCCTCAACTTATTTGGAGCTATTGCTTCCACGTTTCATCTAAAAGTGAAGTTTCCTACTCCAACTACGATTGGAGAGGCACTAGGAGAAATGAGGATGGCCAATGAGTGCTACTTCACTACCAGGGAGAAATGTGCTAAATCATTCAACTCAGACTTTACACGAAGGCTTGATTCCAAACTTGACATGGATTTAAATCCTATGCTGGACGTTAAAAGAGCTTCTTCAAAAGAGGAGTAAGCAAGTAAGAAGAGAAAAATAGATGAGGCAAGATTGGAAGCAATAGAGGAATTAAAGGAGATCGCATTGATTCCAAGAGATGAGATAAAGACAGTTCGCATTGGAGCTCACTTGGATCTGATTGCTGAATAAGAAATGATAATATTCCTATGAGAAAATATACAAGTGTTTGCTTGGGAAATACGTGACTTGTAAGGAATACCTCATAAGCTAGTTGTTCATCACCTTAATGTAGACAACATTAGGCCAGTCAAATAGAGAAGGAGAACATTTGTTCCCCGAAAGAAATATGGCCATAAAGGAGGAGGTAGACAAATTGCTTGAAACTTGTTACATTCGGCCTGTGTAATACCTTGAAGGGCTAGCTAATGTGGTGTTGGTACCCAAGTTCAGAGGGAAATGGAGATTATGCATTGACTTCATGAATTTAAACAAAGCATGACCAAAGGATCCATTCCCCTTGTTAAGGATTGATCTGCTGGTAGACATGACTTCCAGATTTGAGTTGCTAAGTTTCTTGGATGCCTTCCAGCGATATAACCAAATTCAACTAGCCTACAAAGACCAAGAAAAGACAAGCTTCATAATAGAGCAATGAATCTTTTGCTATAAAGTTATGCCTTTTGGGCTGAAGATGTTGGAGCTACATATCAAAGACTAGTTAACTACTTATTTGAACATCAAATTGGTAAGAACATGTAAGTATATATAGATGACATGTTGGTGAAGAGTATGAAAGGATGCCACCATGTGTTGGACTTGAAACAATGCTTTAAGATCTTTAAAACTTGTGGAATGAAGTTGAACCCCACCAAATGCACATTTAGAGTGCACAAAGGGAAATTTCTAGGATACATGATATCTGAGCGAGGCATTGAAGCCAACTCAGAGAAAATAGATACCATCCTAAACATGCCCCCACCGATAACAACTAAAGAAGTACAGAAGCTGGATGGGCATTTAGCAACATTAAATCGCTTCATTGCGAGGTTAGTAGATAAAGTCCTTCCATTCTTCAAACTACTTCGGACTAGAGGGCAGTTTGAGTGGACTCAAGACTGCCAGTTAGCATTGGAGGAGTTGAAGAAATACTTGACTTTACCACTCCAACTGACCAAACCATATGAAGGAGAGACATTGTTCCTATACTTAGCAGTCTCAAGATATGCCGTCAGTGCGGACTTAGTTTGTGAGGAACAACGGGGACATCGCATTTAGTAGTGGTGTTAACCAATCACTTGATAAAGTAAGTCCTATCGAATCTAGCTGCATCTGGAAGAATGGTGAAATGGGTAGTAAAGTTAAGCGAACACGGGATAGAATTTCAACTAAGACCAACCATCAAAGTGCAAGTCCTTGCTGATTTTCTTGTAAAGGTGAAAGTTGACTACCCAACAACTTACTTCCAGCGTGCCTTTATATAATGGCTCGATTACCTCTTTAGGGAGTGGAGTAGGAGTCATACTGGAAAACTGACAAGGGGACCAGCTGGAATACACCATCAAGTTTGAGTTTCCAACTTCCAATAATGAAATAGAGTATGAAGCACTGCTTATGGGAGGAAAGCTAGCCCTAGCATCAAGAGCACAAAGGCTCGTGGCATAGAATAACTCCCAATAGGTGGTAAGCTAGATAGAAGGAACTTACGAAGCACCAGGTGAGAAGATGGCAAAGTACCTTTCTCTGGTAAAAGATTTATAATCCAAATTTGAGAAATTTATGATAAAACAAATTCCACAAAATAAGAATGCGAATGCGGATCAACTACCCAAGCTAGTAGCCATTACTAACAGAAAGATCTCTTATTTAACTTCCAAATAATCGGAGATTGATAGTCCAAAAGTGGAGGTCCTTAGCACGAAAGAGGAATCCCCATCTTGGAAAGATGAAATTATGCAATACCTCATCACAGGGTTGTTGCCTAACACGTATCGTGAGGTATGAAAATTAAAGGCTCGGGTAGCTCACTTTATTTTGATCGATGGAGAATTATACAAATGTGGCTTCGCCCAACCATACCTCAACTATCTATCTCTAATGAAAGCCAATTATGTTCTAAGGAAAATCCATGAGGGAAGCTACAAGAATCACCTTGGAGGAAAAGCCCTAGCAGCAAAGACCCTGAGATAGGGATACTTATAACCCACCTTGCTAGAAGATGCAAATGCACTTGTGCGGTGCAGCGAAGTCTGTCAAGAACACGCCAACATACCTCACCTCCCAATAGAGGTCTTGCAGCCAGTAGAAACTCCATATCCTTTCGCTCAATAGCGAATGGATATTGTTGGTCCATTTTCTCTTATCCCTAGGCAATGAAAGTTTCTCATAGTGGCAACATACTACTTCACCAAATAGGTGGAGGCTGAGTCTCTTACTAAAATTTTTGAGCAAAAAGTTATGAAGTTTCTTTGGAAAAATATTATTTGCAGATTTGGAATACCACGGCCATTGATATCAAATAACGAAACATAATTCCAAGGAGCAAAACTTTAAGAATGGTGCAAGGAGTTGTCAATCAAATAATTCTTTACATCTGTTGGTAATCCTCAGGCCAATGGCCAGGCTGAGATAACAAACCGTACTATTCTCTAATATTTGAAAACTCATCTAGGAGCAGTAAAAGGAGCTTGGGCAGATGAACTTCCCTCTATTTTATGGGCTTACCGCACCACATCATGTACAACCACTAAAGAATCTCCCTTCAACCTTACATATGGGATAGAAACAGTCGTCCCAGTAGAGACAGACGAGCCAAGCCTAAGGGTGACACATTACACTCCTGCTAAAAATGATAAAGGCTTAAGGGCCAACCTCGACATGATTGATGAAATAAGAGAAAAGGCCTCTGTCCAAGCTGAGATGTATAAAGGCCGAATAGCTTTACAACTCAAATGTGCATCCACGAAGTTTCCTAATAGGGGACTTGGTAATGAGAAATGCGAAACTCTTCAACCCACTTGGGAAGTTAGATGCCAAATGGAAAAGACCCTACAAAGTGATAGAGATTGTGAAACTTAGGGCGGGCATGATGTGCCTTGCACTTGGAATGTAGATAACCTTAAAAAGTTTTGCCCCTAGTGGAATATAGTGAGGAGGAGTGTTAAAACATTAATTTATAGCCTAAGTCTTCTGCTAAAGTATTCTTAGCATAATGTATCAGTCATTTTATTGCTTATAATCGCATTCCAATAACTCTCTAATTGGGGGAGAATTGAATTTCCAGACATTCATGGAATTATATGACGGTCTATCATAACTTACATTTATGATATCACTAGAATACATGCCTATCAAACACTTTGCTTATATATGCAGAAAACATGATATGCTCAAAGTTTAAAAGAAATTGGTGAACAAGCAGGTAGGCAGAAATAACACAAGATAGACCCTTAAGCGATGGCTACGCACATATCCCCGATACCTTATGCATATCCCGGGCATAGGATAGTCCTATAAGCAATGGATTTGCACCGTACTGAGCAAACAATCCCATAAGCAATGACTTTGCATTGTACTGGGCAACCAGTCCCGTAAGCGATAGCTTTACACCATCCTGGGTATGCAGTCCCGTAAGCATTGGCTCAACGCCATCCTAAGCATAACACTAAGCCCTACCTGCATAGACTCAACACTAACTAGTATTAACTATTATGCCTTTGGAGATGACTTAACCTAAATAAAATATTTAGGGAAGGCTACAACATGTTGCTACGAGGAAACAACTTAGTATACAGATGTTGCAAATCCAATTATATACATTAGAGATCGCATAGAAGTGGAAATAGCACCACTTACTTTCATCCTAGGACCTCAAGTCTTCAAGCTCCAAAAAATTCTTTAGATAATGAAGTCATTTTAGAAGCGTTGTCCAGACGAAATGCTCTTAAGTTATTAACTGGAATGCATACTTTTAACTAAGTAATGCACAAAGAAAGATGAGAAAGGAGAAGACACGAAGACGAATTGATATGAACTCTGCTAACTCGTTAATCCTTTTCTGAGCAAAAGAAACACCCAAAAAACCAAGGATAGAACAAAGCAGCAGGCTCTTCCCAGCCAACTTCTAAGACGTTAGTGTACCTAGTAATTGGGGGCCATATGATGGGCATGTAATTTAATTTAATTATATTTACTTTGGCCCAATAGATAATTGATTATGATCTAGTAGCAAGATGAAAGCCCAAGTACCATAAGAGGTACAAATGACCTAGAGACATGAAACACCTATTAGATAAGGAAAGCAAACCCAAAAGACTTGCATTATATCAAAGTCCCATGAGGCCCATGTCCCGAAAAAATAAACAGGTATAAATAGTCTATTTTCTTACACTTACAAGGTACGCATTTTAATTTTCTATTTTGAGTTAGTACTTATTTCATTGGATATATGCTAACTTAAGCATCAGAGGGGCTCCCTAGGACAACCACGGCCCTCCTAACCATCTGTTTGTGCTACAGGCAGGGAACCCAACTTCAGGAACATTGTATCAGCGGACACATCTGAGGTAACCCACATCATAATAGAATTTTCAAACTAAAACCAAAAAGTTTAATTTTTCTTATCATTCTTAAGCAGAGATATTCAGCACTTGAAAAGTCAAATGGCTAGATTGAGGAACTCTCCTTAGATAAAAAGTGTCCTAACAATGCATAACTTTAGTGGAAAGTCAAGGTAGCTTGGTGACTTGCATTTAAATCTTTTGTTACAACTCAGCCTTTAATCCAAATGATACATCATTTAGATACACATGTAGCTGAAATGAAAAAGGTTTTGAGTACAAAATAAAGTAGTGTAACACCTCCAAGTTATATTTGGATAGCACTACTGTGATACCCGAGCCTCTTACTACTCATATGGCTAAATATGATTCATGCATTACATGTTAATTTTATATGCTATTTGCATTTCTATTGACATTGCGTAATTTATTTCATTTTATACGACATTCTTGAATATTAAACTTAATTCTGAAGCTCTTGCACGATATTAGTTATTGAATTTCTTAATCTAAGTAGTTGATTTTATATTGAAATAAGAAGAAAATAAGGTGGATCAATATTAGATATAGATGGGATATATAGGTTTTAATTTTGGAAGTGCTAAAAGTGTTACTAGTAACCTTATACGGTTTAATTTGATTTGATCAAGTTATTTCAAAAGTATATATTTGTAAATTAGCATAATTGGGATATTGGACATGATATAATATGAATTAAGTATCATATTACAAGGCTCTTATGTGCATATGATTTTAGAAATGCAAACTAGATAATTCTTTAAGAATCGGATGCGAATCGGTTTGGAGATCGAATGAACGGACATAGGAATTACCTATGGGAATGAATGGTGATTAAGATAGGTTGCAACCAAATAAAAATAGATGAGACACACAAGATTAGGGCTGAAAGATAAGGGAGAAAATCAGATTTGCCATTTACTTGCCACCTCGTGCTTTCTTATTAAGCTTAAGCTAACATCTCAAGCTAACACCTCAAACCCTTCACCCTTAAGCAACGACCAGACCCTCATTTCAGCCATTTTCATCTTCCAAACACACACCTTAAGGTCTCCATGTGATCCAAATTGATTCCAAGTTGAAATAAAAGCAAGAAAAGCAAAGAAGAAGTGATTACCATCAAGTTAGCCTCAAAATCTGCATAGGTAACACTTATCTATGTTTTGCCTTTGGTTTTCAGATTATTATGAATGGTTTTATGGCTTATTAAGCTTTCAATATCTCTTATAAAAGTGTTAGGAAGTTTTTAGTTAGACTTTGGTGCACAAAGAAAGGGTTTTTGATCACAAACACTTAATAGGAAATACTTGTGGCAGAAACTGTCATCTTACTGTTTTCTTGTGTTTTAGACTTCAAAAGTGTATGGTATGTTGAATAAAACCTATGATTATTACCATTTACATGACCATATATGAGTTAAGAGTATTGGAATGAATTTTTATCAGTTGGAAATTGAAATAGAGAATGATATTGGAGAAACACTCAAACTGCCAAAATAGCAAAATCTGTTTTGGTGTGCTGTGAAGGAAACTGAATTAAGGGAGCTAAATCGATTATTTTTGGTAATAATATGACCTGGTTGTCTCATTATATATGTTATCTAAGTATGGTGAAAATGTTGGAGTGATTGAATATACTTAAGGGTGCCAAAACCATTAATGTCATGAAGTGTGCAAAACTGTCACGGTAGGAAATAATCTGTTTCAGTATGTCGTGAAGAGAGCTGAACTTGGGAAGCTATATCATGATTTTTAGCAATTCTATGATATGGTTACATTTACATACATGTTATATAAGTGTGGTAAAATTTTTGGAGTGATTGGATATGTTTAGGGATGTTAAAATTATCATGCAACTAAACTTGACAGCAAGAAAATATGAAAATGTGAATCTGCCACATTTGATCACTTAGCATGTTTCAACCTAGACATGTTGCTATTGAGTGTTAACAATTAGGTACATGCTATTAGAGTTTAAATACTTCAATTACATGATGTTTTCATGTATTTAAGATGAGAAATTGAGGTATTTGAGGGGCTATATTGGGTTCTAGTTTGTGAAACCTTGATTGTTAGCTTATAGCTTGGTGTTTAAGGTCTAGTATGAGATTTTGTGCTTTCAACTTGCCAAATTGGGAATGGTGCTTGATGTTGGGTAATATTACAGGCTATTTTACATCTAAGGTTGGAGAGGAATACTAAACAAATTTAGACTAAGCCACCAACCAAGTGAAAGGTAAGTAAAGATTCATTTGCAACTACAATGCATAGACATAGTAGATGTGTGAATTACATGTAATATCATAAATCATATGTGCATAGTAGAGGGCTCTCCATTGAGCATACATACATGGGCATTGTCATTAGCACGTGCATGCATCATATACTAGCATTGTGATAAATCTTGCATTGCACGGCATGATTCAGAGAAAGGAAAATGTTTTGTTGACCACTACTAGTGTACCGAAGCATGCATGGATTTGCATGGTGTTATGCATGGATTTGCAGGTTCGCGTGCATGGATTTGCATTGCATGCGTATGAGTATGCATGGATTTGCATGCTTATATGATTATTGGCCATTGGATTATGGCGGTATACAGAGCTCTTTTCCAGTGCATGAGATAGTAGCGTTGGTCAGGGGCCAAGAAAGAAATGATTTTGAGAGAAATATTTGGATGCATAAAATTGCATTGTGAGCATAGCATTTTGAGTTGCATGACTTGATATTGTGGATTATTCTTTGACATGCATAATCTTTACTTGCTGAGCGTTAGCTCATATAGTTTATGCATTGTAGGTGAGTACGATGATACTTGAAGCATCTTTGGCTGGCTAGTCGGCTGTTGGAGCTCCTGCAGGTGTTTGAGGGAGTGTGTACATGGATGACGACCTGTTGGGCTATTTTGTTGGCTTGTTATATTTTGAGTCTGGTGTATTATGTTTTGGATTGGTACTATATTTCTCTTTTAAAACTTTACTGTAATTAAGTATGTAAATATTGTGGTCATTGTGGGTGTTGTGCTTTTATATAAATACTGATCCTTCTATTTTAAACAGGTTGTGTATGTAAGAAGTGATTTAGCTTTTCTTAAAATGTTAAAAAAAAAAAAATATTCCATGCATGCACACAGGTTCTATTATGTCAAATTATACAATATATATGGTTGTGTAGGAAAGGGGGGGGTGTTACAGAGTGGTATCAGAGCCCAGGTCTTGATTCTGTAGACTGTCCATGTAATACCTTTGAAACTTGCAGAGCGCAGCCATGCCAGTAAGTTTTATATTATCATATATTGCATTTCATATTTCATAAATTATATTGGCCATATGTTGTCAAACTTATATAAACAGCGCTACAAAATGGTGAGAACTCGTGGTGAGAGCAGTGGTGGTGCCAGAGCACAGAGGAATGAGACACCCATCCTGGTTAATGATCGAGATACCATGATTAATCGGTTAACAGAACTGATTGAACGACAGTCCGAACAGATTCAACAATTGATTCGGCAGAGGGATAATGATGAGCAACCACGGGTGGAGGTAAACCAACAGCGGGCAGACATATATATATATGGTGGGAGAACGATTTCGAAGACTGGATCCCCCAACATTTGAGGATGCTATTGATCCTACCGCTGCCAGAGGACTGGTTGAGGACCCGAGAACATGTTCCAGTACAGCAGGGTGCCAGTAGAGGAGAGGGTAATGTGTGCAACTTTCATGCTTCGCGGTAGTGCAGGCCATTGGTGGGACATGATTAGCAGTATAGAGGACATTACTACCATGAGCTGGGATAGATTCAAGGAGTTATTCCGAAACAAATATTTCACAGCTCCAGTTCGCATGATGAAGATGAACGAGTTTATACAACTGCGACAAGGAGCGATGACTGTTGGGGAATATATTCGTAAATTTGAACAACTGTCCAGGTTTGCTACGCACATGGTCAGCACTGAAGTATTGAAAGTAGAGAGATTTCTGGAGGGTTTGAGGCCAGAGTTATACCGGGATGTGAATATGGCGGGTACTCAAGGGGTAACATTTTCACAGGTGGCTGAGAGGGCGTTGGTGGCAGAACAGGCTGAATTGAGAATCGTTCGTGCACATGAGGCTCGACAGCAGTTCAGACAGCAGGGACAGAGATGGACTGTGGGGCAAAAGAGGCCATTCCAAATGCAGAAGCCGATCCAAATACAGAAACCGGGATTTAAATTTCAAGGAGAACAAGGCCAACAACAAGAAGGTCAAAATAAGAGGCCACGGGTTGAACAAGGAAAAGCACCAATGCCAGAAGCTGTGTGTCAGAAATGTGGTAATCGACATACTGGAGGTTGCTATATAGAAACCAGACGTGTTTTCGATGTGGAATACCAGGACATATTGCTAAATTTTGCCCAGGTAAACAGAATCAGACCATCCAAAAGAATGTACCAGCCAAGGTATTCACCATGACCAGGGCGGATGCAGAAGCAAATCCATCGGTGGTAACAGGTACACTTTATATTTCTAGTGTTCCAACACTTGTATTATTTGATTCTGGAGCCACGCATTCATTTGCATCCACTGAGTACGTGAAGAGGCTGGGTAGAATACCAGATGTAGCAGAAATCAGTTATAGTGTAACAGTTCCCTCTGGAGATGCTAGACAACCGATCGGATTTTGAAAGCTTGTGCTATACTTGTTGAAGGTAGAGAATTACATGCTGATTTGATTGTATTGGATATGAATGATTATGATGTTATTTTGGGCATGGATTGGTTGTCAAAGTATGGGGCTACTATCAACTGTAAGGAAAAGACGGTGACATTTCAACTTTCTGGGAAAGAGTCTTTCACATTTGCCAGCATTGTGAAGAATTTCAGATTTTCTATGATTTCAGCAGTGAAAGCACAACGATTACTCGATGATGGTTGCGAAGGGTACTTGGTGAGTGTCATGAACATTAAGGAACAACACCACCAACTCTGAGTGAAATACCAGTGGTACGAGAATATACTGAAGTATTCCCAATGATCTTCCGGGACTGCCACCAGATCGTGAAATAAAGTTTGTTATTGACATACAACCAGGAACATCTTCAATCTCAAAAACTCCCTACAGAATGGCTCCATTGGAGTTAAAAGAATTGAAAGTACAATTACAAGACTTGTTGGACAAGGATTCATCAGACCGAGCTTTTCACCTTGGGGAGCACCAGTTCTATTTGTACGTAAGAAGGATGGCACCATGAGACTGTGCATCGATTATCGAGAGTTGAATAGGGTCACAATTAAGAATAAGTATCCGTTACCCAGAATCGATGATTTATTTGACCAGCTTCAGGGTGCCGCAATATTTTCAAAGATTGACTTACGCTCTGGGTACCATCAATTGAAAATAAAGGAAGAGGATATCCCCAAGACGGCATTTAGTAAAGATATGGGCACTATGAATTTTTGGTGATGCCATTTGGATTGACTAACGCTCCAGCAGCATTCATGGATCTGATGAACAGAGTGTTTAAAGAATTTCTGGATAAATTTGTTATTGTGTTCATAGATGACATTCTAGTTTACTCCAGAACTAAAGAAGAACATGCCGCACATTTAACACAAGTACTAGAGGTCCTGAAAGTGAAGCAGTTGTACGCCAAATTCAAGAAATGCGAGTTCTGGTTGGATCGTGTGGTATTCTTGGACATGTTATATCAGGAGCTGGAATATCAGTAGATCCAAGTAAAGTTGAAACTATCAACAACTGGATGCAACCTACTAATCCTTCAGAGGTGCGCAGTTTTCTGGGTTTAGCTAGATATTACCGAAGATTTGTGGAGGGGTTCTCCAAGATTGCAATGCCATTGACACAATTAACCAGAAAAGGGTAATGTTTAGATGGACAGATATGTGTGAGCGAAGTTTCCAGGAGCTGAAAAAGAGGCTGACTTCAGCACCTATTCTCTCAATTCCATCAGGTACGGGAGGATTCGTAATTTACAGTAACGCATCGAAGAATGGATTAGGATGTGTACTGATGCAGAATGGCAAAGTAATTGCGTATGCATCTAGACAACTTAAAGAGTACGAAAAGAATTACCCCACGCACGACTTGGAACTTGCTGCTGTAGTATTTGCACTTAAAATATGGAGGCACTATTTATATGGTGAACGGTGCGAGATCTTTACTGATCACAAGAGCCTCAAATACTTCTTCACACAGAAAGAGTTGAATATGCGGCAGCGAAGATGGCTAGAACTGGTAAAAGATTATGATTGTGTGATCAATTACCACCCAGGTAAAGCCAACGTTGTAGCTGATGCATTGAGCCGAAAATCCACACAAAGTGCAATGGCTATGGCTTTAATTCAGAAATTGGAACTGAATGATTTGCAGAAAATGAATATAGAGATTTTACAGACAGGAGTAATAGAGGCAAAGTTGGCAGCCCTGACGCTTCAGCCTACGCTAATTGATAGGATCAAACAGGGACAACGAGATGATGAATATCTCATCAATATGAGAAAATATGTTGCTGCAGGGAAGTCTACTGAATTTAAGATAACTCAGGATGATATTTTACAATTTAGAGGGCGGTTTTGTGTGCCAAATATTGATAACATTCGGGAAGACATTTTAAAAGAGGCACATTCAACCCCTTATTCAGTACATCCAGGGGCTACTAAGATGTATAGAGACTTGAAATCGCATTATTGGTGGCCGGGTATGAAAAAGAACATCGCCCAGCATGTGGAGCAATGTTTAACATGTCAGCAAATAAAGGCCGAACATCAAAGACCCGCAGGGACTTTACAACCTCTACTTATTCCAGAATGGAAATGGGAAAGGATCACCATGGATTTCGTAACTGGTTTGCCAAAGACTACTAAGAGTCATGATGCTATTTGGGTTATCGTCGATAGATTGACCAAGTCTGCTCATTTTCTTCCATATGTTCTACCTATTCCATGGATCGCTATGCCCAATTATACATTCAGGAAATTGTCAGACTTCATGGTGTGCCATTGTCTATTGTTTCGATAGAGATTCAAGATTTTTGTCTACTTTTTGGAGGAGTTTACACAAAGCTTTGGAACACAATTATCATTTAGTACAGCATATCATCATCAGACGGATGGGCAATCTGAACGAACAATACAGACGTTGGAGGATATGCTCAGAGCCTGTGTATTAGACTTTCAAGGTCAGTGGAGTAAATTCCTACCTTTGGTGGAGTTTTCGTACAACAACAGCTATCAGACTAGCATTGGAATGGCTCCCTATGAAGCATTGTATGGCAGAAAATGTAAGTCTCCGATACACTGGGATGAAGTTGGTGAGAAGAAACTTTTGGGCCCAGATATGATTAGAGAGATGACAGAAGCCGTGTTACAGATTCGACAAAGAATGCAAACTGCCCAAAATCGACAGAAAAGTTATGCAGATCGACGAAGAAGGGCGTTGGAGTTTGCGATAGGAGATCAGGTGTTTTTGAAAGTAGCACCAATGAAGGGCATCATGCGATTTGGGAAGAAAGGAAAATTGAGTCCCAGATACATTGGCCCATTCTCAGTGATTGAAAGAATTGGTGATGTTTCTTACAGACTAGATCTGCCAACATCTATGTCCCAAATACACAATGTATTTCATGTGTCTATGCTGAGGAAATATATTGCTAATCCTTCTCACATTCTGAAGAATGAACTAGTGGAATTAAAGACAGATTTGAGCTACGAAGAAAAACCTGTACAGATTTTATTACGAGAAGTGAAGCAGCTAAGAAATAAACAGATTCCATTGGTTAAAGTGTTATGGAGAAACCAATTAGTAGAAGAGGCACTTGGGAAAGGGAGGATGAAATGAGAACTAAGTATCCTGAACTTTTCGGTAAGTGAAATTTCGGGGACGAAATTTTTATAAGGAGGGGAGGATGTGATACCCGAGCCTCTTACTACTCATATGGATAAATATGATTCATGCATTACATGTTAATTTTATATGCTATTTGCATTTCTATTGACATTGCGTAATTTATTTCATTTTATACGACATTCTTGAATATTAAACTTAATTCTGAAGCTCTTGCACGATATTAGTTATTGAATTTCTTAATCTAAGTAGTTGATTTTATATTGAAATAAGAAGAAAATAAGGGGATCAATATTAGATATAGATGGGATATATAGGTTATAATTTTGGAAGTGCTAAAAGTGTTACTAGTAACCTTATACGGTTTAATTTGATTTGATCAAGTTATTTCAAAAGTATATATTTGTAAATTAGCATAATTGGGATATTGGACATGATATAATATGAATTAAGTATCATATTACAAGGCTCTTATGTGCATATGATTTTAGAAATGCAAACTAGATAATTCTTTAAGAATCGGATGCGAATCGGTTTGGAGATCGAATGAACGGACATAGGAATTACCTATGGAATGAATGGTGATTAAGATAGGTTGCAACCAAATAAAAATAGATGAGACATACAAGATTAGGGCTGAAAGATAAGGGAGAAAATCAGATTTGCCATTTACTTGCCACCTCGTGCTTTCTTATTAAGCTTAAGCTAACATCTCAAGCTAACACCTCAAACCCTTCACCCTTAAGCAACGACCAGACCCTCATTTCAGCCATTTTCATCTTCCAAACACACACCTTAAGGTCTCCATGTGATCCAAATTGATTTCAAGTTGAAATAAAAGCAAGAAAAGAAAGAAGAAAAAAGTGATTACCATCAAGTTAGCCTCAAAATCTGCATAGGTAACACTTATCTATGGTTTTGCCTTTGGTTTCAGATTATTATGAATGGTTTTATGGCTTATTAAGCTTTCAATATCTCTTATAAAAGTGTTAGGAAGTTTTTAGTTAGACTTTGGTGCACAAAGAAAGGGTTTTTGATCACAAACACTTAATAGGAAATACTTGTGGCAGAAACTGTCATCTTACTGTTTTCTTGTGTTTTAGACTTCAAAAGTGTATGGTATGTTGAATAAAACCTATGATTATTACCATTTACATGACCATATATGAGTTAAGAGTATTGGAATGAATTTTTATCAGTTGGAAATTGAAATAGAGAATGATATTGGAGAAACACTCAAACTGCCAAAATAGCAAAATCTGTTTTGGTGTGCTGTGAAGGAAACTGAATTAAGGGAGCTAAATCGATTTTTTGTAATAATATGACCTGGTTGTCTCATTATATATGTTATCTAAGTATGGTGAAAATGTTGGAGTGATTGAATATACTTAAGGGTGCCAAAACCATTAATGTCATGAAGTGTGCAAAACTGCACGTAGGAAATAATCTGTTTCAGTATGTCGTGAAGAGAGCTGAACTTGGAAGCTATATCCATGATTTTTAGCAATTCTATGATATGGTTACATTTACATACATGTTATATAAGTGTGGTAAAATTTTTGGAGTGATTGG
Organism: Paulownia fortunei; assembly: GCA_019321725.1. Taxonomy (NCBI): domain Eukaryota; kingdom Viridiplantae; phylum Streptophyta; class Magnoliopsida; order Lamiales; family Paulowniaceae; genus Paulownia; species Paulownia fortunei. Next base: position 12,133,373 of record CM033111.1, on the reverse strand, counting down.
ATATGTTTAGGGATGTTAAAATTATCATGCAACTAAACTTGACAGCAAGAAAATATGAAAATGTGAATCTGCCACATTTGATCACTTAGCATGTTTCAACCTAGACATGTTGCTATTGAGTGTTAACAATTAGGTACATGCTATTAGAGTTATAATACTTCAATTACATGATGTTTTCATGTATTTAAGATGAGAAATTGAGGTATTTGAGGGGCTATATTGGGTTCTAGTTTGTGAAACCTGATTGTTAGCTTATAGCTTGGTGTTTAAGGTCTAGTATGAGATTTTGTGCTTTCAACTTGCCAAATTGGGAATGGTGCTTGATGTGGTAATATTACAGGCTATTTTACATCTAAGGTTGGAGAGGAATACTAAACAAATTTAGACTAAGCCACCAACCAAGTGAAAGGTAAGTAAGATTCATTTGCAACTACAATGCATAGACATAGTAGATGTGTGAATTACATGTAATATCATAAATCATATGTTGCATAGTAGAGGGCTCTCCATTGAGCATACATACATGGGCATTGTCATTAGCACGTGCATGCATCATATACTAGCATTGTGATAAATCTTGCATTGCACGGCATGATTCAGAGAAAGGAAAATGTTTTGTTGACCACTACTAGTGTACCGAAGCATGCATGGATTTGCATGGTGTTATGCATGGATTTGCAGGTTCGCGTGCATGGATTTGCATGCGTATGAGTATGCATGGATTTGCATGCTTATATGATTATTGGCCATTGGATTATGGCGGTATACAGAGCTCTTTTCCAGTGCATGAGATAGTAGCGTTGGTCAGGGGCCCAAGAAAGAAATGATTTTGAGAGAAATATTTGGATGCATAAAATTGCATTGTGAGCATAGCATTTTGAGTTGCATGACTTGATATTGTGGATTATTCTTTGACATGCATAATCTTTACTTGCTGAGCGTTAGCTCATATAGTTTATGCATTGTAGGTGAGTACGATGATACTTGAAGCATCTTTGGCTGGCTAGTCGGCTGTTGGAGCTCCTGCAGGTGTTTGAGGGAGTGTGTACATGGATGACGACCTGTTGGGCTATTTTGTTGGCTTGTTATATTTTGAGTCTGGTGTATTATGTTTTTGGATTGGTACTATATTTCTCTTTTTAAAACTTTACTGTAATTAAGTATGTAAATATTGTGGTCATTGTGGGTGTTGTGCTTTTATATAAATACTGATCCTTCTATTTTAAACAGGGTTGTGTATGTAAGAAGTGATTTAGCTTTTCTTAAAATGTTAAAAAAAAAAAAATATTCCATGCATGCACACAGGTTCTATTATGTCAAATTATATAATATATATCTAGTTGTGTAGTAATGAGGGTGTTACAACTACGTCAAATTTGCTACACTTGCCTCAGAGTATATGATTTTTCATATCATAATACACACAATCTGGGTCTGTTATCTCTACCTCGTAGATGAACTCTGATCTAAAAATTTCAGGTTATTGTAGTAGGTTAACAACCCTAAAACTAATAGTGAGATCTCTAACAATGCCACATGCACGAACATATGAATGTGAAATGGAGTGTGATTTGAAGCCTAAAGATTAATAGGGTGAAGTCAGAGGTAATAGAATCCTAATACACTAAGGCCCCATTTACTTTTAGTGATTATTCATATTTATTAAATTATTCTACCCAATCTATTGTTTACTTTTTTGATATGAACCCATGACAAGATCTTGATTAGTGCTATTCCCTATTCTAGATTGTCCATCCGGTCTAAGAGGTGTGATTAAATATTATTGAAGTCTGATAAGAGTTGAAATAATAATTTAGCCTCCAACATAAAAAGAATTTCAACCCTACCCTTATCATTGTGACCTGAGTCATTCACCTACTATCCCTCAAATCCTTTGCCATTAACCGAAAGCCCCTTCCATAGCCACGCAGTCACCAAGCACCCCCATACCATCACCACCCTCTACCACCAATACCCCCACCCCCACCACCTCATTCTTCATCAGCCACCATCACCACCAAACCCCGAATCAACCACCTCAACACGTTATGTAAAACCTGCTATTCCCATATTCTAATCTCACCAAGTACAACAGTGGCCGACGATAGAGATGGCATTACGGATGTGATTAAATATAAAAAATGATAAGAAAGAGGAAGAAGAGGAGAAAAATAATGAAGAAGCGAAAGAGAAAAAGAAAGTGTGGTAGTGGGTGGTGGTGATTGATAAGAGAAACGAAGAAGAAAGGGAGCGGTGGTAGGGCTGAAGAAGAGAAAAAGAAAGATGCAGGAAATAAAGAAGAAGAAGAAACTGAGAAGAAAAAAAAGAAGAAATAGTGGGTGGAGGCTGTAGTTGACAGTTACTGGAAAATAGTAAAAAAGAGAATAAAGTGAAAAAGAGGAAAAAAGGAAAAGTATATATTCGATAATGAAAATTTAATCATATCACTCAATCCTATAAAGAATATTTGTAATTGATAATATATTTCACTCCCACAATTCATGATACTTTTATCTATTATTTTATATTCCAACTGAAAAAATAAACAACCTCTAAGTTAATTAAAGTTACAATATTGGTCAAAAAATTATTTCAAACATTTTCGTGATTCATCAAAAGTTGAGCGGCACTCAAGCAATCAACCTGGAGGAATTAATTGTCGCATGACCTTTTTCTCTTTGAAGATGAAGCTAAATGAATCAATAACCTTCACTAAATTAAACCTAAAAGTTACCTAGAATCAAAGAATCAAAGAAATTATCACCATCAAGCTCAAACAACAATTATTCTTGCAATTTAACCAGCTTTTAAACACTCGGGACTCATTTGGTTTCTTTTTGTTGAGAATTGTCATTTTCAGTATTTCTAGTAGGGTTTTATTGATTTTTGTGTGAAATTAAAAATATATTTGGATAATTATTTTTAGATAAGAAATTTATAGGGTTGATAATCAAATTATGCTTGGTTAATTATTTTTAATAAAATAATTTCTAGAATATATGTTTATAATATTAAGTGATTTTAGTAGTGGTGTGGTTCACAATTAGTACTGTATGTGAGTTAAATATTTATTAGAATAAAATTTGGGTAGTGGATCCCATATTAATAATATAGTTGGTAAAAAAATATAATAATGAGAGTTAGTCGATAGTTGTGTATCTCATATTAATGATATAAGTGGCAATAGAAGTATATTAATGGGTTTGTGGATAGTTATTATCTTATATTAATGATGTCGATGATAATGAAAATATATTAATGAGCGTTAGTTGGTAGTTGTGAGTCCTTATTATATAGGATTGAAGAGAAAAAGCAAAAAAGGAAAAACTCCCACCAAAAAGAAACATAAGCGAGGCTTTGATATTTCGTTGCATCCGCCTATACATACAAGGCTTTTGACAACAACACAATATAATTAGAACCCAAAAATCCTAAGCATGTGAATTCTAGCCCCTCTCTCATTTCAAGGGGGATAGAAGATGATAAAGGGCTTTAACCAAAAACCATGGGTTAAAAGTATGAGAAAATTTAGTTCGGACGAGAATGTTAACAAACTAAAAATCTAAAACCATAGGTTTACTATAAATTATGAAAATCATAAAAAAAGGGACAAAGAACTTGAGAGAGATCGAGATGGAAATATAAAAATCATACCTATTGTAGGAGATAGGATAATAAAAAAAATGTGAAAAAATGAAATTGAGAAAAGAGTAAGAGAGAGTCAGAGAGAGGGAGGGACGTAGAGAAGCAGAGAGGCAAGATGTAGATTTATATATACTATGATTTTAATGCTTCTTGAAATTTGGACAAATTTAAGATAATCGTTATTGTTGTGATTAAGACCAAAAGATAGTGTTGCAATAAGTGCTCGTATAGTATATGTCATGGACTAGGTTGCTATAGATATAGGATTTAGTACGCATAGTAGTCATTGACGTGATTGTTGAAAGTTAGAGGAAGTCACAAAGCTCAATATATCATCAGTTAGTTAAAACTCTTATAGGGATATAATCGTTTACTTTCCAGTGATAATTTTGATATATCTTAAGAAAGAGTATCATATACATTTGGAATTCCCACTATCATACGACTAAACATCAATCCTAACCACGTACATGTGAATTCATAATAACATAGAATGGTAATCCATAGCCTTGATGTATTCTCATTATTAAATTCTATCCTATGTATCCTTGGATTTTATTTTTATCATTTTTATTTATTTGTTTGTTTAAGCTTTCAATCAACCACCAACTTTTTGATTTGGTCAAATATAGTTAGGTAAGTCTAGATCCAGTCAGGTAAGTCTAGATTTAGTCCTTGCACACACACTTCCTTGGGACACGACAAACATTTCCATCTTTTTATAATAAAAGTTGACACCATACACTTGCGGTAAGAATTTAAATGTAAACACGCAACATCACATCTAAGGGGTAATTGGCATTTTTTACCCTTTAAGTATACCCATTTGGCATTTTGCGCCCTTAATCTTAAAATGCCACATTGCACCCTCAAAACAACAAAAATCATTGGCACATTATACCATCAATATATTTCCTGCATGAGTTTAACCAGAGTGTCATTTTTACCAGATTTGTGAGGGAAAATCCATCAATTCTAGTGATCTCCCTCTCAAATATTATGAACGTGAGTTTTATCAGAAATTCTTGCTTATTGGCTTTGCAGGTTTTTCTTTTCAATTTTTTCGCACAACAAAATAGGCATGTGTACTATTACTTCACTAGGCTAGAGGAATTAAAATTGCACCTACACCCATTATCCTTGTATGCACTAACAAGAGTTTAACTTTATTGATAGTCGTTGTTATTGCTGCATGAAAATATGAAACAAAGAAAGGTCAAAATGGTGTTCTTGAAATTATTGTTTCATCCTTCTCCCAATGTTTGTCCAAAAACACTCTAGGCGCTTGCTAGCCTAAGGCACAAGTTGGCAGATGCTCTCCTCACCATATTAAGTAGAGATTTTGAGCCACGAGGGGAATTTCTCTTGTACTTTTACAGTGGCTATGGATATAACCTATGGTGGCAAAGGTGGCTCAGTTCTATGCTCACTAATGAAGTTCACTTGTTTATGAAAACAAAGCTCACAAACCCCCAGCTAGTGTTTTTCATTCTTCTGGTCTTAATTCGATGCTCAAGGGAAAAGTTAGTTATTTCCACTATAGATAATGAAAATATTCATGAGGTAACCTTACTGGTTGAACATGCAAAAATGAAACTTCTCTTTGTAAATCTAATATAATTTTAGATAAAATTATGTGCTTGAAAATAAAACGAGTACTGAAAATTATGCCTATGCGAATCTGATAAAACAAAAATTTTGGTGGGATTTTCAGTTGGAAATACCCTAAGGGTAATTTTTACTGTCAATAGGGGGAAAAAGATTTTGGATGTCAATAGGGGGAAAAAAGATTTTGGCGGAGGTGTTTTACTGTGAGGAAAGAGGCAAAATAAGGGAGAAGGATTTCGTTGCCTAAAAATGGAGGGAATAAAAGTAACTCACCATTCTACACCTTCAATTCTAGCTAAATCATTTCTTTGGTGCAATTTTCAATAGCAAAGTGCCATATAGTGCACTTTGCCAAGTTGATGGTAATTAAAGGTTGCAATATGTCATTTTTATGATTTAAGGGTACAATATGCTAAATGAGTGTACTTAAAGGTGCGAAATGCCAATTGCTCAACATCTATGTGAACAAAAAAAAGTGTGGACTACTGCAGATAAAAGTAAAAGCGCAAAAAAGTGAAAAATTGGGCAAATTGCCAGCTCTTTTTTCACGCCATATTAATTTGAAGTATATTATATTTTAAGTATTTCTATAAGTCTAATCATTGTGTATTACTTAAAATATGTCCTAATACTTTATTTTTGAGGTACTTTGATGCGTATAAAATATGTATCAAGAATCAACAAATTCAATGACCAATTTATTTAATATTCTTCCAAAAATGCCTACAAAACAAAGGTTAGAGTGCTGGGGGTTGCTCAACAAAAACCCTTTGATGCTTAATTCAGCAAGATGCTTTGGAAGTGAATAATAAGCAATTGAATGCTGGAAAAATTGAATGTCAAAATGTACCTCAAGATTGAAACGGATTGATATAGAAAACCAAGTAATTAGGAAATTGAGTAAGAAGAGGATTCAATTACCTTTCTTAAATAAGCATTGTCAGTTAAGTAGCCAATAATTAAGCAATCTAATCAATATAAGTTTCTTTTTTCTAATCCAACACTTAATAGAGTTATCCTAGGATTCTGGCGGATAACCAAGGTTTTTGCCAAACATGTAGCTATGAGCTAATCACATTAAGTCTGACCTATCCAGGCCATTATCAAGTTTGATCTATCCAGGTCATCTAATCCCTAAGACTAGCTCGAATAGCCCTTCTAAGCTAGTTTACATATCATACTCACGGCTCATCACACTAGCCTAGGATAACCCAAGGAAAAACATAGCTCAAGTCAGGAAACATAGCTAGCCCAAGTGAAGCCCACAAGCTCATCTAAACGCAAATAATATAGATCAACCCCTTTGATTTCCACTGACCTAAGTCCCAATACTCTTATGTGGCTCAAATATACAAGACCACTCCTGTGGTCTAATTTAGGCTTGAAATAAGGTATTTAACTCATATACAGTAAAAAATTAGCTCACAAAACTTAACTCCTGTGAACTACCAAAGTATATTGGTTGGTTATCGTAGACCTACCAAATTTAAACCTTACTCTTCAATAAATTTTTAATGAGTATAGTGCGCGTAAGAGTCGATCTCACGAGGATCAAGGCTAATTGATTTACTACCGACTCAACTAACTAAGAATTTTAACTTCAAAATTACTAACCTAAAACTAAGACTTCAATAAGTAAACTCTAGAAATAAACAACAAATGTTTGGGGGGGGGATTGAGTTGATTAACTAATTCACAGAAATTAAAACTATTTAAAATATAAATCAATCAAAATAAAAACAATAATCAACAATCGATTAAAGTAGGTTGAGGTTTCATTCGCCACCACTAGACAATGGGTTCTAATTGCATATCAATATTATGAACAATTTGCCAATGAAATTATCAACTGTAGGTAATAACAAGATCTACTACCCCAATCTTTCCTTAGTTTCTTATTAGATAGAATAAGTTTTTTATCTAATTCTTTACCCACCAAACAACCTAGAATAAGCTCTCTAGATTTAATCTAATGAATGCATTAAAACAAGAAAGATAGATTGATCTAAGCAACAACCACACAAGCTCGGATCATTTAACTTAGGTTATGTTTTTCATTGCAATTAAAAAGAATACCCCATAATCATTAATCACAATTTACTATATATGATTAGAAATTCAAGATAATTATAGATGTAAAATCTCTAATTTAGTTGTAGGGAGTTCTTAAACCTGATTTGGTCGCGCACCCAAACAAAGCAAGAAAATACCCATAAGACATTAAGTATAGAAAAACATAAACAACTTCAATTGGGAGATTGATTAATAATATCAAACATTCAATTACAAGAACTCATATCTAGGGCTTTGAAATCAACCTCAACCAATAAGGAAATTTAGCCTAACATGATAAGAAATGATAAGAGAATAAATTTAGCAACATTGGGAATCAAAGAAACTTATTGGTTGAATAAGATAGTTGAGGTTGATGGTAGATTATGGATGTCTCATCCTCCAACCCTCTTCCACATTTTCTTCCTTGAAGCTCCAAAACTTCTTTTAACTTTTTTTAAATGTCCTAAATTTAGAGAAGCATAAATAAAATATAGCATAACATTAATTGATGCTCCTAAATCTAACATGCATTTTTCAAACCTGGTGTTACCTATGGTATAAGGGATGGTGAAACTGCCTGGATCTATGTACTTTGGAGGGAACTTCCTTTGAAGAATTGTTGAAACATTCTCCCCCATACTCGCTTTTTCATCTCCTCTCAACTTTTTTTTGTTGGTGCATAGCTCCTTGAGAAATTTAGCGTAACGAGGCATTTGCTTAATAGCATCAAGAAGAGGGATGTTTACCTCAACTTTTTGAAAAGTTTCAAGGATATTCTTTTCCTGCTCATCTTTCTTAGACTTTGCTAACTTGCTTGGAAAAGGTGGAGGTGTTACATAATTATGAGAAAGAGTTTTAGGAGTGGTTACCGACTTTGGATTCTTTTTGATTGTGAGTGGTAAATGAGTAAGAGAGTGAGAATCATCTAAGGAAGAGATGGTATTGCTTGACTCGCTATTCTCAACCTCATTGGATACTCATTTGGTTGGCAAGCTAGGAGATTTCAATTATTTTCCGGTTTTAAGAGTTATGGCACTTATATTTTCTTTAGGATTCACCACAGGTTGGGAAGGTAACTTGCCCAATCCTTGTGTTTCCAATTGGTTTAAGCTAGTGGCAAATCAATATGTTGGATATGGGTTTGGGTAGTTTGTTGAAATTGCATATTGTTGATAGCAAGTGCTTTCACGAGATCCTCCAAGGATGCACCCGATTGTTGTGGAGATTGGAAGGGTGGTTGCACATTTGATTGGAGAAAACTCGATGCTTGGTTTGATATTTGAAATGGAGTAGTTTTTTGTTGTTGGTTTCCGTATCTTGAATTGGGATGATCCTTCCATCCTTCATTATTAGTGTTGGAGAAATGATTAAATCTTTGCCTTGGTTTACTTGGACAACCACCAATCACATTTCCTACTGCTATTTGTTGCACTAAAGATGTGAGGTGTGAGAGCTTTTGTTCAAGAAGTGATGTGTTTACCTCATTGACACTCTTAGGTGGTGGTGGTGGATCATTACGGGTGATGAATTATTGAGAATTTGCAGCCATATTTGCAATTAGATTCCTTGTGGCCTCGAGTGTCTTGTCAACTAAAGCCCCTCCACTTGCAGCATCAATCATGCTTCTTTCCATTGGTATAAGCTCATAGAAATATTGAATGAGAAGTTGATCACTGATTTGATGATGAGGACAACTAGCACACAACTTCTTAAATCTTTTCTAATACTCATAGAGAGATTCCCCATTATATTGTCGAATTCTACATATTTCTTTTCGGATGCTCCCTGCCTTGGATGTTGGAAAATACCTCTCAAGAAACACCCTTCACATCTCATTCCTTGTGGTAATCGTGCCAGATGGTAGATAATAAAGCCACTCCTTTGCCGAATCCGCCAATGAAAAAGAAAAGGCAATGAGCTTGATATTTTCTTCTGAAATGTCGGCCGGTTTCATACTAGAGCACACGACATGAAATTTCTTCAAGTGTTTATTTGGATCCTCACCCACAAAACCATGGAATGTGGGCAAAAGATGAATCAGTTGGGATAAGTGATACACAATGGTTGATTCTCCAAATTGGGAGCAGCTAACTCCTTCAATGTTCTATGATTATGTGTCATTTCAATAGTTTTAGATTAATGAGGAGTTTCGAAAGTAGAAGGAAGAGCTTCAAACTCGAGTTTGGGTGGTGACTTGATTGGAGGTATAGATAGAAGTGGTAGTAATAGTGCGAATGGTATGTTCAAATTAATTCGAATCTGCTCAAGTCTTAGCCTCAAATCCTTCGATGACATAAAACCTAAAAATCACAAGAAAACAAACTAAAATAAACTTAACAAAAACAAGTAAGTAAAGTAAAATGAAAAATTGAAAAGAATAATGATTCAATTAGACGCTTGGTCCCCGGCAATAACGCCAAAAACTTGATCGGTTGTCATAGACCTACCAAATTTAAACCTTACTCTTCAATAAATTTTTAATGAGTGGCTAATTGATTTACTATTGATTCAACTAACTAAAAATTTTAACTTCAAAATAACTAACCTAAAACTAAGACTTCAATAAGCAAACTCTAGAAATAAACAACAAATGTTTGGGGGGGGGGGTTGAGTTGATTAACTAAGTCACATAAATTAAAATTAATTAAAATATAAATCAATCAAAATTAAAATAACAATCAATAATCGATTAAAGTAGATTGATGTTTCATTCGCCGTCACTAGACATTGAGTTCTAATTGCATATCAATATTATGAATAATTTGTCAATGAAATTATCAACTGTAGGTAATAAGAAACTCTTCTACCCCAATCTTTCCTTAGTTTCTTGTTAGATAGAACAAGCTCTCTATCTAATTCTCTACCCACCAAACAACCTAGAACAAGCTCTCTAGATTTAATCCAATGGATGCATTAAAATAAGAAAGATAGATTGATCTAAGCAACAACCACACAAGCTCGAGTCATTTAACTTAGGTTTTATTTTTCATTGCAATTAACAAAAATACCCCATAATCATTAATCACAATTTACTATATATGATTAGAAATTTAAGACAATTATGGATCTAAAATCTCTAATCTAGTTGTAGAGAGTTCTCAAACCCCATTTGGTCACGCACCCAAACAAAGCATGAAAATACCCATAAGATATTAAGTGTAGAAAAATATAAACAACTTCAATTGGGAGATTGATCAATAATATCAAACATTCAATTACAAGAACTCAAGTCTAGGGTTTTGAAATCAACCTCAACCAATAATGAAGTTTAGCCTAATATGATAAGAAATGACAAGAGAATAAAAACTAGAAATATTGGGAATCAAAGAAACTTATTGGTTGAAGAAGATAATTGAGGTTGATGGTAGATTATGGATGTCTCATCCTCTAAGCCTCTTCCACCTTTTCTTCCTTGAAGCTCTAAAACTCCAAGAGTGCTTTCAAAATATGAATGAATGTAGAGAGTGAGTGAATCTGAAAATTTATATTTGTATTGAGATGATAGTCTCCTTTTATAAAGTGTGAGATGGTGATGTGATTTGGTGTAAAGTGTGTTGTGCATTTGGTGTAAAGAGTGTAAGGTGTGTTGTATGTTTGGTGTAAAGTGTTTAAGGTATGTTGTGTGTTTGGTGTAAAGTGTATAAAGTATTTTGTGTGTTTGGTGTAAAGTGTTTAAGGTGTGTTGTGTGTTTGGTGTAAAGTGCATGAGGTGTATTATGTGATGTATTAAATGTATTTAGTGTATATATATCACAAACATGTGCCAAAAGGTGTAAAAAGTTGTCATTCTAAGCAAAAGAATCAATTTTCCTACATGGATAGTGCCTAGGCACTAGAATATGGTGCCTAGGTACCATATTTCTTGAAGAGGATAGTAACATGGCGCCTAGGCGCCGAAAATAGGATGCCTAGGTGACGATACTACTATTTTTTTCTTCTCCAAAACAGCCATCTGACACTGTGTATCCCTCTTTCAACTAATTTTTGACCTCTTTCTAGGCTGAATTGGCCTTTGGTGTCTTCATAAGAATTGTAGCCCTATCTGTTACTCTCTGTAGCTACTTGAATCAGATCAATATCACATTTGTGGAGAGAGTTATGCCAGATATACAAAAACTGCCATATCTGAAAGTTTTAGTGCATGTTTGACTCTTTAACTGAATCTTACTCTTTGAAATAAATTGAATTGACAAAAGTTGCCAACATTAAAGTTGTAGATACATCTCTTATATTTCCAATAAGATAAGAATAAAGTCAATTGAGCTTTGTATCGGACTTTTATGCCCAAAATACAAACACTGCCGCAGTGGAACCGTGTCAATTTGGCCCAAGAATGCTTCTTTCAACTTCATTTTGGCTCATTTTCGATCTTTTCATTCTCAAACTCCTATCACACACAAAACATTAATAAAAACCTATTATTAACAAGAACAAAGCAAAAAAGACATAGAAGAATTGATATAAATAAATATAAAAATATGCACTTGTCTATACCAAGACTCTTCCAGCAGGAACATACCTACAATTTGCCAAAAGTCGGCGCCTTCAAAAGGCACGCCCCATCATTTGAAACTTCTCAAAATCTTTTGAAATCTCACGCTCATTATGAAAGAAATTAATAACCATCACTTCAACTGCTAAGGCTAATCCATCCTTACATGTGCCCACTGAGCTGATCTAATCGAGGGACCTCATTCACTCAAGTAGATTTCTTTCTTTGTTTCAGAGCGCATTTATCTTCTTTGCAATTTTTAGTGCCAGTTAGAATCAATTGCTCATTTTTCAATGAGATTATCACCAATCAACCTTTGACCATTGGGTACTTTCCATCCTTTTCTCATAATTAAAGCGATACTGCTCTTCTCCTCCTCTAATTTTCTTTTTATGTGTCCACTACATAAACATAGGAAATCTCCTTACCTTAACCCTAACTCCAAAAATGTATACTTCCTCTAAGTCAACTACTTCCCTTCCCCTAACCAAGGCCCAATACTTCAGCTCTTCTTGATAAGTTTGAAGTAATTACATTTGTTATTCCAACTAAATTAGAGCCTAGTCTCTTAACTCCTTTGGAGGAGTTTGAGATATGCCCATCTACTCTTTCAAAGTATAGTGCTGAGAAACTCAAATAAATTACTGAAATCCCCTATGAATACCATCAAAAAGTGGCCAACCTAATTACCCTCCGCTAAGTTACCTTTGTTTTTATACAACTCGGGTGGAGAGAAGACTTAGGTTTCCTATCCTTCAATTATATGTAAATATTTCCAAATATCTCGTGATCCTTCTGAACTAGCTGGCACCCAACTCTTTTCGTTTAATGATAAGTTTTGCTAGGGTTCTCTTATATATGAGAGATGAGCCCACTGCCAGGCTGTTCCACTCCTATTTTCATCCTAAAACTTTAAGTATAGGTTTATTTTATCTCACCTCATGAGGTGAAGCCAAATTTTTAAGAAAGTACCCTAACTTTAAAAAAGGTTGGAAGAAGAGCTATTTTTTCATTTCATCTCATGTCCCTTGGGATTTCCAACCTCTTGGTTAATTGACCTCCCCACTCAAGAAATATTCTGCCCAAAATGTCAACCTTAAAGAGAGTAGGCCCTCCTAGGCTAGCTCAACCAAAATGAGTATAATTGAGGACTTAGTAGATCCCTAGGGTCTCCTAAACTACTTCGAGTTGAGTTCTAAAGAATTGATCATCCTGATACTCTAGATATTTTCAATAATAGCTTACTAACATACTAACCATCTTTATCACATCACTTTGCTAACATAACATTTATTGTTGCAGAAAACATGATGTCAAAGAGTCTCACTACAGTTTAAGATACTGCAAAACAAAAACACCAGCTCAGCTTCTTCCAGGCAGACAGGTTCTTCTCGCATTGTCAGCCCTCCTAAAGGGCATCCTATCTAGATTTTTTCACCCAAGAAATTTTCTCAAGCTCCTCCTCACAGTTTGGGCAAGCTTCCAGCCTAGCCTACCTAAGAGGAGAACATAGCTTGGGGTTCAGCACCCCTCCCTTCCAAATGTTTAAAAACTTCTTTGATCTAGGCTTCTTCCAATAGATCCTTGCCCAACTTGACCTTTTTTATGGGCAGCTTGATCCTAAAAATGAGCGACAACAATACATGTATGGGATTTCTTCAAGGAATAAGGTCTTTTGCTGATCTTTACTATAAATGGAACCTTTAGCATAAAGCGACGCTCTTCTATTTTTTCTCCTACATGGCTAAAGTAGTTTCTAGACCTTCTTTCATTATGTTTTGTTATTTGGGCTAGGTAATTATTTCTAAGATCTACTCTGCAACATGATGATGTCTACTTAGGGGCTTTAATGTTAAAGAAAAGTGTTGCACCTTCATCTATTACTAGTGCTTAGGAGATCACCCGCTTGAAGACAGAGAATCCTTAGCTTTGCTTCTGCCAAGAGGAGCTAGCTACTGAGGTTGGCTGCCTGAAGATGGAAACAAAGTTAGTTTCTCCAAAGTTTACTTCTTACGATTCCCAAATCAAGTTGTTGGAGGCTAATAGAAAGAAAATAGAGGACCAAATATTGGATGCCCTCAACTATGTTATGGCTTAGGAAAAGCAGGCCTGAGCTGAAAGGTATGAACAAGCTATAAAAGGGCCATGTATATCTGCAGACAATGCTTTTCCACAAGAATTTCATGATCTCATTTTCTATAATCTTTGCTAGTGACTCGACCTCCAACTATTTATTGAAGTAGTCCACTGCTACTAAAAGAAACTTTCTTTGTCCTATTGCCAAAGGAAAAAACTCACTATATCAATTCCCTATAGCAAAAGGACATGGTGAGCTTATCGCTTTTAAATTTTTTGTAGGTTAATATATCAAAGGGGCATACTTCTAACAACTCTCACATTAACAGACTAACTCCTTTGAGTCATAAGAGCTTTGGTTCTTATGTGACTCCCATATCATCCTTCATGTATCTCTCTTGGCACATAAGCTCTTTCATCTTTTGATAAACACCTTAGATATGGTGCTGTGAAAGACCTTTTGTATAAAAACCCTTTAATGATATAAAATCTTACAGCTTAGGCCTGTAATCGAGCTACCTCTCTTTTGTCCTCTGAAAGTGTACCTTTCTGTAAGTAGGCCATGATTACTGACCTCTAATCCTTTTTCTCTTCTACTGTATTGATCTCTTTTTTTCTGCTGCTTTGATAAGCTATCAACAAGGTGATATTTCTTGTCTTACAATTGACCATATTTCAAAAGATAGTCACCTCTAGCATGCACAACTCGAGGGATCTAGTGTACTTGCATGGTCTCAAAATCTACTAGCAATTACATGGTCTTAAAATCTACTTGCAAGGTAGCTATCTGTTGCATATACCTCTTCAACTTTTTCTTCTCACTTTGAATTACTCTTTGACTTGCTGAGTTATAAGCCTGGAGTTTGAATAAATATCGATATGCTTGGCTCCAACCTCCACAGCCATCTTCAACCCTTTAACCAAGGCCTCCTATTTGACATCATTGTTTGAATTTTTAAATTCAAACTTGATGGAAATTCCATTTTTTCCCTTTCCAGGCTAGTAAGGACTACTCTCACTGCACAACTTGTTATTGCCCGTGAACTATCAATATGTAAGAACCACTTCTAGTCATCTCCTAGATGAAATTGCTAAAGCCTGAGTTTTGATTGGAGACTTGGGCTGATACTCAACGTTATACTCACCCATCTTGACCACCCACTTAATCATTCTTTCTAATGTCTTAAGCTTGCTCAATATCTATTTCAATGGTAAGTTAGTGTAGATAATTACCTCATGGGGTAGACAATATGGTCTTAATTATCTAGCTGTAGTCACCAAGATAAGACCTTCCTTCTAAATTTTTAGAATACCTCTACTCAGCCCCTTACAATAATTTACTAACATAATAGATAGGCTTCTACGGATCTCTTTCTTTTCACAATAGGAATGAACTAATAGCTTGTTATCCCACTAATAAGTTAACATACAAGTAGAGGTACTTGGCTAAGAACTCCTTCAACTCCTCAAAGGCTTTCTGGCACTACTCTATCTATTCGAACTTACTTGCCATCTTCAATATCTTGAAGTAAGGCAAACTTCTTTCTGCTAACTTAGATATGAACCAGCTTAATGCTGCTTCCCAACCTGTGAGGCGTTGGACCTCATTGATGTTTTTGGAGGGCTCCATGTCTTGTATGACCTTTACCTTCTCAGTGTTCACTCCATTTTCTCTTTGTGTGATAATGTACCCCTAAGAACTTTCCTGATGTCACACTGATGGAAGTATTCTCTTAATACCTCAAAGGTCTCAGCCAGGTCGGCTATATAAGATTTAGTCTTCTTGCTCTTCATTAGCATATCACCTACATACACCCCTATTTTGCCTGAGTTGGTTCTTAAACATGTGGTCCACCAGCCGTTGGTAAGTGGTACCTGCATTTTTTAGTCTAAACAATAAGTACTTGTCAAAGTGATGAAGTTAAACTTCTTCTAATCCTCAAGAGCCAGCAATACAAATTTTACCCCTAGGAGACATCTATCATCCTATGAGTTAGAAACTCACAGCCCAATGTGTAATCTATGACCTGATCAATCCTTGGTAAAGGGTAGTGATCCTTTGTAGATGCCTTTTTTAAATTTGCAAAAGTTTATGCACATCCACCGCTTCCTGATAAGTGCATATTTTGATATATTTTTATATAAAATCATTTATATTTTCGTTGATTTATTGTTGTTAATATTATAGTTTTATTAATGTTTTGTGTTAGGGAATCAATAAATAAAAAGATATCAAAAAGAGCCAAAATAAAACCAAAGAAGACAACACGTTTTGTGAGCAAGTTAGGAGATAATATTTTATTGGATCAAAGAAGCATCATAATTAGAAGAAAAGGGCCACTTTTTCCTGAATCCATCATATGTAGATCAAAATATATGCAAGAAATCATTTAGACTTTACTAGTGATTGTTGGGCTCAAAATCAGTATGTTTCCAAACTTATGCAATTTTGGTATGTTAGGCGGCATAACTCCATGCTCAAAAGCCCTATGGACCTAAATATTACTTCATTTAAAAGCGAAGTGATAGAATTTCAACTTTACTATTAGAAACTTAGCCTAATTCAACCTTAATTATAATAGAAAATTCTTCCAAGTGAGAGCATTGGAAGAAATCTATTTATGCTGACATATCTCCTTAAATCAAGCATAACTTTATCCGTAGTGATTTGAATTAGATGATTCAAGTTATAAAATGAAGATAAAGGAAAATGTAAAACTTTCATGTTGATCACTTTTCTAAACTCAGCTGATTGCATAGATAAAAATGGATGATAAAATTTGAATATGAAAAGGGCATGTGAATTTAGATCACATTTGAAGTTAATTTTGAGTGCATTTGAAGTGAATTTGGAGATGCCAATCTAGGCACTCTTCTACTATAAATAGAGACTCTTGGATGGCATTCAAGACATACAAAACCTTTAGAGAGAGAAAGAAAGTTTTATTGTTGTCTTTCTTCATATTAAGTTTTCTAGTAGTAATTGAAATGTATTCTCTAGTTCTTCTTCTCTTTTTAGTCTTTTCTACTTTCATTATGTCTTTCTAAATTTCATTTAACTGAGAAGAAAATGTGAAGCTCTTGATGGAGGAAGAGGAATGGTTATAAAAATACATAATATTTAGGTGTGTTGCATTATTGTTTTAATATTTGATTGAAACCCTCATTGTTTTGTAGTGATTCTTGATTATGTATATCTAACGGCACAACAAATACTTGGGTTCATTTAGCTTATTGTATGGTTCTACCCCACCAACTACTAATGTGAAATCTTGATTTGTTGTAGATAAACGTGTGTATAAATACTTGATCCTATAAATAAGTATTGGCAATAAAACTCATTTTGTTTAGTGGCGATTCTTAATTTTTGTATCACCAATGTACTTAGGTTCATTTAGCTTGATGTACAATTTTACCCTATTGACTACTAACGTGAAATCTTGATTTGTTGTAGATAAATGTGTACATAAATATTTGATCCCACAAACAAGTGCCTTGAAAAGGTTTTTCCAACTTATAAAACTAATATTTTGAAAAGATAAATCCAATTTTTTTTTTCAAAATTTTAATGAAGCTTTCTTTCAGTGTTGGGAAAACTTTAAAGATTTGTTGAATTCATGCATACATCATCATGGGTTTGAAAAATGACACTTAATTAGTTTCTTTTATGAAGGTTTAACACTTGAAAAAAATAATCTATTGAAACAATGTGTAATAGTGATTTTCTTGATAAAAAACCTAATAAAACCCTAGAATATCTAGATCATTTAGTAGAAAACTCTCAATCATGGCATAACGTTAATTTTTTTGAAAGTTTAGTTAGATCTAATCTTGCTAATAGTAATGAAGGAAAATATTACCTTAGTCATGAAAATGATCTAAATGCTAGAATTGCTAGTTTAACAAGAAAAGTTGAGGCCATGAAACTTAAAAAAGTAAAGAAAATCACATCTATGTAAGATGAAGAAATTTGTAGCATTTGTGAACTTGTTGGAGACTCTATCAATGAATGCCCAATTATTCCAGTACAAGCAAATGCCATGAATACATTTAGAAAACTTTTTCATTCTCCATATTTTGAAACTTACAATGCGCAATGGAGAAATCATCCCAATTTTAGTTGGTGAGATGAGAACCATGCCCAACTGCTACATTGACAAAAGCCACCAAATATTTTTTCTTATCCAGCTCCGCATACAAAATCCCTTGAGAAGACTTGCAAGAAATTTTGTATGGACAAACAAACATCAATAACCAGACTTCACAAGCCATCAATGAGATCAAAAATACACTTTCAACACTAATAGCTTTTTTGTGTACTCTTGAAAAAGGTAAATTTTTTGCTTAACCTCAACCTAATCCTTCCACTCAGTGTCAAGTTTCTTCTTCAAGTGAAAATTCTATCAAGGAGGCTAATTCGGTCATAACACTCTGGAATGGAAAACTTGTTGACAAGACTATTCATTCCAAGGAGAAAGTTACTAATCCATATTCAGAAATGAAGAATGAAAATAGTCTTGATGATGAAGGTAAGTTTAATGAAGGTGAGTTTGAAGACGGTGAAAAAGAAAAATACTCATATCTAGCTTTTTTTCCTCAAAGATTGCAACCGTATTAAAAGTTGAACTCAAATGCTAAAATCATTGAAGTTTTAAACAAGTTAAGATTAATATTCCATTATTGGATGTAATCAAGCAAGTTCGACCTTATGCCAAATTTTTGAAAAATTTGTGTACAATAAAAAGAAAACATCATGTACAAAAGAAGGCATTTTTAACTGAAAGTGTTAGTTCAATCATTTAATAATTCATTCTACTCAAGTACAAAGATCCAGGTTGTCCAACCATTTTATGTACCATAGGAAACACTAGAATAAAGCATGCTTTGCTTGATGTTGATGTTAGTGTAAATCTTCAACTTTCTCAGTTTATGAACAATTAGAACTTAAAATAACTATCGTTGTATTCCAGCTAGCTGACTGTTCGATTAAAGTTCCAAAGGAAGTAGTAGAAGATGTGTTGGAATAAATTGATAAGTTTTACTGTTTAGTGAATTTCATTGTTCTCGACATAGAGCCTGTTGCATATACACATACATATATTCCTATCATTTTAGGTCATCATTTTCTTGCAACTTCAAATGCTCTGATTAATTATAGAAATGGTATTTTGAAGTTATCTTTTGTAAATATGACTTTGGAACTAAATGTGTTTAATGTTTGTAAACAACCTGCAGAAGATGTTGAAATACAGGAAGTGGATTCAATTAAAGAATTTGTTCACGAATATTTTACTTTCACTAATTCATTTGATCCTCTGGAAACTTGTTTTGAAAGTGCAAGAATTTGTAAGAAGACACACTTTAATACTCTCTCTGAATTTTCGTAGGTGCAAGAAAAATATTTTTGGAAGCTAAGGTTTGAAGAAATTTCATCATCAACAGTACGATCTGTTCCATCAAGTATTAAAGCTCCCATGATTGGTTTGAAACCTTTTTCATTTGATTTGAAATATTCTTATTTGGTTGAGAATAAGACTTTTCCAGTAATAATTTCTTTCAAACTTGATGCATCCCAAGAAGGTAAGTTGATCGAAACTCTAAAAATGTATAAAAATGCTTTAGGATGGACCATTGTTGATATTAAATGTATTAGTCCTTTAATTTACAAACATAACATCTATCTAGAGGAAGATGCTAAACCTTCTAGAGAAATGCAATGAAGTCTAAATCCTAATATGAAAGAAGTAGTGAGAAATAAGTCATTAAACTCTTAGATAATGGAATATTTCATCCTATTTCTGACAGCAAATGGGAAAGTTTTACTCAAGTTGAACCAAAAAAATCTAGAGTTACTGTAGTCAAGAATGAGAATGATAAATTAATTCTAACTAGGACTGTCACTGGTTGGCGAATGTGCATTAACTATAAAAAACTCAACTCAGTTACTTGAAAAGATCATTTTTCATTACATTTCATGGATCATATATTAGAAAGAGTTGCGGGACATGAATTTTACTATTCTTAGATAGATATTATGGGTATAATCAAATTTCAATTGCACTTGAAGATTAAGAGAATACTACTTTTATATGTCCTTTTGGTACTTTTGCATATCCAATAATGCCTTTTGGATTTTGTAATGCGCCAGCTACATTCCAACGATGCATACTTAGTATTTTTAGTGACATGGTAGAACATTTTCTTGAAGTCTTTATGGATGATTTTTCTATTTTTGGTAATTCATTTGATGATTGTTTGTCTAATTTAGAAAAAAGTTTTGATTAGGTGTGAAGAAAAGAACCTTGTACTCAATTGGGAGAAATGCCATTTCATGGTAATAATTGGTATTGTTTTTGAACACATTATTTCATCAAAAGGTATTGAAGTAGACAAATCTAAAATTGAGTTAATTGCCAAATTGCCAATACCAAAGTCTGTGAAGGAGGTAAGATTATTTTTAAGACATGCTAGTTTTTATAGAAGATTTATCAAATATTTTAGTATAATATCTAAACCTTTATATAATCTTCTAACAAAAGACACTATTTTTGAATGAAATGTAAATTGTGAAAATACTTTTGTTAAACTTGAAAGCATGCTTACGTCTACTCCAATTATGCAACCTCCAAATTAGACTTTACCTTTTGAAATAATGTGTGATGCTACTGACTATGTTGTTGGAGCTGTCTTAGGACAAAGAAAAGATAACAAATCATATATCATTTACTATGTAAGTAAAACTTTGAATAGTTCTCAATTGAATTATTCAACAATCGAAAAAGAATTACTTGCTATAGTTTTTGTATTGGATAAATTTAGATCTTATGTTGTTGGCTCACGAGTTGTTGTCAGTGATGATCATGGAGCTTTGAAATATCTTTGTCAAAAAATGATGTCAAACCTAAACTGATTAGGTGGATTCTCTTGCTTTAGGAATTCAACATTATGATTCGAGATAAGAAAAGAGTAAAGAATGTGGTGACTGATCATTTGTCGAGACTTGTTTGTGATGACTCATTTCAAACCACATCCATTAATGACACTTTTCCTGATGAACAACTATTTAATATTTCTATTTTATCTTGGTTTGTTGATATTGTTAATTTTCTTGTGATAGAAAAGATGTCACCGCATTGGAATTCCCAATATAAAAAGAAATTTTTGATCTAGGTGAAAAATCTTTGTTGGGATGATCCATATCTATTTAAATATTGTCCTAATAAAATCTTTTAGAGATTCATGCGTGACAATGAGAAAGATAATATTCTTAAATTTCATCATTCAGGAGCATGTGCTGGTCACTTTTCGGCAAAGAAAACTACTGCAAAGATTTGCAATGTGAATTTTATTGGTCAATTCTTTTCAAAGACACTTAAACATTTTGCAGAAGTGATTGAAATCGTAGTGATTGAAATCTTTGATGTTGGGGTATTGACTTCATTGGACTATTTTCATTATCATTTGATTTTATTTATACATTGGTCATCATAGATTATGTTTCAAAATGGATCGAGGTAATTCCCTATCAAAACAATGATCACAAAATAGGCAATCAAAGTGTTTAGCTTCAACCTTGATAAAACTTCAAAATTGTGAAAATTGCAAATTAATGAACTTCAAGAATTGAGAAATGATGCATATGAGAATTCTAAAATTCATAAAGCAAGAATAAAAAAATCTCATGATAATAAAATTTTAAGAAAAATATTTGAGATTGGTCAAAAGGTTTTGCTTTATAATTTTCGATTGCATTTATTTTTAGAAAAATTGAGATCAAGATGGAGTGGTCTTTTTATTATAAAAGAGGTATATGTTTATAGGGTGATTGATATTGAGAATCTCAGAAATGGTAACATATTCAAAGTAAATAGACAAAGACTTAATCTATTTCTAGAGAATCAATTTTCAAAAGAGGAAATTCTTTTTCTTTCTAACATTTGTTATGATTAGTATGTGTATATATATATACATATTTTATCTAACTTTGTTTGTCTTGTAGGCTTCTTTATTTTATTTTTTTTCTTTTTTTTTTTCTGGATTAAGTGTCGGATAATGATACTCCGTGACTATTGAAGTCGGATTTATCAGTTTCCTAAATAATTGAAATATCTGTACAAACTTTTTTTCTTTTTCTCATTCTATTTTCATGTTCTTTTCAAAATGGATGACATTTTTCCAACTCTTAAGAAATTATTTCATTTTCTTCCTAAAAATGCAATTTTAAAAATTTATAAATCCAGGACTGAAAAATTAAGGATGCTTATGCACAAGGGCATCCTAGGGAACATACGATGGATAATTAAAGCAAAGGTAAGAGTAGCAGGTGAGTTTTCAAACTTGCTTACTGGATACATGCCTGGTTTTGGTAAAAGTACATATTAAAAAAAACAAAGGGCAAAAAAAATACAAGTTTGTTACAAATGAGCTGGATGGACTTGCAACACAAAGTGTCATTCCTTATGAATAATTTTTAAAAATTGAGAAGATAAAATTCAATTGATTATGGATAGATTGAGTAAAGAGTCTTTAGATGACATTATATTGACTCATGAGACACATTCATTTACATTAGTACAACGTGCAATTCTTGATTTATGGAATCACTTTTGGGATAAATATGAGCGTTATAGCCTTGGAATCTGACATTAAAATACCCTTTTTGCCAGTTTATAAGAAAACTAAATGGGAAGCATATCCTTGATCCATAGAGGGCGTTTAAACCATTATTGGACGTAAAACCAAAGGAAGATGTGAGCCACAGTCACAACAACATGTATATTCACGTGTAAGTAGTAAATTTTTAAATTTTGTGTCCTTATTTTCAACATTTTTAATAAAATAAAAAGACGTATAATAAATGCATTTCTTGTTCACACCTCAATAAATAGCATAGTACTTACTCCATTTTTGCATAACTCACTTTAAAAATAATAGAAGGATTTGCACTCGCAAGTTCAACTGTATTTGTGTCTTTTGTAGATCCAATCTAGGAAAAATGGTGAGTTTATAGGGGCAACTAATAACCTTAGTAGAACCTTAGCAGAAAGAAAAATTCATTTAGTGTATGGAGGAGACATTCTGGGTTAATAAGGAGTGTTGCTTTCTGCTCATGTAAGAGGAGTCAAAATTTTAGGAGTTATTCCAAAACCTTTAACAGTACACAATATCACAGGTATGACCATTGAAGATGAGCTAAAAGTGTCACATATTCAGGATAGAATGTCTAATATGTTAAATAATGTGGATGCATTCATTACTTTACTTGGCGGTTTTGGTACACTGGAAGAATTATTCTAAGTTGTCTCTTGAGCATAACTCAACATTCACCATAAACCTATAGGTATTCTTAATATTAATAGTTTCTTTGATGGTTTGCTATTTTTTGTAGATCATGTTGTAGAAAAAGATTTTATTTCACCATCTATGAGATGAATTCTCATTTCTGCTATAATACCTGACCAACTGATTGATCAACTTCTAGCATATGTGCTAGAACCTGATCCAGCATTGGCTCGTGTGGATTGGTCAAACAATGATAATGGTAAAAAATGTAATGAATTTGACTCTCAGTGTGTGAAATTTATCCTTAATGGTTTCAACGAATATTGTATATATTATTTCAATTTTGTTATTCAATAAGTCACATTTTAGATAATATCTTCTAAACTCTACTTTTCTATTTATTTTCAACATTGGAGACAATGTTTTGATTAGGTTGGGCGAGGGGATAGTTGATATCATGTCTTGTGTGTTCAATGTGTGTTTTTTTTTTAGTTTTTTTTTCTTTTGGGTCTGTTGAAATAATCAAAAGGGTGGCAGAGTAAAGGGTAACTGTAACACTTTTGAGTTGCACCCCTTTTTTTGGATAACATGGCAAGTTTTTGAAGTTTTTAATAAAATTTTGTGAATTGTCAATTTTTTTGAGTCGTAGATGTTCTTCCAACTTCAATAATTAAAATTAAGTATTGATAATATGGTTTGATTCATGATGGGTGTTGTTTTGGACTTTGATGTTGTTCTTTGGTTAATATATTTTTGTAATAATTATATTCAAATCATTTTATACAAATAGTTATGTCATTCGGTGTGGAGACAAGTATGCCAAAATAGGAAGTTTTTATGCTCTCGCTTTAATCATCATTTGAATTTTTGACATGAAGAAGTTGAGTGTTAGAACTTTTTCTTTTGGTCTATCGAGGCAAACAACTGATTGAGCACTACTGGCAAAATGATTAAGGCATTAGGATTTCTAGTACCATGGCCAAATCAGCTTATTCCTTATGTATGTTCCAAGAGAGCATCAACCATATCTTCTTACCTAGCCTAAATACACTATTATCCTACCTTTGTTTTAAAAATATTTTGGAGTTTAAGAAACATTCCATTGACAAGATGAGCTTGCAAAAAAAAAATTAGGTTGGAATAGAAGATAAGTGTGGGGGAGTTTTGCTTCTAAAAAAAATAATAATAAACAAAAACAAAAAAAATATATATATATAATTTTTTTTAAAGTGTTAAAAATATTACGAGTTGCAACTAAAAATAAAATATTGCAAAATCAATAAGAATGATAAAAAGGGGTCTAATCCAATAATAATAGGTCCCGGTGTTGAAATTCGTGGAGTATAAGAATTCTTCATTGATAAACTCTATGTCTCTAATCTCATGAATTTTTTAGAACCTTTGTTGCATTCTATCATTTTATTTTTTAGCCACATCACTACACTTCATCCCCATTACAACCTTTGTGAAAGGCCTTTTAATTTCATGTGGTGCCTTCGGTGTAGTGCAGATTTGTACCAAAGAAAGAGCGTATGATGTTTAACTCTTCCATTAGAGATTGGGTGATAATTTTTGTGAGGTTCTATAGGAATTCACTTGTTTGAAGCATATATGGTTTCGTTGCTGTTGACATTAACTATTCACACACACACTTGAGTATGCTTATTGTGAAAATGTATTGACTTTTGAATGACTAAGGGTTATATTCAATACTTGTTTGATTTCATTTCCATATTTTTTTATTGCTTTCTAAGAATAATAGTTAGAAGTTAGTCATTATAGGTGTTTGTGGGTATCACAATTGAAAACCCTCACGAGACTATAACTCGTCCTCTATGGGTTACCTAAGGTTTAATGGCTTGTTGCATATGCTAAATGCAATCGTGATTTCCTATGAAAGTGATTTTCTAGTAGTAATAGAATTGTATTATTTAGTTTTCTTCTCTCTTTAGTCTTTTCTATTTTCATTATGTCTTTCTAAATTTCATTTACTTGCATATTCTTTTATACATAATTTTTGATAAAATCTCTGAGAAAGGATAAAGCTCTTGATGGAGAAAGAAGAACGGTTATAAAGAATGTTCAGGTGTGTTGTATTATTATTTTGATTTTTGATTGAAACCCTCTTTGTTTTGTGGTGATTCTTGATTATGTATCTCTAATGGCACAACAAATACTTGGGTTCATTTAGCTTATCGTATAGTTCTACCCCACCAACTACTAATGTGAAATCTTAATTTATTATAGACAAAGGTGTGCATAAATACTTGATCTTATAAATAAGTGTTGATATTTAAACCCTTTTTGTTTAGCAGTGATTCTTGATTTTTATTTCACAAATGACAAAACAAATACTTTAGCTCATTTAGTTTGATGTATGATTCTACCCTACTGATTGCTAATGTAAAATATTTATTTGTTGTAGACAAAAGTGTGTATAAACACTTGATCACATAAACAAATATTGGTGTTTAAGAGATAATTTGCAAACAGTAAGACAATATTATGATTACCTTAATGCATGAGTTATTTGATAACATCTTTCCATTGAAACTTTCAATATGCATGGATTCCAATAGTGACATTTAAAAGAGGTAGAAAGATTAAATAATCGTTTGTCCATCCAAAAACTTAAGAGCGGATCCCTAATCCTCAAGACTTATATTACTTTATTTTTGTAGTTATAGCATACATTATTTTTTTACATATTATAAACCACATAAAGCCTATCTTTTTTTTAGAAATATAATCATAAAATCTTCAAACAACTTCCCTGTGGATCGATCCCGGACTTCCAAAAAATTTACTACTTGGCACAACTGTTAGAGTAGGATGCCCAACGCCCCAATTGGATTAGGTGTATTATATTCTTTTTTGTAAAGACAATCTTATTGGGAATCATATTAATAAAAGGGCATTTTCTTTATCTTATGTCAAGTATCTTTTATTTCTATACATTAGAAAAGTCTTCAGACCAAATTTACCTATGGGGCATGGTTTCACATATGATGATGATCATGGAATATACCTCTAAAGCTTTGGTCTTAAATAAGTTACAAGTCGAGAGTTTTTTGAGATGAGACATCAAATAGCTCACTAAGACTCACACATATGATGCATGCTCATGAAACGAGAATGTCACATTCCATTGTTATTAGCGTAGAGATGCAAGTGCATATATATGAGTGCTTGTTAGGGAACAAGTACACCGAACATAGCCTGTAATGAATTCTTAGCTTAAGGTTTTGCCTGTCGAAATAAGAATTTATGTGTTGCGATAGTACACGACCAGTCCTTGGACTTGAGGTACGATGGTAGCCTTGTGTGCATCTTACAACACTTTGATATATCTTCTGATTGCTTAACAATCGCAAAAGGGGTATGTTGGGTGTTGTATTGATGTGTATGGAGGTTTGTTAGTGGCCAATATAGAATTCAACACTTTTTTTTTAAAACAAGCGAATCTCTTATGTTTCATAGTTTGTGATTCAAAAACCTTGACCAAGGCAGGATGAATCATGATTCATCAATAATCATTGGAACATGAAATGTGATCATAGTTATTGAATCATTTAAGATTTTGACTTATAATCCATGCCCTAGATTCAATTGGGAGATTAGTTGTCGAAAGGATCGTACGTGTATGGTACTCACAACTGAAATAAGTTTACTCACTATTTCACCCAAAACTAGTTTATCATGATTACTTGCTATGTATTTTCATAGATAGTGTGGTTTCTGGAATTAAGGAGTTGATTCCAAGCGGATTAATTAATTAGATTAATTAATTAGAATAATTATTATTCATAAGTTGTAAATATTGTACACCCACTACTAGCTTAGTAGTGAACCTAAAAGGGTCACACATCTTTATAGGAAGTATCATTTCTAATTTTAGAATTGATCGAATGGTTAGAAATGAATTAATTAATACTGATTAATTAATTCATTAAGGGTTATATTTAATTTAATGGTTAAATTAAATTATTCAATTAAGTAATTGGATAGTTTAATTGGACTTAATTTGATTAGGAAGCAAAATTGGAGTTAATTAAATTAATCAATTAGATTGATTAAATTGAGATTAAATCAATTAGATTAATTTATGGATTTTTGAGTCCAAACCTAAAAATTAATATGTATCACTTAGGAAGCCCACTAAAATATGTAGAGAATAAATTAAATAAATATGATTTATTTAATTAATATAGTGACCAATTTTATGAGATAAAATCGGCCATTAAGATTTAATTTATATATAAATATAATTTTAATATATATTTGATATATATCTATCTTGATATTATTTGAAAAGTTCAAATTAATATGATAATTAGAGTAGTCTCAAATTAGTCCATATACATAGGAGAGGGAAAATAGAAAAGTTATTGGAAGATTTGGAATTCTTTCAAAATAAGATTTTGAAGTAGTTCAAAATTGACAAACTCTCCAAGAGTTGGAAAAAAAATCAAATTTTCAATCCTATATATACTTATGGACGAAAATTATAAAAATAATTCAAAAAATTTAAGCAAAAATTGTTTTGTTTAAATCTTCTATTTTTCTATACAAGAAAAGAAAAAGAAAAGTGTTTTCTTGTAATCTTGATTTTCTTGTTCTTTAAAAGAAAATTAATTTCTTGTTATTCTCTTTATATTATTGTTTCAAGAACTTAAAGAATCAATCTTTATTGTTTTTGAAAATTTACTCTGGTTCTAAATTAGAAAACAATTAAAAGAATACTAACGAATTCTTTTGATTAATGTTGTTTTTCCGTATTGTGGATCTAATAGAGGAGAGATACTTGGATCCCTACGAGTTCTGACAGTCTAGGATAAGCAATTGATTGCTTCATTCCCTACAACGACCGGAGTGCACGGAAGGTATAATCTAAATTTAATATTTATTTATATATTTACTTGAATAAATGCAATCGTTAAAATCACTTTCGAATCGAAAAAATTTATGTTTGATAAAAATTTTAATTTTCTATTGCGTATGCCCTTGCGATTATAGCGAACCCAATAGTGGTATCAAAGCCACGATTTTGCTTATTCAGTGAATTTCAAATTTATGAATGCATGTTTTTAAATTGTTTAAATTCATGTTAATTATGTAAAATTTGATTTTGCATAGTTTCAACGATTTTTAATTAGAATAATTTTAATTGCTTATTTAAATTATTTAAATATAAATAATAAAAAAATGAGAAACGGGCTATCGGGTGTTAGACACAATGCGCGCAGGCACTCGGCACTGAGCGCCCGGCAGCTCACGCTCGACGGGTAGCAGTGGCATTGCTCGTCGTGTCATTCCATGTCTGTTTTTATTTTTTTTTTATTTTGTGGAATATTAAAATTAAATATTAATTTTAATAATTTCTGAAAAATTATTTTTCAAGTAATTAAAAATTATACCAAGTTAAAAATTGCGTTTAATAATTTGGTAAATTTATATGTTTTGATAATTACATATGACGTTAATTATGAACATGTATGGGATGATCATGAGTCAGTAGACCAATATGATTGGTTTTATTTAATGTTTTTGGGTTTTAAAATGAGGTCTGATAGCCTCTCATTCCATCTATGTAAGTTATTTTATTTTTTGTAAAGAGAGTAGAATAGATGGTGAGGATTTTCTTTTTCTTTAGAAGATGAAGGAGAATCAAGAAGGAGGTTCCAAAGAAGGCCCATGTTTATATGGGATACAATTATGTAATAGAATAGGTTCTATTCCATTTTATTACCCTTAGATTGACCTTATGTCCATTTTTGGCTCAAATGGATCATAGGACTGGTTTATGATCATCCATTTATTTAAGTGTGTATTAGATGCATGCTTAGGATTTTATTTAATGCTTTTATGCTTGCGCAATAATATTATGATGTCATGTATTAAATAACCAACCTAATTAAAATTATGATGAGGTTTTGGATAAAATTAAACCCCACTTAATTTACTAAAATTAAGTAAAAGAATGTTTAGAAAATTTGATTTCAAATAAAAATGGACAAGTTAGTTAGGACCTATCATTTCATGCCTACCATCAAAGATAGAGACATGATGACCACTACCGCACATGATCACTGGCCATGAGTCGTGGGGTGGTCTTGTGTTGGAAAGTTGTGATCTCTACCAAGCATTGAGATGATCGAGGGATGGAATCGTCATTATATTGGCCATGAGTTGCGGGACATCTTGATCTCTATCTACACGAGTGTTTGATGGATTTTGTTTGACACTTAGTACCATATGGACTCATAAAATTGGGGTATATAGGAAGAGGTGATCAAAACAAACTTGAGAGTTGTATAACAATACAATCGCCAAAAAGTTGACTACCGATAGAAATATTTCATGGGCTCATAAATTTGGGGTGTGAAATATTTTCATTGGACCTCAAGCTCACTAAGAAATTTGATTTCCCGAAATTCCATTAGGGGTGATGGGATTCGAAGAAAATAGTGGAAGATATTTTGTATTAAAGACCTTATATTAAATAAATATATTTTTTCCATAGTTTACTCATTTTCTGCTTCGTGCATATTTTGTAGATTATTCTACTAAAATGGCAAAGAATCCACATGCAACAATCATTGAACAAAATAAATTAACTGGACCTAACTTTGTCAATTAGATAAGAAACCTGAAGATAATCCTTCAGTCGGAGAAGAGGGCATATGTCCTCAACACTGCGCCTCCTTCGGTTCCACCGGAGGATGTTACTTCCGAGGATTATGAAGATTACTTATGTCATGTTGATGACAATCTGCAGGCTCGATACTACATGCTGGCATTAATGCCAAATGAGCTGTAGAGGCAGAACGAGGATCAAGATAGTGCTTATGGGATCCTTATTCACCTATAAGAGTTGTATGGTAAAAAAACTCAGCAGACGAGATATCAGATCTCAAAATAGATTTTCAGATGTCGTATGGTTGAGAGCTCTTCAGTCTATGATCGTGGAGTAGTTATGGAGAACGAACTCTATACGAACCTTTTGCTGTAGTCTCTGCCTCCATCATTTGACATCTTTGTTGTCAACTTTAACATGCACAACATGGAGACTAGTCTCACTGAGCTTGTGAACATGTTAAAGACGGCTGAGTCCACCATGAAAAAGAACAAGCCGGTTCTGCTTATTGGATATTCTTTCGGATCAAAGGCTAAAAAGCCCAAGAAATGAAAGAAGAAATGAAAGGGTTCCTCTAAATGCAACAAGCTGAAGGCAAAGAGCGGTGTCAAGAAGGTTTCTTCTCAAGCCAATGACAATGCCTATGTATGTATGCTCAATTGAGAGCCCTCTACTATGCACATATGATTTATGATATTACATATAATTCACACATCTACTATGTCTATGCATTGTAGTTGCAAATGAATCTTTACTTACCTTTCACTTGGTTGGTGGCTTAGTCTAAATTTGTTTAGTATTCCTCTTCAACCTTAGATGTAAAATAGCCTGTAATATTACCTAACATCAAGCACCATTCCCAATTTGGCAAGTTGAAAGCACAAAATCTCATACTAGACCTTAAACACCAAGCTATAAGCTAACAATCAAGCTTTCACAAACTAGAACCCAATATAGCCCCTCAAATACCTCAATTTCTCATCTTAAATACATGCAAACATCATGTAATTGAATTATTATAACTCTAATAGCATGTGCCTAATTGTTAACACTCAATAGTAACATGTCTAGGTTGAAACATGCTAAGTGATCAAATGTGGCAGATTCACATTTTCATATTTTCTTGCTGTCAAGTTTAGTTGCATGATAATTTTAACATCCCTAAGCATATCCAATCACTCCCAAATTTTTACCACACTTAGATAACATGTATATAAGTGTAACCATATCATAGAATTGCTAAAAATCATGGATATAGCTTTCCAAGTTCAGCTCTCTTCACGACATACTGAAACAGATTGTTTCCTACCGTGAAAGTTTTGCACACTTCATGACATTAATGGTTTTGGCACCATTAAGTATATTCAATCACTCCAAAATTTTCACCATACTTAGATAACATATATAAGGAGATAAATAGGTCATAATATTACCAAAAATAATGGATTTAACTCCCTTAATTCAGTTTCCTTCACAGCACACCAAAACAGATTTTGCTATTTTGGCAGTTTGAGTGTTTCTCCAATATCATTCTCTATTTCAATTTCCAACTGATAAAACTTCATTCCATTACTCTTAACTCATATATGGTCATTTAAATGGTAATAATTATAGGTTTTATTCAACATACCATACACTTTTGAAGCCTAAAACACAAGAAAACAGTAAGATGACAGTTTCTGCCACAAGTATTTCGTATTAAGTGTTTGTCATCAAAAACCCTTTCTTTGTGCACCAAAGTCTAACTAAAAACTTCCTAAAACTTTTATAAGAGATATTGAAAGCTTAATAAACAATAAAACCATTCATAATAATCTGAAAACCAAAGGCAAAACCGTAGATAAGTGTTACCTATGCAGATTTTGAGGTTAACTTGATGGTAATCACTTCTCCTTCGTTTTTCTTGCTTTTATTTCAACTTGGAATCAATTTGGATCACTTGGAGACCTTAAGGTGTGTGTTTGGAAGATGAAAATGGATGAAATGAGGGTCTGGTCGTTGCTTAAGGGTGAAGGGTTTGAGGTGTTAGCTTGAGATGTTAGCTTAAGCTTAATAAGAAAGTATGAGGTGGCAAGTGAATAGAAAATCTGATTTTCTCTCTTATCTTGAAGCCCTAATCTTGTGTGTCTCACCTATTTTTATTTGGTTGCAACCTATCTTAGTCACCATTCATTCCCATAGTTATTTCCTATGTCCGTTCGTTCGATCTCCAAACCGATTCACATCCGATTCTTAAAGAATTATCTAGTTTGCATTTCTAAAATCATATGCACATATGGGCATTGTAATATGACACTTAAATCATATTATATCATGTCCTATATCCCAAGTATGCTAATTTATAAGTATATACTTTTGAAATAACTTGATCAAATCAAATTAAAGCGTATAAGGTTACTAGTAACACTTTTAACACTTCCAAAATTATAACCTATATATCCCATCTATATCTAATATTGATCCACCTTATTTTTTTCTTATTTCAATATAAAATCAACAACTTAGATTAAAAAATTCAATAACTAATACCGTGCAAGAGCTCCAGAATTAAGTTTAATATTCAAGAATGTCGTATAAAATGAAATAAATTATGCAATGTCAATAGAAATGCAAATAGCATATAAAATTGACATGTAATGCATGAATCATATTTGGCCATGTGAGTAGTAAGAGGCTCGGGTATCACATCCTCCCCTCCTTATAAAAATTTCGTCCCCAAAATTTCACTTACCGAAAAATTTCCGGATACTTAGTTCTCATTTCCTCCTCCCTTTCCCAAGTGGTCTCTTCTATCAATTGGTTTCTCCATAATACTTTAACCAATAGAATCTGTTTATTTCTCAGCTGCTTCACTTCTCGTAACAAAATTTGTAGAGGTTTTTCTTCATAGCTCAAATCTGCCTTTAATTGTACTAGTTCATTCTTCAGAATGTGAGAGGGATTAGCAATATATTTCCTCAGCATAGACACATGAAATACATTGTGTATTTGAGACATAGACATTGGCAGATCCAGTCTGTAAGCAACATCACCAATTCTTTCAATCATATAGAATGGGCCAATGTATCTGGGACTTAATTTTTCTTTCTTTCCAAACCGCATAATGCCCTTCATTGGTGCTACCTTCAAAAACACCTGATCTCCTACCATAAACTCCAACGCCCTTCTTCATCGATCTGCATAACTTTTCTATCGATTTGGGCAGTTTGCATTCTATGTCGAATCCGTGACATAGCTTCTATCATTTCTCGAATCATATCTGGGCCCAAAAGTTTCTTCTCACCAACTTATCCCAGTATATCAAAGACCTATATTTTCTGCAAATCATTCAATTTCGATTTCTGAATTAAAGCCATAGCTATTGTACTTTGTGTGGATTTTTGGCTCAATGCATCAGCTACAACATTGGCTTTACCTGGGTGGTAATTGATCACACAATCATAATCTTTTACCAATTCTAGCCATCTCCATTGCCGCATATTCAACTCTTTCTGTGTGAAGAAGTATTTGAGGCTCTTGTGATCAGTATAGATCTCGCACCGTTCACCATATAAATAGTGCCTCCATATTTTAAGTGTAAAAACTACAGCAGCAAGTTCCAAGTCATGCGTGGGGCAATTCTTTTTGTACTCTTTAAGTTGTCTGGATGCATACGCAATTACTTTGCCATTCTGCATTAGTACACATCCTAATCCATTCTTCGATGCGTCACTGTAAATTATAAATCCTCCCGTACCTGATGGAATTGAGAGAATAGGTGCTGAAGTCAACCACTTTTTTAGCTCCTGGAAACTTCGCTCACACATATCCGTCCATCTAAACATCACCCCTTTTCTGGTTAATTGTGTCAATGGCATTGCAATCTTGGAGAACCCCTCCACAAATCTTCGGTAATATCTAGCTAAACCCAGAAAACTGCGCACCTCTGAAGGATTAGTAGGCTGCATCTAGTTGTTGATAGCTTCAACTTTACTTGGATCTACTGTTATTCCCGCTCCTGATATAACATGTCCCAAGAATACCACACGATCCAACCAGAACTCGCATTTCTTGAATTTGGCGTATAACTGCTTCACTTTCAGGACCTCTAGTACTTGTGTTAAATGTGCGGCATGCTCTTCTTTAGTTCTGGAGTAAACTAGAATGTCATCTACAAACACAATAATAAATTTATCCAGAAATTCTTTAAACATTTTGTTCATCAAATCCATGAATGCTGCTGGAGCGTTAGTCAATCCAAATGGCATCACCAAAAATTCATAGTGCCCATATCTTGTACTAAATGCTGTCTTGGGGATATCCTCTTCCTTTATTTTCAATTGATGGTACCCAGAGCGTAAGTCAATCTTTGAAAATATTGCGGCCCCCTGAAGTTGGTCAAATAAATCATCGATTTTGGGTAACGGATACTTATTCTTAATTGTGACCCTATTCAACTCTCGATAATCGATGCACAGTCTCATGGTGCCATCCTTCTTATGTACAAACAGAACTGGTGCTCCCTAAGGTGAAAAGCTCGGTCTGATGAATCCCTTGTCCAACAAGTTCTGTAATTGTACTTTTAATTCTTTCAACTCCAAGGGAGCCATTCTGTAAGGAGTTTTAGAAATTGGAGGCGTTCCTGGTTGTATGTCAATAACAAACTCTATTTCACGATCTGGTGGCAGTCCTGGAAGATCATCTAGAAATACTTCAGTATATTCTCGTACCACTGGTATTTCACTCAAAGTTGGTTGGTGTTGTTCCTCAATGTTCATGACACTCACCAAGTACCCTTCGCAATAATCATCGAGTAATCGTTGTGCCTTCACTGTTGAAATCATAAGGAATCTAAAATTCTTCACAATGCTGATAAATGTGAAAGACTCTTTCCCAGAAAGTTGAAATGTCACCGTCTTTTCCTTACAGTTGATAGTAGCCCCATACTTTGACAACCAATCCATGCCCAAAATAACATCGTAATCATTCATATCCAGTACAATCAAATCAGCATGTAATTCTCTACCTTCAACAAGTATAGCACAAGCTCTCAAAATCCGATCAGTTTGTCTAGCATCTCCAGAGGGAACTGTTACATTATAACTAATTTCTGCTACATCTGGTATTCTACCCAGCCTCTTCACGTACTCAGTGGATGCAAATGAATGCGTAGCTCCAGAATCAAATAATACAAGTGTTGGAACACTAGAAATATAAAGTGTACCTGTTACCACCGATGGATTTGCTTCTGCATCTGCCCTGGTCATGGTGAACACCTTAGCTGGTACATTCTTTTAGCTGGTCTGATTCTGTTTACCTGGGCAAAATTTAGCAATATGTCCTGGTATTCCACATCGAAAACACGTCTTGGTATCTATATAGCAGCCTCCAGTATGTCGATTACCACATTTCTGACATACAACTTCTGGCATCGGTGCTTTTCCTTGTTCGACCCGTGGCTTCTTGTTTTGACCTTCTTGTTGTTGGTCTTGTTCTCCTTGAAATTTAAATCTTGGCTTCTGTATTTGGATCGACTTCTGCATTTGAACTGGTCTTTTTTGCCCCACAGTCCATCTCTGTCCCTGCTGTCTGAATTGGTGTCGAACCTCTTGTGCACGAGCAATTCTTAATTCAGCCTGTTCTGCTACTAGTGCCTTCTCAGCCACCTATGAAAATGTCACCCCTTGAGTACCCGCCATATTCACATCCCGATATAATTCTGGCCTCAAACCCTCCAGAAATCTCTCTACTTTAAGTGCTTCAGTGCTGACCATGTACGTAGCGAACCTGGACAGTTGTTTAAATTTATGAATATATTCTCCAACAGTCATTGCTCCTTGTCGCAGTTGTATAAACTCATTCATCTTCATCATGCAAACTGGGGCCGTGAAATATTTATTTCGGAATAACTCGAATCTGTCCCAGCTCATGGTAGTAATATCCTCTATACTGCTGATCATGTCCCACCAATGGCCTGCACTACCACGAAGCATGAAAGTGGCACACATTACCCTCTCCTCTACTGGCACCCTGCTATACTAGAACATATTTTCCAGGGTCCTCAACCAGTCCTCTACAGTGGTAGGATCAATCGCATCCTCAAATGTTGGGGGATCCAACCTCCTAAATCATTCTCCCACCATATATATATAGTCCGCCCGCTGTTGGTTTACCTCTACCTGTGGTTGTTCACCATTATCTCTTTGTCGAATCAGTTGCTGAATTTGTTGGGACTGTCGTTCAATTAACTCTGTTAATCTGTTAATCATGGTATCTCGATCATTAACCGGGGTAAGTGTCTCATTTTTCTGTGCTCTGGCACCACCACTGCTCTCACCACGTGTTCTCACCATTTTGCAGTGCTGTTTTACACAAGTTTGACAATATATGGCCAATATAACTCATGGAATATGTAATGCAATATATGATAATGTAAAACTTACTGACGTGGCTGCGCTCCGCAAGTTTTAAGATCATGTACATGGACAATCTACAGAATCAAGACCTGGGCTCTGATAGCACTCTGTAACACCCCCATTACTACACAACTAGATATATATTATAATTTGACATGATAGAATCTGTGTGCAAGCATGGAATATTTTTTTTATAACACTATAAGAAAAGATAAATCACTTCTTACATGCACAACCCTGTTTAAAATACTTTATAACACATGTCATGTATATAACAGGATCGGTATTTATATAAAAGCTCAACACCCACAACGACCCAATATTTACATACTTATTTACAATAAAGTTTTAAAAGCGAAATATAGTACTAGTCTAAAAATATAATACAACAGACTCAAAATATAACAAGCCAACAAAATAGCCCAACAGGTCGTCATCCATGTACACACTCTCTTAAACACCTGCAAGAACTCCAACCGTCGCCCAGTCAATAAAAGATGCTTCAGGTATCGTCGTACTTACCTACAATGCATAAACTATATGAGCTAACGGTCAGCAAGTAAAGATTATGCATGTCAAAGAATAATCCACAATATCAAGTCATGCAACTCAAAATGCTATGCTCACAATGCAATTTTATGCATCAAAATATTTCTCTCAAAATCATTTCTTTCTTGGGCCCCTGACCAACGCTACTATCCCATGCACCGAAAAAGAGCTCTGTACACCGCCATAATCCAATGGCCAATAATCATATAAGCATGCAAATCCATGCATACTCATACGCATGAAAATCCATGCACGTGAACCTGCAAATCCATGCATAAAACCATGCAAATCCATGCATGCTTCGGTGCACTAGTAGTGGTCAGCAAAATATTTTCCTTTCTCTGAATCATGTCATGCAATGCAAGATTTATCATAATGCTCGTATATGATACATGCACGTGCTAATGACAATGCCCATGTATGTATGCTCAATGGAGAGCCCTCTACTTTGCACTTATGATTTAGGATATTACATATAATTCACACATCTACTATGTCTATGCATTGTAGTTGCAAATGAATCTTTACTTACCTTTCACTTGGTTGGTGGTTTAGTCTAAATTTGTTTAGTATTCCTCTTCAACCTTAGATGTAAAATAGCCTGTAATATTACCTAACATCAAGCACCATTCCCAATTTGGCAAGTTGAAAGCACAAAATCTCATACTAGACCTTAAACACCAAGCTATAAGCTAACAATCAAGCTTTCACAAACTAGAACCCAATATAGCCCCTCAAATACCTCAATTTCTCATCTTAAATACATGCAAACATCATGTAATTGAAGTATTATAACTCTAATAGCATGTGCCTAATTGTTAACACTCAATAGTAACATGTCTAGGTTGAAACATGCTAAGTGATCAAATGTGGCAGATTCACATTTTCATATTTTCTTGCTGTCAAGTTTAGTTGCATGATAATTTTAACATCCCTAAGCATATCCAATCACTCCCAAATTTTTACCAAACTTAGATAACATGTATATAAATGTAACCATATCATACAATTGCTAAAAATCATGGATATAGCTTTCCAAGTTCAGCTCTCTTCACGACATACTGAAACAGATTGTTTCCTACCGTGAAAGTTTTGCACACTTCATGACATTAATGGTTTTGGCACCATTAAGTATATTCAATCACTCCAAAATTTTCACCATACTTAGATAACATATATAAGGAGATAACGAGGTCATAATATTACCAAAAATAATGGATTTAGCTCCCTTAATTCAGTTTCCTTCACAGCACACCAAAATAGATTTTGCTATTTTGGCAGTTTGAGTGTTTCTCCAATATCATTCTCTATTTCAATTTTCAACTGATAAAACTTCATTCCAATACTCTTAACTCATATATGGTCATGTAAATGGTAATAATTATAGGTTTTATTCAACATACCATACACTTTTGAAGCCTAAAACACAAAAAAACAGTAAGATGACAGTTTCTGCCACAAGTATTTCCTATTAAGTGTTTGTCATCAAAAACCCTTTCTTTGTGCACCAAAGTCTAACTAAAAACTTTCTAACACTTTTATAAGAGATATTGAAAGCTTAATAAACAATAAAACCATTCATAATAATCTGAAAACCAAAGGCAAAACCGTAGATAAGTGTTACCTATGCAGATTTTGAGGTTAACTTGATGGTAATCACTTCTCCTTCGTTTTCTTGCTTTTATTTCAACTTGGAATCAATTTGGATCACTTGGAGACCTTAAGGTGTGTGTTTGGAAGATGAAAATGGATGAAATGAGGGTCTGGTCGTTGCTTAAGGGTGAAGGGTTTGAGGTGTTAGCTTGAGATGTTAGCTTAAGCTTAATAAGAAAGCATGAGGTGGCAAGTGAATAGAAAATCTGATTTTCTCTCTTATCTTGCAGCCCTAATCTTGTGTGTCTCACCTATTTTTATTTGGTTGCAACCTATCTTAGTCACCATTCATTCCCATAGTTATTTCCTATGTCCGTTCGTTCGATCTCCAAACCGATTCACATCCGATTCTTAAAGAATTATCTAGTTTGCATTTCTAAAATCATATGCACATATGGGCATTGTAATATGACACTTAAATCATATTATATCATGTCCTATATCCCAAGTATGCTAATTTATAAATATATACTTTTGAAATAACTTGATCAAATCAAATTAAACCGTATAAGGTTACTAGTAACACTTTTAACACTTCCAAAATTATAACCTATATATCCCATCTATATTTAATATTGATCCACCTCATTTTCTTCTTATTTCAATATAAAATCAACAACTTAGATTAAAAAATTCAATAACTAATACCGTGCAAGAGCTCCAGAATTAAGTTTAATATTCAAGAATATCGTATAAAATGAAATAAATTATGCAATGTCAATAGAAATGCAAATAGCATATAAAATTGACATGTAATGCATGAATCATATTTGGCCATGTGAGTAGTAAGAGGCTCGGGTATCACATCCTCCTCTCCTTATAAAAATTTCATCCCCGAAATTTCACTTACCGAAAAAGTTCCGGATACTTAGTTCTCATTTCCTCCTCCCTTTCCCAAGTGGTCTCTTCTATCAATTGGTTTCTCCATAACACTTTAACCAAGAAGTTATAGAGAGGTGATATTTGATATCGACTGGAGAAGTGGTAAGAAGCTATGCAATTCGAGATGGACTCCATGTACTCTGACAAGATATGGACCTTGGTGGACCCACCATAGGGAATTATTCCCATTGGCTGCAAATAGGTTTACAAGCGGAAGCTTGGAGTAGACGAAGAGGTAGCGACCTATAAGATACGATTGGTAGCAAAAAGTTATATTCAAAAGCAAGGAATTGATTATGAGGAAACTTTTTTGCCAGTAGAGATGTTTAAATTCATATGAATATTGTTGGTCATATCTACATATTATGACTATGAGATATAACAAATGGATATGAAGACTGTTTTTCTTAATGGAAACATTAAGGAAGAGATCTATATAAAGCAGCTAGAAGGTTCATATCCAGTGGGAGCGAGCAAAAGGTTTGCAAGCTCCAGAAATCCAATTATGGACTCAAACAAGCTTTGAGGAGTTAGAACATCCGATTTGATAAAACAATAAAAATATTTAACTTTCATAAGAACCCGGATGAACCATGTGTCTAATGAAGGTTAGTGGGAGTGCGGTTACATTTGTTGTACCTTATGTTGATGACATCCTACTTATTGAAAATGATGTAGGGATATTGCAGTTAACGAGAACTTGGTTATCTAATCAATTTTCCATGAAGACTTGGGAGATGCGTCTTTTATCCTAGAGATAAAGATCTATAGAGATAGATTCAGAAGGATGATCGGACTATCCCAGCCCATGTACATAGACAAAGTGCTAAAAAGGTTTAGCATAGAAGAATCCAAGAGAGGATTCCTGCCTATGAGTCATGGGGTTTCACTATCTAAGGTCATGTCTCCCAAAACACCTGAAGAGAGAAAAATGATGACTCACATACCTTATGTTTCCATAATAAGGAGCATAATGTATGCAATCATGTGTACAAGGCCTAATATAGCATATGCTCTGAGTGTCACGAGCAGATATCAGTCTAATCTAAGGAAAGAACACTGGAAAGCCGTTAAGATGATCCTCAAGTACTTGAGAAGGACTAATGATATTTTTTTGATATACAACAATGGAGAACTAAAATTAGAGGGATATACAGACTCTAGTTTTCAGTCTGACATAGATGACTTAAATTCTATATTTGGATACATATTCACTTTAAACAGTGGTGCGGTCAATTAAAAGAGTTCCAAGCAAGAGACAACTACAAACTCTACCACCAAAACTGAATATATTGCTGCATCAGATGCAGTAAAAGAAGTTGTTTGGATACGAGACTTCATTCAAGGGTTGGGTGTAGTTCTATATATTGTTGATCCAATTATGATTTACTATGATAATAATGGAGCCATTGTGCAAGCACGAAAGTCAAGATCTCATCAAAGATCCAAGCACATAATGAGACGATATCACTTGATCAAAGAGTTCATTGGTAGAGGCGACGTCATTATGGATTGAATTTGAGGCACGATGGTAGCCTTGTGTGCATCCTGCAACATTTTGATATATCTTCTGATTGTTTGACAATCACAAAGGGGGTATGTTGGGTGTTGCACTGATGTGCATGAAGGTTTGTCAGTGGCCAACATAGAATTCGACACTTGTCTTTTTTAAACAAGGGAATCTCCTGTGTTTTTATAGTTCGTGATTCAAAGACCTTATCCAAGGCAAGATGAATTGTGATTCATCAAGAATCATTGGAACATGAAATGGGATCACAATTATTGAATCTTTTAGGATTTCAACTTATAATCCATGCCCTAAATTCAATCAAGAGATTAGTTTTCAAAATGATCATATGTGTATGGTAGTCACAACTTAAATAGGTTTACTCGTTATTTCACATAAGATTAGTTTGCCATGATTACTTGCTAGGTATTTTCATGGATAGTGAGATTTTTGGAATTAAGGAGTTGATTCCTAGGGGATTAATTAATTATATTAATTAATTAGAATAATTGGTATTCATAAGTTGCAAATATTGTAAGCCCACTACTAGTTTAGTAACCTAAGAAGGTCACACATCTTTATGGAAAGTAATATTTCTAATTTTAGAATTTATACAACGGTTGGAAATTAATTAATTAATACTGATTAATTAATTAATTAATTAATTAAGGGTTCTATTTAATTTAATGGTTAAATTAAATTATTTAATTGGACCTGATTTGATTAGGAAGTCCAATTGGAGTAAATTAAATTAATCAATTAG
Organism: Paulownia fortunei; assembly: GCA_019321725.1. Classification (NCBI taxonomy): domain Eukaryota; kingdom Viridiplantae; phylum Streptophyta; class Magnoliopsida; order Lamiales; family Paulowniaceae; genus Paulownia; species Paulownia fortunei. The sequence continues at coordinate 12,091,829 of CM033111.1, read as the reverse complement.
ATTGATCAAATTATGATTAAATCAATTGGATTGATTTATGGATTTTTTAGTCCAAGCTCAAAAATTAATGTGGATTACTTAATAAGCCACTAAAATATGTAGAGAATAAATTAAATAAATATGATTTATTTAATTAACATAGTGACCAATTTTATGGGATAAAATCGGCCACTAAAATTTAATTTATATATAAATATAATTTTAATATATATTTGATATATATCTATCTTGATATTATTTGAAAAGTTGAAATTAACATATGTTGATAATTTTGATGATTAAAGCAGTATCAAATTAGTCCACATACATAGAAGAGAGAAAATAGAAGAGTTGTTAGAAGATTTAGAATTCTTCCAACATAAGACTTTGAAGTAGTTCAAAATTAACAAACTCTCCAAGAGTTGGAAAAAAATCAAATTTTTAATTCTATATATACTTATGGACGAAAATTATAAAAATAATTCAGAAAATTTAAGCAAAAATTGTTTTTTTTAAGTTTTCTATTTTTCTCTCCAAGAAAAGAAAAAGAAAAGAAAGAAAAAGAAAAGTGTTTTCTTGTAATCTTGATTTTCTTATTCTTTAAAAGAAAATTAAGTTCTTGTTATTCTCTTTATATTATTGTTTCAAGAACTTAAAGAATCAATCTTTATTGTTCTTAAAAATTTATTTTGGTTCGAGATTAGAAAATAATTAAAAGGATACTAGCGAATCTTTTTGATTGGTGTTGCTCTTCCGTATTGTGGACTTGATAGAGGGGAGACACTTGGATCCCTGCGAGTTCTGATAGTCGAGGATAAGCAATTGATTAATTTATTTCCTACAATAACCAGAGTCCATGGAAGGTATAATTTGAATTTAATATTTATTTATATATTCACTTGAATAAGCGCGATCATTAAAATCACTTTCGAATCGAGGAGTTAAATTTATGTTTGATAAAAATTTTAATTTTTTACTGTGTATGCCCCTGCGATTATAGCGAACCAAACAATAACCTACACTTGGGTTTGCAACCTTAAAGTTGTAGTACTTCTCTACTATTTTGGATACTAGAACTACATTGGACAACCCCTCAAGGAACTGGATCTCTCTAATAAGACCAACTTCTAGCAACTTTTACACCTTTACCTGTATGATGTTATCTTTCTTAGGCCCGATGTATATTTTCTTTTGCTTAATGAGTTTTCACACTAGTGGTGGTGCATAGTAATCTCTAGATTTATTCCTACCAAGTCATATGTCGACATGTAAACACATTAATATTTTCTTTTAAAAACTAAACTAACAGCTCAAGTTGTGATCCAATCACAGTAGTCTTCTCCTCACAACCTAGAACTAATTTCACCATCATTAATTCTTCATTACATTAATGTGAGGTGTTGGCTCATTCTCTAGCTCGTCCTTCTTGTCTTTGACATCTTTAGGGAGATCTACCTCCATAGCATCTCCATGACTTGCCTTCTTAATAGATTCGACATAGAAATTTTGATATACATATTTATCTCATTCAACTTCACCAAACCCATCCTCCATTGGAAACTTGATCTTCATGTAGAAAGTGGAGATTACTGCCTGGAACATATTGAGCATAGAGCTGCCCAATATGACATTATAAGCTGATGGAGCATCCACTACCAAAAGTCTTACCACCTAGGTCTTTCTCAAAGGCTATATCCTTAAGAATAGGGGTAGAGTGGCTTGTCCTAATGGCTGAACTACTCCACCAGTGAACCTAAAGTGTAAAGTGTCCACTGGTTGCAGTTCCAACCCTAAATCCATTTATTTGAATTCTTCATAAAAGAAGATATTAGCCGAGCTCCTCTAACCATTAAGTGCCCATGCCACATCATAGTTTGCAATAGTAACTATGAAGACCAACACATCATATGGAGAGCTTGAAGACCTTTTGTGTCTTGTGGTGCGAACTGGATAGTGGGGCTCCATGTGTAGCTAACAGTTTAACTGAGGCCCTACTCCTACCAATGCCAAGCTGTCCTGGTTTGAGCTCCTCATGCTCCATGGGAGTCCTCATCAATAAGTCCTCCCATGATCATTTGTATCACCCCTCTCCTCAAGGGTAGTGCTAGGTTCTCCCTAGGCTCGAGTTCCTTGTCATCATAGTTCTATCCCTTCTCTCCTAGGGAAGGTTTATTCTAACCTCTTTTTTAAGATCCTCAGTTGGGCTTCCTATTTCTATAAATAAACTTCTTCAGATGCAGTGCCTAAATCAATTGTTCAATCTCATCTTACGAATGAATACAAACTTCGGTCAGATGACTATAATCATTATGGAACCTACAAAGTTTATCTGACTTAAGTTGTATAGGTCCTTATGAATAGATCCTAGGCTACCTTAGCTCCTCATGCCCTTTTACTATAGTGAGGACCTGTGACCTAGACACTATTAAGGGCAAGTATGAAGTAAATCTATTTGGTGGTCCCTTATTTTCTTCTGATTCAAATTTCTTGGCATGGCTTCCTTTCTCTCTCTTCTTCTTACACTTCTCTTCCCCTCCTTTCTTCTTGATCTTACGGGCTTCCTCCATATTAATATATTTTTCTGCCCATACTAGCAAGTCGTTAAAATCTAGAGCTGGCTTGTCAGCCAGTAACTTAAAGATCTCACCATCCTAGAGGCCTTGAGTTGCGGCGTTTAAAAGCATATATTGGGTAGCTGAGGGGGTCTCCAAAGCAATTATGGTGATATAACTCCTCAATGCCTCACCTTCTTTATGTCGAAAGATGAACAATGTCAGGGATGTCTTTTGATATATTCTTAAGCTAGCAAATTGATGAAAGAATGTTTAGCTAAATTCCTCGAACAAATAGATAGAATTAAGAGGAAGCTGACTAAACTAATACTGAACAGACTTAGCTAGGATTGTCAAGAACACCCTACGCTTGACCCCATCTGAATATATATGCAAACAGGTTGAATTTTCAAAGTGGCACAAGTGATCCTAAGGATCAGAAGTCCCATCGTACTCGCATTTAAGAGCTCTAAAGTTGGCAGGTAGCTCATCCACCATCACTTCCATAGAAAATGAATTCTCTTTTTGTGAATTGTAGTCCCTCATAATATCCACTTTTTCATCTCCTCATCTCTTTATGAAGATATTCAACCCTTCTAAACAAGTCTGGCTGGGATTTCCAGATAGCTCGTTCTAGATACACCGAAGTATTACTTCCTTCTTATTATGCGTCATTCTCATGTATAGGCCTTCTCTACCCTCTTAGCCATATTACTTCTTTCAACTGGCAGTGGAGGAGGTAGGTTGGCCCTTTCCATTTGCTACAAAGCCACATCATTATAGTGGTAACTAATCCTGTTAATTACTCCAAAGTGAACTACCCCAGCCCCTCAGGCAAGTTTTGAGGGATTGATGAAAGGCTTATAAAGTGTGATATTTCCAACACCTCCATAATCATAATTGCACATGTTTTTATCTTATAATCAATATAATTATGCCTTATTTTGTGATAATTGTGTGTAGGAACTAAGAAATAGAGGTGACAGATGGAAAATTGATTAAGAGTCAGCGAAAACTTTTAGATGCGGTGGTCTTCATATTTCTGGTATAACTTTCTCTACAAATGTGATATTAAGCTGATTTAAGATAATAGAGAAAGCTGACAAATAGGGATACAATTCATGTGAAGACACCAAAAGCTACTATATCTTAGAAAGTGGTAAAAAAATCAATTGAAATAGGCTTAATAGTATAGTCCAAACCAGTCAGGCATCGTGACACCCCCAATCTCGCATTGCAATCTCTCCAATCTCTCACTGCAACACCCCCAAGGTCACGCCATGGTGTGAGAAGCAAAAAATATATAGTAACTAGCAGATTTTGTAGTGTTGTGATACCCTCAAGGTTACACCATGATGCAAATGGTCTTGAGTAGAAAAAAATATATGAATTTTGAGGGACAAGTAGCAATCTAATCCATATCATGGAATCTTTCATGTTATACACTACCGCACCTTCATACACCATGTGATACTCTATTAGACACACCATACACACACAATTACATCACACAAGTGAGATATACACACATGCTTACATATAGTTTCTTGAACAATACACAAATATTCATTATTCAACATATAATTCAACACCCACACACACTCTACACCTAAATTCTCACACACTTTTCTCTCCATAAAAACTCCCATTCTTTCATATTTCTTTACACACTACACCAAGAATGCACACACTCATTACCAAGGAGGATTAGGGATTTGAAGACAAGAAGAAGAGGAGCTTCATTAGGCATTGAAGATTTTGGAGAAGAAGTGAAAAATCACTTCGTGGTTGTAATATTCTATTTTAATTTCTTCTTTTATTTTGTTTAGTTTTGAGAAATTAGTAAGAATCATGATGTTAACAAACACTTGGTGCTTATTTAATTTCAAAATAAACTAAACTACTTTTGGCAAGGCTTGGAAAGTTATCTTAAAGAAGTTATGAGTTAATGTTTATATTGTGATTAGAATGTTGTTTTTATTATGATGAGCATATACTGTGTTTAATGCTTCTTAAGACTTGACCAATTTCAAGTTGATTTTAATTGTTGTAATTAAGACCGAGAGGTGTGGTTGTAGTAATGGACCAGATTGTATATGTCATAAACCAACCCCTATAGAGATATAGGCATAGGTATATATTATAGTCATAGGTGTGAAAACCAAAAGCTAGTGAAATTCACAAAGCTTTACTTTTGTTTCATTGCTTTTATTTTTGTTTTCTTTATTTTTTCTCTTATTCAAAGTACTTTAAGAGTTTGTATTTTTTATTATAGGTGTTAGTGCAAACCGTCGCATGTGAGTTATGTAGAGGTGAACACTTTAGCATCGAATGCCAAGTGGGAACCTATTCTCATCCTCATTCGAGCAAGCCAATTATGTTGGAAATTTCAATAGGCAAGCGCAAACAATCCTTATTCCCAAACATATAACCCTGGATGGAGGAATCATCAAAAAAATTCATGAGGTGGTCAAGATAACCAAGGTACTTCTCAAGCTAATCAAAACATGGCAAGACCTCCACCACCCGATTACCCACGCCAAGAAAAAAAAACAAATTTTAAAGAACTTGTGGCCAAGTTTATTGCCAATACCGAAGTAGAATTCCAAAATAATGAGGTTACCTTACAAAATTTGAAAACTCATGTAGGTTAAATTGCAAGTATGGTAGAAGGACGTGCTCGAGGAACATTGCTAAGAGATACAAAGAAAAATTCTAAGGCATAAGTAAGTACAAACATGTTGTGGTGTGGGAAGGAGATGGACACCAAAGTACAAGAAGTAGAACCTTAAAAAAATAAGAAAGACAAGCCAACATCAAAGCCTAGCACTTCATCTAAATCGATCATCCTTAATGAAGTAATAAGTGTTCCTCCTTCTTATCCTATGGCATTGAAAAAGAAAAAATTAGATGTGTAATTTTCTAAATATCTTGAAGTCTTTAAAAATTATCATATTAACATTCCATTTGTTGATGCTTTACCTCAAATGCCTAGTTATGCTAAATTCTTAAAAGAAATTTTATCAGATAAAAGGAAATTGAAGGAACATGAGATGGTGAATTTGACCAAGAAGTGTTCGGCGATAGTGTAAAACAAGCTTCCTCCTAAGCTTAAGGACCTCGGGAGTTTCTCTATCCCTTGTGCCATTGATTCAATTACTTTCCTAATGCTTTATGTGATTTGGGAGCAAGCATTAATCTTATACCTTTGTCGATTTATATAAAGCTTGCATTAGGAGAGCCAAAGATGGGGTCACTTCAACTAATCGATCGATCTATCAAGTATCCCGAGATAAGGTTGAGGATATGCTAGTGAAGATAGACAAGTTTATTTTCTCAATTGATTTCATTATGTTAGATATGAAGGAAGATGTTAATATGCCCCTTATTCTAGGTAGACCTTTTCTAGCGACAAGTAGAGCTTTGATTGATGTATAACTAGGAAATTTGATACTTACAATATGGAATAACCAAGTGATCTTTCATGTTTCAAAAGCTTTAAAATATCTGGTAGAAATAAACTTGTGTGGAAAAATTGATGTCCTTTACCTATTTGCCAATGAACTTTTCCAACAAACTAATTGTGAGAAGAAAGTTGATGCATGCATTTTGAACTTAAAAGAAAATGGAAAAGGTTAAATGCATGTTGATGTGAATAAAATTAAGGGATTGGGTTATTGGGTGGAAAAGTTTAAGTTTAATTAATTAGATGCTTTTAATCCCTTTATTGTTGAGCAAGTGCAGGAAAATAGGTTGAGGAAAGACTTGGGAACTCTATTGAAAATTTTAAAATGAGGAGAGTTGGAGGATGAAAGTTTGGTGGTTGCCCTTGAACACTTCGATGCCAAATTACCCTTTAAGAAGCATTTTCAAGTGAAATCAATATTTGTGGGCAAGCCAAGACCAAGGATACATCATATCATGCGAGGTAAGACACATGTGGAAAAAGTCAAGCCCCTTGATACGAGGTGTTCAGCGTTAATCCAAGCACTACTTAGGAGAAGGAAATGAGTGTAAGATATCTAAATTTCATCTTGTCTTTTTCCAAGTAGAGGTAATAATGTCAAGCTAAAGATTATAAATTAGAACTACTCCTCCTTTTAGGACTTTTAGTATTTTAGTTGTTTTTGTTTTTCTTTATTTCTTGTTATTTTGTGCATAGCCCATGTGCTTTCATGTTTTTTTTTTGTGTAGATGAACAATCTCCTAGGTGATATGTGTAGATCTCGCATAGACTCCAAGGGCATCATCTATTGGAAATGGGAGTTTTCTATTTTCCCCTCCTATGTACTTTAATTTGTTAATATTGAGGACAATGTTAATTTTAAGGTTGGGGGTACGATTTGAATTTTGTGTATTTGAACTTTTATGAAAATTGAGCCAATTTTTTTATTTTTGTTTAAGCTTTGTGTGTCAATTACATATCTTATATGATAAAAGTCCAAGAGAAAGCATGTTTTGTTGACAAACTCATTATGTTCATGTTTTGCTAGTTGAATGAATAACTTGATTACCGATTATCTATGATGATACCTAATTGATATTGTATAGAGTCTAGAGGAAAGAAAGATTGCTAGTCTTGTGATATGATGATTCTTGTGTATATTTGATCTTTGTCATGAATGATGAATTTTTATTGAGCACGTTGTGTCAAAATCTTGTGAAATGCATGCTACTTGGTGTTGGATTTTGTTTCTAATGAGTTGTATTTGTCATTTTTTGGTGTTCTAGAACTTTATTGATTATCCTATGAGGCAAAATCTTTAACTCATTTGAGCTTTCCAAGCCTACCAGAAGCACATATCTATCATTAGTCACCCCATTGTACCTTATTGAAAAGAATGGCATATGCAAAGTATATAAATTACCACCATTTTTTTACTTCATTTCATGTATGCTCATTATATCCACCTTATGCAACTCGAAAAACCATGACTCATCCTTAAGAGAGCTTAATGTGTGGCACATTGTGCACTTTTGATAAGGGTACATGAATGAAAAAACATAACCAATTGATACAAGTAAAGGAGATATTACAATCCAATTTGACAAAAAGAAATAAGTTTGGGGGTTGTGAAGGAATGAAGAAATAAGAAAATGAAGGCTTGGAATTCATGAAAAAAAAAAGATTGAAAGAAAATAAAATAAAAAAAAATGTACACAAAAGAAGAAAATATATATGAAGTAAAAAGAACATAAGGAAAAACATGAATCCCGTAAAGGCAAAATGGAGAAAAATGAGGAAGAAAGAAGAAAGGAGGAGAGTAAATATATTGAAGTGCAAAACACTTAACTCTGTTATTTTATGTTATCCTTATGCTTTTCTTTATAGCTAAAACTTAGACCTTAAGTTACAAGCTTACTAAAGTGCTATTAATCAAAATTTATGTGATGTCTACGTTAGTGGAGAAGGTGTGTGAAAATCAATCCTATGGAGCACCAAAGAGATTTCTAGTTTAGACTAAGGGGGTCATTGGTTGTGAAAATCGTACCGAAAATGCATGTCACATACACACATTTTGAATTCATGACAAGATTGATAAAACATATGTCTTGTAATGTCATTCGACTACCTTTGTGACTAACCCTTGGATTCATGTGCAATAAAGATTGATGAGGTACTTGAATTGGTTGATCAAGCTTAGTAATTCATGATCAACGTATGAGTCTATGATTGTTTGATTTTGAGTTTTGCTCGAGAACGAGCAAAAGGTAAGTGTGGGGGTAGTTGATAGGCTTATAAAGTGTTATATTTCCAATGCCTCCAAGATCACAATTGACTCCATTCTTTCTTTGGTTAAAATGGTCAGCACGGACCACAGTCAAGGAGACAAATATAAAATAGTTATTCTATATGTATATAGATTAGTCTACCTGTCTTATTAGATTGTCCTGCCTTTCTTGTGTAACTTTCAGCCTCATCCTTTGGAGTTGGATTTTCTCTTGAATTGGTTCTATCCATTGATTTCAGGTTCAACCCTAGGGAAAAAATGAAAACTAAAGTCCGAAAAGCCAAACCACTGATGCTACTACTGCTAAATTAGCCAATGGAGTGCAACCAGGGCATTCTGTCGGGCTTTAACCTTTGGCAACTGGCAAAGACGTTCTGAGTGCCAGTAGGGCTCATAGCTTTCTACTTATGACTAAGTTAGTGTGCTTTTGGTAGTAGCATCCATACCAACAATCTATCTTTCATAAATAAGCACTTTCTTTTATATTACAAGATTCGCCAAGCGTTGCTCAATCACAACCCAACTGCTCCAACAAAGCAAAGGTTAGATTGGTTCACTGAACGCAAATAAAATCTAGCAAGTACTCTACAATTAGGTAAACAAAAGCCCAAAAAAGGGTCTTTGAAAGCACATGTTGTTGTTCTGCACAACGATCAAAATACCCTCTTTAAAGAGACTCAACTCAAATCATTCAAGAAAATTAAAGTAGAAGCTACAGTTGAAAGGGCTTCATTCCCCAAAAGTTCTAAGAATGGACTTGGAAAGCTAATAGATAGGATACAATTCTTATGACGACACCAAAAATTGATTAAAAGACGCTGAACAGTGTAGTTTATACCAATCAGGCGCCGCAACACCCTCAATCTCACACTGCAATACCCCCAAGGTTGTGCCGCAGCACGAGGGGTGAAAAATATACAATAACTAGCAGATTTTGTAGTGTTGCGACACCCCAAAGGTTGCGTCATGGCACGAGTGGTCCTAAGCAGAAAAAAATATACTAATTTTGAGGGACAAGTGGCAACTTTCATGTTATACACTATCATACCCTTATACACCATGTGACACTCTATTAGATACACCATACAAATATAATTACATCATACAAGTGAGAGATACACACATACTTACATATAATTTCTTGAACAACACATAAACATTCATCAATCAACATACAATTCAACACCCACACACACTCTACACCTAAATTCTCACACACTTTTCTATCCATAAAACCATCCATTCTTCCATATTTCTTTACACACACACCTATTATCTATGAGGATTGGGGAATTGAAGATAAGAAGAGGATGAGCTTCTTTGGGCATTGAAGATTTTGAAGAAAAAGTGAAGAATCACTTAATGGTTGTAATCTTCTACTTTAATTTATTCTTTTATTTTGTTTAGTTTCAAGAAATTTGTAAGAATCATGATGTTGACAAACACTTGGTGCTTGTTTAATTTCAGTATGAACTAAACCATTTTTGTCAAGCCTTAGAATGCCATCTTAATGAAGTTATGAGTTGATGTTTATATTGTGATTGGAATGTTGTTTTTATTGTGATGAGCATATGCTATGTGTTTAATGCTTCTTGAGACTTGGTCAATTTCAAGTTGATTAAAATTATTGTAGATCGAGATATGAGGTTGTAGCAATAGACCGGGTAGTATATACCATAGATCAACCCTTATAGAGATATAGGCGTAGGTGCACGCGTTAGTCATAGGTGTGAAAACTGAAAGCTAGTAGAATTCACAAAGATCAAGGAATTCTTAGTGGGATAGCCCATAGCTAGAAATGGCATCGGTGGCCTACTAGAGATAGATTTGGTCCATCGCGAGCGAGAACACCAATTATAATAGAAAGGCCTACCATCACACAACCCATATCATTCTCAATCATAATTGAGCTAGGTTCATAATTACATAGGATGGCTAACAAATACTTTAACTCTCCTAAGTATTGAATTGAATCCCTTAATCTCCTTGGATTTTAGTTATTTTTGTTAAATTTAGTAGTTATTGTATTTTAATTCAACCATCACCACAATTGTTAGGTCAAATATAGCATAGGTCTATATTTGGTACTTGCACACACACTCCCTAGGGATATGATACTCTACTCATTTTTTATTACTTGTTGAAACTGTGCACTTGTGGTTTTGTTACCACTATTTTAGGGTTATTAATTGACAAGATAATAGGTGGTAGGTCTTCTTCCTCATCGAGAATTAGCTCCTCATGATTCTGATCTTGCTCCTAATTTTGTTGCGATTCCTTGATTCTACTGCAACTCATTGCCTAGATTACACTATAATCCTTTACCAGCCATTTTTTCGTGTCTCAACTCATATTCCCATAGACGGTGTCACTTGATGCATATAAAAATATTATGTACCAAGAATCAAAAAATCTATTGACCAATTCTTTTAATGTTCTTCCACAAATACCTACAAAATAAAGATTACGGGTATTGAAGTTGCCCAACGAAAATCCTTTGATGTTTAAGTCAGCAAGATGCTTTGGAAATAAATAATAACTAATTGAATGCGGGAAAAATTGAACGTCAGAACATTCTTCAAGATTCTTAAGACCTTTGTATAGTAAACCAAGCAATATGGAAATTGAGTAAGAAGATGATTCAATTAACTTTCTTAGATAAGCATTGTAAGGTAAGATAGAATTCCCTTTCCTAATCAAACACTTAATAAAATCTTACTAGGATTCTAGTTGCAAGACTAGGGCTCGTTGGGTTTTATTTCCATGGATAATTTTTATTTCCAACATTTTTATTGGAGTTTATAGATTTTTGTATGAAGTTGATTAAATAAAATTGATAGTGGTGGAGTCTACTTTGGATATTTAGTTTGGATGTGATAATTTATTTAGATGATTTGCAAGTGGTGGGTGTGATACTCGAGCCTCTTACTACTCATATGGCTAAATATGATTCATGCATTACATGTTAATTTTATATGCTATTTTCATTTCTATTGACATTGCATAATTTATTTCATTTTATGCGACATTCTTGAATATTAAACTTAATTCTGAAGCTCTTGCACGATATTAGTTATTGAATTTCTTAATCTAAGTAGTTGATTTTATATTGAAATAAGAAGAAAATGAGGTGGATCAATATTAGATATAGATGGGATATATAGGTTATAATTTTGGAAGTGCTAAAAGTGTTACTAGTAACCTTATACGGTTTAATTTGATTTGATCAAGTTATTTCAAAAGTATATATTTGTAAATTAGCATACTTGGGATATTGGACATGATATAATATGAATTAAGTGTCATATTACAAGGCCCTTATGTGCATATGATTTTAGAAATGCAAACTAGATAATTCTTTAAGAATCGGATGCGAATCGGTTTGGAGATCGAATGAACGGACATAGGAATTACCTATGGGAATGAATGGTGATTAAGATAGGTTGCAACCAAATAAAAATAGATGAGACACACAAGATTAGGTCTGCAAGATAAGGGAGAAAATCAGATTTGCCATTTACTTGCCACCTCGTGCTTTCTTATTAAGCTTAAGCTAACACCTCAAACCCTTCACCCTTAAGCAACGACCAGACCCTCATTTCAGCCATTTTCATCTTCCAAACACACACCTTAAGGTCTCCATGTGATCCAAATTGATTCCAAGTTGAAATAAAAGCAAGAAAAGCAAAGAAGAAGTGATTACCATCAAGTTAGCCTCAAAATCTGCATAGGTAACACTTATCTATGGTTTTGCCTTTGGTTTTCAGATTATTATGAATGGTTTTATGGCTTATTAAGATTTCAATATCTCTTATAAAAGTGTTAGGAAGTTTTTAGTTAGACTTTGGTGCACAAAGAAAGGGTTTTTGATCACAAACACTTAATAGGAAATACTTGTGGCAGAAACTGTCATCTTACTGTTTTCTTGTGTTTTAGACTTCAAAAGTGTATGGTATGTTGAATAAAACCTATTATTATTAGCATTTACATGACCATATATGAGTTAAGAGTATTGGAATGAATTTTTATCAGTTGAAAATTTAAATAGAGAATGATATTGGAGAAACACTCAGACTGCCAAAATAGCAAAATCTGTTTTGGTGTGCTGTGAAGGAAACTGAATTAAGGGAGCTAAATCGATTATTTTTGGTAATAATATGATCTGGTTGTCTCATTATATATGCTATCTAAGTATGGTGAAAATGTTGGAGTGATTGAATATACTCAAGGGTGCCAAAACCATTAATGTCATGAAGTGTGCAAAACTATCACGGTAGGAAATAATCTGTTTCAGTATGTCGTGAAGAGAGCTGAACTTGGGAAGCTATATCCGTGATTTTTAGCAATTCTACAATATGGTTACATTTATATACATGTTATATAAGTGTGGTAAAAATTTTGGAGTGATTGGATATGTTTAGGGATATTAAAATTATCATGCAACTAAACTTGACAGCAAGAAAATATGAAAATGTGAATCTGCCACATTTGATCACTTAGCATGTTTCAACCTAGACATGTTGCTATTGAGTGTTAACAATTAGGTACATGCTATTAGAGTTATAATACTTCAATTACATGATATTTTCATGTATTTAAGATGAGAAATTAAGGTATTTGAGGGGCTATATTGGGTTCTAGTTTGTGAAAGCTTGATTGTTAGATTATAGCTTGGTGTTTAAGGTCTAGTATGAGATTTTGTGCTTTCAACTTGCCAAATTGGGAATGGTGCTTGATGTTGGGTAATATTACAGGCTATTTTACATCTAAGGTTGGAGAGGAATACTAAACAAATTTAGACTAAGCCACCAACCAAGTGAAAGGTAAGTAAAGATTCATTTGCAACTACAATGCACAGACATAGTAGATGTGTGAATTATATGTAATATCATAAATCATATGTGCATAGTAGAGGGCTCTCCATTGAGCATACATACATGGGCATTGTCATTAGCACGTGCATGCATCATATACTAGCATTGTGATAAATCTTGCATTGCACGGCATGATTTAGAGAAAGGAAAATGTTTTGTTGACCACTACTAGTGTACCGAAGCATGCATGGATTTGCATGGTGTTATGCATGGATTTGCAGGTTCGCGTGCATGGATTTGCATGCTATGATTATTGGCCATTGGATTATGGCGGTATACAGAGCTCTTTTCCGGTGCATGAGATAGTAGCGTTGGTCAGGGGCCCAAGAAAGAAATGATTTTGAGAGAAATATTTTGATGCATAAAATTGCATTGTGAGCATAGCATTTTGAGTTGCATGACTTGATATTGTGGATTATTCTTTGACATGCATAATCTTTACTTGCTGAGCGTTAGCTCATATAGTTTATGCATTGTAGGTGAGTACGATGATACTTGAAGCATCTTTGGCTGGCTGGTCGGCTGTTGGAGCTCCTGCAGGTGTTTGAGGGAGTGTGTACATGGATGACGACCTGTTGGGCTATTTTGTTGGCTTGTTATAGTTTGAGTCTGGTGTATTATGTTTTTAGATTGGTACTATATTTCTCTTTTAAAACTTTACTGTAGTTAAGTATGTAAATATTGTGGTCGTTGTGGGTGTTGTGTTTTTATATAAATACTGATCCTTCTATTTTAAACTGGGTTGTGTATGTAAGAAGTGATTTAGCTTTTCTTAAAATGTTAAAAAAAAAATACTCCATGCATGCACACAGATTCTATCATGTCAAATTATACAATATATATGGTTGTGTAGGAATGGGGGGGGTGTTACAGTGGGTCATATTAGAATGATATAGTTTGAAAATAATAACAAATAAATTAGATATACGTGGTAGTGGTGGCCCCAACAGATAATATATGATTGAAAATTTGGAATATAGGATTGGGAAGTGTTTTTTATGGAAAAATGAGATGATAAAATGCGTCATTTATAATTATATTGATCAAATAAACTTGATTTGTGTTTTCAAATAGTAAAAAATAGAACAAATCCCATTGAAAACATAAACAAATGAGGTCCAATGTTTCTGCCAAACATCTAGCTGAGCTAATCCCATTAAGTCTATCATATCCAAGTTATTATTAAGTCTGATATGTTTAGGTCATTCAGTCTTTAAGACTCACTCGAATAGCCCCTCTAGGCTATTCTACGTATCATACTCACGGCTAATCACACTAGCCTAGGACAACCCTAGAAAAACATATCTTAAGTCAGCCAATGTGGCTAGCCCCAAGTGAAGCCCACAATCGTCTGAATGCAAATAATGCATAACAACGCCTTTGATTTCCACTGACCCAAGTCTAAATACTCTTATGTAGCCCAGATACACAAGCCTACTAGTATGGTCTAATTTACTCCACATCATACTTATAAAAAAATATCCCCAAAAAATTATTCTATTATATATTTTGTTATAGGTTATAAGTGGACCAAAGATGAATTAATTGCTAATTATTACAAGTAAGGATTATGTGGTGTTTAAGTATTAATGTGACTACATTAAATGACTTATACAATATAATTAAGCTTACATACATTAAAATGGTTTGGAGACCTTAAGTTTACATGAGGCTACTAATTCTGCCTTGCTATTTGATTAAGTTAATAATTTATTTACTTATCTAATGTAGTAGGTAACTTCTAGGAAACCTACTCAAACTACCAAGATGTACAGTTGAGGTGAGTTCGTACCCTTAAAGACAACTTTTTAAAAATTGAAGTAAGTATTTGCTATCTATGATATAAAATGTCTAAAAATACTTAAATACCTATGTAAAGGTTTAGAGAATGATTACTAATATATCTATTGCTTCAAGTTTGTTCTAACTTTGATTAGTAAATTAGATTCTCAAGTTTTAGTTCCATGTTATTGCTTAAGTTATAACATCAATTGTAACACACATGTTTTACCAACTCTTACTTTATTAGTTTAGTTACTGTCAATTTGATTTACGTATGCTGATCAATATGTTGTAACATCAAGTTGTAACATGCAGAAGCAGAAAATAAAAACGAACACAATAATTTTTAACTTGTTTCAAGTACGAAAGTACTCTACATGCACAAGGTCACACCCAAATACAGCAATAATCCACTACTAGTACAGTTTTTACATAATATAATAATATGACTTAAATTATATAAAAGACTCCCTCTTTTAATGATGTCGTTCTTGTATTACAACTAACAGTTGCCCTTATTTATGAGATCCCCTCAACTTTAATCTGCTTCATTGAACTCCCTTCAACGTTGAACATTTTCAAACAACAGAGCGCCTTCTCCTAAAGTTTGTATGATAGGTATGATAGTATCCTCTCCTGAAGGTTTACCTCCTCATCCCGAAGGACGTATGTCAAACACATTTTTGCTACATAATTTGCAATGTGATCAACCCTCAAATGGCATATGTGAATTTCAAAACTCTCTTTATATAAAGCATTCACCTTAGAGTACAAAACCCTCAGAATGTCATTGTTAAGCTCATGAAGCCAAGGCTTGTGAAGCCGACTCAAGAATAAACAAAACATGATGGAATGGTTTATATAAGATTAAGATTACAAGATATCAAGTCTCCTAAATATCTTCTATCTTTATATCTTGGACTTCTATCCATATCCATCCGATTTCTATATTCCTTTTGTAACTCAAAGTCTTTTTGTAAGCTTCCATGTTTATCAAATCAAATTTATTCTATCTTGCAAGCTTCCATGTTTATCCTCTTACCATGTTGGACTTCTTGACATACAAGGACTCTTACTATATCAAGATCTGGCATCCTTATCAAATCATATCAAGATACATAACAATCTTCATGTTGGAATTCTTGCCATACTAGGACACTTACCATATCAAGATCTTTCATCCTTATCAAATTAAATCAGCATAAATTCAATTTATCCAATTAGGTAAGTGATTAATAAAAAGTAACTCAATCAATTAATTTCCGTACAAATTCTCCATCATATTTTTAGCCATAAATGCTAACATAAAATTTGTATCTTACCAAGATACATAATAATCTCCCCTTTGGCATTTTTGGTCAAAACATATCACTTACCATAGATGTTGAACATATGTTGTAATCAATGTTTAAAACTCCAATATTAGAACATGAATATCAACCATGCATCAAAAGTTAGAGCAATCCTAGCAATATGTAAACATCTATACAGAATCAAACACCCTCTCTATTTGCATGACTTCAGTAAAAACCATCACGTAGACACATTATCAAAACTTGGAAACAAAAACGACATGGACTACCATATCAAAACATGCAAATAAAAACAACATGGATAATCGATTAATGAAACTATTCATTTACAGTCCCTCAATAGCTAGGTGTTGTATTAGCTGCCAAAAACCCTAAAACTTTATGTCAAGGAAATGGGAAGAAGTCTTTTGTAATTGATGTTACAACATGATTGCATAACAAAATTGTAACATAATCACTCTTTCCCTTTGTTCATGTTTACAACAAAATAATTCAAGAAATATAGCAAAAATTAAATAATAAAAAGATGGCAGTACGAGTCCAGTTCATCTAGTAATCTGATCATCGAGTATCATCAAACAAAGCATAAATATAAACTCCCCAAAAGTCAGATCAAATAGAGCAACAGAAACCATTAGAACCATTTCCATTTTTACCATAAAGTGTCAAGGTGTCACCAAAAGCTGGAATTGCTATCACTGCCTCAAGTAGTATTGTTTTTGGTATTGCAACATGAGTCCAACAGCTTTAACAATTTTTGCTAACATCCGTTTCTTTTTTTTCTTTATGATTGCAACTTCTTTCTCAAGTCAGCAAGTGTTTATTTTCTTGTTTTAACCATGGTGGAAAACTATTAAACTCCACCACCAGTAAACTTTGTTGAAACAACTCCTGCTATCAACAACAGAGTAATTTGCACATGTTAAAATATGAAAACCAACAAATATTGTTCATAAAAAAATTGGGATAATTAGAACAATGATGCAGCGTACCAACCTTCCCTGTCATCAAGTAGTTTTTCAAAAACATAACATAAAGCAATCAATGTAAACCAACCATAGAAATTACTAAGAAACACATCACATGCAAAAAACAACTAAAGCAAGAAACAAACTTCTCCAAGTTCATCAAGAAAATAAACTATCCATAATCAAAACACTCTCCTCCAGCAGCTCCTCTTTTTCAACTTAAAATAGCCAAATCAATCAGAAGTAGATGTAGGCCAGAGGGCTCAATAACGTCAGCATCAACTCTCCTTAAGTTAGTGGTCTTCTATCTAGCAATCTATATGTTTAACTGTCTTTTCATGGAAATAATGGTTTGCATGAGTTGCCTAAGCACCCGAACCTCTTCTTCAAGAAATTGTAAGGGGTCAGTTCTTGATGATGTTGCAATATGATCAAGGTCAACAGCTGGTGCCTTTCATTTAGACTTGTCCTTGAGATCATCAAGATATCCTAGCAACTTGGGATAGAGTCTCAGTGCTCTTCTTGGACTTTTCAACACCTCTAAAGCCTTTTGCTTAAACACTTGGTACACAAGAAGCTAATAGATTAAACATAGGAAAGGCAAAATACTATAAAATGTGCTTACCATAGCATATCTTCAAATGGTATTAAAAAAATGCTGGACATCGATGTCGTGTTCTAACATAATACGGTAAACAACTTATTTTTTTGCAATCACAATGGAGTTTGGGATGGGTGCCCAATTGCACAAAGCAACCTTGTGTAAGATTGTATACTTCAAAGTTAAAGTAGAGGTTGAAAAATAGATGCTACTAGGCCATTCCCTAACTATCTGCTAGACAATTCACCAATGATTTCATCAAAATTACTAGGCAGAGTAAAATCCTCAATGTTAGTGGTGCCATAGAACTCATTGATCAAATGAGCAATGAAGTCATAAACTTTCTTTCGCTCAAAAACTTCATCAAAATAACTTGACCCAATTTTGCCCATAGAAGTATTCAGATTTGAGTAAAACTCACACAGAACAACCCTGACATATGGAGCTACCTTAGATATAGTCCCCATTAACCTCATCTAATTCAACAATTTATCAATGCCCCACTTAACATAGTCTTTCAAATACAACAACCTTTCATAATATAATTGACCTTTCGGCATGTATTTCAACATCTCCTTATCTTAGCAAAATAAAAAATAAATGAAAGTGTTGAACTTATCTCATATTCTAAGTCTGATTTTGGATTAGGTTTAGTGGATGCTGGTGGTACCACAGTTTGATTCAAATGAGAGAATCTTTGTAGGGCTAGTTGACTGGATTCCTAGTCAAGTTAAGAATCTAGTTAAGTTGATAATCAACATTCTCTTTGGATTTCTTGTCCTATACCTTGTTCTTTGTAGAAACTTCAACAATCCATGAAGGGTAAGAATGAGGAACAAGTTGTTCAGTAAGTTCTTGGGCTATAGAAATCAAATCATCTACCATGGGCTTCGATTGAACTTCTTGAGTAAGTTGAACATGAGCATCATCTGCAGTATGTTGTCACAAACTTGTTCCTTTAACAATAACTATACGACCTTAACTTCTTCAACCGCCCTTTGCGGTAGCTAAGTCAGCCTTATTGCTTAGAGAAAGTGTCGAAAGATGGCTAGAAAGATTGAGAACACTAAAAGAAGGCAAGAGAGCTTGTAAGAGAAAGCTTGTATTCACTCAAACTAAACGCTTACTTAGATGGTTTACAAATAAAGTTCCTACCCCTATTTATACTACTCCACCTCCTAAATAAACAGTGGTGATCTATTTGATCCTACAATTGGGAGAGACTCTATAGAGTTCTCCAAGGAATATGCCAAAGTGATTCTACTAGATATTTATAAGGAGACATTCTAGAAGTTCCTAATAATTGTCCAAAATGTCCCTAATATTCTAAAAAATTATGGGTAAGCCTCCAATCCTAAAAATGCTGCAAGAAAACTGGTCTTGGCTTGGCGGTGCGTGATATCCTCCCCCATCTAATCCGACAATACCTTTGTCGCCTCGTACTCTTAATGTTGATCTTGGAACTACCATAAGTCTTCTTCGGGTTCCATCTTGCCTCAGACTCAGGTAGTCCATTCCACTTGATCAAGTATTAAGAGCAAGGTTTTATGCCCTATCGTCATACGGTCTTCTTGGTGAGCACTTCTTCAATCTCCTTGTCGTAAGACTTGATTACCATAAGAGGTACTCGATATGATTACCCATGGCTGGGGTCTTCCTCGTCCTCATGGTATGGCTTCAGCATACTTACATAGAAGACAGGGTGTATTTTCAAGGAGCTAGGTAGGTCAATATGATAAGATACCTTACCTACCTTAGCCATGACTGAAAACAGCCCCTTGTATTTCCTTACTAAGCCCTTGTGCATGGCTCATAGTGCCTTGAATTATTGTGGTAAGAGCTTAACAAGGTCTTGATTGCCCATATTGAACTCTTGTGGTCGTCTTCTCTCGTTGGTCCATTTCTTCATCTATCGATGAGCTTTTTCTAAGCAAGAATGATCTAAGTCGGCTTGCTCCTCCCATGACTTAGTCATCTTGATTGCTTATGGGCTCATCCCATCACCTAAGGATATTGCTAAAGTGTGAGGAGTTCATGGTTGTTATCCCATTGCCAAATCAAATAGACTCTGTCCCGTGGCCTCACTCTGTTACAAGTTATACAAAAATTATGCTATATCAGGAAGTTTGGTCCAATCCTTCCGATTAGCACTCACAAAGTACCTCAAATAACACTCTAGCAGGGCATTTACCTATTCGGTCTACCCATTAGTCTGGGGGTGAAACCTTGTGGAGAAACATAATTCTAACCCGAGAAGTTTGAAAAGTTTCATCCACAATCGTCCCGTGAAGTGAGGGTCCCAATCGCTCACAATGTTTTGTAGTAGTCCCCAATACTTCACGATGTTTTTGAAGAATACCCTTGTCACCTCTTCTACCGTGCAGTCCCTACTGCATGGTACGAATGTCCCGTATTTGGAAAATCAATCCACTACCACCATAATAGACCCGAACCCCTCTGATTTTGGTAGGGCACTGATGAAGTCCATTGTGATGGACTCCCAAGATGGGCAAGAATTGACAATAGTTCCAATAATCCTACCGGCTGCTTATTTTCTGTCTTGTCTTGTTGGCACATAAGACAAGCCTTGACGTACAACTCAACACTATCCCTCATGTAAGGCCAAAAGTAAGTTGCCTCTAATAGTTCCATCGTGTATTGTTATCCTAGATATCCCACTTATTTGGTGTCGTGACACTCCTTAATGAGCTCATTCCACAAGATCCTCTATTTTGGGATATATAGACATTATCCCTTGATGTAGAGTAGGCCATCATCTACCTAGAATTGCTTGGTCTTACCTCCACTGCTAGTTTCTTTAGCTCCCTAGCCAACGGATCCTGCTCCAATCCGTATTTGATGAGATCCATTATCCCTCTCTTGGCTAGGCTGACAGTTGTAAGCTCTGCTTTTTGGCTTAAGGCATCGGCTACTAATTAGCCTTACCGGGTTTGTACCCTAATGTGTAATCAAATTTTACCAGGAAGTCCTATCATCGAGCTCACTTCGGTGATAACTTCTTTTGGGTTTGGAAGTAACTTGTGGCAACATTATCAGTTTTGATGATGAAATGTGAGCCTAACAAGTAATGTCGCCACACCCGTAGCAATAGATGATGGCCATCATCTCCTTTTCTATCACCGTGTATCGTAGCTCGGTGTCATTGAGCTTGTAACTTGCAAACGCTATAGGATGCCCTTCTTGCATTAGTACCCCTCTTATGGAAAAGTCTAAGGTATCCGTGTGGAGTTCAAATAGCTTGTCATAGTTTGGAAAGGCTAGAACTGGCTCGCTGCTTACTGCCATCTTCAAGTCATCAAAGGGATATTGGCATTTCTCGGACCATTTCCATGCTTTTTCTTTCTTGAGTAGGTTCGTCAGTAGTTTCGCCCATGCTGAGTATCCATGGATAAACCTGCAATAATAATTAATAAGTCCAAGAAAAGACCATAATTCGGTTACCTTAGTTGGAGTTTCCCACTCTACAATGGCCTGTATCTTTACTCCATCCATCTAGAGCTGCCCATGTCCAATGATGTGTCTTAAGAAAGAAATCTCCTCTTAGTGAACGAGCACGTTTCTTTATTCACATATAACTCGTTCTCCCTTAATATGTGAAATATGGTATCAAGATGGTTGGCATGTTCCTCCAGTGAATTATTGTAGATCACTATATCATCAAGGTAGACCACCATGAATTGATCCAAGTACGGCTAGAAGATCTTGTTCATGAACATGTAAAATATGGTTGGGCCATTGGTCAATCTGAAAGGAATGACTAACCACTTGAAAAAACCATATCGAGTGATGCACACCATCTTTGGCTCATCCCCCTCAACAATCCAGACTTGGTAGTAGCCTTTTTAAAAGTCCATCTTGGTATAAATCTTAGCTCCTCCAAGTCTGTCAAATAGGTCAGCTATCAAAGGTATGGGATATCAATTTTTGATAGTTACCTTATTTAACACTCGATAGTCCATGCACACCTCAGTGACCCATCGTGCTTTTTCTGGAACAACATCGGGGCACCGTATGGAGCCTTCGAAGGTTAAATCCGTCCCGTGTCTAACAACTCTATTAGTTACCTTTGAAGTTCCTCCAGCTCAGGTGGGGCCATGTGATAGGGTGCCATGGTGGGTGGCTTGGTACCCGGCTCCAACTCGATCTTGTGATCCACCTCTCGCCTAGGTGGAAGTTTCTTTAGTAACTCATCCAGCATCACGTCCTTGTTTTCCTCTAATATATTCTTGATGATAGGTGGCAAGTCCTCCTCTTTATTGATGGCTGGAACTTTCTCCTTCAAGGTTGCTAAATATGTCGGCTCGCCCCATTTTACCCTCTTGGTAATTTGTATTGCCAACAAGTACCTCAATTTAGCTTTAGTCCTTTGCGAATGTCCCTCGATTGGGTCAATGGTGGGTATCATGCAATGTGCTTTCCTTTCAAGTATGCACACAGAGCTAAAAGAAGGCATGAGAATAGTTGTTACCTTTCTTAAAAAGTTCATGTCGAGTACGGCCTTGAAGTCGTCCATGGGTGCCACTGAGAAATCCACTTAGCCCTTCCAAGTGCCTAAGCATAGCTCCACATTCCTTACTATGCCATTAAGGGGTTGAGCCTTGGTGTTGACCATCTGGTCCAATGTAGGCCTAACCTATTAGCCTCTTTCTCAATTATAAAGTTGTAGGCAGCTCTCGTGTCTATTAATGCCTTGGTAGGCTTCCCACTTATGTATGTCTCCACGTACATCAGTCATTTACTTGATGTCACTGGTATCTGCTTGGCATTGAGGGTATTAAGGAGTCAGATGGATCCTATATTGCTTATCCCTTCATCTATGGTTGTTGTCATCTCATTCGTTTCGACCATGGCAGATAAGGTTCTGAGCTTGGGATAACTGCTCATGGCATATGGCCCTTTGCACATGAAGCATTCTCCTATTGGTATGAAGGCATGTTTCTTTTCTTCATACTCCTTTCGGGATGGCTTCCTATCTCCTCTCTTGGGCAGGTGTGTCTTTTGCTAGTCCCAATTGTTCTACTTTTCTTCCCCATCTTTAGTTAGGCTCCACTTCTCCTTCTTCTTTGAAGCATTCGTGTGGGGTTGGTACTCTATGAGAGACTTTGCGATGGCGATGGCCTCATCTATAGACTTGACATCTCGTCGTTGCAACTCTTACTTGGCCCATTCTTGAAGACCATCCACAAAGTGGAAGAGAAGGTCCTCCTCAGATAGATTAGGAATTTGAAGCATGATTGTGGTAAAGTCTTTAACGTACTCCCTTATGGTGCTTCGTTGTTTCAATTCTCAAAACTTCTTTTGAGCCTCATAGATAATATTTTTTGGGTAGAAATGTTGCTTAAGCTCTTTCTTGAAGTCTTCCCAAGTATCGACTCGACATGCCTCGTTCTATGTCAGCGTGCTTCCTGTGCCACCATAGAATAGCAGTATCAGTAAGATAAAGAGTGGTGGTTCTTACCCTCGATGCTTCGTCGGTTAAGTTAAGCCCCTTAAGTAGCATTTTATTTACCACAAAAAGTTCTCAACTTCCTTGGCGTCCCTCCGGCCATCAAACCCATTGGGTTTAGGATAGTCCACCCTTGGACTAACCACACTGGTGTTGGCTCTCCCAGTAGTAGCAGCCCTCTTACACACTGCTAAGTCCTCCCACAATATCTCGATGCTAACCTGCATAGCTTATAGAGCATCCATCACCTTCGTCTCCAGTCGCGTTAAGCGATCATCATGTAGGGTGTCGGCATTGAGGCATGCTTGGACATTCTCCTTTAGAGAGTCTAACTATTCAACAACATGGCCCTCCAGCATATCGATGTTGTGCTCAACTATCTCGAGGCACTCACCCATATCCTCCACGTTGCGTTCCCAAGAGCTACACTCATGGCTCTTACTCTGATCACACTTCTTCTTGGATAGGGTCTGGATAAGTTCCCTTCTGCTGTCCTCGATCACACTTGACCTACTCAGTCCTGGCCATCACTTTTGACTTCACAACATTTAGCCCAATCGAGATCTAATACCATCTATCATGGACTTGTTCCTTTAACAATGACTGTGCGGCCTTAGCTTCTTCAACCATCCCTCGCTTTAGCTAAGTCAGTCTTGTTGCTTAAATAAAGTATCGAAAGATAGCTGGAAAGATTGAGAACACTAAAAGAAGGCAAGAGAGCTTGTAAGAGAAAGCTTGTATTCACTCAAACTAAACTCTTGCTTGGATGGTTTACAAATGAAGTTCCTACCCCTATTTATACTACTCTACCTCCTAAATGAACGGTGGTAATCTATTTGATCCTACGGTTGGGAGAGACTCTCTAGAGTTCTCCAAGAAATATGCCAAAGTGATTCCACTAGATATTTGCAATGAGACATTATAGAAGTTCCTAATAATTGTCCAAAATGTCCCAAATGTTCTAGAAAATTGCGGGTGAGACTCCAAGCCCAAAAATCCTGCAAGGAAATTGGTCTAGGCTTGGTGGTGCATGTGTGCTTCAACATGGTCTACAATAGGTCTATTTAAAGGACTTTCTGTTAGAGGCATTTACACTTCTTCCACTATTTTTGAGTGTTCACCAAAAGTTCTTTGAGGGAAGTAGGGAACCATATCTAGTAGGCAAACATCAAGTGCCACCGAAGATGAATTCTGCTTAACAGCGGAGATTTTGGGCTTCTCTAAGGTTCACTTTTTAGACCTATCTACCTTATCCTTCTTTTCTCATGGATTTGGCTACATCATCTAAGTCTGCCAATGTAGCCTTTCGAGTTTTCACCATGATTTACTCAACAACAAACAAAAAAATGATGAGAAGCAAATGGAAAATCAAGTGAAGAATTAGAGCAAATAAGGGCTTATTGAAAAAGAAAATAGTGAACACTGTACTTGAGAGACAGAAGTGATTAGACTTGTTTAGAATTAGGACTTTCACAAATTAATATCACAACATTAGAATTTAAATACCTATTAAATATTTCTTCACATTTTTCCCACTCAAGGATGACCAGTAGTAACAAGTTTCCTACCCTAACTTAAGATGTTTGTTAGAGTCTTCAAACCACATATTCACTTATTCACACTTTTGATTAAGAAGTTTGAATAAAGAAGGTCGGTGATGTAAGGCATGTGTAACACATGTAATCAATTTTACATTTATCCTTTCATAAGCAGATAAATGTAGACCCATTTTTAATCCCTAAAGATGTGGACCTAATAATACATAATGATAAAACTTATCTAAATCGACCATGCATATCTATCTCTAACAAAGTCACATAATGTAGATAACTTAAAACATGGAAAAATAATTAATTTTCAGATCTTTGATGTCTTCATCTGGAAAAACAATATTAATGATAAGAATTTGAGTAAGAAAATAACTCTAGAAAATTGTATTAAACATCAAAAAAAATTATCTCCCTTTTTTATAATAAACATCATATTGCAACATGACTGAGGAGAAACATACCTAGGGATAATGGATTTAGCTAGTTGGTAGCTTTCACTATAACCCTAGGATAGCTTTTTTTACATTGTCAATCATCCTCTATATATTGGTGACACATAGGCCCAAATCTCAAAAGGCTAGCTCCACACCAATGGATAGGTAGCTTATTCTGTTAAAGGTCTCCAATTTCTCCCTTTTTTACTATTATAAATATTCTGGAAGATTTCGAGTTCAACTACAAATCATTATGAATGTCAATTCCAAAATAAACATTAGCAATTTGAGATACCAGATGATGTAAATGAAATATTTTAAATGCACGAGACAATGAACCTAAGCTATGTGAATGACGATGATATAACATGATACTGCAAGTTGCAACATCTTAATGTATGAAAGTAATCAAAATGATGCTGCAATGTGAAAATCCACACTAATCTACAAAATGCAAACCCCTAATGATTTTCGTAGAGAATTGAAATGATGTGTATCTACTATTTTAGTATGGATATCAGCTAACTAATCCTGTATTGCAACATGATCAATAATCATTGTGCCTCTTTCAACTAATTCCCAAAATGGTGACGTATATTTATGTGTTTAGTACAGGAGTGTTGCCTCTTTCACTATGCCTCTATCAACTAACTCCAGTACACTCAAGGCCATGATGATTTCCATCTTCTTTCCCATAAAAAAGGATTTCATCAAGCTTAGATTTCTCGAAATTCTTTCTAGATAAAGATTCCTTTGTTCTCTCTAATTCAACCAAGGTTGCACTAAGCACTTTATTCTTTTTAGTGATGAGCAACTCACACTGTTTCAATCCATGCTTCAACTTTTCTTTTTAACAAGTTAATTCAACAACTTATTCTTCCAATGACTTGTTAATCTCACACACTTCAAGCCATTTTTGAAACATATTATTGTACATCAGCTGAATATATTCAAGACTGGGTTCTTCATCATCGTTGTTGCAATCAAGGTTAGTAGAGTTCAAAACATCTTGAAAACACTTTTCATTACATTTTGATGTTATGACATTACTTTTAACAGTGGTAGATGATAATTCAGTATGACCCACAACCAAGCATATCTTAGTCTCGACCTTATAGTGATTGTTCATGGAGTAGAATCCAACATAATTATTGACTTATTCCTCCTCCTTATCTTGACTGACATCAATCTATTCATCACTCCACATTATTTTTGGTGATCGTCCCATCTTTTTAAGAGTGTTGGTATATTTAGATTTGATGTGAACATATCTTTCACATTCATGAGATTGAATTCACATACTTTTCCTGTTACCAAAAGAAGAATTAGTAGCATCTTTAGATTTTTTAGGGTTAGAAGATTTACCTGGTTTTAAGCTTTTGTTTTTCTTACTTATCTTCATGAAAAACTTTCCAAAGTTCTTAGTCATCAAGGTCAATCCGCCATCACTATTATTCTATTCTTCTATCACATGTGATGTTTTAACATTGGTTTAAAGAGCATATCCCTTTTGTTTAGTTTCATCTATGGGGGTAGAATTGATCCTCCTTCAAGTGGATAATTCGTACTTGCATATACAACATATCAATCCAAAATCTCACTATATCTTGTGACCCGCTCTAATACCACTTGATAATTCTGTTATTTCAAGTTTGTTATAAATTTTGATCAATTAATTAGATTCTCAAGTTTTAGTTCCATGTAGCTCAAGTTATAACATCAATTGTAACACACAGGTTTACCAACTATTACTTCATTAGTTTAGTTACTATCAACTTGGTTTATGTATGTTGATCATTATATTGTAACATGCAAAAGTAGAAAATAAAAATTGACATAATAATTTACAACGTGCTTTAAGTACGAAAGTACTCTATTTGCACGAGGCTGCACTCAGAGAAAGAAACAATTCACTATTAGTACAGTTTTTACACAATATAATAGTATGACTTAAAGCATATAAAAGACTCTCTCTCTTTTCATGATGTCGCTCTTGTGTTGCAACTAATAGTTGGCCTATTTGTGAGATCCCCTTAAACTTTAGTCTGCTTTGTTGAGCCCCTTTCAATGCTGAACCTATTTAGACAGAAGAGTGCCATCTTCCAAAGACTCGCCTCCTTCTCCTAAAGGATGTATAATAGATAAATTGCAAGATCCCCTCGACTTGATCTGCTTCATTAAACTCCTTTTACCGTTGAACCTCTATAAACAGTAGAGCACCTTCTCCTAAAGGATGTATGATAGGTACAAAAGTGTCTTCTTTCGAAGACTCCCTCATCCTTCTAAAGGATGTATGTCAAATATGATGTTGCAACATAATGTGTAACGTGATTAACCATCCAATGGCAGACGTGAATTCTAAAAACTCTCTTCATATGAAGGATTAACCTTGGAGTACAAAAACCTCAGAATGTCATCGTTAAGCTCATGAAGCCAAAGCTCAAGAATAAACAAAACACGATGGAATGGTTTCTATAAGATTAAGATTACAAGATATCAAATTTTCTAAATATCTTCTATCTTTATCTCTTAGACTTCTACTCATATCTATCCGATTTATGCATTCCTTTTGTAACTCAAAGTCTTCTTACAAGCTTTCATGTTTATCAAATCAAATCTAATTCCATCTTACAAGTTTTCCTTGTTTATCATTTTAACATATTGGACTTTTTACCATACTAGGACTCTTACCTTATCAAGATCTTGCATCTTTATCAAATCAATTCAAGATACTTAACAATTTTCAAGTTGGATTTCTTGCCATACTAGGACTCTTACCATATCAAGATCTTGCATTCTTATCAAATCAAATCTATAAAAAATCAATTTACCAATTAAGTAAGTGTTTATTCAAAATAACTCAATCATTTAATTTCCATTCAAATTCTCCATCCTATTTTTGGCCATAAATTCTAACACAAAATTCATATCTCGCCAAGATACGTAACAATTACAAAAGAAAATCAATCCTTCTTACAGTATTGATTGTTGTTATATGGCCCAATTTTGATAAACAATTAGAAATGTACAATTAGAATTTATATAATTTTTTTCACTTTAAAATTATTGTTATAACTCTCAATTAAAGCATTTTTGTGTTTTAGGAATAAAATGAAAAATCAACATAAAAAAATGAGATTAAAAAGTTATCTTTTTTTTGGCAGGTTTTAGAGAAAATGGCTTAACTTTTGATTTCGAAATGGTTTTGGGTTAATTCTTGAGGCTATGGATTGATACGTTATTCATCTACAAGTTCATGCAGACCTTGATCCTATACTAAACTTGTAAGGATCAACGAAGTTGGATTTCAACCAAAATAGATCACCAAAAATTCAGATCAGAGTTAAGCCCAATCTTGACCTATTTTACCAATTAGGTTATATCTCTTAAACCAAAATTGCTTTTAGACCGAAATTTGGATATGTTATAGATAAAAAAGTTTTCTACAAATAAGATGTGAGAAAATATGCTAAAATGGTCAATAAACATGATGCAATGCAATGCTGATGTTAAAGGATGTCTCTTGAACACGATCTAGTAATTTGACCATATCTCCTTCATCCTGCAACCAAAAATAACAAATGGCATATTCCAACATATCAACAAAGAAAGATCTACAACTTTTATTCTTTACCTATTATCAAATTTTAGATGTACCTCGCCTGAAAATTTCATTTAATTGGGTATGTGAAAATTTAGATGGTTTTGTATAACAACTTATCAATTTTTTACAACTAGCCTACCACTTGATTATTTAACTCCTCTATTATATGTTTGGCCTCTAGCATACTCCAAGTACTATAAATAAGGCATGTATTAAACTTGTAAGAGTGGGAGGTAGAGGGAAAAATAAAGTTTTATTATTGTCTTTCTTTAGGATATGTTTTCTAGTAGTAATAGAAATACAGTTTTTTTTATTTTTATTATGTCTTTCTAAATTTTGTTTTGCTAAGTAAAAAGGGTGAATCTCTTGATGGAGGAAGAGGAATGGTTATAGAGGTAGAAAATGTTTAAGTGTATTGTATTATTATTTTAGTTTTAGATCTAAACCCTACTTATTTTGTGGTGATTTTTGTTTTATGTATCACTAATGGCACAACAAATAATTGGGTTCATTTAGCTAGACGTTTGGTTTTACTGCACTAACCGCTATCGTGAAACCTTGATTTATTTTAGACAAAGGTGTGCATAAATACTTGATGCCATAAACAAATGTTAGCATTAAGAGATAAGTTACAAATAGTAAGTCAATATCTTGATTACATTATTGCATAATTTATTTGATAACATCTTTCCATTGGAACCTTCATTATGTATGAATTCCAATAGTAGTAATTAAAAGAGGTAAAAAGAATAAATAATCATTCCTCTATCCAAAACTCAAGAGCGGATCCCTAATTTTCAATACTTTTATTACTTTGGTTTTTTTAGTTATAGTATACATTATTTTTTTATACATTTTAAACCACATAAAGCCCATTTTTTTTTAGAAATATAATCCTGAAATCTTCAAACGACTTCCCCGTGGATCAATCTCGAACTCACAATAAATTTATTACTTGACACAACCTGCACTTGGGTTTGCAACCTTAAAATTGTGGCAAGTTTTTGGCGTTGTTGCTAGGGAAGATAAGGTAAGTATTCAGGTTTGTAAATATTTTTTCTTTGTAAATAGTATGTGTTTATTTTATTTATGAATATATAGTCATATGGTATCATAGTCATAATTCTCGGTGTTTAGTTAGAAATAATTCTGAAACTTTATTTGAAAATTTATTTGAGTCACCTCTACACACTTCCACCATGGATGAAAATGAAAGTGTCTAAAATGAAAATAAGAATCAACAAGTGCGTAACATGAGTTATTACTTACAACCTCCTTGAAATTCTTCTTTTTCTTATTTCATTTTTCCTCTCAATGCAAATAACTTTCAATTCAAGCAAAATATGATCCCTTTACTTCCTAATTTATATAGTTTAAACTATGAAAGTCCTTACTTGCATCTAAAAGAATTTGATGAAGTATGTATCACTTTTGATGATCAAATTTGTACAAATAAGATTGTTAAGCCCAAATTATTTCCTTTTTCTTTAAAAGATAAAGTAGAAACTTGGCTTAATTCTTTAAAACCTAGGTCAGTTGACACCTGACAAGAAATGTAAGATGAATTTTGAAAAAGTTCTTTCCAACTCATAAAACTAATACTTTGAAATGAGAAATCCAAAACCTCTCTCAAAATTCTAATGAAGATTTCTTTCAATGTAGGGAAAGATTTAAAATTTTGTTGAATTCATGTTTAAATTATGGTTTTGAAAAATGACGCTTAATTAGTTTATTTTATGAAGGTTTAACTTCTAAAATAAAATATTTTTTTAAAACAATGTGTAATGGTGAGTTTCTTGATAAAGAACCTGATGAAATCTTAGAATATCTAGACCATTTGGCAGAAAACTCTCAATCATAGCATAGTGTTAATTCTTCCGAATGTTTTTTTAGATCTAATCTTGCTAATAGTAATAAAGAAAAATATTACCTTAGTCAAGAAGATGATCTAAATTTTAGAATTGTTAGTTTAACAAAAAACGTTAAGGCTATGGAACTTAAAAAAGTAATGAAAATCAAATTTATGCGAGACAAAGAAGTTTGTAGTAATTGTGAACTTATGGGGCACTCCACCAATGAATGTCCAAATATTCCAATACAAGCAAATTTCAGGAACAAATTCAAAAACATTTTCATTCTCCATATTCTGAAATTTACAATCCATAATGGAGAAATCATCCTAATTTTAGTTAGTGAGATGATAATCATCCTCAATTGCTACATTCACAAAAGCCACCATACTTTTCTTATTATCCAGCTCCAACATTTATGCATGAACAAACAAACATCAATAATCAAACTTCACAAGCCATCAATGAGATCAAAAATACATTTTCAACATTAACCACCTCTTTGCACACACAAGAAAAAGGTAAATTCCCTGCTCAACCTCAATATAATCTTTCCACTCAATGTCATATTTCTTCTTCAGATGAAAATTCAGTCAAAGAGGCTAATTTGATCACAACTCTTCATAATAGAAAAGTTATTGACAATGCTATTCATCCTAAGGAGAAGTTTATAATCCACCTTGAGAAATGAAGAATGAAAATATGTTGACAATGAAGGTACGTGCGAAAATGATGAAAAAGAAAAATATTTACCTCCAACACTTTTTCCTCAAAGATTACAACCAAGTCAGAAATTGAACTCAAATTCTGATATCTTTGAACTTTTTCAACAAGTTAAGATTAATATTCCATTGTTAGATTCAATTAAACAAGTTCCTTCTTATGACAAATTTTTGAAAGATTTATGTGCAATCAAAAGAAAACAACATGTACAAAAGAAGACATTTATAACTGAAAGTGTTGATTCAATCATTCAATAATTCACTCCACCCAAGTACAAAGATCCAGGTTATCCAACCGTTTCATGTACCATAGGAAACACTAGAATAGAGTGTGCTTTGCTTGATCTTGGTACTAGTATAAAACTTTTACCTTTCTCAGTTTTTGAACAGTTACATTTGGAATAACTTAAAACAACTTCTGTTGTACTCCAACTAGCTAACCATTTCATTAAAGTTCCAAAGGGAGTAGTAGAAGAAGTGTTGGTATAAATTGATAAGTTTTACTTTTCAGTGGATTTTATTATTTTGGACACAAAGCCTGTTGCACATACACATCTTTTTTGGTCGTTATTTTCTTGCAATTTCAAATACTTTGATTAATTGTAGGAATGGTATTTTGAAGTTATCTTTTGCAAATATGGCTTTAGAAATAAATATGTTTAATCTTTGTAAGCAACCTACAAAAGATATCAAAGTACATGAAGTCGATTCAATCGAGAAACTTGTTCATGAATATTTACTACTGCTAATTCTTCAAATCCTTTGGAGACTTGTTTTGAAAGTAAAAATATTTGTAAAAAGGCACACTCTAATACTCTCTTTAAATTTTTGCATGTACAAGAAAAATATTTTTGAAAACCAAGGTTTGAAAAACTTTTATCATCAACAGTACAATCTGTTCCATCAAGTATTAAAGCTCTCGTGATTGATTTAAAACCTTTGCCATTTGATTTTAAATGGGTGAAAATGAGACTTTTTCAGTAATAATTTCTTTCAAACTTGATGCATTCCAAGAAGATAAGTTGATTGAAACTCTAAAAATGCATAAGAATACTTTAAGATGGACCATTGCTGACATTAAAGGTATTAGTCCTTTAATTTGCGCACATAACATTTATCTAGACGAAAATGCTAAACCTTCTAGAAAGATACAATTAAGGCTAAATCCTAATATGAAAGAAGCAGTGAGAAATGAAGTCCTTAAACTCTCAGATAATTGAATTATTTATCCTATTTTTGACAGCAAATGGGTAAACCCTACTCAAGTTATACCTAAGAAATATTGAGTTACTGTAGTTAAAAATGAGAATGATTAATTAATTCAAATTAGGACTATTACTAGTTGACGAATGTGCATTAACTATAGGAAACTCAATTCAGCTCCTAGAAAATATTATTTTCCACTACCCTTCATGGATCAAATCTCAGAAAGAGTTGAGGGATATGAATTTTATTATTTTTTAGATGGATATTTTAGATATAATCAAATTGCAATTGCTCTTGAAGATCAAGAGAAAATAACTTTTATATGTTCTTTTTGTACTTTTGCATATCGAATTATGCCTTTTGGATTATGTAATGCACCAGCTACATTTTAACGATGCATGCTTAGTATTTTTATTGACATGGTTGAACATTTTCTTGCAGTCTTCATGGATGATTTTTTCTATTTTTGATAATTCATTTGATGATTGTTTGTATAATTTAGAAAAGATTTTGATTAGGTGTGAAGAAAAGAACCTTGTACTCAATTGGGATAAATGTCATTTCATGATAACAACTGGTATTATTTTTGGACACATTATTTCGTCAAAAGGTATTGAAGTAGATAAATCTAAAATCGAGTTAATTACCAATTTGCCAATACCAAAGTCTATGAAAGAGGTAAGATATTTTAGGACATGTTGGTTTTTATATAAGATTTATCGAATATTTTAGTATAATATCTAAATATTTGTGTAATCTTCTAACAAAAACACTATTTTTGAATGGATTGAAAATTGTAAAAATGCTTTTGTTGAGTTTAAAACCATGCTTGCGTCTACTCTAATCATGTAGCCTCTAGACTGGACTTTACCTTTTGAAATAATGTGTGATGCCATTGACTATGTTGTTGGAGTTGTCTTAGAATAAAGAAAAAATAAGAAACAATATGTTATTTACTATACAAGTAAAACTTTAAATAGTACTTAATTGAATTATTCAACAACTGAAAAAGAATTACTTCTTGTAGTTTTCGCATTGAACAAATTTAGATCTTATTTGTTGGCTCACCAGTTGTTGTTTTCAGTGATCATGTAGCTTTGAAATATCTTTTGTCAAAAAAAGATGTCAAACCTAGACTAATTAAATGAATTCTCTTACTTCAAGAATTCAACATTACGATTCGAGATAAGAAAAGAGTAGAGAATATGGTGGCTGATTATTTGTTGAGACTTGTTTGTGATGATTCAATTCAAA
Organism: Paulownia fortunei; assembly: GCA_019321725.1. Taxonomy (NCBI): domain Eukaryota; kingdom Viridiplantae; phylum Streptophyta; class Magnoliopsida; order Lamiales; family Paulowniaceae; genus Paulownia; species Paulownia fortunei. The sequence goes on along the minus strand of CM033111.1, from coordinate 12,057,941 downwards.
CCACACCTATTAATGACACTTTCCCTAATGAACAACTATTTAATATTTTTATTTTACCTTGATTTACTGACATTGTTAATTTTTTTGTGGCCGAAAAGATACCATCGCATTAGAACTCCTAACACAAAAAGAAATTTTTGACTGTGGTGAAAAAAAAATTATTGGGATTATCCATTCCAATTCAAATATTGTCCTGATCAAATCTTTCGAAGATTCATGCCTGATAATGAGATATATAATATTGTTAAATTTTGTCAATCAAAAGCATGTGGTAGTCACTTTTTGACAAAGAAAACCATTGCAAAAATCTTGTAATGTGGATTTTATTAGCCAACTCTTTTCAAAAACACTTACACTTTTTGCAAAAGTTGTGAAAAATGTCAAAAGTTAAGATCATTTCAAAGCGAAACATCATGCCCCTACACCCTATCCTAGTGATTGAAATTTTTGACTGTTAGGGTATTGACTTTATGGACAATTTCCATTATCATTTGATTTTATTTACATATTAGTCGTCATAGATTATGTTTCAAAATAGATCAAGGCAATTCTCTATCGAAACAATGATCACAAAATAGTGATAAAATTTTTGAAATAAAATATTCTAATTCGATTTGGAATTCCTTGATCCATTATCAGTGATGGGGGAAAATATTTTTGTAACAAAGGTTTTGGAACTTTAATGAGGAAATATGGAATCACATAATGTTGTAACTCCTTATCACCCTCAGACAAATGGACAAGTTGAACCTGCAAATAGGGAGATAAAATAAATTTTGGAAAATACAATTAATCAAAATCGTAAAGATTGGTCTCTTAGACTTACAGATACACTTTGGGCATATAGATCTAATTTCAAAATATCATTAGACATATCTGATAGTTTATGAAAAAATTTGTCATTTACCTATTGAATTTGAGCATAAAGCTTATTAGACAATCAAAATATTTAACTTCAATATTGATGAATTTTCAAAATTGAGTAAATTGCAAATCAATGTACTTTTAGAATTGAGAAATTATGCATATGAGAATTCTAAAAGTCATAAAACAAGAATCAAATATTTTCATGATAATATAATTTCAAGAAAAATATTTGAGGTTGGTCAAAAGCTTTTGCTTTATAATTCTCAATTGTATTTATTTTCTTAAAAATTGAGATCAAGGTAGAGTGGTCATTTTATTGTAAAAGATGCATATTTTTATGGGGCGATTGACATTGAGAATCTTAGAAATTGTAACGTATTCAAACTAAATAGACAAAAACTCAAACTGTTTCTAGAAAATTAATTTTCACAGGAGAAATTTTTTTTTCTTTCTAACCCTTGTTATGATTAGTATGTGTATATGTACATATTTTCTCTATCTTTGTTTGTCTTTTAGGTTTTCTTTCTTTTGCTTTCTTTTCTTTTCTTTTTTTAGGTTAAGTGGCGAATAACAATATTTTGTGGCTATTAAAGTCAGACTTATCAGTTTCCCAAATAACTGAAATCTCTGTGCAAAATTTTTATCTTTTTCTCTTTATTTTTTTCTTGTTCTTTTTAAAATGAATGATATTCTTCTAACTCTCAAGAAACGATTTTTTTTTTCTTCCTAAATTGTAATTTTAAAAATTTATAAAACAATGATTGAAAAATTAAGAATGCTTATGCACAAGGGCATCCCAGGGGACATACAATAGATAATTGAAGCAAATGTAAAAGTAGCAGGTGAGTTTTCAAACGAGTCAAACTTGCTTACTAGATACATGCTTGATTTTGGTAAAAGCACATATTCAAAAAAACAAAGGGCAAAAAAATTACAAGTTTGTCACAAATATGCTCGATGGACTTGCAACACAAAGTGTCGTTCTTTATGAATGCTTTCTAAAAATTGAGAAGATAAAATTTAATTCATTATGGATGGATTGAGTAAGGAGTCTTTAGATGATATTATATTGACTCTTGAGATACATTCATATGGATTAATGCATCGTGTAATTCTTGATTTATGAAATCACTTTCGAGATGAATATGAGTGTTATAGTCTTGGGAATCTGACATTAAGAAACTCTATTTACTAATTTATAAGAAAAATGGGTGGGAAGTATATCTTCAACCTATAGAGGGTGTTTAAGTCGTTACTGAATGTAAAACAAGAAGAAGATGTGAGCCACAATCATAACTACATGTACATTTACGTGTAAGTAGATTATTTTTAAATTTTGTATGTCCTTATTTTCAACTTTTTTGACAAAAAAAAAGACATGCAATAGATGAATTTCCTATTCACACATCAATAAATGGCACCGTACTCACTCCATTTTTGTACAACTCACTTTCAAAAAAGAAAAGAAAGAAAATAAAAGGATCTACCACTCACAAGTTCAACTATATTTGTGTCTTTTGTGGAATCAGTCTAGAAAAAATGGTAAGTTTATAGGGGTAGTTAATAACCTTAGTAGAATATTAGTAGAAAGAAAAAATCATTTAGTGTATGGGGGAGGTAGTCTAGAGTTAATAGGGAGTGTTGCTACTTCTACTCATGTAGGTGAAGTCAAAATTTAGGAGTTATCCCAAAACCTTCAACAGTAGAGAATATCACATGTATAACCATCGAAAATAAGCTAAAAGTGTCACATATTCAGGATAGAATGACTAACATGTTAAATAATGTAGATGCATTTATCACTCAACTTGGTAGTTTTGTTACACTGAAGGAGTTATTCCAAGTTATCTTTTGGGCACAATTCAACATTCACCAAAAGCCTGTAAGTATTCTTAATGTTAATGGTTTCTATAATAGTTTGTTATTTTTTGTAGATCATGCTGTGGAAAAAGATTTTATTTCACCATCTGCGAGATGAATCCTCATTTCTTCTCCAACACCAGACTAACTAATTAATTAACTTCTAGCATATGTGCCAAAACCTGATCCAGTCTTAGCCTGTATGGATTGGTCCAACATGGACAATGGTCAAAAATGCAAAATGAATTTGACTCTCAGCATGTAAAATTTGTCCTTAATGGTTTCAATTAATAGTGTGTGTTTTGTGTTATTTTACCTTTATTTTTTCAATAAAGCACATTTCAGGTGATATCTTTTAATCTACTTTTTTATCTATTTTTGATATTGGGGTTAATGTCTCGATTAGGTTGGGGGAGTGGATAGTTGATATCACGTCTTGTGTATTGAATGTGTATTTTTCTAGTTTTTTTAAAAAAGTAAATTAAACGTGTTTTCTATTGGGTCTGTTGAAACCAAGTAAGGGTTGCTAGAGTAAAGGGTAATCTTTTGACACTCTTGAGACGCACCCCCATTTATAACATGGCATGTTTGTGAAGTTTTAACCTTTAATTTTGTGAATTGTCAAAATATAATTGCAATCTCTTTTTGTCAGAGTCCAATGGTACTATTTAAAAAAAATAGTCTTGTGCACATCCTAAGCCTTGTGAAAATATTAGTTACGATACATATAACTGAAAATTTCAATCATATTAAAGTGTTTATTTTTTAATATTCACACATCTTTTGTGAATAAGTGGAGAGTTTAATAAAACAAGCATTCTGAATTTTAATTGATCATTTAAATTGATTTCGTTGCAATTTGAGATGTTTGATTATGTCAACCTTGCATGTGGAAAAATAAATTAGGTAAACCTGTGTAGTTATCTATTTCTATTGAAATATTTCGCTTTATAGCTAGTGATGTGAGTATAATTATAAATTCTTCTTTTGATTTTCCGTTGTAATTGATTTTGAGGATATAGAATTGAGGTTTTTTCATAATTGATTTTGAAGTTATATGTATCTTGGTCTGTGAAATAAAAAGTTGGCTTAGTGCACATACACACACCAATTTTTGAAAATTCTAAAAATGCAAATCTCAATAGCATCTATGATCTATTACATGTGATTGTTTGTGATTGTTAGACTATTTTACAAGTTTCTTTTAAATTCTGATCATCATGCCATATTCCTTTTTATTTGTATTGTATTTCATTACGCAATAATTACTAAAGACTAGTAATAAGTTGGTTGGGGTGTGATAAATATTTAGAAGTGTACAATTAACTAGGATTTATATAATTATTCTCACTTTCAAATTGTCATTAAAACTCCCAATTAAAGCATTTTTGTAATTTAGGAATAAAATGAGAACAAGATAAAAAAAATGAGATTAAAAAGTTTTATCATTTGTTTGTGCAGGTTTTAGGGAAACTAGCGTAACTTTTGATTTTGAAATGGTTTAGAATTAATTCTTGAGGTTGTGGATTGATAAGTCATTCATCTATAAGTTCATGCAAACCTTGGATCTCATACTAAATTTGTACGAATCAACGAAGTTGGATTATAAGTGATTGTACAAAATGGATCACAAAAAATTCGGATCAAGTTAAGCCCAATCCTGACCTATTTTACCAATTAGGTCATATCTCTTAAATAAAAAAAAATTTAGCCTAAAATTTAGACATATTATACATAAGAGGCAGATAAACAAGTTTGCAGAAGATAAGATGATGAGAAAATATGTTGAAATAGTTAATAAACATGTTGTAATGCACTACTGATGTTGAAGGATGACTCTTAAATATGATTCGGTAATTTAATCATATATCCCTCATCCTGCAGCCAAATATGACAAATGACATATAAAATATATCATCAAAGAAAGATCTATAATTTTTATTCTTTACCCATCATCTCTGGCCTGAAAATTCAATTCAATTGGGTAGGTGAAAATTTAGAGGATTTGGTGTAACAACTTACCAACTCTTGACAACTAGCATACCACTTGATTGTTTAACTCCTCCATTATATGTTTGACCTCTAGCATAGTCCAAACACTATAAATAGGCCACATATTAAGCTTGTAAGAATTGAGGGTAGAGAGAAAAAGAAAGTTTAATTATTGTATTTCTTTAGGCTAAATTTTCTAATAGTAATATGAGTTTTCTAGTAGTAATAGAAATGTATTCTCTAGTTTCTCTTCTATTTTTAGTATTTTCTACTTTCATTATATCTTTCTAAATTTTATTTTGCTGAGTAGAGGAAGAGAAATGATTATAAAGGTACAAAATGTTTAAGTGTGTTGTATTGTTGTTTTAATTTTTTATCTAAATCCTACTTGGTTTGTGGTATCTTGATTTATGTATCACTAATGGCACAATAAATAATTGGGTTCATTTAGCTAGATGTTTAGTTTTACTACACCAACTGCTAATGTGAAGCCTTGATTTGTTTTAGACAAACATGTGCATAAATACTTGATCACATAAGTGTTAGCGTTAAGAGATAATTTGCAAATAGTAAGACAAAATATAATGATTATCTTATTGCATGAGATATTTGATAACATCTTCCCTTTGGAATCTTCATTATATATGGATTCCAATAGTAGCAATTAAAAGAGGTAAAAAGAATAAATAATCATTCCTCTAATCTAAAACTCAAGAGTGGATCCTTAATTCTCAGTACTTTTATTATTTTGGTTTTATTAGTTATAGCACACATTATTTTTTTTATATATATTTTAAACCACATAAAACCTATCTTTTTTTAAAAAATATAATCCTGAAATCTTCAAACTACTTTTCTGTGGATTGACATCGGACTCATGATAAATTTATTATTTGACACAATTTACACTTGGGTTTGTAATCTTAAAGTTGTACCACATTTCTTGTGGGGGTTGGGGACACTTCCATATAGCATCAGGCTTTCCATTTTGATTGATCACCACCCATGGTGCCAAAGTCCCCCTTGTGCATGGACGGAGCGTATCATGATGTTAAGGTTAGATAGATTAAATATGTATCAGGGTAATTTCAATTTTATTGGCAAGATCGCTCCTTGCATTTGGGGGAGAAGATAGTCAATGAAAAATGGAAATTATAAGATGGTTATTAATATAAAATCACATCCGTTATTATTTCATTACACCATTTAACTATTATGTCAGTAATGTTTTGAAAGCAATTGCACAACGCACCCTAGGAGCTCACAAAGCCCTTTGCTTATATTTTTTCCAAAATCTTTCTCTCTAAATGTGTTATATAATAATGGTGCATTGAAAGAGCCTAATGGTGGTATCTCGAAAATTGGACTTAGCAAAGCTAACAAAAGTATGTTGGAAATTATCTTAGATACACTTAAGGGGGAAGTTTTATTTTAATTTTGCTAACATAGTTTATTAAGTTTCATCATCGGGTTGTGTAAAGCATTAAGAAGTTTGATTACTAGTGAAAAAAATATAATTTTTTTTATTATAAGACAGGTTGGTGAAATGAATGTCTTTGGAATTTCATAACATAACTGATTTCAGGGTGTCACAAAATTCATGATTTGTTTTGTTCTGGTTAATTAAAATAGTTTGTAACTAGCAAGGACCACACCTTATGTAACACCCACTATTTAACAACTATATATAAAATATAATTTGATATGATAGAATTTGTGTGTATGTGCGATATTTTTTTTTTTTTTTTGTGTAACACTTTAAGAAAAGACAAATCACTTTTTACACACACAACCCTGTTTAAAATACTTCCTCACATATATTCTGTATATAACATGATCAATATTTATATAAAAGCACAACACCCACAACGACCACAATATTTACATATTTGTTTACAGTAAAATTTTAAAAGCAAATTATAGTATTAGTCTCAAAATATAATACAGTAAATTAAGAATATAACAAGCCAATAAAATAGCACAATAGGTTATCATCCATGTACACACTCACTTAAACACCTACAGGAGCTCTAATAGTCGCCCAACCAGCAAAAGATACTTCAAACATTATCATGCTTACCTACAATACATAAACTATATAAGCTAACGCTTAGCAAGTAAAGATTATGCATGTCAAAGAATAATCCACAATATCAAGTCATGCATCTCAAAATGCTATGCCCACAATGCAATTCCATACATCAAAATATTTCTCTCAAAATTATTTTTTCCTTGGGCCCCTGACCAATGCTACTATGCCATACACCGAAAAAGACTCTGCACACCACCATAATCCAATGGCCAATAATGATATAAGCATGTAAATCCATGCATAATCATAAGCATGCAAACCTGCAAATCTATGCATGCTTTGGTGCACTAGTAGTGGTCTGGAAAATATTTTCATTTCTCAAAATTATGCCGTGCAATGCAAGATCTATCACAATGCTCGTATATGATGCATGCACGTGCCAACACCCATGTATGTATACTCAATGGACATGAATGACAGTGATGCGTGCCCTCTGCTATGCACATATTGTAATAGTCAAGCCTCACACTACTCACTTGGCCAATATGATTCATGTATTACATGCTAATTTTATATGCTACTTGCATTTTTATTGACATTGCATAATTTATTTCATTTTATACGATATTCTTGAATATTAAACTTAATTCTGCAGCTCTTGCACGGTACTAGTTATTGAATTTCCTAATCTAAGTAGTTGATTTTATATAAAAATAAAAAGAAAATGAGGTTGATCAATATTGGGTATAGATGAGATATATAGGTTATAATTTTGGAAGTGTTAAAAGTGTTACTAGTAAACTTATATGGTTTGATTCGAATTCATCCAAGTATTTCAAAAGTATATATGGATAAATTGCATATTTTGGACATTAGACATAAGATACTATGATTGAAAGGAGATATTACAATATTCATTTATGTATAAGATTATATAATTTTTAATATGGACAATTATTAAAGAACTGGGTGACAATCGGGTAAGAAATTAAATGAACGACTAGAAAATTAGCTTATGAATTATCTATGGGATCTTGTGGTGATTAAAATAAGATGCAATAAAATTAATGTATAGTAAGATACATCTGATCTAGGCTTGAAAGATGGGTAAAAGGTCAGATTTATACCACAACTTGACATCTCATGCTTGCTACCAAGCTTAAGCGAGCACCTCAAGTGCCACCTCAAGCTTTCCTTTACCCTTAAGCCATGACCAAACCCTCATTTCAGCCATTTTCAGCTTCCAAACACACACCTTAAGGTCTCCAAGTGCTCCAAATTGATTCCAAGTTGAAATAAAAGCAAGAAAAGCAAAGGAGAAGTGATTACCATCAAGTTTAACCTCAAAATCTGCATAGGTAACACTTATCTATGGTTTTGTCTTTGATTTTTAGATTATTCTGAATGGGTTTATTGTGTATTAAGCTTTCAATATCTCTTATAAAAGTGCTGTAAAGTTTTTAATTAGACTTTGGTGCACAAAGAAAGGGGTTTTGATGACAAACACTTAATAGAAAATACTTGTGGCAGAAACTGTCACCTTGCTGTTTTCTTGTATTTTAGGCTTCAAAAGTATATGGTATGTTGAATAAAACCTATAAGTATCATCATATACATGTTCATATATGAGTTAAGAGTATTGTGATAAATTTTTATTGGTTAGAAATTGATATAGGGCATGATATTGAAGAGATGCTCAAAACTGTTACCATCGAATTTCAGATTCTGTTCTATGTGAAGGGGACTGGTTTTCAGCATTAAATTCATTAGTTATGGAAATATTATAATCTGAGTTGTCTCTGTGTATATGTTATCTAATTGTGATAAAAATTTGGGAGTGATTGAATATATGTAAGGATGCCAAAATCATTAATGTCATCAAGTGCACAAAACTGTTATGGTAGGAAAAATCTATTTCAGTATGCTATGAAGGGAGCTAAACTTGGGAAGCTATATCCATGAGTTTTAGTCAGTCTATGACATGGTTACATTTTTTTTTATTTTATCTAAGTCTGATAAAAATTTGGGAGTGAATGAATATGTCTATGGGTATCAAAATCATTATGCAAATTAATGTGACAGCAAAAAAATTTGAAATTATGAATATGTCCCATTTGGTTCATTAACATGCTCTAACATAGATGTGGTGCATTTGATCCATAACATTTAGGGGGATGTTATAAGAGTTATAATACATCAATTAAATGAGGTTAGAATACATTTAAGATGTAGAACAAAGGTACGTAGAAAGTTATATTCGGTTATAATTTCTAAGTGGTAAGGTTGTTTACTTAAATTGAGATTCAAAATATTTATACTACATTAGGTATAATGTGTTGGTTCGCGCGATCCCGGAAAACGTATACGCAGTGGAATTTAAAATTTTTCAAAAATATAAATATACATTACATCACATGTAATTAAAACAAATCCCAAAACCTTTTCGCGATTACTCAGTTGAGCATTTTCTCATAGTTAAACTAAGAAAGTTTCAGAAACTCTTACCTTGATTTGCACTCCGACTGATGTAGGGATTGAAACGATTCAAATCGTTATCCCTGCATAAAAGTATCTCCATGTTCTTCAATTCAAAACTCCTTTGATTGAAATCTGATTCGCTTTTAGGATTCCAAATGCTATCCCTCTAACGGTATCAACACCTTAAATGCCCACTCGCAATCGAATCCTATGCTAGTAGTTTTCAATTCGATAATTCTATACCAGAATAATTTTGTTTGGAACAAGAATACACTAACAATTAGTGTTTTATGTATTTAATTTAATTCTTAATTGAACAATTAAATCAAGAATTAAAGTAGATAAAAGGTTGATGAACTTTTCGAGATTGAAAGGAAATGAGACACGAATTTTTGGGGATGAAAGAAAACTATTTTTTTTCACAAAAATTTGCAATTAAAATCCCCATAAAAACATCCAAGAACATTGTCAATAAAAACTACCACAAGTCTTTTCCATGTAGGACTCTTTTTCCTTTCTTATCTCCAACTCTTTTACTAAGTTTCCTTATCCCATAAGGACTTTCCTTTTTCCTTATTACCTCTTAGAAATTGAATTCTCAATTCAACTTTATCTAGGAATTGGATTCTCAATCCAATTTTCTAATGGGCTTCCTACAAGCCCACACCTAATGGGCCTACATCTAAGTAATCAATTAGGTCATACTTTAATTCATCCAATTAATTAAATTAATTCATTTAATTAATTAGACCCATCTTACTTAATTGATCCAATCAATTAATTAAATATTCCAATTGGGCTCCCTAATCAAATTTGGTCCAATCAATTAATTCAATTAATTCAATTAATTAATTAAATTAATTCCATACTCGAATTAATTTAACCCTATTAATTAATCACATTAATTAATTTAATCCAATACTTGGATTAATTTCTAGGCTAGAAATGGACTTGTTCAAGTTTTGTGTATGACCCCTTAGGTTCACTTTAAACTAGTCGTTGGCTCACAACTCTTGTGACTTAGTTGAACAATTAATTGTTCTAATTAATTAATCCAGTTAATTTGAAATTAACTCATTAATTCTAAGAACCCACAAGACATGGAAGCATCTAACAATACATCATGACTCCTAGTCTAAGGTGAATGTGTGAACCTATTTCAATTATGAATACCATGCAAGTACGGTCCTTCCGTCATCTAATCTCCCGATTAAGCCTAGAGCATGGATGTTAAGTCGAAACCCTATTAGCTCAATAACTATATTTCCATTCCTAGTAGCTTGACACGATGATGAATAATTAGAAAACCCCACATCTAATTTTCATCCAACCTTGGCCAAGGATTTTAGAGTCAAGTACAGTGGAACACATAGGAGATTCACCTATTTATCTAGATAGGTGACAGATCCTTTGTTGGCCACTCATTAATCTCTACAAATGAAGATGTTACACCCAATATAAACCCCTTGTGATTGTCATGCAATTGAAAAATACATCAAAGTACAATATGTCATGCACAAGATTACCATAGTGCCTCAAGTCAAATGACTAATTATTGCACTATCATAACGAGAAAATTCCCATTCGACAATAGAATATTTTCAATTGTGAATTTTTAGGTGGGGTTGTTCAGTGTACTTGTTCCCAGCAAGCACCCGCATGCATACACTAGTGTCTCCACACCAATAACTATGGAATGAGGCATCCTCCTTTTGTGCCTGCATCATATGCGCAAGTCTCAATAGAATCAATGATGTCCCATCTCATTGATCCTTAACTTGGAACATTTTAAGATCACAACCTTAGAGCGTATTCCACGATCACCATCATATGCACAATCATGCCATATCTATGTGTGATCTAAAGACTTTATCTAATTCTTATAATGAATTTAAGATAAAGATTGTCATTTAAATGATATTAATATAAATAAGAATGATTCGCAAGAGTATAAGAACGGCCAGAATAATTGGCACGTTGGGCACTACTCTAACAATCTCCCACTTGCCCTAGAGACAATTTCCCTTATATTAAAGCCCATCTTCTAAAGATGTCCTTCAAATACTTATCTAAAGGGTTAAAATAGTGGTTCTGCTATATTTTCTGCCGAGGCAAATCTTTCCACGCTGATGTTACCTCTACCAATGATTTTCATAACCACAGTATCGCTAATCTATTTCTGCTTGGATTCTTTGATAAGACCTTGACTTCTTTGCTTAGCCCCCATTATTATCGCAGTACTCCAGTACTCAATCAACAATGGTTGGAACTACATCTAACATTGCGATTAAGTTCCTTATCCAAACAATCCATTTTTGCAGCATCATATGTCAAATGTATTCAATCACGATGGTGGAATCCACGGTTGTTACAAGCTTGGAACTCTTTCCAACTAACCGTCCCACCATTTAGGATGAACACGAATTTAGACATAGACTTCAAGTCATCTTTAATCCCTAGGATGCTTATCCCTAATCCCTTTTGGAGAACTTTGTAGATGACAAATCTTAGTTAACTGCAATATTTCTACATCATCTCTATGAGTAAAATGTCATCAACGTAAAACACAACAATCATCACCATACTCCCACTAACCCTCTTGTACACATATAACTCATTTGCATTCCTAAGGAAATCAAACCATTTGATTACTTTAGAGAATTGAATGTTCCACATTCGGAAAAATTATTTTGAGTTCTTAGCAGATCTCTAAAGCTCACAAACTTTTTGCTTACGTTTGTTTAATATGAAGACCTCAGACCGCTTAACTTATATCCCTTTCTCAATACCACTATTAAGAAAGACGGTCTTCATATCCCTTTGCCATATTTAGTAGTCGTAATACGTAGATATAACTAGCATACTCTGAATGGACTTTAGCATCATATCTGGTAAAAGGTATCCTTAATAGTCAACACCTTGATTATGAGCGTAACACTTTGCTACCAATCGTGCCTTTATAGGTCACCACCTTTCCATGTTCTTCAATTTATATTTGCAGACCCATTTGTAGCTAATGGGAACCATTCCCACTAATGGGTCCACCAAGGTCAAACCTTGTTGGAGTACATAGAGTTCATTTTGGATTGCATGGCATATTGCCAATTTCCGAATTGATGTCGTATATCATTACTCCTTAGTAAGATTAATATTTAAAAAAGGAGATCCTCCTTGCTGCTCTTTAGAAAGAGACTCTTATCATATAAGTAGCCCCGAGATCCTTTCAGATCTCATTGGAGATTGTGTACTAGAAGTTTTAGTAATTTGTTCATACACCATTACCACTAGTAAGACAAATTGTGGTTCTTGAACTACTTCAAGTTCTATGATCTAGCAATTTCTATCTAATAGAAATTCCTTCTTCTCAAGAAGGTGGTGTCCCTAGAAAACAAACTATTTTGTTCTTAAGAACCACTGAAATAGAATTCTTTAGATTCATTTAGATACCCCATAAATTTGCATAAGCTGGATTCATATCCATCATATCTCCCACTAACTACTTTAAAGAAGCAGGCCCATTTATACCATTAGGTATATATACAAAGGATCTTTTACCACATCATATCACATATGATGTTTTTGAGCACCGATTTAGATGATATCCTTAACTGATAAGAATATCATTAATTCTATGGTGAATTCCCAAAATGAATGAGAAAATAAGTGAAACTCAACTTAGATTCACTTAAAGTGAGAATCTAATTCTCTATTAGATAATCAAGAACTTACCACCTTAATATTCTCTTCCTCGATCACATCGATAGATTTAATACTTTGGTCGATTTAATTCTCAACTTCATATCTAAATTCTTTGAACCCTTCAATGGATCTTAAAATAATGAAGTAAGAATAGTTCGCTTGTACACTAACACTTAGTGGACTGCTTACATTCCTTTGGATCACATCCAAAGGCGTGGTTTGCTCCATTTGTCCCACAAATGGTGATTTAGTCATGTTTTCCTAAAGATAAGATTTACAAGTTGACACCTCATGCAAGTCCAAAAGGTTAAGCAAATGTACCATCTTTTGAACTCTTTCTTTAGAGATATTACCTAATCTATTTAACCACAAGTATGTACTGTTTTGCTTATCTAATTCTTAGATTACTTTGTTGATTATGTAGCATGGAATGTTGGGATTATATAGTTCATTTGTCAATGTAGCAAAGATAATTAACTAATACTATCCTAATTCCATCCAGAGTTAAGTGGATTATTCCTATAGCCAATAAAGCAACACTTACTTTATTCTCAATCTTAAGGATCGTCCTTTATCTTAGTCTCCATTTTTCTTGTCATCCACTGCAACCCCTTGCAAAAATGGGATCATATCCGATATCCAATATCCAAGAAAAAATTTATCAACCTTAATCGTTGATATCAACAATGTATAAACTTGAACTAGAACCCTTTCTAATTCAACTAAGCAAGTCAATACTTGTGTTTCCTCTTTCTATACCCTAAATATCCACAATGGTGACAAACATCTATATTGAACTGGTAAGTTTGTCTAGATTATTCTATGTGGAATTACTAGCAATAACCATTATCCTATGTGAGGTAGAAATTTAAGCATTCATTCAATTAATATCCATTTATGATATGGTCTTTAATCATAAATATTTCCCATTATTTTATTCAAATCCCATCACTCTCTAGATGGAAATTCAGAAAATCTAATTTTTTAGTGGGCTTGAGGTCCAACTAGCCTTGCCATATACTCCAATTTTATGAGCCCATACAACAAAAATAAAAGGTAGCTAACAACATTAGCAATTGCATCCCCATGCAACTCTCAAGCTATTTTGCCTCACCTCTTCCCATACACCCCAATTTTATAAGCCCATATGGTACTAAGTGTCAAGCATTACCTATCAAACATCTATGTAGATGGAGCATCTAAACGTCCCACGACTCATGGCCAAGGATAAAGATGAGTCCACCCTGTGGGCATCTCAATGCTTAGTAGTGGTCACATCTTGCCTACACTTAGCACATCCCACGACTCATGACCAACAGACTAAATATGGTAGCGTATCGGCATACCACTACTTTTGATGGAAGGCATGGACGATTGGGCCCAACCCAATATTACCCATTTACGCTTGATATCGAACTAATAAAGGTTCTCAACTTGAAACATTTTCAAGTGAGGGTCATACTAGATTTATTATACAAGGTCTCATCGTTTTCTTTTCTTGTTTATTTAATGTTCACTATCCTAACGATGACAGCATACATCATAAGGAAGCATTAAATAAACACATGTATCATATACATCCTAAAATAAATAGATGATCATGAGCCTTTAATCCTATGCGATCTACTTGAGCCAAAGTGGATCTAGTTCAATCTAAGGGTGATAATTAAAATGCAAATAGACCTATCTATTATATAAATATATCACATACATTCATGGGCCTTATTTCCTCATTTTTCCTTTGTCTTCATTCAATCTTCTTGTAATGTCCGCCAAATTATAAAAAGATTAACCTCATCGCCTAATTCTACTCTTATTACATTTACTAAAACTATAAGAAATTTTGGAATAATTCCAATGGAAGATACATATGAGAGAAATAGAAGTACATCAAGAATAAAATAGAGAAAGGTGAGACTCGCAGGCCTCACTTTAATTAAAACCCAAAAATAACCAATTATGCATAAAATTAAACTAATCACATTGGTCTAGGCTCCATCATCATCCGACTAGCATGCTTAACATAAATCATCACATGATAATGAAAATATATAAATTTACCAATTATGTTATGTGCAATTTCATTCAAATTTGGGATTTTTATGAAAAATGATTTTTCAAAAATTAAAATTAATATTTAATTTTAAAATAAAAAATCATAAACGTCATGTAACAATTATGTAATGAGGTAGGATGGACAACAGTACAACAAGGCTACTGCCTATCGAGTGGCTGGGCAGACCACCCGTCGGGCATTGGGCGCCCACACGCCGGGTACCAACGGGTGACCCGGCGCTCAACTTTGGGTGGCCAGTAATCTACCCAACATCACACGTTGGGTGACTGGGCACTTGCATGTCGACTGCAGGTGGGCGACCCGGTGCCCGACTTCGGGTGGCCGGCAGCCCACCCGACGTCACATATCGGGTGTTGGGTGCCCGCACATTGGGTGATAGTGGGAGACCTGGTGCCCACGCACCGGGTGACTGGCAGCCCACCCGACGTGTGACGTCTGGTGGTCGGCACTCCAATTTTTTTTTTTTTTTAATGTCCAAGAATTCAAGATTTTCATAAAATCTTGATTTCATAGTTTCTTGATCTTATCAACAAATTTTGAAAACTTGATAAAAACTAATTTTCTTCATCAAGAAATCAACTTATTTGATTTTTTTTATTTCTTGCCACGTTTCAAGAAATTCAAGATTTCACAAATCTTGAAATTTTTGGATCAAGAAATTCAAGATTTCACAAATATTGAAATTCTTGAAAATCAAGAAATCTAATTTCTTAACTCGCCTCAGTTCTTAAAACGTTTTAAACTTTAAAACGATTAATAATATTAATCCCAAAAAAAGAAATTAATTGATTCAAACTAATCACACATATAAATATTTAATCTATCACATATATTAAATAAACATAATCAAAAAGTATCAGAAAGGCATGAACCTTGGCTCTAATACCACTGTTGGGTTCGTGCGATCCCGGAAAACGTATACATAGCAAAATTTAAAAATTTTCAAAAACATAAATATACATTACATCACATATAATTAAAACGAATCCCAGAACCCTTTCGCGATTACTCAGTTGTGCGTTTTCTGATAGTTAAAATATGAAAGTTTTAAAAACTCTTACCTTGATTTGCACTCCGACTGATGTAGGAATTAAAACGATTCAAATCGTTATTCCTGCATGAAAGTATCTCCATGTTCTTCAATTCAAAACCCCTTTGATTAAAATCTGATTCACTTCTAGAATCCCAAATATTATCCATCTAACGGTATCCACACATTAGATGCCCACTCGCAACTGAATCCTATGCTAGTAGTTTTTTATTCGAAAATTCTATCCCATAACGATTTTGTTTGGAACAAGAACACACTAAGAATTAGTGTTTTAGATATTTAATTTAATTATTAACTCAATAATTAAATTAAGAATTAAACTAGATAAAAGGTTGGTGAACTTTTGGAGATTGAAAGAAAAGAAGGGACGAATTTTTGGAGATGAAAGAAAACTATTTTTCTTCAGAAAAATCTGCAATTAAAATTCCTATAAAAATGTCCAAGAACATTGTCAATAAAGGCTACCACAAGTCCTTTCCATGTAGGACTCTTCTTCCTTTCTTATCTCCAACTCTTTTACTAAGTTTCCTTATCCCATAAGGACTTTCCTTTTTCCTTATTACCTCTTAGAAATTGAATTCTCAATTCAACTTTATCTAGGAATTGGATTCCCAATCCAATTTTATAATGGGCTTCCTACAAGCCCACACCTAATGGGACTACAATTAAGTAATCAATTATGTCATACTTTAATTGATCCAATCAATTAAATTAATTCATTTAATTAATTAGACCCATCTTACTTAATTGATTCAATCAATTAATTAAATATTTCAATTAGGTTCTCTAATCCAATTAGATCCAATCAATTAATCTAATTAATTAATTAAATTAATTTCACACTTAAATTAATTTAACCCCATTAATTAATCACATTAATTAATTTAATCCAATACTTAGATTAATTTTTAGGCTAGAAATGGACTTGTCCAAGTTTTGTGTGTGACCCCTTAGTTTTACTTTAAACTAGCCGTGGGTTCCCAACTCTTGTGACTTAGTTGAACAATTAATTGTTCTAATTAATTAATCCAATTAATTAATTCTCTTGAAATTAACTCATTAATTCCAAGAACCCACAAGACATGAAAAGCATCTAGCAATGCATCATAACTCCTAGTTTAAGGTGAATGTGCGAACCTATTTCAATTATGAATATCATGCAAGTATGGTCCTTCCATCATCTAATCTCCCGATTAAGCCTAGGGCATGGATGTTAAGTTGAAACCCCATTAGCTCAATAACTATATTTCCATTCCTAGTAGCTTGACTCAATGATGAATAATTAGAAAACCCCACGTCTAATTTCCATCCAATCTTGGCCAAGGATTTTAGAGTCAAGTATAGTGGAACACATAGGAGATTCACCTATTCATCTAGATAGGTGACGGATCCTTTGTTGGTCACTCATTAATCTCCATATATGAAGATGTTACACCCAATATAAACCCCTTGTGATTGTCATATAACCGAGAAATACATCAAAGTACAAAATATCATGCACAAGGTTACCATGGTGCCTCAAGTCCAAGGACTAATTCTTGTACTATCATAATGATAAAATTCTCATTCGACAATAGAATATTTCCAATTAAAAATTTTCAGGTGGGGTTGTTCAGTGTACTTGTTCCAAATAAGAATCCGCATACATACACTAGTGTCTCCACACCAATACCTATGGAACGAGGCATCCTCCTTTTGAGCCTGCATCATATGCGCAAGTCTCAATGGGATCAATGATGTCCCATCTCATTGATCCTTAACTTAGAACATTTTAAGATCACAACCTTAGAGGCATATTCCATGATCACCATCATATGCATAATAGTGCACCGAAGCATGCGTAGATTTGCAAGTTCACGTACATGGATTTGCATGCTTATAAGTATGTATGAATTTGTATGCTTATATGATTATTAGCCATTGAATTATGGGGTGTGCAGAGCTCTTTTTCAGTGCATGAGATAGTAGCTTTGGTTAGGAGCCTAAGAAAGAAATAATTTTGAGATAAATATTTTAATGCATAGAATTGCATTATGGGCATAACATTTTGAGATGCATGACTTGATATTGTAGATTATTTTTTGATATGCATAATCTTTACTTGTTGAGCGTTAGCTCATATAGTTTAGCATTGTAGGTGAGTCTAGTGATACTTGATACCATGGATTTATTGGGCAAGTTGTTGGGGTTCCTACAGGTTCTGAGGATTAGTGTACATGGATGACAACCTGTTGGGTTGTGTTGTGAGCATATTCTAATTTTTACATTCATTATTATTATATAAATTATTGATTATATATAAAGGGCTATAAGATGCAAAATGTCCTTACTTCTTTCGAAAGTAAAGGCTATTATTTTTATTTTTGAGTCTATCATATTATAACTTTAGGACGACGTGTCCTATATAACTCTTGAAATTTGATAGTAAATCAGCCTGAGAATAACATGACTGTGATGGGTGTTGTGTTTTTATATAAACGGTAATTTTTCTATATACAGAGTTATATGTGAGAAAACACTTTACTATTTTTCAAAGTGCTACATTTGACAAAAGTAAATATATATATACACATGCGCTACCTTATCAAAATTATTGTTATACCAATATATATATTTATTGTTGGGGGGTGTTACATGTATGATCTATGAAATTACATATAAATCACACATTTACTATGTCTATGCATTATAGTTGTAAATTAATCTTTACTTACCTTTCACTTGATTAGTGGCTTAGTCTAGATTTGTTTAGTATTTCTCTCCAACTTTAGAAGTAAAATAGCCTGTAATATTATCCAACATCAAGCACCATTCCCAATTTGGCAAGTTGAAAGCACAAAATCTCATACTAAAACCGTAAACACCAAGCTATGTAGGTAACAATCAAGCTTTCACAAACTTAAACCCAATATAGTCCCTCAAATACCTTAATTTCTCATCTTAGATACATGTAAATATCATGTAATTGAAGTATTATTACTCTATAGCACGTACCTAATTGTTAGAACTCAATAGAAATATGTTTAGGTTGAAACATACTAAGTTATCAAATAAGACAGATTCATATTTTCATATTTTCTTATTGTCCAATTTAGTTGCATGATAATTTTAACATCCCTAAACATATCCAATCATTCCCAAATTTTTACCGCACTTAGCTAACATGTAGAGAAATGTAATAATATTCTACAATTTTTTAAAATCACTGATTTACCTCAGTAAAACTAGCCCACTGATCACAGCACAAAAATTATAAGTTCTATCATGACAGTTTTGAGTGTCTCTTTAAATATCAAACCATATTTCAATTTATAACCTCTCCAAACTTATATACATCATGTAAACTCATATATTAACACATATATGGTGAAATATATAGGTTTTAATCAAGTTATTATACATATATAAAGCTTTAAAAATAAAAATCGGCAAGTATACAGTTTCTATCCCTAGTGATTTTTATTGTAATTTTGCAACTAAAAATTATTCTTTTGTGAATTATAAGACCATAAATAACATCCTAACATGATTATAAATAATAATAGAAGCTTTATAAATCATAAACTCTCAAATAATCCAAGAATTGAATCAAAACATGAGTTAAGCTCGTCTACGCACAATTTTAAATTTCTACTTGCTCCTTCTTACTTCCCTTTGCTTCATTCGCTTTTTTTCTTTACTTGGAATCACTTGCGAGCAACTTCTAAAATTTAATATGGAGGTTTTGGAGGTCAAATAGCTTAAAAAATAACTTTTGGTCATGGTTCAAGGATAGAAATGAAGAAAGCTTGAGGTGATAGCTTGAGGTGTCAAGTGGTGGTTCAAATATGATGTTATACACATCTTATATAGTTGTAATCTAGTGTTTCTCATAATTGATTTATTTATTGACAACCTATTTTAATTTTCATACGATCGAATAATAAATTTTACCATAATTTCTTAATCGTTCATTCGATCTCTTAACCGATTGGCATCCAATTCTTAAATGGTTATTTTATTTGCATTTCTAAAATTATATGCATATATTGACCTTATAATATGACACTTAAATCACATTATATCATATCTAATATCCCAAGTATTTTAATTTACAAATATATATTTTTGAAATAACTTGATCAAATCAAATTAAACCGTATAAACTTACTAATGATACTTTTAACACTCTAAAAATTATAACGTGTAACATAGTAATATTCATTATATTGATACCGAATTTTTTTCTTATCCCAATGTAGAATTGACCATTTGAGTTAGGGGATTCGATAATCAATACCGTGTGAGAGTTTCAAAATTAAGTTTAATGATTAAGAACGTCGTATAAAAAAAATAAATTATATGATATCAATATAAATACAAATAACACGCAATTAACATGTAATGCATGAATCATATTTAACCAAGTGAGTAGTGAGGGATTCGGGTATCACACCTTAGTGTGTGAATATATATATATTGTATTTACTGAAAATTTTATCATTTTAATATAGTGAACAAATACACCTATAATATTATGGATCTGTGTGATGCTTGGCTTTTCTACTTCAAACTTCCATAGGCTACAATTCTAAAAATAGGATAGATTTTTACCCTTTAACAATTACCAATAGGAGTAATTAAATAAAGTCAATCTTAAGTATCACCAATAAAATAACTTCATATATATGTAGAAAGTGAGAACTGATCCTGTGATACCCAAGCCTCTTATAACTCACATGGCCAGATATGATTCTGCATTACATATTAATTGTATGCTATTTGCATTGATATAACATCTATAATTCATTTTATTTTATACGGCGTTCTTAATCATTAAACTTAATTTTGAAGTTCTCGCACAGTATTGATTATCAAATCCCCTAACCTAAGTGGTTGATTTTGTATTAAGATAAGAAAAAATTTAGGTATCAATATAGTGAATAGTGCTAGGTTACACGTGGTAACCTTAGGAGTTCGAAAGGTGTCACCGAAAAATTTATAGAAAGAGAGTCGGTTTGATCATGAATTTTAATATTATATCTATATTTAAATTATACACTTGGGACAACTAGACATACAATACTATAATTTAAATGTTATATAACTAGGTTCATAGGCTTGTAATACTATCGGTGCACAAACTTATCAATCGGGCAAGAATCGATAATTTTTCGAGTGAAGAACCTAATGAACGGACATAGGAACTAGCTACGAGAATGAATGGTGATGAAGATAGGTTGAAACCAAATAAGAATATGTGGGACACACAAGATTAGGGCTGCAAGATAAGGGAGAAAATCATATTATACCATTACATGCCACCTCAAGCTTATGCCACCTCATGCTTAAACTTATCAAGCTAGCACCTCAACCTATTATTCACTCTTAAGCTAACAACCATGACTTGAACCTTCTTCTGAACTATTTTAGCTTCAAAATACATGGAAAAAGATCTCTAAATAGGTCCTAAGTGATTCCAACCAAAAAAGGAGGTAAAACAAGCAAAGGGAATGAGAAATAACCAAGTTCAAGTAGAAAACTGTGCAATGTGAGCTTAACCTACGGGTCTGGCATGACTTTCAGATTTATTTTGAGGTTTATTAGCTTATTAAGCTTTGAATATTATTTTTAAATGTGTTATAATTTTATTAGATAGGCTTTGATGCATAAAGAAAGGGTTTGTGGTTGGAAATATTTGATAGAAAACACTTGTACTAGAAACTGTCACCTTGCTGTATTTCTGTGTTTTAGGCTTCAAAAGTGTGTGGTATGTTGAATACAACCTGTAATTATCATCATATACATGTTTATATATGAGTTAAGGGTATTGGAATGAAGTTTGATCGATTAGAAATTGAAAGAGAGAATAATATTGGAGAAACACTCAAACTGCCAAAGTAGCAAAATCTATTTTGGTGTGCTGTGAAGGAGACTGAATTAGGGGAGCTAAATCCATTAGTTTAGGCAAGAATATAACTTGGTTGTCTCTTTGTATATGTTATATAAGTGTGGTAAAAAGTTGGGAGAGATTGAATATACGTAAGGGTGTCAAAACCATTAATGTCTTGAAGTGTGCAAAACTGTCATGGTAGAAAAATAATCTGTTTCAGTATGTTGTGAAGAGAGCTGAACTTGGAAAGCTATATCCATAAGTTTTAGCAATTCTATGATATGGTTACATTTATATGCATGTTATCTAAGTGTGGTAAAAATTTGGAGTGATTGGATATATTTAGGGATGTCAAAATTATCATGTAATTAAATTGGACAGCAAGTAAATATGAAAATGTGAATCTATCCTATTTGATAATTTAACATATTTCAACCTAGAAATTTGCTATTGAGTGTTAACAATTAGGTACATGATATTAGAGTTATAATACTTCAATTATATTATATTTACATGTATCTAAGATAAGAAATTAAGATATTGAAGGGACTAAATTGGGTTCTAGTTTGTAAAACCTAGATAGCTTGGTGTTTAAGGTCTTAGTATGATATTGTATGCTTTCAACTTATCAAATTGGGAATGGTGCTTGATGTTGGTAATATTATAGGCTATTTTACATCTAAAATTGGAGGGGAACAATAAACAAATCTAGACTAAGCCACCAACCAAGTGAAAGGTAAGTAAAGATTCATTTACAACTATAATGCATAAACATAGTAGATGTGTGAATTATATGTAATATCATAAATCATATGTGCATAGTAGAGGGCTCTCTATTAAGCATACATACATGGGCATTGTCATTGGCACGTGCATGCATCATATACGAGCATTGTGATAAATCTTGTATTGCACGGCATGATTCTAAGAAAGGAAAATGTTTTGCTGACCACTACTACTGCACCGAAACATGTATGGATTTATATGATTTTATGCATGGATTTACAGGTTTGCGTGCATGGATTTGCATGCGTATGAGTATACATGGATTTGCATACTTATATAATTATTGGCCATTAGAGTATAGCGGTGTACAGAGCTCTTTTTCGGTGCATGGGATAGTAGAGTTGGTCAGGGGCCCAAGAAAGAAATAATTTTGAGAGAAATATTTTGATGCATAAAATTGCATTGTGGCATAGAATTTTGAGATGCATGACTTGATATTGTTGATTATTCTTTGACTTGCATAATTATTACTTGCTGAGCATTAGCTCATATAGTTTATGCATTGTAAGTGAGTACGACGATACTTGAAGCATCTTTTACTAGCTGGGAGGTTGTTGGAACTCCTGCAGGTGTCTGAGGGAGTGTATACATGGATGACGACCTATTGGGCTATTTTGTTGGCTTGTTATATTTTGAGTTTGTTGTATTATATTTTTAAACTAGTTTTATATTTCACTTTTAAAACTTTACTATAAATAAGTATGTAAATATTGCGGTCATTGTGGGTGTTGTGCTTTTATATAAATACTGACCTTGCTATATACATGAATATATGACATGTGTGAGAAAGTATTTTAAATAGGGTTGTACATGTAAGAAGTGATTTATCTTTTCCTAAAGTGTTACAAAAAAAATATTTCATGCATGCACACAGGTTCTATCATGTCAAATTATACTAGATACCTAATTGTCGAGTAGTGGGTGTTACAAAGTGGTATCAGAGCCCAGGTCTTGATTCTGTAAACTGTTCATGTACGTAATCTTAGAACTTGTGGAGCGCAACCACACCAGTAAATTTTTACATTATCATATATTGCATTACATATTCCATGAATTATATTGGCCATATATTGTCAAACTTGTGTAAAACAGCGCTGCAAAATAGTGAGAACTCATGTTGAAAGTAGTGGTGGTGACAGAGTGTAGAGAAATGAGACACCCACCCCAGTTAATGATCGAGATACCATGATTAACTAATTAACAGAGTTGATTGAACGACAGTCTGAATAAATTCAGCAACTAATTCGGCATAGGGATAATGGTGAGCAACCACGGGTGGAGGTAAACCAACAGCGGGCAGACTATATATATATATAGTGGGAGAACGATTTAGGAGACTGGATCCCCCAACATTTGAGGATGGGATTGATCCTACCATTGCAGAAGACTGGTTGAGGACCCTAGAAAACATGTTCTAGTATAGCAGGGTGCTAGTAGAGGAGAGGGTAATGTGTGCCACTTTCATGCTTCGCGGTAGTGCAGGTCATTGATGGGACATGATCAGCAGCATAGAGGACATTATTACCATGAGCTGGGACACATTCAAGGAGTTATTCTGAAATAAATATTTCATGGCCCCAATTCGCATGATGAAGATGAATGAGTTTATACAACTGCGATAAGGAGCAATGACTGTTGGGAAATATATTCGTAAATTTGAACAACTGTCCAGGTTTTGTTACGCACATGGTCAGCACTGAAGTACTGAAAGTAGAGAAATTTTTGGAGGGTTTGAGGCCAGAGTTATATCGGGATGTGAATATGGCGGGTACTCAAGGGGTGACATTTTCATAGGTGGCTGAAAGGGCACTAGTGGCAGAACAGGTTGAATTGAGAATCTCTCGTGCACAAGAGGTTCGACAGCAATCCAGACAGCAGGGACAGAGATGGACTATGGGGTAAAAGAGGCCGGTCTAAATGAGAAGCCGGTCTAAATGTAGAAGCCGATGCAAATACGGAAGTCAGGACTTAAATTTCAAGAAGAACAAGGCCAACAACAAGAAGGTTAAAGTAAGAGGTCACGGGTCGAATAAGGAAAAACACTGATGTTAGAAGTTGTATGTTAAAAATATGGTAATCGACATACTGGAGACTGCTATGTAGATATCAGGACGTGCTTTTGATGCGGAATACTGGGACATATTGCTAAATTTTGCCCAGGTAAACAAAATTAGACCGGCCAAAGAAATGTACCAGCCAAAGTGTTCACCATAACAAGGGCGGATGTAGAGGCAAATCCATCGGTGGTGACAGGTAAACTTTATATTTGTAGTGTTCCAACACTTGTGTTATATGATTCTGGAGCCACGCATTTATTTGTATTCACTGAGTACTTGAAGAGGTTGGGTAGAATACCAGATGTAGCAGAAATCAGTTATAGCGTAACAGTCCTCTATAGAGATGCTAGACAAACCGATCGGATTTTGAGAGCTTGTGCTATACTTGTTGAAGGTAGAGAATTACATGCTGATTTGATTGTACTAGATATGAATGATTACGATGTTATTTTGGGCATGGATTGATTGTCAAAGTATGGGGCTACTATCGACTGTAAGTAAAAGACAGTGACATTTCAACTTTCTAGGAAAGAGTCTTTTACATTTGCCAACATTGTGAAGAATTTTAGATTCTCTATGATTTCGGCAGTGAAGGCACAACGATTACTCAATGATGGTTGTGAAAGGTACTTGGTGAGTATCATGAACATTGAGGAACAGCACCCACCAACTCTGAGTGAAATACCAGTGACGCAGAAATATACTGAAGTATTCCCAGATAATCTTCCAGGACTACCACCAGATCATGAAATAGAGTTTGTTATTGATATACAACTAGAAACGTCTCTAATTTCTAAAACTCCCTATAGAATATCTCCCTTGGAGTTGAAAGAATTGAAAGTACAATTGCAAGACTTGTTGGACAAGGGATTCATCATACCTAGCTTTTCACATTGGGGAGCACCAATTCTGTTTGTACGTAAGAAAGATGGCACCATGAGACTGTGCATCGATTATCGAGAGTTTAATAGAGTCATGATTAAGAATAAATATTCGTTACCTATAATTGATGATTTATTTATCCAGTTTCAGGGTGCCACAATATTTTCAAATATTAACTTACGTTCTGGGTACCATCAACTAAAAATAAAGAAAGATGATATCCCCAAGATGGTATTTAGTACAAGTTATGGGCACTATGAATTTTTGGTGATGCCGTTTAGATTGACTAACACTCCAGCAACATTCATAGATCTGATGAATAGAGTGTTTAAGGAGTTTTTGGATAAATTTATTACTGTGTTCATCGATGATATTCTAGTTTACTCCAGAACTAAAGAAGAGCATGTCGTACATTTAACACAAGTACTAGAGGTCCTGAAAGTGAAGCAGTTATATGCTAATTTAAGAAATGCGAGTTCTGGTTTGATCGTATGGTATTCCTAGGCCATGTTATATCAGGAGCGGAAATATCAGTAGATCCAAGCAAAGTTGAAGCTATCAACAACTGGATGCAGCCTACTAATCCTTCGGAAGTGCGCAGTTTTCTGGGTTTAGCTGGATATTATCAAAGATTTGTGGAGGGGTTCTCCAAGATTGCTATGCTATTGACACAATTAACCAAAAAAATGGTGATGTTTAGATGGACGGATATGTGTGAGTGAAGTTTCCAAGAGCTGAAAAAGAGGTTGACTTCAGTACCTATTCTCTTAATTCCATCAGGTACTGGAGGATTTGTAATTTACAGTGACGCGTTGAAGAATAGGTTAGGATGTGTACTGATGCAGAATGGCAAAGTAATTGCGTATGCGTCCAGGCAACTTAAAGAGTATGAAAAGAATTACCCCACGCATGACTTGGAACTTGTTGATGTAGTATTTGCGCTTAAAATATAGAGGCACTATTTATATGGTGAATGGTGCAAGATCTATACTGATCATAAGAGCCTCAATACTTCTTCACACAGAAAGAGTTGAATATATAACAGCGAAGATGGCTGGAACTGGTAAAAGAATATGATTGTGTGATCAATTACCACCCCAGTAAAGCCAACATTATAGCTGATGCATTGAGTCAAAAATCCACACAAAGTATAATAGCTATGGCTTTAATTCAGAAACCAGAACTGAATGAGTTGCAAAAAATAAATATAGAGATTTTACAGACAGGAGTAATAGAGGCAAAATTGGCAGCCCTGATGCTTCAGCCTACGCTAATCAATAGCATCAAACAGGGACAACGAGATAATGAATATCTCATCAATATGAGAAAATATGTTGCTGCAGGAAAGTCTCCTGAATTTAAGATGACTCAGAATGATATTTTACAATTTAGAGGGCAGTTTTGTGTGCCACATATTGATAACATTTAGGAAGATATTTTAAAAGAGACACATTCAACCCATTATTCAGTACATCCAGGGGCTACCAAGATGTATAGAGACTTGAAAATGCATTATTGGTGGCCAGGTATGAAAAAGCACATCGCCCAGTATGTGGAACAATGTCTAACATATCAGTAGATAAAGACCGAACATCAAAGACCCACAGGGACTTTGCAACCTCTACTTATTCCAGAATAAAAATGGGAAAGGATCACCATGGATTTCGTAATTGGTTTGCCAAAGACTACTAAGGGTCATGATGCTATTTGGGTTATTGTTGACAGATTGACCAAGTCTGCTCATTTCCTTCCCATATGTTCTACATGTTCCATAGATCGCTATGCTCAATTATATGTTCAGGAGATTGTCAAATTTTATGGAGTGCCATTGTCTATAGTTTCTGATAGAGATTCAAGATTTTTATCTGCTTTTTGGAGAAGTTTACACAAAGTTTTGGGAACACAGTTATCATTCAGTACAGCATATCATCCTCAGACGAATGGGCAATCTGAACGAATAATACAAACATTAGAGGACATGCTTAGAGCCTGTGTATTAGACTTCCAAGGTCAGTGGAGTAAATTCCTACCTTTAGTAGAGTTTGCATACAACAACAGCTATCAAACTAGTATTGGAATGGCTCCCTATAAAGCATTGTATGGCAAAAAGTGTAGGTCTCCGATACACTGGGATGAAGTTGGTGAGAAGAAACTTTTAGGCCCAGATATAATTCGAGAGATGACAGAAGTCGTGTTACAGATTCGATAAAAAATACAAAGTGTCCAAAATTGACATAAAAGTTATGCAGATCGACGAAGAAGGGCGTTGGAGTTTGCAATAGGAGATTAGGTGTTTTTGAAAGTAGCACCAATGAAGGGCATCATGCGGTTTGGGAAGAAAGAAAAATTGAGTCCCAAATACATTGGCCCATTCTCGGTGATTAAATTGAGTCCCAGATACATTGGCTCATTCCCAATGATTGAAAGAATTGGTGATGTTTCTTATAGACTGGATCTGCCAACATCTATATCCCAAATACACAATGTATTTCATGTGTCTATACTGAGAAAATATATTGCTAATCCCTCTCACATTCTGAAGAATGAACTAGTGGAATTATAGGCAGATTTGAGCTATGAAGAAAAACCTGTACAGATTTTGTTACGAGAAGTGAAATAGCTTAAAAATAAATAGATTCCATTGATTAAAGTATTATGGAGAAACCAATTGGTAGAAGAGGCCACTTGGGAAAGGGGGATGAAATGAGAACTAAGCATCTTGAACTTTTTCGATAAGTGAAATTTCAGGGACGAAATTTTTATAAGGAGGGGAGGATGTGATACCCAAGTCTCTTACTACTCACATGGCCAGATATAATTCATGCATTACATATTAATTAAATGCAATTTGCATTGATATGACATCATATAATTTATTTTATTTTATACGGTGTTCTTAATCATTAAACTTAATTTTGAAGTTCTCACACGGAATTGATTATCGAATCCCCTAACCTAAGTGGTTGATTTTGTATTGATATAAGAAGAAATTTAGATATCAATATAGTAGATAGTGCTAGGTTACACGTGGTAACCTCAGGAGTTCGAAATGTGTCACCAAAAAGTTTATAGAAAGGAAGTCGGTTCGATCATGAATTTTAATATTATATGTATATTTAAATCATACACTTGGGATAACTAGACATACAATACTATAATTTAAATTTTATATAACTAGGTTCATAGGCTTGTAACACTATCGGTGCACAAGCTTATCAATCGAACAAGAACCAATGATTTTTCGAGTGAAGAACCTAATGAACGGACATAGAAACTAGCTACGGGAATGAATGGTGATGAAGATAGGTTGCAACCAAATAAAAATATATGAAACACACAAGATTAGGACTGCAAGATAAGGGAGAAAATCAGATTATACCATTACATGCCACCTCAAGCTTATGCCATCTCATGCTTAGACTTATCAAGGTAGCACCTTAACCTATTCTTCACTCTTAAGCTAACAACCATGA
This sequence comes from Paulownia fortunei, assembly GCA_019321725.1. NCBI lineage: Eukaryota > Viridiplantae > Streptophyta > Magnoliopsida > Lamiales > Paulowniaceae > Paulownia > Paulownia fortunei. The sequence goes on along the minus strand of CM033111.1, from coordinate 12,028,815 downwards.
CTTGAACCTTCTTCTAAACTATTTCAACTTCTAAATACATGGAAAAAAGCTCTATAAATAGGTCCTAAGTGATTCCAACTGAAAAATAAGGCAAAACAAGCAAAGGGAAGAAGAAATATCCAAGTTCAAGTAGAAAACTGTGCAATGTGAGCTTAACCTACAAGTTTGGCATGACTTTCAGATTTATTTTGAGGTTTATTAGCTTATTAAGCTTTGAATATTATTTTTAAATGTGTTAGGATATTATTAGATAGGCTTTGATGCATAAAGAAAGGGTTTGTGGTGGGAAATATTTGATACAAAATACTTGTACTAGAAACTGTCACCTTGTTGTTTTTCTGTGTTTTAGACTTCAAAAGTGTATAGTATGTTGAATAGAACATGTAATTATCATCATATACATGTTTATATATGAGTTAATAGTATTGAAATGAATTTTGATCAGTTAGAAATTGAAATAAAGAATAATATTGGAAAAACAATCAAACTGCCAAAGTAGCAAAATCTGTTTTGGTGTGTTGTGAAGGAGACTGAATTAGGGAAGATAAATCCATTAGTTTAGGCAAGAATATAACCTGGTTATCTCTGTGTATATGTTATATAAGTGTGGTAAAAAGTTGGGAGAGATTGAACATATGTAAGGGTGCCAAAACCATTAATATCGCAAAGTGTGCAAAACTGTCACGGTAGGAAAATAATCTATTTCAGTATGTTGTGAAGAGAGCTGAACTTGGGAAGCTATATCCATGAGTTTTAGCAATTCTATGATATGATTACATTTATATACATGTTACCTAAGTGTGGTAAAAGTTTGAGAGTGATTGGATATATTTAGGGATGTCAAAATTATCATGCAACTAAATTGGACAACAAGTAAATATGAAAATGTGAATCTGTCCCATTTGATAATTTAACATATTTCAGCCTAGACATGTTGCTATTAAGTGTTAACAATTAGGTACACAATATTAGAGTTATAATACTTCAATTATATTATATTTACGTGTATCTAAGATAAGAAATTAAGGTATTGGATGGATTAGATTAGGTTCTAGTTTGTGAAACCTAGATAGCTTGGTGTTTAAGGTCTTAGTATGATATTTTATGCTTTCAACTTGTCAAATTGGAAATGGTGCTTAATGTTGGTAATATTATAGGCTATTTTACATCTAAAATTGGAAGGGAACAATAAACAAATCTAAACTAAGCCACCAACCAAGTGAAAGGTAAGTAAAGATTCATTTGCAACTATAATGCATAAATATAGTAGATGTGTGAATTATATGTAATATCATAAATCATATATGCATAGTAGAGGGCTCTCTATTGAGCATACATAAATGGGTATTGTCATTGGCACGTGCATGCATCATATACGAGTATTGTGATAAATCTTGTATTGCACGGTATGATTTTGAGAAAGAAAAATATTTTGCTGATCACTACTACTGTACCAAAGCATGTATGAATTTGCATGGATTTGCATATTCGCGTGCATAGATTTGCATGCGTATGAGTATGCATGGATTTGCATGCTTATATGATTATTGACCATTGGATTATGGCGGTGTACAGAGCTCTTTTCCGATGCATAGGATAGTAGCGTTGGTTAGGGCTTTAAGAAAGAAATGATTTTGAGAGAAATATTTTGATGCATAAAATTGCATTGTGGGCATAGCATTTTAAGATGCATGACTTGATATTGTGGATTATTTTTTGACATGCATAATCATTACTTGTTAAGCGTTAACTCATATAGTTTATGCATTATAAGTGAGTACGGCGACGCTTGAAGCATCTTTTACTGGTTGGGCGGCTGTTGGAGCTCCTACAAGTGTCTGAGGGAGTATGTACATGGATGACGACCTATTGGACTATTTTATTGGCTTGTTATATTTTAAGTATGTTGTATTATATTTTTAAATTGATTCTATATTTCATTTTTAAAACTTTACTATAAATAAGTATGTAAATATTGTGGTCGTTGTGGATGTTGTACTTTTATATAAATACTAATCATGCTATATACATGACATGTGTGAGAAAGTATTTTAAATAGGGTTGTGCATGTAAGAAGTGATTTATCTTTTCTTAAAATATTACAAAAAAAATATATTTCATACATGCACACAAGTTCTATCATGTCAAATTATATTAGATACTTAATTCTCGAGTATTGAGTGTTACATATCCCCTACATTAATGAGTTGGAAATCTAGCTATATAAATTTCATGGGATCAGCTCAAGGAATTTCTTGGAACAGCAATACCCAAAATACGAAAAAAGAAAAAAAGAAAAAAAAAATTGTATCAGGATCCCGCAAGTGGGAAAAATACTTCACAACCGGATGTGTACACAAAAACATGTTTGAACTCAATTTCCCAGTCAAGAATCATCAATCCTTCAAGTCATAAAATTTCCGGTCCATATATTGTACTGCCTAAATATAGATGTTGTACTGCCTATAGTTAGATGTTCGTCGTTTTCCAATGTTGCATTTAAATTTGTTCCATCTTTTACCAAATTTTTAATTATGGTTATGATAAATTTTCGCTTCACATATATAGTTAAGGTTAAAATCACCAATCTTGTTCAAACGATAAGACTAATATTTCGAAAGATTTTGGGTTTGACTTTATTTATGTAGTTTATTTTGATAGTAATTTCTTCTCTTAGCATATATATTTTGATTAAAGTTATAACTGTAGATATATACTTTAATTAAAGTTATAATTGTATTTGATTAATACTTAATGTTATTAATATAATAATTCATGTAGTTGGATTTTATTTTTTTTAATGTTAAAACACCCATGTAAGGTAAAATAAAAAGTCATGCATTAATTGTATTTGATAAAAGTGAATAAGCTCTACATTTGTAAACACGTTGTGGAAGCTTTATAAATTACAGAAATCATCTATCATCACTTTTCAGTGTTTTCACATTTTTTTTAAAATTATTAAATAAAGATATACAATAGCTATTGAGTACTATCCTGACAAAGTTACGTTTTTTTCATTTAAATAAATAGAATTAAGTTTTAAAATGCACAATTATCGTACCAAATTTAATTAACATTTCATGTTATTGTTTATCATATGTATTTTGATGGGTTAGTTTACAAATTATTTATTGCGAAATTCAAATTGAAGCAATATGAAAAAATGGGTTGAGACTTGGTAAAAAATTGTGAAGGATTTTTAGGCTCAAAATAAAAATTTTGAGCTCCAATATGTCAAGAAAATGGTGATTGTTCTTCACAGTGTGTGCTCTATTTACATATATATATATATATATTGTCTGAGATGTTTAAGACCGAAAGGAAACGATTTTTCACTGTTATATATTATATTTTTGAATGTAAATATATATATATATATATTCAAGTAATATAATAATTAGATAATGTATTGATTGTCACATATAGTGAGCTCTATTTTATTTTGGGGAAGAATGAATTTATTTTAGAAGAACGAATGAAAGGAACTGATGTTGTTCTAGCGAAAAGAAATTATTTTGATGGATGACAACCTAACCCAAGAAAGAGGAGGGGATGCCGATTTCTGGTTAATGCGAAAATTTTCCACAGTAGTTTCATTTTAGGTTAATCAGAAATTCCATGTACATGCAGAAAGTATATAATGAAATGGAGAGAGGAATATCTTCAACAATATCACTGAGTTCTATAATTTCCAGCCCATTTGTCAAACCAAAACTTGATGCCTTTTCCATTACCATTTACCAAGGCGGCTCTAGTTGATGGAAAAATAATCTGAATATAAGGGAAGAATTTGAACTAAAAATTTCAAATGATTTTAATTTTAAGTGAGTTTTAAATTTATCATGATGTTTAAAAAAATAGTTCAAAATAATTATTGAAAAAATTAAATTTCATAGTAGTTGAATATTAATCCCAATAAATGTAAGGAATTTATTTTTACAAATTTAAAATTCTTAATGCCAGTTCTTTCAATCCAAACGCAATCAAATTCCCAAACCACCCAGTTCTAATGTTGGTTTCTGCTGCAGTTGAGCACTTGATATTATCCAAATCTGCCTTGTGGCAAATTACAACATTGCCTTCAATTTCTTAACCCTGCCCTTTTTTAAGGACGGAGCAAGAATTTTAGTATATGGATGAGATTTGATCGTGAAATATATATAATATTTATTATTTATATTTTTATATAATAAAATATTTTATTATTATAATTTTTTTCTTAATTAATTATTACAAAGTAAAATATAAATATAAATATAATACGTGAAATTTATACATAAGTTTTTCATATCTAATCATATTTATATATATATTCGAATAAAACCAACTTCTATGTGAAAATAAGAACCAATTCTAATTAAATCCAATACAACACAAAAATTAACTTACAGTTAGAAAATATAATTTAGAAATTGAAATAATTCTCACAGTTTAATCATAATCTTATAGGTCATTATTAAGTGTTCAAATTTTTTTTATTATAATAAAAAAAGTATTCTTAAAATAAATTATATTTATATAAGTAGTTATACATTTTTAATAGACTACTTTAGAAAAATTCTACTCGCGATACATATTTTCAAACAAAAATTAGTTTTAATTTTAAAATTATGATATTGTGAAATCGTGTCTCGTATGATAACAGAAATGACATAAGAGTGAAACTCTCATTGGATCAAATAAAATTAAAAAATAAATAAAATGCAAAATATTGAAGAAAAGAAACTTAATAAAATAAATATATTAAATATATGTGAATGAAAATATTTTAAAAAATCAATAAACTAAAAATATATTAAAAAAACTAATGAAATTCTTAACTACTTTTATTGTGAAAAAAACTTATTATTAATATAAAATAATTCTTAACATCAATAAAAATATATAATAACATATTAAAATACATGTTGCCAATGAATCTTGCTTTCCAAAATTAGTACAAAAATTTGATTATTATTTCATAACCATTAACCAAATGAAAGGTTATTTATATCATAAAAAACTTACATTTATAATTTTTTGTAAAATAAAAATTAGAATAACCTCATATAATAAATAATGAAAGATAAATTAAATAAATTAAAAAATAAAAAATAAAAACTAAAATAACAATAATGAATTTTTTTGACTAAAATATGTTATATTTGTGGAAACAAAATCATACTAAAAATTTTAGAGTTAGTACAAATATCTTTTAGAACTTCTACCACCTAAAATTTTTATAAAAATAAAATATAAAATAATTGTAGAACATCTTAAAATTTATTAAATTTATATATTTGAAATAAGATAATAAAAATTTGAGGGGAGCAATTAAGATAAATTAATTATTTTAGAGGGAATATAATTTTTAAATTAACTAAACTTATATATTAAATATATAATTATAAAAAATTTAGGGGCGGCTGGTGCGGCTCAGCTGTCATTGTCCCTTTTCCTCATCCAAAAAGAAGAAATAAACAAAGAAAAATTGCAGAAGTCCAACGTTCCCACCCGACCACCCCACCAAAAAAAAAAATCAAAAAAAGAAAGAGGAGGTGGGTTGTGGGGGTGGGGCAGAAGGGGTCACCACACCACAAAAGAAGCAAATCTTCTGGTTTTAAGGTTGTACGTCATACCCTTTGACTCACCCAACGGGGTCCAATGTTCCCACTACAGTTTTCAAAGGGAAAGCCCAAATAAATAAATAAATAAATAAAGGTGGAAGGAATGAAGAAAAGTAGAAGAAGAAATATTGTCGCTTGTGCAGTTGTGCTGGTAATTAGAGAAAATATTTAGGGAATTAAAATATGTTCCCGATTTTTCGATGCTCAAAATTTTCGTGATTTTCCACACTTGGTAAAATACCATAATATTTTTTTTCTCTTTTCTACCATTTTTCATAAAAATCAAACGAATCCGTCTGCAATAATGGAATGGACAATAATATTCATGGGATGCGAGTGAATCTACCCATATTACTAGACAATTTTTCTGTATAACCTGTGAATAATAAGATAAAAAAAAATGAGAAGATTTTATGATAATATTGTAATAATTGTGTTTAAAATATTGATGGATATTCAATAATACTATTAAATTCCATAGATGATAGAGTGGTTATGGGAGTTGGTTGGGAGGGAGGGACAGCTTTAAAACATCCTCAACTGTATTTGGGTACGTCAACTGAGCAGCAGCGACGGGTTGCGGGTCCAATGTTCCCACTTCCCACCACACCACAAAAGCAGCAAAACCAAGGGTTGCGCGTCATACAAACTTTGACTCACCCAAACTGCTCTAATGTTCCTACTGTTAGTGATGGTGCTAAAAGCATGCAATTATATATTATTTACTAATTAATAAAATATTAATTTATATATATATTTTTTTTGTGTATTTACATATACTTACCAATATAAAAAAAATTCACATTCATATGATTAAGATTATGGATAATAAATAAAATTAGTTTATAATAAAATTAATTATAATTAAAATCTTTAATTATATCATTATTAATGCAGTTCTTTAAAATTATGACTATAATGATTTTATCCGGACGATTGATATAGTTACATAAAAATGGAAACGCTTTTATATAATATAATTATATAAAATTGAACTAGATGTAATTTGAATTTTAATATAATTTTTGTTATCTGAAAATTCAAATAGCAAATAGATGGTCATATTTGGATTGATCTTAATTTTGAATTTTTATGCACTCCTATTTATTTTAGTGTGATATTTGATTTACACGTTAAAAATTTATTAATTAACATTCCTTAAAACTTGCATTTTTGAATTATGTTGGGATAGATAGTTAGAAATGTAACTTACAGATACAAAATAGATACCTTTCTATTAAAAGTTAATTCTAGAATTGAATAGTTTGAACGATCAACTTATAATATGGTTATAAATTAATTATTTACTAATGAATTAACGATAAACAATAAGAGATAATTATTGAGATTATTAAAAAATTTAGATCTAATTATGAATCATCCACAGAGAGTCAGATTATATGTAATGATTATATCGATAGATTACTCAAATAGATTACTCAGTATTGATTATAATAAATTTCTCTATAATTATCAAAGTACAATTTTAGATTTTTAGTTGAGTAAAATTGGAATTAATAAATTGAATTAATTAATTAAAAAATTTAATTAATTAATTAAATTAATTAGAATTTGTAATTATAAATCCATAGTTCCCAATCCACCCTTAAACATTGTAATGTGTTTTATGCAATAAAATATATTATACTTATATTTTTAGAAAATTATTTCCTATATCAGGTATTAATTATAGATAATATAATTATCGAGAATACGTAATATTAATGTATGGGTAATAAATAAACATGATATATTTATTTTGATATTTTTAAGTATTATCTAGAACTATAAATTCTAGAAAATCACAATAAGAAGATAAACATAACTTTCTTATTAGATATGATTATTTTTCAATTAGGGTTAGAAGAGAAGTGTGAAATTAGGGATTCAACAAGCACGAAAGAGAGATTTCTTATTCTTTCTCATACTAGACCTTGATTGAGCTATAGATATCTCAAAATTCTATCCTAAGCCATCCATGTGATTTTTATGAGTTGAAAACATCACAAGAAAATTTATATAGTATAATTTAAATAAAATTTATACAATATAATTTAATTTGGTGTTTTAAACACCCACTCATTTTTATTTATGTGGCGGCTTAGATGGTATATGAATCAATAAGATTGAAGCTTAGAGAAGAGGGTTCGTGGTTTTACGGGCATAAAGAAGAAAATAATCATATTTTATATATCATATTATCTATTAACTCATCTGAATAACTGTTATATTGTTTATGGTGGTATTTATTGTCAGTATTATTCTTTATTTGAAAAAATATAACTGACTGATAACTAACCAACTCGACTCATAACGCTTATGGGGACGTAGCTACCTTATGTCTGACCATACTTTGTACTGCCTAAAATTAAAAAAAAAAAAAATTGAGTCTATTCTAATAACTATAGCTTTTGACATGGTGATAAGTGGTTGATCCTAACAATTTAAAATTAATTAAAATCATGTATTCATACAACTATATTAATTTTATAAAAAAAATTGTTGTGCATTATACCATGTTTTTTTCGTTACACCTGATTTAAGGGGAAAACAAATCAATTTTTTCCCAACACCTACTAAACCAAATAATTATTGTTATAGTTTTGACAATCTCTTATTTCAGATTAGTAGGAACAATTTCTCTTATCTTGAGAATCCTAGACGGACAGAAAAAGGGGGTTGGAGGGACAGCAGCCCCTCAAATTCATATAAGCCTATTTATTATATGTAAATTTATTAAAGTTTAAGATTTCATTTCTTAAAAATAATAAAATTACTCTTCATATCTATGAAGAATCTCTTTGCTCATTGTTTATTTTATTTTTTTAAAAAATCAATCTTGTTTCTATAATTAATGTTTATGACTCTGTCCGTGCTAATAAGGTAAAATTATTGTTTAGAAATAAAAGGTTTGCTCTAGTTATTCTGTAACTTGAATGCAGTTTATTACAATGGGATGCGGAACTAACAAAATCCTTTTTGGCCATTAAATAATAATAAAATTATTAGATATTTTGATTGGTCACGATTTGATGAACATTTACTATTTTAATTATAAGATGTAATTTGAATTATCAAAATATTGGTATTCATTTTCATAATTTGTAAGATATGATATTTATTGTCAAGATATTATAATTTAAAAAATGGTAATAATAATTATTTTATCAATTAGATATCTTATTTTAATTTTAAAATTTAATGATAATTCAAAAAATAAATAAAAAAATAAAATTAATTAGTAAAAATATATTAAACATATAATATATATTTGACACTACATTTTCCATATCTACTAGGTACTTTACGCTGTCATGAGTTTAAAAAATTAAAATTACGCCTGTACTAATAGTTATAAATTTTGCTCTAATGGTAAGCACTTTATTCTAACAGTTTAAATTTCATTAAAATTACGTATTCCCACAAATTATGTGAGAAAAATTATTGTGTCTGATACCATATTTTATTTGTTGGACTTGATTTGATCAGAAAAAAATTAATTTTTTTCAATTCTTACCACACCAAATAATTTTTGTTTTAGTTTTTGACAATCTCATATTTCAGATTAGTAGCGACAATTTCTCTTATCTAGAGAATCCTAGGCAGGGAATGAGGGAAGAGAGTTGGTGCCCCTCAAATTTATATAAGTCTATATATTATATGTAAATTTATTAAAGTTTAAGATTTTGTTTATTAAAAATAATAAAACACTTTAATATTACAAAAAAATCTCTTCGCTCATTACTCTTAAGAAAAAAATTCAATTTTATTTCCACAATTAAATTTTTTGACTCTGTCCTGCTAATAGAGTAAAATTATTATTTAGAAATAAATTTCAATTGGTCTACTCTAGTTATTCTGTAACTTGAATGTAGTTTATTACAATAGGATGTGGAACTAATAAAATTCTATTTTGCCATTGTTTAATGAAAAAAATTATTAGATGTTTATTTATTTATTCTTTTGAAATTAGGTGGTGACATTTTATCAATAATAAAGTAGTTTAATGTTCTTTTCAAAATCAATTAGTTTATGGTTAGTGAAACGAAACTAAGATTTGTGAAAACAATGACCTTATTCAACTAAAATGAATTAGATAAAAGTAGACGTAATAGATGTCATCCTATTCTCAATATTCTCCACCATATCATAAATATTTATTAGTTGACATCGTTAATAATCACTATATTATTTTATATATTACTAATACGAAACTATTTGGACAAATGTACACAAAAAAAGTTGTACTTTTCACTTGAATCATATATGTCAATCACTATTTGATTTTTATATTACACATAATAAATACAAATTGAACATATGCCACCCATATCTAAATATATATTTTAAAAAATATTTGAAAACATGAATTTTTGGAGATTATGAAATTTATTTATGGAGCCCACACATGATGAATGACCAAAATAAGATATGTGGCTCTAAACTAAAAATAAATAAATAAATAAACAAATATTAGATGATCAAATTCAAGAACAAAGGGAATAATGAAACCCTTGAGAAGCGAGATCTGTGCGTGAGATTGAGTGCAAAGAAAATTCAACATAGAGTATCAGTTGACTGTCATGAAATGTCACTTATTTGAATATTTAATTAAATATAATTTTGAATCATTATATTATATAATATAATATGTCAATATCTTATTCTATAATATCATCACATATATATATATATACATATTTAGTATTTTATAAACTCACATAAAGAAAATTAAAGTGAATGCATGAAATTTCCGTCAAGACGAGGCAGTAAAGTTCAACTTGGTTACGAGGATTGTCGAAGAAGAAAAATGTGGTGAGAAGATAGTTTGGTCTTGGTCGTCTCATGCATGTTAGGCATCACCATCTTGTCTTTGAATTCCTCTTCACTTATTTCCTTTTCACACGCAATCACATAATAAAAACTTTTCATCAATCCCACCTTCTGCTCTCTTTCATTCTTGTTTTCGAAAGAAATTTGTGATTAAAAGTATATTGGTATATTTGGTATAATAAATTCACATAGCTATACTTAAATGCCATGATAAATTAATCACACAAAATCAAAATGCTTTTTTTTCTCCTAATTTATTGTTTCTATTTTTTTTCTTTTAATCGACGACTACACTAATTTTCATTTATTACTTTTAAAGATAATAACTATAAAAGTATGTAAAATTTATATTTTTTTAATTCTCATTTATTACTTCTTACCAACCAATGAGAATTATGCTGTATCAACTAATGAGCTTAACGTTGTGCTAATGGGGTAAGACCCCAGAATAAGGAAATAATTCCGAGTATATATTAGCATTTTTTTTTTCTATTTTCTTTAGGGGATCTTTCTGTTTCTATTATTTTTATTTGGATATTTCCTTGATGTGTACTCTTCATGTCTTCATCATATGCACTTGTCTTTCCAATTTCCATCTCTCATCTCTCTGTAAATACACGTACACACGCATTCTCACGTTCCTTAACTTTCACGTTTGTTTCTCTTGAATTTTTCTCGTATGTTTCCCCACCCCAGCTCAATTTTGATCAAGTTCTCCATTCCCACTTGAGTTTTGGTCTCTCTACAGTCAATTCTAACACCCCTTTTGGCCTGTTATCTATCTACCTTTTCTCTCAATCAAAATTTCCTTTTATTTGGACCATCTTTTAAGCCCTTTGTCCGGTGCTCTCACCAGTTGTTGGTTTTACTTTTTCCTCCCTAAATGAGACGCCACTGATTTGTGATAAAACGCAAGGGAAAAAAAAAAAAAAAGCAATTTCTTTGATAATGATCAAGTGTTTCTACATATTGTTTGAGCTCAAGTCCCAGTCTTGAATCTTGATTTGCTTTTCCTAAAATCTCTGTTCACAGCCCTTTTGGCTTTCATCTCTGTTTCTGCTTCATTGCTTTTTCATCATTCTTTTTCTGGGACTCTTCTTCTTTTTCCTTTTCTGGCGTGCTTTCATGAGTTCTTGATTTACTTTTCCTTCCTGATTGTGCAAAAGGTGAAAAAGTCCCAGTCTGGAGCAATTATTTCAGAAAATGATGAAGTGTTTTTACATATTTAAACACAAGTGCAAGTCCACGCGTGGGAAATCAGCGCCAGAATTGAGCAACAGAAGTAAACCAGATGATTCGGAGCCAAATCGTGCAGCTAAATCTACTGGTTCTATGTCATCCCCCCGGAGCATACCGGAAATGTACAAAGAAAGAGAGCAGAATTTGAGGGTATTTTCTTTGTTGGAGCTCCGGGAAGCAACCAACAATTTCAACAGGTTGCTCAAGATTGGGGAAGGCGGTTTTGGGAGTGTGTATAAGGGCTCAATTAAGCCTGCAAATGGGCAGGGTCATCCCACCATTGTAGCTATTAAGAAACTCAATACACAAGGATTGCAGGTATATTAGACACTAGCTTCAAACCCCTTTACTCTTCAGATCAAATTTGCTGCTTCTTGTCACATTCTTTTGTGTGTGTGTGTGGATCAATTTTCTTTTTATTGTGCTGCTAAATGTGAGACTAGCTATGAAAATTAGAAGAGCAAAAGCATACATGGGATATTGGGTTAGACAATCATCTCAAGTTATTTATTACAACGAGAAAGGGGTGGTCCATCATATATTTGCAGTATACCATTAAGACAGTTACAACTTACAACTGACAAAGCAATGAGAAAGAAGTGATCACTCAGAAAATAACTATTTAATGGGAATCATAAATTTTGCTGTGGATTGCTTGCTGAATTAATCATCTTTAAGAGTTAGTTTTTGCCTATTTAGTTACTGTTTGTACGTAAATATCTGTGAACTTGAAACAGAAGTTTGATTCTATATTTATTTCAAATTTCGACGATGTACAAATTATCGAGATTAGCTTTCGGCTTTTAACAAAGGAAACTTTGTTGTGATAGTCTGTTTTCTTCTCGTCCCTGATAAATCTACTTCAGCCATTTTTTGGGTAAATAAACCTCAAATCCTCAGGGATCTACATTGCTAGACTAGTTTATGAAATGTATAAATCTCTTTCAGATAAAAGAATACATCGATTTACCACATTGTAAAATTGAACTGATGGATCTGCATAGCCCACAATGTTACCTCCAAGTTAAGAAACTATAATTTAAACTAGTGCTTTGTGACAGTATTAGCAACAGTGACTTAATGACTTGATTAGTAGGAAGTGCTGTTTTGGATTCTCTGAAGGGGATACTTAAGCCAAATCTGCTGTGGTGGCCCGTGGCAGAAATTGTGTTTTCCAGAAATTGCATCACTCTGTAAGACCAAGCATAAAAATGCTTCCAAAATTTTCTGTAAGGCTAAAGATCATATCAGAGATGTGACATTGTGCTTTTTTTGAAACACTGAACTCTCAATTGCAACTGAATTGTGGCTTCATTGTTGAATGATAAGTAGCTGTTTACAGAAAGTAGAAACCTCAAAGAGATTTATCCCCAGATATACCTATCATAGTCACAAATACTATGATAATTTCTTGTCTTTCCTCATCTAATTCATTTGTGCCTCGGAATACTCATGTTCCAACTGGGGCCCTAGAATTTACCACCCTACCTACTAATAGGCTGGGGGAAGGTGAACAAGAACCAACTAAAACCATGAACCACTTGATTGACCCTTCATAGCCCATTCATTAGCATTGAGGATGAATGAGAAACGGACCACTGTGCAACCAGCATGACTCATGTTGCAGGAGTTTTGAGCGCGAGCCATCACTATGCCGTGGCAAGGACTGCAACTCTTAAAGGGGCCACCAACCACTCAAATAACTGCTGCCGACACGAGATATCGAACTCATGGTCTAGTTCTGAAGTCAAGAATTTAGAACTCTTATTTTATAGTTTGTATTTAGTTCATAATCAGTTGTAGGTTTTCCTATATTTTCTTTTAGTTAACCTTTGATTTTTCATCTATCATGTAGGGCCACAAGCAATGGGTTGCGGAGGTCCAATTCCTTGGAGTGCTAGATCACCCCAATCTTGTAAAGCTTTTAGGATACTGTTCCTTGGATGGAGAAAGAGGAATTCAACGACTCTTGGTTTATGAGTACATGCCTAATAAAAGCTTGGAAGATCATCTTTTCAACAGGGCTATGCCTACAGTTCGTTGGATAACCAGACTAAACATTATCCTTGGGGCGGCTCAAGGAATGGCCTATCTGCATGAGGGTTTGGAAGTCCAGGTACTCTTACTTTAATTCTTGTGAAATTAGTTGATCCCTCAATACCACAGAATGGCTGAGTTCAGTGTTTGGCGAACACAGAGTGTGTGAGGTTTTCATTGGCTAGATAGGATCTAAGTCTCGGACAAACTTACATGGATTAACAAGTATATATATATATATCCTATAAAACTTAAGTTTTTTCATCCCTAAATCCTACTGAAGAAATTGAACTTCAACTAAGATATACCAGGAAGTTCCCTGTCAAGCAAAATAAACAAATACGTTGTTCTCTACATTTCTCTCAGCATAACACTTTCCAAGTGTTTCTAGAAGATGCTAGTGTAGTACATGGATCATAAGCTGCACATCTGTAAATTGATATTCTTCCTCTGGGATTCAGATATCCAAAACAAAATGAGCTGAAGTCATAGGCAGAGAGACCTTGGTGAGGCAGCCAGGCAGTGGCAGAACCCTTGTCTCTGATTCTCATTATAGGTGCAGCAGAACTAGTTGACATTCCTAGACAAGCTAAAAATTCTTGCATGTATATTGTATTCCAAAAATTATTTTATCAGACTGCTAATATTTTTATTATTCTTGTATGGGAAGGTGATATATCGAGATTTCAAATCCTCTAATGTGCTACTGGACAAGGACTTCAATCCCAAACTTTCTGATTTTGGGCTTGCAAGGGAAGGCCCAACAGGGGACCGAACTCATGTGTCTACCGCGGTAAGTATAGGAAAGCTTAATTGAGTTGAATGATAGATTATGGCACAATTTTAGTAACTCTGCCTTGGAACCCATTTATTTCAACAACACTTCACTTGCTTAGGGTTTTTGGTTCAATTTTATTACTATTTGATGTACTTGTGCTGTCTCTTATTCTGGTTGGACACGCATAAGCACTTTGTTAAAAAGAATCTGGAGAATATCAGATTACTATAAGATATAAGTTTAGAAATTAGTAATGATCTCTATGTTTAACTACGTTCTTGGTGCTTCAATAGCAAAAATATATCCCAGAACTTAATTAGCATGTATGTTGGTTCTCATCAGAACTCATGTTTTCTGATTTTTTGAACTTCCATAATGTTAGCCTGTTGGGACACGCGGATATGCCGCCCCAGAATATGTTGAGACTGGCCGTTTAACAGTCAAGAGTGACATATGGAGCTTTGGAGTTGTCCTGTATGAGATACTCACAGGAAGGCGGACATTGGAGAGAAACCTCCCATCAACAGAGCAGAAGCTACTAGAATGGGTGAGACAGTTCCCAGCTGATAGTAAGAGATTTAGCATGATCATTGATCCACGTCTCCAAAATCAATATTCCCTAAATGCTGCTAGGAGAATAGCAAAATTGGCTGATAGCTGCTTGAACAAAAATCCAAAAGATCGGCCAGCTATGAGTCAAGTAGTAGAGATCTTGAAGCAAGCAATGGAAGAATCAGAAGGAACTTCTTCAGATCCGAGAAGTTCTCCTTTATTGGGAACTAATCCGGCTGCCGCAAATAAACCTTTCAGAAGAATGGAAGCTGCCAGTACTTCAAGACAGATACCCCACATGGCTCAGGTAGTGTTTTTGGATTTTATTCAGTTCTAGAAATTGCAAGAGTTTTTCTTGACAACCTTGACTGTTCTCTAACTTTCCTTTTTCGATTTGACAGGCTTGAATGTGAAGGATAATGGAGTCAGCTTGTTCAAACCTAGACATGGAGATTTCCAACTCAATTCAAAATGCAAACGCTTGGAACTATTCTTTTTACATTTATATGGAAGTTGGACTGCCTCCTTTGAAGGTGAGGGGCTTCCCTTGTAAATATGAGAATCTGTCAAATATCTCCGGCTGCAATATGTATACCTTTTATCCGGTCATGATTTCATTTTCCTATTGTGAAGAATTAATGTTCATACATGGAAGAGAATGAGAAGAAAGTTGTAGCATTGTTGATATGGTTGAGAGAGAGAGTTATCGTTACTCTTATGGTCTTAAGCCATTGCGATTGTAAGTAGCTTCATTTTTATTTGAACCGAGTACATTCTTTTATTGCTTTGGAACTAGTTTTTTTTTCGCCTGCAAATTGAACTCTCAGTTCAGAACCTTGCATGATTGAAATGGTATGCCATGAGAAAGTCCTATATTTCATTGCCTGGAAAATATATAACTCGGGCGCGTAGTGGTTCCCTTTTGTTTCTCTTTCTTTCTCATGGATGGATGTCATAAAGAATTTGGAGGGAAGGAGTCATAAGGCTGCAGATTAGGCTTATGGAAATATGAATAAATAAGCAGAGAGGTCATTTCCTGGGGAAGTTGTTGCTGCTTGGAATAGAATGCAGATACGTTATCAAATTCACATTCTTAGTGAGTGAGGTTGTCTTGGCGTCAGACATGTGATATGTCATTGGGACGATATGACTTACCGGCATTTCTCTGGGAAAATTACATTTTTGGTCCACTATCTTTACCACTAATTTAGTTTCAGTCCTTCCCTTATCAAAATTAGTTCTTAATGTTTCAATTATTGATAACTCATTCCTTTTAGTTAATTTTCTGTTCAATTTATAATAAAGTCGAACATGTGCGGGAGACTAAAGTTATAAAAATTTCAAACTTAAAAGGGAATAAAATTGTAATATTTCCATAACTATGAGTATGTTTGTTTAAAAATGAAAATATCGGACTTAAATTTCACAAGTGCTCAATTGGAATAATTGAAATTAAATGTATGGGAAAAATCAGGGACTAAAATATAATTATCCCTGTTTTCAATTAAATAATATACGATCAAAATTATACATAGTATACTCCAATTTTCAATTCTTTTATATTTCTTTGAATAATCCATTTCTACTTTGGTACTCCAATTTTTATTGATTTTTATAGTCTTAAATGTTTCTATATTTCTTTGAAAATATCTATTTACTCGTATCGTGCTCCAAGTTTTATTGTTTTTTTCCCAAGAATGGGTGCTTAAACTATGTTAAATTTCTCTTTAATAACTAACAGAGTTGGGTGTTTTGTAATCAAACTAACTGAGAACACATTTTCTACCTTAATTTTTGCCATCTCATCAAAAAGTGGTACATTAGATTTTATTTTTTCTTAAAAATAATACACAAATGCAAATGTTAGACTCAATTGGTGGGGGTAATTTTATCTTCTTAATATCATAATTTAAAATGTGAAGCACATGCATATAGTAAAATGTGGAGTGTCAATATCAGTAACCTAATCCTAGATAAAATTTTCCTCATTTTCTTGCTAGGTTCATTATGCTGTATCAAAATTTTCCTTTTAGATGCATGTTGAATTTTTTTCTTACTCTAAAAAATGAACATCCAAAATATCTCTTGGAGATATTTCTAAATAATTCATATAGGCATAATAAAATATTATGAGGGAATATCTGGATATAGTAGACTTCATTACCACTTGAATGTCATATATATATATATATATATAAGTACAATCTATAATGAATTTGTACATATGTATTTAATTTATGTGAGATACATGGTATCAAGAAAAATTATACATTTAATTCCGTAACTATAGGATTGTAGCAATATTAGTTATGCTCAAATTTAAATTAATAATTTTTTTTTAATTATTAAAAACTAACAATTTGAGTTCAAATTTCGATGAAAATTACCAATTTAGTCAGAAAATCGCAAATGCTACTCACATGGCCAGTGAAATTTGGAAAATTTTAATTTGTCGCCAAATCAATCCTATGTGAACACAAGACATTCTATGTGGATGGAAGGCAACCTACATGGAATAAGCACAAAACTGATTAGAAAAAAAAAAAAAAAGGCTCTAACTAGAGTGCTGATGTATTAAAAAATGCCAAGTAAGAGATAAAACAATATACCTATTTTATAATTTTTCCCTTTTCCTTTTCTTTTCCCGCCTTCCCCTTTTACTTATTTTTTCCTTTTTCTTCTTCATCATCCTCCTTAAACTCCCATCCCCCCCACCACATCACTCCAAAGTTCCGCCACCACACACCACCGTCCCACCACCACATCACTCCAAAGTTCCGCCGCCACACACCACCGTCCCACCACCACATCACTCTGTTGTTCCTCCACCACCCACCTAACCCATGAAACCCAGCCACCCTGCTACCGTAGCACCCCCACCAAAACAAACCCATCCCCATTTTCTATTTTTTTGCCCAGATTTCAATGGATTTTTTTTATCTTCATCCAATATTGGGTTTTCCTGCTTTTGGGAGAGAACATACAGCAAGATGACTTCTTGCAATCCGTGGAGCTGACAGATCGGGTTGGTGGCCGGCGGCGATTTTGTTGCTCGGGGATGATGAGAGCGGGGTGGTGGTGGGTGGCTATGGTGTAAACAAATGAATGGGTTTGGGGATTCATTGGAGGGGGAGGAATATGTGATGATTTTTGGTGGTGATTGCAAGGGTTTGGGGTAAGTATTGGTGAGTTAGAGGTGGCGGTCGATGGGGTTTGGAGTGGCAGGGTTGGTGGGTTAGAAGTGGTGGTTTGGTGGAGAAGTGGTGAAGGAAGGTGGGTTGGGGGTGGTTTTTTCTTGAGACTAAGGAGGAAGAAGAAGATGGTAAAAAAGAAAAGAAAAATATTTGAAATTAAAAAAATAATTTTTTTAGTACAAAAGATGTAATATTTTAATTTCTATATATATTCTAAAATAATTAATATCAATTTTGATGATTAATTATTCAAATAATTAGAATTTAATTTTTTAATTTTGATATTAATTAAAGTTATACTTTAAATATTAATAAAAACTAATTACTTGTTTTATAAAAAAGATAAAACTTTTTTGAATTTCTTTTTATATCCTAAAATAATTAATGTTATTTTTTATTTTATTTTGATGATCAATTGTTCAATTAATAAGAAACTAATTTATATGGTTCAATATTAATTAAAGTCATAAATTAAATGCCAAAAAATTAAGGTAAATTAAATTTCTTATTAAAAAAGATATAACTTTTTAATTTCTTTTTATAATCTGAATTAATTAATGTCAATTTTTACTTTCTTTTGTTGATTAATTATTCAGTTAATTAGAAGTCAATTTATGAATTTCATTATTAACTAAAGCTATACATTAAATGTCAATTTCTTTTTATATTCTAAAATAATTAATGTTATTTTTTACATTCTTTTGATGATTAATTATTCAATTAATTAGAAGTTAATTATGAATTTTAATATTAATTAAAATTATACATTAAATGTTAAAAAATTAAGTTAAAATTAATTTTTATTAAAAAAGATATAACTTTTTTTTTTCAACTAGACATGTTTAGTTTTCATGGTTTAGTCTATATCATATTTCTCCGTCCCCACCTTGGCGCCACATAAATTGTATCATGACCACATAAACAGAAATGACCGAAATGTGCAAAATTTTCAAATTTCACTACCCAATTAAGTAGCATGTGCGATTTTCCGGCCAAATTCATAATTTCCAACAAAATTTGAAATCAAATTGAGAGTTTTTAATAATTACATGATTTTTTTGCCAATTTGAATTTAGACGGGACTAATATTACCCTTATAGTTATGAGATTAAATTTGTAATTTTTCCCGTGCTATCATGATTAAATTCATGCATCAATTAAAATTAAATACGTGTAAAGTGCACAAACTCAAAGTTCTTATTCATTCTCTCATTCTTTTTGCACACTCACTTGGACTATGGAAAATTCAGTGGAAGTTCATTGATTCATCTAATCTATGAAGTAAATAACTTTGATTCATCATCCTTGATGGGTTAATACCATTTTGACATACTATATAAAGGGGTCCTTGGTCACCATCTCCGCTCTCCTAATTTGTGAGATTTCTTATCACCAAGAAGTCAAACATTAAAGTGAGTTAGAAAAGTGAACGATACAAGTTTACTATACAAGTGAATATCAAATGATTGTAATATATGAATTAGAGGGGATTCAATAGCAAGGACTATTAACATAGGGTGATTCAATTCTCTAAAGGTTTATTCAATTTACAAGTTGTGCAATGGCTTAAGAAATGTTAGTTTATGTTGTAGTTTGGTTTATAAAATAAAATCAAGATTCTATGATTTTTCTAACATGTGATATCGTAGCTAGGTTGAAGCTTCATTTTGTAAAATCGCTGCTTATTATTGAAAATATTTTATTTGAAAATTATTGAAAATGTTTTTAGGTGTAAATATGTGGTCATCCGGTGGAATTCATTGTGGAATGTGTCTTCCATTTATGATTTATGTTTTTGTTAATGAAGCATGATTGATATGGAGTTTATTATATTTAAGTGATGTTTATTCTTGAAAAATTGTGAGTGTCTCTTGCTTTTACCATATTTTGGCATAATAAAACGGCTTATGATTGTTGTAATATAGATTGGTAATAGTCACCTGAGTGGCTTATCATGATGATTCTATTTTTTTTTTTTTTTTTAAAGAAACTAAGCCTCATAAGATTTATGATTATGAGATATAAATAACCCAAAGATTATATATTATTTTTATAATCAATGTTACGAGATGTTCTTGTGTCGTAATATTAGGAAAATTATTATTTTAGATTTTGACGATGATAATTAGGTTGTGTTAGACCTAAACTTTTATAATTTTTTATTTTGTTAGGAAAATTCTTAAGGAAAATTTTAGGCAACTCAGACTAATTGAAGAAGGAAACTTTCCTTCAGTCAAGTATAGTGCAGTGGAGACAGAGATTGGATTGATGAACTCACTCAGGGAGTGGAGCATGCAGCTGACTGAAGACGGAATTGAGTATTTATAGAACAATATATTGAGCTAATTTAGAATTAAGATATATAGAATTATTTAATTTAAATGGATAAAATATTCAGAAAATGATGTTTCAGTACTAGAAAGGACAATTAAACTGCTGAATCGCAAAATATAAGTGTACAGATAATAGGTGCAGAAACATACAAAAGGGGGCGTTGACTCTTGTGTAGGGTGACTCAAGAAGCATCAATCGAGCTTTGCATAGGCTGATTAAGATGGAAGGGAACAAGTCTGTTCGACATGAGTTTTGGAAAAAGTTGAACTTTAAAAAATACTGTGGATCTAATAGATTCTTCTAGAAGTTGGGGAAGAATAGAATAAAAAGATTACGCCAACTTTTTAACCACTATAAATTTATATTCTTTACTTTATTATTTTTGAATTTTTACTTTACTTAATTAATCACATTGTTGCACTAACATTCAAAGGTTTTCACATAAAATTTCCTAAGTTAAAAAACACTATTGTAGTTCAAATTATTTTTAGTTATTTCTGTTGTGCAACACAATTGATCTTTACAACGAAATATAATCACAAAATTAATTAAGTGAACCTAAACTTAGTATAGCAACTTCCAAATTGATCAACTCACTAAGTTTTCATCATTGAACTCGAAGTACAAGCTTTTTGAAAGAATTTTTGAAAATCTATTCTCCCGCTTCTAGACCATTTCATATTACTTGAAGCCAGCAAGTAGTATTAAAGCTTCTAAATCTAATTGATTTGAATTTTAATCCTATAAAACCGCTTGTACTTATTTTTTAGCATGGAGAACTTTGAGAGCATGCCATCTTCTAAGATCCTTATATTTTCTCATGAAGATTATGATGATCGCAAAATTTATATACAGCCTTACTTGGCTGAAATGCATGATGATATGTGGTAAGTTATTGAAGACGGAACCATAGAAATCAAGAAGGTGGACTCTATTGGAAAACCAGACTATGTACCAAACCTGGAGAAACTTGAAGAAAAAACCTGGAGAAACTCGAAGACAAAACCTGGAGAAACTCTTGAAGAACTGGAGTATACCAACAGAGAAATGGTACTCAAGTAATGAGAGTACTGCTAAAGGCATGTGATGTCAAAACCATTGTCATGTGGGAATCAAAAGATCTATAAAAAATAAGCATGCATGACCTATTCTCAGACCTGAAGGCAAAATGGGAAACGGAAGTTAGCTGGAACCATCAATATCGTATAATACGGATGAACTGATTGTGGCAGAATCAAGTGACAAATCAGGCAACTCACTCCCAAATGAAGCTACGACACTATTAGTCAGAAATGAAGAAGGATCACAGAAACAAAGGATAGAGTTCAACATCGAAGAAATAGAATCAATTAGGTAACTTCAAAGATGAAATTAAACAAAAAACTCATTTGTGTTACAATTACAGAAAACCAGGATATTATGGTAGAGAATGCCCTTATCCACCAGTTCAAAAAGTTTACTGCAGAAGAAAGAAAATAAAGAAGAATAAAATGAAGAGAAAAAGAAAAGAAAAGAAGCCTGATAGCTGAAGCAAAGGCAAGTAAGCGACGAAGGAAGAGTCAGATTCCTTAAGGGATGTGACAGTGACAGTGACAGTGACAAAAATAGAAGCCTTAATTTGCTTAATGGCAAATGTGGAATCAATTGACATGAACAATTTACTTGACTCATGTATTCAACCTTGACTCACTCGATCTCTCCAAATAAAAATTAGTTGATGCATTAAGAGAAGTCATGAGTAATCTTCAGAACATTGCATTCATTAATAAATAACTCACTAAAGAAAACAATCAGCTAAAGAGTGAGAGCTAAGTTGGAAGCCCAACAAAACTACACAAAGGAATGTTAAAATCTCAGAGCTGAGAGTTTTCACCAAAAGAGGACATTGCATCATTCGCCAAGAGGGAAGCTGAGGTAACTACAAGATAGGTAGAATTAGATAAGCTCATCTCTTCGTTCTCTAATGCATCTCAAATAGATAGCCTGATCAATATGCAAAGAGTTTTGAGCGACAACCTCTCAAAAAAATAAATAAAAGAAAAGGTCATTTTTGTCCCAAGAAAAGTTAAATAAAGCTAAATTTTACACCAAAACAGAACTCATGTACAACACGTGGTTAAAAGAATCAAAAGAACTGGACATGGGCTCATGGAAGAACAGCAACCAGCCAGGCCTTAATCAGCTAAGAAACAATCTCCAAGAGTTCAATAGACTCATGGATACTGGTACTCAACAGAGGGAGATTATAGGCCAAGGTACTATAACAAGTCCAGAATAGATCAACTGCTAAGTCACATCCAATGTGTTAGAGAGTATATCCGGCAAACCAATTTGTAACACCCCCTCCCAACACTGAATGTAGATATTAAAATAACAATAATTTTGATAAAATAGCACATGTGTGTGCATGTATATACTTTTGTCAAATGTAATACTTTGAGAAACAGTAAAGTGTTTTCTTACATATAACCCTATATATAGAAAAATCATTATTTATATATAGTCAACAATTTACATAATAATAATAAATGTAAAAATTAGAATATGCCCATAACACAACCCAACAGGTCGTCATTCGTATACACTGATCCTCAGAACATGTAGAAACTCCAACAGCTTGCCCAATAAGTCCATGGTTTCAAATATCACTAAACTCACCCATAATGCATAAACTATATGAGCTAATGCTCAACAAGTAAAGATTATGCATCTCAAAGAATAATCCAAAATATCAATTCATGCATCTCAAAATATTATGCTCACAATGCAATTTCATGCATCAAAATATTTCTCTTAAAATCATTTCTTTCATGGGCCCCTGACCAATGCTACTATCTCATGTTCCGGAAAAGAGCTTTGCACATCTCCATAATCCAATGGCTAATAATCATATAAGCATGCAAATCCATGCATACTCGTACGTATGCAAATCCATGCACGCGAACCTGCAAATATATGCATACAACCATGCAAATCCATGCATGCTTTGGTGCACTAATAGTAGTCAGCAAAATATTTTCCTTTCTCAGAATCATGCTGTGCAATGCAAGATTTATCACAATACTTGTATATGATGCATACACATGCCAATGCCCATGTATGTATGCTCAATGGACATGAATGACAGTAATGTATGCCTTCTGCTATGCACATATGATCTATGATATTACATATAAATCACACATTTACTATGTCTATACATTGTAGTTGCAAATGAATTTTTACTTACCTTTGATCGGTTATGTGTTACTTTTAGGTTTCTTAAGTATTACACCCCAACCCTAGATGTGAAACAATCTGTAAAAATACAAGATATCAATCACCATCCTCAATTAACAAGTTCATTATACCTAATGTAGTATAAAGATCTTGAATCTCAATTTAATTAAACAACCTTACCACTTAGAAACTATAACCAATACAACCTTCTACGTACCTTTGTTCCACATATTAAATGTATACTAACCTCACTTAATTGATGTATTATAACTCTTATAATATTTCCCTAAATGTTAGGGATCAAATGCACCACATATATGTTGGAACATGTTAATGAACCAAATGGGACAGATTCACAATTTCACATTTTCTTGTTACCACATTAATTTGCATGATGATTTTAACACCCTTAGACATATTCATTCACTCCCTAATTTTTATCACACTTAGCTAGCACCAAAAACAATGTAACCATATTATAGAATGGCCAAAACTCATGGATATAGCTTTCCAAGTTCAGCTCCCTTCACAGCATACTGAAACAGATTTTTCCTACCGTGATAGCTTTACGCACTTCATGATATTAATGGTTTTGGCACCCTTACGTATATCCAATCACTCCCAAATTTTCACCACACTTATATAACTTAACAAAGAGACAACCAGATCATATACTTTTCAAAACTAATGGATTTAATATTGTAAAACCAGTCCCCTTCACATAGGACAGAATCTGAAATTAAATGGTGACAGTTTTGAGCATCTTTTAAATATTTTGCCCTATTTCAATTTCTAACTGATGAAAATTTATTTCAATACTCTTAAACCATATATAAACATGTATATTATGATAATTACAAGTTTTATTTAATATACTATACACTTTTGAAGCCTAAAAGACAAGAATACAATAAGGTGATAGTTTCTAGTACAAGTGTTTTATATCAAGTATTTGCAACCAAAAACCCTTTCTTTGTGCACCAACGCCTATTTAATAACATAATAACACATTTATAAATAATATTCAAAGCTTAATAAGCCAATAAACCTCAAAATAAATCTGAAAGTCATGCCAAACCTGTAACTTAAGCTCACCTTACACAGTTTTTTACTTGAACTTGGTTATTTCTCCTTCCCTTTGCTTGTTTTGCCTCCTTTTTCGGTTAGGATCACTTAGGACCTATTCAGAGAGATTTTTATATGTATTTAGAAGCTTAAATAGTGCAGAAAAAGGTTCAAGTCATGGCTGTTAGTTTAAGAGTGAAGAATAGGTTGAGGTGCTAGCTTGATAAGTCTAAGCATGAGGTGACATAAGCTTGAGGTGACATGTAATGATATAATCTGATTTTCTCCCTTATCTTGCATCCCTAATCTTGTTTGTCTCACATATTCTTATTTGATTGCAACCTATCTTAGTCACCATTCATTCCCATAGGTAATTCCTATGTCTGTTCATTCGATCTCCAAATCGATTGACATTTGATTCTTAAATGATTGTCTAGTTTGTATTTTTAAAATCATATACACATATGGACCTTATATTATGACACTTAAATCACATTATATTATGTCCAATTCCCAAGTATGTTAATCCATGGATGTATACTTTTAAAACACCTCGATCTAATTAAATCGAATCATATAAACTTACTAGTAACACCTTTAACACTTCCAAAATTATAACATATAACCTATGAATATCCAATACATCGACCAATCTATTCTTTTTCTTATTTAAATATATAATTTTTTAATTAGGTTATAAGATCTCAACCACTAATATCATGTAATAGCATTAGAGGTCTAACGATTAAAAATGCTACATAAGATGCCATGTAAATATTAATACAAATTAGCATATAAGTAGCATGTAATGCATGAATTACATTGACCAAGTGAGTAGTGTGAGGATTAGGTATTACACAATTAGATTAGTCCCTATTGTACTCTTGCTTTTCGAATGAAAATTTCCTTGTTACCGTAGTGCTTGAATTAATCCTTATATTTGAAGCACTATTATAATCTTGTGCATAATATGATGCACTTTGATTAATTTTTAGATTACATGACAATCACAAAGGGGAATATTTTAGGTATATTATTTTCGTGTATAGAGGTTTATAAGTAATAAACAAAAAATCTGTCACGAATCTAGATAAATAGGTGAATTTTCTATGTTTTTCTCAATACTTAATTTAGAAAATCCGTGGCCAAGGTTAGATGAGAATTAAGAGAAGAGTGTTTTTAATTTCATCATCGAATCTCTAGGAATTATTATTATTATTATTATTAGGAGAATAATGACTGGTTCCCTGACTCCCCTTCAAGTAACTCAAACTCATGATCAATGAAGCAGGTGCAAAGTGCTTACGATAATCTAGTCACTAGGATTTTTTTAAAAAAAATCTAGTTACTAGAATTTGTTTTCTTTTCTTTTCTTTTTTTATTTTATTTTATTTTTTTCAAAAATGCTACTGGGAATTTTTTTTTAAAAATCAAATCTGCCTAACTTAGCAGGGGTTTGGCAATGACCCCAACAAGTATAGTCATCTCTAAAATCAATATTAATGTCATATAACATGTGCAAAATAAGAAAAAAGAATACCACTCCAATACAATAAAACATTAGTGAAATCTAAAGTAGGGTAAATTCCATCTATCTAATCTAAGTAAGCCGCATATGGTTCGTGGAAATTGTGAAGGTAGCCAAGTCATAGTTTATTGAGAATTACAAGCAAAATTGATTAGATAATTGGCAATTTAATTTTCTCCATGGTAGATATGTGTCAACTTGATATCCACATCCCTGGCCCTTTGTTTGAATTTGGAAATGAGATGTTGAGCTCTTCGAGAACCCCTTTGATTTCCTTGTAACAAGAGTAAGATTTTTTGAGCATCTATATCCATCTATAAATGGCAATATCCTCTCTTGATCATAGGCCAATCCCCTTCACAGCCGTAAATAATTTTGCAACCACACTAGTAGTCTGACCAAGAAACTCAAAATATGTAAATTATGCAATCCCCTCAAAGTTGCAAACAATGCCACCTGCCCCAGCATAACCCGAGTTGCCGCACGATACACCATCACAATTAAGTTTAATCCAAAGAATTTGTGGTTTAATCCAGTTGATAACTTGACCCATATACTTTTTCTATTGATGCAAAGGAAACTGCTACAATAGAGCCACGCCCGAGTCACCTTTCCAAAAGTAGTTGCCAAGCAATCTTTGAAAATGTTCCATTCGTAAATGCTGGAAAATATAAAAAATAGTCTTCTTAGGACTAGGCCTAATCCCCCTATGCGTTGAAATATTCCACACTAACTGTATGAACCAAAGAATTAGGAGAGGTATGATCTTCCTAGCATGATCATATCCCCTAAGTGGGTGTGCCGTGAACCAAAATTATAAGCGCAATTGAACATCATTCGTGTGGGATTGATTCACATGAAAAATAGAAGTGAAGAAGTTCCACACCTCAACAACCAAAGGATAAGGTAGAGAAAGATGGTGGACAGACTCTACATGAGCGTGATAATAAAAATAAATTGCAGGAAGTTCAAAGCCCCTAAGTGCCATAATTCAATCAATTGGTAGCATGTCTTGTAATAATCTCCAGAGGAAGATTGAAATTGTTGGCATTAAAACACAGCTCCAAATATGTTCACCAAAAGGATGAGGCTGTCTCCATCTTTGAAAGAGCTCCCGACTGATTTCATGTTAAACGAGCCATTAGAAGATAATTTCTACATTGGCAAGTCCAGATGGTTTAAATCAGTGCTAAGGAAAAATATTTGTGAAAATATGTTGGCCAGAAGTAATTATGACAATTCCTCCAACTGCCAATGACCATCAATCCAATAATCTTTAACCAAAGAAGCATCATAAAAGATGGCAAGAAAAATATGATAAAGAGGCTCCTCCCTAATCCAATGGTCATAGAAAAAGGAAATATTACCTTTACCAATTCTCCAAAAAAGTTATGGTTCTGCAATTTTATGAACACGCAAAGCCTCTTCTAAATACCTGAACACATTGTATTTAGCCAAAAGAGGATGAGCATTACCACAATACCTTAATAAAGTAGCGACTCTAAAGTGAATCCAATGTTCTAATTGCCACCAAAGATTAAAGGCAAAAGTCAAGGCCATATTCGCTAAACATCTAGTGGCCAATCCTCTTTTTGACATTGGATAACATGCATCCATCTAAGAACACCAATGAATAGGTTGCCATTCAATAGTGAAGCCCCCTCTCCAAAAAAATGGTTATATAATCTATTAATTCGCTTAAAAACAGCCTTTGGTGCTAACATAACTTGAAGGAGGTGAAGTGGCATAGATTGCAAAACACTCTTAATTAACGTGAGCCGTCCTCTATATGCTAGAAATTTTTTCTCCCAACTTGATACATTGTCTCTCAACTTTGCTATAATTCCTTCAAACAAGCTGTATTTTTTCCTACCCTCAAATAAAGGAACACTAAGGTAAAGAATAGGAAGTTGTTTTAAAGTGAAGCCAGATATATCTTTCATCATTTGGAGGCATTGAGCTAGAATTTTTTGGCCTCAACAAAGAAACTCTTGGACCTATTAATGAGCTACCCCGGCATAGTTTCATAAGCATGTAAGAAATCAACAAGAGACGCCATTCTTCTTTCATTCACCTTTGTAAAGATGATAACATCATCCACATATGATAAATGAGAGACAAGAGGACCACCACCCACATTGAATCTCAATTTGGCATTTTAGGCATAAACATGATTAAATCCCCTAGATAGCATCTCTGCAATAATAATAAATAAAGCAGAAGAGATGTGAATGCCTTGACCTGTCATGAAACTACTCTAAGATAGAAAGATAATCTTTAGAAGAATCGATACCAACCTGTTGCATAAAATCTTGGAGAAGATTTTGGTAATAACGTTGCACAAGATGATAGGTCTAAAGTTAGTCCAAACAACAGGGGAATCAACTTTAGGAATTCAGACAACCGATGTGGTAGTGAAGCTCCATAACATTGCAAGCCCATTAAAGAAATCAATATACGCATCTATCAAGTCCAAAGCAACAATACTAATAATGTTGGTAGAACAACGAAGAAAAGCCATCAAGGCTGGCAACACTGTTAGGATGGATCACAAACACCGCATTTTAAAGTTCTTCCATTGATGGAGTGAAACACAATGAAGACCTATCCTTATCAGAAAGTATATCAGGAATACCATCTATATCATCTTTCCAAAAATCAACACAACCACCATAAGCAAGTGCTTAAAGAAATTAGCCGGCCGAATTCTATATATCAGATTGTTTAGACAGCACCACCCTATTGTCATTTATGGACTGAATGAAAAAATGCTGTCTCTTCTTTTTCTTAACCATTACATGAAAATATGAAGAATTACACTTCTCCTCTTTAAGCCATCTACAAGCCGCCTTTTGCTTCCAGTACATCTCTTCAATGAGAATAGCTTGATTCAAATCCTCCTTACATTTGTTCACAACAATAAGATTGTTATCCAAATCCACAAACCTCAACTCCACCTTAGAAAAATTATCATCCACAACCTTCATCCTATCAAATATACATCCAAAGATAGCCTTATTCCACAATTTTTATTGATTTTTGACATGATAAAGCTTTTGTTGGGTACGGATCATGCCTCAGAGGATAACTGGAATTGCCAAGCAGACTTCACAACATACATCTACTCTGCCGAAATGATTGCCCTGCCCAATCTTTACCAAATACAAGTTCTATAGCAAGTGAATTTGTTGTGCTTGAAAATCTATGTCAACTAAAGCACAATTTAAAATTATATTAGAAAAATCCTCCGCGAATCGTAGCTTCAATTCACCATCTCCCTTGTTCTCGAATGAATTTAAAATTATGTTGAAATCACCATTTGACTAGCCATGGGTCAAAATCGTGATTCACTGCCCGCAATTGATCCTAAAGCACCATTCTACTAGACTGTTCATAGCTTGCATACACAAAGAAGCTAAAAACCAATTTAGAAAGACCCGAGGAAGAAATTTTTACATCCAATAACTGATCATGATCCAGCAAAATATCAACATGAAATTCCTCTTTCCAAAAAAGCCATATATGACCAGAGCAATTAGATACCACATTCGAAAAACCAAACTCACGAATCATAGTTCGAGCATTAAGAGAAATATTTGGTTCTAGGATTGCTAACACTGAAGGTTTCTTATGTTTACATAATCTTTTCAAAGACACTTGAGCTTTTTCATTTCCCAAACCCCTAATATTCAATGGCTCAATAGGGTCCTCAATTGCTCAAACTTCCTAAAAAATCAGAACTTCTTCTACAGCCTGTATCGCCATCTGATTCAATGGCTCAGTATGGTCCTCAATATTAAAACCAACAATTTCATTAACTGCACAAACGTCCATATCTTGGATAATGTTAGAGGTTTGACTAGAAACCCTAGCCTTAGTTACATTAGTATTTAAATCATTGACAACCAAACTTGGCTAACCCATATTTTGAAGAGAGATGTTTGAAAATTTAATGCATCATCCCTAGCCTTGTGAACATGACTTGATTTTGTTAGGTTCAATTTAAAGAGGGCGACCGCCGTAAAAATTTAAAATTATTGAAACATGCATTTAAACATTTTAAATCTTACGCCTCCAGTGCATATAGCGATTCATAACGATCACATGTTAACTAGTATTTTATATACAACTACTGCAAATAAAAGAGAGCGTATATTCTAACCCTTGTAGGACACTTCGATTGATGTAAGGTGAGAGGTGATCAATTGCTGAATCTCGCCTAAGGAACCCAAATGTTCTCATTCTAAAGCAAGTCTGCACCTTGGACTAGGATCATAAAAACACAAGAACTCACAAGTGTTCTTATATTTTTTTCTAGTCTAAAGTATGGAGTATACATTAATCTTTAATCCAACCGGTGAACTTAAAGCTATAATACTTTGGATAATATTTCCTAATCCAACTAGTGGATTGAAGAATCTATTATCTTATACTTGCAATTTTGAAGTGTAGAAGAATAAACACACAAAAAAGCAAAAACAAAAAAAAAAGAGAATCGATTTTCTCTCTTTCTATATTTGGCCAATTATGTGTTATATGCATGAGTTATGAGAATTTTTCATTTCATGTTATTATATAAAGGCTAGTGTAGTTAGGTTTTCCCCAACTCAAGCACCCACTAACAACATGTGCTTGCATTGGTCTTTTGGAAAGTCTTACCTTCCAAAATGACCAAGTCAACTAAATTCAAAATCCTCCCTATCACTAATAATAATGGCCAAAAGTTATGCTTCAAAAGCCTTCAAAATTTGGCCACTAGCTCTTCTATTTGTATTGAATTTATCTAATAAATTCAATAATGATATCTTATATCAACAAGATAATTTAATTTATATATTCTGATATTCCAAGTGGGCTTCTACCAACAAACCTTATTTACTTGGGATTGTACTTCATTAACCATATTAATTAATCCAATTAAATTAATTGGCCCCAAGTCTAATTAATTGATCTAATGTTAATTCACTCCAATTTGGATTCCTAATCTTACTAAACTCAATTAAATAATCTTTTTATTTAATTACATAATTAGTTCAACCAATTGTATTAATTTAATCCATAATTAATTATTCTTCATTAATTAATTTATCCAACTCTTTGGATTAATTTTAGACTATAAGTGATCCATTTCAATTTATGTGTGATCCTTTAGGTTCACTACTAAGTTAGTAGTGGGCTTACGATATTTGCAACTTATGAATAATAATTATTCTAATTAATTAATTGAAATAATTAATTCGTTTGAAATTAACTCCTTAATTTTAAGAACCCTACTATTCATGAAAGTATCTAGCAAGTAATCATGGTAAACTAGTCTTAAGTGAAACAGCGAGTAAACCTATTTCTGTTGTGAGTAGCATACACGTATGATCCTTCCGTCATCTAATCTCTTGATTGAATTTAGGGTATAGATTATAAGTCATATCCCTAATTTATTCAATAATTATGATTCAATTTCAAGTTTTAATGATTCTTGATGAAACAATATTCATCTTATCTTGCCTAAAGTCTTTGAGTCATGAACTATGAAAAACATAAGAGATTTACTTATTATTAACAAGTGATGGATTTACTTATTACTCATAAACCTCCATGCACACCAGTGCAACATCCAACATGTATCCTTTGTGATTGTCAAGTAATTAGAAGATATATCAAAATACTGTAGGGTATATACAAGACTACAATGGCTCCTCAAGTATAAGGAATAGCCGTATACTATGGCAACATGAAAATTCTTATTTCGACAAGTAAAGCCTCCAACTAAGTATTTTCTGCATTCCGCATTCCTGTTCAGTGTACTTCCGCATTCCGCATTCCTGTTCAGTGTACTCCAACAAGCACCTGTATACTTGCACTTGCATCTTTACGCTAATGCCAATAGAATGTGACATCCTCGTCTTATAAACATGCATTGTATGTGCGAGTCTTACTGGACTATTTAATGTCTGGTCTCAAAAGCCCTCGACCCAAAACTCATTTAAGATCAAAGCCTTACAGATATATTTCATGATCGCTATCATATGTGCAACCATGCCCCATAGCTAAATATGGTCTAGGGACTTTAGCTAATGTGTAGAAAATAAATACAAGATAAAAGATAAAGAAGATACTTTATATATAATATGATTTTAAATAAGATTATTTTACAATACAAGAGTAAAAGACACCAATCTAATTGGTGCGCAGGGCACTACTCTAATAATCTCTCACTTGCCCTAGTTCTAATCGCCCATGTACTTTAGGCCCATTTTCTCAATATTTCCATTGAATACTTTCTGTGTTAAAGGTTTGGTTAGTGGGTCTGCTATATTTTCTATTGAAGCGACTTGATCCATTGATCTCTCGGACCAGGTGGTATCATCTCCTTGTGTGCTTGGATCTTTAATGAGATCTTGGCTCTTTTACTTGTACAATAGCCCTATTGTTATCACAATATATTAATACCAGATCAACCACAGATGGGACTACACCTAACCCTTGGATAAAGTTCCTAATCCAAATAGCTTCCTTTGTTGCATCCGATGCAACAATATATTCAGCCTCAGTAGTTGAGTCTACGGTCCTTTCTTACTTGGAACTTTTCCAACTGATCACACCACCATTCCAGGTGAATATGTATCTATATATGGATTTTGAGTCATTTATATCAAACTAAAAACTAGAGTCTGTATAGCCCTTCAATTTCAGTTCTCTATTATTATATACTAGAAAGATATCCTTAGTCCTTCGTAAGTACTTAAGGATCATCTTAACGACTTTCCAGTGCTTTTGCTTGGACTGGACTGATATCTGCTCGTGACACTCATAGCATGGACGACATCAGGCCTCGTACATACCATACCATACATTATGCTCCCAATAGCGAATGTATAAGGTAAACGAGTCATTCTTTCTCTCTCTTCAGGTGTCTTGGGAGACAGTTTTGGAGAGGGAAATGCTACAACTCCTAGGCAGGAATTCCTATTTGGATTACTCCATACTAAACATCTTTAACACTTTGTTTATGTACATAGACTGAGATAGTCCGATCATCCTTCTAGATCCATCTCTATAGATCTTTATCCCTAGAATAAATGATGTATCTCCCAAGTCTTTCATGTAAAATTGTTTAGACAACCAAGTTCTTGTTGACTACAACATCCCTACATCATCCCCAATGAGTAGGAAGTCATCAACATAGAGCACAACAAATGCAACTGCGCTTCCACTAACTTTCTTACAGACACATGGTACATCTAGGTTCTTATGAAAATCAAATGTTTTGATTGTTTATTGACTAGATGTTCCAACTTCGAGAAGCTTGCTTGAGTCCATAAATGGAACTCTAGACATTGCAAACCTTTTTCTTGCTCCTTTTAGATATGAAGCCCTCTGGCTATTTCATATAGATCTATTCACATCCATTTGCTCTATTTCATAGTCATAATATGTAAATACGACTAGCAGTATCTGGATGGACTTAAGTATTACCATTGGCAAAAAAGTCTCCTCATAATCAATTTCTTCCTTTTGAGTATAACCTTTTGTGAACAAACATAATTTGTAGGTCATTACCTCTCCATTTACTCCAAACTTCTACTTGTATACCCATTTCCAACTAATGGGAACAGTTCCCTATGGTGGATCCACCAAGGTCTATAACTTGTTGGAGTACATGGAGTCCAACTCGAATTGCATGGCTTCTTGTTATTTTCTCAAGTCGATGTTAGCCATCGCCTCTTTGTAGCTCCTTAGATCACTATTAAGGAAAGACTTTTCTCGTTGTTCTCTAACAACATTTGTACCTCTCAGTTGGTTTGAGACTCTTTTGAATCTCTTAGGAGATTGAGTGTCAGAAGGCCCAACCTCAGTTGGTTTGTTAACTACTGCAATAGTTGGGATGCTCTATAGTTCTTAAACCTTTTCAAGCTCCACGACTTTGCAATTTCTATCTAATAAAAACTTCTTCTTAAGGAAGGTGACATATCTCAAAGCAAATACCTTTTGTTCCAAGATGTCGTAGAAATAGTATCCAATAGACTCATTTGGATACCCCATGAACTTGCATAAGTTGGATCTCATATCCAACTTATCTCCCACTTGCTGCTTCACGTAAGCAGCACACCCCATACCTTAAGGTGTTTATATAAGGGTGTCTTTCCACACCATACCTCATATGATGTTTTGGGCATGGCTTTAGATAACACTCTATTCACTAGGTATGCCGCTGTTTCTAAGGTATAGCCCTAGAATAAAATAGGTAATGATGTGAAACTCATCATCGATCGAACCATGTCTAACAAGGTTTGATTTCTACACTCTACAACTCCATTAAATTATAGAATAGCAAAAGGAGTCCACTATGAGAGAATTCTATTCTCTCTTAGATAATCTAAAAACTCTATGCTTAAGTATTCACCTCCTTGATTAGATTGAAGAGCTTTTATACTTGGGCCAATTTGTTTCTCTACTTCACTTCAGAATTACTTGAACCTTTCAAAGACTTCAGATTTGTACTTTAAAGGTACACATAACCATACCTAGAGAAGTTATTGGTAAAATTTAAGAAGTAGTTATAGTCCCTCGGGCACTAACACTTAGTGGCCCACATACATCTGTGTGGATCAAATCCAAAAGGATGCTTGTCATGCTCCACTAATCCACAATTGGAGATTTGGTCATCTTACCTTTGAGATAGGATTCACATGTTGGCAGTCCTTTAGGTAAAGTAACTGTGCCAACTTATGGATCTTTTTTTCAGAAATATGACCTAATCTTGCACACCACAGGCTCATGGAACTATGATTATCTATTTTTTTTTGTTTTGTTGAATATGTAGAATGGGGTTTTGGGGAATAATACTATATAAACCATTCGTCAATGAACCAATATAGATAAAATCAAAACGTATGAAAATATAATAATTTCCATTCTAAATGGTAAATCTAAAATCTTCTATATCCAAAATTGGAATAGAGATTATGTTCCTAATCAAATCCGAAACAAAAGGATAATTGTATAAACTTATTACATTCCCATTTTCAAAAGCTAGATTAACAGTCTCTATGGCTAATGCAGCAACCTTTGCTCCATTCCCCATTTACAGGACTATTTCTTCTCTATCTAATTTTTTCCTTCTTGTCATTATTTGCAAATCATTGTAAATATATGAGCCACAATTAGTATCCAATACCCAAGAAGCATCGTTAACTGATAAGCTAACTTCAACAAAATAAATACATAAATCCTTAAGGCTTGTAAGATATTTCTTGTAGTTCCTCTTCCAGTGCCCAATTTTACCGTAGTAGTGACACTTGTCATCGACCTGAGAACCCTTTTGAATCCCACCCTTTGCCTCTAGCTTGTTGGGTTTAGAGGAACCTTTTCCCTTTCTCTTTATTTTCTTGTGCTTACAGCCTTCGACTTGGAGGAGAATCCAACAAGCATCACAGGCTTGTTCTTTTTCATCATGGACTTAGCTACGTTCAATATGTTTACCAACTCAGCAAGAGTATTCATATTATGAATGTTGAAGTTAACGGCAAAGGTGTCAAATGAAGGAGGTAAAGACTATAGAATAAGGTCCGTATTGAGTTTGTTCTCCATAATGACTCCAAAAATATGTACCTTTCAATGAGGGCTATTATCTTCAATCCATAGTCATGGACTGAAGAGTTCTCAATCACACGACATCTGAAAAGCTCCTTCAAGATCTATATCTTGTCTACCTAGTACTTATACTATATAACTCTTGTAGGTGAAGGATGATCCCATAAGCAGTTTTCTTGATACTCATTTTATCTCTATAACTTATTTGCATCGATGTTAGCATGTAGCATCGAGCCTGCAAATTTTCATCAACTTGATGTTGATACTCTGCAAGCTCCTTTGTGGTTGCATTTTTGTCGGTAGGGTCGATGGTGGCGAGGTGTCGAGGGTATAGGCCCTCTATTTAGATTGTAAAATAATTTTGAGGTTTCTCAACCAATCAAAAAAGTTTAGGCCAATTAACTTGTTATATTTTAGTATGGATGCTAGTGGGTTATTTTCCATTTTTGTAGACGATCTACAAAAATGAACGTATTAGAAAATGAGTAAACTATGGAAAAACATATTCATTTAAAATTAGGTCTTTGATAATAAAAGTTTCCCACTATTTTCTTTAAATTCTATCACCCCTAATGAAAATTCAAGAAATCATATTTTCAAGTGGTTTTGAGGTTCAAATGATTTTGAATTGAGTAGAAAAAAAAAGTTATACATATGCATACATGCAAAAATTATGTTGCACATGTTGTTTTTATATACATATATATTTATACATATTGTGTATATATATTTATACATATTATTGGGAGGTTGTGACAAAAGCTTTCTTTCAATGTTGAGAAAGATTTAAAAATTTGTTGAATTCATACTTACATCATAATTTTGAAAAATGGCGCTTAGTTAGTTTCTTTTATGAAGATTTAGCTCCTGAAACAAAATAATTTGTTGAAATAATGTGTAATGGTGAGTTTCTTGATAAAGAACCTGATGAAATCCTTGAATGTCTAGATCATTTGGCAGAAAACTCTCAATCAAGATATAGTGTTAATTCTTTCGAAGGTTCTATTAAATCTAATCTTGCTAATAGTAATAATGGAAAATATTACCTTAGCCAAGAAGATGATCTAAATGCTAGGATTGCTAGTTTAACAAGAAAAGTTGAAGCCATGGAACTTAAAAAAGTAAAGAAAATCAAATATGTGTAAGAGGAAAAAGTTTGTAGTAATTGTGAACTTTTTGGGCACTCCACCAATAAATGTCCAAACATTCCGGTACAAGCAAATTTTATGAACACATTCATAAAACCTTTCCATTCTCCATATTCTGAAATTTATAAACCACAATGGAGAAATCATCCCAATTTTATTTAGTAAGATGATAACCGTGCCCAACTGCTGCATTCACAAAAACTACCAAACTTTCATTCTTATCCAACTCCATATATAAAATCTCTTGAGACGACTTTGCAAGCATTTATGCATGAACAAACAAACATCAATAATTAGACTTCACAAGCTATCAATAAGATCAAGCACACTTTCAACACTGACAACTTCTTTGCGTACTCATGAAAAAGGTAAATTTCCTACTCAACCTCAACCTAATCCTTCCATTCAGTGTCATGTTTCTTCTTCAGGTGAAAATTCAATCAAGGAGGCTAATTCAGTCATAACCCTTCGGAATGGAAAAGTTATTAATAAGACTATCCATCCCAAGAAGAAGTTTCTAGTTTACCTCCAGAAATGAAGAATGAAAATAGTCTTGACGATGAAGGTAAGTTTGATGAAGGTAAGTGTGAAAATGATTAAAAATAAAAATATTTACCTCTAGCACCCTTTCTTTAAAGATTACAAGAAACTTAGAAATTGAACTCAAATGCTAAAATTTTTGAAGTTTTTAAGCAAATCAATATTAATATTCCATTATTTGATGCAATCAAGCAAGTTCCACCTTATGTCAAATTCTTGGAAGATTTGTGTACAATCAAAAGAAAATATCATGTACAAAAGAAAGCATTTTTAACTGAAAGTGTTAGTTCAATCATTCAACAATTCACTCCACCGAAGTACAAAGATCCAAGTTATCCAACTATTTTATGTATCATAGGAAATACTAGAATAGAGCGTGCTTTGCTCGATCTTGGTGCTAGTGTAAATCTTTTACCATTCTCAATTTATGAACAATTAGGTTTGGAGAACTTAAAAAAAACTTTTGTTGTACTTCAACTAGTTGATTGTTCAATTAAAGTTCCAAAGGGAGTAGTAGAAGATGTGTTGGTATAAATTGATAAGTTTTACTTTCCAGTTGATTTCATTATTTTGGACACAAAGCCTGTTGCACAAACACATACACAAATTCCTATCATTTTTGGTCATCCTTTTCTTGCAACTTTAAGTTCTTTGATAAATTGTAAAAATGGTATTTTGAAATTATCATTTAGAAATATGACTTTGGAACTGAATGTGTTTAATGTTTGTAAGTTACCTGCAGAAGATGTCAAAGTATAGGAAGTGGATTCAATCGAGGAACTTGTTCATGAATATTTTACTACTACTAACTCTTCAATTTCTTTGAAAACTTGTTTTAAAAGTGAAAATATTTGTAAAAAGGCACATGCTAATACTTTCTCTGAATTTTCGCAGGTACAAGAAAATTATTTTTGGAAGCCAAGGTTTGAAGAACTTTCATCATCAATAGTAAAATATATTCCATCAAGTATTAAAGCTCCCGTGGTTGATAAGAAACCTTTTTCAGTTGATTTGAAATACTCTTTCTTGGGTGAGAATGAAACTTTTTCAGTAATAATTTCTTTCAAACTTGATGCATCTCAAGAAGGTAAGTTGATCGAAACTCTAAAAACGCATAAGAATACTTTAGGATGGATCATTGCTGACATTAATTATCCACACACACACTTGAGTATACTTATTGCGGAAATGTATTAACTTTTGAATGACTAAGAGTTAAACTCAACACTTGTTTGATTTCATTTCCATATTACCTTATTGCTTCCTGAGAATAATAGTTGGAAGATAGTTATTATAGGTGTTTGTAGATATCACCGCTGAAAACCCTCACGAGACTATAACTCATCATCTATGGGTCACCTAAGGGTTGAAAGTCTTGTTGCATATATTAAATACAATCGTGATTTCCTACGAAAGTGGATTAGTTTACATTTGTTTTTGGCTTGCTCGAAGACAAGCAAGGGTTAAGTGTGGGAGAATTTGATATGTGCATATTTTGACATATTTGTGTATTAAATCCTTTATATTTTTCTTGCTTTATTCTTTTTAATATTATTGTCTTATTAATGTTTTGTATTAGGAAATCAATGAATATAAAAAAGATAAAAAAAAGCATATTTCCAAATTTGTGCAGTTTTTATATTTTGAGCATAACTACATGTTCAAAATCCATATAGACCCAAATCATTCTTCATTTTAAAGCCAAGCGATAGAACTACAACTTTTTTGTTGGAAGGTCAGTCCAATTTAGTCTTGACTATAGCATAAAGTTCGTCCAAATGGTTGTACAAAATGGATCACAAAAAATTCGGATCAGAATTCAACCCAGTATTGACTTACTTGACCAATTGGGTCATATCTCTTAAACACAAATTGATTTTAGGCTGTAATTTGGATATGTTATACATAAGAGTAAATGAACAAGTTCTTTGAAGACAAGATTGTGAGAAAATGTGTGAAAATGGTAAAAATATAGGTTGCAATGTGTTGTTGTTAAAGGATGGCTCTTGCACATGATTCGATAATTTGACCATATCTCTCTCATTCGATAGCTAAATTTGACA
This sequence comes from Paulownia fortunei, assembly GCA_019321725.1. Classification (NCBI taxonomy): domain Eukaryota; kingdom Viridiplantae; phylum Streptophyta; class Magnoliopsida; order Lamiales; family Paulowniaceae; genus Paulownia; species Paulownia fortunei. The sequence continues at coordinate 11,989,085 of CM033111.1, read as the reverse complement.
AATGATATATGAAAATATATCAGCACCGAAAGATCTTCAACTTTTGTTCTTTTTACACATTATCAAAATATGGATGTATCTAACCTAAAAATGTAATTTAATCGGGTAGGTGAGAATTTTAATTGTAGAAAAATAGTTTTTCTTTAAAAATCATAATTATCCCAAGTCTTTGACAATTTGCAATATTAAAGCATTGGTAAATTGATGTGCTAAATTCATGTGATGGATGTTTTAGTATGTATGTTTATGGGATGATCATTGGCCCATTAACCAATGGGATTGGTGTATTTATTTTCTTTGTGTTTTATATGTGAGCCTCTTATTCAATCATTATATTGTTTTTACATATATGTAATAAGTATAGAATAGGAGGTGAGGTTTTTTCTTTTACTTTATTATTGGAGAACAAAGGAAATGGATCAAGAAGCACAAGGCCTATGTATATATGGGATACAATATTTTGTAACAGATAGACTTTCTATTCCATTTTATACTCTTAGATTGACCTAGACCCATTTTTAGCTCAAACGGGTTGCATAAATGGGCATATGATCATCCCTAGTTTATAGTATGTATTAGATGGATGCTAGGATTTATTTAATGCTTTCATCAAATGAATCGACATACATTAAATAACTAAATGAAAAATTGATGAGGTCTTGGATAAAATCAAACCTCACTTAATTTATGAAATTAAGTAAAGAAAAATCGATTTCAAAACCCATTGATCCATGCCTACCATCAAATGTAGTGACATGATGATGCTACCGCACTTTATCACTGGCCTTGAGTCGTGGAGTGGTCTTGTGTTGGAAAGTTGTGATCTCAACCAAGCATAGTGATGCTCGTGGGATTGACTCATTATTACATCGATCATGAGTCATGGGTCGTCTTGATACTTCATTTACACAAATGTTTGATGAGTGCTGCTTGACACTTAGTACGGTATGGGCTCATAAAATAGGGCATACAATAAGAGGTGAGGCAAAAATAAACTTGACGGTTGTATAAAAATACAATGGTAAAAAAGTTGACCACTAATTGAGATATCTCACGGGCTCATAAAATTGGGGTACGATATGATGCTATAAATGTGTCAAATTGAGTACTTATGAATTAAAGAGTTTTTATTAAAAATCACTTCATTTATTGGGCCTTTGGCCCACCTACTATGCACTAGATAGAGCCCTGAATAACATCAATAATCACACGACCATAAATAAATTGATTCAATCCAATGGCCATCTCTTGGGATCACCAGAGGTCGACCCCTTGTCTTCTCCTGTGATCCTCTAGAAGTCTTCCCACTGGCGGAGTCAATAAGGGCATAGTTAAGTGGTCCACCCTCTCGTGACTACTAGAGGCACACCTTCAGTCAACCCCTGTGATCCTCTGAGAAGTAACACTCATGGCACCCCAAAATATCATATAAGCATGCCTCGGTACACTAGTAGTGGCCAACTAAAATATTTTTTTTTTGAAAATAATGTCATGCATGCCAAAAACCTCAATCGTGAGCACGTGTTATGCATAAACATGTAAATGCTGATGAATGACATGTCCAATGACACAATAGATCTTATGTCCCATCACCCAAGAAACAAATGCACTATAAGTTATGTATAATACTCACAATACACATATCCAGACACAAAGATCATGTTTAATATAGATAATACATAAAATACTATGTTCATGCATTGTAGTTGCAAATAGATTTTCACTTACCTTTCACTTGGTTAAGGCTTAGTCTAGATTTGTTTATTGATCCCCTCCAATCTTAGATGTAAAATAGCATGTAATATTACCCAACATCAAGCACCATTCCCAATTTGGCAAGTTGAAAGCATAAAATATCATACTAATACCTTAATCACCAAGCTATCTAGGTTTTACAAACTAGAACCCAATCTAGTCCCTCCAATACCTTAATTTCTCATCTTAGATATATGTAAACATCATAGAATTGGAGCATTATAACTCTAATATCATGTACCTAATTGTTAACACTCAATAGCAACATGTCTAGGTTGAAATATGCTAAGTTATCAAATGGGACAGATTCATATTTTCATATTTACTCGCTGTCCAATTTAGTTACATGATAATTTTGACATTCTCAAACATATCCAATCACTCTAAAATTTTTACCACACTTAGATAACATGTATATAAATGTAACCATATCATATAATTGGTAAAACTCATGGATATAGCTTCCCAAATTCAGCTCTCTTCACAACATACTGAAACAGATTGTTTTCCTACTGTGACAGTTTTGCACACTTCATGACATTAATGGTTTTTGTACCCTTAAGTACATTCAATCACTCCCAAATTTTTACCATACTTAGATAACACATATAAAGAGACAACCAGATCAAAGTACTACCAAAACGAATGGATTTATTGATGTAAAACCAGCACCATTCACATAGGATATAATCTGAATTTCAAAGAAGATAGTTTTGAGCACCTCTTTAATTATCACACTATATTACAATTTATAACCTCTCTAAACTTACATACATCACATAGACTCATATAAAAACTTATATATGGTGAAATACACAGGTTTTAATCAAGTTATTATACATATATAAAGCATAAATATCAAAAATCAACAAGTATACAGTTTCTATCCTAGTGATTTTTATTGTGATTTTGCAACTAAAAATCCTTCTTTTGTGAACTAAAAGACCACAAATAACATCCTAACATGATTATAATCAATAATAAAAGCTTTAAAAATCATAAACTCTCAAACAATCCAAGAACTTAAATAAAAAACATGAATTAAAGCTTACTTATGCACAGATTTTAGATTCAACTTGCTCCTCATTTCTTCCCTTTGTTTCCTTCACTTTTTTTTTTAATTGGAATTACTTGAGAGAAATTTCTAACATTCAATATGAAGGTTTTGGAAGTGAAATAGCTCTGAAAATAGTTTTTGGTCGTGGCTCAAGGGTAGAAATGAAGAAAGGTTGAGGTGGTAGCTTGAGGTGGCAAAACTTGAGGTATCAAGGTTGAAATGTCAAGTTGTGATTCAAATCTGATATTTTTCACACCTTATACAACCCTAATTCAGTGTTTCTCATTACTTATTTATCTATGTACAACCTACCTTAATCTCCATATGATCGGATAATATATTATGCCCTAATTTCTAAACCGTTCATTCGATCTCCAAACTGATCGACATCCGATTCTTAAATGATTGTCTAGTTTTTACTTTCTAAAATCACATGCACATATGAACCTTGTATTATGACACTTAAATTACATTATATCATGTCCGATATCCCAAGTATGTTAATCTATGGATATATACCTTTAAAATACCTCGATCAAATCGAATCGAATCGAATCATATAAGTTTACTAGTGACATCTTTAACACTTCTAAAATTATAACATACAACCTATGAATATCCATTATATTGATCAATCTATTCTTTATCTTATCTAAATATAGAATCACTTAATTAGGTTGTAGGATCTCACTTAATTAGGTTGTAGGATCTCAACCACTAACATCAAGTGATAGCATTGGAGGTATAATGATTAAGAATGCTACAAAAGATACGATGTAGATGTTAATGAAAATTAGCATATAAGTAGCATATAGTGCATGAATCATATTGGCCAAGTGAGTAGTGTGAGACTTGGGTATTACAGTTTTATTAGAATTTTGATAAAAAAATTGAATTTGTCTTTTCAAATCATTAGTTTTATGAGTAGGAAAGAATTTTTTCAAAAATTCTACTTGAATTTTTTGCCAAGTGCCAATTGACCTAGGTTTTTAAAGAATTAAGCAAAGTTTTTACTTTATCTTTTAAAGAAAAAAGAAAATAATTTGAGCTTAACAATCTCATTTGCGTAAGTTTGGTCATCAAAAGTGGCACATACTTCATCAAATTTTTTCAAATGAAAGTAAGGGCTTTCAGAATCTAAATCATAGAAATTAGGAAGTAAAGAGATCATACCTAGCTTGAATTGAAAGTTATTTGCAGTGAGAAGAAAAATAAAATAAGAAAGAGAAGAATTTAGAGGAGGTTACAAGTAATAACGCACGGTATGCACATGTTGATTCTTATTTTCATCATGGACACTTTCATTTTCAACTATGGTGGAAATGTGTGGAGATGATTTAAACAAATTTCTAAATAAAATTTTAGAATTATGACTACGATACCATATAACCTTATATCCATAAAGAGAATAAATAAACTATATTTACAAAATAAAAATATTAACAAACCTAAATACTTACCTTGCCTTTCCCGGTAATGCCACCAAAAACTTGCTACAACTTTAAGATTGCAAACTCAAGTGCAAGTTGTATTAAGTAATAAATTTCTCGTGAGTCTGAGGTCGATCCACATAAAAGTTGCTTAAAAAATTCAGGATTACAATTCTAATAAAATGGGTTTTATATGATTCAAAATATATGAAAAATTAATGTATGCTGCAACTAAAGGAAAACCAAAGTAATAAAAGTACTGAGGATTAGGGATCCACTATTGAATTTTGGATAGAGAAATAGTTATTTATTCTTTCTACCTCTATTAATTGCCACTGTTAGAATCCATACATAATAAAGGTTCCATTGGAAAGATATTATCAAATAACTCATGCAATAAGGTAATCATGATATTGTCTTATTATTTACAAATTATCTCTTAATGCCAACAATTATTTATGGGATCAAGCATTTATGCACACCTTTATCAACAACAAATCAAGGTTTCACATTAGCATTCGGTGGGGTAAAATTGTACAATAAGCTAAATGAACCCAAGTATTTGTTGTTCTATTGGAGACACGTAAATCAAGAATATTTACAAAACAAGTAGGGTTTAGATCAAAACTCAAAATAATAATACAACATACTTAAATATTTTCTACCTTTATAATCGTTCCTCTACCTCCATCAAGAGGTTGACCCTTTTTCCTCACTAAAATGAAATTTAGAAATATATAATAAAAGTAGAAAAAACTAAAAATAGAAGAGAAACTAGAGAATGCATACATACTAGAAAACTTAGCCTAAATAAACCCTCTAACCTCTTCTCTTACAAGCTTAATACGTGGCCTATTTATAGTACTTGGAGTATGCTAGAGGCCAAATAAATAATGGAGGAGTTAATCAAGTGGTATGCTAGTTGCCAAGAGTTGGAAAGTTGTTTCACCAAGTCCCCAAAATTCTCACCTACCCGATTGAATTGTATTTTCAGATTAGATACAACCATATTTTGATAATATATAAAAAGAACAAAAGTTGTATATCTTTTGGTTCTAATAGATTTTCATATATCATGTGTCAAATTTGGCTATTGGATGATGGAGATATAGTCAAATTACCGAATTATGTCCAAGAGCCATCCTTTAACAACAACAACATATTGTAGCCTATATTTTGACCATTTTAACACATTTTCTCACTATCTTGTCTTCAACAAATTTTTTTATTTACCTCCTTTGTATGACATATCCAAATTTTAGCCCAAAATCAATTTGGGCTTAAGAGATATGGCCCAATTCGTCAAGTAAGTCAATACTGGGCCAAAATTAGATCCGAATTTTTGGTGATCCATTTGGTGCAACCATTTGGACGAACTTTATGCCATAATCAAGATTGAATTGTGCTGAGCTTCCAATAGAAAAGTTTTATTTCTATCGCTAGGTATTTAAATGGAGGAAGATTCAGGTCTATATGACTTTTGAACATGAAGTTATACTCAAAATACAAAAACTACACAAGTTTGGAAACATGTTTCTTTTGATCTTTTTATATTCATTGATTTCCTAACACAAAACATTAATAAGATAATAATATTAACAAGAATAAAGTAAGAAAAGTATAAAGGATTTGATAAAAAAATATGTCAAAATATGCACATATCAAATCCCCCCACACTTAACCTTTGCTTGTCTTCGAGCAAGCCTAAAACAAACCTAAACTAATCCACTTTTGTAGGAAATAACGATTGCATTTAGTATATGCAACAAACCTTTAAACCCTAAGTGGCCCATAGAGGATAAGTTATAGTCTCGTGAAGGTTTTTAGTAGTGATACCCACAAACACCTATAATAACTATCTTCCAACTATTATTCTCAGGAAGCAACAAAGTAATATGGAAATGAAATTAAACAAGTATTAAGTTTAACTCTTAGTCATTCAAAAGTTAATACATTTCCATAATAAGCATACTCAAGTGTGTGTGTGGATAACTAATGTCAACAGTGATGAAACTATGCATACTTCAAATAATTGAATTTTCATAAAATCTTACGAAAACTATCACCCAATCTCTAATGGAAAAGTCAAACATCATAGGCTCTTTCTTTGGTGCAAATCTCTACTACATTGAAGGCACCACACAAAATCAAAAGGCCTTCAACAAAGGGTGTAATGGGGTCCAAGGGTAGTGATGTGGATAAGAAATAAAAGGGTAGGATGCAACAAAGATTCTAAAAACTTCATGAAATTAGAGACATAGAGTTTATTGATGAAGAATTCTCAAACTTCACAAATTTCAACACTGGGGTCTATTGTTATTGAATTAGAGCTCTGTTATTTATCTTGCAACATCTCATTTTCAGTTACAACTTGTAGCACTTTGCAGATTTTTTTCTTTTTTTTGGTTACAACATCTCAATTTTAGAGTGTTACTCATCTAAGTGTATCCACATATTGGAAATTTCTACACCAATTGAATCCATATTAGTATATTCAAAAAGCCTTATTCTCTCTAGAATATATGGAGTTCAATTCTTAATTCAACTAGGGAATAGAAGAATTGAACCATGATCAAAACATAGAACTTTTTGATGGAAGAAAAGAATCAAGAATAAGGGTGAAAGGGGGTGGTTTTTGCTGCTCTTGTGTTGGCTGATTTCTCTCACTAGAATGGACTCAAGAATCAGCCAAGAGAGGAAGAGTCCTTATATTGGACTCCTCCAACCTTAGTCCCGCTAGGTTTTCTCTTGCTCATTTCCTTATCTAATTACTTATTTCCTTCAAACTTCAAGGCAAGTTTAATTCTTGTACTTAAACTTCTTAATAGGCCTCCTACGAGCCCATTAGCTTGGGCTTGGACTTTAATTAAATTAATTAAGTCCAATAAATTGATCCCCATCAATTAAATAAGTCCAACATAATTAATTGATACAATTAATTAATTAATTGATACAATTAATTAATTAATTGATTCCGCTTGAGCTTTCTAATCATATTAGAATCAACTAAATAATCTCATTATTTAATATGCCCAATTTAAATAATGGATCATATCAATTAATTAACTTGATCATACATAGGGCTCCTAATCATATTAAGTCCAATTAAATAACCACATTATTTAATCAGATAAATTTAATTCAACTTTTTAAATTAGTTTATACCCTACTTAATCAGTTGATCATATCAATTAATTAATTAGCTCTACATGGACTCCCTAATCTTATTAGGTCTAATTAAATAATTAAATTATTTAATTAGATCTCAATTAATTAATTTGATCCAACCCTTGAAAATGTTCTAGTTAGAAGTGTACTCTTTCTAATTTAATGTGTGACCCCTTAAGTTCACTCTAAGCTAGCCGTGGGCTTATAACTCTTATGACTTAGTTAAATAATTAATTGTTTTGGTTAATTAATCAAATTAATTAATCCTCTTTGAATTAACCTATTAATTCTAAGAACCTACAAGTCATGGGAAGTACCTAGCAGTGTATCACCACTCCTAGTCTTATGTGAAGATGCGAACCTATTCTAATTACGAATATTATGCAAGTACGGTTCTTCCGTCATCTAATCTCTTGATTGAGCCTAGTACACGGATTATTAGTCAAAACCCTAATAGCTCAATAACTATGTGTCTATTCCTAGTAGATTGACTTAATGATGAATAATTAGAAAACCTCACGTCTAATTTCTATCAAACCTTGGCCAAGAATTTTGGAGTCAAGTACGGTAGAACACATAGGAGATTTACCTATTCATCTAGATAGGTGATAATTTCTTTGTTGACCACTCATTAACCTCCATACATGACGATGTTATATCCAACATAAACCTTTTGTGTTTTTATACAATAGGGAAATACATCAAGGTGTAACATGTCATGCACAAGGTTACCATGGTATCTCAAGTCCAAGAACTAATTCTTGTACTATCTTAATAAGGAAATTCCCATTCGATAATAGAATATTTCCAATTGAAATTTTTTAGGTGGGGTAGTTCAGTGTATTTGTTCTTAAACAAGCACTCGCATGCATACAGTAGTTTCATCACATCAATGCCTAGGGAATGAAGCATCCTTCTTTCGAGCCTGCATCGTATGTGCAAGTCTCAGTGGGTTCAATGATGTCCTATCTTATTGATCCTTAACTTGGAATATTTTAAGACACAACTTTAAAGGCATATTCCACGATCACCATTATATGCGCGACCATGCCCCATAGCTATGTGTGATATAAGGACTTCATCTAATTCTTATGATGAAATTAAGATAAAGATTGCTATTTTAATGATAATAATATGAATAAAATTGATTCACAAGAGTATAAGGATGACCAGATCAATTGGCTCGCTAACGACTACTCTAACTTGTTGTAAGTGCCATAAAAGTATGATCCTTTTGTTATCTAATCTCCTGATTGAATTTAGGGTATGAATTATGAATCAAAACCCTAATTAATTCAATAACTATGTTTTCATTTCAAGTTCTAATGACTCTTAATGAATTAATATTCATCTTGCTTTGGCCAAGTTATTCGAGTCATAAATTATGAAAAACATAGGAGATTCACTTGTCATTGACAAGTGATAGATTCTATGTTGACCACTCATAAACCTCCATGCACATCAGTGCAATATATAACATATCTCCTTTGTGATTGTCAAATAATCAGAATATATATCAAAGTATTGTTGGGTATATATAAGGCTATCATGGTGCCTTAAATCCGAGAACTAACCGTATACTATAGCAATGTGAAAATTCTTATTTCGATAGGCAAAGCCTCCAATTAAGAATTTTATGTAGGCCTATTCAATATACTTATTTTCTAACAAAGCACCCACATACATGGACTTGCATCTCTATACTAATGTCAATGAAATGCGACATCCTTATCTTACAAGCATGTATAGTATGCGCGAGTCTTACTTAACTATTTGATGTCCCGACTTAAAAAGCCCTCAACCCAGGACTTATTTAAGTCCAAAGTTTTATAGACATGTTCCATGATCACCATCGTATGCACAACCATGCCCCATAGTTAAATATGGTCTAGAGACTTTAGCTAATGTGCAGAAAATAAATACAAGATATGAGGTAAAGATGATGTCTTATATATAATATGATTTCCAGTAAGAGTGTTTTATAATATAAGAGTAAAAACCCCCAATCTAAATGGTGCACTCGATACTACTCTAATAGATTTCTCATGAATTAAGGTGTCCAAATTGTTACAAGCAGCCTCATTAATATTAGACAATTTAATCAAGGAGTCTTGATTAAACGACACAGAAAAATCTTTTCTTAATGAATCATTAATATCAGAATCTCTTCTAATCAAATTTTCCTGCACATTATGAACATGAATAGAAATTTTTATAGGCGCTGAAGCATTTTGAGACGTACTTGCCTTAAGGTTCTCCTTAGCTACTAATATAGGTTTTTCAATCTACTATTCAAACTTTATTCATCGATTCCGTCCCATGATCCTAACTCACTATCTACTTACCTTTCTTAATTTTTGCTTGACACATTGTTCCTCATTCCCAGTCTTTTTCTATTCATTATCCTACGATAATTTTGGTGACCTAAAAATAGGCGTTAACAAACTGCAAGTGCATGGTGTCAACAAGTAATAAAGAGTGAGTAAAATATCGTATCCCTAGGGAGTGCATGTGTAATTACCAAATATAGATTACCTATGCTATATTTGACCTAACGATTATAGTGTTGATTGAATTAAGATGCAACAACTACCAAATTTAACAAAAGCTATTAAAACCCAAGGAGATTGGCGAATTGAATTTAATATTAAGGAGAGTCAAGGCATTATTTTAGCCATCCTATGTGGTTATGAGCCTAGCTCAATTGTGATTAGGAAAGATGTGGGTTGTATGATGGTGGGTCTTCTGAATGTAATTGGTGCTCTCTCTTGTGTCGGACCAAATCTACCTCTAGTAGGCCACAACACTATCTCTCGCTGAGGGCCATTCTACTAAGAGTGCCTTGAACTTTGTGAATTCCACTAGCTTTTGGTTTTTACACCTATGACTACCGTATGTAGCTATGCCTATATCTCTATATGGGTTGGTCCGTGGCATATACTACACCATTTATTGCTACAACCACACCTCTTGATCTTAATTGCAATAATTAAAATAAACTTAAAATTGGCCAAGTCTTAAGACATATTAAAACATATCATATGCTCATCACAATAAAAATGACATTCTAATCACTATATAAATATCAACTCATAACTCTATTAAGTTGGCTTTCCAAGCTTTAACAAAAGTGGTTTAGTTCATATTGAAATTAAATAAGCACCAAGTATTTGCTAACATTCATGATTCTTACAAATTTCTCAAAACTACCAAAATAAAAGAAGAAATTAAAGTAGAAGATTACAACCATTAAGTAATTCTTCACTTCTTCTTCAAAATCTTTAATGCCCAATAAAGTTCCTCCATTCTTATCTTCAAATCTTTAATGCCCAATAAAGTGGTAATGGGTGTGTGTGTTCTTGGTGTAGTGTGTAGAGAAATATAGAGAAATGTTTGTTTTGGGTGGAGAGGAAATATGTGTGAGAATTTAGGTGTAGAGTATATGTGGGTAATAGATTGTGTGTTGAATATTGTATGAATTGAATATATGTGTGAATTGTGTGTGTATAATGTATCTATCAGGAGCATCAGATAATTAGTAATGTGTAGGTGTATCTAATTTGTATATACCGCAAAAGAGGCCAAATTTTTCCTTTGATCGCCACTTATCACAAGAAGAAGGTGAGGAATCTTTCTTATTGAACAATCAGTGCTGTGGCACCTAAAATTAGCATTGCGGGTGTGAGTTCTCACTCACAGATGGCACTGTGGCGTCTTCATAGCACTGATGTGCCATCGCCTCTATTTTCTTCAGCGCTGTAGCGTGAGTTACTATGTTGTTCAGCCTCTTTCAATTGATTTTTCACCTCTTTTTAGGATGAACTGGCTTTTTAATTAGTTATAGTGGGCTTATTTAATTCATAAGATAAATTATTTTAATTGATTGAATTAATTAAATTGATATAATAATTAATCGGGTCTGGTTCATTAGGTATGAACTTGATGGAAAATCAAGGCCCAATAGGATTAAGATTAAGAATTAAAATCTAATTGTAATTATAGTTTAGTGTTCTTATTTGATAAGAATACTTATTTGTAGAAATGCAAAGCACGTGATAAGGAAGGACATAACCATGAGATGGCAACAAAGAGGTTATAAATAGCCTGAGGGGTTGACAAACTAGGTTAATGAGCCTAGCGGCCGACCATAGAGAGCAAAAATTTGCCCATTTTCTCTTTCTTTTGGCCGTCCACTTTGCTCCCTAATTACAAATGTTTTGATTCTTCTTTTCACAAGTTAAAATTGAGAATCAAAACTAAAAACCTAGCACAATAGTTGTGCAAGTTCTATAATTCCAAACACTTTATACTGGAATCATCGATTTATATCCTACTAGCATAGGAGCAATTGCAAGTGGGCATCCAGGTTTAGATACGCTTAGAGCAGTTACAATTGGAGCTCTAAATGAATCAATCTAGCAAAGGGTTTTTGGAATTTCAAGTTGAGCAATACAATCATTGATAGATAATTATTTGAGTTGTTAAACTCATCTTCATAAAATAGAAGGCAACTAGGTATAAAGTTTCAAACTTTATCCTACACATGTATTAAAGGTTGGGTTCACATAAATACGAGACTTAATGTAGCAGAAACTCAAAAGCTAAAAATGTGCATATAATAATTAAATAAACGAGTCCCTGACATGCAACAATTAATCTGTTGCAATCTTAAATTACTCGCTTAAATCAAGTGGGTGATTGAAGAATAACATTGATATATCAAAAGTATGGAACCTTTTGATAAAATAAAATAACACAAGATGAAAGAAAATGGAGGGGGAGCATGTATATGGGGGCTGAAAATATGTGTGTAAAAGCTTTTTAATTGTTGGCCCTAACTTATGTATTTATGCAAAATCTTGATTAATCCTAATCCTACTAGGTTTGATCCCCTTTCCTAGTTTATCTCCATTTCTTCCTTTCTTATCTTGTTTCTTTCTTTCCAAGACTAGAAGTCTTGATTAATTTTCATTTGAGACAAGTTGTCTTAAACTTAATCTCCAAAACTTCTAGTTGAGCCTCTCCTACGGGCCTACTGGCCCATTAATTTTAGTCTTGAACTTTAATTGATCTCCATCAATTAATACAAGCCTAACTTAATTAATTAATTCAATTAATTAATTAATTAGTTCGATTGGACAACCTAATTAGAATAGGTCCAACTTAAACAATCATATTATTTAAATTGATTAAATTAACTCCTTAAATAAATTTAAAGACCATTAATTAATTGATACAATCAATCAATTAATTCACTCCCCCTAATGAATATTATATCTAATTAATTAATCTTATAATTTAATTGGATGAATTACTCTTTAAATTAATTCTAGCTCACTTACTTAATCTTCATTAATTAGCCTAATCCTACTTCTTGGATTACTTTCTAAATTAATGGTGGACTTTCTTGTTTTGTGTGTGACCCCTTAGGTTTACAATGAAGCTAGTAGTGGGCTTCCAAGTTAAGTGAATAGGTAAAAATATGTTCTAATTAATTAATTATTTTTGAATTAGCTTTTTAATACCAGGAAACTCTCAAGTCAAGGAAAACACCTAATAGTGCATCTTGGCTACCTAGTATTAGGTAAATTAGCAAGCAGACCTATTTCTATTACGAGTACAATGCAAGTTCGGTCCTTCCATCAGCTAACCTCCCCAACTAAGTATGGGGTATGAGCTATTAGTCGAAATTCTATTTGACTTAATAACTATGATCTCATTCTTAGTCACATTGACTACTCACGGAACATTAGAAAACCCCCATCTAATATTCATCCTACTCTCGCAAGAGACTTCTAAGTCAAGGACCATGAAATGCATAAGAGATTCACCTATTTTGCCAGATGGTAATAGATTCTTTATCAATCACTTGTTAACCTCCATACACGAGGATCATATACCCAATGTAAATCCCTTATCATTGTTATGCAATTAAAAAATACATCAAAGAATATGATGTCATGCACAAGGCTACCATGGTGCCTCAAGTTCAAGGACTAATTCATGCACTATTGTAACTAGAACATTCTCATTTGATGAACAATATTTCTTATTTGAGAATTTTTCAATGTCCTGTTTAGTGTACTCGTTCCCCAATGAGCACCCGCACATATATACAAGCATTTTTATGCTAATGCCTATGGAGCAAGACATCCTCCTTTCAAGCATGTATTGTGTGTTCAAGTCTTTTGGACTTATTGATGTCCTATCTCAATAAACCCTCGACTTGGAACTAGTTAATGACCAAAGCTATATAGGTATATTCCATGATTGCCATCATATGTGCAACAATGTCCCATAATTTAATATGGTCTAGGGATTTTATATAATTGCTAAGTGCAATTAAAGATAAAGAAAATGCTAATTTTATTTCAAAAAAGACTATTTTTACAAGAGTATAGAAGCGACCACTAAGTAGCTCGATGACACTACTCTAACACTAAATCGCTTAATTCGATCAATTGCACGAGTTATAGATACATACATGCTTATGTTGTATCATATTATTAGATTTTTAAATTTTCTCTTAGGAATGTATCCCAAAATTGCAAGACTCCAATAGTGGCGTCAGAGCAAGGATTAAGCATTTTTAATACCTTCATGATTACATATTTCAATTTTAGATAATAAATTAAAATTTTACGTGCGATACATTATTTATGTAATTTTTATTTTGGGATAAACCATTTTAATTGTCAAAACTAGAATGAGATAAGAAAAAGGTAAAAAAAAAAACCATCTTGTGTACCCGGCCCTATCCCCCAACGTGTCATGTCTGGTGGAAGTATTTGGATATTGCTTAGGCATTGGCCTCATGGCCACACCCAAGTAGGGCCGACATACCAGCATTGGCTGGGTGCTGGTATGTGAATAGGTGCGCAATGGGGCTAAGGCAATCTACCAGTCAGTAAATTATGCGCTATTACCCAGCCAGACTAGGGCACGACTTTAAGGCTGCTAGGAATTGTTCCCCACCGTAGGAAACCCAATTCTTCAGTTTTCTTAAATTTTCTTAATTTTCACGAACAACAAGACACGATAAAATTTAAGTCTGCTCGAGCGTATGATACCTAGATAGCAGGCATCCAGGGCTCCCAAGCACCCATTATACGGGCACTGGGTAGCCTAAGCACCCGATGGGTAGAATGCTTAGTACCTAGGCCTTGGGGCACGTAGCGCCCAATGCTATTAGGGCACCCGTCACTCAATGAGCATCGTGTCATGCAGCTGCATGGCAGCCTGCCACCCAATAGGTGTTGGATACTGCAAGCCATTGTACAACTTAGCAGCGTTGGGCTGTTGCCAGTCATCTTGTTTAGATGTGTAATTGTTATATATATTTTTTGTTTACTCATTTTTAAAATTAAATGTTAATTTTAAATTAACAAAAATTTATACCTTGAAAAATAAAAAAAAACAGCACAAAGTAATTGTTAAATTTACATTCTTTCAGTATATTGTGAGGATTTATGTTTAGGACCATATTTTCAAAACTAGATTAGATCGGTCGGTTCAACTACACCTATGGTCATTCCGGCTTGTTTGACCGTAATGAATTAGGAACCTATAAAAATCAATCAAAATTAGTTAAAATCTGGATAAAACTAATAAAAAATTGGTGGGTAAATTTTTTATTTTTATGTTTTTGGTAAGCTTAAACTTGGTATTTAATTATATATATATGGTTATTTGAATTTTGGACATTATAAGATATATTTTTTAGTTGATTATATTTATTTATTTTTTATCTTTAAAATTTAGTATGTAACAATTACTCAGTTTATTTCCTTACCATTTTATATAATATAATTAAACATATATTTAATTTTATTAGATCGATCAGACAACATATATTTAATTTTATTAGATCGATCAGACCGATAGTTGAATCAATCCAACCGATTGAACTGATGATCGACAGTAAGACTAATTTCATCACCAATTTAATTCTAAAATTATAGGGTTAAGCATGTTGATTGGAAGACCATGGAGTCTGGCCAATGTGATTGATTTATTTTTATGCATGTTCTTGTTATTTTTGGTTTTTATTTAAAATGAGGTCTCCAAGTTTTACCTTTCTCTATTCTATTTGAATGTAAATTCTCTCTCTCTTGCCAATGTACCACCCATTAGAATTGTTCTAAGATTTCTCATAGTTTATTCAAATACGATGAGAGTAGAATTAGGTGGTGAGATTTTCTTATGTGATTTAGAGGACATTATTAATGTATAGGATACAATTATGTAATAGTTAGGACTATTTTCATTATCACCCTAGATTAACCTTTGATCCACTTTGGCTCGAGGAAATTGCATAGGATTTAGGGTTGATGATCATCCATAGTTAGTATGTATGTGATGCATGTTGTGATTGTTTAATTTATACTTTTTGATGCTTTATTTGGTTGCCCATTATCAGGATTAAAAACATTAAACAAGATAATCATAAGATGAGTCCTTGCATGACAACAACCTCGTGTTTCCCTCACTTGAAAACATTTCAAGTTTAAAAACCTTAAATGGTTTTATATCAAGGAAAAATGGGTAATACTGGTCTAGGCCCAATCATCCATGTCATTTATCAGAAGTAGTGAAATATGATAAGTTATCACACTTAGTCTATTGGCCATGAGTCATAGGATGTCCGAAATGTAGGTAAGTTGTGATCAATACTAATTACTATGATGCTCATAGGATGGGGTGTTTAAACGTGGCTACGAGTAATGGGACATTTAAGGCTCTCATCTATATGGATATTCGATCAGCATTGATTGACATTAAGTACTATATAGGCCCATAGCATTGGGGTATATGAAAAAGATGAGCCACAACAGTTTGAGGGTTGCATAGGAATGCAATTGTTAAAGTGTTAACCACTTTTTGCCTTTGTGGGCTTATATTAGTGGGGTGTATGACAAAGTCAATTGGACATCAAGTCTACTAGGAAGTTGGATTTCTCGTTTCAACATGATGATGATAAAATTTGAATAAAATAGTGAAAGATATTTATAATTAAATAACAAAATATAAATGGATGTTAGATTAAATTAATATCTTTTTCTATCTCACATGTAATTTTGTAGGCAAACAAAAATGACTAAAAATTCATTTGCATTCATCTTGGATACTAAAAAAATCAGTGAACCCAATTTTGTCAATTGGCTGAGGAACGTTAGGATTATTTTAGAATCCAAAATGAGAG
Organism: Paulownia fortunei; assembly: GCA_019321725.1. Taxonomy (NCBI): domain Eukaryota; kingdom Viridiplantae; phylum Streptophyta; class Magnoliopsida; order Lamiales; family Paulowniaceae; genus Paulownia; species Paulownia fortunei. The sequence continues at coordinate 11,972,473 of CM033111.1, read as the reverse complement.
CTTATATCCTTAATGTTTTACTGCCGTCGTTTCCACTGATAGATGCCACAGATGAGGAGCTTGTTGAGATCACAAGCAAGTTAACAATAATGTGCAAACTAGATGCTACATGCTAGCATCTACATTAAATAAGTGAGAGGCAATGTGAAGGTTTGGTACATTCTATCGAAATCCTTATTCACTTGTAAGAATTGTATAGTGAACACACTGATAGGTGGGATACCAAGTGTCAAAATTTTTTTTGGACCCGTATGACTAAGGGATTTTTGGTCCATTCACATGGCTTGAAGATGATATGTCTTATAGAAAAGTTCAAGTTTCTAAGAGTCGTTATAGATAACGAGCTATATGTGGATCTCATTATGCAGTCTCTACCAAACTCATTTAACTAATTCATGATCAACTTGAACATGCACAAGATGGAGACTAGCCTTGCTGAGCTAGTTAACATGTTGAAGATGACTGAATCCACTATGAAGAAGGATAAACTTGTCATGCTTATTGGTTCTTTGTACCAATCAAAGGCTTTTAAGTATAAGAATAGGAAGAGGAAAAGTTCCTTAAAGAAATAAAATGTGAAGGCCTCTGATGAAGTCAAGAAGGGTTCCAAAGCCAGTACAAGTGCCACTTTTACGGCAAGTTAGTGCACTGGAAGAGAAATTGCAAGAAGTACCTTGCAAGCTACTACATTGATTCTGGTATGTACTTTTTTCATGTTAAGATTTTAGTTAATGATGCTTCTTGGAAATTAGACACCAAATGTAGTTCTCATTTAGGCAATACTTTACAAGGGATAACAATAAGTAAGGAGCTAGTAGAAGAGTGTTAAGTTGGTTTTATACCAACGAATCAAGTACTTTTAACTTAGTTATATTATTGGTTTCAATATAATTATGTTCTAGTTCATGCTCTTTATTTAGTGTGTAGGAAATACTCTAGGTTAGATAAGTTTGGATGAGTCGAATAAGATAAGAAGACAAAACAGAAGATTACCAGAAATTAAGATTTGGTATCGTGGCACTTGGTTTAGGAGTTGCGGTGTTTGTTGAAGAAAAAATCTAGCTTCATAGTGCCTAAGTATTGTGTTGCGATGCCCGATTCAAGGGTAGTAGAGCCACCTTACGAATTTTGTGTGAAAAAGGTTTCTTTTGGGACAAGATATAAATAGACAACTTATAACTCATTCGCAACACCTTTTCACTTTGGAGAGCACAACAAGCACAAGGAGAAGGCTAGAAATGAAGCAAGAGTTTCAAGAAGACAAATTAAAGACGTCACTTGTTTGGATACAGAGAGTATTCTTTCTCTTATTTATCAATTCCTTTATTTTTTTTAGTTTCATTCATACGATGTGTCAAAACTTGTCTATGAGTTTTCCTACATTGGTCATGAACTAAATTCTAGTTTCTATGGGTTGATGTAGCCAAAGTTAAATCCTAAGTTTTGAGATTTTAATCTATCAAATTTATAGTTTGTCAATTTATTTGTGCTATTTGTACTTGATTACTTGATCAATAATCTAAATTGTTTGGAGTATATAATTCAACATTCGAGAGAGGGAATTTATTGCATAGCCATAAGATAGCATAACTTAGGAATTCATAGAGTTACGAGGCTCATGAACCCTTCGAAGTCCTGTGACAGAATTCATTGAACTTGATAGGATCTTAGTTTGGCATTTTCATAGAGATATCAAAATTCATAATAAAATTCATAATCATTCCGCACTTGAGAGAGGGTGTTGAAGACTTTAGGAATTCTGGACGTATAGATTATTGGCTTGAAATTGATAGATTGAATTGATAAACATAGGTAAAAACTAGGTGAATCAGACCTATAGAATTGATCATCTACTAAGTGTTTGATAATATGCTTAAGTGAACTTTTTAGTTTAATTCTAAGAATTTTTAGTTTATTTCATTGTAACTTTATTTGAATCATCTAGATAGAGTTAGGACTATCATAATTACGGTACTTAGTGCATATTTGAAATCAATCTCTATAGAGACGATACTCTATTTACCATTTCTTACTCAAAACTTGACACTGTACACTTGCGGTAGGATTTTCACGAATAAGTTTTTGGTGATGTTGCTGAAATTAAGTTTATTATTTGCATTAATATCATTACTAAGTAATCTTGATTTTAATTTTGATTTATTTTCTATTTTTAAAAAGTTTTGTTTTGTTGTTGCGTGTTAACTATGCATGCAAAGAACTAGAAATGTTGAATTACTTTCTTTTGATCTAGAAATCAAAATAACACTTTGAGAAATATGGTCAGTAAGGAGAACTGAAGTTCGAGTAATTGGAGAACAACAACAATGAAATTTTACTATTTCCACAACCACAACTACAGAGAGCTATCCAAAATTACTTTCAATTAACCATGAATCAGAACAATTCCAAAATAGTACGTGAACTGATCAATGTAAATCGCTTTGAGTAGTAACCTGCACTCATTAGTATGGTGCAAGAGAATCAGTTTGGGGAAAGTGTATTAGATGATCTGAGTTCTCATCTTGCTATGTTTCTTGAGATATCTAACACGAACAGGATGAGCAGGGTTTCAGATGAGGCTATAAGACTCCATTTATTCCCATTCTCTAAAAGATAAGACAAGATTGTGGCTACAATCTTTTGTATCGAGGAGCATCGATAACTGGAATGATTTTACTTAGAAGCTTCTTGCTAAATGTTTCTTACCCAGTAAGACTTTTCAACTAAAAAATGAGATATACCAATTCAAAAAAAGATAGACTTTGAACTATTGTATGGGGCATGCGAGCGATTAAAGGATCTTTTTGAGATGATGCCTGTAACACAATTATGAGGATTGACAGTAAGTTCAGTGCCTTTACAATAGCCTAAATGGTCAGATGAGAACAATCTTAGATGCTACAACAGATGGTACTTTATTGTCCAAGACTGCAAGTGATGATCATATACTACTTGAGGAGATGGCAACCATTAACTATCAGTTGCCTTTCGAAAGATCATCAGTCAAGAAAATAGCTGGGGTTCTTGAGCTATATCTTTTAATTGTTCTTACTGCACAAATCCGTACTTTATCTAATCAGTTTGCTGCATGGAACACCTCAAATATTGGATATTACTGCACCTCCTTATTTCAATCTACAAAAGTCCAATAAATAAGTAAATTTTAAGAATAATGGGAACTTCAACTATAGGAGCAATTAGTTGCCAACTTACTACCATCCGGGGCTTTGCAACCATGAGAACTTATCTTATGGGAATAATAGAAATGTGTTTCAACACTCTCTGGGCTACAATAATCTATCCATCTCTAATAATCAAAGGGTGAGAAAAAGTTATCATTAGAGAATGTGCTCAGAGCTAGATTTAATCATGATGAGGCTAACCTTGACAAAATTAAAAACCAGATGGGACAATTGGCGTCAAGTGTTAAATAACTAGTGTGGGGATACAAATCAAGTCTTTGGAGACCCAAATCGGGTAGTTGGATATAATAGTGAGTCCCCAACAACCAAAAAGGAAATTTTCAAGTAATACTGAGATCAATCATAGAAAGCATTGCAAGGCAATACATGTTAGGAGTGGAACTGAGTACAAAAGTTTAGAATTGAAGAAATCTCATACTCATTTGCCAATTTAGAGTCCAAAGATAGAGCCATCAAAAGAAGAGAAGATTTAGCATGATGAGCAAATGGGGGTTGACAAGCCAAAATCTATTTCTAACTCTAAAATCCATTCTAATATTAATGTTCCTTTCTCCTTTCCTTAAAGATTCCAAAAGAAAAAGTTAGAAGCTCAATTTGATAAATTTTGGAAATCTTTAAGAAAATTCACATTAACATCCTTTTTGCAGATGCTTTGGAGCAAGTGCCAAATTATGCAAAATTCACGAAGGATGTGATGTCAAGAAAGATGAAATTGGTGGACTTTTAGACAAACAAACTTATAAAGGAATACAATACTATTATGCGGAAAGAGCTACCTTATGAGTTAAAAGATCGATGGAGTTTTACTATTCTTTGTACAATAGGAGGTTCTTTATTTGATAGAGCACTTTGTGATATTGGAGAAAGCAAAATTTATCAAAGGCAAACACTATAGTTATCTTCTTCTCGGTTGTCATGTAATTTTGTTGTGCACTCTCCAAGGTCCAACTTACATAATAGATGGCCCAGAAGTCCTTATCCACTTTTAGCCCAACACCACTCCTACTGCATAGTCACTAGCATCACACATGAGCTTAAATGAAAGGCACATGTTTTTCCAAGAGACTATAAAGTTTAACAATTTTTAAAAAATAATTAATTAATCTCCTGTAGAACCCAACATGTCTAAGAAAGCTTCTAATAACCTTCACATTGATTGGTGGTGGTAGTCTCTTAATGGCCACTATTTTGGCATGATTTACTTCAAGCCCTACAGATGATACTCGGTGAACAAGAATTATGCGCTCATTTACCATGAAATGGCATTTATCCTAATTGGAGACTAAGTTTATCTTCTCGCATCTTCACAAAATAAGAGAAAGATTATGCAAACAATGATCAAAGGAATAACCAAAAATAGAGAAATCATCCATGAAAACCTCTATTAATTCGATGAAGTATGTATTTTTATAATAATTTTTTTAATGACCTTCTTGTTAAGTATGATGTGCAACATAAGGTGACATTGGGATACCACCTACAGTCTAAAGGACAAGCAAAAATATCCAATAGTGAGATCAAGTAGATACTTGAAAAGATAATTAACACAAACCGTAAGGATTGGACCCACAAGCTGGACGATGCACTTTGGGCCTATCGACAGCCTACAAGACACTTATTAGTATGTCGCCATACCGATTCGTGTTTGGAAAGGCATGTCATCTCCCAATTGAGTTGGAGCATTAGGCTATGAGACAACTGAATTTTGATATAAGGGCAACATGTGACAAATGACCTTTGCAATTAGATGAGATGGAGGAATTAATGATGCTTATAAGAATGCCAAGATCTACAAGGATAAGATGAAGAAGTAGCATGATAAGATGATTTTGAGGCATGAAGTCCAACTTGGACAGCAAGTGCTATTGTTCAACTCGTGTTTAATGCTTTTTCTAGATAAACTAAAGTCAGGATAATTGGGCTCGTTTGTGGTTGAGAAGGTGTTTCCATTTGGTTCCATTGAGTTAAAAACAAAGATGGTTTTATATTTTCTGTCAACAGTTAGTAGCTGAAGCACTATTTTGGCAATGACACGAGGAAGGTCATCGCAATTCCTTTTGGAGAAGCTAATTAATGCATCTAGTTGAAGTCTGACTAAAGATTATAAACTTAGTTCTTCTTGGGAGACAACCCAAACCTTTTAATATGCATTCCTATTTTAATTTTGAAAATTTAGTTCAATCGTTCATTTCAGTCTGAGGATTAAATGCTTTAGTTACATTATACCCCATTTTACTAGTATTTTGATCTTTGTTTCTGTGTGTTTTTCTTTTTTGTAGGATAACTTTGAAGGCTAGAAGTAACCACTTGAAGACACGGTAAATTGTCTTATATTGGTTTGAAAGAAGGGTTGGCGCCTCGATACCCCTAGTTTGGAGTTGTGGCGCGACCTTCGAAAAAGAGGTAGTAGCTAAGTCTAGTCAAGCACCATGACTCCTATTTTTCATATTGCGACATAATATTGAAGAGACACCTGATGCTATGGTGCCCAATATTAGGCATCGTAGCGCGACCTTGAAAAGTAAGGCAATAAGCGCAACATGCGCAAAATTTAAGAAAAAAATAAGAAAGGCTCAGGGTTATTCGCATAACCACTAGCACTTCCCACACTAAAGGCGCTCTTTCCTTCTCTGCCCCAGTAACACTCACACACACCAAATGAAGCACCCTAACACCCTATAAACACATAACTCATGCACATCACTCATTTAATTGGAAATTCTAGTATTTTTGTAGCATTCTCTATCATTTGTAAGTACTTCTTTTCTATTCCCATACTTTATTTATGGATGAAATTTGAATTGATTAGTTTTTATTCAAGTCAATGTTATGTGAAATTTGGGAAGTCAACCTGTGAATGTAGATTGTGGGTAAATGATTGGCAATTATTGAAGGTTTTAGTTGTGTTGTTATTTGAGAAATTGGGGCAAGGGTTTACAAGAACTACATGATCATATGGTTTTACATTGGGGCACTACATGTGTTTGCTGAAATGCTTAATTGAAAATTGAGTGCAATATATGATTTTTTCCACCCTTTTTAGTCTGTAAGCCATGTGTTGAATTATGTTGCAACATACATTGCATCAATCATTTCGTTTTAATTTCAAAAATGATACGGATTTGTCATAATTCAAACACCATTTGTGCAACATATATATATAACACAAATGTGCTAGTTTTTTGCTTTCTACTCTATTTCGTTTCTTATCTTAACTAACTGCACATGTTTGAGTATTGATCATGATATATTATTTTCTCCTTTCATGAGCTTGCACACAATTGACCTTGTCATATGTTGATTCTACTTCGTTCATCTTGCAGGCTTGTTAACATGACAAGAAAATAAAACAAAAGTAAGGCGACTGTATCATGCTCTTTTGATGGGAGCTATTTCAGAAATGACGGGGTTGAGAAAATTTCTATGAGGTTCTCAATCATAGAAGCATCACAACCGAATGAGGCCTCCAGCTAGCACTAGGGGATGGGGCCCTTGTAGCGATGATCTGGACCCGCTAGTAGTAAAAGTTAGTTGCTCAACTAGAAAAGTTTACGATTAACATTGTGCAGGAGTTTTATGTTGATGCACCCGACCCTTTCCCAGAGACTCATTATATACCAATTATGATGTCTTTGTACAAGATGAGGAGGTATCCTATCAGATTAAGGTGATACAGAGTTATTATACACTTCCAGCCATAGTTCACTCTATGTATATTGCATTTATATCACAACCCCTAAATTTGGACATGATTGTTGCTGCTTTATGGTAGACAGGGACTACATGGCATCATTTACCAAGGAGGAAGGTGGTTCTCTTTCCTTTCTGAAGTCAGCTTTAAGTCGTTATGACAAGGCTTGGTATTTTATATGTGGAAATCACTCATGATATCCCTTTAACACTTCTACCACCATATAGGAGTCGATTATCTGCAAGGTGCCAAATGGGTGGTCTTTTGATGTTGTCCCTCATTTGTGGGTTGTGAAAGAAGGCTGTATGAAATAGGGCAAGGACGAGCTCAGTGAGTGGTCCTTAGGGGTCATTGGTTTCTTTGTGATTACCAAGTACCTATCATGGGAAGGGATCCTATCTAACCTTATAACTGCTAGATTTTTTCTTGATGTAACTCCTCCGGTGTATGATCCTTTACCATTCTTGCTGATGATGATTATGCTGAGATCTCCACTCCACCGCCTCTTTCGGAGATCGCTTCTCCAACTTTCATCTCTCCACCAGTCAATCCTAACTCTAATTTTCATGAGAGGGTCCGAGATTTATATCATGATGTTCGTTGACTACATTAAGTTGTTAGCTGTATGGACCACTGACAAGCAGCATTACAGGTATACATACTGGAGCGTGATGCTGCATTGGCTTAGTATATTCACTACACTACACCTGATATTCACTTTCTTCTACCACCTGTAGATCCCCTTTCTCTTCTTGAGGATAATGGGGACGCTTCTTCTCCATGACCTGCATTCTTTAAAAAAGTCCTTTGTTTTACTTTTCGCTACTCTTTATTAGGGACAATGTCATTTTTAAGTTTGGGGGTGTGGTTGTATCTTTTGTTATGATATTTGTGAGGTCTGGTCTATTTTTTGTTCTGATATTTGTTAGGTCTAGCCTATCATTTATCGTCAATTTGAGTCAGTTGAGTCTATTTGAGTCATTTTGTTGTTTTATCATTTTGTTATTTTACGAATATATTAGTTAGCTTGTATCTAATGTTAAAATCTGTTTGCATTAATGATAACTTGTTGAAATTATTGAATATGCTTTGATATAATTGTTGAATGCGTGAATTGGTTTGACTTAAATTGTAAATCTTGAACATCTTGCGCACTAGTATTTTGGTAAATTCTATTGATTTGCTTGGAAATGGTTTGGAGAGCATGACTGCTAACTAAATAATCCCACCAAACTTTAAATATTGTTTAATAGCTAGTTGAGGCAAAATCCTGGATGACATAAGAAGATGATTTAGGCCATCTTTAAACTAATTGAGCCTATATAGCCACCTCATGTATTAATAATTCATAGTGTCCCCTTTTGTGTCTATTGAAGCCTTTTTCATTAGCATCCCATACACAATTCCTTGAGCATTGTACATATTTTATCCATAGTTGAACCCGTTCACTCATACACACAAGTATTTTAGAATGATGTATAAGAGTTTGATCACTATTAGAGATGAATGGAGAAAATCTCGAAAAAAAAAATATGTTAAGGCTGAGGTGTAGGTCTTCCTAATCACATAAATGAAAAGAATTTCTTGTGTATGATGAAATGAAGAAAAGGGAAGGATTCTACAAAAGTTTGTCAAAAAAATAAAAAGAAAAAAGAAAGAAGAATAATAATAATGGATGTCAAAGGACAAATTTATAACGATATGTATGTAAAAGGTAACATTGATCCTTATGTTGAGGTGTTGATGCTCTAATACATGGTTCTAGATGATTGTGTGTTTTAGGTGACTTTGAGCTACTATTACCCAAGCCATATGTTACAAGTTTTGAAAGTCTTTTTAATTCTTAATGTTATGATCCTAGATTAGAGAAAAGCAAGCGAATGGAGTTTTTGGGAAATACTTCAGTTCTCTATTAACATTGGAACTTTTAGAAGGTGATTAGTTTTATAAACTTATCCAAGTAATGAGTGTGGAATGGCAAAATTAACTATTCACACACACACACACACAAGGTCACAAGGTCAAGTGGAACTTTTATGCAAGATTGACATTTGGAACATTGGCATGTTTTTGTTCTATTTGAGTTATACTTTTTGGCAATTTTTGAGGAGTTAATCGTTCAATGTTAGGTGTTGCATCTTATTTCACTTTTGGTTTATAGCCAACTTATTTGTTTTGCTTGAGGACAAGTAAATTTTTAAGTTTGGGAGTATTTGTTGAGTTGGTTTTATACCTATGATTCTAGTATTTTTGACTTAGTTATTTGATTGGTTTCAGACAATTGTGTCTAATTGATGCTTTTTATTTTATTTTGTAGGAAATAACCTATATTAGATGAGTTTGGATGAGCCGAAGAAGAGAAGAAGACAAAATAAAAATTTGCTAGAAATTAAGATCTGGCTTCGCGGTGGTTGGTTTAGGATTCACAGCGCGGATGCTAAAAAATGGATAGAAACTCAATGTTATCTGGCACCATGACACCCCAAAGTTGGAGTCGTGGTGCCTGTTGAAGATGAAATCTGGTGTCGTGGTGCTCGATTCAAGGTCTGCGGCACCACCTTATGAATTTTATGTGAAAAAGGGTTTTAAATAGTTTTGTTTAGGACAATATATAAATAGAAAACTAATAACTCATTCCTAAAACTTTTTTGCACTTTGGAGAACACAAGGAACACATGGAGAATGCTGGAAACAAAGCAAGGGTTTTGAGAAAACAAATTTAAGATATCTCTTGTTTGGATACAGAGAGGGTAATTTCTCTTGTTTATCAATTCCTTTATTTATTTTTCTGTTTCATTCATACGATGTATCAAAACTTGTCTATGGCTTTCCTACGTTGGTCATGAACTAAATTCTAGTTTTTAAGGGTTGTTGTAGCCAAAGTTGAATCCTAAGTTTTGTGATATTAATCTATCAAATTTCAAGTTTGTTAATTTATTTTATTTATTTATTTTTATTATACCTTGATTACTTGATCAATAATCTAAATTATTTGGCATATAAAATTCGGTACTCAAAAGAAGGAATATAATATACAGTCATAGGATAACACAACTTAGTAATTCATATAGTCGAGAGGCTTATGAACCCTTTGAAGTCTTGTGAGAGAATTCATTTAACTTGATAGGATTTTAGTTTGGAATTCTTATAGAGATAACAAAATTTGGATTAAAATTCAAAATCACTCGACACTCGAGAGAGGGAGTTGATAAATTTAGGAGTTTTGGACTTATAAATTACTAGCTTGAAAATGATAGATTGGATTGATAAATATAGGTGAAAACTATGTGAATTAAACCTCTAGAATTGATCATCTACTTAGTGTATGATAATTTGCTTAAGTGAACTTTTTAGTTTAATTCTCGAATCTAATTTATTTTATTGTAACTTTTATTTGAATCATCTAGATAAAGTTAGACTAGCATAATTTCAAATACTTAGTGCGTATTTGAAATCAATCCCTAAGGACATGATACTCTATTCACCATTTTCACTCAAAACTTGACACCATACACTTGTGGTAGGATTTTCACAAATAAGGAGAGACAACCCTACGACTGGGGAATGGAGCAAAAGTTGCAACATTAGCTATAGGAACTATCCACTTAGCGTTAGGCGATGGAAAGAGGATAATTCTAAATAATTACCTTTACGTTCTTAAGTTAATAAAGTACATATCTCTATCTTTGTTTTGCATAGAGAAGGTTTTTTGTTTTCATTAAAGAATGAAAATTGTTCCACTTTTAATGGTTCTTTATTGATTTATGTTGGAATGTTGACAAATGATTTATACACTAACCAACCTTAAAATTTCATCTTGCACATTTGAAAAGAAAAACTAGATAATCAAAGTTCAGCATACTTGTGGCATGCTAGATTATGTCATATTTCTAAGGAGAGAGTTCACAAGATGGCATGATTACTTGACATTATGGATTCACAAGAAATGGCAACTTTTGAATCTTCCCTCAAGGGAAAGATGACTAAATCACCATTTCCTAGACAAGTGGAGCGGGCCACTAATCCTTTGGATGTGATCCTTACGGATGTATGTGGTTCACTAAGTGTAAGTGCACAAGGAAAGTATTCCTACTTTATTATCTTTACCGATGACTTTTCTAGTTTTAGAGAACAACAAGGAGGATGTTTTTTTAGATAATGATCCAAGGAATTATACAGAAGCGATGTCTGACATTGATTTGTGAAGAAGGATATAGGCCATGCAATTCAGAATAAACTCCATGTACTCTAACAAGGTATGGACCTTGGTGGACCCACTAGAGGGAATCATTCTCATTGGCTATAAGTGGGTCTACAAACATAAAATTAGATTAAATGGGGAGCTAGTGATCTTATAAGGCATGGTTGGTAGCAAAAGGTTATACTTAAAGACAAGGTGTTCACTATGAGAAAATCTTTTCACCAGTTTTGATGTTGAAGTCCATTTAGATCTTACTGGCCATGTTTGTGTATTATGACTAAGACATATGACAAGTGGATGTGAAGATCACCTTCTTCAATGAGAATATTGAGGTAGAGATCTAAATGAAGAATCCTAAGGGATTTATATCTAAAGAATATGAGCAAAAAGTTTGCAAGTTTCAAAGGTCCATTTATAGACTCTACCAAGCTTTCTAATGTTGGAAAATCTGAATTGATGAGACAATCAAATTATTAGTTACTTTAAGAATATGGATAAATGTTCGTAGAATATTTTACAAACCGCAAGTGCACGGTGTGAAGTTGAAAATTGAGTGATGATTGGTAAAAAAACTAGAGTAAGATAAAAAATGCAAAGCTAAAAATGGAGTTCTTAGAAGCAATACAACAAACACCTTATGAGCAAGAAATTCTAGAGGAATAACTCACCTAATTATCACTTATGTTCTTCCTCCTAAAACATATCAATTTAATTCAACAACACATGTAAGTTAAGAATTTCTAATCTCATCAATTCTCTTTCTCAAGTGTCGAATTGACCATGAGTTCCAACATGAATTTTAATATCTCTATAAAAATTTAAGAATAAAACTCTACAAAAGTTCAATGAATTATTCTTCAAAATTTTAAAGGTTTCATAAGTTTTTCAACTCTATGCTTCCTATGTTTTGTTATCCTTATAATCATGTATAATTTTTCCTCTCTCGAGTTTCAAATCTCATACATCAAACAATCTCAATAAATGGTCGAATAATCGAGATGCAATACTAAACAAGATAACACAAACAAGATGAATAACTTAAACTAACATTGATTGGAATTCAAAACATAAGATTAAATAAGATTACATCATCCTCTAGAAAAAAAGTTTATTTTATCATGGATGAATACAAGTTCAAGAAATATATAAGAAAGAGCATAGAAATTGTTCATCAATTTGTGAAGTGAGAGAATGACCCTTATCTCCAAGAATGGCCCTTGTCTCCAAGAATCCCCCAAATAAATTCCCTCTTGGTTGATGCCAATCTTTCCTTTTTAACTTCTAAACAAGATTCCTCCCTTTAGAGTCTTACAAAAACCCCTGAAATCCTTCCCTTTTTCTTGGCTTCTCCCTACTCAAGAATCTTCCAAAAAAACTTGAAATCCTTCCCTTTGTTTTGGCTTTTCCCTCTTTGTCCTCTATTTTCCTCCATGTTTTTTGGCCAAAAGAAGTCCCCAAATTTGTCTTGCAAGTCGCCTTTTAAAGTCCTCCAAAAAAAAGTTCCAAAACCAGACTTGATAATTGTGTTTTAAAGTTTTCAAGAACTGGGACCGCGACTCTGAATTCAGGGTCCATAGCCCCAATCTATCTGTCAGGGCACAAATTGAACTGGCATTGCAGCTCTAATTTCTGGCACTGCAATGCCAAACAATCTAGAATTTTTCTTTCAAGTTGGCGTCGCGGCTCAGTGATCTGATAATTCTTTTTGCAAGCTATTTTTGAGCTCTTTCTAGTTTAAATTAGCCTTTTATGTCTAGTAGTAATTGTATCTCTATGTCTTAGCTTTCCATAGACGCTTGAATCAACTTGATATGAAATCTTTGGAGAGAGTTATAACTAAACTACGAAAATGTGTCATACTAGAAAGTTTCAGTCTAATGTTGACTTTTGAACTTGACTTTTCTCATTAAAATCTAAAGAATTGGATTTCATGATAAATATAAAAGTTGAAAATCTATCTCTTAGGTTTTCGATGGATTATGAGTCAAGTCAATATGATATTGGAGCAAAAAGTTATGATTGTAATACAAAAACTACCATTAATAGCACCACAATGCAGATTTTTCAAAATTTCAACTAAGTTTTTGTTTTTTTTTATTTTCTTCTCCTTTTTTTCCGTTACCTACAAGATTTCAACTAAATGCATAAAAAGTAAAATACACACTTGAAAACAAACCAAATGTTAATCAAAAGACATGAATTATTGGTATAAAACCAATTTATCAATAAACCATGTGTGTACAGGAATGTTAGTGGGAGCGTGGTGGTTTTTTTTTTCTCTATGTTGCTGACATCCTATTTATTAGAAATAATGTAGCAATATTGTAGTCAGCAAAGGCTTGCTGCCTATACAATTCTCCATGAAGGATTTCAGAGAAGCATACTATATGTTAGGGATCAAGATTTATAGAGACAGATATAAGAGGTTACTTTATTCCAATCCTAGGACATAGATAAGATGTTAAATAAATTTAGCATAGAAGAATCTAGGAGGGGATTCTTGCCGATGAACTATGGAATTTCTCTTTCGAAGTCAATGAGGCTCCAGAGGAAAGAGGAAGAATGACTCACATACCTTATGCAGCTACCATTGGAAGCATTAATGTATGTGATGCAATGTACTAATCCTCATGTCGCTTATGTGCTAAACAAATTAACTTGAGCTTTAATTAATTAATCTTCATTATTTATTTAATTTAACTCCTTGGATTACCTTCTAGTTAGAAGTAGACTTTCTTGATTTTGTGTGAAACCCCTTAGGTTCACTACTAAGTTACTAGTGGACTTACAAACTTTGCTACTTAGTTGAATAACATAATTATTTCAATTAATTAATCTAATTAATTAATCATTTTAGAATTAACTCCTTAATTTCGAGAACCCACAAGTCATAGGAAGCACTTAGTAGTGCATCATGACTACCTAGTCTTAGGTAAAGAAACAAATGATCTATTTCTTTCTAGAAGTACCTTGTAAATACAGTTCTTCCATCTCCTAATTTCCCAATTAAGTTTAGGGCATGGATTTGAAACCTATTTGACTTAATAACTATGATTATATTCTCAGTCACATTGAATCCTTGATAAATCACTTAAAGCTCTTGCCTAATATTCATCTTGCCTTGGCTACGGACTTTTGAGTTAAGGCCTATGGAAAGCATATAAGATTCACCTACTCAATGAGATGGGTGGTGGATCCTTTATTGACCACTCATTAACCTCCATACATGAAGATAATACACCTACTTTATTCTCTTTGTGATTGTCAAGTAATCTAGAAATATATCAAAGTATAACATGTCGCTCACAAGGTTAGAATGGTGCCTCAAGTCTATAGACAAATTCTTACACTATTGTAACTAGGAAATTCTCATTCGATAAAAGACGTTTCTAATTAGGAATTCCTGATGGGGGGCTATTCAGTATACTCATTTCCTAATAAGCACCGACACATATACACTAGTGTCTCTATACAAATACCTTTGGAGCAAGACATCTTCCCTTCTAGCATGCATCGTGTGCGCAAGTCTCATTGGGCTTATCAATATTCTATCTCAATGAACCCTCACTTGGAACAAATATAAGACCTAAGCAATTTAAGCATATCCTATGATTACCATCTTATGCGCGACCATTCCCCATAGCTATGTATGGTCTCGGGACTTTATTTAATTAATATAAATAATTGAAGACAAAGAACTTGTCATTTTATTAATAAACTTTGAATAAAATTTTCTATTATAAGAGTATAAATGCGATTGGCTCGCCGGATACCACTCTAATAGTCTTCCATTTTTCTTAAAGCCAATTACCCATGTATCTAAGACCCATCTTCTCAAGATGTCTTAAAGCACTCTTTGTGCTAGGGTTTTAACTAGTAGATCTACTATATTTTCTATCAAGGTAACTCTCTTCAATTTGACATCACCTCTACCAATGCTTTCTCGAATCAGATGGTATCGCCTCAATATATGCTTGGATCTTTGATGAGATATTAGTTTTTTTGCTTGTGCAATCCCATTGTTATTGCAGTAAACCAAGACTAGATCAATAAATGTCAAAACTACATCCAATTCTTGGATAAATTTCCCATCCAAATAGCTTCTTTAACAACATCACATGTCGTGATGTTTTCCACCTCAATAGTGGAATATATGGTCCTCTCTTGCTTCGAATTCTTTCACTGACCACCCTACTATTTGAGTGAATACGAATCCAGACATTAACTTTAAATCATATATATTAGATTGAAAGCTAAAATTAATGAAGCCTTCTAGCTTCATTTCTCTAGAGTCATACACCAAGAAGATATCCTTAGTCCTTCATAAGTACTTTAGGATTATCTTTATCGGATTAAACATATTTCTTATCATGACACTCAGAGCATATGCAACATCAAGCTTTGTACATAGCATGGTGTACATTGTGTTTTCTATTTTGGATGCATAAGGTATGTAGGCCATTCATTCCCTCTCCACAGGAGTTTTTGGGGACAAACTTTGAGAAAAAAATACCTTGACTCATCTTTGGAGGTTTCTCCTCTTGGATACTTCCATGCTGAACCTCAGTAGTATATTATCTATGTACACAAATTGGGATAGTCTAATCATCATCTTAGATCTATCTCCATAGATCTTAATCCCAAAGTGTAATATGCGTCTCCTAAATTATTTATGGAGAATTGCATAGATAACCAAGCCTTTGTTGACTGTAGCATCCTTATAACATTTCCAATGAGTAGTATGTCGTTAACATAAATGAAAATAAATATCAATGTGCCTATTAACCTTTTTGTACACATAAAATTCATCCGAATTCTTGAGGAAACTAAATGATTTGATTACCACATTAAATCGGATATTCCAGCTGGGAAAGCTTGTTTGAGTCCATAAATGGGCCTCTAAAGCTTGCCAGCCTTTTGCTTGCGCCCTTTGGGTATGAAGCCCTAAAGCAGCTTCACGTAGAACTCTTCCTTAATATTCCCATTTAGAAAGGCGGTCTTCACATCCAATCTTCACATCCATCTGATATCTGATAGTCATAATACGTGGATATGGCCAACATGATACAAATGGACTTCAGTATCACTATTAGTAAAAAGGTTTTCTCATAGTCAATTTCTTGCTTTTAAGTGTAACCCTTTGCGAGCAGTCGTACCTTTTAGGTTGCTACCATCTACTCCAAGCTTCCACTTGTAGACCATTTGTAGCTAATAAGTACTATACCCTGTGGTGGGTCCATCTTGTATTGTATGGCCTCTTATCATCTTCTTGAGTCAATATCACACTTCACTTCTCCATATTCCTTAGATCATTATCCAAAGAATGCTCCTCCTTGTTCTATAACAAGAAGCCATACCTCTCATATTCCTTCGAGTTTTTTTTTGGATCTCCTAGGAGGTTGTGTGTCAAAAGTGTTAGTTGTGGGTAGTATAGGCACCATTGCCTCTTGTGGGATGTTTTGTAGCTTTTCAATTTTTTTAGACTCTATAACCTTGTCCATTTCTATCTAATAGAAACTTATTCTCTAAGAAGATGGCATACCTCGAAACAAATACCTTTTATTCTTACGCATCGTACATTAGTTCCTTATGCTTAGGTAATTTTCTTCTTGATCGGATTATAGGATTTTAATACTGTGCCCGATTTATTTCTCCACTTCATGCCTGAATTCTTTATACTTTTTAATGACCTCAGACTTGTATTTTAATATATACATATACCCATACCTTAAATAATCATTGGTAAAGGTAATGGCGTATTGGAAGTTCCATCGAGTACTAACATTTAGTGACCCACATGCATCCATATGCATAAAATAAAATAGATTAGCAGCACACTCCAATTTTTCAAAAAATAGTGACTTGGTCATCTTTCCCTTAAGGTAAGATTCACATGTTGGCATTCTTTACAAGTTCATACTTGTGAATTCTCTTCTTAGAGATATAACCCAAACCGTTCATGCCACAAGTATGTAGAACAATGATCATCTTTTTTTTTATTTCGTTGAATGTGCAAAATGAAGTTTAAGAGTAGGATAGTATACAAATCATTTTTCAATACTCTAACATGAATTAATGAAGAACCATAAAAAAATAGAACAATTTCCATTATTGATAAAAAACTAAAACCTTCTCTATCCAAAACTAGAATAGAGATGATGTTATTTATTAGTTTAGGAATGTAAAGTCAATAATCTAAAATTATCCTTTGCTTAATGCTAAGTCGATTATCCCTATGGCTAATGTATCAACTATTGGTATATTTGGGGTTATCTCTATTATCTTCGTGTGGTCTCGATGATGTAAAATGTAGCATAAATTTAAAAAATCTAAAACAACACATCACTATTAATAATTCCATCCAGGAAACCATGTATTTGATCAAAATATTTATTTCTAATACCTAGTGTGCGAAATTTTCAGAAACTTTACCTCAACCGCTTTTGATTAATAAAGATGATATGAAATGATTCAGATCATTATCGCACCATGACCATGTCATCAAGTTCTTCAATTCAAACCCATTTGATTGAAACTAACTCGCTTCTAGGATGCCAATTATTATCCTTCTAATGGTATCCACATATTAGATACCAATTCATAATTGAATCCTATACTAGTAGTCATTTGGTTGAATAATTCTATCCTAAAACTCTTAATTCAATGAATGAATTAAGAATTATATAGGGTGAAAGGGTTGGCAAAAAATTGATCAAATTTTAGAAGAAAGGGGGATAATTTTCTCTTACACAAAGAAGAAATGATTTCTCTATGAGAGGGATACTTTCAGGCGTTTGTTGGGATAAGAAAATTTACTCAAAAGCATCTAAGAGAGGGTGGAAAATCTCTACCCTAATTTATCCAAGAAGTTTCCTAAATTGTCTTCCTCAAGTCCCTTCTAAAATTAGATTGCTAGTGTGAACCATCTTGTTCATACAATAATCCTACCACCTCTAGGAATTGAATTTTTAATTTAATTTCCTTTAGGAATTGGATTTCAAATCCAACTTCCTAATAGGTTTCCTACAAGCCCACACCTAATGACCCTGGGCCTAATTAATTAATGAGGCCCTATTTGACTGATCCAATCATTTAAATTAATTCATCCTAGGAATCGATTGGACCCATCTTCATGGATCGATCCAATCGATTAACTAAAAATTCTAATTAGGCTACCTAATCTAAGTTAGTTCAATTAATTGATCCCATCAATTAATTAAATCAATTCAACACTCGAATTAATTTATGCCCCATTAATTAATCATAATAATTTATTTAATCCAACACTTGGATCAATACTTGGTAAGAGATGGACTTGTCCAAATTTTGAGTATGACCCCTTAAGTGTTGGTAGAGCCAACATTAACGAGGAAAGATTTTCCTTAGTAGAAAATATAGCAGACATACTAGTTTAATTCATGAGATAAGTATTTGAAGGACACTTGGGGAATATAGGCCTTAATATTAGGGCAATTATCTCTAGGTAAGTGAGAGATTATTAGAGCAGAGCCTGACGAGTCAATTGATTTGGCCATCTTTATACTCTTGTAAAAATAATCTTATTCATATTAATATCATTAATTGGCAATCTTCATCTTAAATTTATCTTAAGAAATGGATGAAGTCTTTATATCATATATAGCTATGGGGCATAGTCGGACATATAATGGTGATCATGGAATATGCCTCAAAGACTATGGTCTTAAAATGTTCTAAGTCAAAGATCATTGAGATAGGACATCAGTGATCATGTTGAGACTTGCACATATGATGCAAGCTCGAAAGAAGGATGCCTCATTGCATGCAAATTAGTGTTGAGACACTAGTGCATATATGTAGGTGCTTGTTGGGGAATAAGTACACTGAACTACCCCGTCTGAAAATTTCTAATTGAAAATATTCTATTATCAAATGGGAATTTTCTCATTACGATAGGACAAGAATTAGTCCTTGGACTTGAGGCACCGTGGTAACCTTGTACATGACATGTTGCACATTAATGTATCTCTTTATTGTAGGACAATCACAAGGGGTGTATGTTTGGTGTGACATCTTCATGAGGTTAATGAGTTACCAACAATAGATCTGTCACCTACTAAATGAATAAGTGAATCTTCTATGTGTTCTAATATACTTGACTCTAAAATCCATGGCCAAGGTTAGATAGAAATTAGAAGAAGGATTTTCTAATTATTCATCATTGAGTCAAGCTACTAGAAATGGATACTTTGTTATTGAGCTATTAGTTTTTCGACTAATAATCCATGTCCTAAGTTCAATCAGGAAATTCGTTGATGGAAAGACTATACTTGTATGATATTCATAATTGGAATAGGTTCACACCTTCACCTAAGGCTAGGAGTCATGATGCGCTGCTAGGTGCTTCCTATAACTTCTGGATTCTTGCAATTAATGGGTTTATTCTAAGAGGATTAATTAATTAGATTAATTAATGAGAATAATAATTTATTCTACTAAGTTACAAGAGTTGTGTGTCCACGACTAGCATAAAGTAAACCTAAAGGGTCACACATAAAATTTGGATAAGTTCATTTCTAGCCTAGAAATTAATCCAAGTGTTGGATTAAATTAATTAATGGAGCTTAAATTAATTCAAGTGTTAAATTATTCAATTAATTAATTAATTTAATTGATTGGACCTAGTTAGTTTAGGGAGCCCAATTGAAATATTTAATTAATTGATAGGATCTATTAGTTACGATGGACCTAATTAATTTATTAGATGAATTAATTTAATTGATTAAATCAATTAAACTAGGGCCTAATTAATTAATTAGGCCTAGGTCCATTAGGTGTGGGTTTGTAGAAAGCCCATTAGGAAATTGGATTGGGAATCCAATTTCTAAGAGATAAAAAGAAAAAAGAAAAGTCCTTATGAGATAAAGAAACTTCCTAATAGAGTTGGAGATAAGAAAGGAAGAAGAGTCCGACACGGAAGGGACTTGAGGGACTTTTTCAGAACCCTCTTGGATGGTTTTTTGGGGGTATCTACTATAAATTTTCTACTAGAAAATGATGGAAAACAGCCCCTCTCTCTTGAAGAAAAATGATTTTCTTCATCTCCAAAAATTCATCCCTTCTTCTTCCTTCAATCTCCAAAAATTCACTAACCTTTTACCTAGTTTAATTCTTAATTCAATTATTGAATTGAGAATTAAATTAAACATCTAAAATACTAATTGTTAGTGTATTTTTATTCCAAAGAAAATTATTCTAGGATAAATTATCGAATTGAAAACTACTAGTTTAGAATTTTGTTGTGAGTGGGCATCCAAGGTGTGGATACTATTATAAAGATAATATTTAGGATCTTAGATGCAAATGAGTTCTCAATCAAACGAGTTTGAATTGCAGAACTTGGAGATTCATTTGTGCTGGGATAAAGATTTGAATTATTTCAATCCCTACATCAGCTGGAGTATAATTCTAGTAAAGTTTTTGAAACTTCCCCACATAAATTATTAAAACACATAATTTGGTCTCTAATACCAATGTTGGGTTCGCTTGGTCTCGAGATGCAAAACACAGCAAAAAATTAAAAAAATTAAAAAATAGACTTAACATGTGAAAATAGACATCCTAGAACCCATGCAATTGATCGAATTATGTGTTTCAGTACCTTGTATGGGAAAGTTTCAGAAACTTTACCTGAATTACACTCCAACTGATGTAGGGATTGAAACAATTCAAATTGTTATCCCAACATAAATGAGTCTCCATATTCTTTAATTCATAC
This sequence comes from Paulownia fortunei, assembly GCA_019321725.1. NCBI lineage: Eukaryota > Viridiplantae > Streptophyta > Magnoliopsida > Lamiales > Paulowniaceae > Paulownia > Paulownia fortunei. The sequence continues at coordinate 11,951,621 of CM033111.1, read as the reverse complement.
CCCTTTGATTGAAAACTGATTTGCTTCTAGGATCCCAAATGTTATTCTTTTAACGGTTTCTATAGCTTAGATGCCCACTTGCAATCGAATCCTATGCTAGTAGTTTTTGATTTAATAATTCTATCCTAGAATGAAATTTTTTGTAACAAGAACATACTAACAATTAGTGTTTTACATGTTTAATTTAATTTTTAATTCAACAATTAAATCAAGAATTAAACTAAATAAAAGGTTGATGAATTTTTAGAGATTGAAAGAGAAAGAAGGGACAAATTTTTGGAGATGAAGAAAACTATTTTTCTTCAAGAGAGAGAGGCTATTTTTTCATCATTTTTCCAACAGAAAATCTGCAGTAGATGTCCCCAAAAAACTATCAAAGAGGGTTCCTAAAAAGTGTTTCTCAAGTCCCTTCCATGTTGGAATCTCCTTCCTTCCTTATTTCCAACTCTATTGGGAAGTTTCCTTATCTTATAAGGACTTTTCTCTTTCCTTTTTACCTCTTAGGAATTAGATTCCTAGTCCAATTTCCTAATGGGCTTCCTACAAGGCCACACCTAATGGGCTTAGGCCAAATTAATTAATTAGGCCCTAGTTTAATTGATTCATTCATTTAAATTAATTCATTTAATGAATTTACTAGAGTCACTATAATTAATTGATCATATCAATTAAATAAATGTTCTAATCAGGTTCCTTAATCAAATTAGGTCCAATCAATTAATTAAACTAATTCAACACTCAAATTAATTTAAGTCCAATTAATTAATCACATTAATTAATTTAATCCAACATTTGAATTATTTCTAGGTTAGAAATGAACTTGTCTAAATTTTATGTGTGACCCCTTATGTTTACTCTAAGCTAACTATGGGCTCATAACTATTGTGACTTAGTTGAATAAATAATTATTTCAATTTATTAATCCAATTAATTAATCCTCTTGGAATTAACACATTAATTTTAAGAACTCACAAGTTATGGAAAGCACCTAGCAGTGCATCATGACTCCTACTCTTAGGTGAAAATGCGAATCTATTCCAATTATGAATACCATGCAAAGTATGGTATTTCCATCAATTAATCTCCTGATTGAGCTTAGGACATAGATTATTAGTTGAAACTTCAATAGCTTAAAAACTAAGTATCCATTCCTAATAGCTTGACTCGATAATGAACAAATAGAAAACATTCGTCTAATTTTCATCTAACCTTGGTCAATGATTTTAGAGTCAAGTACAGTGGAATACATAGGAGATTCACCTATTCATCTAGATAGGTGATGGATCCTTTGTTGGCCACTCATTAACCTCCATACATGAAGATGTTACACCCAGCATAAACCTTTTGTGATTGTCATGTAATTGGGGGTTACATCAAAGTGCAACATATCATGCACAAAGTTACCATGGTGCCTAAAGTCCAAGGACTAATTCTTGTACTATCGTAATGAGAAAATTCTCATTCGACAATAGATATTTCTAATTAGGAACTTTTAAATGGGATAGTTCAATGTACTTGTTCCCCAACAAGCGCCCATATACACGTACTATTATCTTCACACCATTATTCGTGGAATGAGGCATTTTCTTTTCGAGCCTGTATCATATGTGCAAATCTTAACTGGATCATTCATGTCCTATCTCAATGATCCTTGACTTGAAACATTTTAAGACCACAACCTTGGAGGCATATTCCACGATCGCTATCATATGCGTGACCATACCCCATAACTATATATGATATAAGGACTTCATCTATTTCTTAGGATAAATTCTAAGATGAATATTGGCAATTAATGATATTAATATGAATAAGATTGTTTAACTCTTGCAACTTAGTGAAATATAAATTATATTTTGATTAATTAATCTCTCTTGGAATTTACTCCTTAATTCCAATAACCTCACAAGTCAAGGAAAACACCTAGTAGTACATATTGACTAGTTAGTCTTAGATGAATTAGCAAGTGAACATATTTCTATTAGGAGTACCATGCAAGTCCAATCTTTTCGCCAACTAATCTTCTAATTAAGTTTAGGGCATGAATTATTAGTCGAAGCCCTAATTGACTTAAACTATGATTGTATTCCTAGTCACATTAACTCGTGATGAATCATTAGAAAACCCACATCTAATATTCAACCTACTTCTTCTAGAGAATTTTGAGTTAAGGACCTCAAAATGCATAAGAGATTCACCTATTCTACAAGATAGGTGACCAATTCTTTGTTGGCCACTCATTAACCTCCATAAATGAAGATCATACACCCAATATAAGCTCTTTGTGATTGTCATATAATTGAAAAATATAACAAAGCGCATGATATCGTGCACAAGGCTACCATGGTGTCTCTAGTCAAAGGAGTAATTCATGCACTATCGTAACTAGAAAATTCTCATTCAATGAATAATATTTTCAATTGGGAATTTTATATGTGCCTGTTCGTTGTACTCATTCCCTAACAAGCACCACACACATGTATTAGCATTGCCACGCCAATGCATATGAAATGAGACGTCCTTAGTTCGAGCATGTATCATGTGCACAAGTCTTTATGGGCTTATCCATATCTTATCTTAATGAACCCTCGACTTGGAACTAATTCAAGATCAAAGCTATAAAGGTATATTACATGATTGTCGTTATATGTGCGACCATCCCCATAGCTATATATGGCCTATGGACTTTATCTAATTGCTTTAAATATAAAAAATTGCCAATTTGCTATTTACTTCAAATAAGATTATCTATTTGCTAGAGTATAGAAACGATCATTAATTAGCACGCAGAACATTACTCTAACAATCTCCCACTTTTCCTAAAGCCAATTACCCAGTGTCTTTAGCCTATCTTCCTAAGATGTCCTTTGAATACTATTTGCTTATGGGTCTACTTAGTAGATCTGCTAGTTTCTATCGAGACAACTCTTTCTACTGTTAAGTCACCTCTACCATTGATTACTCGAATTAAATGGTATCACCTCATTATGTGCTTGGATTTATGATGAGATTTTGGATCTTTTGCTTGCGCAATTTTCCTGTTGTTATCAGAGCAGATAAGTACTAGATCAACAACCAGAACTACTCTCAACTCTTGGTTGAAGTTTCTTATCCAAATGCCTTCCTTGCAGCATCGCATACAATGATATATTCAACCTCAGTGGTGGAATCCACAGCTGTCTCAAGCTTAAAACTCCTTCCACCTGACCGCCCGACATTTAGGATAAACATAATTCTAGACATGGACTTCAAGTTATCCTACCATTTAGGATGAACACGATTCTAGACATAGACTTCAAGTTATCTACTTTGGACTAAAAACTAGATCTAACATCCTAGCTTCAATTTTCCATAACCATAGTCTAAGAAGATATCTTCAGTGCTTGACAAGTACCTAAAAGTTCTTCTCTAGAGGTTTCAATACTTTTCAGATGAATTTGACTGATATCTGCTCGTGACACTCAGAGTATTTGTGATATTAGTTCTTGTACATTCATTTCTATATATTATGATTCCTTTAGAGGATATATAAAATACGTGAGTCATTCTTTGCTCTTTCTTCCAGAAGTCTTTTGGGACACATATTTTGAAAAAGAAAAACTATGGCTCATAGAAAATAATCTTCTCCTAGATTTCTCTATGCTAAACCCTTTTCGCATACATGTACGTGGATTTGGGATAGTCCAAACATTCTTTTAGATCCTTATAGATCTTCCCCAATGTCTAGGATGTTTTCCCAAATCCCTCATGGAAAACTTAGTAGATAACAAGTCTTAGTTGACCATAATATTTCTGTACCATTACTATGAGTAGAATGTTATTAACATAATTAACTTTATTAAGCTCCTACTAACCCTCTTGTACACACTTGGTTCATCCATATTCCTGAGAAAACAAACTATTTAATTTACTCAACGAATTGATTATTCTAACTTTAGGAAGTTTATATGAGTCCACAAGTGAACCTTTTGCCTGCAAACCTTTTCCTTACTTTATTTTGATATGGAGACCTCAGGCTGCTAGATCTCCTTTCTCAATACTCTTATTGAGGATTGTTCTCATATCACCTATATCTTAGTAGTTATAATATATAAATATGGCCAACAAGATACCAATGGACTTCGGCATTATCTGGTAAAAGGCTTTCTCAATAGTCAACACTTTGACTTTGAGTGTAACACTTTACTACCAGTCGTGCCTCATTGGTCATCACCTCCCATATACTCCAAGCTTCCGCTTACAGACCCATTTGCAACCTATGTATACAATACCCTATGGTGGGTCCAATTATGTCCATACCTTATTGGAGTACATGGAGTCTAACTCAGATGGTACTTCGCTATTTTCTCGAACTGATGTCATACATCATTTCTCCTTGGATCAATATCCTAAAAGAGATCCTTATTTTTGCTTTCTAGTAAGAGATCCTTTTCTTATAGGTGGTCTAGATATCCTTTGGGATCTCCTTGGAGGTTTTATGTACTAGAAGTTTAGCAATTTATTAATGCACTATTGCCATTTGTGGGATAAACTGTAGTTATTGAACTCTTTCAAGTTTTATGATCTAGTTATTTCTATCCAATAAAAACTCCTTATTCTTAAGAAGGTGGCATTCATTAAAACAAACATCTTTATTTCTAAGAATTACAAAAATGATATCCATTAGATTTCATTGGATACCCTATAAATTTGCATAAGTTGGATCTTACATCCGAGCTATCTCCTATTAACTACTTTGCATAAGCAAGCCCCTCATACCCTTAGGTATTTGTGAGGGGTTTTTGCCACTTCATATCTAATATGACATTTTGGGCATCGACTTAGATGACAATCTTATTTAATAAGAATGCCGTCGATGCCAGGGTGTATCCCAAGAATGAAAGAGGAAATTTAGTGAAATTCAACTTGGATTCATTTTGTGAGAATCTAATTCTCCTTAGACAATCAAGAAACTTCGAGCTCAAGTACTTACATCCTCAATCGAATTGAAGAGTTTTTATACTTCTATCAATTTGTTTCTCCATTTCAAGCCTAAAGTCTTTGAACCATTTAACGAATTTGGACTTGTTTCTCTAAAGATACACATACCCATACCTTAACAAATTATTGGTAAAGGTAATGAAGTAGTGGTAGTTTTTTCGAGCATTAACACTTAGTGGACCGCATACATCTGTAAGGATCAAATCTAATGAATTTGTGGAATGCTCTATTTGTCTAATAAATGGTGATTTGGTCATTTTCCTTAAGGCAAGACATACAAATTGGCATGTCAATGCTCATCTTAAAGGTCAAGCATTCATGCTAAATTATGAAGTCTCTTCTTAGCAATATGCCTTAATCATGCACGCAACAAGTATACGGAATTATGATTATCTAATTAAATTCTATTTTCTTCAATCTTGTAACATGGAATTTTCTAGTAGTATAAATTAATTGTTAATGCACGAATAACAAAAACCATACATCTTTGGATTTTCTAATCAAACTTTTCTCTTTTCATTAGAGATTTTTTTCTCAATCATTTGGTACCGAAGGCAACCAATTAGTACTATCCCTAATTTCATCTAGAGTTAAGTGGATCATTCCTTTAGCTAATGAAGCAACATTTGCTTCAACTTCAAGCTCAATGATTCTTTTTCCTCGTAGTCTCATTTTTCTTATCATCCACAACAACCAATTGTAGAGATGGGATCATATCCAATATCTAATATCCAATACCCAAGAAGAATTATTAACCTAACAGCTGACATCAACAAAATATAAATTTGAATTAAAACACTTTCTAACATAAAGTTTGGATTAGAACCCTTTTTAACCCAATGATTGAATCAAAATATCTTCTAATTTATTTAAGCAAGTTCATACTTGCATTTTCTCTTTCTATGCCCCTTCATACTACAATGGTTGCATAATTCTGTTTGGATTAATCCTCTAGCTTAGCCCAGTTTTGTATTTTTTATTTCTATTGAGAATTCTTTTCTCACTCATTCTCTTAGAACTTCAGTTTTAGAGTAGGTAGAACTAATAATCAAAGTTGGGCTTTGACAACTAAAATCTCCTATAACTCTTCACAGGAGGTCCTTCTTCAATAATTGTGGAAGATCCTCTACAACTCTTTATAGAATATGCAGTGGGAGGCACTTCAACAACTTTTGTGGGAGTTGTTTCCTAAACAATTGCAAAAAACTATCTTTTGAATTCCATCACTGGGCCCTTGGCCTACCTACTATACACCGGATAGAGCTCTAAACAATATAAATAATCACATAGCCATAAAAAAGTTGACTCAGTCCAGGGGCCATCTCCCAGGATCACTAGAGGTCCACCCTATATTTTTCCCTATGATCCTCCAGAAGTCTTCCTACCAGTAGAGTCAATAATGGTACAGTCAATTAGTCTACCCTCTCGTAACCACCAAAGGCACACCCCCTATCAACCCCTATGATCCTCCGAGAATTAACACCCGCGGTGCCCTAAAATATCACATAAGTATGCCTCGCATGCCTCAGTGCACTAGTAGTGGTCAGCCAAAATATTTTCTTTCTGAAAATAATATCATGCATGCAAAACCTCAATTGTGAGCACGTGTTATGCATGCACGTGTAAATGCTGATGAATGGCATGTTTAAAGACATAACGAATCCCATATCCCATCATCCAAGCAATGTATGCACTATAAGATATCTATAATACTCATAATACACTCATCAAGATATAAGGATCATATTTAATATGGATAAGGCAAGAAATACTATGTCCATGCATTGTAGTTGGAAATGGATTTTCACTTACTTTTAATCGATCATATCTTACTTCTTAGTTTCTTAGGTGTTACTCCCCAAATTAGGTGTGAATAATCTATAAAATAAGAGAAAGAATAACATTTATGAAACTATTTAATTAATTGATTAATTGATTGGATCAATTAACTAAATTTAGCTTGATTAGTTGATGGAGATCAACTAGTTGGACTTAGTTAAATTAATTAAAGTTCTGTCTAAGGTTCATGTCTTGTAGGAGAGGCCCAACTAGGAGTCTTGGAAAACAAGACATAAAATCCTAGTCTTAGATAGAAAAAGAAGGAAATAAGAATGGAAAGGGACAAAAACCTAGTTAGATTAGGATTGAACTAGGTTGGGAAGAAATACACAATCACAAGGCCAAAAATTGCATGCTAAGAGCAAGTAAATTTTTGGCCCCTCTTGTTACTCTCTCTCTCTCAATTTTCTTTTCTCTAAAAAAATTATTTTTCCTTCAAGATGGTTCCAACCCTTTTTGAAAAAGTTTAAGGCTTTATTCACCTAGTTGAATTAAAGAATTGAACTATACTTCCATATTCTAAATTAGAAATAATAATTTCTAATTCTCTAGCAAGGATTGGTAATTTTTGGACTTGCTCAAAGTGTGGATATACTTGGAGAAAAAATGATTGGATTCCTTGTGAGCCTGTTTCTCATCTGGGGTTAGCAATTCGAATTGCTTCATTCCCTACATAAGTCAAAGGACTTTCAAAAATAACTACAAAACTTTATTATTTAATTTGATTGTCGGGTAAATTAGAATGCAAATAGATTAATAGTATCAATTCTTAGGATTTCATGTTTATGTTTTATTATGCATGATTTAAACTTTTTATTTTTTTGTTGTGTACCCATCTCGAGATAAACGATCCCAACATCAACGACAAGGCTTGGTACTGCTTCATCTATGCTAAAGTTATGTCGATGACTCATCTCAACAATCTAATAAAGGATCATGCTGCACTTTGCTATATTCTATTGCCACCAAAATGAGCATCAATAATAGCTAGGCTATCCTAAATTTCATTATTTACACTCTACAATGATGTACAATGGTAGGCTCTTCACCTATCTCTGATATGCGGGTTGTGTCGTAATATCAGGGTCGTTTGGACCTTTGATGAAATTTTTGAGCACCCCATCAATGTTATAGATCACTGCATTATTAGTGGGTCAAATCTTGGGATGGCATGCCATATCCTTATGGTGCTGGATTTATTTACAGTGATGAGGGTCCTATTCAGCCACCCTTGTTGTGCCTTGTCGTTGCTCCTGTACTCTATGACCAACCCAATGCTGGTCCTAGCAATGTACTTGCTTCTAACTCATTGCTCACAACACCTGCTTCTCCTGATGTTGTTGCTGCTCGACTTACCTACTAGAGAGTGTTGGGTGTAAGGATGTAAATATATATAAATGTGAGAGAGGTAAAAATAAATAAAGGCTATATTATATTGCAAGCGCAATATTGCAATATTTTTCAGTGTTCAAATAATACATCTATGCTCACAATTTACAAGCACTAGGCTCTTTCACTCTAAGTGCTTTGTTTTACTCTCACTTGCTTTAATGACTTTCACTACAAATGTGTTACAAACATAGCCTATTTATAGGACAAGGACACTACTTAATTATTACAACAAAATAAGCACTAGTTAAATGGGTTTGGTGGTTGCTAATCCTAACCATTCATAGTATCACACTAATGAGTGGATTTGTTGATTGCTAATCCTAACCATTCATAGTGTCACACTAATGAATAGGTTTGTTCATTAATTTGTCCAAATCAATAAGTGTACTTAAGGCTCTATTATCTTTCCTTAATAAGTTATTGAATTGCAAATTAATATTTCGACACCCCTTCTTTATTTGTAATTCGAACATTATTCCAATATTACTTCATTTTTTCAAGACTAATTACTTTGGTAAAACCATCTGCCAACTGCTCCTTTATGTTCACAAACTCCAATTGAATTTCTCGTTCACAAGATTCTTGATGAAGTGATGATGAAGTTCAATATGCTTTGATCTCGCATGAAAAACTGGATTTTTTATCATAGAAAATTGTTGTGGAAGTGTCTTGCTTTTGTTGAACATTAGTCAAAATTCTTCATAGATAAACTGCTTCATAAGCGGCACAAGTGGTTGCAATATATTCTGTTGCTGCTGATGAGAGTAATATTGTCTTCTGCTTCTTAGATACCCATGCAATTATTTTTGAACCCAAACAAAATACATATCTGAATGTACTTTTATAATAATCAAGTGACCCAGCTCAATCACTGTCAGTATATCTAGAGGCGGAGGGAAGGGCACCCGCCCCCCTCAAATTTTTATTCTTTTAAATTATGTATATATATTTATTAAAATCAGAAAATTTATCCCCCCTAAAATGACTAATTTGTGGCACCCGCCCCTCTCAAATTTTTATTCTTTTAAATTATGTATATATATTTATTAAAATCAGAAAAAATTTCCCCCCTAAAATGACTAATTTGTCCCTTCATATTATTAGAAATTTATCTTCTACACTAGGGTTTTTTTAATTTCCCATCTATCTTTCTCCCCTCTCTTTCATTCTTCCCGTCTTCTATTTCATTCCCTTTCTCAAGTTCTCATCTTTTGTCTTCCTCTTTCAACATGACTCATCTACAAATACTAAGGTAACTTTTTTTCTTCTTTTTCTATTAATTTTATGTTCACTGTTCTTTTGTTAATATTATTGGAGTGTTTGGTTGATGTTATTTGGATTGAATTCTTCTTTTTCTATTAATTTTATGTTTATTGTTCTTTTGTTAAATATTATTTAAGTGTTTGATTGATATTATTTGGATTGAGTAGAGACTCCTAAATAAGGTTTTTTTTTTCATTATATGTGCAATTTATTTTTTTATTTTTTTAAAAAAAGTTTGGAGAACATTATTTTGTGAAATAATATAGTATAGTAATTTTCCTTTATTATTTGTCATAATTTAAAATTGATAATTTTTCATATAGGTTTACACTATGAGTAACAAGAAAATTGATTCTTACTTCAAGAAACGGAATTCTCAAGATAGTGCTAGTTCTCCTAATCTTGAGACTTCAATCAATTTGGAAAATGTTGCTTCTAAATATCAAGATTCTATCCTAGAGCTTTCTCCAACAAATGTTCAAAAGATTGATCATTAAGTTGGAACAAATTTGACTTATCTATATCCCTATTTCTTAGACTCCTAGTTAAATGAAAAACTTATGTTTGGTGGAGGAAGATTACTCCAAAAGTTGAGGACTGGATTTGAAAAAAAAAATTGCACTAAAGGACTCTTTCATTTTAGGCGGGAATACACTTTTCCCTCGTGTATAAATAGCACTTTTAACCCTACTGTTGTTCCATCACCATAAAATCCTAGGAATTATAGTTATAAAATTTCTTCAACCATTTTCACTTCTCTTTTCTGCTTTCTCTCTTGTTCGTGTATCTGTTCTAATATGGCAGGATCTCAAGATAAAAAAATAGCCTAATTTCAATAGAAATTTCATACAGAGAAAAGAAAACAAAGAGCCAAGTCATCTAGAGCTCGAGCCAAAAGAGAAAACTACTTGGTGCTGCCGTTGGCACATCTCCAGCACCAAAAATTCCTATGGAGCCAAAGATTGATGCCATACCCTTAGCTATTGAATATCCACCACTTGAAATCGCCTCTGAACCTCACAAAAAAGCACCGATTGTTGAAGAAGAACAGGTCACTAAACTTGTTCAATGGAGCTCTACATTTCATACTCCAGCAACATCTCTTGCTAATATTGTTGAAGTTGCTAAAACATTGAGGGACTTTCACCAAGGGCAACAGACTGAACCTAATTGAGAGGAAGCTCATACTGTTCCTGACTTTGTTCGTCAACCCATTGCCTGTTTATCCACATCCTTTAATTTTGTCGAATTCACATTGCAACAAGGTAGCACTGGTGGTATTCCTGTTCGAACAAGAGATAGAACAACACAAATTCCAAAAGAATTCAATCCTCATGGTAATATTCATGTTTCTGTTTCTGATAATTCTTCTAAGGAATTTGCTCAAGGGGATGAGATGGATGTTGAAGGTGACAAAATTGAAGTATGCAAAGTTGTGTCCCATAAATTTTATTCTGATTATGTAAAGGAAATATGGGAATATGTTTCTCAAAGGAAACTTTGGTCCGAGAGGTTAATTAGGTTGAGTGATTTTGAGGATCGTGGGTTAGACTCAATTTTGATTGATAGGCAAGTGATTGGTTCTATCACAGACATTAAGCTTTATGTTCCTCAGGTTGTTAAGGAGTTTTATTGCAATCTCCATTATGATATTATCAAGGCTGATTCTGGTAAATTTGGTTATGTTTATGTTAGGGGTAAGGTTTATTTCTTTTCAACTCAGATGATCAATTTGGGTACCCCTTAGGTTGAATTTATTGAGTTACCAATTGATTTTGATATGATCATTAGAGAGTTAACTGGAGATAGTTTAAGTGCTTGACCTAGAAATTCCTCTACTTTTCCTGCTGCTAATTTGACTCTTAAATATGCCATTTTTCACGAAGCAACAGTGACTAATTGGACTCCCATAGCCAATCACACAGTGCTTGTTAAGGATCAGGCTATACTACTTTATTGTATTAGGACGGGGCATCCTTATGACCTAGGCAGACACATCATGAGAACCATTGCTAAGCATGCTAAAGTGAAGACTACTACTGGTCATTTACCATTCCCTTCCCTGATTTATAATATGTTGGTGTCTCAAGCTTTTAAGAAGCTTAGGAAGGAACAATTGGAATATCCTAGAGTGGATTACTCTGTTTCTACTAGGCTTGGAAAGTTTAAGGGACATTTAGAAATGCTTCTTATATTTCTCCTCAAATTCAAAAGGAGATCTTATCACTTTATGCGAGTAGAATTCAAAGATTTATTAGAGAAGAAATTGGTGATGCAAAATACTATTTTATTGTGGATGAATCTAGAGATGAGTCAAAAAGAGAGCAAATGGCCATTGTTTTAAGGTTTGTAGACAAAGAAGGTTTTATTCGGGAGAGGTTCTTTGATGTAGTTCGTGTAGAGGATACTAAAGCTTCTACTTTGCCGCGAATAGATTAATTGGTTGATTCCACTTCAGAATGCAAGCACTTAAGTATGATGGATGCATCATATGGATATCGCCAGATCATGTTAGCACTAGAGGACCAAAAAAAAATAAGTTTTATCATTTTCACAGGCACTTATTGTTATGTGGTTTTGCCTTTCGGACTGAAAAATATAGGAGCTACATATCAAAGGCAAGTAGATCGGATGTTTTAAGGTCTGCTCAGGCAGAACATGGAAGTGTACGTGGATGACATGCTACTGAAGAGCAAAACGAATGAAGCCCATACGGTAGATCTGGCAGAGGCCTTTGAGGTACTTAGGAGGTACGGTATGAAATTGAATTCTTCTAAATGCTCGTTTAGGGTCAGGTTAGGAAAATTTCTAGGTATGGTTATAGAACGAGGTATAGAAGTAAACCCATAAAAAGTAAGGGCAGTGCAGAATATGGTTCCTCCAAGTAGCATTAATAAAGTCCAGTTATTCACAGGCAAGATAACAGCCCTAAGTCGCTTTATCTCTAGGTCGGTTAAGATGAGCCTATCTTCTTTAAGGTCTTAAGAAGGCTAACAAGTTTGAATGGACTGCGGAATACCAGAAAGCATTTGATGAGTTGAAAGCCTTTTCAACTCAAGAGTGAGATAGCTCAATTCTGCCAACAAGATTTTAGGCCACTATATGAAGCTTGGGAGAGATTTAAAGATTTTCTAAGAAGGTGTCCTCAATGTGGTTATAAGGATTGGCAGCAGGTACAATACTTCTATAATGGATTGAAGAAGCAAGTGCGAACTATAATAGATGCTGCCACAGGTGGGACATTGATGTTTAAGACCACAAATGAAGCCCATATTTTGCTTGAGGAGATAGCTATTAATAGCTATCAATGGCCTTCCGAGAGGTCTTCCATTTAAAAGGTTGTCAGTGTTCTTAAGGTAAATTCATTTACACAATTAACTGCATAATTTTATGCTCTTTCTAACCAATTTACAACTTGGACTTCTAATGGAGCTTCTCAAGGAATGGACTCCATAGAATCCACTAGCACTTCATTTATGGAAACTAAAGGTAATGAGTAGGTAAACTTTGTTAATGACCATAATTTCAATTTCAGGGGAAATCAATTACCTACTCACTACCATCCGGGGCTTAGAAATCATAAGAATTTCTCCTATGCCAACAATCGAAATATGCTTCAACCCCCACTAGGTTACAACAATCCACCATATCCCAACCCTTAAGTAGGTGAGAAGAAGGCATCTTTAGAGGATTTGATCAACACTTTCATCGGCGAGATAAGAGCTCGATTGAATAAAGATGAAACAAAGATAGACAACATTGAGACTTAATTAGAGCAGCTAGCTTCAAGTTTAGAAGCTCCGATGAAATCAATGGAGACTCAAATTACACAACTTACTACTGAATTTAATGCTCAAAAGTAAAAAGAAAATTTTCCAAGTGATATGGAAATTAATCTAAGGGAGCATTGAAAAACCATTCAACTTCAAAGTGGAACTAAAATCAAGGGGCCGAAAATGAAAAGTTCTAACATTGATAATCCAATGGCAAGCACTTTGAATCAAAGTTCTATGGAGGAATAACCAAAGGAAGAAGAAAGGCAACCAAATGAACAAACAAGGGCTGAGAAGGTAAAATCTACTTCTAACTTTGAAACTTATAAATTTAATGTTCCTATTCCTTTTCCACCAAGATTTCAAAAAATAAAAAAAAAAGATTGATTCACAATTTGCAAAATTTCTAGAAATTTTCATGAAAATTCATATTAATATTCTTTTTGCACATACTCTTGAGCAAATTCCTAACTATGCCAAGTTCATGAAAGATGTGATGTTAAGAAAAAGGTGATTGGTGGAGTTTGAAATTGTGAATCTCATAGAAGAGTGTAGTGTCATTTTATAGAAAAAACTTCCTCAAAAATTGAAGGATCTAAGGAGTTTTACTATTCCTTGTACCATAAGATGATCTTTCTTTGATAAAATATTATGTGATCTTGGAGTAAACATTAACTTGATGCCACTTTTTGTTTTTAGAAAATTAGGAATTGGAGAAGTCAAGCTATCCACTATTATCTTGCAATTGGTGGATAGGTCTTTCACTTATTCAAGAGGAGTTGTTGAAGATGTATTGGTAAAAGTGGATAAATTCATATTTTCTACAGATTTTATGATGTTAGATATGGAGGAAGACCAAAAAATTTCTTTAATTCTTGGTCGACCATTCCTTGCTACCAGGCATGCTTTGATTGATGTGCAATATAGTGAATTAACTTTAAGAGTTAATGAGGATGAAGTGAGGTTTAACATTTATTATGCATTTCCATATCTAAATTCATCTTTTTATATGCCTCATAGAATAAAACATCAACAGAACTTCCTGTATCAACCATTACCCTGTCTACTGGAAATTAGCTATAGTTGTAGTGATGACCAATGCATCATTATGAGGTGCTTGCAGGCCTCTTGTATCCTGAGGCCTGAACTGAATTGTAGAGCCACCATTAATCCTATTAACCTCTTCCACTACATTCCTAGGGATAGGTTGAGCATACACTTTTCTGCTCGGTTAAAATCTTTATCCATGGGCAACTTACTATCTAGGCTGCCCTGACATAGACACTAGTCCAGGTCATTCATCAAGCCTTAGTTTTTTGGCAAATCCCCCTACTTCCTTGGCTGGTTCCCTCATATCTTTTCTTTCGTCACCAACTTTCTCTTTCTTCATCCTCTGGGCTTCCTCTATGTTGATGTACTTCTCAGCCCGAGCTAGTAGGTCTTCAAAACTCTTGGCTAACTTCTTAGCCAGTGACTTGAAGAATTCTCCATCTTGGAAGCCTTAAGCCAACGCATTAGAAAGCACCTCCTGAGTGGCTGAAGGTACCTCCAAAGTAGCAATGTAAATCTTTTTATATAGTTTCATAGTGACTCATTGTCCTTTTAATTCATGCTAAACAAAGAGACGTCTTTTGATGTTTTCTAGAACTTGCAAATTGATGCGAGAAAGAAAGAGCTAAATTCTTCAAAGGAATTGATTGAATTTGGGGGTAATTAACTAAACCATTATCGAGCTAATTTGGACAAGGTAGTTAGGAACACCTTGCACTTTACCCCATCAGAATACTTGTGTAAGAGAGCTGAATTTTTGAACTAGTACAAATATTCCCATAGATCCATAGTGCCATCATATTCATAATTAAATAACCTGAAATTAGCAGGTAAGTTATCCATCATTACTTCTTCCGTGAAATGAATTTCTCTCCTTGGGACCAAGCTCTTTCCCGCTATTTTCATTTTTATTTTCTTAAGCTCATAATGTAGATCCTCTAATTTCTCAGACATATCAGGAAGGATTGCCAATGTCTTGCTCCGGTATTCCCCAGTATGACTCTCATCAGGTTTTTCATGGTGGAGGTGTCTTTCAGGAATCTCCCATGGCAATGGATTGGCCTCTCTTCTATGCAAAGTTGTGTCCACAGTAGTGGTGATTAAATAAGTCAACTGCGCCATAGTGACTTGGCCAATACCCCGAACTCTAAATTCTGGAACCAAATTCACTTATGGAGCTTCCACCACATGGAACAGTGGTACTCCAAGTGTTATTGGATGTGGACTATCATTTCCACATACATCTTCCACTTCTAATCCATAACTACACCTGATGATTCGTGGTGGGGCTTTATCAGATGTACATTCACCTTGGACTCCTTTTTCGGTCATCTCATACCTTAGCTCACAAATGTTCCCACATACAGTGCTAATTTATAAGCACCAAATTAAGTAGGTGCACACTAAATGATGATCCGCTATTTGTTTCTCACTCCTCATCTAGTTGAAGAACCTACAAAACAAACATCGGGTTGGCCCTACATAAAATCTCCAACGTTCAAATTAGTTGGGCACTTGGAGAAGAAAATGAAAGCATGCAAAAATATGTGTATCAGATATAAAGAGTGTAATCCACTTTTTGAAGTAAATCCTCTTACTTTTGGATGTCAAAGTAGGGGTAGAAGGGAGATTTTAGGATTCAATTTGTTATAAATATCTCTGGTACATGTCATCATCTCCTTTGATTTTCTCTAAATAAGATTCCCCATCACTTTCCCATAATAACCATTTCATTCTCTTTTTCTGTGTGACATGGCCTGACTTGGAGGTCATGAGTCCCTCCTGGAGGTATGACCCATCCTGGCATAATAGTAGGCCCTACAATATATAGGTCATACACCACACATGTAGTAGGTCATACAATATGTAGCTCATGCAACAAGCTAGCAGGTCAGGCAATATAAAACTCATGCAACACACGCTAATAGGTCATGCAATATACAACTCATGCAACACAAAACAGGTCGCACACATTCCTAGCTTATATGCCGAGTAAGTGACTAGCTAATTGCCAAGTTATTGCACATTCTCCATTTTTCTTCAATTTTTTATACTAAGATTACGGTCGATAGCCATTCAGGGAATTGGACTTTCTTTATTTGACCAGCTTCCAATAATTTCTCCACTTCTCTCTGGATAATCTTGTCTTTTTCAAAACCAAAATGTCCCTTCTTTTATTTTACTGTTTTATAGGTTGGATCAACATTGAGATGATGCACTACTACCTCATGATCAATCCCTCCCAAATTATTTGTGGACCAAGCAAAAACATCCACATTATCTCTTAAGAACTGAGCTATCTCGTTTGCTAATTAGGACTGAGATGTGTGCCCATCCTAGTAGTTTTTGTGAGGTCTTCAAGGAAAAGTAAAATATTTAAAGAACAAGTTTTTGGCACCATTGTTGGGGATTGTTTTATTATAATTGCATTAATATTATTATGACTTAGTCTTGATTTCAGTTTAGATTGTTTTCACTTTCTTCCCATATTTTGATATTATCTTGTCTTGTATAGGATTATAAGTATTTATATGCATAAGGCTAGGAGTCTTGACTTGGGTTATTTTGATCCAAAAATCGAGCGGACTCTTCGAGCTATTATAATAATAAAAAGAGTTGACAATCAAGGTCCAGAAGTGTTTTCAACTCTAGTGATATTATTTGTTCCTTGTTGTGGTATCTCTTATTACTTCCTTGCATTTATCCTTTTTCAACTCCACCTCTCCTGATTCAAGAAAGAGCAAGTAATATATTAAATCCTCATTATCAATATCATGGTGATTACCTTGCATTATGGAATGAACAATGCATTGCTCTAAAAGTTTGGTAGGAATTTATTTGGAAAAATGATCATGCAAGCAAGCTTATAATACAAAATATTCGAGGACAAGGGTATGATGGTGCTAGTATTATGCGAGGAGAGTGGAATGGTTTATAGGCTCTCTTTTTGAATGAGTGCCCATATGTATATTATGTTCATTGCTTTGCTCATCATCTACAATTAACATTAGTAGCAATAGCTCAAAGTGTTATACCTATCGAGCATTTTTTTTTGCACTTGACTGTTATTGTGAATTTAGTGGATTTATCTTCTAAACGGCATGATCAACTGCACATTGCTAATGTTATCCGAATTGCGGAATTGATCTCCACCAATGAGCTTGAAACTGAAAAGGGAAAAAATCAAATTGGGACTGTACAACGTCCAAGGGATACACGATAGGGCTCTCACTTAAGATCTCTTCTTAGCTTACTTGATATGTTTGATCTTATTCTTCTTGTTTTAAGTGAGATCATCAATGACAAAAGTAGTTTATCTACCAAAGCATCAGATGATGGAGCTTATGACATAATGACATCATTTGAATTTATGTTTATTTTTCATTTTATGGTTGAATTACTAGAAATAACAGATGATCTTTGTAGAATTTTACAATACAAGTCTCAAGACATTTTGAATGCAATGGATGCAGTTGCTAACACAAAGGAACTTGTTCAGAAATTTAGAGAGAATGGATGTGATCAATTATTTGATAAAGTGAAGAGTTTTTGTGAGAAACGTAAGATAGATGTCCCAGACATGAATGCTCCACGTCGATCAGGTAGAGGTCGACTTCATAAGGGCAATCCTATTACCTTGGAGCATCATTATTGAATTGATATATTTACTGGGACAATAGATTCTATATTACAAGAGATAAGTTATCGATTTGATGAAAATGCAGTAGAATTGCTTAGACTCGGCTCAACTTTGGTTCCAAGGGATGGATATAAATCATTCAACATTAATGATATTTGCAAACTTGTTGAGAAGTTTTATCCCAATGATTTCACTAGTCAAGAGAAATTGCATATAAAGTATCAGTTGTAGCTTTTTGAACTTGATATTCGATGTAATATCCATTTTCAAAATGTGTCAACACTTTCAGAGTTGTGTCAAATATTGTCGAAGACAGGGAAGACAATGAATTACTATCTTGTGGATAGATTGATTACACTTATTCTAACTCTTCTGGTTTCCACCACAACAACAGAGCGTGCAAGTTTGTCAAGACAATATTGAGGAATAAAATAGAAGATGACTTTTTGGTTAGTTCATTACTAATGTACATTGAGAAAGAAATTGCTCAAACTTTTAGCATTGACTCAATCATTGATGAGCTTGATGTTATGAAGAAACGTCAAGCACAATTTAGAATGCCTAAATTAAATAAATAAGGTAGCAGATAAGCTTTATTTAACATCAATTTGTACATTCCTGAATGATATGTATATTTTTGGAAATTTGGTAGATTTTATAAGTTATGCTTCTATTAATTTTTTATAAATTTGAATATCCTAAATTGAATTTTTGTATTGTGATATGTGTGAAATATTATTTTCTTGCCCTTTCATTTTACAAAATTATAAAGTACTATATTTGTATTTTATTTATTTATTTTTTAATAATTAGTTATTATGAAAATTTCAATCTCGCCCCCGAGATTGAAAATCCTGGCTCTGCCCCTGAGTGTATCCAATGAGCTTCTTTTCTTTCTCTTTGACATACTTGATACCAAGTTTTTTCATGCCATGAAGGTATCGTAAGATCCTTTTTGCAGCTGCATAGTGTAGTTTACTCGTATCGTGCATGAACCTTGATATCAAGTTGACTGGATACACAATATCAGGCCTTGTATTTGTCAAGTAGAACAAGAAGCCGACTAAACTTCTGTAAGTCTTCGTCCCAATTAGATTGAGTGTATTGTACTCTTTTTATTTTGTAAAGACAATCTTATTGGGAATCATATTAATAAAAAAGATATTTTCTTTATCTTATGTCTTGCATCTTTTATTTTTGCACATTAGATAAAGTTCTTAGACCAAATTTAGCAATGGGATATGATCGTGTATATGGTGGCGATCATGGAACATGCCTCTGAGACTTTGATCTTAAATAAGTTTTGAGTCGAGAGCTTTTTGAGATGGAACATCAAATAGTTTAGTAAGACTTGTACATATAATGCATGCTCGTGAGACGAGGATATTGTATTCCATGTAGGTGCTTGTTAGGGAACAATTACACCGAATATGACCTGCAAAAAATTCTTAGCTAGAGGCTTTGCTTATCGAAATAAGAATTTCTGTGTTGTGATAGTACACGACTAGTCCTCTAACTTGAGGTATGATGGTAACTTTGTGTGCATCCTGCAGTAATTTGATCTATCTTCTGATTGCTTGACAATCACAAAAGGGGTATGTTGGGTGTTGCACTGGTGTGCATGGAAAATTGTTAATGACCAACATAGAATTCGACACTTATTTTTTTGAAAAAGAGAATCTCCTATGTTTTCATAGTCCATGATTCAAAGACCTTGCTCAAGGCAAAATAAATCGTGATTCATCATGGGATCACTGTTATTGAATCATTTAGGGTTTGGACTTATAATCTATGCTCTAAATTCAATCAGGAGATTAGCTATCGAAAAAATCGTACGTGTATGGTACTCGCAACTGAAATATGTTTACTTGCTATTTTATCTAAAACTAGTTTGCCATAATTACTTTCTATGTGTTTTCATGGATAGTGAGGTTTTTGGAATTAAGGAGTTAGTTCCAAGCGCATTAATTAATTGAAATAATTGTTATTCACAAGTTGCAAATGGTGTAAGCCCACTACTAGTTTAGTAGTAAACCTAAGAGGATCACATATCTTTATGAAAAGTAAATTTCTAATTTTTGGGATTTATCCAATGGTTGGAAATTAATTAATTAATTATTAATTAACTAATTATGGATTTTGTTTAATTTAATTATTAAATTAAATTATTCAGTTAAGTAATTGGATTATTTAATTAAATCTAATTTGATTAGTAAGCCCAATTAGAATAAATTATAATTAATTGGATCGATTAATTTAGAATTAAATCAATTAGATTGATTTGTAGATTTTTAAGTCCAAGCTTAAAAATTAATGTGAATCACTTAAGAAACTCACTATAATATGAAGAGAATAAATTAAATAAATATTATTTATTTAATTAACATATTTATAAATAAATAAATAAAGTGATCGATTTTGATAGGATAAAAATTGGCCACTAGGATTTATTTTATATAAATATATTTTAGGTATATATTTGATATATATACATTTTGATTTTATTTGAAGAGTTCAAATTAATATCAAGAATGTATGTAGATAATTTTGATGACTAATGTAGTTTCAAACAAGTCCACATACATTGGAGAGAGGAAAAGAGAAGAGTTATTGAAAGATTTAGAATCCTTCTAAAATCAAATTTTGAAATAGTTCAAAATTGACAAACTCTTCAAAATTTTCAGCCCCTATACATAGGGATGGACGAAAATTACATGCATTAATTAGCCAAAATTATTTTGTTAAGTCTTCAATTTTTCTCTCTAAGAAAAGAAAAGAAAAGAAAAAACAAGAAAAGGTGTTTTCTTGAAATCTTGATTTTTTTTTGTTCTTTAAAAGAAAACTAGTTTCTTGATATTCTCTTTATATCCAAGTTTTAAGAACTTAAAGAATCAATATTTATTATTCTTCAAACTTTGTTCTTGATCCATCAATTGGATTAAAAAGGTAAAATTTACTCTGTATTCAGATTAGTAAATAATTAAAATGATACTAGTAAATCCTTTTAATTAGTGTTATTTTTCATATTGTGGAGTTGATAGAGAAGATACACTTGGATCCCTATGAGTTCTGAAAGTCCAGGATAAACAATTGATTACTTCATTTCTTACAACAATCAGAGTGTACAAAAGGTATAATATGAATTAATATATTTGTTTTATATATATTCACTTGAATAAGCGCGATCGTTATAATCGCTTTCGAATTGAGAAAATAAATTTATTTGATATATTTATATTTTTATTAGAATTTTAATTTTCCACTGCACATGCCCCTTCGATTATAGCGAACTCAACAGTGGTATCAGAGCCACAGTTTCACTTATTTAGTGAATTTCTCGAATTTGTGTTTACATGATTTAAATTGTTTAAATTCATGTTTAGCAAGCTAAATATGATTTTTCATGATTATTGCAATTGATGATAGGGATTTTATTTAAATTGTTTAAATATTAAAATCTGAAAAAATGACACGAAAAATGGGCTGCACGCGCATAGGGTGTGGGGTAACCGACGTCTGCATGCAGCACTCAGTGATGGGCAATAGTGACTGTTGGCGTCGCGCAAGGCAGCATGCGACAGACAATAGTAGCTATTGCCATCGGACGCTGCTGCCTACGACAGCGCGTGTGCGACGGGCAACCATCGTGCTGCTCATCGCACCATTTTTCAAGTTCGTTTTATTTTGATTTTCTAAAATTTTAAAATTAAATATTAATTTTAATAATTTCTAAAAAAATATTTTTCAAAGAAAAAATATTTTTCAAGCAATTAAAAATTATCCCAAGTCAAAAATTACATTAAACAACTTGGTAAATTTACATGTTTTGATAATTGCATATGATGTAAATTATAAGCATATATGGGATGATCAGGAGCCATTGGATCAATGTGTTAGGTTTTATAAAATATTTTTGGATTAAAATGAGGGTTGCTAACCTCTTATTCTATCTATATAAGTTATTTATTTTTCTATAAAGTGAGGTTTTTCTTTTTCTTTGAAAGATAAAGAAGAATCAACAAGGAGGTTTCAATGAAGGCCCATATTTGTATGGGATACAATTATGTAATTGAATAGGTTCTATTCTATTTTATTACCCTTAGACTTTTCTTGAGTTCATTTTTGGCCTAAATAGACCGCATAAGATTGGTTCATGATCATCCATTTATTCAAGTATGTATTAGATGCATGCTTAGGATTTTATTTAATGCTCTAATGCTTGCACATTGATATTATGATGTCATGTATTAAATAACCAACTTAGTTTAAATTATGATGATGTTTTGGATAAAATTAAACCCCACTTAGTTTATGAAAATTAAGTAAAAGAATGTTTTTTAGAAAATTCAATTTCAAACAAAAATGGACAAGTTAGGTAGGACTTATCGTTCCATGCCTACCATCAAATAACTAGCCATGAGTTGTTGGTGGTCTTGTGTTGGAAAACTGTGATCTCTACTAAGCATTGAGATGCTTGTGAGATGGAATGGTCATTATGTTGGCATATGTCCCCTCGTGGGACATCTTGATAATCTATCTATACGAAAGTTTGATGGGTATTGCTTGATATTTATACTATATTGACTCATAAAATTGGAGTATATGAGAAGATGTGAGGTAAAATAAACTTGAGGGTTGTATAGTGATACAATCTTCAAATAGTTGACTACCGATAAAAATATTTTATAGGCTCATAAAATTGGGGTATGAAATATTTTCGTTGGACCTCAAGCCCACTAGAAAATTCAATTTCTCAAAATTCTATTAGGGATGATGGAATTTGAAGAAAATAGTGGGAGACATTTAGTATTAAAGACTTTATATTAAATGAATATATTTTTCCTATAGTTGTAACACCCCCCCCCATTCCTACACAACCATATATATTGTATAATTTGACATGATAGAACCTGTGTGCATGCATGGAATATTTTTTTTTTTAATATTTTAAGAAAAGCTAAATCACTTCTTACATACACAACCCTGTTAAAATAGAAGGATCAGTATTTATATAAAAACATAACACCCACAACGACCACAATATTTACATACTTAACTACAGTAAAGTTTTAAAAGAGAAATATAGTACCAATCTAAAAACATAATACACCAGACTCAAAATATAACAAGCCAACAAAATAGCCAACAGGTCGTCATCCATG
Source organism: Paulownia fortunei (assembly GCA_019321725.1). NCBI lineage: Eukaryota > Viridiplantae > Streptophyta > Magnoliopsida > Lamiales > Paulowniaceae > Paulownia > Paulownia fortunei. The sequence goes on along the minus strand of CM033111.1, from coordinate 11,928,522 downwards.
TACACACTCCCTCAAACACCTGCAGGAGCTCCAACAGCCGACCAGCCAGCCAAAGATGCTTCAAATATCATCGTACTCACCTACAATGCATAAACTATATAAGCTAACGCTCAGCAAGTAAATATTATGCATGTCAAAGAATAATCCACAATATCAAGTCATGCAACTCAAAATACTATGCTCACAATGCAATTTTATGCATCAAAATATTTCTCTCAAAATCATTTCTTTCTTGGGCCCCTGACCAACGCTACTATCTCATGCACCGGAAAAGAGCTCTGTATACCGCCATAATCCATTGGCCAATAATCATATAAGCATGCAAATCCATGCATACTCATACGCATGCAAATCCATGCACGCGAACTTGCAAATCCATGCATAACACCATGCAAATCCATGCATGCTTCGGTACACTAGTAGTGGTCAACAAAATATTTTCCTTTCTCTGAATCATGCCGTGCAATGCAAGATTTATCACAATGCTAGTATATGATGCATGCACGTGCTAATGACAATGCCCATGTATGTATGCTCAATGGAGAGCCCTCTACTATGCACATATGATTTATGATATTACATATAATTCACACATCTACTATGTCTATGCATTGTAGTTGCAAATGAATCTTTACTTACCTTTCACTTGGTTGGTGGCTTAGTCTAAATTTGTTTAGTATTCCTCTCCAACCTTAGATGTAAAATAGCCTGTAATATTACCCAACATCAAGCACCATTCCCAATTTGGCAAGTTGAAAGCACAAAATCTCATACTAGACCTTAAACACCAAGCTATAATCTAACAATCAAGCTTTCACAAACTAGAACCCAATATAGCCCCTCAAATACCTTAATTTCTCATCTTAAATACATGAAAATATCATGTAATTGAAGTATTATAACTCTAATAGCATGTACCTAATTGTTAACACTCAATAGCAACATGTCTAGGTTGAAACATGCTAAGTGATCAAATGTGGCAGATTCACATTTTCATATTTTTTTGCTGTCAAGTTTAGTTGCATGATAATTTTAACATCCCTAAACATATCCAATCACTCCAAAATTTTTACCACACTTATATAACATGTATATAAATGTAACCATATTGTAGAATTGCTAAAAATCACGGATATAGCTTCCCAAGTTCAGCTCTCTTCACGACATACTGAAACAGATTATTTCCTACCGTGATAGTTTTGCACACTTCATGACATTAATGGTTTTGGCACCCTTGAGTATATTCAATCACTCCAACATTTTCACCATACTTAGATAGCATATATAATGAGACAACCAGATCATATTATTACCAAAAATAATCGATTTAGCTCCCTTAATTCAGTTTCCTTCACAGCACACCAAAACAGATTTTGCTATTTTGGCAGTTTGAGTGTTTCTCCAATATCATTCTCTATTTCAATTTCCAACTGATAAAAATTCATTCCAATACTCTTAACTCATATATGGTCATGTAAATGGTAATAATTATAGGTTTTATTCAACATACCATACACTTTTGAAGTCTAAAACACAAGAAAACAGTAAGATGACAGTTTCTGCCACAAGTATTTCCTATTAAGTGTTTGTGATCAAAAACCCTTTCTTTGTGCACCAAAGTCTAACTAAAAACTTCCTAACACTTTTATAAGAGATATTGAAAGCTTAATAAGCCATAAAACCATTCATAATAATCTGAAAACCAAAGGCAAAACCGTAGATAAGTGTTACCTATGCAGATTTTGAGGCTAACTTGATGGTAATCACTTCTTCTTTGCTTTTCTTGCTTTTATTTCAACTTGGAATCAATTTGGATCACATGGAGACCTTAAGGTGTGTGTTTGGAAGATGAAAATGGCTGAAATGAGGGTCTGGTCGTTGCTTAAGGGTGAAGGGTTTGAGGTGTTAGCTTGAGATGTTAGCTTAAGCTTAATAAGAAAGCACGAGTGGCAAGTAAATGGAAAATCTGATTTTCTCCCTTATCTTGCAGCCCTAATCTTGTGTGTCTCATATATTTTTATTTGGTTGCAACCTATCTTAATCACCATTCATTCCCATAGGTAATTCCTATGTCCGTTCATTCGATCTCCAAACCAATTCGCATCCGATTCTTAAAGAATTATCTAGTTTGCATTTCTAAAATCATATGCACATAAGGGCCTTGTAATATGACACTTAATTCATATTATATCATGCCCAATATCCCAAGTATTCTAATTTACAAATATATACTTTTGAAATAACTTGATCAAATCAAATTAAACCGTATAAGGTTACTAGTAACACTTTTAGCACTTCCAAAATTATAACCTATATATCCCATCTATATCTAATATTGATCCACCTCATTTTCTTCTTATTTCAATATAAAATCAACTACTTAGATTAAGAAATTCAATAACTAATATCGTGCAAGAGCTTCAGAATTAAGTTTAATATTCAAGAATGTCGTATAAAATGAAATAAATTATGCAATGTCAATAGAAATGCAAATAGCATATAAAATTAACATGTAATGCATGAATCATATTTAGCCATGTGAGTAGTAAGAGGCTCGGGTATCACATCCTCCCCTCCTTATAAAAATTTCATCCCCGAAATTTCACTTACCGAAAAGTTCAGGATACTTAGTTCTCATTTCATCCTCCCTTTCCCAAGTGGCCTCTTCTACTAATTGGTTTCTCCATAACACTTTAACCAATGGAATCTGTTTATTTCTTAGCTGCTTCACTTCTCGATAAAATCTGTACAGGTTTTTCTTCGTAGCTCAAATCTGTCTTTAATTCCACTAGTTCATTCTTCAGAATGTGAGAAGGATTAGCAATATATTTTCTCAGCATAGACACATGAAATACATTGTGTATTTGGGACATAGATGTTGGCAGATCTAGTCTGTAAGAAACATCACCAATTCTTTCAATCACCGAGAATGGGCCAATGTATCTGGGACTCAATTTTCTTTTCTTCCCAAACCGCATGATGCCCTTCATTGGTGCTACTTTCAAAAACACCTGATCTCCTATCGCAAACTCCAGCGCCCTTCTTCATCGACCTGCATAACTTTTCTGTCGATTTTGGGCAGTTTGCATTCTTTGTCGAATCTGTAACACGGCTTCTGTCATCTCTCTAATCATATCTGGCCCAAAAGTTTCTTCTCACCAACTTCATCCCAGTGTATCGGAGACTTATATTTTCTGCCATACAATGCTTCATAGGGAGCCATTGCAATGCTAGTCTGATAGCTGTTGTTGTACAAAAAACTCCACCAAAGGTAGGAATTTACTCCACTGACCTTGGAAGTCTAATACACAGGCTCTGAGCATATCCTCCAACATCTATATTGTTCGTTCAGATTGCCCATCCGTCTGAGGATGATATGCTGTTCTAAATGATAATTGTGTTCCCAAAGCTTTGTGTAAACTCCTCCAAAAAGTAGACAAAAATCTTGAATCTCTATCAGAAACAATAGACAATGGCACACCATGAAGTCTGACAATCTCCTGAATGTATAATTGGGTATAGCGATCCATGGAATAGGTAGAACATATGGGAAGAAAATGAGCAGACTTGGTCAATCTATCGACGATAACCCAAATAGCATCATGACTCTTAGTAGTCTTTGGCAAACCAGTTACGAAATCCATGGTGATCATTTCCCATTTCCATTTTGGAATAAGTAGAGGTTGTAAAGTCCCTACGGGTCTTTGATGTTCGGCCTTTATTTGCTGACATGTTAAACATTACTCCACATGCTGGGCGATGTTCTTTTTCATACCCGGCCACCAATAATGCAATTTCAAGTCTCTATACATCTTAGTAGCCCCTGGATGCACTGAATAAGGGGTTGAATGTGCCTCTTTTAAAATGTCTTCCCGAATGTTATCAATATTTGGCACACAAAACCGCCCTCTAAATTGTAAAATATCATCCTGAATCATCTTAAATTCAGTAGACTTCCCTGCAGCAACATATTTTCTCATATTGATGAGATATTCATCATCTCGTTGTCCCGTTTGATCCTATCAATTAGCGTAGGCTGAAGCGTCAGGGCTGCCAACTTTGCCTCTATTACTCCTGTCTGTAAAATCTCTATATTCATTTTCTGCAAATCATTCAGTTCCAATTTCTGAATTAAAGCCATAGCCATTGTACTTTGTGTGGATTTTCGGCTCAATGCATCAGCTACAACGTTGGCTTTACTTGGGTGGTAATTGATCACACAATCATAATCTTTTACCAGTTCTAGCCATCTTCGCTGCCGCATATTCAACTCTTTCTGTGTGAAGAAGTATTTGAGGCTCTTGTGATCAGTAAGATCTCGCACCGTTCACCATATAAATAGTGCCTCCATATTTTAAGCGCAAATACTATAGCAGCAAGTTCCAAGTCGTGCGTGGGGTAATTCTTTTCGTACTCTTTAAGTTGTCTGGATGCATACGCAATTACTTTGCCATTCTGCATCAGTACACATCCTAATCCATTCTTCGATGCGTCACTGTAAATTACGAATCCTCCCGTACCTGATGGAATTGAGAGAATAGGTGCTGAAGTCAGCCTCTTTTTCAGCTCTTGGAAACTTCGTTCACACATATCTGTCCATCTAAACATTACCCCTTTTCTGGTTAATTGTGTCAATGGCATTGCAATCTTGGAGAACCCCTCCACAAATCTTCGGTAATATCCAGCTAAACCCAGAAAACTGCGCACCTCTGAAGGATTAGTAGGTTGCATCCAGTTGTTGATAGCTTCAACTTTACTTGGATCTACTGATATTCCCGCTCCTGATATAACATGTCCCAAGAATACCACACGATCCAACCAGAACTCGCATTTCTTGAATTTGGCGTACAACTGCTTCACTTTCAGGACCTCTAGTACTTGTGTTAAATGTGCGGCATGTTCTTCTTTAGTTCTGGAGTAAACTAGAATGTCATCTATGAACACAATAACAAATTTATCCAGAAATTCTTTAAACACTCTGTTCATCAGATCCATGAATGCTGCTGGAGCGTTAGTCAATCCAAATGGCATCACCAAAAATTCATAGTGCCCATATCTTGTACTAAATGCCGTCTTGGGGATATCCTCTTCCTTTATTTTCAATTGATGGTACTCAGAGTGTAAGTCAATCTTTGAAAATATTGCGGCACCCTGAAGCTGGTCAAATAAATCATCGATTTGGGTAACGGATACTTATTCTTAATTGTGACCCTGTTCAACTCTCGATAATCGATGCACAGTCTCATGGTGCCATCCTTCTTACGTACAAATAGAATTGGTGCTCCCCAAGGTGAAAAGCTCGGTCTGATGATTCCTTGTCCAACAAGTCTTGTAATTGTACTTTCAATTTTTTAACTCCAATGGAGCCATTCTGTAGGGAGTTTTTGAGATTGAAGATGTTCCTGGTTGTATGTCAATAACAAATTTTATTTCACGATCTAGTGGCAGTCCCGGGAGATCATCTGGGAATACTTCAGTATATTCCCGTACCACTGGTATTTCACTCAGAGTTGGTGGGTGTTGTTCCTCAATGTTCATGACACTCACCAAGTACCCTTCGCAACCATCATCAAGTAATCGTTGTGCCTTCACTGCTGAAATCATAGGAAATGTGAAATTCTTCACAATGCTGGCAAATGTGAAAGACTCTTTCCCAGAAAGTTGAAATGTCACCGTCTTTTCCTTACAGTTGATAGTAGCCCCATACTTTGACAACCAATCCATGCCCAAAATAACATCATAATCATTCATATCCAGTACAATCAAATCAGCATGTAATTCTCTACCTTCAACAAGTATAGCACAAGCTCTCAAAATCCGATCGGTTTGTCTAGCATCTCCAGAGGGAACTGTTACACTATAATTGATTTCTGCTACATCTGGTATTCTACCCAGCCTCTTCACGTACTCAGTGGATGCAAATGAATGCGTGGCTCCAGAATCAAATAATACAAGTGTTGGAACACTAGAAATATAAAGTGTACTTGTTACCACTGATGGATTTGCTTCTGCATCCGCCCTGGTCATGGTGAATACCTTGGCTGGTACATTCTTTTGGATGGTCTGATTCTGTTTACCTGGGCAAAATTTAGCAATATGTCCTGGTATTCCACATCGAAAACACGTCCTGGTTTCTATATAGCAGCCTCCAGTATGTCGATTACCACATTTCTGACACACAGCTTCTGGCATTGGTGCTTTTCCTTGTTCGACCCGTGGCCTCTTATTTTGACCTTCTTGTTGTTGGCCTTGTTCTCCTTGAAATTTAAATCCCGGCTTCTGTATTTGGATCGGCTTCTGCATTTGGAATGGCCTCTTTTGCCCCACAGTCCATCTCTGTCCCTGTTGTCTGAACTGCTGTCGAGCCTCATGTGCACGAACGATTCTCAATTCAGCCTGTTCTGCCACCAACGCCCTCTCAGCCACCTGTGAAAATGTCACCCCTTGAGTACCCGCCATATTCACATCTCGGTATAACTCTGGCCTCAAACCCTCCAGAAATCTCTCTACTTTCAATACTTCAGTGCTGACCATGTGCGTAGCAAACCTGGACAGTTGTTCAAATTTACGAATATATTCCCCAACAGTCATCGCTCCTTGTCGCAGTTGTATAAACTCGTTCATCTTCATCATGCGAACTGGAGCTGTGAAATATTTGTTTCGGAATAACTCCTTGAATCTATCCCAGCTCATGGTAGTAATGTCCTCTATACTGCTAATCATGTCCCACCAATAGCCTGCACTACTGCGAAGCATGAAAGTTGCACACATTACCCTCTCCTCTACTGGCACCCTGCTGTACTGGAACATGTTCTCCAGGGTCCTCAACCAGTCCTCTGCAGCGGTAGGATCAATAGCATCCTCAAATGTTGGGGGATCCAGTCTCCGAAATCGTTCTCCCACCATATATATATAGTTTGCCCGCTGTTGGTTTACCTCCACCCGTGGTTGCTCACCATTATCCCTCTGCCGAATCAATTGTTGAATCTGTTCGGACTGTCGTTCAATCAGTTCTGTTAACCAATTAATCATGGTATCTCGATCATTAACCGGGATGGGTGTCTCATTCCTCTGTGCTCTGGCAGCTCTGGCACCACCATTGCTCTCACCACGAGTTCTCACCATTTTGCAGCGCTGTTTATACAAGTTTGACAACATATGGCCAATATAATTTATGAAATATGAAATGCAATATATGATAATATAAAACTTACTGGCATGGCTGCGCTCTGCAAGTTTCAAAGGTTATGTACATGGATAGTCTACAGAATCAAGACCTGGGCTCTGATACCACTCTGTAACACCCCCCCCCATTCCTACACAACCATATATATTGTATAATTTGACATGATAGAACCTGTGTGCATGCATGGAATATTTTTTTTTTTTAATATTTTAAGAAAAGCTAAATCACTTCTTACATACACAACCCTGTTAAAATAGAAGGATCAGTATTTATATAAAAACACAACACCCACAACGACCACAATATTTACATACTTAACTACAGTAAAGTTTTAAAAGAGAAATATAGTACCAATCTAAAAACATAATACACCAGACTCAAAATATAACAAGCCAACAAAATAGCCCAACAGGTCGTCATCCATGTACACACTCCCTCAAACACCTGCAGGAGCTCCAACAGCCGACCAGCCAGCCAAAGATGCTTCAAGTATCATCGTACTCACCTACAATGCATAAACTATATGAGCTAACGCTCAGCAAGTAAAGATTATGCATGTCAAAGAATAATCCACAATATCAAGTCATGCAACTCAAAATACTATGCTCACAATGCAATTTTATGCATCAAAATATTTCTCTCAAAATCATTTCTTTCTTGGGCCCCTGACCAACGCTACTATCTCATGCACCGGAAAAGAGCTCTGTATACCGCCATAATCCATTGGCCAATAATCATATAAGCATGCAAATCCATGCATACTCATACGCATGCAAATCCATGCACGCGAACTTGCAAATCCATGCATGCTTCGGTACACTAGTAGTGGTCAACAAAATATTTTCCTTTCTCTGAATCATGCCGTGCAATGCAAGATTTATCACAATGCTAGTATATGATGCATGCACGTGCTAATGACAATGCCCATGTATGTATGCTCAATGGAGAGCCCTCTACTATGCACATATGATTTATGATATTACATATAATTCACACATCTACTATGTCTATGCATTGTAGTTGCAAATGAATCTTTACTTACCTTTCACTTGGTTGGTGGCTTAGTCTAAATTTGTTTAGTATTCCTCTCCAACCTTAGATGTAAAATAGCCTGTAATATTACCCAACATCAAGCACCATTCCCAATTTGGCAAGTTGAAAGCACAAAATCTCATACTAGACCTTAAACACCAAGCTATAATCTAACAATCAAGCTTTCACAAACTAGAACCCAATATAGCCCCTCAAATACCTCAATTTCTCATCTTAAATACATGAAAATATCATGTAATTGAAGTATTATAACTCTAATAGCATGTACCTAATTGTTAACACTCAATAGCAACATGTCTAGGTTGAAACATGCTAAGTGATCAAATGTGGCAGATTCACATTTTCATATTTTTTTGCTGTCAAGTTTAGTTGCATGATAATTTTAACATCCCTAAACATATCCAATCACTCCAAAATTTTACCACACTTATATAACATGTATATAAATGTAACCATATTGTAGAATTGCTAAAAATCACGGATATAGCTTCCCAAGTTCAGCTCTCTTCACGACATACTGAAACAGATTATTTCCTACCGTGACAGTTTTGCACACTTCATGACATTAATGGTTTTGGCACCCTTGAGTATATTCAATCACTCCAAAATTTTCACCATACTTAGATAGCATATATAATGAGACAACCAGGTCATATTATTACCAAAAATAATCGATTTAGCTCCCTTAATTCAGTTTCCTTCACAGCACACCAAAACAGATTTTGCTATTTTGGCAGTTTGAGGGTTTCTCCAATATCATTCTCTATTTCAATTTCCAACTGATAAAAATTCATTCCAATACTCTTAACTCATATATGGTCATGTAAATGGTAATAATTATAGGTTTTATTCAACATACCATACACTTTTGAAGTCTAAAACACAAGAAAACAGTAAGATGACAGTTTCTGCCACAAGTATTTCCTATTAAGTGTTTGTGATCAAAAACCCTTTCTTTGTGCACCAAAGTCTAACTAAAAACTTCCTAACACTTTTATAAGAGATATTGAAAGCTTAATAAGCCATAAAACCATTCATAATAATCTGAAAACCAAAGGCAAAACCGTAGATAAGTGTTACCTATGCAGATTTTGAGGCTAACTTGATGGTAATCACTTCTTCTTTGCTTTTCTTGCTTTTATTTCAACTTGGAATCAATTTGGATCACATGGAGACCTTAAGGTGTGTGTTTGGAAGATGAAAATGGCTGAAATGAGGGTCTGGTCGTTGCTTAAGGGTGAAGGGTTTGAGGTGTTAGCTTGAGATGTTAGCTTAAGCTTAATAAGAAAGCACGAGGTGGCAAGTAAATGGCAAATCTGATTTTCTCCCTTATCTTGCAGCCCTAATCTTGTGTGTCTCATATATTTTTATTTGGTTGCAACCTATCTTAATCACCATTCATTCCCATAGGTAATTCCTATGTCCGTTCATTCGATCTCCAAACCGATTCGCATCCGATTCTTAAAGAATTATCTAGTTTGCATTTCTAAAATCATATGCACATAAGGGCCTTGTAATATGACACTTAATTCATATTATATCATGTCCAATATCCCAAGTATTCTAATTTACAAATATATACTTTTGAAATAACTTGATCAAATCAAATTAAACCGTATAAGGTTACTAGTAACACTTTTAGCACTTCCAAAATTATAACCTATATATCCCATCTATATCTAATATTGATCCACCTCATTTTCTTCTTATTTCAATATAAAATCAACTACTTAGATTAAGAAATTCAATAACTAATATCGTGCAAGAGCTTCAGAATTAAGTTTAATATTCAAGAATGTCGTATAAAATGAAATAAATTATGCAATGTCAATAGAAATGCAAATAGCATATAAAATTAACATGTAATGCATGAATCATATTTAGCCATATGAGTAGTAAGAGGCTCGGGTATCACAATAGTTTACTCATTTTTTGCTTCGTACATGTTTTTGTAGATTTTCCTACTAAAATAGCAAAGAATCCATTTGGAACAATCTTTGAACAAAATAAATTAACTGGACATAATTTTATCGATTGACTAAGAAACTTTAAGATAGTTCTTCAATCTGAGAAGAGGGCATATGTCCTCGACGCCTCCCCTTCTTCGGTTCATCTGGAGGATATTGCTTCAGAGGCTTCTGTAATAGCCAAGCCTCATACTACTCACTTGGCCAATATGATTCCTGCATTACTTGCTTATTCTATATGTTACTTGCATTTCTATTGACATTACATAATTTATTTCATTTTATACGATATTCTTGAATATTAAACTTAATTCTAAAGCTCTTGCACGGTATTAGTTATTGAATTTCCTAATCTAAGTAGTTGATTTTAAATTAAAATAAGATGAAAATGATGTTGATTAATATTGGATATAGATAGGATATATAGGTTATAATTTTGGAAGTGTTAAAAGTGTTAATAGTAAGCTTATACGGTTTGATTAGATTTTATCCAGGTATTTCAAAAGTATATATGGGTAAATTGCATATTTGGGACATTGGACATAAGATACTATGATTGAAAGGTAATATTACAATATTCATCTATGTATAAGATTATATAATTTTTAATATGGATAATTATTCAAGAATTGGGTGATAATTGGGTAAGAAATTAAAAATGACTAGAAAATTAGCTTATGAATTATCTATGGGATCTTGTAGTAATTAAAATAGGATGCAATAAAATTAATGTATAGTAAGATACATCTGATCTAGGTTTGAAAGATGAGTGAAAGGTCAGATTTATACCACAACTTGACACCTCATGCTTGCTACCAAGTAAGTACCTCAAGTGCCACCTCAAGCTTTCCTTCACATTTAATCCATGACCAGACCCTCATTTCAGCCATTTTCATCTTGGAAACACACACCTTAAGGTCCCCAAGTGCTCCAAATTGATTCCAAGTTGAAATAAAAGCAAGAAAAACAAAGGAGAAGTTATTACTATCAAGTTTAACCTCAAAATCTGCATAGGTAACACTTATCTATGGTTTTGCTTTGGGTTTTCAGATTATTATGAATGAGTTTATTGTTTATTAATCTTTAAATATCTTTTATAAAAGTGTTAGAAAAATTTTAGTTAGACTTTGGTGTACAAATATGAAATACTTGTGGTAGAAACCATCACCTGCTATTTTCTTGTGTTTTAGGCTTCAAACATGTATGGTATGTTGCATAAAACCTATAAGTATCATCATATACATGTTCATATATAAGTTAAGAGTGTTGGAATAAATTTTCATTGGTTAGAAATTGAAATAGGGCATGATATTGAAGAGATGTTCAAAACTGTCACCATTGAATTTAAAATTCTGTCATATGTGAAGAGGACTGGTTTTGTAGTTTTAAATTCATTAGTTTTGGAAAGAATATAATCTGGTTATCTCAATCAATATGTTATCTAAGTGTGGTAAAACTTTTGGCGTGATTGAATTTACTTAAGGGTGCCAAAACCATTAATATCATGAAGTGCGCAAAACTATCACGGTAGGAAAAATTTGTTTCAGTATGCTATGAGGGGAGCTAAACTTAGGAAGCTACATCCATGAGTTTTAGCCATTATATGACATGGTTATATTGTATTAGATGCTAAAAATTATGGAGTGAATGAATAAGTCTATGGGTGAAAAATCATCATACAAATTAATGTGACAACAAAAAAATATGAAATTATGAATCTATCTCATTTAGTTCATTAACATGTTCCAACATAGATGTGGTGCATTTGATCCCTAACATTTAGGGGGATGTTATAAGAGTTATAGTACATCAATTAAATAAGGTTAGTATACATTTAAGATATGGAACAAAGGTATGTAGAAGGTTGTATTCGGTTATAATTTCTAAGTGATAAGTTTGTTTAGTTAAATTGAGATTCAAAATCTTTATATTAAAATAGGTATAATGATCTTGTATTTTTATAGATTGTTTCACATCTACGGTTGGGGAGTAATACTTAAGAAATTTAGAAGTAACACACAACCAAACAAAGATAAGTAAAGATTCATTTGCAACTACAATGCATAGACATAGTAAATATGTGATTTATATGTAATATCATAGATCATATGTACATGGCAAAAGAATGTATTACTGTCATTCATGTCCATTGAGCATACATACATGGGCATTGGCACGTGCATGCATCATATACGAGAATTGTAATAAGTCTTACATTGCACGACATGATTCTAAGAAAGGAAAATATTTTTACCGACCACTACTAGTGCACCAAAGCGTGCATAGATTTACATGGTTGTACACATGAATTTGCAGGTTTGTGTACATGAATTTGCATGCTTATAAGTTTGCATGGATTTGCATGCTTATATGATTATTGGCCATTGAATTATGGCAGTATGCAGAGCTCTTTTTGGTGCATGGGATAGTAGCATTGGTGAGGGGCTCAAAAAAGAAATGATTTGGAGAGAAATATTTTGATGCATGAAATTGCATTGTGGGCATAACATTTTGAGATGCATGACTTGATATTGTAGATTATTCTTTGACATGCATAATCTTTACTTGCTGAGCGTTAGCTCATATAGTTTATGCATTGTAGGTGAGTATGGTGATATTTGATACCCTGGACTTACTGGGCAAGTCGTTGGGGTTCCTATAGGTTATGAGGATCAATGTACATGGATGACAATCTCTTGGGTTGTGTTGTGGGCATATTCTAATTTTTACAATCATTATTATTGTGTAAATTTTGTCTATATGTAAAGGGTTATAAAATGCAAAATGTACTTACTTCTTCTGAAAGTATAGGCTATTATTTTAATTTTTGAGTCTATCATATTATAACTTTGGGATATCATGTTCTATATAACTTTTAAAATTTTTTAGTAAATAAGATTGAGAATAGCGTGACTATGATGGGTGTTGTGTTTTTATATAAATGATGATTTTTCTATATATAAGGTTATATGTGAGAAAATATTTTATTATTTTCTTAAAGTGCTACATTTGACAATATATATATATATACACATGCACACACATATGCTACCATGCCAAAATTATTATTATATCAATATCTATATTTAGTGGTGCGGGTATTACAAAGTGGTATCAGAGCTTGGTTTGTGGTTCTGTAAACTGTCCATGCACATGATCTTTAAAACTAGTGGAGTACAACCATGCCAGTAAGTTTTATTTGTTGTATAATTTATTTTATATTTCATGAATAATATTAGCCATGTGTTTTAAGATTTTGTATAAAATAATATTGAGGCAAACTCATCATTAATAGTAGGTATAAAATTTATGTTTGGTATTCTATCTTTGGAGCTACATATTCTCTATTATCCACTAAATATGTAATAAGATTGGATAGGGTACTTGATATATATATGAGTTTAGTTACAATATTTTAATTCCATCTGGAAGTTCAAGATAAACTAATTAGATTTTAAGAGTTCTAGGTTAATTTTGTTATATTGGCTAGGATTATGATATAACCTTCTGTGTTGATTGATTTATTGAGAATTATACATTATGGATTATTCCAGGATTATTAAGACTTTTAAATTCTAGGTGATGAAAATTCAGAAATTTTATGGAGACCATAGCAGGAAAATGCTTACTATTTGCAGAAAATAAAGAAGATTGTCAAATTATAATTTTCTACAGTATGAAAAAGAGTAGTAAGAAAGAGTTATTGTTGATCTTTGAGTTGTGTTAGAATTTTTAGAAATGACCAACTTTACTAAAAATCCATTTGTGTGATCTTAGATCTCTTGATACAGATTGAAAAGAAGTTTTCGGGCATGCTATTGACTAACCAAATGATTTTATCCTGGATACAGTTGTAAAAACAAATCCAATCTCTCTTTTAGTTTATCATATACACCTATTGGAATTCAATGAACCTTAAGTGATATTGTTATAATGTTGGGCAATGCATTAAGGTCTAGTGCTTCTCTTAAACAAACTCCACTTCATATTCACCTATAAGAAAGATGAATCTTGAGGTTATGTATTATTTATTGCAACTTAATTGAGTAATAATTTGTAATAAGTACACATTTGTCATACTAAGGTTTATTTGATAAATTAAGAGGAGCTAATGTGATGTTGAAGATTGATTTTAAGTTTGAATTAATTATGAATTTCTTGTTGTACCATTGGGTTGACTAATGCCCTAATTATTTTGATATACATGATGAATAATGTGTTTGATGATTCTATATAGGTATATTTGGGTGATATTCATTGATGATATCTCATTGTACAACGAGGAGAAATATGATTGACCTTTCAATATGATCTTGGAAATTTTAAGAAAGTAGAAATTATTTGTTCAATTTAGTAAATGTGATCTTTTGGTTATGTAATACAATATTTATTTTTGGGACTGATAATTTTTTTAAGAAGGTTTCCTTGTAACTATTCAAAACTTCATGGTTATACTGAAATAGAGAAACCCAAATGTGATAGAAATAAGAAAAGTTTTCTGGTTTAGTGATATTATTGGGTATTTAGTCAAAATTTCTCCTTAGTTGTTATTGCTTTATTTCATCATACATACAGGTATATGAAATTTGAATGGTTCGCTAAGTGGGAAGAAATCCCTAATTACTTAAAGAGAATTGATTTGAGCTTCAGTAGTGACTTCAACTTTAGATATAAGTTATTTATTATGTATACTGGTGTATATTATTGTGTTTTGGTATATTTTGATGTAATATAGAAAATTTATTCGACACTTTTTGAGTTAATTAGATTATTTATGTAATACTACTACATGTGACTTTACAAAACCGAAGTACTTGAAATGTCTATATACTTAAAAGTAGTTGAACTTGAAGAAAGGATGAATATTGTTAGTAAGTGAATATATTGTATGATCCATATAACTACAGATGTCATTGAAATGAAATATCTCAATAGACTAATATTCAAACAAATTTTACATCAAAAACTATTATGGGAGTTGAGGGTTGTATAGAGGATAAATTAGAGTAAATGGTGAATTATCTGTTTATTAATATTTTGGTAAGATTGACTTTGATTGATCCAATTTCAAATGCTCAAATAAGATCGATGAAAGGTTAGGATTAAGATGAAAGGCATAAAAGACACTTAAATAGATTTTTGTGATAAGTGATATTAATCTCTTAATAACAGATAGATGTGACAATGAGGGATAAGAAATTACAAGACCAAGTTTTATGTGATGATCATGTACTTTTTATTTATTTTATTTAGTAGTATGAATGATGTTTGTGGTCTCAAGAAAAATGTACAGATATTGGATATTGGATGAGCTATTACAGAATATATCGTTAATACTTGGTTTGCCACTAAAAAAAAGATATACGTAAAAGTGCATATGTAAGAATGATTTAGTTCTGCTTTTATTTCAGGTGGAAATAGAAAAGTATTCATGAATTTTGTATATGATAATGGAATTGGGTTATTGTTCATAGGTTAACTGAATATGCTCATTCTTTCTCAATTTACCCTACGTATTTCTTGGAAATCTATGGAAAGATAAATGTATAGAAAGGTTAGACTTTATGATTTATTAGTGTCTATTAGTTCTGATGTAGATTTGAGGTCTTTGTCCACTTCCTCGAAGATCTTACATTAGGTATTGGGAACAAAATTATATGTTAGTATTGTGATCATCCATGCATCAATGGGCAATCAGAACAATCAAATTAGACTTTGCAAGATATTCATAGAGCTTGTGCATTAGATTGTTGATGTCAATTGAGAAAAATTTTCTTTGGGTGGAATTTCTTATAACAACAGTGATAAGGCTACTTGGGATAGTTCTGTATGAGGCATTGTATGATAGAAAATATAAGTCATCATTTTATTGAAATGAATTTGGTGTTCTTTTAGGCTGAATATGGTTTAGAAAATGATAGAAGTGGTAGAACAAATTGCCAATGTACGAAAACTAGTTAGAGGTGACCATAGAGTTATGCAGATTAAAGAGGAATATTGTTGCAATTTATGATAGGGGATCAATTTTTTAAAGGTGTCTCCAATGAAATGGATTATGCGGCTTGAGCAGAAAAAAAAAATTGGGGATGTTACATACAAACTTAATCCTAGGTACATTGATTTATTTTGCATTATTGAGATAATTGGGATATTGCCTGTAAACTCGACCTCTTTGCATCAATATCTCGAGTTCACAATGTGTTTTATGTGTTCATTTTAAGGAAGTATATCGTGAATCTATTTCATCTACTGAAGAAGGAACCAATAGAACTACATTGAGCTTGGAGATATGAAGAAAGACCTATAGAGATTTTAGTAAGGGATGTAAAGCAACTTCAAAATGAGAATACCTCATTAGTTAAAGTAATAAGGAGAAGTCCATCAATAGATGAAGTTACTTGATAAAGGAAGCATAAATGATTATTAAATATCTAGAGATTTTTGGTAAGTAAAATTTCGGGGTTGAAATTTTTATAAGGAGGGAGGATATAATAGCCAAACCTCACACTACTCACTTGACCAATATGATTCATGCATTACGTGCTTATTTTATATGCTACTTGCATTTCTATTGACATTGCATAATTTATTTCATTTTATACGACATTCTTAAATATTAAACTTAATTCTGAAACTCTTGCACGGTATTAGTTATTGAATTTTTTAATCTAAGTGGTTGATTTTATATTGAAATAAGAGAAAATGACTTTGATCAATATTGGATATAGATGAGATATATAGGTTATAATTTTGGAAGTATTAAAAATGTTATTTATAAGCTTATACGGTTTGATTAGATTTTATCAGGTATTTCAAAAGTATATATGGGTAAATTGCATATTTGGGACATTGGACATAAGATACTATGATTGAAAGGTAATATTACAATATTCATCTATGTATAAGATTATATAATTTTTAATATGGATAATTATTCAAGAATTGGGTGATAATTGGGTAAGAAATTAAATGAATGACTAGAAAATTAGCTTATGAATTATCTATGGGATCTTGTAGTAATTAAAATAGGATGCAATAAAATTAATGTATAGTAAGATACATCTGATCTAGGTTTGAAAGATGAGTGAAAGGTCAGATTTATACCACAACTTGACACCTCATGCTTGCTACCAAGTAAGTACCTCAAGTGCCACCTCAAGCTTTCCTTCACATTTAATCCATGACCAGACCCTCATTTCAGCCATTTTCATCTTGGAAACACACACCTTAAGGTCCCCAAGTGCTCCAAATTGATTCCAAGTTGAAATAAAAGCAAGAAAAACAAAGGAGAAGTTATTACTATCAAGTTTAACCTCAAAATCTGCATAGGTAACACTTATCTATGGTTTTGCTTTGGGTTTTCAGATTATTATGAATGAGTTTATTGTTTATTAATCTTTATATCTTTTATAAAAGTGTTAGAAAAATTTTAGTTAGACTTTGGTGTACAAATATGAAATACTTGTGGTAGAAACCATCACCTGCTATTTTCTTGTGTTTTAGGCTTCAAACATGTATGGTATGTTGCATAAAACCTATAAGTATCATCATATACATGTTCATATATAAGTTAAGAGTGTTGGAATAAATTTTCATTGGTTAGAAATTGAAATAGGGCATGATATTGAAGAGATGTTCAAAACTGTCACCATTGAATTTAAAATTCTGTCATATGTGAAGAGGACTGGTTTTGTAGTTTTAAATTCATTAGTTTTGGAAAGAATATAATCTGGTTATCTCAATCAATATGTTATCTAAGTGTGGTAAAACTTTTGGCGTGATTGAATTTACTTAAGGGTGCCAAAACCATTAATATCATGAAGTGCGCAAAACTATCACGGTAGGAAAAATTTGTTTCAGTATGCTATGAGGGGAGCTAAACTTAGGAAGCTACATCCATGAGTTTTAGCCATTATATGACATGGTTATATTGTATTAGATGCTAAAAATTATGGAGTGAATGAATAAGTCTATGGGTGTAAAAATCATCATACAAATTAATGTGACAACAAAAAAATATGAAATTATGAATCTATCTCATTTAGTTCATTAACATGTTCCAACATAGATGTGGTGCATTTGATCCCTAACATTTAGGGGGATGTTATAAGAGTTATAGTACATCAATTAAATAAGGTTAGTATACATTTAAGATATGGAACAAAGGTATGTAGAAGGTTGTATTCGGTTATAATTTCTAAGTGATAAGTTTGTTTAGTTAAATTGAGATTCAAAATCTTTATATTAAAATAGGTATAATGATCTTGTATTTTTATAGATTGTTTCACATCTACGGTTGGGGAGTAATACTTAAGAAATTTAGAAGTAACACACAACCAAACAAAGATAAGTAAAGATTCATTTGCAACTACAATGCATAGACATAGTAAATATGTGATTTATATGTAATATCATAGATCATATGTACATGGCAAAAGGAATGTATTACTGTCATTCATGTCCATTGAGCATACATACATGGGCATTGGCACGTGCATGCATCATATACGAGAATTGTAATAAGTCTTACATTGCACGACATGATTCTAAGAAAGGAAAATATTTTTACCGACCACTACTAGTGCACCAAAGCGTGCATAGATTTACATGGTTGTACACATGAATTTGCAGGTTTGTGTACATGAATTTGCATGCTTATAAGTTTGCATGGATTTGCATGCTTATATGATTATTGGCCATTGAATTATGGCAGTATGCAGAGCTCTTTTTTGGTGCATGGGATAGTAGCATTGGTGAGGGGCTCAAAAAAGAAATGATTTGGAGAGAAATATTTTGATGCATGAAATTGCATTGTGGGCATAACATTTTGAGATGCATGACTTGATATTGTAGATTATTCTTTGACATGCATAATCTTTACTTGCTGAGCGTTAGCTCATATAGTTTATGCATTGTAGGTGAGTATGGTGATATTTGATACCCTGGACTTACTGGGCAAGTCGTTGGGGTTCCTATAGGTTATGAGGATCAATGTACATGGATGACAATCTCTTGGGTTGTGTTGTGGGCATATTCTAATTTTTACAATCATTATTATTGTGTAAATTGTTGTCTATATGTAAAGGGTTATAAAATGCAAAATGTACTTACTTCTTCTGAAAGTATAGGCTATTATTTTAATTTTTGAGTCTATCATATTATAACTTTGGGATATCATGTTCTATATAACTTTTAAAATTTTTTAGTAAATAAGATTGAGAATAGCGTGACTATGATGGGTGTTGTGTTTTTATATAAATGATGATTTTTCTATATATAAGGTTATATGTGAGAAAATATTTTATTATTTTCTTAAAGTGCTACATTTGACAATATATATATATATATACACATGCACACACATATGCTACCATGCCAAAATTATTATTATATCAATATCTATATTTAGTGGTGCGGGTATTACAAAGTGGTATCAGAGCTTGGTTTGTGGTTCTGTAAACTGTCCATGCACATGATCTTTAAAACTAGTGGAGTACAACCATGCCAGTAAGTTTTATTTGTTGTATAATTTATTTTATATTTCATGAATAATATTAGCCATGTGTTTTAAGATTTTGTATAAAATAATATTGAGGCAAACTCATCATTAATAGTAGGTATAAAATTTATGTTTGGTATTCTATCTTTGGAGCTACATATTCTCTATTATCCACTAAATATGTAATAAGATTGGATAGGGTACTTGATATATATATGAGTTTAGTTACAATATTTTAATTCCATCTGGAAGTTCAAGATAAACTAATTAGATTTTAAGAGTTCTAGGTTAATTTTGTTATATTGGCTAGGATTATGATATAACCTTCTGTGTTGATTGATTTATTGAGAATTATACATTATGGATTATTCCAGGATTATTAAGACTTTTAAATTCTAGGTGATGAAAATTCAGAAATTTTATGGAGACCATAGCAGGAAAATGCTTACTATTTGCAGAAAATAAAGAAGATTGTCAAATTATAATTTTCTACAGTATGAAAAAGAGTAGTAAGAAAGAGTTATTGTTGATCTTTGAGTTGTGTTAGAATTTTTAGAAATGACCAACTTTACTAAAAATCCATTTGTGTGATCTTAGATCTCTTGATACAGATTGAAAAGAAGTTTTCGGGCATGCTATTGACTAACCAAATGATTTTATCCTGGATACAGTTGTAAAAACAAATCCAATCTCTCTTTTAGTTTATCATATACACCTATTGGAATTCAATGAACCTTAAGTGATATTGTTATAATGTTGGGCAATGCATTAAGGTCTAGTGCTTCTATTAAACA
Organism: Paulownia fortunei; assembly: GCA_019321725.1. Taxonomy (NCBI): domain Eukaryota; kingdom Viridiplantae; phylum Streptophyta; class Magnoliopsida; order Lamiales; family Paulowniaceae; genus Paulownia; species Paulownia fortunei. The sequence goes on along the minus strand of CM033111.1, from coordinate 11,908,023 downwards.
AACTCCACTTCATATTCACCTATAAGAAAGATGAATCTTGAGGTTATGTATTATTTATTGCAACTTAATTGAGTAATAATTTGTAATAAGTACACATTTGTCATACTAAGGTTTATTTGATAAATTAAGAGGAGCTAATGTGATGTTGAAGATTGATTTTAAGTTTGAATTAATTATGAATTTCTTGTTGTACCATTGGGTTGACTAATGCCCTAATTATTTTGATATACATGATGAATAATGTGTTTGATGATTCTATATAGGTATATTTGGGTGATATTCATTGATGATATCTCATTGTACAACGAGGAGAAATATGATTGACCTTTCAATATGATCTTGGAAATTTTAAGAAAGTAGAAATTATTTGTTCAATTTAGTAAATGTGATCTTTTGGTTATGTAATACAATATTTATTTTTGGGACTGATAATTTTTTTAAGAAGGTTTCCTTGTAACTATTCAAAACTTCATGGTTATACTGAAATAGAGAAACCCAAATGTGATAGAAATAAGAAAAGTTTTCTGGTTTAGTGATATTATTGGGTATTTAGTCAAAATTTCTCCTTAGTTGTTATTGCTTTATTTCATCATACATACAGGTATATGAAATTTGAATGGTTCGCTAAGTGGGAAGAAATCCCTAATTACTTAAAGAGAATTGATTTGAGCTTCAGTAGTGACTTCAACTTTAGATATAAGTTATTTATTATGTATACTGGTGTATATTATTGTGTTTTGGTATATTTTGATGTAATATAGAAAATTTATTCGACACTTTTTGAGTTAATTAGATTATTTATGTAATACTACTACATGTGACTTTACAAAACCGAAGTACTTGAAATGTCTATATACTTAAAAGTAGTTGAACTTGAAGAAAGGATGAATATTGTTAGTAAGTGAATATATTGTATGATCCATATAACTACAGATGTCATTGAAATGAAATATCTCAATAGACTAATATTCAAACAAATTTTACATCAAAAACTATTATGGGAGTTGAGGGTTGTATAGAGGATAAATTAGAGTAAATGGTGAATTATCTGTTTATTAATATTTTGGTAAGATTGACTTTGATTGATCCAATTTCAAATGCTCAAATAAGATCGATGAAAGGTTAGGATTAAGATGAAAGGCATAAAAGACACTTAAATAGATTTTTGTGATAAGTGATATTAATCTCTTAATAACAGATAGATGTGACAATGAGGGATAAGAAATTACAAGACCAAGTTTTATGTGATGATCATGTACTTTTTATTTATTTTATTTAGTAGTATGAATGATGTTTGTGGTCTCAAGAAAAATGTACAGATATTGGATATTGGATGAGCTATTACAGAATATATCGTTAATACTTGGTTTGCCACTAAAAAAAAGATATACGTAAAAGTGCATATGTAAGAATGATTTAGTTCTGCTTTTATTTCAGGTGGAAATAGAAAAGTATTCATGAATTTTGTATATGATAATGGAATTGGGTTATTGTTCATAGGTTAACTGAATATGCTCATTCTTTCTCAATTTACCCTACGTATTTCTTGGAAATCTATGGAAAGATAAATGTATAGAAAGTGGTTAGACTTTATGATTTATTAGTGTCTATTAGTTCTGATGTAGATTTGAGGTCTTTGTCCACTTCCTCGAAGATCTTACATTAGGTATTGGGAACAAAATTATATGTTAGTATTGTGATCATCCATGCATCAATGGGCAATCAGAACAATCAAATTAGACTTTGCAAGATATTCATAGAGCTTGTGCATTAGATTGTTGATGTCAATTGAGAAAAATTTTCTTTGGGTGGAATTTCTTATAACAACAGTGATAAGGCTACTTGGGATAGTTCTGTATGAGGCATTGTATGATAGAAAATATAAGTCATCATTTTATTGAAATGAATTTGGTGTTCTTTTAGGCTGAATATGGTTTAGAAAATGATAGAAGTGGTAGAACAAATTGCCAATGTACGAAAACTAGTTAGAGGTGACCATAGAGTTATGCAGATTAAAGAGGAATATTGTTGCAATTTATGATAGGGGATCAATTTTTTAAAGGTGTCTCCAATGAAATGGATTATGCGGCTTGAGCAGAAAAAAAAATTGGGGATGTTACATACAAACTTAATCCTAGGTACATTGATTTATTTTGCATTATTGAGATAATTGGGATATTGCCTGTAAACTCGACCTCTTTGCATCAATATCTCGAGTTCACAATGTGTTTTATGTGTTCATTTTAAGGAAGTATATCGTGAATCTATTTCATCTACTGAAGAAGGAACCAATAGAACTACATTGAGGTTGGAGATATGAAGAAAGACCTATAGAGATTTTAGTAAGGGATGTAAAGCAACTTCAAAATGAGAATATCTCATTAGTTAAAGTAATAAGGAGAAGTCCATCAATAGATGAAGTTACTTGATAAAGGAAGCATAAATGATTATTAAATATCTAGAGATTTTTGGTAAGTAAAATTTCGGGGTTGAAATTTTTATAAGGAGGGAAGGATATAATAGCCAAACCTCACACTACTCACTTGACCAATATGATTCATGCATTACGTGCTTATTTTATATGCTACTTGCATTTCTATTGACATTGCATAATTTATTTCATTTTATACGACATTCTTAAATATTAAACTTAATTCTGAAACTCTTGCACGGTATTAGTTATTGAATTTTTTAATCTAAGTGGTTGATTTTATATTGAAATAAGAAGAAAATGACTTTGATCAATATTGGATATAGATGAGATATATAGGTTATAATTTTGGAAGTGTTAAAAATGTTATTTATAAGCTTATACGATTTGATTCGATTTTATCCAGGTATTTCAAAAGTATATATGGGTAAATTATATATTTGGGACATTGGACATAAGATACTATGATTGAAAGGTGATATTACAATATTCATTTATGTATAAGATTATATAATTTTTAATATGGACAATTATTCAAGAATTGGGTGATAATCGGGTAAGAAATTAAATGAACGACTAGGAAATTAGCTTATGAATTATCTATAGGATCTTGTGGTAATTAAAATAGGATGCAATAAAATTAATGTATAGTAAGATACATCTGATCCAGGCTTGAAAGATAGGTGAAAGGTCAGATTTATACCACAACTTGACATCTCATGCTTGCTACTAAGCTTAAGCAAGTACCTCAAGTGCCACCTCAACCTTTCCTTCACCTTTAAGCCATAACCACACCCTCATTTCAGCCATTTCCAGCTTCCAAACACATACCTTGAGGTCTCCATGTGCTCTAAATTGATTCCAAGTTGAAATAAAATCAAGAAAAGCAAAGGAGAAGTGATTACCATCAAGTCTAACCTCAAAATCTGCATAGGTAACACTTACCTATGGTTTTGTCTTTGGTTTTAAGATTATTATGAATGGGTTATTGTGTATTAATCTTTCAATACCTCTTATAAAAGTGTTACAAAGTTTTTAGTTAGACTTTGGTGCACAAAGAAAAGGTTTTTGATGACAAACACTTAATAGGAAATACTTGTGGCAAAAACTGTCACCTTGCTATTTTCTAAAGTGTATGGTATGTTATATAAAACCTATACATATCATCATATACATGTACATATATGTGTTAAGAGTATTGGAATAAATTTTCATTGGTTAGAAATTGAAATAGGGCATGAAATTGAAGAGATGCTCAAAACTGTCACCATGGAATTTCAGATTCTATCCTGTTTGAAGGGGATTAGTTTTGCAGAATTAAATCCATTAATTTTGGCAAGAATATAATCTAGTTGTCTCTGTGTATATGTTATCTAGGTGTGGTAAATATTTTGGAGTGTTTGAATATACGTATGGGTGCCAAACCCATTAATATCATGAAGTGTGCAAAACTATCATGGTAGAAAAAATCTATTTCAGTATGCTGTGAAAGGAGCTGAACTTGGGAAGCTATGTGCGTGATTTTTATCCATTCTATGACACAGTTACATTTCTTGTGATGTTTTCTAAGTGTGATAAAAATTGGGGAGTGAATGAATATGTCTATGGGTGTCAAAATCATCATGCAAATTAATGTGACAACAAAAAAATGTGAAATTATTAATCTATCCCATTTGGTTCATTAACATGTTCTAGCATAGATGTGGTGCATTTGATCCCTAACATTTAGAGGGATGCTTTAAGAGTTATAATACATTTATTAAATGAGGTTAGTATACATTTAAGTTGTGGAACAAAGGTACGTAGAAGGTTGTATTCGGTTATAGTTTCTAAGTAGTAAGCTTGTTTAGTTAAATTGAGATTCAAGATCTTTATACTACATTAAGTATAATGAACTTATTAATTGAGGATGGTGATTGATATCTTGTATTTTTAAAGATTTTTTTACATATAAGGTTGGGGAGTAATACTTAAAAAATCTAGAAGTAACACACAACCGATCAAAGGTAAGTAAAGATTCATTTGCAACTACAATGCATAAACATAGTAAATGTGTGATTTATATGTAATATCATAGATCATATGTGCATGGCAGAGGGGACGCATTACTATCATTCATGTCTATTGAGCATACATACATGGGCATTGGCACGTGCATGTATCATATATGAGCATTGTGATAAATTTTGCATTCCACGGCATGATTCTGAGAAAGGAGAATATTTTTGCTGACCGCTACTAGTGCACTGAAGCATGCATGGATTTGCATGGTCGTATGTATGGATTTGCATATTTGCATGTATATATTTGAATGCTTATATGATTATTGGCCATTGGATTATGACGGTATGCAGAGCTCTTTTCTGTGCATGGGATAGTAACATTGGTCAGGGGCCCAAAAAGAAAATAATTTTGAGAAAAATGTTTTGATGCATGGAATTGCGTTGTGGCATATCATTTTGAGATGCAAGACTTGATATTGTGAATTATTATTTGATATGTATAATCTTTACTTGATGAGTGTTAGCTCATATAATTTATGCATTGTAGGTGAGTCTGGTGATACTTGATACCATGGACTTACTGGGTAAGACGTTGGGCTTCCTACATATTCTGAGGATCAGTGTACATGGATGATGACCTATTGGGTTGTGTTGTGGGCATATTCTAATTTTTACAATTATTATTATTGTGTAAATTGTATATATATAAAGGGTTACAAAATGTAAAATGTCCTTACTTCTTCCGAAAATATAGGCTATTATTTTATTTTTTGAGTCTATCATATTATAACTTTGGGATGTCGTGTCTTATATAGCTCTTAAAACTTTATTGTAAATAAGTCTGAAAATAGCTTGACTATGATGGGTATTATGTTTTTATATAAATGATGATTTTTCTATATACATGGTTATATGTGAGAAAATATTTTACTATTTTATCAAAGTGCTACATTTAACTGAAAATATATATATATATACACACATATCTATATTTAGTGGTGTGGGTGTTACAGCTTATGCTAAATGCTGGATTCGATGTCAAATGAGCTGCAGAGGCAGAATGAGGATCAAGATACTCTTATGGGATCCTCCTTTACCTTCAAGAGTTGTATGGTGAAAGAATTCGACAGATGAGATACTAGATCTCAAAAAAGTTTTTTAGATGTCGTATGACTAAGGGCTCTTTAGTCTATGACCATTGATTGAAGATGATAGCCCTCATTGAAAGGCTGGCGTCCTTTGGAGTCGTTATAGAGAATAAACTCTATACAGAGCTTCATTTGTAGTCTCTGTCTCCATCATTTGACACTTTTATTATCAACTTTAACATGCACAACATGAAGACTATTCTTACTAAGCTTGTGAACATGTTAAAGACGACTAAGTCCATCGTGAAAAAGGACAAACCAATTCTGCTTGTTGGATCCACTTCCGGATCAAAGGCTAAAAAGCCCAAGAAAGAAAAGAGAAAAGAAAAGGGTTCTTCTAATCCAACAAGCTAAAGGCAAAGGGTGGTGTCAAGAAGGTTTCTTCTCAAGCCAATGACAAGTGCCATTACTATGGCAAACTAGGGCACTTGAAGCGGAACAACAAAGAGTATCTTGCAAGCCTGAAGAGTTCAAGTATATATTTTGTTGAAGTTAAATTGTTTGTTAACAATACTTCTTAGGTATTGGATACTAGTTGTGGCTCACATATCTGCAATAATTTTCAGATGATGACAAGAAGTAGGAGGTTGGATAGAGAAGAGACGGTGCTAAGGATGGAAAATGGAGCAAGAGTTGCTATATTAGCTATAGGCATCGTTAATCTAGCTTTTGAGAATAGTTCTATAATAGTTTTAAATAATTGTCTTTTTATTCTGGATATTATTAAGAACATTATCTCTATTCCAGTTTTCGATAGAGAAGGTTTTAGATTTACCATTAAGACAAAATATATCATAGTTCCATGAGCCTTGGCATGCAAGATTAGGGTATATTTCTAAGAAAATGATTAATAAGTTGGCACAATTACTTAATCTAAAGAACAAGCAAGAACTGCTAACATGTGAATCCTACCTCAAAGAAAAGATAAGCAAATCTCTATTATTGGACAAGTGGAGTAAGCTAAACATCTATTGGATTTGATCCATACAGATGTATATAGGCCACTAAGAGTTAGTGCCCGCGGGAACTATAACTACTTCTTAACCTTTACCGATGACTTCTCTAGGTATGGTTATGTGTACCTTTTAAGGTACAATTCTGAAGTATTTGAAAAGTTCAAAGAATTCAGAAACAAAGTAAAGAAACAAACTTATGATCGAGGAGGTGAATAATTAGCACAAAGTTTTTGGATTATCTAAAAGAGAATGGGATTGTCTCACAGTGGACTCCTTCTGCTACTTGACAACTCAATGGAGTTACAGAATGTAGGAATCGAATCTTGTTAGACATGGTTCGATCAATGATAAGTTTCACTACTTTGCCTCTTTCATTCTGGGGCTATTCCGTGGAAATGGCGGCATACCTATTAAATAGAGTGCCATCTAAAGCCGTGCCCAAAACATCATATAAGATATGGCATGAAAAGACACATTCCTATAAATACCTTAGGGTATGGGGGTGTGCTACTTATGTGAAGCATCAAGTGGGAAAAAAGTTGGATATGAGATCTAGCTTATGTAAGTTCGTGGGGTATCCAATGGAGTCTATTGGATATTGTTTATATGATGCCTCAAAACAAAGGATATTTTTTTCAAAGAATGCCACCTTCCTTAAAAAAGAATTTCTTTTAGAGAGAAGTGGCAAAGTCGTAGAACTTGAAGAAATTCAAGAACTACAGAATGCCCTAACTGTCCCAATAGATAACACACCAGTTGATGCTGGGCCCTTTGAGGCACAACCTCTTCGAAGATCCAGAATGTCTCAAGTGTATCTAAGAGGTACAACTTGATGTTAGAGATTAAAGAAGAGGCACTCCCCTTAGATAATGATCCAAGAAGCTTTGGAGAGGTGATGTCTGACATTGACTCAGAGAAGCGGCAAGAAGCTATGCAGTCTAAGATGGACTCCATGTACTCCAACAAGGTATGGACCTTGGTGGACTCACAATAGGAAATTGTTCCTATTAGCTGCAAATGGGTCTACAAGTGGAAGCTTAGAGTAGATGGAGAGGTAGTGATCTATAAGGCATATTCAGTTGCAAAAGGTTATACTCATAAGTAAGGAATTGATTATGAGGAAACTTTTTTACCAATGGCGATGCTTAAATCCATTTGGACATTACTAGCCATATCTGCATATTTTGACTCTGAGATATGGTAAATGGATGTGAAGACTACTTTCTTTAATAGAAACATTAAAGAAGAGATCTATATACAAGCTCTAGAGATCTATTTATGGACTCAAACAAGCATTGAGGAGTTGGAACATCCAGTTTGATGAAATAATCAAAATATTTAATTTTCATAAGAACCTAGATGTACCATGTGTCTATAAGAAGGTTAGTGGGGGTGAAGTTACATTTGTTGTGCTCTATGTTGATGATATCCTACTCATTGGGAATGATGTGGGAATGTTGCAGTCAACGAGTACTTGGTTGTCTAATCAGTTTTCCATGAAGGACTTAAGAGTTACATCATTTATCCTAGGGATAAAGATCTATAGAGATAGATCAAGAAGAATGATCAAACTATCCTAATCTATATCATAGACAAAGTGCTAAAAAGGTTCAGCATGAAGGAATCCAAGCGAGGATTCCTGCCTATGAGTCATGGGATTTCACACTCTAAGGTTATGTCTCCCAAAACACCTAAAGCAAGAGAAATGATAGCTTGCATACCTTATGCTTTTGCAATAGAGAGCATAATATATGCAATATTTTGTATAAGGTCTGATATAGCACATGCTCTGAGTGTTACGAGCAGATATCTATCCAATCTAGGGAAAGAACTCTGGAAAGCCATTAAGATGATCCTCAAGTACTTGAGAATGACAAAGGATATCTTTTTAATATATGGTAATGGAAAACTAAAATTGGAGGGATATACAGACTTTAGTTTTCAGTTCAATATAGACGACTCAAAATCTATGTCTGGATACATATTTACCCTGAATGGTGGTGCGGTCAGTTGATAGAGTTCCAAGCAAGAGATGACTGCAGACTCTACCATTGAAGCTGAATATATTATTGCATCGAATGCAGTAAAAGAAGTTGTTTGGATGAGAAACTTCATTCAAGGGTTGGGTATAGTTTTATCCATTGATGATCCAGTAATGATTTACTGTGATAACAATGGAGCCATTACGCAAGCAAGGAGCCAAGATCTCATCAAAGATCTAAACACATAATGAGACGATATCACTTGATCAGAGAGATCATTAGTAGAGACGACGTTATTGTGGATCGAGTTGCCATAGTAGAAAATATAACAGACCCATTTACTAAACCCTTAGCATAGAAGGTATTCGACGAACATCTCGAGAAGATGGGCCTTAGATACATGGGCAATTGGAACAAGGGTAAGTGGCAAATTGTTATAGTAGGATGCCCAGTGCTCTAATTAGAGTGGGTGTATTGTACTCTTTTTTTTTTGTAAAGATAATCTTACTAGAAATTATATTAATAAAGAAGGCATTTTTTTCATCTTTTGTCTTATATTTTTTATTTCTGTACATTAGATAATGTCCTTAGACCAAATTTAGCTACGGGGCATGGTTGCGGATATGATGGCAATCATGGAATATGCCTCTAAGGCTTTGGTCTTAAATAAGTTTCAAGTCGAGAGCTTTTTGAGATGGAACATCAAATAGCTTAGTAAAACTTGCACATATGATGCATGCTCGTGGGACAAGGATGTCGCATTCCATTGGCATTAATGTAGAGACGCAAGTGCGTGTATGTAGGTACTTGTTAGAGAACAAGTACACTAAACATGACCCGCAAGAAATTCTTAGCTGGAGGTTTTACCTGTCAAAATAAGAATTTCTTTGTTGCGATAGTACACAGCTATTCCTCGAACTTAAGGAACGAGGTAACCTTGTGTGCATCCTGTATGTAATACCCCCATTACTACACAACTATATATAAAACATAATTTGATATGATAGAACCTATGTGCATGTATGGAATTTTTTTTTTCTTTTCCCTATAACATCATAATAAATAATAAACTATTTTTTCCCCTCACAAACTAATTTATATATACTTGTAAAGGATCCATAACAAACACAATATTTACATACTCATGTACATAAAAGTTTTAAAAGTAACAAATAGTATAAGTTCTAAAACCTAATACAATACACTCCAAAATCAAATAAGTTAATAACCAGCCTAACAGGTCATCATCCATGTACACTGATCCTCAGAACCTGTAGGAGCTCCAGTCACTCGCTCAGTAAGTCCATGGCTTTAAGTATCATCAAACTCACCTACAATATATGAACTACGTGAGCTAATGTTCAGGAAAAGAAAATCATGCATGCTGAAGGGATAATCTAACGTAAATGTAATGCATTTTAGGAGATCATGACAAGAATGCGAACTCATGTATCAAAATCATTTCATTCAAAATTATTTTCCATCATTGGGCCCTTGGCCCACCTATTATGCACCGGATAGAGCTCTCAATAACATCAATAATCATATGGTCATAAACAGATCGACACAGTACGGGGGCCATCTCCTGGGATCACCAGAGGTCTACCCCCTATCTTCCCCTGTGACCCTCCAGAAATCTTCCCACCAGTGGCGTCGATAAGGGCATAGTCAAGTGGTCCACCCTCTCGTGACCAACAGAGACACACCCCGTGTCAACTCCTATGATCCTCCGAGAAGTAATACTCGCGGCACCCCAAAATATCATATAAATAAGCCACACAGGCCTTGGTACACTAGTAGTGGCCAACCAAAACATTTTCTTTCTAAAGATAATGTCACGCGTGCAAAACCTCAACTATGAACACGTGTTATGCATGCACGTGTAAATGCTGAGGAATGGCATGTCCAATGACACAATTGATCCTATGTCCCATCATCCAACCAACATATGCACTATCAGGTATGTATAATACTCATAATACACACATCAAGATACAAGGATCACATTTAATATAGATAATGCATAAAATACTATGTCCATACAGTATAGTTGCAAATGGATTTTCACTTACCTTTCACCTTTGATATCCTACTGAAGGTTAACAAGATTCTCCTCCCTAACCTTACATATAAGGCAGCCTGTAAAATTATAACGTATTAATTTTCATTTTTAATCAGTAGGTTTCTATATCAAATCTCATAAGGGATCTTAAATTTTAAATTTAATTAAATAACAATCAAACCTTAAAATTTTATACTTCACCCCAATCAGAACATTTTAAATACCTTAATTTCTCGTCTTAAATTTATTCTAATATTATTTAATTGATATGTTATAATCTTGTAACCAATCCCTCAATTTAATTAACTCCGTCATCCAATTAATACAAGATAATAAAATCCAATCTTTGTAACAAATTTCGAATTAAAGATGTATATTAATTATTATTTCACAGGTAGATAACTAATTAACTTGGATCAAAAACTTTCTTTCAAATTAGAAATAAACGACATAAACATATATTTTTATCCGTACAAAAAATAAGAAGGGACTTACCCAAAATTTCCTCAAATTTCTACTGTTGAAATTTGTTATTCCTTTCTCCCTTCTTCTTCTTTTTTTATTTTTATTTTCCTACCGTGCTATTTCTTCTTCCCCCCTCTTTTTTTCTCTTATTTCCTTTCCTTTGCTGTCGTGAATGTGTGTGTGGTATTTTTGTTTTAGCCGTGTGTTTGTGTGGTGTGTCTTATTACTTAGTATTAAAGAAATATAATATAATATAGTATATATATACTTATCCTTAACATTAGTATTAAAGAAATCTAATATAATATGTATAATATAATATATAATATAACATTAGTATTATATTACACACCATATACTTATTTACATATGTATATATATATTATACTACACATCATATACTTATATATATTTACATATATATTTCGTACATCCACACATAGGTATATATATATATATTATATTTTTATATATTATTAATACGTAATATTATTTATTTATTTTTATATATATTTATTTATAAGCCCTAAATTTATTTTATATTAAAAAAATTACACCCTCTTAATTAATATGGTAATGTCCTTGCTTTCTTTTATTATTATTATTACCATTACTATCACTATTTTCTCCATAATTAATTTATTTGCATAGTTTATTCTACACCGATAAATACAACGATATCACATTTTACTTACGTGTATCGTAATAGTATCTGATAGTTGCTATCTAAATTCTCGTATCTCAGTACCAACTCAACCAATTAGGTTAAAAAATTTGAAAACTAATATCGATGACAACTTCAAAAGTTTAATTATTAAAAATACCGTATAAAATATAATGCATTATAAAATATCAATTAAAATACAAATGGCATATACGTGGCATAAAATGCATGAACTGCATTGGCCAGGTAAGTAGTTCGAGGCTCGGGTATTATATTGCAACACTTTAATATATTTTTTTATTACTTTACAATCACAAATGGGTTATGTTGGGTTTTGCACTGATGTGCATGGAGGTTTGTCAGTGGCTAACATATAGTATCAGTCTTTTTAAATAAGAGAATCTCTTGTGTTTTCATAGTTCGTGATTCAAAGACCTTGCCTAAGGCAGGATGAATTGTGATTCATCAAGAATCATTGGAACTTGGAATGGGATAACAGTTATTGAATCATTTAAAGTTTTGACTTATAATCTATACCCTAAATTCAATCAGGAGATTAGTTGTCGAAATGACCATCCGTGTATAGTACTCGCAACTGAAATATGTTTACTCGCTATTTCATCTAAGAATAGTTTGCCATGATTACTTGCTAGGTGTTTTCATGGATAGTAATATTCTTGGAATTAAGAAGTTAGTTTCAAACGGATTAATTAATTAGAATAATTATTATTCATAAGTTGTAAATGTTGCAAACCCACTATTAGATTAACAATGAACCTAAGAGGGTTACACATTTTTATGGAAAGTAAAATTTTTATTTTTGAGATTCATTCAGTGGTTGGAAATTAATTAATTAATTAATATTAATTAATTAATTAATTAAGGGTTCTATTTAATTTAATGATTAAATTGAATTATTTAATTAAGTATTCAGATTATTTAATTAGACCTAATTTGATTAGGGACATATGCCAACATAATGACGATTCCATCCCACAAGTATCTCAATGCTTGGTAGAGATCACAGCTTTCCAACACAAAATCACCCCACAACTCATGGCTAGTTATTTGATGGTAGGCATAGAACGACAAGTCCTACCTAACTTGTCTATTTTTGTTTGAAATTGAATTTGTTTTATATGTATTTACTTGAATAAATGCAATCATTAGAATCATTTTCGAATCGAGTGGATAAATTTATTTGATAAATTTATATTTTTATAAAATATTTAATTTTCCGCTGCGCATGCCCCTGCGATTATAGCAAACCTAAAACATTCAACTGTAATTTCTCATTAACTGCGAGTGGAGTCAAGATTAGCTTGTAATTGTTCATTTGAAATTTCTTCAATACTTCTGCAAGATATTTTTCTTGAGAAATTAATATTTCTCCATTTTATTGGTGAACTTGAATCCCAAGTAAATATTTTATGAGACCCAAATTAGTCATCTCATACTCCTTCATCATGGGTTTTTTTATTCTTCCAACGCCACTAGATTAGTCCCTGTATAAATCAAGTTATCTATGTAATGACAAATAATAAGAAATTGCGTACCTTCTTTCTTCACATACAATGACGACTCACTTTCGCTTCTTTGAAATCCTTTTTTTTTTTAAAATAACTGTAAATTTTGTTGTTCTAGACTCTTGGTGCTTTTTTCAATTTGGATAATGCTTTTCTGAGTTGATAGACTTTATCTTTTTTCCTTTTGACAGCATAACCTTCTGGTTGCTCCACATAAATTTTTTCTTCTAAGTCACCATTGAAAAATGCTAATTTAACATCCAATTGATAAATTGTTAGCTCTAGTTATCCTGCTAGAGTTAGGACAAGTCGTATTGTTTCTATTCGAGTAACTGGTGCAAATATCTCATTAAAATCAACTCCTAGCTACTGAGAATACCTTTTGCAACTAAACGAGCTTTGTGCTTGTGAATTGAGCCATCTTCCTTGTACATTGTCATGTAGATCCATTTTACCCCGATCATACTTTTTTTTCTTCTGAAAGGTCTACGAGCTCCCATGTCTGGTTATTCTCAATGCTTGCAATTTCTTCATCCATTGTTATTTGCCTAAATTCTTCTTTAATAGCTTCTGCACAAGTTTGTGGCTCACAAGATAAAAATGCTACATCACATGATTCATAAATTTCTCTTAAACTTCTTACTTTTCTAATTGGACTTTCATATTTTGGATAGATTTCTCTAGATCCAAATGAACTAGAGCTTAGACTAGAATTTAGGTCGGTGCTTCCACTTGTGCTTAGTTGATCTCTTTGACTTGTTGAAGTAGGAATTAGTCCAGGCAGATAAACAATATTTGTTTTCATCTTTTCATTTTCTTCCTAATTCCATGACTATTTTTCATCAAATATAAAATCTCAAGAAATAATAAGTTTATTTGTCTTTGGGTCTAGTGAAGGTATCCCTTGGATTCGCCACTATAACCAACAAAGATAAGCTTTTCTCCTTTACCATCGAACTTTTCTCTCTGCTGGGAAGGAATATGTGAATAAGCAATGCAACCAAAAACTTTGAGATGAATTACTTGAGGTTTGAGATGAATTACTTGAGGCTTTCTTTGATGCCAAGCCTCGTATGGAGTCTTATTAGGAATTGCCTCTATTAGTGACTAATTCAAAATATAGATTGCTATATTTACTACTTCTACCCAAAAACTTTTTAAAAGTCCTTTTCCTGTCATTATGCTTCGTGCCATTTTAACTATTATACGATTCTTTCACTCTACAACTCCATTCATTATGGGTTGTACTAGATTATTAATTGTCTGTAAATTCTTTTTTCTTTGTAATAATTCAAGAAGGATTTTCCAATGAATTCACCTCCTTAATCTGAGTGTAGATTCTTTATTTTTCCACCACTTTGATTTTCCACATACGTCTTGAACTCCAAAAAATTTGGAAGTACATCTAACTTCTGCTTTAAAATATAAACCTACATTATCCTGGTGTAGTCATCAATGAACAACATAAAATATCTATTAATATTGAGAGATAACATTTGAGTTGGTCCACAAATATCTGCATGTACTAAGCGAGAGGAGCTCTGGCTCTATATGCTATCTTTAGAAATGGTAGACGATGCATTTTACCAAAAATACATCATTCACGTGGCTTGTCTCGATCTGGAATATTTGGAAGGCCAAATACCATATTTTTCTTCTTCAATAAATGTAAATCTTTATAGCTCAAATGTCCATAACTCAAATTCCTAAGGTTGTAATCTTCATCTGTTGTGCTCTAAAATACTACTTTCTCAGTCAATGGCAAATTAAGAGGAAAAAATTTATTTGAACTCATCTTAATTTTAGCTATTATGAGATTCTTCTTCATATCAATAATGACCAATATTGAACTCTACTTTGTAATCTTTCTCCAGTAGCTAGCCGACGCTCAATAAATTCTGAGTTAAGTTTGGCAGGTAAAAGACATCCTTGATAATATTGGCTTTGTCTTCTTTTGTCTGGACTGCAGTTGCTTATTTTTTGGTAATTTTGTGTGCTTTGCCATCTCTGAGCTTTACTTCTGATGAATATGACTCATTGAGCTTCATGAACATTTTCTTATTTCCACACATGTGATTGTTGCAACTGCTATCCACATACCAAATATTCTCAAATTTTTGTTCAGAGTTCAAGCAGGAGTAAAATACTTGATTGGACTCATTTCTTTCTGTTCACCTATCACGGACTTGTTCCCTTAATAATAACCGTACGACTTTGCCCCTCGCGGTAGCTAAGTCAGCTTCGCTCCTTAGAAGAAGTATTGGAAAATGGATGGAAAGATTGAAAACACTCAAATAAGCAAGAGAGCTTGTAAGAAAAAACTTGTATTCACACAAACTCAACTTTTGCTTCGCCCATTGTTGTAGACCATCCACAAAGTGGAAAATAAGGTCTTCTTCCAATAGGTTGGGATTTGAAGCAATGAAGCACCATGAGAGAGTACGTTAAAGAATTTACCACAATCATCTCCATTATCTTTGTACCAACAATCTCCTTGGAAATGATTTGCATTTTTCTGATAATTTTTTATGTTGTGACCTTTCTTTTTTGCATATTCGGCAATACAAATCAAAATTTTGATTAAAATTTCTCAAATTATAAATATCTCTTCTTCCTTGTCCTCGTGCCTGGAAGTTTTGATATCTGCCATGACCTCTACCTCGTGCACCTTGCTGAATTGAATTATTCTTTTGGCCATCTTGCTGGTTTTTCTACTTTGAAATATTAACCTTTTCTTGAAAGGCTTGCTCCAACCTTAGACTTGAAAATCTACTCATTCTTTTTTTATGGGCTTCTAGTGATCCCATAAGTTCATCCAAGGATAATTTTGGTAAATCTTTGGATTCTTCAATAGTAACAACTATATGCTCGAACTTTGATGGCAAACTTTGTAGCACTTTTTAACGATCTTCTTATCTTCAATAGTATCAATATCCTCTGATTTGATTACTACTGTAGAAACTGTGGAAAAGAATTCTTGCACATTTTTTCTAGTTTTCATAGCCAAATTATCAAAATCTCGTTGTAGATTTTATAATTTGATGGAGATAATATTTTAATAGCCTCTAAATTGATTTTTCAAAATTTCCCATGCATCTTTTGATGTTTTAACACCCATAATGCACGAAAGAATGGATCAACTTACACCTTGGTGCATAAAGGACAAGGCTCTTGCATCTTTTGTCTTGTTCTCTTTATTCGTTTTTTTCTGCTACTACTAGCGCGGCTTCCCCTTTCGGAGTATACGTGTTATACCCTTCCTAAAAAATATCCCAAATTTCATGGGACACCAATAACTTGCACATCAGGACACTCCATAACCCGTAATCTTGACCAACAAAGATAAGAACACCTAGTTGAAAATAGGTGAAAGCAAGTTCACTACTGCTGGTTGAAGCTATATTTATGTATAAAAGGGGTTATTAGGCTAAGGGTGGCTCTGATACCATAATTTGTTGGGTGTAAGGATGTAAATATATATAAATGTAAGAGAGGTAAAAACAAATAAAAGCTATTGTCATACCCTCCCAACAATATGTATAAATATATATATATATATAAACAACCTGTACAATATAATTTGTGCATGTATGCATGTGTATAACTTTTTTTTTCTACTAAGTTCAACAAAACATTGATAAAAAGTAAAGTGATTTCATATCCTATCACACTGTATATACATATGTAGTTATTAAATATTAACCAACTCTATCAAACCATCACAAACCTAAACTTTATATTACAAAGGAGTTTTGAAAGTGATATACAGTATAAAGTTACCAATATAATACAATA
The DNA here is from genome assembly GCA_019321725.1 of Paulownia fortunei. Lineage (NCBI taxonomy): Eukaryota > Viridiplantae > Streptophyta > Magnoliopsida > Lamiales > Paulowniaceae > Paulownia > Paulownia fortunei. The sequence goes on along the minus strand of CM033111.1, from coordinate 11,890,991 downwards.
ACTGTAAAATAAAAAACACAGCCCACAAAATAGCCCAACAAGTCGTCATCCAAGTACATTGATCTTTGAAAGCCTGTAGGAGTTCCACTGCCAGAAACCAGAGGTCTCAAGTCTCACCATGTTCACCTACAATGCATGAACTATATGAGCTACATGAGCTAATGCTCAATAAGTAAAAATCATGCATGACAAGAGTATGATATAAAATCTCATGCAACTCAACTCTAAGATATGATGCTATAAATGTGTCAAATTGAGTACTCATGAATCAAAGAGTTTTCATTAAAAATCTCACTTCATTTATTGGGCCCTTGGCCCACCTACTATGCACCGGATAGAGCTCTGAACAATATTAATAATCACATGGCCATAAACAAATTGACTCAATCCAAGTGCCATCTCATGGGATCACCCGAGGTCCACCCCCTATCTTCCCCTGTGATCCTCCAGAAGTTTTTCCACTGGCGGAGTCAATAAGGGCACAGTCAAGTGATTCACTCTCTCGTGACCACCAGAGGCATACCCCCTATCAACCCCTGTGAAACTCCGAGAAGTAACACTCATGCTGCCCCAAAATATCATATCAGCATGCCTCGCATGCCTCGGTACACTAGTAGTGGCCAAACAAAATATTTTCTTTCTGAAAACCATGTCTCAAATCATATCGTGCATGCAAGAACCTCCACTATACTCATATATCATGCATGCACATGTAAATGCTCATGAATAACATATTCAATATGAAATGCAAGTCGTCTTACTGTCAACATGTTTCAAGAATCATAAGACTCTCAATCAAATTTAATATCATTAACACATTAGGTATACGTGCTTCAAGACATACTATGTTCTTGCATTGTAGTTGCAAATGGATCTTTACTTACCTTTCACTTGGTTGGTGGCTTAGTTTAGATTGTTTATTGTTCCCCTCCAATCTTAGATGTAAAATAACTTGTAATATTACCCAACATCAAGCACCATTCCCAATTTGGCAAGTTGAAAGCATAAAATATCATACTAAGACCTTAAACACCAAACTATCTAGGTTTTACAAACTAGAACCCAATCTAGTCCCTCTAATACCTTAATTTCTCATCTTAGATACATGTAAACATTATATAATTGAAGTATTATAACTCTAATATCATGTACCTACTTGTTAACACTCAATAGCAACATGTCTAGGTTGAAATATGCTGAGTTATTAAATGGGACAGATTCACATTTTCATATTTTCTTGTTGTCCAATTTAGTTGCGTGATAATTTTGACATCCCTAAGCATATCCAATCACTCCCAAATTTTTACCACACTTATATAACATGTATAGAAATGTAAAAATCTCATATAATTTCTAAAACTCATGGATATAGCTTCCCAAGTTCAGCTCTCTTCACAACATACTGAAACAGATTATTTTCCTACCGTGACAGTTTTGCACACTTCATGACATTAATGGTTTTGGCACCCTTAATTACATTCAATCACTCCTAAATTTTCACCATTCTCAGATAACACATATAAAGAGACGACCAGGTCAAATTACTACCAAAACCAATGGATTAATTAATGTAAAACCAGCACCATTCATATAAGACAGAATCTGAATTTCAAAGAAGACAGCTTTAAGCACCTCTTTAATTATCACACTATATTACAATTTATAACCTCTCTAAACTTACATACATCACCTAGACTCATATATAAACACATATATGGTGAAATACACAGGTTTAATCAAGTTATTATACATATATAAAGCATAAATATCAAAATCAACAACTATACAGTTTCTGTCCCTAGTAATTTTTATTGTGATTTTGCAACTAAAAATCCTTTTTTTGTGAATAAAAGACCACAAATAACATCCTAACATGATTATAATCAATAATATAAGCTTTAAAAATCATAACCCTCAAAAAATTCAAGAACTTAAATCAAAACATGAATTAAAGCTCACTTATGCACAGATTTTTTATTCAACTTTCTCCTCCTTACTTCCCTTTGCTTCCTTCACTTTTTTTTCTTTACTTGGAATTACTTGAGAGCAATTTCTAACATTCAATATGAAGGTTTTGGAAGTGAAATAGCTCAGAAAATAGTTTTTGATCATGGCTGAAGGGTAGAAATGAAGAAAGGTTGAGGTGGAAGTTTGAGGTGGCAAGGTTGAGGTGTCAAGTTGTGGTTCAAATCTGATATTTTTCACACCTTATACAGCCCTAATCTAGTGTTTCTCATTACTTATTTATCTATGTACAACCTACTTTAATCTCCATATGATCGGATAATACATTATGCTCTAATTTCTTAACTGTTCATTTGATCTCCAAACTGATCGACATTCGATTCTTAAATGATCGTCTAGTTTTCATTTTCTAAAATTATTTGCACATATGAACCTTGTATTATGATACTTAAATTACATTATATCATGTCCGATATCCCAAGTATGTTAATCTATAGATTTATACCTTTAAAACACCTCGATCAAATTGAATCGACTCATATAAGCTTGCTAGTGACACCTTTGACACTTCTAAAATTGTAACATACAACCTATGAATATCCATTATATTGATCAATATATTCTTTATCTTATCTAAATATAGAGTCGCTTAATTAGGTTGTAGAATCTCAACCACTAATATCAAGTAATGATTAAGAATGCTATAAAAGATGTGATGTAGATGTTAATGAAAATTAGAATATAAGTAGCATGTAGTGCATGAATCATATTGGCCAAGTGAGTAGTGTGAGACTTGGGTATTACATCTTCCCCTCCTTATTAGAATTTCATCCTCGAAATTTACTTACCGAAAGAGTTCTGGATACTTGACTTTCATATCATCTTCCCTTTCCCAAGTAGCTTCTTCTGTTGATTGATTTCTCCATAATACTTTAACCAATGGGATTATTTTATTTCTGAGTTGTTTTACTTCTCGTAAAAGAATCTCTACAGGTCTTTCTTCATAACTCAAATCTTCTTTCTGCTCTATAGATTCATTCTTCAGAATATGAGATGGATTCACAATATATTTCCTCAACATAGATACATGAAATACATTATGCACTTAAGACATTAATTCAGGTAGGTTGAGTTTGTAAGTCACATCCCCAATTCATTCAGTAATATAAAATGGACCAATATATCTAGGACTTAGCTTTTCTTTCTTTCCAAACCGCATAATCCCCTTCATTGGAGATACCTTCAGAAATAACTGATCTTCTACTGTAAATTCTAACATTCTTCTTCTTTGATCAACATAACTTTTCTATCGGGTCTGCGCAGTCTGCATTCGTTGACAAATTTGTGCCACAGCTTCTGTCATTTCTTGAATCATATTTGGGCCCAAAAGCTTCTTTTCACCAACTTCATCCCAATGAACTGGAGATCTACATTTTCTACCATATAATGCTTCATAAGGGGCCATTCCAATAGTGGACTGATAGCTGTTATTATAAGAGAATTCAACTAAAGGTAAAAGTTTGCTCCATTGACCATGAAAATCTAATACACAAGCTCTAAGCGTATCTTCCAATGTTTGTATTGTTCGCTCTGATTGTCCATCAGTCTGAGGATGATATGCAGTGCTGAAAGATAATTGTGTTCTCAATGCCTTGTGTAAACTCTTCCAGAATATAGACAAAAACCTTAAATCTCTATCAAAATAATAGATAGTGGTACTCCATGCAATCTGACCACTTCTTGTATATATATCTGTGCATAACGATCTATGGAATAAGTAGAACCTACTAGAAGAAAGTGAGCAGATTTAGTTAGCCTGTCAATGATAACCCAAATAGCATCATGACCTTTAACTGTTTTAGGTAATCCCGACACGACATCCATTTAATTCTTTCCCATTTCCACTCTGGAATAAATAAAGGTTGCAAGGTTCCTGCTGGTCTTTGATGTTCTGCCTTTATTTGTTAACATATCAAACATTGTTCTACAAATTGAGCAACATCTTTTTTCATACCTGGCCACCAGTAATGCGTTATCAAATCTCTATACATTTTAGTAGCTCCTGGATGCACTGAATATGGTGTTGAATGTGTCTCTACCAAAATATATTCCCGAATGTTATCTACATTAGGCACATATAACCTTTTTCAAAACCGCAAGATACCATTCTCTGACATCTAAAAATTAGAAAACTTTTCTAAAGCCATATATTTTATCATTTTAGTAACATATTCATCAACTTGTTGTCCCTATTAAATTCTATCAATCAAAGTCGGTTGGACTGTCAAAGCTGCAAATTTGGCTTCTACTGATCCCTGTTGTATAATTTCTACATCCATTTTCTGTAGTTCAATTAACTTTGATTTTTTAGTCAAAGCTAAAATTGTACTATTTTGTGTTGATTTCCTGCTCAATGCATCAGCCACAACATTAGCCTTATCAGGATGATAGTTGATAACACAATCATAATCTTTTACTAACTCCAACCATTTTCGCTGTCGCATATTTAACTCTTTTTGGGTGAAGAAATATTTTAAGCTCTTGTGATCAGTATATATCTCACATCATTCACCATACAAATAATGTCTCCATATCTTAAGTGCAAACACCACCGCTGCAAGCTCTAAATCATGTGTGGGATAATTCTTCTCATACTCTTTAAGCTGTCTGGATGCATATGCAACTACTTTACCACTTTGCATTAATACACATCCCAACCCATTTTTTGAAGCATCACTATAAACCACAAATCCTCCAGTACCCGATGGAATAGAAAGAATAGGAGCTGAAGTTAACTTCTTCTTCAATTCCTGAAAACTTTTCTCACAAGTATTTGTCCATTTAAACATCACATATTTTCTGGTTAATTGTGTCAAATGAGAAGCTATCTTGGAGAATCTTTCCACAAATCTACGGTAATATCCAGCTAACCCAGAAAAATTCGTACTTCTGAAGGATTAGTAAGTTGTAACCAACTATTAATAGCTTCTGCTTTACTTGGATCTACAGATATTCCTGCTCTTGATATTACATGTCCCAGAAATACCACTCGATCAATCCAAAATTCACATTTCTTAAATTTAGCATCTAGTTGTTTCTCTTTCAAAACCTCTAAAATCATTCTTAGATGTTCACCATGTTCTTCTTTTGTGCTAGAGTAAATCAAGATATCATCAATAAACACAATAACAAATCTATCAAGAAAATTTTTAAATACCCAGTTCATCAAATCCATAAAAGCTGGTAGAGTTTTATCAACCCAAATGGCATCACCAAAAATTCATAATGTCCATATCTCGTGCTAAATGCTATCTTGGTGACATCATCCTCTTTTATTTTTAGTTGATGGTACCCAGATCGCAGATCAATTTTTGAAAATATAGATACACCTTGGAGCTGATCAAATAAGTCTTCTATTCTAGGCAGAGGATACTTATTCTTGATTATAACTTTATTTAAATCTCGGTAGTCTATAAACAATCGCATTGTACCATCCTTCTTACGCACAAATAGAATCGGTGCACCCCATGGTGAAAAGCTAGTTTGATAAAACCTTTATCTAATAATTCTTGTATTTGTATCTTAAATTCTTTCAACTCAGCTGGTGCTATTCGGTATGGAGCTTTAGATATTAGATGTGCTCCTGGATTTAGTTCAATGACAAACTCTATCTCACGGTCTGGTGGTAATCCAGGAAGATCATCAGGATACTTCTGGATATTTCCGAACAACTGGCACTTCACTGAGGATAGGATGGTATTCTTCTTCAATACTCATAACACTCGCCAAGTATCATTCACAACCACTATCTAATAATCTTTGTGCTCTTAATGTTGATATAATTGGGAATTTGAAAGTTTGTACGATTCCAATAAAGGTAAATGGTTCCTCACCAGGAGGTTGAAAAGTTACTGTCTTTCTCAGACAATCTATTGTATCCCGATACTTTGATAACCAATCTATACCAAAATCATATCATAGTCATTCATGGTCAATATAATTAAATCAGCATAGAGTTCTCTATTTTCAATAGGAATAACACAATCTCTTAAAACATGGTTAGTTTGTTTTGAGTCTCCAGAAGGGATTATCACATTATAACTGACCTCAACAGTATCAGGTACTCTACCTAGCCTCTTCATATACTCAATGGATACAAATGAGTGTGTAGCTCCAGAATCAAATAATACAAATGCTGGAGTACCAAAGACAGAGAATTTACCTGTTACCACTGATGGGTTCGTCTCAATATCTGATCTAGTGATGGTAAAGACTCTAGCTGATACTTTTCTTTGTCCTATTGGATTTGGATTATCTGGACATGCTCTGGCAACATGTCCAACCTTCCCATACACAAAATAGGTTTTAGTCTCCATCGGGCAGACTCCACTGTGGTGACGACCATATTTTGGACAAACAAATTGTGACATCGGTGCCTTGCCTTGATCAATCTTTATACGCTTACTCTAATCCCACTGTTGTTGGCCTTGTCCAGGTTGGAATTTAGATTTTTGATTCTGCATTTGAAATGGTCTCTTCTTTTCATTTCCAACCCATCGTTACCCCTGTCCTTGCTTAAATTGGCGTCAAATCTCCTGAGCACGAGAAATTCTAAGTTTAGCTTGTTCTGCCACTAAAGCTCTCTCAGCAACTTGTGAGTATGTCACTCCTTGGATTCCTGTCATATTCACATCTCTATATAGCTCTGGTCTCAAGCCTTCAAGAAACCTTTCAACTTTCAATGCATCAGTATTGACCATATGTATGGCAAATCTGGATAGCTATTCAAACTTGCGAATGTATTCTCCCACTGTCATAGTTCCTTATTGTAGCTGTATAAATTCATTCATCTTTATTACACAAACTGGAGCTATGAAGTATTTATTTCAAAACAAATCTTTGAATCTATCCCAAGTCATAACAGTGATGTCTTCGATGCTTCTCATTGTATTCTACCAATATCCAGCACTGCCTCGAAGCATAAACGATGCACACATCACTTTCTCTTCTTCTGAAACTATACTGTAGTGAAATATATTTTCAAGAGTTCTCAACCAATCCTCAGCGGCTGTAGGATGTAGTGCATCCTCAAACACTGATGGGTTTAGTTTTTTGAATCTTTTCCCAACTATCTCTACCTGTTCTACTCGGGGTTGTGGTTGAACCATTTCAGCCCTTGGTTGTCCACCCATATCCCTTTGCTGGATAAGTTATTTGCTCTGATTATCGTTCAACAAGCTCTATAAGTCGATTGATGATAACATCACGATCATTATTCATAATAGGTGTCTGCTCTCTTGGGGTTCTAGCTCCACTACTACTTTCACCCCTTATTCTCACCATGACTGCAATACCATTTTGTTTATAATAAATAGCCAATATAACTCATGAAATATATAATGTAATATTAACATAAAATAAAACTTACTGACATGGCTGTGCTCCATATGTTCTAAGATCATGTACATGGACAGTCTACAGAATCAAGACCTGGGCTTTGATACCACTCTTTGTCACACCATCCCAACAATATGTATAAATATATATATAAACAACCTGTGCAATATAATTTGTACATGTATGCATATGTATAACTTTTTTTTCTACTAAGTTCAACAAAATATTGATAAAAGTAACTGTCACACTGTATATACATATGTAGTTATTAATATTAACCAAGTTTATCAAACCATCACAAACCTAAACTTTATATTACAAAGCAGTTTTAAAGCGATATACAGGATAAAGTCACTAACATAATACAATAACTGTAAAATAAAAAATACAGCCCACAAAATAGCCCAACAGGTCGTCATCCAAGTACAGTGATCTTTGAAAGCCTGTAGGAGCTCCACTGCCAGCCAGTAAACCAGAGGTCTCAAGTCTCACCATGTTCATCTACAATGCATGAACTACATGAGCTAACGCTCAATAAGTAAAAATCATGTATGACAAGAGTATGAAATAAAATCTCATGCAACTCAACTCTAAGATATGATGCTATAAATTTGTCAAATTGAATACTCATGAATCAAAGATTTTTCATTAAAAATCACTTCATTTATTGGCCCTTGGCCCACCTACTATGCACCGGATAGAGCTCTGAACAATATTAATAATCACATGGCCATAAACAAATTGACTTAATCCAAGGGCCATCTCCTGGGATCACCCGAGGTCCACCCTCTGTCTTCCCCTGTGATCCTCCAGAAGTTTTCTCATTGGCGGAGTTAATAAGGGTATAGTCAAGCGGTTCACCCTCTCATGACCACTAAAGCACACCCCCAATCAACCCTTGTGATCCTCCGAGAAGTAACACTTACGGTGTCCCAAAATATCATATAAGCATGCCTCGCATGCCTTGGTACACTAGTAGTGGCCAACCAAAATATTTTCTTTCTGAAAACGATGCCTCAAATCATATCGTGTATGCAAGAACCTCCACTATACTCATATACCGTGCATGCACATGTAAATGCTCATGAATGACATGTTCAATATGAAATACAAGTCGTCTTGCTCTCAACATATTTCAAGAATCATAAGACTCTCAATCAAATTTAATATCATTAACACATTAGGTATACGTGCTTCAAGACATACTATGTTCTTGCATTGTAGTTGCAAATGGATTTTTACTTACCTTTCACTTGGTTGGTGGCTTAGTCTAGATTGTTTATTGTTCCCCTCCAATCTTAGATGTAAAATAGTCTGTAATATTACCCAACATCAAGCACCATTCCCAATTTGGCAAGCTGAAAGCATAAAATATCATACTAAGTCCTTAAACACCAAACTATCTAGGTTTTACAAACTAGAACCCAATCTAGTCCCTCCAATACCTTAATTTCTCATCGTAGATACATATAAATATCATATAATTGAAGTATTATAACTCTAGTATCATGTACCTCCTTGTTAACACTCAATAGCAACATGTCTAGGTTGAAATATGCTAAGTTATCAAATGGGACAGATTCACATTTTCATATTTTCTTGCTGTCCAATTTAGTTGCATGATAATTTTGACATCCCTAAGCATATCCAATCACTCCCAAATTTTTACCACACTTATATAACATGTATATAAATGTAAAAAATCATATAATTGCTAAAACTCATGGATATAGCTTCCCAAGTTCAGCTCTCTTCACAACACACTGAAACAGATTGTTTTCCTACCGTGACAGTTTTGCACACTTCATGACATTAATGGTTTTGGCACCCTTAAGTACATTCAATCACTCCCAAATTTTCAAAATTCTTAGATAAAACATATAAAAAGACAACCAGGTCAAATTACTACCAAAACCAATGCATTTATTGATGTAAAACCAGCACCATTCACATAGGACAGAATCTGAATTTTAAAGAAGACAGTTTTGAGCACCTCTTTAATTATCACACTATATTACAATTTATAACCTCTCTAAACTTACATAAATCACCTAGACTCATATATAAATACATATATGGTGAAATACACAGGTTTTAATAAAGTTATTATACATATATAAAGCATAAATATCAAAATCAGCAAGTATACAGTTTCTGTCCTTAGTGATTTTTATTGTGATTTTGCAACAAAAAATCCTTCTTTTGTGAACTAAAAGACCAAAAATAACATCCTAACATGATTATAATCAATAATATAATCTTTAAAAATTATAAAACCTCAAACAATTCAAGAACTTAAATCAAAACATGAATTAAAGCTCACCTATGCACAGATTTTTTATTCAACTTGCTCCTCCTTACTTCCCTTTGCTTCCTTCACTTTTTTTTCTTTACTTGGAATTACTTGAGAGCAATTTCTAACATTCAATATGAAGGTTTTGGAAGTGAAATAGCTCAGAAAATAGTTTTTGGTCGTGGCTCAAGGGTAGAAATGAAGAAAGGTTGAGGTGGAAGCTTAAGGTGGCAAACCTTGAGGTGGCAAGTTGTGGTTCAAATCTGATATTTTTCACACCTTATACAGCCCTAATCTAGTGTTTCTCATTACTTATTTATCTATGTACAACCTACTTTAATCTCCATATGATCGGATAATACATTATGCCCTAATTTTTTAACCGTTCATTCGATCTCCAAACTGATCGACATTCGATTCTTAAATGATCGTCTAGTTTTCATTTTCTAAAATCACATGCACATATGAACCTTATATTATGACACTTAAATTACATTATATCATGTCCGATATCCCAAGTATATTAATCTATAGATGTATACCTTTAAAATACCTCGATCAAATCGAATCGACTCATATAAGCTTACTAGTGACACCTTTAACACTTCTAAAATTATAACATACAACCTATGAATATCCATTATATTGATCAATCTATTCTTTATCTTATCTAAATATAGAATCACTTAATTAGGTTGTAGGATCTCAACCACTAATATCAAGTAATGATTAAGAATGCTATAAAAGATGCGATGTAGATGTTAATGCAAATTAGCATATAAGTAGCATGTAGTGCATGAATCATATTGGCCAAGTGAGTAGTGTGAGGGTTGGGTATTACATCTATATTATATTGCAAGTGAAATATTACAATATTTTTCAATGCTCAAATAATACAACTATGCTCACAATTTTACAAGCACAAGGCTCTCTCACTCTAAGTCCTTTATTTTACTCTCACTTACTTTAATGGCTTTCACTCAATTTCCTTGATACAAATATGTTACAAAGATAGCCTATTTATAGGCCAAGGACATTACTTAATTATTACAACAAAATAAATACTAGTTAAGTGGGTTTGGTGGTTGCTAATCCTAACCATTTATCGTGTCACACTAATGAGTGTGTTTGTTCATCAATTTATCCAATTCAACAAGTGTACTCAAGGCTCCATTATGTTTCCTTAAGGAGTTGTTGAATTGAAAATTAATATTTTAACAGAGAAGGAGGTTCATGGTCAAAATTGAAATATGAATCACCATATGCAGTGGATGGATGCCTACTTAGCTTATCTTGTGGAGCACAATACTGCCATATCATCAAAAGCGTTAGGCTAACCTCGGGAGCTCCTGCCACATCCTTCTATAACCCTTCAATTTTCCTAGCCTACAAGTCTGGTGATGAATTACTCGATGATCAAACTTGATGCTGCTTTTCTCAAGAAAGTTCTATATACTTTATTGTTATTACATTAAGGACAAAGCGTTTTTCATGTTTGGCGCGTTTAGTGTTGTTTTTAGCTTTGGTGTTCAATTATGTTTTATAGATTATTGTTAGTTATCTTTGATATGTTTATTAGTGTAATTTTGACTATAACTTTAGCAAGATTGTTTTGTGCCAATGATAAAAAACATATTTGACTTGATGATATCTCGTGGAAAATTAATAAACATTACCATTATTTATGTGTTTGACTTGTGCGTTGGTTTTTACCTGCTTTGTGATTCTTGACATATTTAAGCATGTAGCTATTGGTTGAGTCATTCTTGTGTACTTAGAAAGGTTTACTGGATTATCTATTTTTCTTAAGTGTTAGAATAGTACGAATGTGTCAATTAAATTGGGCATCTTTTATACTTTTGTATTTGTAAAATAGTCTTTTTCAAATCATATTAATAAAATAGGCATTCCCTTTATCTTTAATTACTTATGTTAATTAGATAAAGTCCCTAAACTAAACTCACCTACAGGGCATGGTTCTGTATATGATAGCGATGATGGAATATGCCTCTATGGCTTTGGTCTTAAATTATTTCCAGGTTGAGAACTTTTTGATATAGGACATCAAATAGCCCAATAAGACCTGCGCATACGATGTGTGCTCGCATGAGGATGAATTCTCACTCCATAGGCATCGATGTATTAATGCTAGTGTATGTATTCTGGTGCTTGTTAGGGAACAAGTACACTGATTAGGCCCACTGAAAATCCTTAATTGGAGACGTTGTCTGTCGAAGTAAGAATTTCCACATTACGATAGTACCTGACTAATCTTTAGACTTGAGACACCATGATAGCCTTATACACATCGTGTTTTATTTTGATATATCTTCTGATTGCCTGACAATCACAAAGGGAGAAGTTGGATGTTGTATTGGCGTGTATGCAGGTTAATAAGTGGCCGACAAATGATCCATCACTTCTCTAGTAAAATAAGTGAATCTCCTGTATTTTCATAGTTCATGACTCAGAAGTCATTGACCAAGGTAGGATGACAGTTAGATAAGATTTTCTAGTGATTTATCATGAGTCATTGGAACTTGAAATGAAATCATATTTACTGAGTCATTTAGGGTTTCGACTTGTAATCCATACATTAGACTAAATTGGGAGGTTAGTTGATGTAAGGACCTTACATGTATATTACTCATAATAAAATAAGTCCGCTCGCTATTTCACCTAAAATTAGGTAGTTATGATATACTTGCTAGGAGTTTTCAATAATTTGCTAGGTTCTTAGAATTAAAGAGTTAATTCTAAGTGGATTAATTAGTTAAATTAATCATTTGCAAATGCTGCAAGCTCATTGCTAGTTTAGTTGTGAATCTATAGGGTCACACATAATTTGGGATGGATCAATTTCTTAATTCAAGGAGTTGGATCCTATTAATTAATCTCTATTAATTAATTCAGGGCTTAATTTAATTCAAGTAGTTGAATTAATTATTTTATTAAATAATTAAATTATTTAATTGGACCTAATAAGATTAGAGAGCCCACCCAATTAGAGTGAAACAACTAATTGATTAGATCAATTAATGAGTTAGCCATAAATTAATTTAATTAATTAAATAATTAGATTATTTAATGAGGCCTAATATGATTAGGTGGGCTTGATGGAATTAAATTAATTGAATTTGGGTCAATCAATTAATTGGATTAATTATTGGACTTAATTAAAATTTCAAGCCCAATTCAAATTGGCCCATTATGAGAGGCCCACTAAAATTTTTGAAGAAGATGGAAGTCTAAGAATAAGATATTCTTGAAATTATCTATGGTTAGATAAAATATCTCATAGTATATTTGGAAGATACAAGAGGATATACGATATCCTTAGAGATAGAATTGGAGATTTTTGGGAGATTTGAGATCAACCAAAAATCCTCCAAAAAATAAAGAAGGGCATAAAATTTTCAAGAGTAGGACTTTTAGAATTTTGGGCCACCACCATTTAAGGAAAGGGTTGAAAATTCCAAGAAAAAGACTTGTAATTTTTGGCCATCTCAAGAAAAGAAAGAGAAAACTATTTTCTCTCCAAAAAATAAAAATAAAAACTCCGTTTCCCTTTTTCTTCTTTCAATCAAAAGTTCATATTTTGATTTATTAACAATATTCAATTCTTATTACCACCTGTTGGTTTAAGAATTAATACTCACAAAAAAACACTCTAAAATGCTACATTAGTGAAAGAATTAGAATCGCTAGTGGGGTTCTAATTATGTGTTCTAGCCCGAAGTGTACTTCGATAGACCCAATGAACCAGTTTCTGTATGAGGGCTAGCAATCGATTGCTTCAACCCTTTCTACAACCACAGTGCTCAAAAGGTATAAATAAAAAAACCTTTTACTGTTTACTTTAGACAATTAAAATGCAAAATCAATAATCACATTAAAATGGGGGATGTTTTATTTGATATGGCATATTTTTTATTTGTGTTAAGTTATTTTTAAAATTTCCACTGCGTACACCCTACAGTTAAGTGAACACAAAGTTAAGATCCTATCAAACTCTTGAACTTTTTTAGTCATTGTTCTAGGTAAAATCCTAGATAACATATTATTAGGGAAATGACTTATGCTATCTTTGGACTTTTTGAGCCTTTCAAGCTAACTCATATATAGTGTGTTATCCTTAGTGTATTCCACTGAGTTTAATTTAGCCTTTTCTTTTGTCACCCCACAAAAATCAATCCTAGCTCAAATTACTTTTCCCAATTGCTACCCTTCCCTCAAGACATAATTATTCTATAAAAACTTCTAGAATTATGGCTTATTTGGAGATGGAAAAAACTAGTTTGTAACTATGTATAGATCTCCCCAATGCCAAAAAAAAATGGAAGAAAAAAAAAAAGTAAGAAAGAAATAAAGTCACACCATTTGTTTATAATAAAACAAAATAAGTATGGGGTGTAGCAATTCACATGATAGAAGCAAAAAAGGGAGAAAAAGAAAAAGGAAAGAAAAATTAGCATCAAAAGAGAAAAAGGTGTAAGTCGAGGTCGAAAATGAGTTGGCATAACTTGGAGAGGATGGTGTTTTTTATCAAGGTTCTAGAATGGTTGTTTGTTATATGTGATTTTGAGCTACAATACTATTTATTTTCTAAGCCACACATCACAAGTTTTGAAAGCCCTTATGATCCTTAATGATATGATTCATCTATATTACTTGAGAATAATTTGAAAAATAAGCCTATGCAGTTTGGAAAAATTCCATAACTCTCAATCGAAGTGGATTTTTGGAAAATATTTGACTTTATAAACTCATTTGAGTTACAAATTTGGTTTGAAAAAATGGCTATACACACACATAAAAGGCCATGAAGTTATGTTGAAATTGGAGTACAAGTCAACACTATAGGCATTAACAAGTTTTTGAAGCTTCTCTGAGTTGTAATTTTGATCAATCTTTGAGGCCAATGGATAAATCAATTTTAGCAAGTACTCAAGTTTACAATGGGTGTTTGTTGTTGCTATTGCTTTTCAATGTTTTGTTTGAGGACAAGCAAATTTTTAAGTTTGTGGATATTTATCGAGTTAGTTTTAAACTTACAGTTTCATTATCTTTGACTTAATATTTTGTTAGTCTTTAGGCATTTTCTATCATTTTTCATGTATTTTGTTTGCATTTTGTAGGCAATTGAAAAATGAGGCTAGTAGTAAAATTTTCCAATAATTTCAAGGGGGACAACCAAAATTTGAAGAGACTGGCGCTGTAGAGCCAAACTTAAAAAATAGAGAGATTCATATTAGAGTAGTGCCCAACAAGCCAATTAGATTGGTCACTTTTAAAAAATCTTAAATGTTTATAAATAAACTTGACATTTCTTCATCTTAGTTTTTTTATCAATTAGATAAAGTTCCTAAACCATACATAACTACAGGGGTGTGGTCAACTGTTAGAGTAGTGCCCAACAGACAAATTAATGGCCACATCTATACTTTGGTAATAAAAAATCTTATTCAAAGTTTATTAATAAAATGACAATTTCAAGAGGATTAATTAATAAAAATAAAATAATTATTCAATTAAGTTGCAAAACTTGTGAGCCCACTCCTAGCTTATTAGTGAATTTAAGAGGCCACATAGTTGGATAAGTCCACTTTATTCGGAAAATAATCCAAGAGTTGGATTAGATTAGTTAATAATGATTAATTAATTAGGACTTAAATTAATTCAATCATTGAATTGATCAAATTAAATAATAGTATTATTTAATTAGACCTAATAGAGATTAAGAAGCCTAAATGGAACTAATTAGTTAACTAATAAAATTAATTAATTAAATTGAGCCTATTTAATTTATATGATAAATTAAAACTAATTGATGGAATCAATGGAATTGGACTTAATAATTAAATTAATGTCCAAGACCAAATTAATAGGCTTGTAGGATGACAATCAGGAAATTTAATTGGAGAATTAAAGTTTCCTACTTGATGATTAAATCCCGATGTGACACAAAGTGTGAACATAAGGAAGAGGGATAAGGAAAGATGAGTCTAAACCCTAATAGGGTTAATATTGAAATAGCTATATAGGCCCCCCTTAAGGCTAAAAAATTTCTAGAAAGAGATTTCAAATTCTCGGCCACCCTCAACTCCCAAAATTGTCATCTTTTCTTCTTTCACATATCCCCTTTGTTCCATCAAAAGCTTTTACCTTTTGAATACAATTTAATTTTTCTTTACCTAGTTGAATTCAGAATTAAACTTCACTCATATATTCTAAAATAGAATTGAGATATCAAATTTACTAGTGTAACTTTGATAGTTCGTGGATGTTTCAACATGTAGATACCGTTAGAGAGGTGACCCACAAATCCCTAGCCAAATTAGAATTTTTTATACGAGTTGCTTGAATGATTTGAATTGTTTCATACTAGGCATCAACAGAAAAGCTATTCAGGTATAATTCATGAATTTGCTTTTTATTTAAAAAGGTAATTAGAGAACTAACTAATTAATTACATCGGTTATTGAAATTAGGTGTATCATATTCGATATTCGATACTCGTTCTACTTAATTTTTTTAATTTTTGCTACACTAGTATCCTGATATATGTGGACCCAACAATGGTATAAGAACATAGTTTATAGCGTTCTGAATACTATCAAATAGTATGCTGATAAAATATTATGTTGCACATTTTTATTTAGGATTTGAAATTCATTTTTGCATGAACTTTAAATTGTTTAAAATTAATTAACATGACACACAACATGTTTTCTAGACGAGCAACGGGCAAGGGGTGTCATTGTGCTGGGCAGCAGCATAGCATGACCCGACTTGCACGTGAGCAGGCTGCTTGGAAACTTGCTAAGCAAGCACGTGGGGCAATAGATGGGCTACTGCCTATCATCGTGTTATGTGTAAAAATAGGTTTCTAGAATTTTGAAATTAACATTTAATTTTTAAATTTTTGAAAAAATGTTTTTCATGAAAAACTAAGAATATAATCACAAATTGAAAAACTGCAATTTGAAATTTACTTGCTTTCAATTTCATGCAATTATAAATTTTATTCAAATGTTGTAACTAGATGATAATGAAACCTTGACCAATGTGATTAGATTTATTATGTGGAATGGTTGTTTTGTGGGATTTAATTATATGAGGCATTCGAGTATCACCTTTCTTTGGTTTTTATTCTGATTGTATTCTTCTTGCCTCTTATGTACCTCCCATTGGAAATTATTCCAAGGTTTCTGTAGACTTATCAATTATAATGAGAGTAGAGATATGTTAATGTGTACATGGGATGCATACTGTAATAGATAGGATCTAGTTGCATTTTAATTATCACTGTTGGACTAACCCAGATCCACTTTGGCTTGAGTGACTCGCATAGGATAAAGGCCCATGATCCTTCTATTTATTTAGTACGTAAGTGATGCATATTTAGACTATTTAATACTTTTTTTATGATTATGGTTTATTAAATAAACAAAATTATTGATCAATGAGGTTGCATTGTAAATCAGTTGGACTCTAACTTGAAAATATTTCAAGTTTAAAAACCTTAATCAAACATGGACCATGTTGGGTCGGACACAATCGTCCATACCTTATATCAAAAGTATGTGACATGTGATATGTTGTCACATTTAGTTCATTTGCCATGAGTCATGGGCTATGCTAACTGTAGAAAAGATGTGATCACTACTAACATAAAGATGCCCATGGGATGAAGTGTTTAAGTGTTGTCGATAAGTCGTGGGACACTTGGATGTTTCATCAACATGGATATTTGATAGGTCACTCTTAACACTAAGTACCACATAGTCTCATAAAGTTGGGGTATATGTGAAAGGGTGAGGTAAAATAACTTGAAGGTTGCACAAGGATACAATTGTTAATGTATTAACCTCCTTTTAGTCTTGTCATATGAACTAATAAAATTGGGGTGTATAACAAAGCTAATTGGGCCTCATCCCACTTGAAAGTGGTATTTCCTAAATTAACATCTAGAGTATGATGAGATTCGAATAGAATAGTGAGAGATATTTATAATTAAATATCATATTGTAAATGAAAAAACTTTTCAATGTATGATTATTTTTCTGCCTCTCATGATCTTGTAGATTTAGTACAAAATAGCCAAAAATCTACTTGCGTCAATTCTAGACACCAATAAACTCATCAGTCCGAACTATATCTATGGCTGAGGAACCTTCGAATTATATTGTAATCCAAAAAAAGGATGGCTTCTCCAGTGGATGCCACAGAAGACTAACTTGCAAAGTATCAAAAGCAAATTGATCAATTAGCCCTGTGCTATATGATGGCATCCATGTCGAACGAGTTGTAGAGGTAGCATGAGAATCTAGCATATGCTACAAGATTTATCTTTACCTAAAATAATTATATGGTGGAAAAACACTAGGCAGGTGAGATATCAAGTCTCTGAAGAGCTTTTTAGGACTCATATGATAGAGGGTTCTTCATTCCATTCACATGGACTAAAGATGATAAGCCTGATAGAAAGGCTCGAGTTACTTGGAGTCATTATGGATAACTCATATTGCAGTCTCTATCACCTTCATTTGACTGTTTTGTGGTGAATTTCAACATGCATAAGATGGAGTCTAGCCTTGTTAAGCTAGTTAATATGTTGAAGACGGCTAAATCCACTATGAAGAAGGAGAAACTTGTCATACTATTAGCTCTTCATCCTAATCTAGGACTAAGAGTCAAAGAAAGAGATGGGGAAGGTTCCCCAAAGGGCAAGAAGAAAAAAGGCTCCAATGGAATCAATAAGAGTTCTAAAGTCAAAAACAAGTGCCATTATTACAAAAATTCGTGGCATTAAAGGAAGAACTACAAGGAATACGTTGCGATCTCTCAGAACAGTTTTGGAATGTATTTTTTTGAAGTTAACCTTTTGACTAAAATAATGACTCTTGGGTATTGGATACTGGCTGTGGTTCTTATTTTTATAATAATTTGTAGCGATGATAAGAAAAAAGAACCTAAGTAGAAGAGAGATAACTCTAAGGCTGAGGAATAGAGCAAGAGTTGCAGCATTAGACATATGGATAATCTACTTAATGCTAGGCAGTCGAATTAGGATAGATTTAAATAATTATCTTTAAATTTCTGAATTAATAAAGAACATCATCTCTAAATAATGGCACAATTGCTTGACCTTTCAAACTTGCAAGAGATGCTAACTTGTGAATGATGCCTCAAGGACAAAATGACCAAACATAATTTGTGGACAAGTAGAGCGAGCCACAAATCCTTTGAATTTAGTCGATTCAAATATATGCGGTCTACTATGTTTTAGAACACAAGGAAACTACTCTTATTTCATTGCCTTTACCAATGATTACTCAAAATACCGGTATATGTATCGTTTGAGATACAAGTCTAGTGCCTTTGAAAAGTTCAAGGAATTCAAACAAGAGGTAGATAATCAAATCCACCAAAGTATTAAAGTTCTTCAATATGATTAAGTAGGTGAATACTTGGCAGCAAGTTTCTTGATTATATAAAAGGTAATGGGATTCAATTCCAATGGATTCACTAGGAACACCTCAACTAAATGGGGTAGCTGAGCGAAGGAATCAAAACTTGTTGGACATGGTTCGATCTATAATGAGTTTCAATAGACCTGCTCCTTCATTCTGGGGTTATCCCTCGAAAACAATGGCATTTCTATTGATTAAAGTTCCATTAAAGTTGGTGCCTAAAATATGGTGTGAGAAAACCCCATCGTGTAAATACCTAAGGGTATGGGGGTGTCTTGCTTAAGTGAAGCAACTAGTGAGAAATAAGTTGGATACACGATCCATCTTATGCAAGTTTGTGGTGTCTCTAAAGAATTTATTGCATACTATTTCTATGACCCATCAGAATAAAGATGCTTGAGAAGGAGTTTCTACTTGATAGAAAGGGCGAGGTCGTAGAATGTGAGGAAATTCAAGAACTAAAAAGTTCCTACATAAGGAAATAGTGCTTGAACCAATAACTAATGTTCCTAGTACACAACTCCTAGGAGATCAGAAAGGATCATGAAGCGACCAGAAGAGTATGGGTTCTTATTAAAGAACAACAAAGAGGGCATTTCTTTGGATGATGATCTAATAAATTATGGAGAAACAATATCTGAGATCAATTCAGGAAGATGGCTAGAACCCATACAATTCAAAATGGACTCCAAGTACTCCAATAAGGTGTGGGCCTTGGTGAACCCACCAGAGAGAATCATTTCCATCAGCTAAAAGTAGGTCTACAAATGTATAATTAAAGTAGATGGGGAAGTAGTGACACATAAGGCATGGCTAGTAGTCAAAGCTTATACTCAAAGGCAAGGTATTGATTATGAGAAAACTTTCTCACCAGTGGTGATGTCCATTGGAATCTTGTCAATCATAACTGCGTATTATGACTCAAGATATGGTAATTAGATGTAAGGATTGCTTTTCTCAACATTGAGGAAGAGATCCATTGAAGTGGCCTAAAGTTTTCTTGTCTACAGAAAGCGAGCGAAAGGTTTGTAAGCTTTAGAGGTTCTTTTATGGACTCAAACAAGCTTCCTGAAGCTAGAACATATGATTTGATGAGGTAATGAAATTATCTGATTTCTGCAAGAATGCTAATAAACCATGTGTGTATAAAAGAGTTAGTGGGAGTGCGGTGATGTTTTTTGTACTATACTTTAATTAAGAATGATGTAAAGATGTTGTATTCAATGAAGGTTTGTTTGTCTACACTGTTCTCCTAAAATATTTGGGAGAAATATCCTTTATGTTGGGGATCAAGATCTATAGAGATAGATATAAGAGGATTCTCGGATTATCCCAATCCATGTACATAGACAAAATGTGAATCAAATAGAGAATTATTTCCAATAAGTTATGGAATTTCCATTTCAAAGTCTATATCCCCAAAGACTCTAGAAGGTAAGGAAATGATGACTCACATACCTTATGCATCAGCTATTGGGAGCGTAATATATGCAACGCGATGTATAAAGCATGATGTCGCATATGCTTTGAGTGTCATGAGCAGATATCAGTTCAATCCAGGTAAGCAGCACTGGGAAGCTGTAAAGACAATCCTTAAGTACTTATGAAGGACTAAGGATGTCTCTTTAGTATACGACTATGGATAAATAAAGCTACAATGCCTTATTGATTCTAATTTTTAGTCTAATGTAGACGATTCTAAGTTCATATATTGATTCATATTCAACAAGAAACGACTGTAGATTCCACCACTGAAGCGGAATATATTGTAGTATCTGATGTTGCAAAAGAGGCTATCTGAATGCAAAACTTTATCCAATAGTTGGGTGTAGTTCTATTCGTTGTTAATTCGGTACCTGTATATTATGATAATAATGAGGCTATTACAAAATCAAATAAGCTAAGGTCTCATCAAAGATCTAAACACATTATGAGGTGATACTACCTAATTTAATAAATCATTGGTACATGTGACGTCAAAGTGGAGAGAGTTGCCTCTACAAGAAACTTAGCAAACCTACTAATCAAAATCCTAGCACAATGAGTGTTTGAAGGACATCTTAAACATATAGGCCTTAAATACATGAGCAATTAGCTCTAAAGCAAGTAAGAAATTTTTAGAGTAGTACTCGATAAGCTAATTCGATTTGTCACAATTATACTCTTATAATAAACATTCTTAGTCGACTAGTATTAACAAAAATGCATTTTTTCATCTTAGATTTCTATCTTATGAATTGGACGAAGTTCCTAGACTATAAATAGCTAAAGGGCATTGCCGCGCCTATAATGGCGATTTTGGAATATGCCTTTTTAGACTTGGTTTTAAATTGTTTTAACCTGAGGGTTCATTGAGACGAGACATCAATACGCGTAGTAACACTTGCACATATGATGTAGGGTCGTAAAGAGGATGCACCCTTTCATTGGCATCGATGATGTGACACTAGTACATGTATGCAGGGACTTATTAGAGAACAAGTACACTGGACCCAACTGAAAATTCCAAATTGGAAGCCAATTATTGAATATGGAATTTTCTTATTACGACAGTGCATGATTTGTCCTCAAACTTGAAACACCATAATAACCTTGTACATAATATATTATACTTTAATTTATTTTCCGTTTGCTTGATAATTACAAGAGGAATATTTTGGATGCAGTATCTTTATATATGGATATTAATTGTTAGTGGCTAGTAAAGGATCCATCGCCTGTCTTGAATAATAGGTAAATCTCCTATATATTCCACAGTGTTTGACTCTGTTTATCCTTGCGCAAGGTTGGAGGAAATTTAAAAAAGGAGTTTTTTATTAACATCATCGACTCAAACTAGGAATTTATTTTGGTTTTTGTTAAATCCTCATGTGCCTTGGCGGAGGATTTCGCATTGATCCCTACCTATTTGGTAAAATAATGAACAAGAATACAAGTAAATATTTTAAATGAAAAGCTATATATAAAGAGTACTACTCCCTTGCAAACATAATTCGTTTGAATCTAAAAGAAGGAAAATTCCACTTATCTAACTTAATTTGTCCTCTGATGACTTTAGGCATTTCCATCGCTAGCTAAGTCTCTAATTGCTGTGTTTGACAAGCATGGTTTGTAAGTGTATCGGCAATTTGATTGACCTCTCTAACGATGTTTGTAATCTGGATGTTCATTTGGTGATGAAGAGAATGGGACTTAAATAATATCTTCCACAATTTTTAGTTACATGTTACTTCTCTTTCAATAAATAAATTATAATTTGGGCATCAATTTCTACCCAAATGTGTAGTAGCTCACGGCTTCGGTATAACTGAAGTCCCTCCTGCCACAACAAAAAGCTCTGTATATGTATTCGGTTGCTCTCCCAGAAACTTAGAAAATGCAGTAATTAGAAGTCCTTCCCAATCCTTGATGATCCCTCCTACTTCGGCAATTCTAGGATTCCCTTTACTCGCTTTATTGAAATTCAACTTGTACAAGTCTGGAGGTGCTTTATGCCAAATAGGTATCCTAGAGCCATTAGGTTTATGCACAAAACCAAAAACCCGAACATACCAGCAACATGAGAGTCCCTTTCCAGAAGCAATTCCTAGTAGATGCATATGTTGAGCAGATTGAATGTGCTGCTAAATTTGAAGAATAATATGTTGATGTCGCAATCTCAAAGTTCTATACTTGGTGTTGTTTCGAGCCAGCCAAATATACCACAAAATCAACAATGGGAGAATGTTTCTAGCATGATTTACTCTTCTAGAATACCGTGAGTTATGCTAGGCCTGAACATAAGACATGATATGATCCATTTGAGGCAGTTGAATGTGAAACAATGAACTAAAATAGTTCCAAATCCTTGTAGCCTATATACCGTGAAGAAAGAGATGATCAAGGGATTTTGAGCTAGCTCGACAACAGTGACATAGTAATGCCATACCTCATCCTTCTTCAACTGGTATCCAGTTATCGAACAGTCTCTATAAGAACACAGATACTGTAGGAGTTAAAATGAAATTCCAAATTGCTGAAAAAACTTTCCTGCTTTGGCGTGGACTGACGGGGAGAATTCCAGGTTGATGTGAGCATGAATTTTATATTGCCTGATTGTTTCCAAATAGGCACATCCGAGGCTAATGAATCTGTAGGAATATCCAAAATATCCTCGACTATATGTGCCAGTAAATATTAAAGCAAACTCTCCAAATCTCATTGATTGTCCCTCCAGAAAGATGAAATTGGTGCATTGGAATTAACTGGAATAGTAGCATGATGTATGAATGAACCCCAATCAGACCATTGATCGAACCAAAAATCAATCTTACCTGCACCAACATGCGAAAATGCGTTGTTCTTCCTCAATCCTAGCTTTTCACAAGTGTTTCCAAACAAAGGATTGATTGATTGTGCATTTAGCCATGCGATGGATAGTAGAGCAGTAATTATCCCTCATAGAGCGAGCCCAAAGTGAATCACCAGTACTAAATTTCCATCAAGGTTTCTGTGAGAATGCCGAGCACACACATCTGCGAGATGTCTACTCCGTGACCAACCTTTTCCACAGGAAAGCAACAATTACACCATGAACTCCAATGAATGCGTGACTGACTTGAATTAGAGCCCAAAAAAAATCGAGAAGGGAGTCTATCAATGAGCTCAAACATCAATTTAGGAGCTGCTAGAATTTGAAGGATATGTAATGGCATAGAATTTAACACACTTTGGATTAGAGCCAACGTAGATTCGATCTCACATTTTAGCTAAAGCAGCATCAAATAAAACACCCTTCATCCTTCCCTTATATAATGGAGCACAAAGATAGGTAATTGGTAATTACCTCTTGAAGGAGAACCCTGTCATTTCTTTAATTTGTTGAAGTTGCAACAAGGACACCCGCGAGTAGTAACAAAGAAACTTTTTGATGTGTTGATTAATTGCCTCAAAGCCTTCCGAGGAACGATAATGCATGGTAGTGTTTTCTAAAATAAGCTTATGAAGCCCTTGTGATAGGAATTCTGAAGCGATTTCAAAGAGTGTGGGGGATAGAAGATCACCTTGCCTAAAGCCTCCAGTGGACTTGAAAAGTTCGGCGGGAACTCCATTCACCAAAACATAAGACCAAGTGTTCTCAATACAATTTTGCACTAGTGGAATCCACTGTAAAGAAAATCCAAGTCGTATCATTACCTAATAAACGAACTTTTATTGCACTTAATCATATTATAGTTAGAGTAATGTCCGACGAACTAATTAGTGGGCACTATTATATTCTTGTAATAGACTATTTTTTTTGATTAAATATTAATAAAATGTAATCTTCATCTTAAATTCGTGTTATGAGAATTAAAAAAAGTCCCTAAATTACATAGAACTACGAAATATGGTCGTGCATAGGATGACGATTATGAAACATACCTCTATGGTCATGATCTTAAACTAGTTCTAAGTTGAGGGCTTTTTGAAATAGGACATTGACTAATCCATTTAAGACTTGTGCATATTATGCATGTTCAAAAGGAGGGTGCCTCATTCTATAGACATCAGTATTGTGACACTAGTGCATATATGTGGGTGTTTATTGGAAAATAAATTCACTAAACAACCCCACAAGAAATTCCTAAGGAAATATGATTGTCGAATACGAAGTTTCCAATCATTACAATATTGCATGATATAGTCCTTTGACTTGAGGTACCATTGTAATCTCATTCTCGACATGATGTGTACTTAGATTTATTCTTTGATTGCATGACAATTATAAATGGGATATTTTGGGTGCAGTATCTTCATTTGTAGAAATTAATAAGTGGTCAATAAAGGATATATTACATATCTAGATAAATAGATGAATCTCCTACAATTTGACTATACTTGATTCTGAAATTCATAGCCATAGTCAGATGAGTAATTAGGAAATGAGTTTCCTAATCAACATTAATGAATATAGATACTAGGAATATTTTCATAGAATTGAGTTATTAGGGCTTCGACTAATAATTTGCACCATAGGCTCAATCGGGAGATTAGTTGACGTAAGGATCGAACTTGCATGATATTCATAATTGGAATGATTCACCACCTTCACCTATGTTTAGGTTTTCATGACGTGTTGCCATGCTCTAACCATATTTGTGAGGTTCTTGGAATTAATGGGTTAATTACAAGATAATTAATTAATATATTAAATAATCAAGAATAATTAATTATTCAACTAAGTCATAAGAATTGTGAACCCACTATTAGTATATAGGTGAACTTAAGTGGTCACACACTAACTCGGGCAAGCTGATTTGTTATCTAAGTAAATAATCTAATTTTTGAATTACATTTAATTAATATGATTAATTAAAGATGGTTTAATTAATCCAAATGTTGAATTAATTTAATTTAAGTTAATTAGATTAATTAAATATATTTAATTGGATTAGGTGGTCCATCTTGGAATAATTAATTATTATGGGCCTTTATAATTTATTAAATAAATTAATTTAATTGATTGGATCAATCAAATTGGATCTAATTATTTTGGACCACAGTCTATTGGATATGGACTTGTAGGAAGCCATGAGTAATTTAATTGAGAATTAAATTCTAAAATATCATTAGAAGACCATGTCTTAGATTGAGAATCAAAGAGTACTATATTTACTCAAATTGAATTCGAAAGGGGTTGAAAGACTTACCCTTTAGAATCCAAAATGGGCTTGGATTGTTGTCATGTGAAAGGCTTTTAGGGAGCTATAAATGCTTCCCATGAATGAAAATTATAAGATTTATCTTGCAAAAATTGGCCTCTCTCCCTCTCCAAAACAAAAACTAGTTTTCTACTTATCCTAATTCTTTTGATCAATTCTTCTTTTACCTTGTTGAACGAAGAGTTGGTCAAATACCCAATTAGTAACTAGCGATTCATATTTGTTCTAAATCTCATAAACACAATCTTAGATAGGAATTATCGGGTTGAAGACTATTATTATAGTTTAAATCCCGAGTATGCATTCGAGGTGTGGATATGACTTAGAGGATAATCTTGGTGAATTCAACCTGCCACGGCGTTTAGAAATTGACAAAGTTTTGAAAAGGTTTTAGAGTGCTCTTTGTTAATTTTATAAATTATTTATCCCTGGAATTTATTTAGGGTATCAATCGTATTTTAATTATGCATAACCGATCAAATCGCAACGAACCCAGGACACCCATATATGTATTTAATGCATGTTGTGTAATTTTTTAAAATTCCGTTGCGTTTGGAGTCCCATGGTTATGCGAACCCAACAAAGCTTTGGTCATATCTAACTTTAGTAAGCTACTAAGAATTTTTTTTATTGATCAAAGTCGTCTATGCCTAGGTAAGAGGTTTGTTATAGACTCCTGCTCATTTATTAAAATATCCAAAACTGGAAGTACATAATAGTTTTGTGAGAAATAAAATGAGAAGTATTTACACCTTTACATGCGATTTGGTAATGAGAAAATAGTAAATGAGGAGTATTTACTCCCATACATTATAAAAATAATATTAAAGCTACAAATAAAAAGTGAAAGTACAATTTAACTAAATTTTTTAGTAAAGGCATGGCGCCACGACTCTCAAGTAAGTGCCCCTTGAACGATCGGTAAAAAACATCATTCGATCGTTACCTTGACGCTAAAATAAGCACCTCGATACTGAAAATCTACTACGATGGTGCCACAACACTGAATAAGGCACCCTAGCGACACATAATATGTATGAGTATTTGTAATTTGATGTATAGAGGCACAACACCCAAAATAGCCCCATGGTGTTGCTCAAACTATGTTTGAAAGGAATTTCACCTTCTGAGTTACTCCAACATGATATTGGGAATTTTTTTTAGTTAAAGTCGCCTGTGTCTAGGCGGGGTTTGATATGGACCACTACCCATTATTAATAATACTCAACAAGAAATACAAGTGAATGTTATAAAAGCATATATAAGAAGTATTTACTCCCCTTACACTAATCATGAGCAGAAAAGAAAAAGGAGAATCACTCCCTTATAATTTTTGCCTAAAGTTGTGTGTAATTTTAACAAAGGAGATTCAAAATGTTCTCGAGTCTGAATGAGTCCTTTTAAATGAGCGTAAGCAACATATAATTTGTGAATAAAGCCCAATGAACAAAGAATGCAAAGCTACATATGTTGCAAAAAAGAACAGAAGCAATGAGCAAAATCATAGTTTGAAGCCTTTGAACAGCATCACTAGAAGAGTTAAAGGAAATTGCAGCAGACTACGGCCAAAGGAAATAGCAGCATGAAGTAGTAACAAAGTAGCTGGAGGCCGCAGCCAAAAAGTGACAGCAACCGACCAAGTCAGGCAGCAATAGCGTGTCATTAGCAGTAGATAGTAGCATGATCAATAACAAAATAACGGGTAGGTTGCAGCCACAAACAAGAGTTGGGCAGTAACCGTAACAATGCAGAAGCCATAACAGAAAAATGCAGCAATGCAGCCAAAAGACAGCAAAAGGGGCAGTAGCATGTACAGCAAAGACAAAGCAGTATAAGGAGGAGAAAAAACAGCAATGTTAGGATCATAAAGCTAGAAGAAAAAAAAAAACAACAACAGCAGAACTGTGAAGCAATAGCAGCAGCATGGAAGTAATACAGCAACAATCCCAGGGGAAAAGAAGCAAAAGCAACAGCAGTAAAATGGAGAAAGAAGTAGGCAAACAGTTAAAAAATAGTGGTAGACCTGCAGCTAAAAGACAACAAACAAACAGGGGCTGTAGCATGCAGCATCAAAGACGAAAAATAGCAACACATGCTGCACCAGAAGCAGCCAAAGGACAGCAACAAATAGGGGCAGTAGCATTCAGCATCAAATACAAAACGGGAGCAAAACAGCAACATCAGGAGGAGAATAACAACAACAGTAGCATCATAAAACCAGTAGAAAAAAACAATATCAGAAAAATTCGGCAATAGAAGCAGCGCGGGAGCAAAACAACAACAAACCCAGGGGAAAAGTAGCAAAAGCAGCAGCATAAGAAGGAGAAACAAAAACAACAATGATCTAAAAAGAGGACAACAGATATAATCAAAACCAGTCGCATCAGAAAATAGCAAAGAAGCAGAAGTAGAATGTAACAACAAAAGCAGGAATAGCAAAAGATGGAAACAAATGCAACAGTAGCATGCAGTTAGCCAAAAGCTAAAACAATAACAGGAAGCAACAAAACCAATCTGAAGCAAAACAGCAATGGTAACAACATAAGAAAAGCAGCAAAGTGGCAGCATGTGGACAGCCCGAAAAGCATAAAAAAATGACAGCAGCATTGAAACTTAGAGGACTTGCAGGAGAAAAGAAAACCAAGACAAATGAGGCAACAAAGAAATTTTATTTTTTTAAAAGGAAGCAAATAAATGAGGAGGACTCTTCCCTTACAAACATTATTTGACTTGAAAGTTAGGAAAGCCAGTCCTATCCAAGCGAAGTAAGCCTTTTAGTTCTGTTGGTAGCTGGGATGGTTGTATTACTTTGGAGGAGACGGAGTTACAAGCCATATTTGCAAGAAAATCAGCTGCCAAGTTGCCTTTTTGATAAATGTGTGATCTTGTGATTCAGTTGTTTAAGCATCACACGGGGCATGTGATATATGAGTCTGCAAGTTCCACCTCCCCTTCTTGGAGCCCTGGACAAGGTAAATAAGAACTTGAGAATCGAATTCCATCCAAATATTTCAAATACCATATTGAAGGCAACATTGCAACCCTTCGACAAGCCGCTTCCATTTCTATCAAATAACACACAAGTTGGGCTATAATGCATAGGCTAACCCCGCTGATGCCATAAGTCTCAAACCCGCGAATACCCTTATATCATTACTATAAA
The DNA here is from genome assembly GCA_019321725.1 of Paulownia fortunei. NCBI lineage: Eukaryota > Viridiplantae > Streptophyta > Magnoliopsida > Lamiales > Paulowniaceae > Paulownia > Paulownia fortunei. The sequence goes on along the minus strand of CM033111.1, from coordinate 11,862,014 downwards.
TACCCTCAACATTCATTATTAAAACGTACACGATTAATTACGCTTTTAACTACTCTCTAGCTTTCGGACTTATGTCTACTGGCTCTAGAACTGATTTGAGCATCAGAGGGTCTTCGCTAGGTCAATCACCGACACCCTAAAGCCTTTTGTGATGCAGACAGTGACCCATATTGTAATTGACTTCCATCTAGTAGTTTCGAGAAGAGGAATGATATCACATCAATACTGAAGTCTTAATAGGGCAATTAGTTGACGGAGGGATTGTGATATTCATAATTGGAATGATTTGCTTTCTTCACCTAAGACTAGGTCTTCATGGCTTGTTGTTAGACATTAGTCATGATTGTGGGTTATTAGAATTAATGAGTTAATTACAAGAAGATTAATTTATTGAATTAATCAATTAGAGCAATTAATTGTTCAAATAAGTCACAAGAGTTGTGAGCCCACTTCTAGTTTAATAGTGAATCTAAATTGTTATACACAAACTTGGAGAAGTTCATTCCAATCCTACACATTAATATAGGTGTTCGATTAAATTAATTAATATAATTTATTAATAGAGCTTAGAATAATTTAATTATAGTATTAATTCAATTAATTAGTTGAATCAATATATTAGACCTAACAAGATTAGGGAGCCAAAATTGGAACAAATTAGTTAATTCATTGGGTTAATTAGTTAAATAAGCCCCATTAATTCATAGATCAATTAAATTAGTAGGACTAAATAAATTGGATCTTGTAAGGTCCAAGCCCAATTTGGTGTGGATGAAGCCCATGGAAATAAAAGGGTGTTGGACTTAGGTTACAAACTCTTCAAAACATCTTATAAGTTATTTAAGAGTTTATAAACTCTCAAAAAGTGTTTCATAATTTTTTTTTGATGGAGCTTATAAGATCAAAAAAAAAAAAGTTGTTTGAGAGCTTATAAGTTTCCAAAAAAAGGTATGTCTATCCCAATATATTTATAAAATAAGATCTTGTTTTAACAATTTTTTTTTTAATTTTGATAGTTTTAATTACAATATTGTCATTACTAACATTTTAAAAGTTCCATAATATTATTTTATCCAAACACTTCACCAACTTAATTTTAAAATAAGATCTAACATCTTATAAGCTCCAAAAATATCTTATAAGATATAGGAGCTTATAAGATCTTTTATGTAAGCTTAGCTAAACACCCACTAAAAGAGTTCAATTCTAAAATGTGTTGGAATAGAGTACAAGAGATAAGGAAGGAGATGAAGCTAGGTTAGAGACCTAGTTCTATATAGAAAGAGAGTAACATAATCCCATCAGAGAGGCAATAAAAAGGAGCATGAAAGCCAATCTAGCCATAGAAAATCTATAGAAAATTCATCCCCCTCTCCATTAAAAATCGGCTACTCTTTTTTTTCTATAAAGTGAAAATTGTTTTTCCCCTGTACTATGAAAAAAAAATCCTACCTTTATTCTCCAAACAAGTCCACCTATTCTAGTACTTTAATTCTTGATATCAGAGGTTGATTCCAAGAATTAAGATTGAAACAAGAAATACTCAAAGGTTGAGTTTTTGTTCCATACCTTTGGATTCAAGGATTGAATTGACGAGTTCATTTCTACTAGCATATAAAGAATTATACATGGGATATCCAAGGTGTGGAGAAATTTAGCGGGTCTTAAATGTGAGTCTTTTCCTACATAGGTCCGTGTTGATTTGACAGGGGTAATAATTTGAATTGTTTCACACATTTCATATTAAATGAATCAAGTAATGGTTTGCAAAACCCTTCTTGCACTAGCCATTGAAAACGCACTACCAATCTAATCAGCACGACTTCAAAATCTGAATATATCACGTATGATGTGTATTTATGTTTAACTATTAAAGATTTTAAATTTCGCTACATCATCATTTCCCAAAATATTCGAATCTAAAACTATCTAGATAAATAGGTGAATCTCATATGTTTTCCCATAGTCCTTAACTCAGAAGATGAAATATAGAAAATCGTCTTCTAGTTCCATCAAGGAGTCATGAGAATAGGAATGGATTCATAGTTATTAAGTCAAAATGGATTTCGACTAAGGACGCATACCTTAGACTTAATCAGGATATTAGTGGACAAAAAAATATAATTATATGGTACTCGTTACAAAAAATAGGTTTGCTACTTTATCTATATCTAGTTAGTCATGATCTATTGCTAAATACTTTCCATGACTTATGGGTTCTAAAAACTAATGGGTTAATTGCAAGGTGATTAATAAAATTGAACAAATTAATAAAAAAATTAATTTGTTCAATTAAGTCACAAAAGTTGCGAGTCCATTGCTACCTTATTAGTGAACCTAAAGAAGATAGGGTTTGGAATCTCTTTAGGGTTTGGAATCTCTTTAGGGTTAGGACTTGAAAATGACTACATAAGCCCCTTGATGGCCAAAACTACACATAATTTTATGGTAGGTTCGCAAAATCGCGGGACTTAACGCAACAAAAAATTAAAAATTTATAACATGCATAAAATAATTGAATACATGCAGTCTCGAATTTGATGCGATTAATCAGGTTACACCTGGATATATTGTTTAATTAAAATAAAGCTTTCGCGGATATACTTTTACAAGCACTCCTACTCATGTAGGGTCTGAAGCAATTTGAATTGCTATCCTCCTCACGAACTCTTCGTAGGAATTCTGAAACTGATTCAAATCTTCAGCCCTGATTGGAAATTGAATCGCCATGGACTTCAAGTGTCGTCCTTCTACTGGTATCCACACATCGGGCAAGTCTATGGGTCAACAATCCTTGCTAGTAAAATTTGATCTTTTGTTTATAATCTAGAATTTGGAGTGTTAATTTATTCTAATATCAACTTGTGAAAAAAAAAATTAAATCAAAGTATAAAAAGTATGGAACCTTTGGTGAAAGGAATATTTTCTTATGTGAAGAAAAATTAAGAGAGAGAGAGAGAGAGAGAAGGGGGAACAAATTTTGCTTGTCTAAGACTTTAAAAATCCGTCCCCTTCTTGTATATATATACAATAAGGTTCAATCCTAATCTAATTCGGTTTTTATCCCTTCCCAAGTTTGTCTCTACCTCTTTCTTTCTTATATTATCCATTTCCATCAATAATAGGAGTCTTTGATTTCTTTCCTTATAAGACTCTAAGTCTTAATTGATTTACATCTAAGACATGGAGTCTTTAATTCTCTAATTAAATACTCTTAACGGGTTTCTCCTACATGCCCAATAACTTTACGCTTGGACTTTAATTGATCTTCATCAATTAACTTAAGCTCAAATTAATTAATTGACCCAATCAAATAATTAATTAGTTCTACATGGCTATCAAATTAAATTAGGCCCAATTTAAATAATCTCATTATTTAAATTGGTTAAATTAGTTTAACCCTTAGTTTAAATTAAAGTTCATTAATTAATTGATTCAATCAATTAATTAATTTATTGCCAAAGAACCCCTAATCTTTATTAGATCCAATTAAATAATAAATTATTTAATTGGATTAGCTAATCCCTATTAATTAACTCAATCCAACTTCTTGGATTATATTCTAGATAGAAGTAGATCATCCTAATTTGTGTGTGACCTATTAAGTTCACAACTAAACCAGTAGTAGGCTTACACCTCTTGCAACTTAGTGCATAAATAATATTTTGATTAATTATTTCATCTTGGAATTAACTTCTTAATTACAAGAACCTCACAAGTCAAGCACCTAATAGTGCATCTTAGCTACGTAGTCTTAAGTGAGTTAGCAAGTAAACATATTTCTGTTACGAGTACCATGTAAGTCCGATCATTCTGCCAACTAATCTTCCGATTAAGTATAGGGCATGGATAATTAGTTGAAATCCTAATTGACTTAGTAACTATAATTTCATTCCTAGTCACATTAACTCTTGATGTATCATTAGAAAACCCACATCTAATATTCATCCTGCTTTGGCCAAAGATTTCAGAGTCAAGAACCATGTAATGTATAGGAAATTCACCTATTCTGCTAAAAAGGTGACGGATTCTTTGTTAGCACTCATTAATCTCCATTCACAAAGATCATTCACCCAATGTAAACTCCTTATAATTATCATGCAACTGGAAAATACATCAAAGCGCATGATGTCGTGCACAAGGTTACTATAGTACCTCAAGTTAAAAGACTAATTCATGCACTATTTTAACTAGAATATTCTCATTCGATGAATAATGTTTCCAATTAAGAATTTCCCATGAGCCTGCTCGGTGTACTTGTTCCCTAACGAGCATCCGTATATATGTACTAGCATCACTATGCCAATGCTTATGGAACAAAACATCCTCTTTTTGAGCATGCATCATATGCGCTAGTCTTTATGGACTTATCAATATCCTATCTCAATGAACCCTCGACTCAAAACTAATTTAAGACCAAAGCTATAAAGGTATATTCTATGATCGCTATTATATGCGCAACCATCCCCATAGCTATGTATGGTCTAGGGACTTTATCTAATTGCTTAAATATAATTAAAGATAAAGAATTGCAAATTTGTTAATATATTTTGAATAAGATTTTCTATGCTAGAGTATAAAAGCAATAATTAATTGGCATACCGGACACTATTCTAATGATCTCCCACTTGCCTTAGAGCCAAATACCTAGGGGTCTACTCAGTGGATCTACTATGTTTTCTACCAAAACAACTACTATTAAGTTATCTCTACCAATGATTACTCGAATCAAATGGTGTCACCTTAGTATGTACTTGGATCTATGATGAGATCTTGGCTCTTTTTCTTGCAAAATTGCCTGGTTGTTATTACAGAAGACAAATATTGGATTAACAATAGACAGAACTACTTCTAACCTTTTGGAAGTAGTTTCTCTTCCAAACATCTTCTTTCGCATCATCACATGCAATGATGTATTCAACCTTGGTGGTAGAATCCATGGCTATCTCAAGTTTGGAACTCCTTCCAGCTAACCACCTGCTATTTAGGATGAACATAATTCTAGACATAGACTTCAAGTTATTTACTTTGAACTAAAAGCTAGATGTAACATCCCAGCTTCAATTCTCCATAACAATACTCCCGGAAGATATCTTTAGTACTTTGTAAGTACAGAAGATCTTCTTTACAACTTTCAATTCTTTTCACATGAAATTGATTGATATCTACTCTTAACACTCAGAGAATTTATGATATCCTATCTTATACATAGATTTACATATATTATGCTTCCTAGCGGATACAAAAAGTAAGTGTATCATTCTTTTCTCTTTCCTCCAAAAGTTTTTGAGGACACAGACTTTTAAAAAGAAAAATTATAACTCATTAGTAAGAATCTCCTCTTAGATTCCTCCATGCTAAACCCTTTTAACTTCTATGTACATGGATTTGGGATGGTCCAAACATCTTTTTAGATACTTATAGATGTAGATCCCCAATGTCTAGGATGCTTTTCCTAAATCCTTCATGGAGAACTTAGTAGATAACAAGTCTGAGTGCACCATAACATTCTTATATCATTCCTATAAGTAGAATGTTATTATCATAATAAACTTTACTATGCTCCCACTAACCATCTTATACACACTAGGTTCGTTTACATTCTTGAAGAAATCAAACCATTTAATTAACTCAACAAATTAATTGTTCCAACTTCAGGAAGTACAATTGAGTTCAGAAGTGAACCTTTAGACACTTGCAAACCTTTTGCTTGCATCCTTTTGATATGAAGGCCTCAGGCTGCTACACTTAGATACCTTTGTTAATACCCTCATTGAGCAAGATGGTCCTCATATCACCCATATATTTGTAGTTGTATTATAAAAATATGGCCATCAAAATACTTATGGACTTCAGTATTGTTTGGTAAAAGGCTTTCTCAATAGTCAACACTTTGACTTTGAGAGTAACCCTTTACGACAAGTTGTGCCATATAAGTTTTCACCTGTCCATGTACTCCAAGCTTCTGCTTGCAAATCCATTTGTAGGCAATGGGTACAATACCCTGTGGTGGGTCCACTAAGGTCAATACCTTGTTGGAGTTGAATGTTAATTTACTATTTTTCCCAAACTGATGTCATGCATCAGTTCTCCCTGGATCAATATCCTAAAGGAGATCATCCTTGTTGCTTTCCAGCAAGAGATCGTACCTCATAGGTGATCTTGAGATTCTCTCAGATCTCCTTGGAGGTTTATGTACCAGAAGTTTAATAATTCGTTTATGATCCATTACCTTATGTGAGAGAATTCATGGTTCTTGAATTTTTTCAAGCTCTACGATCAAGCCATTTCTATCCAATATAATCTCTTTCTTCTCAAGAAGGCAGCATTCCTCAAATCAAATACCTTTTATTTTTAGGAATCATAGAAATAGTATTTATTAGATCCCATTAGATACCCCATAAATTTGCATAAGTTAGATCTTGCATTCAACTTATCTCCCACTAACTACTTTGCACAAGCAAGACCCCTCTTACCCTTAGGTATACAGGTTTTTGTAATATCATATCTAATATGATATTTTTAGGAATTGTCTTAAGTGACTTTCTTAGCTAAATAAGAGTGTCGTTGATTCCAGTGTGTATCCCCAAAAGAAAAGAGAAAAAGTGAAACTCATCAAGGATTCACTTTATGAGAATCCAATTCTCCTTAGATAGATAAGAAACTTTGAGCTCAAGTATTTACTTTCTCAATCGAATCAAAGAGACTTATACTTTTAATTTGTTTCTCCATCTCATGCCTAAGTTCTTTGAACTATTCAATGAATTTAGACTTGTATCTCTTAAGATACACATACCCATACCTCGACGGATTATTGGTAAAGATAATGTAGTGGTAGTTTTCTCGAACATTAACACATAGTTTTCTGGATACACCCATAAGAATCAAATCCAATGGATTTGTGGGATGCTCTATTTGTCCAACAAATGGTGATTTTGGCCATCCTTCCCTTAGGGCAAGCTTTACAGATTGGCATGTCAAGCTTGTCCTAAAGAAGCATTCGTGCCAAATTGTGAAGTCTCTTCTGAGAGATATGTCCTAATCATTCATGCCACAAGTATTTAGAACTATGATTATTTAATTAAAGTCTATTTTGTTGAATCGTGTAACATGGAATTCTATGGTAGTATAAATTAACTGCTAATGCACGGACATTAAGAACCATGGAACATTTTCATCCTTTGATTTTACAATCAAACTTTTTTTCATTTAATAGAAATCCTATTCTTTGATGTCGTTTTGTATTAATAGCAAACAATTAGTGCTATCATAATGCCATGTTGAGCTAAGTGGACCATTCCTTTAGCTAATGAAACAACCCTTACTTCAACATCAAGCTTAAGGATTGTACTTTCTCTTAGCCTCAACCTTTTTGTCATCCTCTACAACCCTTCGTAGAGATGGGATCATATTTGATATCTAATACCCAAGAATAATTATCTACATTAATGGTTGACTTCAACAAAATATAAATTTGAATTAAAACCCTTTTTAACTCAAAGTTTGGATTAGAAACCATTTTAATTCAAGGTTTGAATTATAATCCCTTCTAACTTATTTAAGAAAGTCCATACTTGCATTTCTTCTTTCTTTGCCACTTCATACTACAATGGTTGCACAAACCTATCTTATACGGATTAATCCTCTCGCAAGCCAAGTTTTAATTTTATTTCTATTGAGAACTCTTTCTCACTCCTTCTCTTAGACCCTAAGTCTTAGAATAGGTTGAACAAAATTAGGCTTCGATAGCTATAATCTCCTATAACTTCATCATAGAAAGGGCAATGAGAGGTGCTTCCACAACTTTTGTGGGAGTTGTTTCTAAAACTATTGCATAAAACTCTCTTTTGCATATTTTGTAAACTTCCTTAAAGTTAGAGTGCAATTCTCAAATGTCAAGAGTAATCCAAATCAATTGGAGCTTAATAATGTTTATTGTTGTTTAGAATAATTCAAGTGGATTAAAAGTGATAACTAGTATCCTAAGTGAGGTAAAAAAATAAGCATTTATTCGACAATGTATTCATTTATAATATGGTTTTTAATAATAAATGTCTTCCACTATTTTATTCAAATCCATCTCATTACCATCAAGATGGCGATTTGGGAAATCTTTCCTAGTGGGCTTAAGGCCTATTAGCTTTGCCATACAATCCAATTTTATGAGTCCATATGATAAAACTAAATGGTAGTTACACATTTACAATTATATCCTCATGCAACCCTTAAGCTATTTTATCTCTCTTTTCCCATACACCCCAATTTTATACTCATATGGTACTAAGTATCAAACGTTACCCAACAAACATCCATGTGAGTAAGTCTCACGACTCTTGGCCAACACCTTTAACCGTCTACCCCACGGGCATCCCCATGCTAGTAGCAGTCACAACTATTATCTCCACTTACCACATCCCATGACTCGAGGCCAATGGACTAAGCGTGGCAGCATTTCACATGCCAACTACTTTTGATGGAAGGCTTAGATGATTGGGCTCAGTCCCATATTGCCCATTCAACTTGATATAGAATTTAGTTAAAAATTCTTAAACTTGACTTTCAAGTGAGGGTTCATTTTATAATTCCAAGGCCTCATATATTTTGTTTGTTTAATTAATGTTGCACTATCCTAATGATCACAAGCGTAATCAAAAGAAAATTATTAAGTAAACCTTTACATGCATTTACCATACATACATAATAAAGGGATGATCATGGGCCATATCCTATGCGATCCACTCGAGCCAAAATGGATCTAAGTTAGTCTAAGAGTAGCAATTAAAATGACAAACATATCATATTTATTCAATGAATGTACACCCATACATTGATGGGCCTTTATTCCTTGCTTTTCTCCACCTTACTCATTCTTCTTATAAAAAAAAAACCTTCATATCCTAATTCTACTCTCGTTACATTTGTTACGACCTAACAAGAAATCTTGGAATTTTTTCGATGGAAAGTACATAAGAGGGAGATAGAATTTATATTCGGACAAAATAAAGAAATCGCAAGAGATGCTGGCCTCATTTTAATTGATCCTAAAGCAATTAAGTCAAGCATTCATAATGCATAGAAAATATTCATAGTAAAATGGTCTAGCATCCATGATCATCCACTTTAGAATACATGCCTAATTTATACATCATATGTCATAAACTCAAAGCATGTAAATATACCATGTATTTAACTTACCATTTTTTTAGTTTGGGATTTAATTCTCGATTTTTCCAAGACAAAGTTCTTTTTCAAAATTCTAAGAAATCCAAAAAAAATCAAAGTTCTTCAGCATGAGACACAAAACAGGCAAGAGAAAAACTACTACCCAAAATTTCATCTAGTGCCGTGGCACCAATTGTTAAATTTTTAGCTATAGCGCCAGCAAGCCGCACTGCGAGGATATGACGCAAGAAGATATAGATATATTAATTTCATGTTAAAAATTTACACACTTCAAAAAATAAGAAAAAAAAATAGAAATTGAATCTCAAACAAAAGAGAGCAATTAAATACAACAAATAATTATTCAAATGAATTCAGACATACATTTGCAAAAGTATCCAAGTGTGGAATCCTAGGCTCTTATACCATTGTTGGTTCACAAAATTGCAGGACTTAACGAAGTTGAGAATAAAATATTTATAACATGCATATAACAATTGAATACATGCAGTCCTGAATTCAATGAGATAAATCAGTTCACACTCGGATATTTGGTTTAATTAAAAATAAAGGTTTCACGAATATTCCTTTACAAGTACTCCTACTAATGTAGGGTGTAAAGCAGTTCGAATTGCTATCCTCCTCACAAACTCTTCATAGAAATTCCAAAACCGATTCAAATCTTCACCCTTGATTAGAAACTAATTCACCAAGGACTCTAAGCATCGTCCCTCTTCTAGTAATCCACACTTTAGGAAAGTCCATGGACCAACAATCCTTGCTAGTAGGGAGTGTTGATTTAATTTTAATATCGACTTGTGATAAAAGAATTAAATAAAAGTATCAAAAGTATGGAACCTTTGACAAAAGGAAAATTCTCTTGTGAGAAGAAAAATTAACAAAGAAAGAGAGAAAATGGGGGAAATTTTTTTCTTGTCCAAGACTTTAACAATTCATCCCCTCCTTGTATATAAATATACTCTCTACCTAATTTCTTCTTATCCTATCCATTTTCATCAAAAATAGGAATTTTTTATTTCTTTCCTTATAAGACTCTAAGTCTTAATTGGTTTCTATCTAAGATTTGGAGTCTTTAATTCTTCAATTAAAAACTCTTAATGGATTTCTACTATAAGCCCATTAACTTTAGGCTTGAACTTTAATTGACCTCTATTAATTAACTCACGCCCAATTTAATTAAATAATCCAATCAATTAATTGATTGGTTCCACATGGCCACCTAATTAAATTATGCCCAATTTAATAATCCTATTATTTAAATTGGTTAAATAAATTTAACTCTTAAATTAATTTAAAGCTCATTAATTAATTGATTCAATCATTTAATTAATTTACTTTCAAAGAGCCCCTAATCTATATTAGGTCCAATTAAACAATCCTATTATTTAATTGGATGAATTAATCCAACTCTTTAAATCAATTCTAGCTCAAGTTAATTAACCCCCATTAATTAACTCAATCCAACTCTTTGGATTATATTCTAGATAGAAGTGGATCATCCCGATTTATGTGGCCCATTACGTTCACAACTAAGCTAGTAGTGGATTTGCAACTCTTGCAACTTAGTCAATGAATAATATTCTGATTAATTATTCCATCATGGAATTAACTACTTAATTACAAGAACATCACAAGTTAAGGGAAGTACCTAGAGTACATCTTGACTACCTAGTATTAAGTGAGTTACCAAGCAAATATATTTTTATTATGAGAACCATGTAAGTTCGGTCCTTCTGTCAACTAATCTCAGATTAAGTATAGGGCATGAATTATTAGTCAAAATTCTAATTGACTTAGCATCTATGATCCCATTCCTAGTCATATTGACTCTTGATGTATCATTAGAAAACCCACGTCTAATATTCATCCTACTTTGGCCAAAGACTTCTGAGTCAAGGAACGTGGAATGCATAGGAGATTCACATACTCTTTGAGATAGGTGACAAATCCTTTGTTGGCACTCATTAACCTTCATATACAAAGATCATATACCCAATGTAAACCCCCTGTGATTGTCATGCAATTGGGAAATACATCAAAGCGTATGATGTCGTGCATAAGGTTACCATGGTGCCTCAAGTCAAATGACTAATTCATCCACTATTGTGACAAGAAAATTCCCATTCAATGAATAATAATTTCAATTAAGAATTTCCCATGAGCCTATTTGGTGTACTCATTTGTCAATGAGCACACATACATATGTACTAGCATCACCACACTGATGCCTATGGAATGAAACATCCTCCTTTCAAGCATGCATCATGTGTGCAAGTCTTTATTGGCTTATCGATGTCTTATCTCAATGAACCCTCAACTCGGAGCTAATTTAAAATCAAAACCGTAGAGGTATATTCCATGATCGTCATAACTATGTATAGTCTTGAAACTTTATCTAATTGCTTAAATGCAATTAAAGATATAGAATTGCCAATTTATTAATATATTTAAAACAAAGTTGTCTATGCACTAGAGTATAAAAGCAACCATTATTTGGCACATTAGGTACTATTCTAATATTTTAGTATGCAATTTTAGGCCAACACACCTATGAAAAGGCGCCCCATCTCTTCTTCTTAACATTCCACATTTTTACATAGTTTTAATTCTTTTTTCACATGTTGAATTGAGAATTACACTTATACACCCATTCCAATACAATAGTTGTATTAAGTTCTACTAAACTAATTTTTTATTAGAATTGTGGGATTTGATTACTATTAGTATTGTATTTAATGTACGCGGACGTTTAAGGTGTGAATACCATTAGAGGAGTGACAATTGGAACTCCAAGGCGAACCTGATTTGTACAAAAGGGAGAAACTATTTAAATTGCTTTATATCCACATCATCAATCAGACAACAATTCAGGTCAAGTTTCATGAAACTTTCCCACACAAAAGATATAAAAAACATGCAATCGATTAATCGAGATGTTTTGGAATATGAATTTTAATCACATATGTTTTTTTTATTTTAATTCATTATCAAAATTTTATTGTTTTGTTGTGGATCGCTTCCTGAACCATACAAACCTAATAGTGGTATTACAGCCTAATTTCGCTCATTTTAATATCTATTAAATTGTGGTTGATGTATTTATACGATAAATTTAATTTATGCATTTGATTATGAATCAGATTGATTTTCTTGTTTAGGATTGAGTTTTTGTTTGAAAATTTAAAATAACATCGTAAGATAAAAAAAAGATTGACAGCAAGATAGCATAGCGGTTGTAGTGCCCGCTGCTACTCGATATGCGATGTTGGGTGGTCATAGCAAACGATGCAAGTATTAGGCCATAGTATATGATGCACCCTTGCGTCCACATCGTGGCACTCTACCAATGCCCACTAGATATTACCCGACGGGGGAGTCGCTACTTGGGCTGGTTAGGTGAACATCCAGGCTATTGGGCGATAACTGCTGTATATTGGAATTATTCCAACAGCAGTAGTAAAAACCTGGCATTGGGCGCCAAACTATACAGGCAGTCGACAGGTACCCATGTTGTCGAGCACTTAGGCACCCAACGGGGTACCAAGCTTCCTTGGCACCTAATAGGTGCCTACTATAACTTTAAGGTTGCAAACCCAAGTACAGGTTGTGTCGAGTAATAAATTTGTCGTGAGTCTAAGGTCTATCTACTGGGAAGTTATCTAAAGAATTTAGGATTATATTTCTAAAAAAAACATAAAGATGCACTTATGTGATTTAGAATATATAAAAAAATAATGTATGCTATAACTTAAAAAAAACAAAGTAATAAAAGTACTGGGGATTAGGGATTCGCTCTTGAGTTTTGGATAGAGGAATGAATATTTATTTATTTTTTACCTCTTTTAATTGCCACTATTGGATTCCATATATAATGAAGGTGTCAATAGGAAGATATTTTCAAATAGCTCATGCAATAAAAAAATCTCGATATTGTCTTATTATTTGCAAATTATCTCTTAACGCCGATACTTGTTTATGGGATCAAGTATTTATGCACGCATTTATCTACAATAAATCAAGGTGTCACATTAGTGGTTGGTGTAGTCAAACCAAACGTCTAGCTAAATAAACTCAAGTATTTGTTGTGCCACTAGTGATACATAAATCAACAATCATACAAAATAAATAGGGTTTAGATCAAAAATTACAATAATAATACAACACACTTAAATATTTTCTACCCTCATAATTGTTCCTCTTACTCCATCAAGAGGTTCACCATTTTTTCTCAACAAAACAAAATTTAGAAAGACATAATAGAAGTAGAAAATACTAAAAATAGAAGATAACCTAGAGAATATATTTTTATTACTATTAAAAAAACATACACTACTACTAAAAAACTTACATTACTACTAGACAACTTAGTCTAAATAAACCCTCTACCCTCCTATTCTTACAAGCTTAATACATGGTCTATTTATAGTTCTTGAAGTGTGATAGAGGACAAACATATAATGGAGGGGTTAAATAATCAAGTGGTATGCTAGTTGTCAAGAGTTGGTAAGTTGTTACACCAAATCCTCTAAATTTTCAACTATCCAATTAAATTGCATTTTCCAGCCAAATACAACCCAATTTTGATGATGGGTAAAGAATAAAATTTGTTGATCTTTGCTTGCTGATATATTTTCATATATTATTTGTCAATGTTCGCTACCGAATTTGGGAGATATGGTCAAATTACCAAATCATATTCAACAGTCGTCCTTCAACATCAACAACACATTGTAGCATGTTTATTGACTATTTTGACATATTTTATCACCATCATGTCTTCAGAAAACTTGTTTATGTACCTGTTTTGTATAACATATCTAAATTTCAACCCAAAATCAATTTTGGTTTAAAAGATATGACCCAATTGATAAAATAGGTCAGTACTAGACTTAACTCTAATCTGAATTTTTTGGTGATCCATTTTGTACAACCACTTATAATCCAACTTATTTGATCCTACACATTTAGTATGCGATCTAAAGTCTATATGAACTTGTTACATAGCCTCAAGAATTAACTCAAAACCATTTTAGAATCAAAAGTTACGCTAGTTTCTCCCAAACCTGGACAAAAGAAGATAAAACTTTTTAATCTCATTTTTTTATGTTGATTTCTCATTTTATTTCTAAAACACTAAAATGCTTTAATTATGAGTTCTAATGGTAATTTCAAAATGAAAATAAATATATAAATCATAATTAATTATACACTCTTGAATGTTTATCATATCCCCTAACCATCTTATTACTAGTCCGTAATGCCCAATTCTCAATTCTCTCGTACATAACCAATAATAAGCATTTTTCATCAATATGCATCTAATCAATGTGCATTATCGAATTATGGCATATAAATAGCATGATTACACGAACATGAATAATTGTTATTATATGCTTCAGTTATGCTTTAACATGCATTAGCACATGAAATATGAGATCAAATTTTTGTTTTTTGATTTAACATATTCCTTAAGTGCACTTTTTGTAGTGAAAAGCTCGGTATCTCGATTAAGAAATATTGATGTGTTGAATGGCCATGAAATAAATTATTTGTATTGCTCCATACTAGTTATATGCTAAAAGTGATTAATTTTCAAAATATTTACTTGAAATATGTTACATTTAGCTAAGAACTAAAAGTATGCAAAATGGTGCAATTTGATTGGTTGGTTGACTAGGTTGCATGGAATCATTCTAAACCACATTGCACTTGATTATAACACCAAAGAATCAATTTTTGTCATCTCCATAGACAATAAACATGGCTTTTGGCTAGAGAAGACACCAAACATTATGCAATCAATCATAGCCCTCCACTTACCTCTCTTTGAAAGGTCAAAGAAATCATTTTCATCCATATTTCTTATGGAAGCACCTAAAAAATGACCAGCCCTTATTCACCTAAGTTTTTCCCAAATTTATACACTCTCATACTCATAAAAATTGAATTCAATCCATAGGAATCCATAGAACACAAGTTAGAACAAGTTTCCACCCTTTTAAGCTTGAAAACCATTGATTTTGAAGTTTAATTCCAACTTAATCAATGTATATTCTTTTTTAATGTTTTTTATGATGAATTTGTAGTATCTTGGATGGTTACATGTTTTAGTATATTTTTGTATGATTAAAAACTTAAGTAAGTAACACTTGAAGCCAAAAACCAAGCTAGTTAAGCTAGTTTTTAGCTAAATTGATAGTCTTGTGAAAATGTTTAATTTACTTATTTATATTGATTTTGTAATGCTTATATGGTGTTTGAAGGTGCCTACAAATAATTGTGAACAATAGCAATTAGTTTGCTTAATTGAAGGTTAGAATCAATTTAAGTTAGAACCAAGTTTACGTCATTTTAATTCGGGTTATGTTCATATTTTGTGGGTTGCCCTAATAATTATGTTTGAATTATTAGTTATTTAATGGCTGCCCTAATGTTTAATGTCTTGAATTAGTAGTAAAATATGTAGTATGCATTATTTTTAAGGTTATGTAATTGATATGGAATTATTTACAAAAGATTAAAAAGTATATATGAACTTTAACTAGAATAGACTAAATGATTTATAAAAAAGATATTAAATGGTACATGATTTGATTATGTTAGGCCTTTAATACATCCTATCTTCCAAAGAGATTGGTCTTTTCACTTACCACAAAGTGGACCTTAGGTAAGTTGAAGCTTTCATTTGTTGTATCACAAGAATCATATAATGTTTGTTCATGTTTTAATATGATTGTTATTATTTGTGGAATAATGTAATGTTTGATCCATTTATGGTTTATGAAGCATGATACTATTAAGGATATAATGAGGTTTTTGAAAATGAAGTATGGTACTTGAATGATGATCGGGTAGACAAGGGACGCGGGAGGGACCGGCGAACCCAACAAATGGTGGCAAATACTTGAGGTTGAAAAACCGGTATAGGAAAGCCACAATGAATGAGATAGAATACGGCTAATACATGAGGTTCAAAAATCAAGTATGGAAATCCCGTATTAGTTCTCTTATTGGCCAATTATTATGAACAAGTTCCAAAAACTACAGCCTATCGCTATTAGTTAGGTACCACACTTCAAGGGCCTTAAAGAATGATTTATGAATGAAAGTATTAAATAGAATAATGCATTTAATGATTTATGAGATGTTCATATATGTTATTTGTTATTGCATCAATTTCATCTTACTGAGCCTTTAGCTCATTAGATTCATGTGATGCAAGTGGAAATGTACAGGTTTAGTGGTTGATTGAGTCTCTAGAGCGGCCGGACAGAGATTTGCTCATATGCCGTGCTTCGAACCATTTTGTAGTTTATTTTTAAAACTCTATTTTATTTTATAATAAGCCGCTCTGATATGGTTTTATAAACAGATGTACTCAATTTTGATATATGAATATTGTGTGTTTAAAACAATTCAAGTTTTTTTTCTTATAGCTAAAAATGAGAACTTTTTTTAAAACTATAGCTCTAATATTAATGAAAAATTAACATTTCTTGACTTAACTGTATCAGCTTGTTTAGGCTCTGCAGTTAGGTTAAGGGGTGTTGCATAGTCCGTAGTAATTATAGCATAATAAAATGCAATACAAATAAAAAATAACATGGCATGATGATCAGAATTCAAAAGAAACCTATAAAACAGTCTACCAATCACAAATAATAATTTGTCATAGATCACAGATGCTATCGAGATTTTATTTTATTTTTCCATTGATGTTGTGTGTATGTTCACTAAGACAACATTTTATTCCACATACCAAGATACATATAACTTCAAAATCAATCATGAAAAAGCCTCAACTCCATATCCTCACAGGTAAGTGTTTGCCATATAAGTTGGTAAGGTGTTCATTCATGGAGTTGGAAAACAGTTAAAACACTGAGGGAAATAACTTAAATGATTTAGGACAACCATTCAAACCAAAATTGAGCATAAGATAAGTTGTAATGCCCAATTCTCAATTCTCTCCTACATATCCAGTAATAAGTATCTTACATGAATATATGCATCTAATCAATGTGTATTATTGAATTATAGCATACAAATAACATGATTGCACTAACTTAAATAATTGTTATTATATGCTCTAGTTATGCTTTAACATGCATTAGTACATAAAATATAAAATCAAACTTTTGTTTCTTGATTTAACATGTTCCTTAAGTGCCTTTTTGCAGTGAAAAGCTTGGTATCTCGATTAAGGAAGATTGATATGTTGAATGGTCATGAAATAAATTATTCATATTTCTCCATAATTGTTACATTCTAAAGTGATTATTTTCCTAAATATTTGCTTTAAAAATGTTACATTTGGCTAAGAACTAAAAATATGCAAAATGATGCAATTTGATTGGTTGGTTAACTAGGTTGCATAGAATCATTCTAAACCGCATTGCACTTGATTATAACACCAAAGAATCAATTTTTATCATCTCCCTAGCCCATAAACATGGCTTTTGGCATGAGAATACACCAAGCATGATGCAACAAATCATCACCCTCCACTTACCTCTTTTTGAAAGGTCAAAAAAATCATTTTCATCCATATTTCTTGTAGAAGCACCTCAAAAATGATCAGCCCTTATTCTCCTAAGTTTCTCCCAAATTTCTACACTCTCATACTTATAAAAATTGAATTCAATCCATAGGAATCTATAGAACACAAACTAGAATAAGTTTCTACCCTTTTAAGCTTGAAAACCATTGATTTTGAAGTTTAATTCCAACTTAATCAAGGTATATCCATTTTCAATGTTTCTTATGATGAATTTGTAGTATCTTGGATGGTTACATATTTTAGTATGTTTTTGTACGATTGAAAACTTAAGTAAGTTGCATTTGAAGCCAAAACCAAGTTAGTTAAACTAGTTTTTAGCAAAATTGAAAGTCTTGTGAAATTATTTAATTTACTTGTTTCTATTGATTTTGTAATGCTTATATTGTGTTTGAAGGTGCCTACAAATGATTCTGAACAATAGCAATTAGTTTGCTTAATTGAAGATTAGAATCAATTTAAGTTAGAATCAAGTTTACGTCATTTTAATTCGGATTATGTTCATGTTTTAGGGGTTGCCCTAATAATTATGTTTGAATTATTAGTTATTTAATGGCTGCCCTAATGTTTAATGTCTTGAATTAGTAGTAAAATATGTAGTATGCATTATTTTTAAGGTTATGTAATTGATATGCAATTATTTACAAAAAATTAAAAAGTGTATATGAACTTTAACTAGAATAGACTAAATGATTTATAAAAAAGATATTAAATGGTACATGATTTGGTTATGTTAGGCCTTTAATACATCCTATCTTCCAAAGAGATTGGTCTTTTCACTTGCCACAAAGTGGACTTTAGGTAAGTTGAAGCTTTCATTTGTTGTATCACAAGAATCATATAATGTTTGTTCATATTTTAATGTGATTGTTATTGCTTATCAAATGATGTAATGTTTAATGCATTTATGGTTTATGAAGCATGACACTATTAAGAATATAATGAGATTTTTGAAAAGAAAGTATGGTACTTGATAAACGATCGGGTAGACATGAGATGCGGGAGGGACCGGCGGACCTAACAAATGGTGACAAATGCTTGAGGTTGAAAAATTGGTATAGGAAAGCCACAATGAATGAGATAGAATACGGCTAATACCTAAGGTTGAAAGACCAAGTATGAAAACCTCGTATTAGTTCTCTTATTGGCCAATCATTATGAACAGGTTCTAAAAACCACAGTCTATCGCTATTAGTTAGGTACCACACTTCAAGGGCCCTAAAGAATGAATACTGCATTTAATCATTTATGTGATTTGTATGTACGCTATTTGTTATTGCATCAGTTTCACCTTACTAAGCCTTTAGCTCATTAGATTCATGTGATGCAGGTGGAAATGTACAAGTTTAGAAGTTGACTGAGTCTCTAGAGCAGCCGGACAGAGACTTGTTCATATGCCATACTTCGAGCTATTTTGTATCATATTTTGAAAACTCTGTTTTGTTTTTAAATAAGCCGCTCTGTTATGGTTTTGTAAACAGTTGTACTCAGTTTTGATATATGTATATGGTGTGTTTAAAATGATTCAAGCTCTTTCTCTTATAGCTAAAAATGGGAACTTTTATTAAAAATCATAACTCTAGTAATGATGAAAAATTAACATTTCTTGACTTAATTGTATCAGCTTGTTTAGGCTCTGCACTTAGGTTAAGAGGTGTTACATAAATAGTCACAAAATTTGAAATATCTAGTCTGTCTTACCAAAATATGCTTCAAAATTTCTTTGGTTAACCTGAAAATGAAATGGTGATTTTTTTGTCTTTTTTTTTTTTTTTTTAACAACATGACTCGCATGATCAAAAGAAGGATTTACAATTATACTCATCACTGGCTATAAAGCGAAATATTTCAATAGAAATAGATAACTATATAGGTTTACCTAATTCATTTTCCCACATCTAAGGTAGATATAATTAAGCATATCAAATTGCAACAAAACCAATTCAAATGATCAATTAAAGTTTAGAATGCTTGTTTTCTCAAACTCTCCACTTATTCACAAAAGATGTGTGAACATTAATAAAAAAATAAATACTTTAACGTGGTTGAAATTTCCAGTTATATGTATCGCAACCAATCTTTCCACAAGGCTTAGGATGTGCACAAGATTATTTTTTTATTCTTCAAGACAGTACCCTTGGATTCTAACAAAAAAGGATTGTAATTATATTTTGACAATTCACATAAAAACTTCACAAACATGCCATGTTATGCAAAAAAAAAAAGTAAATGGGGGCGCATTTCAAGAGTGTCAAAAGATTACCCTTTACTCTGGCTACCCTTACTCATGGTTATAACGGATCCAAACGAAAACACGCTTAAGTTTTTAAAAAAAAAATAGAAAAACACACATTGAACACACAAATCATGATATCAACTATCCTCTCCCCCAACCTAATCGAAAGAGTGTCCCCAATGTCAAAAATATATAAGAAAGTAGAATTTAAAAGATATCACTTAAAATGTGGCTTATTGAAAAAATAAAACTGAAACAATACAAAACACACAATATTAGTTGAAACCATTAAGGATAAATTTCATGGGTTGATAGTCAAATTCATTTTGCATTTTTGACCACTGTCCCTGTTGGACCAATCCACACGGGCCAAGGTTGGATTAGATTCTCGCACATAGGTGTTAGAGCAAAAATGAGGACGCAGACTGTGAAATAAAACATTTTTCCACAGCATGATCTATAAAAGATAATAAACCATTATACAAACCATTAATATTAAGAATACCTACGGGTTTATGGTGAATGTTGAATTATGCCCAAAAGGCAACTTGGAATAATTCCTCCAATGTACCAAAATCACTAGGTAGACTGATTAATGCATCTGCATTATTTAACATTATTAGGCATTATGTCTTGAATATGTGACACTTTTAGCTCATCTCATATGGTCATACCTATGATATTCTGTACTGTTAAAGATTTTGGGATAACTCCTAAAACTTTAACTCCTCCTACATGAGTAGAAGTAGAAACCCTCTCCATTGACCCTAGACTACCTCCCCCATACACTAAATAAATTTTTCTTTTTGCTAATGTTCTATTAACGTTATAAGTTGCCCCTATAAACTCACAATCTTTTTTCTGGATTAGATCCACAAAAAGACACAAATATAGTTGAACTTGTGAGTGGAATAGACTTTCATTTTTTTTTCTTTTTAAAAGTGAGCTACGCAAAAATAGAGTGAGTACGGTGTTATTTATTGAGGTGTGAACAGGGAATGTTTATTGCACGTCTTTTTTTTTGTCAGAAAGGTTGAAAATAAGGACACACAAAATTTAAAAATTATCTACTTACATATAAATGCACATATAGTTGTGTTGTGGCTCACATCTTTCTCTGATTTTACGTCCAGTAATGGTTTAATCACCCTTTATAGGTTGAGGATATGTTTCTTATCTAATTTTCTTATAAACTGGCAAACAGAATCTTTTAATGTCAGATTCCCAAGACTATAATGCTCATATTTATCCCTGAAGTGATTCCATAAATCAAGAATTATACGATGTACTAATCCACATGAATGAATCTTAAGAGTCAATATAATGTCATCTATAGACTCCTTACTTAGCCCATCCATAATGAATTGAATTTTAATTTCTCGATTTTTAGAAACCATTTATAAGGAACAACACTTTGTGTTGCAAGTCCATCAAGCACATTTGTGACAAACTTGTATTTTTTTCGCCCTTCAATTTTTTAATATGTGATTTTATCAAAACCAGACATGTATCTAGTAAGCAAGTTTGAAGACTCTCATGAAAACTCACCTACTACTCTTACCTTTGCTTCAATTATCCATCGTATGTCCCCTGGAATGCCCTTGTGCATAAGAATCCTTAATTTTTCAATCCTGATTTTATAAATTTTTAAAATTGCATTTTTAAGAAGAAAATAAAATCGCTTTTTGAGAGTCAGAAAAATGTCATCAATTTTGAAAAGAACAAAGAAAAATGAGAAAAAGAAATTTTTACAGAGATTTCAGTTGTTTTGGAAACTAATAAGTCCGACTTTAATAACCACAGAGTGCCATTATCTGCCACTTAATTAGGAAAAGAAAAAAAATAAAAGAAAGAAAGCCTACAAAACAAATAAGGTTAGAGAAAATAAGTATATATACACATACGAATCATAACAAATGTTAGAAAGAAAAAAAATTCTTCTTGTGAAAATTGATTCTCTAGAAACGATTTGAGTCTTTGTCCATTTATTTTGAATACATTATCATTTCTAAGATTCTCAATGTCAATCGCCCCATGAGGATATATCTCTTTTACAACAAAAGGACCACTCCACTTTGATCTCATTTTTTCTAAAAACAAATGCAATCGAGAATTATAAAGCAAAACCTTTTGACCAACCTTAAATATTTTTCTTGAAATTTTATTATCATGAAAATCTTTGATTCTTGCTTTATGAATTTTAAAATTCTCATATGCATCATTTCTCAATTCTTGAAGTTCATTGATTTGAAATTTGTGCAATTTTGAAGCTTCATCAAGGTTGAAGTTAAACATTTTGATTGCCCAATAAACTTTATGTAAAATTTTAATTTGTAAATGACAAAGTTTTTCATAAACTATCCTATAAAGATACATGTCTAATGATGTTTTAAAAGTAGTTTTATATGTCCAAAGTATATCAGTAAGTCTAAAATACCAATTTTTATGATTTAGGTTGACTGTCTTTTCCAAAATTTATTTTATCTCCCTATATGCAAGTTCTATTTGTCCATTTATTTGAGGGTGATAAGGGGTTGCAACTTTATATATGATTCCATATTTCCTCATTAAAGTTCCAAAAACTTTGTTACAAAAATTTTTCCCCCATCATTGATAATGGATCGAGGAGTTCTAAATCGACTTAATATTTTCTTTTAAAAAATTTATCACTATTTTGTGATCATTGTTTTGACAAGGAGTTGCCTTGATCCATTTTGAGACATAATCTATGACAACCAAAATGTAAATAAAATCAAATGATAATAGAAATGGCCCCATAAAGTCAATACCCCAACAATTAAAGATTTCAATCACTGAGATAGGGTGTAGGGGCATCATGTTTTGCTTTGAAATGGACCCTAACTTTTGACAATCTTCACAATTTTTGCAGAAATTGTAAGTATCTTAGAAAAATATTGGCCAATAAAATCCACATTGTAAAATCTTTGCAGTGGTTTTCTTTACCGAAAAGTGACCATCACATGCTTTTGAATGAAAAAATTTTATATTATTACATATCTCATTGTTTGGCACGCATCTTCGAAAGATTTGATTAGGAAAATACTTGAATAGGTATGGATCATCCCAATAAAAGTTTTTCACCTCAATCAAAAACTTCTTTTTGTCTTGAGAATTCCAATACGCTGCCATCTTCCTATCACAAGAAAATTAACAATGTCAACAAACCAAGGTAAAATTAAAACATTAAATAGTTGTTCATCAGAGAAAGTGTCATTAATGGGTGTAGTTTGAAATGACTCATCACAAACAAGTCTGGACAAATGATCAACCACTACAATCTCTACTATTTTCTTATCTCAAATCGTAATGTTGAATTCTTGGAGTAAGAGAATCCACCTAATCAGTCTAGGTTTGGCATCCTTTTTTGACAAAAGATACTTCAAAGTTGCATAATCACTGAAAACAACAACTAGTGAGCCAACAAGATAAGATCTAAATTTGTTCAAAGCAAAAACTACAAGTAATTCTTTTTTACTTATTAAATAATTTAATTGAGCACTATTTAAAATTTTACTTGTATAGTAAATAACATATGATTTCTTATATTTTCTTTGTCCTAAGACAGCTCCAACAGTATAGTCACTGGCATCACACATTATTTCAAAAGGTAAAGTCCAATTTGGAGTTTACATGATTAGAGCAAATGTAAGCATGCTTTTAAGTTTAACAAAAATATTTTCACAATTTTCAGTCCATTCAAATATAGTCTATTTTGTTAGAAAATTACATAATAGTTTAGATATTATACTAATCTTTGATAAATCTTGTATAAAAGCCAGCATGTCCTAAAAATGATCTTACCTCCTTCATAGATTTTAGATTTATCTACTTCAATACCTTTAGATAAAATAAAGTGTCTAAAAATAATACCAGTTGTTACCATAAAATGGCATTTCTCCCAATTGAGTACAAGATTCTTTTTTTCACACCTGAACAAAATCTTTTCTAAATTAGATAATCAATTGTCAAATAAATTACCAAAAATAGAAAAATCATCCATGAAGACTTCAAGAAAATGTTCAACCATGTCACTAAAAATATTAAGCATGCATTGTTGGAATGTAGTTGGTGCATTATATAATCCAAAAGGCATCCTTCGATATGCAAAAGTACCAAAAGAATATGTAAAAGTTATTTTTTTCTTGATCTTCAAGTGCAATTGTAATTTGATTATACTCAAAATATCCATCTAAGAAGTAGTAAAATTCATGTCCCGCAACTCTTTCTAAGATTTGATCAATGAAGGGTAGTGGAAAATGATCTTCTCTAGTAACTGAATTGAGTTATCTATAATCAATGCACAGTCACCAACCAGTAACAATCCTAAGTGGAATTAATTCATCATTCTTTTTCAAGACTATAATAACTCCAGATTTCTTAGGTAGAACTTGAGTAGGACTCACCTATTTGCTGTCAGAAATAAGATAAACGATTCCATTATCTAAGAATGACTTCATTTCTCACTACTTTTTTTATAATAGGATTTAGCCTTCATTGTATCTCTCTAGAAGGTTTAGCATTTTTCTTTAAATAGATGTTATGTATGTAAATTAAAGAACTATTACCTTTAATGTCAGCAATGGTCCATCCTAAATCATTTTTATGTATTTTCAGAGTTTCGATCACCTTACCTTCTTGGGATAAATCAAGTTTGAAAGAAATTATTACTAAAAAAGTCTCATTCTCACCTAAGAAAGAGTATTTCAAATCAAATGGCAAAGGTTTCAAATTAATCACGGGAGCTTTAATACTTGATGGAACATATTGTACTATTGATGATGAAAGTTCTCCAAACCTTGGTTTCCAAAAATATTTTTCTTGTACCTACACAAATTCATAGAGAGTATTAGAGCGTGTCTTTTTACAAATACTTTCACATTCAAAACAAGTCTCCAAAGAATCTGAAAAATTAACGGTAGTAAAATATTTATGAATAAGTTCCTCAATTGAGTCCACTTCTTGTACTTCGACATCTTCTACAGGTTGCTTACAAACATTAAACACATTTAGTTCCAAAGTCATATTTTCAAATGATAACTTCAAACTATCATTCCTACAACTAATCAAAGTATTTGAAGTTGCAAGAAAAGGATGACCCAAAATGATAGGAATCTGTGTATATGTGTATGTGCAACAGGCTCTGTGTTGAAAATAATGAAATTGACTGGAAAGTAAAACTTATCAATTTGTACCAACACATCTTCTACTACTCTCTTTAGAACTTCAATCGAATGGTCAGCTAGTTGAAGTACAACATAAGTTGTTTTAAGTTCTCCCAAACCTAACTATTCGTAAACTAAGAAAGGTAGAAGATTTACACTAGCACAAAGATCAAGCAAAGCACTCCCTATTCTAGTGTTTCCTATGATACATAAAATGGTTGAACAACCTAGATCTTTATATTTGGGTAAAGTGAGTTGATGAATGATTGCACTAATACTTTTAGTTAAAAATGCCTACTTTTGTACATGGTGTTTTCTTTTGATTGTACACAAATCTTTCAAAACTTTGGCATAAGGTGGAACTTGCTTGATTGCATCCAACAATGGACTATTAATCTTGACTTGTATAAAATTTCAAAGATTTCAGCATTTGAGTTTAATTTCTGAGTTGGTTGCAATCTTTGAGGAAAAGGTGCTAGAGGTAAATATTTTTATTTTTCTTCTTCAAACTTACCTTCATCATCAAAACTATTTTTATTCTTCATTTCTGAATGTGGATTGAAAACTTTCTCCTTGGGATGAATAGTCCCAAAGAGTTGTGGTCGAATTAGCTTCCTTAACTGAATTTTCACCTAAAAAAGAAACTTGACTCCAATTGGAAGGATTAGGTTGAGGTTGAGTTGGAAACTTACAACCATTTTTCTGAGTGTACAAAGAGGCAGTTAATATTGAAAGTTTATTTTTTATCTTATTGATGGCTTGTGAAATTTGATTATTTATATTTGTTTGTATTCAACTAATTGATTCATTGTGTACTACTCTAACAGTTTTCATTATCTGAGAATGTAAAAGTATTTTGCAAATCCTTCCCCCAAAATAAAATGAATTCCATTTTATGTCAATATCATTTTATTATTTAATTATTCTATTATTATATATATCATCTTTCTTTTACATTAAGAATATAATATAATTCATTAAAAAATATTAATATGACACTACTAACCAAATAAAATATTTTTATTAGATAAAATATTTATAATAAATAATATCTTCCCAAAACAAAATCAAATATTACTTTCCTTCATTCTCATTCTCAAATTTATCTACTCAAAACACCTTCCCAAAATACACGCAAAACAGAAACAAACACTACCCAAATTGAATGATATTGACTGAAAAAAAAAATTACAAGACCATAAAAGTGGCTAACTCGCAGGGCACTACTAACATAAATCTCCATCAAACTACA
The DNA here is from genome assembly GCA_019321725.1 of Paulownia fortunei. Classification (NCBI taxonomy): domain Eukaryota; kingdom Viridiplantae; phylum Streptophyta; class Magnoliopsida; order Lamiales; family Paulowniaceae; genus Paulownia; species Paulownia fortunei. Next base: position 11,835,603 of record CM033111.1, on the reverse strand, counting down.
CAAGATGATGCATGTTTAAATGAATTTTTTTACCATAATTTATGTGGCAAATCGAAGAGAGAGAGAGAATTCGGTATAACTAATGACAGAAGAAATATAATAAAAAAATATTTAATTATTTATAGAGATGCAAATTAAACATTAAACTTAATCAATTAAAGTTAACTATTAAATGAAACTGAAAAGTCAGTAAAGAATCAACTATTAAAATAAAACTTAAGTATATCATATTTAAAAAATAAAACTTAAGTATATCATATTTAAAAAATAAAACTAAAGTATATAATATTAGTGAATTAAAATATGCATATATAGTAGTACGGTTGAGGTTATTCGAACTTTAGACCATCACCAAACCCCACAAGGGGATGCATTTTTCAATGCATTTTTAAAGTATGAAATATGCCAAAAATTGAAGAAAAAATAAGAAAAATGAAGAATTTGGTGTAACTAAAGGCAACGAAGAAATATCATAAACAAAGCATTTTATTGTTTGTAGTGGTATAAACTAAATACAACTATATATTAAACTTTAACAATTAAAGGGCACTAAATAAAACTTTAAAAGTTAGATAAGAATTAAATTGTTTGTAGAATGCAAATTGATGCTGCTATTTTTCGTATGTTGAGGTGTGTCCACGAATCCTCAACACGTGTCCGTCAACTCACGATTTCTGAAAATGAATTTCTTGCCTATAGTACAAACAGACAGTTAGAAGGGTCTTGGGGTTCTCCCAAGAAAGCACCTTCAATACTTAAGTTAGTGTATATTTGAGAGAATAAACTAACGTAAAGCGTGGAAAAAAATTACGTACCTAGTAAATGTGGAGATTAGGGCTAATTATAATTGTTTATTTTGGGATATGGGCCTCATAGACCTTTAATATAATGTGCCTCATGGGACTGATTGCCATATCGGGCGGATGCTTTGTATCTCTTTGTCGCTTAGGCCTCTTATTGGACTTAGGCTATCAACTTGCTCCCGGATCTGAATTAATTATCTGCTGGGTTAAAATAAAAATAAGATAAATAAATTAATAAAATAAATATAATTTTCATATACATCCTACAGCCGCCCAACTACCAAGTGCATTGATGGCTTGGAAGTTGGCTAGCAGTTAAGAGCATGTGCCTCTGCATGTCAGCGACAGAGATTACATGTGCTTATGTCTCTTTCTAGTTCTGCCCTTTTTCTTTCTTTTTGGCAAATGCATCAGCGAGGGTCACGTGTACGAAAAGCGAGCTTCTATCCAGGTGAAGGAGTACCTTTGCCCAACTTTTATTTCCCCAGCCAAGGCAATGCCTCGGCCAAATTTCCTTCCCAGCCTAGGTGATGCCTTACCAGATGATCCTTCCCGACCTATCCATTGACATGGCTAGTTGTTCTTCCCCATCAAGGCAATACCTCGGCCTCCTAATAGAGGCATAGATGATCCTTCCCAACAGAGGCGTTACCTCAGCCAGTTTTTCTTTCCCTACCAAGGTAATACCTCAATTGGCTTTCTTCCCTACCAAGGTAATGCCTCAATCGGATTTTTTCTTCCCAGTTGAGGCATGGATGATCTTTCCAGGCTAAGGCAACTTCTCTTTCCTACTAAAGCAATACTTTGATCGGCTTTCTTCCCCGTCGAGTTTGCTCAACTATGTTGGCTTTTTTCTCATTGCTATGCTTGCTATTGAGTTGTTCTACTCTCAGAAGTCCGAATGCTTCCTTTGCTTAGTAAATTTAATATGTGAGCAGTGTTTATACTTCTCTGCACATGACTTAGTTAAAAATCTCCACACCAGTAAGTTATTCTAGACCATTTTTCTTGGGCTTTAGGACATACCTCTAAAGTGACTTTATTATCTAGAGGATGTGTTGGATCACGAAGACTTGAGATCTCAGGGAGAAGGTTAGAGTTGTTATTTCTTCCTCTACACGACCCCTGATGCATAGGGCTGGATTTCCAGCTTTTGCATACTAAGTTATATCCTTGTGGCCAGATGTTGCAGCTTCCTCTGGATACATTATTTTAGGCTAAGTCATCTTTAGGGACGATAGAGTTAACTTTAGATAGCATCAAATCTCTGCAGGTAGGGCTTATTATTGTAAGTAGGATGGCGTTGAGCTAACTCTTATGGGACTGTATGCCCAAGATAGTGCAAAGCTATCGCTTAAGGGACTTTGTACCCAGGACAACGCAAAGCCCTTGCTTACGCGACTGTATATCGTTCCTGCTCACCTACTTTCTTATCATTCCTAGTGAGTGGATTCTCTACTCCTTATCCTTTTCTATTGGAGGTAGTTCTGGCTCTTGGCCTCTGTGTGGATAGGTCAACATATCCCTAACTCACATATGTGCTTTGAGAGATTCCACCATCACTCAAGAGAATTAGGCCTTTTTGTAGATGTGGATAGTTTTTTTTCCCTCTTCATGGTGAGGAGGGTTGTTGAGTGTTATACTACCGCTTCTTTCCTAAGTCGAGATGTAGATTCTTGGATAATATAGCTTCCTCTCATGGTCCTTTGAAGAATAAATTCTTCTATGTTAAAGATGAAGATTAGGGCTTTCCCCCTGAGTGAAGTGATACTTCTTCCATGGCTACTTCTCTTCAAAGTATGCGCAGTGAGCTCAAGGATCATTGTACAACTACTGCATTATTCAACCAGTTCTTTGATGCCAATGATTTGTGCCTAGTTGGTACTTGAATATTTTTCTTTTGTTAGCGTATTTTGATTACCTTGACTTGGTGTAATTATTTCTAATATTTGTTCGCTTAGCCTTTTAGCGAAGAAATTAGATGTTGTGGCAATTAAGGCTCAAAAGAAAAAAATCAGTGAGTTTGATGGTAGATCCATGCAGTCTCCCTCATGGAGGGATGATGGTGATAGACCTTCTCCACCTAGGCATACAGGTGCAGAGTATGGATTCTCATTACGTCCAGTCGAGTTCAAGGTCAGTAGTCGATTCACATGGCCCTCCATCTACTCTTGTATTAGGCAAGAGATTGAGGGATGAGGTGGAGGTACTCTTCCCAGGGGCAGCATTGGTATGGGAATGTTCACTTTTGGCATTAATCACCTCACAAGGGGATTGAGTCCCTGTGGGACACCTTGGAGATGTCTCTAGGCTGGCACATAACTAAGGGCATCATCAGCGAGGATGACTTCATTCAACTTGATCATATGCTTCTTTATGGCTTAGATGCCTAGGTAATGGGCGACTTGGCAGGAGTAAGTGACTTAGTGTATCACATTCACTTTATGCTTGATTCAACCGCTTTAGCTAAGCTCCTTATCTTTCTTATTTCTGGCTCTTATAGTGACTAATATGTTTGGTTGCCTTGCTGCCAGCATTAAGGAGTCAGCAATGCATTTTGAAGCTGTTGTAATAAAGAGCTTAATGGAAGTTTCTTGAGAAATGTGAGGCTTCTAAAGTTGGAGAAGCGCAAAGAGCAGCTAAGGCAGCTACAAATTCCCCAGGCACGCTTGCAAGAGATGGAGCCTTCTAGGGCAATAAAGCCGAATAAGAATTCGATAGTTTAGGTTAGGATTATATAGCTTATATCTTTCTTTGCTATATTTTCTTTTCCCTCATTGCTTAGGGGTGACGCTTTATTTTCCCTGGAGATATGTTGAATGATTTCTTTTGCTTCATGCATATGAGATGTTTTCATTGCCTGAGCATGGCGTGCACATCTACTACTACTGTCATTATTTTCTCCTATATAATATAAATAATTAAGATTTTTGCCCTTTGTGGTTCACCTTACTTCATCACATATGATATGATTTTTTGTGAGACTATATCGCTTCAGCGGGCACAGAGGTTAACTCATAATAACATTACATCTTCACATGCAGGGCTTATTGATATGCTCGAATTGGCTATAAGCCAACGCTTATGGGACTATATGCCCAGGATGGCGTAGAGCTACCACTTAGGGGGTTGTCACATGCTTAGGGCGTGCATGTAGCCATCATGTAGAGAACTGTCAAGTGCCCAGGATATGCACGTAAGCATCGCTTAAGGGATTGTCAGGTGCCCAGGATGTGGGCATAACCATCATTTAGGAGACTATCAGGTGCCCAGGATATGCACATGGTCATCGTTTATGGGTCTATTCATATTGTTGCCTGTTTGCTATTTCATTGATTTCCTTAGCCCTGGGGGCATCAAGTCTTCCCTAAGTCTATCGCTCTCTACATTATTGCTCTAACTTACTGAGTGTTTACATTATACATCTGCCAAACATAAAGAGTCCTAGAAAAACAAACATAAACAATAGAGATAAATTGTTTAAACAGCACAAAGGCTAAAAATTGATTAAGCAGCTCAAAGGTTGGGAAAGCAATGAAGACTTATGAAAAGCTAATATGTGGGAAGTGGAACAGAGCGCATGTATCCTCAAGTATTATTTTTGCTCTCTCCGGGACCTTTTGCTTTTTTCAGCATGGTAACATAGCATTCCCTAACAGCTCGTATATCCCCTTTCACTTCTCCTACTCCAGTGGTTGTTGAGAATTTGACCTTCATGTGAATAGTAGAAGTTATCGCTCTAAATAGGTTCATGCTAGGTCTTCCCAATATCATGTTGTATGTTGAAGGTATTTTCACCGCTAAGAACCTCACAAGCATAGTGGATCTATGCAGCCCGTGTAATCCCAGCCTCAGTGGCAACGTTACCTCTCCTAATGCATTCACCACCTCTCCCATAAAGCAAACTAAGGGAGAGTTGACTAGGACTACTTGGGATTGGTCTACTCTAAGCTTTTAGATAGCATCACAAAAGATGATATACATCGCCCTTCCACTATCTATCAAAACTCTCTTTACCAAGAAATTTAACATCACAGAGATGACTATAGCATTAACTTGTTATGCGGTAGCAGAGTTGAGGTCCTGCAGCCCAAAAGTTATCACCATGTTCTTCTTGTGAATCATGTTAAGTGCCCTTAGCGCACTTCTCACGTCCCTCGTGATATGATATTTATCACCCCAACAATGGAAGGGTCATGTCGTTCATCCTACCTTTGATTCCTACTTGGATGTCCAGAGTATAAATCTCCAGCATGAGGTAGGTCCTAATTGGGGTGGTCTAGTTGCAGACATTGGTTGACAAACTCTTTCAAATAACCTCATTGAATTAATTTTTCAATCTCTTTCTTCGAGTGGAAACACTCCTCAGTAGTATGGCCCTTATCGCAATGAAAGTGCCAATACTTGTTGGAGTTTTGCCGTCGGGGATTTTTCTTCTGCTTCTTGGAAGGGTTTGTAATACGTTGTCTCTGTACATCAATAGCACTTCAGTAAGCGGAGCGTTCAGGGGGGTGAACCGGCGATGGTCAGATGTAGGCTGACATCGCTCTACTTTCTTGAAGCTGGACTTTTCCTCCTTCCTCTACTTTCTCTTAAACTCCATTTCTTAGTGTGTTGCTTCCACAACATATGTGTGCTTCTCCGCACGAGATAAAAGTTCTTCCAGCGACATTGGCTGCTTCCCAATAGTTGACTCCTTAAGCTTCCTAGACGGAGGCTCCTTAATACATATATGCTTGCAATATTGACTCCTTAAGCAATACCTCGTTGAATTCTTCGATAAAACATTGCATGTATTCCCACAAAGTTTCGAACCTTTTGCTTGATTGTGAAAATATGAGTGATGGTACTAGGGCACTTTCGATTTATAAAGAATTGATGCAGGAAGCTTTCAGTGGGTTGCTCCATCCCAGAGATAGACCCTCCTGGTAGCTGATTGAACCACATAAATACTCTCTTCGTAAGTATTGTGCGGAAGACCTTGCAATACGCTACATTGCTCATGTCGTATAAGTCTGCCTTGGCATAAAATTTATCCAAGTGCTCCTATGGGTCGCCTGTTCCATCGTATTCCGGGAGGTTTAAAGTCTTTATCCCTGAAGGTAGGGGTTCAGCCAAAATGTTAGCATCGATGGGCTCCTTCTATACTATATCACTGCTATAGATCGGGTGTTGCCTTCATGTAGAAAGGAATAATGAGCAGTGCATCATTATTCTATCCTCATTGGCCTAGGTGTTGGCTATTAGCTCTGAAGAACATTCTCGTTGGTCATCTCTTCAAGAACTTCTTCTCTCATTCTTCCTACTCCCTCTCTATGTGACTCTTCTGTCTCCATTGGGCATGAGCTTTCTCTTTGTTGTGAGGATCAACATGGTGTTTAATGAGGTATTGGGCTATAAACTTGGCTGCTGCTCTTGCGGTTATGTCCTCCAGCAAAGCTCGTAGCTCCTCCTGCGTCCTGATGCAGGCCTTCTACTGGGACTGCTACTCCAGTCCTGTTGGTGCTTCCTGATGTTATTGATTTCCTCCATCGTCATTGGCTCCATGCTCTAGTGGAGCTCCTTGTGTGTTAGCTTCTCTAGCTCTTGTGCGTATCTGCATTCTCAATATTGTGGCAGGGATTCCCACATACGGCACCAAAATGATGATGTTATTTTTCGTATGTTGAGGTGTATCCATGAATCCTCGACACATGTCCGCAAACTCACGATTTCTGAAAATGGGTTCCATGCCTGCAATACGAACAGACGGTTATGAGGATCTTGGGGTTGTCCTAGGGAAGCCCCTCCGATGCTTAAATCAGTATATATCCGACATAATAAACTAACTCAAAATGTGGAAAAAAATTATGTACCTTGTAATTTGGATATTGAGATTATTTAGATCTAGTCATTTTGGGAAATGGGCCTCATGGGCCTTTAATATAATGTCAACCTCATGGGCCTAATTGCTTTATCAGGCGGATGTTTTGTATTTTTAGGCTACTTGGGCCTCTTATTAAACTTGGTCCATCAACTTACCTGTGGATCTGAATTAATTATTTATTAGACTAAAATAAAAATAAGATAAATAAATAAATAAAATAAATACAATTTTCATACACATCACAAACTAAATGTTAAACTTAATTAGTTAAAGTTAGCTACTAAATAAAACTTAAAAAGTCAGTTAAGAATTAACTATTAATTCTAAACTCAAGTAATAAATATGAAAAAGTTATATGTACGTGAATAGGCGGCACAGTTCAAGTTCTTCAAACCTCAAATTTAAATCGTACGAGATTGTACTTTGTTTTTTTAAATTAATTTTTAAATCATAATTTATGTGACAAATTAAGTAAGAGAACAAGAGAAACGGACAATGCGGTGTGACCAAAGACAAAAAAGAAATATCATTAGAAAAATATGCATTTTAATGTTTTTTGAGATGCAAACTAAATATTAAACTTAATCAGTTAAAGTTAACTACTAAATAAAAATTAACTACTAAAATTAAATTTAAATAGTTAATATTGAAAAATTAAATATATATTTTTGGCAATGTGATTTAAGTCATTCGAATCCAAATCACCATCAAACCGCATAAAGTGATGCAATTTTAAATGAATTTTAAATCATAATTTGTGACAAATTTGAAAATAACAAACAAGAAGAATAAAGAATTCGAAGAAATATCATAAAGAGCATATTAAATTATTTGTATAAAAGCAAACTGAATATCAATCTAAACCAATTAAGGTTAACTACTAAATAAAACTTAAAAAGTAATTAAATACTAAAATTATGGTTAAAATATCAAAAAAATTACATATACATATATAAACACTGCAATTTAGGATATGCGAACTCCATACTATTTTAAATGAATCTTTACGGTATCTTTAACCCACAATATTAAATTAGTGTAACTTTTATTTCTAATTTGATATTTTGGTGTAATTTGGTATAAATTATTCTAACCCGCTATATCAAATCTTACACTATTTTATTTTTACTTTTCTTATTTTTCAATTATCACCAATTCATATATTCATCAAGTTATTTAATTATTTATATTATATTACTAGTAATTCTACTAAATAAAAAATTATATATAATTAATATTACATTTATTGATTATATAATAAAAATAAACATTAGAATTAGTATCATAATAAAAAAAATACTATATTGCACGTCATGTACAACAAAAAAATTTCATAAAACAAAAATAAAGATCAATATATTTTTGTCATTTAACTCTCAAAATTAATATATACATTTCACAAATAATCAATTAATGCATCTCGAAGTGCAAAATAGGTATCTTTATCCTTGATTTATCCGTGTCGAGCAAGAAATTCTTGAAAGTGATCATTTTCATCTATAACAATTTCAACTTTTGGAGTTGAAACTTCCATCCAATCTTAGATCGGTACATCAATATCGTGTTCATTCTCAAAATATTGTACATAATGATACACGTGGTCATTATATCATATAATATTTTTTTTTTAAAAAACGCATCGGTCCCGCCATAATTGCATACCTTGATTGCAGAACTCCAAATGCACGTTCTATATTTTAGTTTTCAATATTTATATTATATTTTACTTCTGAATTTGGTGTAAATAAAGTTAATTTAATGTATTTATTTATTATTTGTTAATTATTATAATTTATTACACATATTAGTTATTTATTAATTTTTACAATTATTTATTATAAATATTATTGCAAAATAATAATCAAATTAAAATTAAATAAATTGAACTAAATTATAAATTAATTAAATATATAATATATGATACAAATGAAATTAAAAATTTTAGTAAAATAAATTTGGGGGTAAAATTAAAATGATATGCATTACATCAAATTTGGTGTAAATGAACGATATTGCACCAAATTTGGTGTAACAATTAGTATTGAATTGGAGAAGAAAAAACACCAAATATGTCATGATTAGAAATGGCAACGTGTGGATTTTGGCAAACCGATTTGAAGTGGGTTTGTCAAAACCCGAAATCCACCCGCCAAGATTTTTTAAGACCCGTCCCGCACCTGACGAGTTTGGGTCCAGGTTAGATCCGTTAGACCATTTTATAATTTTAAAAATATTACAAAAATATTTTTTAAAAAATAATACCACTAATTTTTTTAAAAAATATATTTTTTAAAATATAATATTATATAAATACATATATATTAAAATAAATAACTAAATTAAATGAGATGGATTCGATAAGATGCAGGTTTGAAAATTAATTAAAAGGCAATGGAATAAATATATTAAGAAAAAGCATAAAGTTGGTTGTAGAGATGCAAACTAAATATTCAACTTAACCGTTGAAGTTAACTACTAAAATTATACTACGTATTCAATATCAAAAATTTTAAATATACATATACACAAGCAGTTCAATTTATTCGATTCTCAATCAGTCACTAAACTGGTGCATTCTTAAATGAGTTTTTAAATCGTGGTTGATGTTGCAAATGACCAAAAAAATAAATGAAAAATGAAGAATACAATGTATCTAAAAACAAGAGAAGTGTTGCAAGAAAAACATTTAATTATTTGTAGAATGCAGACTAAATACCAAACTCAAACCAGTTCAAATAAAACTAAATCAAACCTAAAAAGTCAATTAAGAAGTGATTACTGGAATTAAACTTAAATTTTTAAACTAAAAACACTTAAATATACACGATTAAACTGTGTTCAATTCATTAAAACATCACTAAACTACACAAGACCGTGAATTTTTAAACCACAATATATGAGGTGGATTGACAAAAAATGAAACAACTTGGTTCCAATGGTTCGAGCAGCTTTTCAGCCTCGTATGAATCAAATTTTATTTTAGCGAAACTAATCCAAATATCAAGAATTTTTGGCCAATCTTGTCATAAGATCACATGAATTTTCAAATTTCTGTACCAGGAAAATAACATTATAAATTCTATTGATGCAAGCATGCTCGTAGTGGATCTCGACAAAGACAAATGAACTAGCAAATACACTTGTTAGAAGATACACTACAAATGGAGGGGGAAGGTACTAATTCCACGCAGCCGCCACCTCATCAAAAATCACTATTGCAGTAATGTTCGCCTTGAACATCCATCGAGAGCAAAATTATGTTTGGTGTCACTAAAATTCAATATTTCCTCTAAACTAAGATTCACAAACAGGTAAAGCAACATCAATTTATGTAGCAACTTCATCGACCTCTGAGTTGAAAACAAAGCTAGGAAATGTCGTGGTTATATCCCTGCAGCAACCACAAAATCACATCAATTGTCTGTCTAGATAGCAAAGAGATACTGTTGCATAACTAACACCAGAATACCTCAAATATTGGAGTGTCATTATCTTCAGCAATGAAGGATTTCGGGCCACAAAGTTGTGCCATTCAGACTTGTCTATTTTTCCATCCTGGTCAATGTCGGCTTCCTGAAATGTCTGTCAAAGATTGCAGTAAACAAGCATGAAAATCTAGATATTGTGACATGGTCAACCAACAAAATGCAGAAGCATGCACACCATTTGGTGAACAGTCAGAAAAAACCAGAACAAGGAAAAAGATTATAAAGAGATTTTTCAGATACCTATTAAACCAAGAACACAACTAATAACTACCCTACACATGAGAAGGCTGTTCTAGAAACTGATCTCTAACAACATTCAGCCACAAGGCACAACAGAGTAAAAAAGATAAGTAGCTCATCTACCTTGATTTGAGATAGCCAAATAACAAGTGAAACATGACCTAAGATCAAAATCAACCTCACGAAGAGACACCAACTTCAGACATCACCCATTTTTAAATGATATCTTACACCTACTGTAAAATTTAACCAATGAAGTCATGAAGAAAAGTTCAGCAGAATGGACAAGTACCTCACACAGGACTTATGTAAAAGATATGCTACTCCACTTACCTTATCCAGTATTATCTCAATGGTTTCATCAGCCAGCTTCATCTCAGACTCACATAGAAGTGCAATCAACATTTGTTTAACCTGCAAAATCACAGATATTGAAGAATCCTTCAATTGATTTCAATAGAAAATAAAATAATTAATACCACTTTCTTCAGCATGAAATCATTAACAGACAATCTATGGAGAAACTTTTTTTTCAAGCACAATAAAAAGGAATAAGTGCCTGAAAGAAAGTTCTCCAACACTTATTAGGTGAACACAATTAACAAGAACTGCATACAGGACAATAAAGAAAAGTCCAATATATAACATGCAGAGGAAGATAATAAAAAAGTGGCTGGCGAGCAAAAAATTAAAAAGATAAAATAAAAATAATGAAAAGCACATTATATGTGTTCTACGAGTAAATCAAGATCAACTAAAAGCCACAATAATTTATTGATGTACCACGGTAGCAGTAAATGTGAAATTAATAACAAGGGGAATATAAATTCTAGTGTACTCAGCAGAGTGAAAAAAACTGAACAATACTCTAACTTGCCAACAAAATAACCAGTAAGAACAGAAGCTTTGGCTACTTGATCATACAAGGCCAAAGTTCTGTTCGTATCCCACATTGGCCAATATACTGATACCATCAGGACAGACTGAAGCCTTGTTTGGTTTTAATAATTTCTGGTTACAGTAAATTAAACTGACAACCCCAGAGGTATGGCCTAATTACATATAAACCCCTGTTATTTCAAAAATAACTAGGAGACATATAATCTGATAAACGCTAACTAACCCACCACAAATCATATCATGTAAAATCGCCCATCATCAAAATATTTCCTAATACAAAATCTCCTCTGATTGAATGAAGAATGATATGAAGTGCAGATTCACATACATATAGTGACAAGAGCAACACAATCACAAATTCGCTCTCGTAGTAAGGGCTTGCACAGAGAGAGATAAGTGGGGAATGGACTTGCGAATAAGATAACCTTTCACGCAACAAGGCCATGATTTCCCAGAAATACTCTTCAGCAAGGTGGGAACGGGTGTAATTGGCGCAGAATTTGAAATTTATTCTATATTATTAAAGGATGGTGGGAGCAATCTATTTTTAAATGAACTACTTTAAGTAAAGGTATAATAGTACAAACATGTATATATTTGAAAAGGACATTGATCTAAAACAAATAAGTATGAAGATGTGTCTATTTGAAAAGGGACAGTGATCTAAAACAACTAAAAATAGGAAAAATATACAATATTCAATTTGGAACGAAGTGTCCGACAAAATATTATGAAATGCAAAAAACATATGTTGATGTTCAGAAAAAAAAAAAAGAAGTTCTGAGCACTATATTGAACCATTAGATTCCTTAGAAGTCAGGCATAAACAATTATGTAGATTTGATATTAATTAACATCACCTAGTGAAAGATTTTGGCCCTTTAATAGCATTCCATGGTGAGTAAAAACAGAAATTTTTAACCGTCAGAATAAGAGAAGACATAGTCGAGCAAAAGTCTAGGACTCTGGATCACATAAGACAATTGGATTCATATGCCAGTGCACCATCCACTACAGTTTGATTCCATTTTGGCACAGAGTCTGCATTCTCTTAAGTAAATAGCACGAGGAATATACCCAGTAAATTGTTTTCACATGACAAGTACATAAACCTACAACAAAATAAGAATGAATTACCTCTTGTCGCTCAATATATCCAGTTCCGTCCAAATCATATAGCTTAAAAGAAACTTCAAGGTCACAAAAATCAAGAGTTAGGACAATTTTGTCCACTGCAAGTTTTGGAATGAATAAAGCAAAAGAAATAAATACAATAATTTTAGAAGATATCTTAATAGCTTACAATTAATTTTGTCCTCTTGTGGTGCATTTGGATGGAAAACATTGAGTGATCTAACAAAGTCACCAAAATCAATTACTCCTTTTTGCTTCACATCAAAGAGATCGAAAATCTGCAAGTAGAAACAGTTGGCCGTATTAGACTGAGAAATGCATGGATTGAAAAACAGAAAAAAAGAAAAAAAGAAACAGTACAAAATCCAATGGATAGTAGCCTTTAAAAAATTAAGCTAGAAGAAGAAAAACAGGGGAGAAAATATGAACATATCAGTTAGAGATCTCTCTGGATTAATTAGCAATTTCAGGGGCATGTTGATAATTTAATCAATAGGGATTATATAGGAATTTGCCAGAAATCTGTTAGGTTCATTATTTTATTTTCTTTGCTGAAATTAAAATTTTTGGTCTTTTTATTATTAGGCATCAGTCAAGAAAAAATTAGTTAAGTCTAATCCTAGTTGAAGAAGGATAGTTAAGCCTAAATCCCACTTGAAGAAGGATTTCCTTCATCCCGGTGTTTCCTGGTTATTTTCCTAGTAGAAATAGGTGTCGACAAGTCTATAAATACAGGCAACTTCTCTTAAGTTGACTGTTGTCAGGTTTGAAATCTAAATGGACAGACCTCAATAACTTTCTTCTAAGAGAGATTCTAAGGTTTTACAACTTTAGATAGATTACAAAGTGAGAGTTTTATCCCCAAATCTTCTTATTCATCTTCTTTTCTTCATTTTGAAGTCTTCCAAGCCTTGTATCATTTGTTGGATGGCCTTTAGATTTTAATTTAAAGACCATCCATCATCATTGGAGGCGTACCAATATTCTCCATACTCAAGTATTTTGCAAGCAATATTTTCAGAATCGGAGCGGACCGGCCGGTTAGACCGCTAACTGGCAGTAGGTCCAGTCTGATTATCCTTAAAAAACCGTTTTATGCGATTCAACTGGTCAAAGCGGTTTTGTTATTTTTTTATTTTTTTATTTTGTTATTTTTTTATTTTGTTATTTTTTTATTTTTTTATTTTTTTTGAACAATTTTAAAGCCTTAAACTTGGTATTTTGTTATATCTATATGATTATTTGAATTTTGAGCTTTGTTAAATATTTTTTTATTACATAACAATTAGTATATTATATTACTATTTTACATAATATAATAAAAAAAATAAAACTAATTTTCAATAGACCGGTTGGACCGCTGACCAGGAACGAGACTAATTTGGTCACCGGTTTGATTATGAAAATACTGCAAGGGAGGTTATTTTTTCTTATTATTGATGGTGGCAGCATTCTAAAAGTTGTCTCAAGAGTTGCAACAAAGTCAAATTGAAGATGAAGAGCATCCAAATTCTTATCGAGTTGCGTGGGTGACTCTACATCGATCCCAATTAACACATTGTGTGGCTTTCTTGCTTGGAAGATCATATGATTAAATCACTCAACACAATGGATATGAAAGTACCTACTCTCTTAAGCATCACAGTCATACAAATGTCCTTAGACCAATCAAAGAAGTTTTACTAGTGAAGGGAACAAGAAGAAAGGCAAGTCCCAAATGCTTTCTCATAGAAAATTTGAGAGGGAAAAGATATTCATGGGGGAGTGATGAAAGCTAACAGCCAATAATTAACAACTGCAGCAGATATTCATCATGGCTTCTTATAATTAAAGTTGTCGTCAGCGATCACTAGCGAACTGAAGGGTTTCATGAAGGTCAATACGAAAAGCTACACTCTAAACAGGCTGGTACATTTGGAGTGTTAAAGCAACTCGATAAAGTTGGTTATCTGCTAGATGTACCCAAGAAGTTCATCTGCTAGCTCTTCGAAGATTCTTGGTGAAATGGACAAGTAAACAATTTTCAGAAAGTTCATTGTTTGCAGCAGCAGATTTCCAGAAACTTGACCCACAAGTTTAGCACATCATGATGATGAAGATTTATTAAGCATCTAACTGGAATCGAGTTTTAAATGGGGGGGAATTGATGGTCTCAGCCTTTAAAAGTTACTGACAGAAGAAGAAAAACAAGGAAGAAGATCTGAAGATATCAATTAGAGATGTATCTAGCTTCCTCAGCAATTTCAGGGGCATTTCAGCCATTTTATCAACTAGGTGTTATTTAGTAATTACTCTCTTCTTCTCTGCTCCCCTTATCTTCTCGTTCTTTCTTTCTTTTGCTGCAACTCTACTTTCCTAACAATTCCAGTATTGTAAGTACTTCTTACCATCATAATCTTACTACTTAAAAAATAACAATTCCAGTAGCGTACGTACTTCTTATAAACATAATCTCACTAATTTATAAAGTCCATCCCTTCCCAACAACATAAGCACCCATAACACTCCATCTTTCTCAGAGTTACTCTTTACAGGCACCCTTCAGGGCCTAAGATAGCAAGTGTCCAAGTTTTCATATATCACCAAATCAACAAATTAATTCAAATAGCATAAAAATGCCCAGACTCGATTACCTACCCGGTTTGCGAAAAGATTCTCTTTTTTTCTATTCTTGAACAAAGCCAATTGAAGTTCTTCCTGCATATTCAACATGGTTCAAATACACAAAAATAAAATTACAATGTATATATCCATATGTCCTCAATGGAAAAAAACAATCCTAGTAGGCAGAATAGTGCAGATGAATTATGTATTATTTCTCCACTGAGTAACAATGACATCAAATTAGAGAGAAAAATATTGCTGATAGAAAAAGCTCCAATATCTCAACCAAAAAGAAAAATGGGAAGAGAACAAGAAATATTTGTCAGAAGATTATTGTTTAGGTCATTTGGGGAAACATGTTGCACAAAGCAGAAAACATAATGCCACAACAATTAGCAAAAGGATCAACCCTTTAAAGTGATATTCAACAGAATCGTGACAATTTACATATTTCTGTTTCATGCAAGAATAGAAAATAAAGACACAACATAAAAAGATTTTAACTGATATAATAGAAATTTTTTAGTCTTTCCTTTTATATTAATTATAGAGTTCTCTAATTCTATTGTTTTATTACCAGTAAAATATCCATCTAAGATAAAATTGCTTTTCAAAGACAAGCCATCTATGCAGTCTGAAAATTAATATACAAAACAAGTCATAAAGACAATGAAGGTTGTTGTCTTGGCCAATATTCTTGTAGAATACCTTATTAATAAGCCCATCATCAATGACAGAACTGCTAATGCTCTTAAACAGCTCAAATAATGCTTCAACCTCACTCACACTAACTGCAAAAAGTGAAAGAGAGTCATATACAAGTTTTGCGTGTAATTAAAGGAAAAGGAAAGCACCAAATAAACAAATAACTCCAGTAATCCCAGATCACAAGAGAATGCATATCAAACTCAAGAGTTGGGCAACGATCTAAATCTTATGTTAAAGATAAATAATTAAATGCTCAGGAAGTTTAGGCAAAACTTAATGAGAGATTGCGCAGGATGCTGTATTATTTCTTTTCCAAATGAGATGCCTGGACAATGAAATACACTAACAATACACAGACTGATACAGACAAACAAATAAAAAACAAGTCCGAGAGAATAACATGTAGTAACTCCAAAAGCATCAGTAATTCATTTATGAAAGCAATCCAAAAGAGGTGATAACTTTTCTGCTGTTACAAACCAATAAGAGGAAGAAGAAAAAAATGAAACGTGAACATTTGGAGGAAATCAAAGAACTCAGGTATTTATCATACAAATTTACTACCCAGTATTGAAGCAAGCAATAAATGAAGCAAAAAAAGAAAAAAATGTATAACGCTAAATAAGATTTCTACCTGCATAATTGTACATGGATACTACCCTAATAGAACTAGAAAACTTAGCTGCTCTGGCACTTCACCTGCCCATTAAGTCATTTCCACTTGAATGACTAAGTATATATTAGTCAATTGATGTCAGTCATAATAGCATTTGAAGATTTTTATCATCTCTTATTAAATTACTCAATGACACCAAAATGACATAGAAACATGGTTATCTCATTCGCATGCCTAAGCTACAAAGTTGTTCTCTCTTTAAAAAGAAAAAGAAACCCATTCAGATCAAAAAAGTATACTAATCTAGAGAAATGGGATAAGGGACGAACTTACAAGCTGTTTGAGATGCAAGTAGAACGGGGTCTTCATGTCCAGGAAACTGCTTTCTTGAAGTAGAATGAAAACAGCCCATTTGAGGGAAGAAACTTCCCAGTATACTTGTGTCTAGTGCCTTAGGCCTCACTACAACACATCATCAAAACCATCTTAACCTTGCAAATTACACAGCCAAATTAAAAAGCCGGATGTTCCAACCAATTAGTAACACAAGTCAAATCCAACAATATTATGTTACAGATTGATGCTAAGTAATAAGAACCTAAGCATACAGCTCTGGATTTAGAACTCCAACCCCATAACTCAAACCCAGTAAAAACACAAAAACAGAAAGAAAAAAAAAATGTATGATAGATTAAGGATGATGCAATTATGCAAGCAAAGAATCCACATTTTAAATAACAGGTTAAAATTAATCCCCTTGAGTAACAACCCTGCATCATCCTGATATTATAAGAAATAGAATCTGGAACCGGGAAAAAAATTTAATTTCAAAGAAAAACATTGCAAAACAACCCACAGGATAAATAGAATAAAACTAGAAATTCATGAACTGTTGTCGCGGGTAACAGAAAACAAAAAACAAAAATAAAAAATCAATTCGAATTAAAACATTGAAACTATTTTAAAAATAAATAAAAGAATTCGCAAGTCGCAACAACAAAAACCCTTCATCATTTTACCTTTGTGGTCAAAAAAACATAACATCCAGCGCAAAATGGGGAATTGTAACTTTAAAAAAAAAAACGCAAAAAGAAAAAGAGATATAGCAGAGAATTCCACAAAAAACACGCAAATTCACAGATTCAACAACGTCGAACGAATAAAGACAAGAAAATAGATCACTTACCAACAAAACAAAAAAGAATTGGCAACAAGAACAACGCCTAGAAATGGATGGGGCTCTTCACCAACTATACATACATACAGTTGTATGTATATTATGTGATTGATATATGCATATCTGAATATAAATTGGTCTGCTGAAAAATGCCTTTTTTTTTGTTTGGGAGAGGGAGCCACAGGTAATTTGGAAACGCCCAATGAGGAAAGCAGAGCCAAAAAGGCGACATAGAATAGGGAAGGTGGGGGAGAGTATACTCCACGCGCGGGTACATAATGTGGGAAAGGATAAACATGTTACGGATGTTGGAATATTCCGTCTCCTACTTTTGAAAATGGGTCAATGGCCGCTCAATAGCACCATAGCATTCACGCAATATAGGAGAACAAAGAAAAAAAGAGACAAACAAGGGTAGGTTGGGGTGGGTTAAGGCAAGGGAGTGGATTTAAATTTGATTCGTTCAGAAATTATTTTATTTGGAGTTGATTTTTAAGGCAAGGGAGTGGATTTAAATTTGATTCGTTCAGAAATTATTTTATTTGGAGTTGATTTTTAAAATTATAAATAAATTTAAAATAGATTTTAATTATTTTATTTTTAAATATATTTTATTAAAATTTTATTTATTTTTTATTTTAATTTATATATTTTTTTAAAAAAAATTAGTAGTATTATTTTTAAAAAATATATTTTTAATATTTTTAAAATTATAAAATACGTTTAACGGGTCTATCGGGTTTAACCCGATTCCGACGGTTCGGAGCAAATCTAAATTAGCATTCTTAAAAAATTTGATGTGACATATATCTAATTTTAATAAATTCACTTCAAGCCCGTGTTGTTGTCATTCTTAATAAACATAATTATGTTTGAATTTTTTTTTTCATTTTTTTTTTATGAAAAATATTTGGAAAAAATTTCTTCGAAACATGTTAAAATGAACACATATTTGAATTAATCGGTTTGATTGTCAATTTAATTTGACATTTTATTTTGAAATTGTTATCAAACGTAAATTAAAAGGTTTTTTTTAAAAAAAAATCATTTTTTAACCATGTAGATTTTAGAAAAATATATCGTCCGCATAACAAATATAGTTGAAAATTAAGGTGTAATATTTGAACATATTTTTAAAAATTGAACAAAACGAACATGGTCTCGAAACTAAATCTACAAAACTATTTTGGACACATGGTCATCAAATCCCATCTCATCAATCTATACATAACATTCCGTACATTAATATTAATCAAGTACAATAAATTGCTCTTTTACAAAGCATATTGCATGTGTTCAGTTTAAAAATAATATTATTCAAATAAACTAATATCCACAATTTTAATGATATTTAAATTCAAAACTTCAGTTTTGAGACGTCAAACTTTTTTTGCGCCAAAGCCTCATTGACTCTTCCCATTCAAATATTGGTCAATTTGCAATTGTCATTTAGAAATTGACATAGGGCATCCACATTTTTTGAAAGTTAAGCAACTTAATTTACATAGTTTTGAAATAACTTAAGTTATCCAGTTTGACTAATACATCTTAATTTGAAGATTTATGGAAATGTAATTTTCCACTTGTAGCTTTGACACAAAGAACTTTCTGAGCACTTGTATTGAGCTTATGTCTTAAGAATTTGATGTAGCGGAGCCAATATTTTGATCATTTTTCTATTAGTATTTTTGTTTGCTTCGATGTGTCCTCCCAATATCCCTTTATATGGTTGCTAGAACACAAGAATTGTAATTGAATTGAATATTATTTTATATTATATTTTCAATACATATATTTTTTTAAGGGAAAATATTAAACCTTTATATACCTAAAAAAAATCTTTGTGGTCAAATTTAATTGGAAATGACACCTCATATTTACAGATATAGTTCAAATGTAGTAAGATTATTTTACATGATTCAAAATAATTTGATTGGTCAATAGTTCAAATAATCTTATTCATTTAAGAGGTACATGGCAAATTTTGATCTGATGGTATGGCTCCCATCTTGTGTGGGACAAATGAGGAGATCGAGTGTTCGAATCTCCATGGTATGTATGTAACTTTAAAAATTGTTAATGACAAATTTTGGAATCGCTACATATTTCTTTAAATAAATGAATTCCAATCAGCTATTAAAAATTATTAATTTGCCTCCTATAATTGTCTTCTCAAGGGTTGTTCACATATGGTGCATTAGGGCTGCAAGAGGTGCGAGCTTGTCAGTTTATTTATTTAGTTATTTATTTATTTATTTTGTCAATTCGATTAACGTAATATACATGCTATATCACGTATATGGTACATTTGGTGTATTAATGAAGATTAAATATCCTATTTTATAAAAAATAAGATACTTGTATGATAGATATATACTATATACATAAGGTGTAGTATGTATAAGACCATCCAATTTATGTGTTTTAATAAAAATATCTTAGCCAACTCAGTTCATTAAATATTGAAATTGCTCTCTACAATCCCTTTGAATTGGTGTGGGTTGGGGCATCTTTTATAATTTGGCATTTACACTTTTAGTTTATCATTTATCAAATGATAAATTAAATGTATATGTACTTGAAACTTTACATTAAATTCATTATGCGCTCATTTAAGGTTAAATTCAATTTATTTACAAGGTAAACTATAGTTGAAGCTTTATAAATTACTGCCAAACCACATAGAGTTACAAAATAAAACCATCAATTTATAACAACAATAGCAAACCACTTGATGGTATGGAATAAAGTAATTACACTAACCAAAATGAGGCAGCAAAATGATATAGACAGAGAACTGTAAATAATGGAGAATATATTTTAAAGTAATTTGGCTACGAAATGATTTTATAGTAGAATATTATAAAATTATTTTAAGGTGAAAATTGGAGGCATACTATGTAGAGATGTTAAATATTTAAAGTACATTATATCTTATTGTTGGATTGGTGCGATTCCGAAATAATTTGCGCAATTGAAACACGAAAATTTTCAAAACATACATTATATGTATAATTGATTTTCCAAATCTATGCGATTGATCGAATTAAGTGGTTTTAATATTTAGAATACGAAAAAGTTCGAAATGTTTATATCTTTTAACACTTTCTTTTGAAGACGAAGTAAGAAACGAACAAAATATTTATCTTTCCACAATCAACTCCAAACCTATCGTGTTGGAACGGTTCACTTAGAGTCCCAAATATTACCTCTCTAAATGTATTTACAAATGAGATACTCACTTGCAATTGTACATATGCTAGTTAGTAGGTAACAATTAGATAATTCTAACCTAAGAGAATGTTTAGGGTAGGGAACAAAACACAATAATTATGTTAGGTGTATTGGTGTAATTCTTAATTCAACTTGTGGAAGAATAATCAAATCAAGAGATGAAAGAGGGTTGAAGTGGCCTGATTTTTGCAGATTTTGGGAGCTAAAAATAGTATGCTAGGGCAGAAATTCATGCCCTAGCAACCGGCCTTAAGAGTTTTAATAGTCCTCCAACTTCCATCTATATGAAACTCTTTTCTTGTCCAATTTATCTTGTGTTCACAGTGTTTGTGTATCGTAAGTCTTCATATCACATATGACTATTTAACCCTAATTCATGTAGGATTTGGATTCTCAATCCAATCCCATATGTGCCTTGATCTCCATCAAGTCCAAACCTGTTGTATCTATATCTAAATAATTAATTAAATCTAATTTAATTGATCCATCAATTAAATTAATTCATCTTATGAATTAAATATGCACAACATAATTAATTGATCTAATCAATTGATTATTTATTTTAATTGTATCTTCAATACAATTAGGTCAATTAATTGTCCAATCAATTAATTAAATTAAATTGAATAAATTAAACTTCATTAATTAATCATATGAATTAATTTAATTCAATACTTGAATTATTTTTTAGGTAAGAAATACACTTGTCCAAAGTAGTGTATGACCCCTTAAATTTAAAGGGCTCATAACTCTTGTGTCGTAATTGAATAATTAATTATTTTAATTAATTAATTGAATTAATTATTCTCTTGGGATTAACCTATTAATTCTAAAAAATCACAAATCATGGTTAATGTCTAACAACACGCTATGAATAACTAGATATAGATGAAAGAACGAACCTTTTCAATTGAGAATATTATACAAGTACGATTATTTCATCAACTAATCTCCCGATTAGGCCTAAGATATGGGTTATTAGTTGAAATTCTATTAGCTCAATAGTTATGTGTCCCTTCTTAGTAACTTGATTAATCAACACGTGGTGATACCTGATCTCACCTCTTATAAATAAGGTCAGGGGTTCAAATCCTGTTCCTCCCATTCTTCCTCATATTTCAGGATTCGAATTGCAAAAAATAAATAAATAAATAAATCCAAGTAACTTGACTATACAAAAAATAGCTTATTGGTAAGCATGCACCTACCTTGATCTCTAAGATTGATAATCCACGAAAATGGAATGGTTTCAGGCCTATCTGTCTATGCAATGTGGTCAACAAAATTTTCTCAAAGTTATTGTGCAATAAGCTTACTTCAGTTTCGCCCAAAAATTATTTCTCCTTCTTAAAGTAGATTTGTTCTAGGGCAGCTTAATAGTGATAATATTCTTTCGGCTTAAGAGTTAGTGCGCATTCGAATGATAATAAATGTAAAGAGGGCAATATGATCATTAACCTTGATATGGTCAAGGCTTATGATCGAGTTAGTTAGGATTTCTTGTATATGATGCTAAAATGCTCAGAATTTTCTACACGATTTATTTAGCTGATCAAATATTGCATAGCTAATAATTGATTTTTGGTGCTACTAAATAGGAAGGCGGATAGTTTTTTCAAATCATCTAAAGGCTTAAGACAAGGTGACCCAATTTTCCCAGCTTTATTCATTATCGCTTCAGAATTCTTGTCGCACAGATTGCATAAATTATTCATCCAAAATTTGGATGTGCAGTATAATAACTTGGGTGGCACACTAGTTTCACACGTCACATATGCGGATGATGATATAATTTTTACTATCTTATGAGCATGGCTTGAGGAAATTGGTGGAGTTTTTTGGATTCTATGAAGGAGTGTCGAGCCAACTTGTTAATATGGATAAGAATTTTTTTGTTGTTGGTAAGAGAGACGCTTCTATGAAGATCCAAATGATTAAATCAATTATTGGTTTTAGCTCCAAGCATTTTCCCAAACACAAATCTTGGAGCTCGTCTTTAAGTGTGAAAGAATCTATTGCATTAATATTTAAATTAATTATTCAGATTTATATGTTCAAGTTTATGTTGAAACATACAAATTAAACATGTAGTGAAATATATTATTGTTAGTCAATTTTCAGAAACTTATGTTAAATTTAATGTTGCAACATAAGATTAAATACGCAGCAAAAAAATAAAATTTGGCTCAACAATTTTTAACATGCTTCAAGTACGAAAGTATTCTACATGTACGATGCCACGCCCAAAGAAAAAAATAATCCACTATTAGAAGATAATTTACACAATATAAATATAGGACTTATAAATAAATTAAAACTCCCTCTTTATTTGATGTCATCATGTATTGTTTTTCAATAGTCGGACTTGTTTCCGAACTCCCCTCGACTTAAACTGCTTCATTGAACTCCCTTCAAAGTTGACCTCCGTCAAGTAGTAGTGCGTCTTCTCCTGAAGACTTCACCTCCTTTTCATAAAGGATATTGAGTAGAGATGTTGAAATATGGTTTGCAATATAAATGAAATATTCTTGGCTAACTTTGAAGACCAAACTCTCATTTTTGCCTTGGAGTAAAAAAAATTTAATCTCTAAAACTGCAGTAATAATAATGCCACAAACAATCGGTATAAATAGAAAAAATCTATAAAATCATCTCTTGATAATCCAAGATAGATAATTTTTCTTATTAACAAAATGATCTTCAAAATATGATTCACAAAATTCTGGACTTATCAAGATATTACAAGATATTTATCTTCTTAAAAAAAATTCAAGATATGATTCCTAATTTTTTTGATTTTTCATTCATTCCACATTTGCAAGGATACACACAAACCAAATAAGGTAAGTCTATATAAAATAAATCAATTAATTAATTTATTTTCTTATCGAATTCACAAAAGTATTTTTTGCCATACATTGCCAATTAACAAAATGTATCTAAACAAGATACGTAACAATCTTTCTTTTTGGCATTTTTGGTCTAAATCTTAGGTTTATCTTATTGAACACACAAGGAGAACATTCATTTAAAAATGAACATATGCTCAAATTAGTTCCTACAATCAATATTTTTATAATTGGACCGATGACTAAATCGGTCTTGCTATCAATTAACGGTTCAACCGGTCTAATAAAAATTAATTATATTTTCTTATATATTATGTAAAATGATAATATAATAGACTAATTGTTATGTAATACATTTTAAATATAAAAAAAGATAAATAACTACCTAAAAAAATATCTAACAAAATTCAAAATCCAAATAACCTCATAAATATAATAAAATATTAAATTTAAACTTTTTAAAAAAATAAAAAAATAATCAAACCAATTTGACCAGTTTTAGCCAGTTTGACTGGTCATTGACCGGTCAAACTGGAAATTCAATTTTATATGCTTAATTGGACCAGATCAACCTTCGATTCTCAATTGAACCGGTTCAACTGGCCGGTCCGATTTTCAAAACATGACCTGCAATTAATGTTGGAATGCAGATTTGAATAGGCAATATGACACGCTCTTCTATAATAAAAAATGTAGTTCAAACATGCAATTTAACAATATATCTCCCTCTAAAGTCAACATCTAGTTTCAACATATGAAGAAACATATAATAAAAGTAGACTCTCCCAAGTCAACTTTTAATTCTAACATTCAAAGCAACATGCTCCTCCGCATATATTTTCATTTCAAAAACATGCAAAAATAAATTAACGTAAATCAGTCTAAATGAAAGCAAACTTTGCAAAGTAAACATCAATCACTCAATTAAATTTGAACAAGCCTATCTCTCCCCTTTTTGATAAAAATTGATCAAAGACAATTATAATCAGTGTGGTGAGAAACTCCTCCTGTATGTAAGATTGCTCCATGCTAGCCAGTTTTTGAATCATCCACTTAATCCCAGGAACCTCCGTTTGTAGAAATTGAAGGAAGTCCACTTCTCTAATTGTGCAGCATGACCAACACTGGATGTTCCAACATTTATTTGAACATATTCCTGAGTTGCTTATGTGATATCATCAACATGATGCTTAAGCATTTTGGAGAAGATCTTGAGAGGAATTTCCACTCAGTCCAGCACCTTTGTGCTCTTCTTAGTAAAACCTTAAGATACTAGCACAACATATATAACTGAAGAAAAAGGCAAAACATTGTGAGAAATTTTTACCTCAGCATGGCGAAAAATAGTATCTAAAACAAGCTAACCCATGTCAAATAGTACTCCAGTCCTAATACAAGATAGCATAATGGCTTGATTGAATTGTAAGATCAACAACTTCAACGTATCCTTATATTGCCTCTGAGTTTCAAATAGTGTCTAAACATTAGGGTTTGTTGCAATAGAGGGCTCAAATTGAAATTGAAACATCTTCATTGAATTCTTCAATAGGTAGATCCCCTTAATTTTCAATAGTAAGCTCAGCAGATGATATAATCATTCAAGTGATCTATTTCTTATGTTTCAACAGGTGGTTGAACTTCTGACTCTATTTAGCAGTGGGCATAATAAAGGGTTTGAACATCCGCCGTTTCAGTAAGAGACCCAAAAGTGGAGTGTCACCAACTGGGTTATCAGCTTGAGAGGTTGATTCCTTGTTCACTAGTTCTCTAAATCAACATTTTTCTTGGGATTTTCAGTAGTTTGAGCATAAGAGATCATGAGCACCGGAAAAATAATTGCAAAAAGTTGTGGTTCACCCTCAGATTAAGATTGGGCCTTTTTTCTCCTTTGCTTTCGTCCCTGTTGAACTTGATCCAGTCTGCTTTCTCTTCTTTGAGAGCCTTGCAACTCTCTCTTTTAATTTCAACAAGTGTCTTCCTCCTTGTTTTGATCATTGTTAATCTGTGAATTAAAGATAAAAAAACCAACCAAAAAGACGAAAGAAAATTGAAGAAAATGAAAGGGGACATGGGGTTGTTGAAAAACTTGAGGACACTGATTTAATATTGAATCATGGAATGAACACATAAAACCTCAATAAAATAACCTATCCAAGAAAGAGATAATTGTTAACTTTCTCTCCAAACATGAAGATTATCTCTTAAAAACTACAAAAACCAATAAACACATGCTTTATCACTTCATTTAAGGAATTAATAGAAAATAGAACATGATAAAGGGCATGTTGCAATATGATAGGCGACCTGACCTGTTACCTTATTAATCTAAGAGTAATCTATATACTCAAATCAAGCAAAAATATCCTAAAATATACCTAAAGTATAGAGATTGAGCACAATCTTCATCTTTCCAAATTAAAATCCTAATATATAAGAATGGAATGATATACTCACATAACCAAATTCAAATCCCAAAATTAACAAAGTTAAGACAAGATACTTATTAAAAATCCAATATTTCAATAAGGAAATTTTGATTCGACCATTTTTGAAATTCAAGTCTATTCATCACATTAGATTTTCATTCCTTATTAAATACGATAGCACTTGTATAATTTTTTTTAAACATACTCAAAGGAGATAGCTTTCACTCTAGAGTTAGGGTAGTTCTTTTCACATGGTAGATCATTCCCTACATATTTGTGATACATAGGCTCTGATTACTCAAAGATAGCTCCACATCATTGAGTATATAGGTTTTTCCCTCAAAGGCCTTCATGTTCTCAAAGTCAGAATCAATATGGAATTTTATTAAAATGGATTTTCAAGTTTAAAATTAAAAAATAATCAAATCTATATTTTCAAATTAAAATATTAGGATTTGCAATATCGAAATTTGAATATATGACACAATTATGCAGTATGCTTAATGCAAAACTTAGAATGAAATGCATGAATTCCTATCAGACATATGTTGAAACCTATGTTTTAACATGTGAAAATGTAGTGTTGCAAAATATTTAATAACAAATCCCCTAAGTTGCAACACTAGATTAGACATATTACAGATTACACATGCCCAAGGACTTTCCTAATGTATAAAAGCTTTGTGCATCAATTGTCTTGATAAATAGCAATAGGTCAGCAAGTTGGTCCTCCGTTGCAACATTGTCAATTATCAAAATTTTATTTTCAAAACTCCCTAATAAAGTAGAGCAGATTCATTTTGGATGTCTGCAAGGATCGAATCAGCTCACCCAGCCTCATTTTGGTGATACGTGTTTCCTTAATTATGGTAAGTTTGTAAGAAAACCTATTGGGTAATGACCTTAGAGTTTTTCTTACAAGTTTGATATCTGAGTATTTTTCCCAAAGGCATAGGTTTCATTAGCGACATTACACAGTTTTCTATTACAGTCTATTATTGTTTCACTGTCAAGCATTTGGAGGTTCTCAAATTTTAAAGCAAGCTTTTGTAGTTTTGATATTCTTACCGATGTTATTCCTTCATACGCCACTTGAAAAATATCCCACGCCACATTAGCTGATTTACAAGTCAAAATCAGTTTGAACTGATTAATATCGACCACACTGAAAATGTTATTTAAAGCTTTGAGTTATCATTGGCCAGTTAGTCCTCATCCGTAGACCACTTGTCTTCAGGTTTGGGAATCACATTTTTGTTTTCATCATAAGTAGTAGGGTGTTTCCATCCGTTCAAACCTTTCCATCTAAGGACTTAATGAATATTCTCATTCTAGCTTTCCAGTAGCATAGTTTGATGTATCCAATAATAGAGGGCGTGAAACTGAAACTCCTTCTTGTAAGTAGTCCATTCTTGCAACAGATAAATTCAACAATCTCAAGTAAGTTTAGTGACCCGCTCTAGATGCCAATTGAAAGAATCTATTGCCTTAATATTTAAATTAATTATTCAGATTCTTATGTTCAAGTCTGTATTTAACATATACATAAAACATGTAGCAGAATATATTATTATTAGTCAATTTCCAGAAATTTTTGTTGAATTTATTATTGCAACATAAGATTAAAATAAAAATTGAATCATATCTGCATATTATGAATATGAGATACGAAAAATAAATGTAAAGACCTTTTCTTAATGGAAATATTGATGAAGAGATTTATAGAAAGCAGCCTGAAGGCATCATACATAAAGGAAGCAAATAAAAGGTTTGCAAGCTTCAGATATCCATTAAGCTTTTGAAGCTAGAGTTCGAGCATACTATCAAATCGTATGGTTCCCTAGGAATGCGGATGAACCATGTATGTACAAGAAGGTTAGTGGGATTGCGGTGACATCGATTATGTTGTACATTGATGACATCCTACTTATTAGGAATGATAAAGGGATGTTGAAGTTAACCAGGGCTTGGTTGTCTACATATTTCTCCATGAAGATTATATTATATGCATCCTGTGTGTTGGTGAATAAAACTAATAGAGATAGATTAAGAAGGATGCTCGGACTACCCAAATCCATATACATAGACAAGATGCTAAAAAGGTTTATCATGAAAGAATCCAAGAGGAGATTGTTGCTTATTAGTCATGGAATTCCTTTTTCAATATCTGTGTCCCCAAGAACTTCAAAGGAAAAAGAAAGGATGACTCAATACCTTATGCGTCCATAATAGGAGCATAATATATATAATTCTACGTAATATGTCTGATATCACATATGTTCTAAATGTCATGAGAAGATATTAGTCTAATCCAGGCGAAAAGCACTAACATTCTTTAAGTCTAATATAGATGACTCGAAGTTGGAATGCTTTATTGATTCTTGCTTTTAGTCTAACATAGATAACTCGAAGTCTATGTTCGGATTCGTATTCACCAAATTTCTTACTTTCAGATTGATTTTACTTCTCATTGTAAGATCATAACAAAATCTCATTGTATGATTCACATATACTGTCTTAGATTCATGGTTACTTGCGTAGAGATATTCTTCACCAAAACTCACCATTTCCCTCACACTTTTGGTCTACCTCGTTTTATGTTTCTCGAGGGTATTTTATGCACATTCATTTGCTTAAAAACTAGTAAAGCATGCTTGCACAGTACACCAACAGACTCAAAATATTAACATGTACATTTTATTTCATGTGATTTTGTATCAAACTCAACTTTTTGAACTCGATTTGAGTCATCTTGAGATCTTACTTTAAATTCGGATAAAGTGCTAGTTCGTGATGATTGTCCATCAATATCAATACGCAAAGTATTGATCAATTCTGATTGAAATATATTGTATATCGAGTGTGTATAAACTGTAGCAGCATCTCTTAACAAATAATTAGTTCTTACGGCAAGTGTAGGCATCCCATGGCGACATTTGAAGTCATTTTTCTTCTCATCTTGGCACCATTTGTTTTGAACTCTTTCAAACCTTAGGACACATTCAAACAAAGTATGCGTCCTTTTACCACTATTTTTGAAAGTAGAGTTTGTGTCCTCACTTCTTGATGTAGCCTTGACCCCTGCACTAAATCTATTTTTACTAAAAGTAGTAGACCATTTATGTTTTAATCTATACATACTGTTTAATCATGAATGATCATAGAGATTATAATCAGCAATCATTTTACTCCACATATGCTCAAACTCTTCTTCAAATTCACAAAATTCTATACACTTATGAAACATATTCTTAAACCTTGAATTATTATTTAAACTACCGAAATGTGAGGGAGCATTTTGATTGATATGCCATTGACACAACCAATGGTGTGAATATGAAAATACAATTTCAATTACATTCATCATTGCTTGGCACTGATCCGTGAAAATTATTTCAGGTTGTTTGCCACCCATAGATTTAAGAAATGTATTAAACAACCATTGAAAAGAGGCTTATGCTTCATTAGATATAAAGGCCAATCCGAACATCCCATTGTGCTTATGATGATTAATGCCTATGAAAGGTGCACAAATTAAATTATGTTTATTGATTTTGTAAGTGGTATCAATTGAAAGTACATCACCAAAAGCCTCATAATCAATCCAACATCGACCATCCCTAAAAAAGAAGTTGCACATCCTATTATTTTCATCAACTTGAAAATCCCAGTAGAACAATACATCTTCATTCGATTTATTTTTAACATATCGAAGTAGTTCAGTAGCATCACCATCTTCAACTTGTCTGTGATCTTTTGCTAAACGATTAAGGTAATCATATGCATCTTTTTTAAGAAACCCTACATTTTCCCTCCCATGTGATTCTTGTTGCATATAGGAATATGTATTAGCTATTGAAAATCCAGCATCTACTAATGCTTTCAATGTATCACCCTTAGCAAATGAAATATTACGAGCGGATCTTAACATATATCTTTGATCGGCTGCGACCATGTCATGATTATGTTCAATGTAAAAAATAATCACCCTCCACTCTTTATTCATTTTGCGCCCAATTCTAAGCTTTGTGGTGCAACCACTTCTTGTTTCCATTTTTAGGTAGATTGGCTGCTTATTTTTAGCTCTATGCTTTTCATCTTTTGTTCCATTACAAAAACAATCAAATTCTTTCATATAAAGTTCTCTATTGTAGTCATGAAAATACACTTGTTTTCCTTTTCTCACACTGAAACCTTTAACACGCCCATATTCACAGTATAATAAATATGCATCCTCAGGATTTGTTATCCTTTGATCAACTGCCAATCTGCACTCAAATTCGTCTACTATGGACTCATTATGTACCTTAGTTTGTTCTGACATCGATGGTTGTCCTACTGTATATTGCTCTTGCTCTGAGCCGTAGTTTGCATTTTTGGCATTGAGTGATGAAATTTGATCCATGTCTGCGAGTAATAAGCAGAGTCAAAAAAATAAAAAATACAAATATCAAAACTTTATGTACATTACCACACAACAAAATAAAAGAAGAAAACAAAAACAACAAAAAGGAAAAATGGTTGCATGGCAGACCCAAAAAAACTTAAACACTACAAGAACATAAAACTAAACAGTGTATGATTTTATTTCCTTAACAATGGTAGGTGATGGAAAAACTTTAAAAATTATATTTCCAATTACTGCAACTTACAAAATCTTTTCTGTTAGTGGAAAAGAATATTATATCATCATGATACTATTTTGATTACCAGTAAAGGCCCAACCATCTTCAGATTTGAAGCCTGATTCATGGCAAGAAAATAATACATATATACATATAATTAATTCTATTTTCTTTTCCTTAAAAATGCTAGGTGATGGAAAAACTTTAAAAACTATATTTCCAATTTCTGCAACTTACAAAATCTATCTTGTTAGAGGAAAAGAATATTGTATCATCATGATATTATTTTGATTACCTATAAAGCCCAAGCATCTTCAGATTTCAAGCATGATTCATGGCAAAATAATAATATATATATACACATATATACAAAATATTAAAAGGGATATAAACACTAAATTTCCAAAAATCTCTACCTGGTTAAGCCGTCGGTTGAGAATGGCAACAGTTGAGCTGTCGGAAGATAAAATACAAAATGATAAAATGTGGATAAGAGATAGTGTTTCAATCACAAAGATGAGCGCCACCGATGCCAAAGGCGGAGAGCAACAAAGATGGCAATAGCAGAAACATTTATGGTGGTGTAGAGAGAGACGTGGTATGATGGAGCATAAAGGGACGTGGTATGGTAGCGTAGAAAATAAGAATTGATTGAGGGTTGCACAAAAAATTAATTTGTTTTATCTCTAGTGAAATTGGTTTTTAACCATGGGTTTATACTCTGGTTAAAAATTACTTGCCTAGCAAAATTTAAAGATTTAAAAATATAAAAATAAAAAAAGAACACATGTCATAAGAAGAACCACCCAGTGGAGTCCACCGTGTGGAGCATCGAGGGAACCGTATGAAAAATTATAGGTTTGAGCATTTCTTGGTAGGAATATAGATTTGTTGAAATGGACATTTTTAGTAGAAATGGCTTACCTAAATATAATTTGGACTTCTCAAACAATAAAATAATAAAAAAAATTCATTGAAAAGAAAACCAAACAAGCCCTAGACATTTCAAGTATTCTTAGCTCAAATTGCTTTTTATTCGGCCAAGTTGCATCTTAAGTTCACCTACATATACATGGAAGGAATCAAGTTGCTAACCATGTTTGAGAGGTGCGGGAATGTGGATTTAGACTAATGTCGAGCTGCTTCAAGGCATTTTGAAATTAGACAGGCTTTCTTTTCATTATTTTAGATTTAAGAGACTAGTACTTCTAATTTATGCGAATTTAGATTGTAAGGGAGTAAAGCAAGAAAGAAGGAGTATTTACTCATTAAGATATCATAGCCAATATATTTCCCATGTGATTGTGTCATGCAATCAGAAAATAAATAAATATCACACACAATATTACAATGATGATTCAAGTTTAAAGACTAATTTAAGCACTATCGAAATGAGAAAAATTCTCATTTGCCAATATTTTCTCTAGTTAGGAATTTCTGGCCGGGGTTATTTAGTGTATTTATTTCATAAAAAGCCTGCATACATACACTAGTTTCACAACATTGATGCCTATGGAATGAAACATCCTCCTTGCAAACATGCATCATATGTATAACTATTAATAGATTAATTGATGTCTCATCTCAATGATCCTCGACTCAAAGCATTTTAAGACCAAAACCATAGAGACATACTCCATAATCGCCATCTTATGTGTGATCATGCCCCATAGTTATGTATGGTTTAAGAACTTTATCTAAATTTGATAATATAAAAAATGAAGAAATGTCAACTTATTAATATTAATTGATTAAGAATATATTTTACAAGAGTATATAGACGATCAATCTAATTGGCTCGCCAAGCATTACTTTAACAATCTCCTACTTGCTTTAGAGCTAATACCCATATATCTAAGGCCCAACTTCTCAAGATGCCCTTCAAGTACCTCTAGCACTAGGGGTTTAGTTAATAGGTCTGTGTATATTTTTTTATCAAGACAACTTTCTCCACTTTGACGTTGTATCTACCAATAATTTCCCAAATTAGATGGTATTGCCTCATTATGTGCTTGTACCTTTGATGAGACCTTGACTCCTTTGCTTATACAATCCCTCGCTGTTATAGCAATACACCAGGATTATATCAACAACAGATGGAACTAGACCTAACTCTTGGATCAAGGTCCTCATCTAAATAACCTCTTTCGCAATATCACATGTTGCAATGTACTTAGCCATGATGGTTGGATTCACGATCAACTCTTGCTTGGAACTCTTACAACTGACCGCCCTACTGTTTAGGATGAATATAAATCCGAATATAGACTTTGAGTCATCTATATTGGACTAAAAGCAAGAATCAATAAAGTATTCCAACTTTGAGTCATCTATATTAGACTTAAAGAACTTTAGTGCTCTTCGCCTAGATTAGATTGATATCTTCTCGTGACATTTAGAACATATATGATATCAAACATATTACGTAGGATTGCATATATTATGCTTCTATTGTGGATGTATAAGGTATTGAGTCATCCTTTCTTTTTCCTCTGAAGTTCTTGGGGACACAGATATTGAAAAAGGAATTCCATGATTGATAAGCAACAATCTCCTCTTGGATTCTTTCATGATAAACCTTTTTAGCATCTTATCTATATATATGGATTGTGATAGTCCGAGCATCCTTCTTGATCTGTCTCTATTGGTTTTATTCCCTAACATATAAGATGCATCTACTATATTTTTCATGGAGAAATATGTAGACAACCAAGCCCTGGTTAACTTTAACATCCCTTCATCATTCCTAATAAGTATGATGTCATCAATGTACAATATAATAGATGTCACCGCAATCCCACTAACCTTCTTGTACATACATACATTCTTGGGGAACCATACGATTTGATAGTATGCTCGAACTCTAGCTTCAAAAGCTTAATGGACCTCTGAAGCTTGCAAACCTTTTATTTGCTTCCTTTATGTATGAAACCTTTAGGCTGCTTTCTATAAATCTCTTCATCAATATTTTCATTAAGAAAAGGTCTTCATATTCATTTGCCGCATCTCATAGTCACAATATGCAGATATGACTAGAAAAATCTTAATACTTGTAGATCACTATCAGTCGTGCCTTATAGATCTCTACCTTCTCGTCTACTCCAATTTTATGCTTGTAGACCTACTTGTAGCCAATGAGAATAATTTTCTCTAATGGGTCCCCTAAGGTCCATATTTTGTTGAAGTACATAGAGTCTATTTTGGATTACATAACCACTATCCATTTTCTAAAATTGATGTCCCAGATTGCTTCTATTTAATTTCTTGGATTAGTATCCAAAGAAATATCCTTCTTATTACTCTCTAGCAAGAAGCTGTACTTGGATCTCCAAGGAGGTTGTGTACTGGAAATGTTAGTCACTCGTTATGGTAATATTGCGTGACGTGGGAAACTTTATGGTTCTTGAACTTCATCAAGTTACATGATCTTGCCTTTTATATCTAATAGAAACTCCTCTAAGAAGATGACATTCTTATAAACACACACCATATGTTCTGAGGAGTCATAGAACTAGTATCCAATGAATTCTTTTAGATACCCTATGAACTTGTAAAAGATGGATCTTATATCTAACTTATTTTCCACTAGTTGTTTCATATTAGTAAGGCAGCCCCACACCTTAAGGCATTTATAAGAGAGTTTTATCATACTACATCTTATATGGTATTGTATGACCCATACTTTGATAACACTCAATTCAGTAAGATATCCCCAGAATGAAGAAGGAAGTTTAGTGAAACTTATCATGGACTAACATGGTTCGATCCCTTTGCTCAGCTATCCCATTCAATTAAGGCATGCCATTTAGAGTCCACTGCGAGATACTCAAGGAACTCACTACGTAGTATTCACCTCCTCGATCAGATCAAAAAAATTTGTTACTTCAACAGGTTTGATTCTTTACTTCATATCTAATTTCTTTGAACCTTTTAAAGGCTTCAGACTTGTATCTCAAAAGATATATATACCCATAACTTGAATAATCATTGGTAAAGGTAATGAAGTAGGAATAGTTCCCTTATGCACTAAAACTCAGTAGACTACATATATTCGAATGAATCAAATCCAAAGGAAATGAATCAAATCCAAAGGATTAGTAACTTGCTCCACTTGTTCTAGAGATGAGAATTGATTCATCTTTCCTTTTAGGCAAGATTCACAAGTTAGCATCTCTTGCGAGTCCTTGAGATCAAGCCACTTGGCCATCTTGTGAACTCCTCCATTAGAATATGACCTAATCTAGCATGCCAAAAGTATGTTGAATTTTTAGTATCTAGTTTTCTTTTATTGTTGTTTTTTTGAATATCATAAATGGAATTTTGTTGTTAGTGTATAAATAATTGGTCAACATACCAACATAAATCAAAGAAGAGCTGCTAAAAATGGAATAACTTCCACTCTTTATTGCAAAGCAAAAACCATCTCTATCCAAAACAAGGATAGAGATAATATTCTTAATCAATTCAGGTATGCAAAGGTAATTATTTAAATCTATCCTATTTTTATTGCCTAATGCTAAGTGGATGGTTCCTATAGCTAATACAACAATCTTTACGCCATTCCCTAGCTACAAGGTTGTCTCTCCTGTACTTAGCTCCTTACTTCTTATCACCATCTGCTAGTTATTGCATAGATGAGAACCACAATTGGTATCTAATACCTAAGAAGCATTGTTAACTGAACATTTAACTTCAAACATACCAGAATTGCCTGGTGACTTGAAAGAAATTCCTTACAGTTCTTCCTTTGATGCCTCGACTTGGCATTTACCATCTACCTTGGAGTTCTTCTTA
This sequence comes from Paulownia fortunei, assembly GCA_019321725.1. Classification (NCBI taxonomy): domain Eukaryota; kingdom Viridiplantae; phylum Streptophyta; class Magnoliopsida; order Lamiales; family Paulowniaceae; genus Paulownia; species Paulownia fortunei. The sequence goes on along the minus strand of CM033111.1, from coordinate 11,800,139 downwards.
ACTCCATCACTAGCCTTCACATTCTTGTTTAGAAACTCTTCCTCTTCTTATTCTTTGACTTGGAAGTCTTAGATTGGGATGAAAAATCAATCAATATAATAGGATTGTCTTTTCTCATGGTGGACTAAGTCGTCTTTAATATATTGACTAGCTCAGTAAGATTAGTCTCTATCTTATGCATGTTGAAGTTCACTATAAATTGATCAAATGAATTAGGCAAGGATTGGAGAATTAGGTCCACATAGAGCTCATTGTCCATAACTAGTCCAAAGGACCCGAGTCTTTCTATCAAGTATATCATTATCAGTCCATGTACATGGACCGATTTAAGACTTAGTATCTCACTTGCCTAGTAGGTTTACCATATAAATCTTATAAGTGAAAAAGAATCTCGGCAGCATCTATCAGATTCTCATATTACCTTTGCAACTCGTTTGACATTGATGCTATCATATAACATCGAGCTTGCAAATCATCCTCAATTGGTTTGCAATGCTCTACAAGCTCTTCCTTTGTGGCGTCCACTGGAGGTTCTGATGGTGGCACAATGTTGAGGACATAATCTCTATTTTCAAATTCTAATCCAGAGGTTCCTTAGTCAATCGATATAGTTAGGTTATGTGAGTTTATTGATGCTCAGAATATATGTAACTAAATTTTTCGACATTATGTAATGTATATATAAAAACTATACGAGGCAAAAAATTAACATTTATTGAATTAATATCCATTTATGATTTGGTCTTTAATTAAAAATATCTCCAACTATTTTATTTGAATTCTATCATCCTCAAGATGGAACTTCCAAAAATTCAATTTCCTAGTCGGCTTGAGATCGATCCAATTAACTTTTTCATACACCCTAATTCTATGAGCCCATATGACAAAACTTAAAGGTAAAAAACATATTCAATTACATTCTATGATTTGTTTCATCTTTCCCACATACCCTAATTTTCTGAGCTCCTTTGGTACTTAAAGTCAAGCGTGACCATTAAATATCGATGTAGATGAAGTACCTAGCATATCCCACGACTTGTGGCAGACGGACTAAATGTGACAGTGTATCATATGTCATTACTTAGCAAGGACAAATAGGTTCAACCCAATATTATCCATTTTCACTTGATATCAAATAATCTTAATTTTCTACTTGAAAGAGTTTTCAAGTAAGGAAAACTCAAGGGTTGTTATCATGTAAGATCTCACCAATTATTATCTTGTTTATTTAGTATTGTCATATCAAGAAAAATATCATAAGAAAAAAATATTAAATAAACCTGTCATGCATCATATGCATACTAACTATGGATGATCATGACCCCCATAATTCCTATGCAATCCACTTAATCCAAAAGTAGATCAAAGGTCAATTGAGAGTGATAATTATAATGATAATAGACCTATCTATTACATACATATATCCCTTGCAATCATGGGCCTTCTTCCCTCGTTTTTTGTCCATCTTCACTCCTTCTTGTAAGTCCACCAAATTACAAAAAATGTAATTTTCTCACCGCCTAATTTTACTCTGACTACATCAAAAACAAATCAAGAAACCTTAGAACAATTCTAAGGGGAGGTACATAGAAGATAGAGATTACATCCAAAATAAAAAAGAAAGAGAAAGCGAGACTCACATGCCACATTTTACTTAAAACTCAAAAATAACCGAAAAGTGCATAAAAATAACCCATCACATTGGTCTACTCTCCACAATTAGCCAACAACATGCTAAACATAAATCATCACATGACAATAAAAACATAAAAATTTACCAATTATGTTATGTGCCGATTTTTCAAAATTTGGATTAAAATTTTTATATATCATAAAAAATAAAAAATAATTTAAAATTAATACTTAATTTAAAATAAATAAATATTAATTCGAGTAACGTTTACGAATGAATAAGGTGGGAGCAACAACCTAATGCTGCTACCCATGTGTGGGTAGGCAACCCAGCAACCTGTAACACCTAGTACTCATCAAGTTGGTAGGTTGCCAAGCAGCCTGTTATTGGGCACCCATCTAGTGATTGGCGAGGGCTAGTAGTACCTGGATGCTTGGCGTGCAGCTAATGCCTACAATGCCCTGGGCGCTACACTTACTGCCTTATATGAGTGGCCAGGCAGTGCCTAAGCCCCCAACCTAGAGTTTTTTTATTTTTTCTTTCTTGATTCCAAATCAAAAGATCCTAAAAAACCCTAATTCTTGGGTTGGGCAACTTCCCTACCCCTAAACCTATTGCCTAACCTAGTTAGGCACCAGCATGATTATTGCCAGCACTCGTCGGGTGCTGGTAATCCACCATCTTGGCTTGTGTGTCTTACTAGCAGCCGTTAAGTGTTGATAGTCTAGCTAACCTACCCAGTGCTGCGCCACGCCAACTGATGTTGAACGTTAGGTAACTAGGGTTTAGGGCAGCAACATGCACCATTTATGCATTTTGTCATACTTTTATGTTTTAACAATTAAAATAATGAATCCCAAATAAAAAGGTTATATGAACAATTCATCACACATAATGAATCCCAAAATATGTAATTGCTAAGGTATTAAAATACTTAATCTTAAGCTTGATAATACCCTTGGGTTTGCACAATTCTAGGATACTTGCATAGTGGAAATTTAAATTTTTACAAAACTTACATCATATGTATAAATCGATATTCTAAAATGCATGCGATTGATCAAATTAGGCGATTTAATACCTAGTGTATGAAAAAGTTTGAAGGTTTTATACCTTTAATGCTCCATTTTGAAGATGATGTAAGAAACGATTCGAATCATTTCCATGATCACAAAGCTTGATTCCAAACCCCTTTGTTGGAATGGTTTGTTTAGAGCCCCAGGTTATACCCTTGTAAACCTATCCACACATCGAAGGTCCACTCGCAATCGTACCTATCCTAGTAGGTAAAGATTTGATAATTCTAACTTAAGAGAATGTTTAAGGGTTTGGAGTAAGACACAACAATTGTGTTAGGTATATTGATTTGATTATCATTTCAACATGTGAAAAAAGAATCAAATCAAGAGCATGGAAGATAGTTAAAGTGGGTGTTGGGTTCGTCCGTCTCAGGATTAAAAATTTAAATCAAAAAAATATCATGCATCATATATACAATACTTAATCTCGGTAACATATAAAATTATTGATTGTGATTTGGGTTACACATTTTACTTAAAAATTTAGTTTGTTAATTATACCTAATTAGCACTCCTGCTAATATCGGGTGTGAAATGATTCAGAACGTTATCCCAAAGTATGATTTGCTAAGGATTCCATGCATCATCTCTCTAATGGTATCCACACTTTAGAAATTTTCATGAATCTAGAATTTATACTAGTAAATTTGATTTTTTTTCTAGACTATAATATTTAAGTTTTGTTTAACTCTTAATTCATCTAGGTGAAGAAAGAATTAAACTAATTATGAAAAAGGTAGAACCTTTCTGTGTTGGGTTCTCGTAATCGCGGGATTGCAAGCACAACGAAAATTTAAAATTTCTTAACAATTCAAATAAAATCATAGATCATATGTAAATATGCATATCTTGGATTTGATGTGATTTTCAATTTGCATTTTTGATTGCTCATTTAATAAAATTAAACAACTAAAGTTTCACGATTTTACCTTTTAAGCAATCTGGTTGATGAAGGGTAAGAAGGAATTTAGATTCCTCATGCTCCTTTCGAACAATTTCGGTGGCATTTGAAAACATTCACCAAGGAATTCAAGTATAGTCCCTCTAACAGTATCCACACTTTCGAGCAGATTGACAAGCTTCAAATCATTGCTAATGAATTTGAACTTCTTATTTCTAAATCTATTTGAGAGTGAAGATTAATTCTTGAATCAACAAGTGATGGAAGAATTAACCGTTTAATTAAAAAAGGATGGAACCTTTTGATATAGTAATTTTTCTTGAAGTAAGAAAATAGAACACAAAAAAAAAAAAATCCAAAAAGGAGAACAAGAGTGGAGGCCAAAAATTCTATCTCTCTTGCTTGTAGTTTTTGGCCCCTAAAAATTGTGTGTTTATATACACAATGTAGTCCTGACCTAATCCCATTACGTCTCCAATTCTTGCCCTAATTAGTCCCCTAATTCAATTAGAAAACCTTCTCCTTCCTTATCTCTTGTTTCTTTCTCTTCAAGATAAATTCTTTCCATCTTTATCAAGACTCTTTAATTCTAGTAATTAAAAAATCCTAATGGGCCTCTAACCCCATGGGCTTGGACTCTACTTAATTTATTAAAGTTCAATCAATCAATTAATTATGCATATCTCCATTAATTAATTAAACAACACAATATAATTAATTGATCAAATCAATTAATTAGTTGGTTCCATTATAGGTCACCTAATCATATTAGGCCCAATTAAAATAATTCTATTATTTTAATTAGTTAAATTAATTTAACTCCTTGAATTAATTTTAGGCCAAGCTAATATAATTGATCTCCATCAATTAATTAATTCACTCTCAAGAGCCCCTAATCATTATTAGGTTCAAATAAATAGTTATATTATTTATTTAAATGAATTAATTTAACTGTTTAAATTAATTATAACTCAAATTGATTAATCTTCATTAATCAACTTAATCCAATACTTTGGATTACAAAAATAGATATAGAAGTAGATCATCTTGATTTATGTGTGACCCTATAGGTTCACAACTAAGCTAGCAGTGGGCTTGCAATATTTGTAACTTATGAATGAATTTATTATTTTAATTAATTAATTCAAATTAATTAATCCACTTGAAATTAACCCCTTAATTCTAAGAACCTCACAAATCAAGAGAAGCACCTAGCAGTGCATCGAGTAAGTGAACATTTTCTATTACGAGTACCATGTAAATATAACCCCTCCGTAAACTAATCTCCCTATTAAGTCTAAGCATGGATCATTAGTCGAAACTCTATTTTAACTTAATAACTATGATTCCATTTCAATTCACATTGATCCTTTGATGAATAAGTAGAAACCCTTACGTCTAGTATGTATCCTACCTTGGCCAAGGTCTTCGGGATCAAGAACTATGAAAACATAGGAGATTTCGCTATTCTACCAGATATGTCACGGATCATTTATTGGCTACTCATTGACCTCCATACATGAAGATCATACATCCAACATAAGCCTGTTGTGACTATCATGCGATCAGGAAATACATCAAAGTGTATGATATCGTGCACAAGGCCACCATGGTGCCTCAAGTCAAATGACTAAATAATACACTATCGTAACTAGAAAATTCTCATTCGACAAATAATGCTTTCCAATTAAAAATTTTCCAGTGGACTGTTCAGTGTACTCATTTCCTAACAAGAACCTACACACATGCACTATCATTCCTACATCAATGTTTATGGAATGAGACATTCTTCTTTCGAGTATACATCATGTGTGTGAGTCTATACCTTTATGCATTATGGTTGTTGTAGGGTTTAAAACAATCAATTGCTAGCCCCCATTTCTAAAAAGGTTTGTAAAGATCCAGACGTCTCCCCTCTAACGAAGTCCACACTTTGAAATAGAATACAAAATCATAATTCTGCTAGCAATTCTGATTCTTTTTACTAACCTAGTTTTCAGAGTGAAATTTAGTGAGTATTAATTCTTAAACCAACTGGTGGTGTTAAAAATCAAGTACTTTCAATCAAAAGTTGGGATTTTGATTGTTGGAGGGAAGAAAATGAAAGATTGAGAAAATTATTTTTTCTCTCTTTTTTTGAAGTGGACAAAAACTTGGAGTGTATCACCCTCAAATTTTTGGCCCTATGGTTCCAAGAGTCTCACTCTTGAAATTTTTATCCCTCTCTTTAATTGGATAAAGTATTTTGGTTGCTCCAACTCTATATCTCTCTTATCTTCTCAAGATATTAAGTGATAATTTTATTTAATCTAATGAGATATTTTCAAGAATATCAAATTCTTGGAACTCAATTTTCTTCAAACAACTCTTATGGGTCTCTCGTAATGGGCCACTTGAATTGAACTTGGACTCTTAATTAAATCTACCAATTAATCCAATTAATTGATTGAGACAAAATTCATGTAATTGATCCTAATCAATTAATTTAATTCCATTAAGCCAACCTAATCAAATTAGGCCCCATTAAATAATTTAATTATTTAATTGAATAATTAATTTAATTTATGACTAACTTAATTAATTGTTCCACTCCAATTGGGTTCTCTAATCTTATTAGGTCCAATTAAATGATTCCATTATCTAATAAAATAATAAATTCAACTCCTTGAGTTAAATGAAGCCCCAATTAATTAATTGAATCCAACTTCTTGAATCATTTTCTAAATTAGAAATGTTTTATCCGAAATTGTATGTGACCTTCAGGTTCACAACTAAGCTAGCAGTGGGTTTGCAATAATTATAACCTATGAATAATAATTATTTTGATTAATTAATCTAATTAATTATCCACTTGGAATTAATCTCACACATCATAGAAAACACGTAGCAAGTGTATCATGACTACCTAGACTTTAGTGAAATAGAGAGATAACTTATTTCAATTACTAGTACCATACTCATAAGGTTATTCCGTCAACTAATCTTTCAATTGAATCTAGGGTATAGATTAGATTATAAGTCAAAACCCTAAATGACTCAATACTATGTTTTCATTTCAAGTTCCAATAACTCAAGATGAATCATTGAAAATTCCTATCTAACATTCATCCTATCTTGGTCAATGACTTTTGAGTCATGAACTATGGACATATAGGAGATTCACTTGTTCTACTAGACAAATAATGGATCTTTTGTTGGCCACTCATTAACCTCTATACATGTTAATACAATTGTCCAATGTATCCTCTTTGTGATTGTCAGGCAGTCATAAGATACATCATGATAAAATATGACATGCACAAGGCTACTATAGTACCTCAAGTTTAAGGACTAATTGTGTACGATCGTAACATAGAAATTCTTACTTTGACAGACAACATTTCTAACTAAGAATTTTCAGTGGGCCTGTTCTATGTACTTGTTCTCTAATAAGCACCCACATACATGCACTAGTGTCAATAACTCAATGCCTATGGAATGAGACATCCTCTTTATACGAGCATGCATCGTATGCACGAGTCTTATTGCGCTGTTCGATGTCCTATCTCAAAAAGTCCTTGATTCGAAACTTCTTTAAAACCAAAGCCTTGGAGGTATATTTCATGATATCCATCATATGCGCGGCCATGCCCCATAGCTAAGTTTGGTGTAGGGACTTTATCTAATTAACACACTGATAGGCTCATAAAGTGTGACATTTTCGGCACCTCCATAAGTACAGTTGCACATGTTTTTGCCTTATAATTGACATTATTGTGCCTTATTTTGTGATAATTATGTGTAGGTTCATGAATTGAAGAAATGGAGTGAAAGATGGAAAATTGGTTAAAGAGTCAGCAGAAATTTCCAGATGCGGCAATCTTCGTATTTCCAGCATAAATTTCTTTACAAAAGTGATAATGAGCTGATTCAAAAAGATTTAGAAAGCTAACAGATAGGACTACAATTACAATGAGACAATAAGCCAATTCATCTTAGAAAGTGGTCAAAAAATTAGTTGATAGAGGCTGCTTAAGCACTATAGGAAAGGATTTGGGCAGCAGTTCAATACCTAAGCACTGTAAAAATGAATTTGGGGCAGAATGTGTAGCACCTAGGTGCTTCTCTGCAGAATCTAGGTGTTGCTTTGTAGAGCTAAGGCACTACCCTGCTAACAGAAAAGATGCTGATGATGTTATTGTGTGACAAATGGCGATTAATCATGAATTTTGGCATCTTTTGTGAGATATACATATTAGATACACCTATACAACATTATCTATGTGATTCTTTTGATAGATACACTATACACATACACACAATTCACACATATAATCAATTCACACATCATTCAACAAAAAAAAAATCATCACCCACACTCACTCTACACCTAAATTCTCACATACTTTTCTCTCCATAAAAATATCCATTCTCCCATATTTCTTCACACACTACACCAAGAACACACACACCTATTACCAAGGAGGATTGGGAATTTGAAGACAAGAAGATGAGGAGCTTCATTGGGCATTGAAGATTTTGAAGAAGAAGTGAAGAATCACTTAGTGATTGTAATTTTCTACTTTAATTTCTTCTTTCATTTTGTTTAGTTTTGAGGAATTTGTAAAAATCATGATGTTGACAACTTCTTGGTGCTTATTTAATTTCAATATGAACTAAACCACTTTTTTCAAAGCTTGGAAATCTATCTTATTGAAATTATTAGTTGATGTTTATATTGTGATTGAAATGTTGTTTTTATTATGATGAGCGTATATTATATATTTAATGCTTATTGAGACTTGACCAATTTCAAGTTGATTCTAATTATTGAAATTAAGACTAAGAGATGAGGTTGTATCAATAGACCAGATAGTGTATGCTATAGACCGACCCTTATAGAGATATAGGCAGAGTTATGTGTGGTAGTCATACGTGTGAAAACCAAAAGCTAGTGGAATTCACAAAGCTCAAGGCACTCTTAGTGGGATGACCTGTAGCTTGAGATGGCAGCAGTAGCCTATTAGGGGTAGATTTAGTTTGTCTCGAGAGAGATCACCAATTATAATAGAAGGACCCACTATCACAAAACCTACATCATTTCCAGTCATAATTGAGCTTGGTTCATAACTACATAGGATGGCTAATCAATGTCTTAACTTTCCTTAGTATTGAATTCAATCCCTTAATCTCCTTGGATTTTAGTTATTTTTATTTAATTTGTTAGTTCTTGCATTTTAATTTAATCACCACAATAACGTTAGGTCAAATATAGCATATGTAATCTATACTTGGTACTCACACATGTACTCTCTAGGGATACTCTACTCTACTCACTCTTTGTTACTTGTTGACACCATGCACTTGTGGTTTTGTTACCACCATTTTGGGGTCACCACTTTCATAATTAAAGATAAAGAAAAATACCTATTTTATTAATATAATTTGAAAAAGATTGTTTTACAAATATAAAAGTATAAAAGATCCCTAATCTAATTGGCACACCCCTACTTGTCCTAGTGTCAATTGCCTATGCACTTCAGGCCTATCTTCTCAAGATGTCCATCGAATACCTTTTGTGCTAAGGGTTTACTTAGTGGCTCTACTATATTTTTTGCTGAAGTGACTCTTTCCACTACGATGTAGCCTCTACCAATAATCTCTCTAATCAGACTCATAATGTGCTTGGATCTTTGATAAGATCTTGGTTCTTTTACTTGCACAATAGCTCCTTCATTATCACAATATATCAATACAAGATCTACAATGACGGAACTACACCCAACCTTTGGATAAAGTTCCTTATGCAAACAACTTTCTTTGTTGCATCACATATAATAATGTATTCAACCTCAGTGGTGGAATCAGCGGTCATCTCTTGCTTGCAACTCTTCCAGCTGACCGCACCACCGATTAGGGTGAATACATATCCGGACATTGACTTTGAGTCGTCTATTTTGGACTGAAACTAGAATCGGTGTAACCTTCTAGTTTTAGTTCTCCAGGTCCATATAAGAAAGATATCCTTAGTTATTCTCAAGTACTTAAGGATCATATTTATAGTTTTTTAGTGCTCATCGCCTGGATTGGACTGATATCTGCTCGTGACACTTAGAGCATGTATGACATCAGGCCTCGTACATAACACACCATATGTTATGTTTGCAATGGCAGATGCATAAGGTATGCGGGTCATCCTTTCTCATTTCTTAGAGTCTTAGGGGACATAGATTTCGACAGAAAAATGCATGTCTCATTGACAAGAATCCTCATTTGGATTCCTCCATACTAATCCTCTTTAGCATTTTATCTATGTACATGGATTGGGATAGTTCGATTATCCTCTTTGATCTATCTCTATAGATCTTTATTTGAAAAATAAAGGATACTTATCCCAATTTCTTCATAGAGAACTAGTTAGAATACCAAGTCTTAGTTGACTGCAACACCCCTATAACATTCCCAATGAGTAGGATGTCATCAACATACAATACAGTAATTATCACTACTCTCCCACTAACCTTCTTGTAGACATAAAGTTCATCTAGATATTTTTTGAAATCAAACGATTTGATTACCTCATCAAACTAGATGTTCCAACTTCAGAAAGCTTGCTTGAGTCCATAATGGATCTCTGGAGTTTGCAAACCTTTTGATCATTCCCTCTAGATATGAATCCTTCAAGCTACCTCATAAAAATCTCTCTTAATGTTTCCATTAAGCAAAGTAGTTTTCATATCCATGTGCCATATCTTGTAGTCATAATAAGCTAATACGACTAGCAAAATACGGGTGGATTTTAGCATCGCCACTAGTGAAAAGGTTTTCTCGTAATCAATTTCTTGCTTCTAAGCATAACTTTTCACAATCATGTTTTGTAGGTACCACCTCTCCATTTACTCCAAACTTTCACTTGTAAACCCATTTGCTGCCAATCAAAACTATTCTCTTTGGTGGGTCTACTAAGGTCCATACCTTATTAGAGTACATGGCGTCAATCTTGGATTGCATTGAATCTTGCCATATTCCCAACTCGATGTCAGACATCACCTCTACATAAGTCCTTGGATCACTATCCAAGGAGAGAACCTCCTCGTTGCTCGTTAAGAAAAAGCTATACCCTCAGGTGGCTTTGAGATCCTTTTGGATCTCTTAGAAATTTGTGTGTTATAAAGCCTAGCCTTAGCTGGTTGGTCTACTATTGTGTCTTTTAGGATTTTTTATAGTTCTTAAAATTCTTCAAGTTCCACGACTTTGTCATTTCTATCCAATAGAAATTCCTTCTCTAAGAAGGTAACACGAAACAAACACCTTTTATTCCGATGAGTCATAGAAGTAGTATCTAATAGATTCCTTTAGATACCCTACAAACATGCATAAACTCATATCCAATTTATCTCCCCCTTGTTGCTACACGTAAGCAGCATACCCCATACCCTAAAGTATTTATAGGAGGGTGATTTCCCCGACCACGTCTTCTATGGTGTTTTAGGCACCAACTTTAATTGCACTCTATTCAATAGAGATGTCGTCGTTTCTAGGGCATAACCCTAGAATAAAAGAGAAACTCTAGTGAAACTCATCATTGATCGAATATGCTCTACAAACTCCCTTGAGCTGATGAGTAGTAGGAGGAGTCTATTAAGATATCTTTTAAATAATCAAGAAACTCTGTTCGTCTCCTCGATCTGCTTGAAAACTTTAATACTTAGCTTAATTTGTTTCTCTAGATCGCATTTTAATTTTTTGAACTTTTCAAAGGCTTCAAATTTGTACCTCATAAGGTATACATAACCATACCTAGAATAATTGTTGGTAAAGATTATGAAGTAGTGATAGTTCTCTCAAGCACTAACACTTAGTGACATGCATACATCTATATAGATCAAATCCAATAAATCTTTGACTCACCTCACTTGTCCAACAAATGGTGATTTGGTCATCTTTCACTTGAGACATGATTCGCATGTTGACATTCCTTGTTGATCTTAAGATTGAGCAATTATGCCAACTTTTGGATTCTCTTCTCATAGATGTGACCTAATTAGCATGCCAAAAGAATTTTGAACTATAATTATTAATTTCATGCCAAAAGAATTTTGAACTATAATTATTAATTTTTCTTTTATTTTGTTAAACATGAAAAAGGGAGTTATGGGGAGTAATAGTATACAAACCATTCATCAATATGACAATGTAAATCAAGGTAGAATATTTAAAAAAGGAACAACTTCCATCCTTAATCGAAAAATATTATCCTTCTCCATCTAAAATAGGAATGGAGATAATATTTTTAACCAATTCTGGAATATAAAGACAATCATTTAATACCAAAATATACCCATTTTCTAAAGCTAACATTGCCCATGGCTAATATAGCAACTCCATTCCCAAGCTGCAGGACCGTCTCTCCTTTACTTAGCTTCCTGCTTCTTATCATCACATGCAAATCATTGCAAAAATGAGACCAACCACCAGTATCCAATACCCAAAAAATATCGTTAACATATAGGTTAACTTCAATAAAATATATACCCAAACTCTTCAGGTTCCCAATATACTCCTTGCAGTTCCTTTTCTAGTGCCCAGGTTTGCCGTAGTAATCACATTTTTCATCGGCTTTGTTGGAACCCTTTGACACCCCCACTAGTTGCCTTCATCTTATTAGCCTTTGAGGAACCCTTCCCATTTTTCTTCTTGGGTTTTGCAATTTTTGAGTTGGAAAAGAATCTAATAATCATGACTGGCTTGTCCTTTTTATGGTGGATTCAACCGTCCTCAAATGTTAACCAACTCAGAAGGCTCATTTCCATCTTATGCATGTTGAAGTTGGAAACAAAGGTGTCAAAAGATAAAGACTACAAGATGAGATCCATAAAGAGTTCATTATCCATAACAACTCCAAAAAACTAGAGTCTTTCTATCAGGTCTATCATCTTCAATTCATGTTCATGGACTGAAGAGTCCTCCATCATACGGGTCCTAAAAAGCTCTTTAGAGATCTAATACCTCACCTGCCTAGTGTGATCACCATACAAGTCTTGTAGGTGAATGCAGATATCATGCGCATGCGCATGTATCTTATGTTGCCTCTATAACTCATTTAACATCGATGTCATCATATAGCATCACATGATCAACTTATTATTGATATTCTGCAAGCTTCTCCTCAGTTCTATCTACCGATAGGCCTACTGGTGGAAGAGTATCGAGGATGTAGGATCTCTTATTAGATTGTAAAATAATCTTGAGATTTCTTAGCCAAATGACAAAATTGGGCCCAATTAATTTATTAGTGTCCAAGATTGATGCAAGTAGATTTTTAGCCATTTTTATAGACAATCTACAAAAATCAAATTGAGAGAAAATGAGCATACTTTCAAAAATATATTCACTTATAATAAGGTCTTTAATTACAAATGTCTCCCACTATTTTATTTAAATTCCATCACCTCTAATGAAAATTCGGGAAATCATATTTTCTAATGGGATTGAGGTCCAACCAATAGTCGTATGCTTCCACAACTCATGACCAATGTACACATAAGTCCATTCCATGGGCATCGCTATGCTTAGTAGATTATAGCTTTCCATCACAAAGTCATCCCACAACTCATGGCTAATGACTAAGTGAGGTAGTATCGTCATGTCATCTACTTTTTATGATAGGCATGGATTAATGGGTCCAACCCAATTTTATCCATATTTTCTTGAAATCAATTTTTTTTTAAAATTTCCTTCACTTGATTTTTTATTCAAGTGGGGTATTCATTTTAACCAAGACCTCATCAATTTTATCTTTGTTTATTTAATTGGTTTGTATTCAATTTATAGCAAGCATATCATTTGAAAGCATTAAATAAACACTGCAAATGCATCTAATACATACATAAATGGATGATCATGAGCCTATCCTATGCAATTCATTTGAGTTAAGAATAGATCTAGGTTAGTCTAAGGGTAATAAAATAAAAATAGAAACTATTTCTGTTAAATAAATATATCCCATACATTAATGGGCCTTCTCTTGATTCTCCGTCTTGGTCTTCTTCTTGTCCATCAAAATAAAAAAGAAAAACATCACGCTATACTACTCTCATTTCAATAATGGAAAGTACATATTAAAATAGAATAAGAGATACATAGGCTCCATTTATCCCAAAAACAAAAACCAATCATATTGGTCAATGGCTCCATGATCATCCCATACATGCTCGTAAAAACATCACATGAATTATATCAAAGTATGTAAATTTACCAATCTTTAAAATTGTCAAATTTCAAGATTTGGGATATAATTTTGATTTTTCACGAAAACCCCCTTTTTTAAAAGTAATAATTTAACTAAAAATTTAAAAAAATAATTTTTTTACAACTAACGCGATGGGACTATCCAATCGCCTAACATGCAGTAGTGTGTACCTAACTTGGCAGTACCCTAAAGATGGAAAAAGCCCAACCTACAACTGCCCAATGCATGTTGGCAGTGCGCACACCTAGCACATGCAATTGCCCTGCACGATATATTTGTTTGCTGGGTAGCCACAGTACTGCCCGTCGTGCTTAGGCTTGTGTGCTACCAGCGAGCAATGTACATGGGCATCAGCCCGCGCACATACTCAACCAACAATGCTTCCTACCCTTGGCCCGATGTCGGCTGCTGTAGACATAATTGTGATCTGTGTTATTTAAATAATATCCATAATTTAAAAAATTAAATGAAATTGCAAAAATGTATTTTCTCAACTAGAAATAACAAATATATTTAGAATTTAACAGTTAAATTCTACAGGCATAAACTAAAATCTAATCGAAGTTGCATAAATCGTGGCTTAGATACCATAATTGGGTTTTTAACTGTGGGGTGTGCGAAGTGAAAATTAAATTTTTTTAAATAAACAATCCATATTGAATATGGCACCACCCTCGTTTCGATGTGATTTTATTGATTTTTCAATTTTCAATTAGATTAACTTAAATAAAAAAGTTTCGATTTATACCTTTTGCACTCCGGTTGTTATAGAGTTTGAAGCAATCAATTGTTAACCCTCATTTCTAAAAATATTCGCAAGAATCCAGATGTCTCCCCTCCCATGAAATCTACACTTTAGACAAGAACACAATATTAGAATTTTGTTAGCAATTATGATTCCTCTTACTAACCTAATTTTTAAAGTGAAATTTAGTGAATATTAATTCTTAAATCAATTGGCGGTGTTAAGAATGAAGTATTTTCAATCAAAATAGGAAATTTTGATTGTTGGAAGGATAAAGATGAAAGATTGAGAAAAAAACTAATTTCTCTCTCTTATTTTTGAAGTGGCCGAAAATTTAGAGTGTATCACCCTCAAATTTTTGGCCTTATGGTTTAGGTAGTAGTGGTCGAAAAATCCATGAGCCCCACTCCTGGAATTTTTGGCCCACTTTTTAAATGGTTGGAGGATTTTGGTTGATTAGAAGATCTCCCAAAAAATCTCCAACTCTATCTCTCTTATCTTCTCAAGATATTAAGAGATAATCTTATATAATCTAATTAGATATTTCCAAGAATATCTAATTGTTGGAACTTCATCTTCTTCTAAAAACTTTTGTGGGCCTCTTAATGGGCCACTGACTTTTAATTAAGTCCACCAAATAATCTAGTTAATTGATTGGGCCCAAATTCATTAATTGATCATAATAAATTAATGTTATTCCATCAAGCCTTAAATAATTTAATTATTTAATTAAGTGAATTAATTTAATAATTAAATTAATTTATGACTGAATCAATCAATTGATCCAATCAATAAATTATTTCACTGCAATTGGGCTTCCTAATCTTAGTAGGTCTAATTAAATGATCATATTATCTAATTGAATTATTAATTCAACTTCTTGAATTAATAAAATCCCAATTAATTAATTTGATCCAACTCCTTGGATATTTCCTATATTAGAAATGTTCCATCCCAAATTATGTGTAACTCTTTAGGTTCATAACTAAGCTAGTAATATACTTCTAATAATTACAACTTATGATAATAATTATTCTGATTAGTTAATTCAATTCATAGGAATTAACTACTTAATTTCAAGAACTTCACAGGTTATGGGAAACACTTAGCAAGTGTATCATGACTACATAGTTTTAGGTGAAATAGCAAGCGAACCTATTTTAGTTGCAATTGCACGTAACATTCTTCCGTCAACTAATCTCCCGGTTATGTTTATGGTATGGATTATAAGTTGAAACCCTAAATGACTCAATATCTATGATTCCATTTTAAGTTCTAATGGCATATGATGAATCATTAGGAAACCCCATCTAATATTCATCCTGCCTTAGCTAAGGACAATTGAGTCATGAATTATGAAAACATAAGAGATTAACTTATTCTATTAGATAAGTGACGGATCTTTTGTTGGCCACTCATTAACCTCCATAATGCCATGCAACATCCAACGAATCACTTTTGTATTTGTCAAGCAATTAGAAGATACATCAAGATATAACATGACAAGCACATGACTACCATGGTGCCTCAAGTTCAAGGACTAGTTATGTACTATTGTAATGTGGAAATTCTTACTTCGATAAATAATGTCTCCAACTAAGAATTTCTAGAGAGCCTATTTAGTATAGTTGTTCTCTAACAAGCACCCACATACATGCACTAGCATCACTATGTCGATGCCTATGGTGTGAGACATCCTCCTCATTCGAGCATGCATTATATGCGTAGGTCTTATTGGCTATTCAATGTCTTATCTCGAAAAGCCCTAAACTTGGAAGTTATTTAAGACCAATGCCTTAGAGGCATATTTCATGATCGACCATGTCCCGTAACTAAGTCTGGTCTATGGACTTTATCTAATTAACATACATAATTAAAGATATAGAAAAATTCCTATTTTATTAATATGATTTGAAAAAAATTGTTTAACAAATACAAGAGTATAAAATACGCTTGATCTAATTGGTGCACCTAGCACTACTCTAACATAACTAGCACTACAAAAATTATGCTTCATCAATCAAGTCTTAAATTCTGAATGTGTGTTTAGTGTCAAGTTTAAGTTTCATGTATATATTCTTGGTATGAATTACGCAACCAATGACTCTCTTTCTTTTTTAGGTATTCCATAGGCTTGTTTTTCATACATCTTCTCCACTAATGTAGACACTTACAAACTTAGATCAATAGGACTTTAAAAGGCTTGTAAAGAAAGGCCTAGTCATTAGCTTACAAAGAAAGGGTAAGAATAAACAAAGTAAGAGAGCATAAAGTATTACACATAGAATCTCACTCCCCTCTTTTCTTTTCTCTTCCCCAATTCTCTTTCTTTTCCTTTGGGATTCATACTTTTCTTTTCTTCTCCTTTTGTTCACTTTTTCTTCTTATTTTCTTCTTTTGTCTTTTTTGTTTTTTTTCATTTTCTTTTTTTTTCATGAATCCCAAATCCTCATTTCTTGTTCTTTTGTTTTTACAACCCCCAAACTTGTTTTTTTTATCAACATAAGTTGTGATAACTTCCTTGCACAAATATCATGCTCATGCATCTAAATGCATTTATTTTCATGCCTAAAATGTATCCATACGACTCTTACACCAAATCGTGCACAATATGTCAAATTAAGTTCTCTTAAGGATAATAAATAATTTTTTAGGCCTCAAGGTTTATGTATAGTGAGATACAAGAAACGAAGTGGAATAGTGGATATTTATATGCATTGCACATGCCATTCTTTAAAATATGCTCAAAGGGGTGACTAGTGATAATAATATGATCATGGTAGGCTTTATAATACACAAACAAGTCAAAGATGACCTAAATCATTTCCAAGTTTTCTACTTATCTAGGATTTCGTGTCAAAGAGTAATCAAGCAAGTTCTAGAACACCTCATAATCACCAACAAGATTCATCAGAAACATAATCTAACACCAAGTAACACGTAATGCACAAGATTTTGACACAACGTGCTAAATGAAAATTCATCAATCATGACAAAGATCAACTACATACAAGAATCGCCATGTTATAAGACTAGTAATCTTTTTTTTCTGTAGACTCTATACAATATGGATTAAGTATCATTATAAGTCATCGGTCATAAGATAAATCATTCAATCTTAAACATGAACTTACTCAAGTTTGTCAACAAAAACATGTTTGCTCTTGGACTTCCATCACACAAGATACATAATTCACACACAATTCATTAACAAAAAAAAATGCTCAATTTCCACAAAACATACTTCTCACCCACAAATTTAATTTTAAACATTGTCCTCAATATTTAAAGTAAGAAAAAGCATAGGAAAAAAAAAACTACTCCTTCTCAATTTAAAGTGCATCCACAAACATGTGTCCTTTGGAGGTCCAATGAGATGAGCATAACTAAGGAGATGAGATACAACTAACAAGAGGGCAAATGAAAGAACATGGGCAAAAACAATGAAAGTGAAAACATAAACATAAACATAGCAACGCAATAGCTAAACAAAATAAAACTAAACATCCCTAAATTTAGAAAAGGGAACATATATAAAAAATGAACTAAGAAATTATTCAAAAGAAAAGAAAAAGGGGGCTTAGGTTGCCTCTTAATAAGAGCTTGTTTTGTAGTCGTCAGCCTGACTATAATATTTCTCATGCCAAGCCTATTAGAGTAGTGCCTGACGTGCCAATTAGTGGACACTAATATACTCTTGTAATAGACTATCTTTTTTGATTAAACATTAACAAAAGGCAATCTTCATCTTAAATTTGTTTTATTAGAATTAGATGAAGTCCTTAGATCATATATGACTACGGGGTATGGTCGCGCATAGGATGACAATCATGGGACACACCTCTATGGTTGCGATCTTAAACTAATTCCAAATCGATGGCTTTTTGAGACGGGACATTGACTAACCCATTTAAGAGTTGCACATATGATACATGCTCGAAAGAAGAGTACCTCATTCCATAAACACTGGTATTATGACACTAGTGCATATATGCGCGTCCTTGATGGAAAATAAGTTCACTAAACAAATCCACTAGAAACTCTTAAGGAAATATGATTGTCAAATGGGAATTTTCCAATCATTGCAATAGTGCATGATATAGTCCTTTTACTTGAGGCATCATTATAATCTTATTCTCGACATGTTATACTTTGATTTATTTTTTGATTTCAAGAAAATTGTAAAGTAGATATTTTGGGTGCGTCATCTTTGTTTATGGAGATCAATGAGTGGCCAACAAAGGATACATCACCTATCTAGATGAATAGGTGAATCTCCTATGATTTTACTGTACTTGATTCTGAAATCCATGGCCATAGTTGGGATATGTAATTAGGAAATTAGTTTTCTAATTAGCATCGATGAATTAAGATACTAGGAATGTTCAGGGTTTCAACTAATAATCTGTACCCTAGACTCAATAGAAAGATTAGTTGACGTAAGGACTAAACTTGCATGGTATTCATAATTGGAAGGGTTCGCCACGTTTACCCATGTCTTGGTCTTCATGGCGTGTTGCTAGATACTAACTATGATTTGTGAGGTTTTTTGAATTAATGGGTTAATTTCAAGATGATTAATTAATCAAGAATAATTAATTATTCAACAAAGTCACAAGAGTTGTGAGCTACTAGTATATAGGTGAACTTAAGGGGTCACACACTAACTTGGAGAAGCTCATTTCTTGTCTAAGTAGATAATTCAAGAGTTGGATTATATTTAATTAATATAATTAATTAAATAGGGTCTATTTAGTTAAAGTATTGAACTAATTTAATTAATTCGATTAGATTAATTAATTGGATTAGGTGGCCCATCATTGAACAAGTAATTAGGTGTTTGGAACAAGTAATTATTATAGGCCTTTATAATGCATTGTATGAATTTATTTAATTGACTAGATCAATTAAATTGGGTCTAATTATTTTGGACCAAGGCCCATTTGGCATAGGCTTGTAGAAAGCCCATGAGAGATTTAATTAAGAATTAATTCCAAGATATGATTAGGAGACCAAGTCATGGAATAAGAATCAAAGACGGCTATATATATCCAAATTGAATATGGAAGGGGTTGAAAGACTTATCTTTTAGAATCCTAGGTGGTATTGAATTGTTGGAATATTAGGGAGCTATAAAAGCCTCTCTCATGGCTAATTTTTGCTATGCATTCTATAAGCAAAAATGGGCCATCCCTTTTTCTCTTCTTCTAGTTCTTTTGATCAATTCTTCTTTCATCCTGTTGAATAAAGATCAAATACCCAATTAGTAAATAGCGATTTGCATTTGTTCCAATCCCATAAACACAATCCTAGATAAGATTTATCAAGTTGAAGATTAATAGCATAGTTTAGATCGCGAATGGCCATCCGAGGTGTAGATACGACTTAGAGAATCAACATTTGGGGATCTTGGCAAACTCAACCAGTCGTGGCGTCTGGAGATTGATAAACTTTTGAAAAGGTTTTAGAGTGTTCTTTGTTGATTCAATTCAAGTATAAATTGTTTATCACTCGAACTTATTTAGTGTATCAATTTATTTTTAGTTATGCATAACCGATCAAAATGCAATGAACGCGGGACCCCGATCAAGGGTTTTGTGTACATAAACAAGTGTATGCTCTATTACCAAGAATGTTCTTCCAAGCATGATAAGGACACCCTTATCTTTGTCCATGTCAAAGATGATAAAATTTCTAGAACACATGAACTGGTCACCATTTTCAAATATGCCTTTAGTCTTTCTCGTAGGCCTTGCTTCATCTGGTGCAAGCTTCCTGAAATTAGATAATAATATTAAATTAGTGCTTGCATTAAGATCACACAATGCTATATAAAAGGTAGAGTCTCCAATTGAGTAAGGGATAGTGAAACTCCTTGAATCATTAAGCACTTGAGGTGGCCTCTTTTATGAGGTGGTATTTAATTTTTCAATAATCTCATATGTGAGAGAACATCCTCAT
This sequence comes from Paulownia fortunei, assembly GCA_019321725.1. Taxonomy (NCBI): domain Eukaryota; kingdom Viridiplantae; phylum Streptophyta; class Magnoliopsida; order Lamiales; family Paulowniaceae; genus Paulownia; species Paulownia fortunei. The sequence goes on along the minus strand of CM033111.1, from coordinate 11,779,589 downwards.
TATTCAGCACAAAACCTGACATAATTTTTCTCTTCTTTAGGAGTTGAGGACAAGGAACTCTCAATGATTATTGTTGAGGAGGGTTTGGTTATACTTCTCTTGGCATTCTTTCTTTTATATTAGAAGTGTTTGTGTTGATGCTTCTATCTCTTCACCACTTGTTAAAGTAACAACATTACACAAATTCATTGCCCATTTCAGAAATAAACAAAACAACAAAAGTAGACTAGAAAAAAATAACAAAAATGAAAGAAAGAAAACTAAAATGGTCAAACTACAACTAGATAAATCAACTTTAATATTGCAAAAACATACTCCCCAACAATGGGGCCAAAACATGATTATGTTGTGTGCAACATAATTACACCATAAGTGCATGATGTTAAGTTTTAGTATAGTGAATTGGGAATGGTTGTCGTGTCTTAAGGAGGTATGTATGCAAGTATTGAATCTAGATTGTCCAACTATATTTGATTGAATCAAAGAGTTAGGTGGTTGATAAAAAGTTAAACAAATAAATAAGCAAAAACAACAAACAATTATGACCAAGGAAAATAGGGGATTAAAATCAAGGGAGAAGGGGTCAAAAACATGGATCACCATTCTATGTTATTATGAATTTCGCACGCATGTGGTTAGGATTAATGTTTAGTTGTGTGAAAGAGGGAATTTTGATTACATACGATATTCCCTCCAGAGACATATGAAATCTACAACTAAAAAATAACGGACTATGTCCCTATAACAAGTTTAATCTACAAATGATGCATTGAGATTTGTGACTTCTCTAACTTTTGATAATCATGTCTATGACTACTGCACGTACCAAATCTCTTCTATGGCATACACTACACAAACACTTGTTGCAACCCTACTCTCATGTCTCAATCACAAAACAAAGATCATCTAAAAATTGGCCAAATCTCAAGAAGCGTTAAGAACGTAGTGTATGTTCATCACAAATAAAAACATCATCCATACCACAACATGATATCAATTCATAGCTTCATGGAAATAGCTTTCCAAACCTTGACAAAAATTTTTTAGCTCATATTGAATTTAAGCAAGCACCAAGTGTGTCCCAACATCATGATTCTTATAAATTCCTCAAAATTAAACAAAATAAAATAAGAAATTAAAAATGAAAGTTACAACTCCAAAAGAATTTTTAGTTCTTCAAAATCTTCAATGCCTAATGAATTTCCTCTTCTTCTTGGCTTTGATTCCAAGATCCTTGGTAAATGGGTCAATAGGTTGATGGAGTGTGTGTGTGTGTGTGTGAAAAGGTGTAGAAGTGTTTGTTTTGATGGAAAGGAAAAGTGTGTAAGAATTTAGGTGTAGAGTGAGTGTGGGTGATGAATTGTGTGATTTCCTTAAAGTGTGATGTGTATAGTGTATATAATGTATATAAAAGTGTATCACATGGGTGGTGAGGTTTGAGTTGTATGTAGAGTGTATATAACTAAAAAGACACCAAAATTCATGATTGATCGCCACTTGTCGCATAAAACAACATTAACTTATTTTCTGTTATAAGAGCAACACCTAGGCTTTGCTGTCTAGCAAAGCCTAAGTGCTGCACATTATGCCATTTTGCATTTCCTACAATGCCTAGGCTCTACACTTTCTGCCTATTGTTTCAATGTTTTCAACTTTTCAATATTTTCTTCTCTTTTTCCATGAATCACCTCAATTTATGTACATACATAAAATTTATCAAAAGATAAGTGCACAAGTCCATCAATTATATGACAAAACATCCTCATTTGTGTTATTCAAAGTGTTAAAAATATGTTAAATTATGAGCTTATTAAATAATCTTATTATTTAATTATATCAATGTTGGGTACGCATGGTCCCCGAAAACGTATGTACAGCGGAATTTAAAAATTTTCAAAAACTAATTCTGGAACCCTTTCTCGATTGTTCAATTGTGCGTCTGATAGAATAATTTAACTCCTTAAATTAATTTATACCTTACTTAATCAATTAATTAATTAGCTCCACATCGACTACTTAATCTTATTAAGTCCAATTAAATTATTTTAATTGAATAAATTAATTTAACTCCTTAAATCAATTTTGAGTCGTAAATTAATTAATCTCCATTAATTAATTTGATTCGACCCTTGGATATATTCTAGTTAGAAGTGTACTGCTTCCAACTTAGTGTGTGACCTCTTAGGTTCGCTCTAAGCTATTTATGGGCTCACAACTCTTGTGAATTAGTTGAATAATTTAATTGTTTTGATTAATTAATCAAATTAATTAATCTCTTGAAATTAACCCATTAATTTCAAGAACTCACAAGTTAAGGGAAACATCTAGTAGTACATCATGATTCCTAGTCTTAGGTGAAGGTGAGAACCTATTCCAATTACGAATACCATGAAAGTACAATTCTTTTGTCATCTAATCTCCCGATTGACCTTAGGGCCTAGATTATTAATTGAAACCTCAATAACTCAATAACTATATTGTTTAACCTAGTAGCTTGACTCGATAATGAACAAGTATAAAACCCCACGTCAAATTTCTATCCAATCTTGGCCAATAATTTTAGAGTCAAGTATAATGGAATGCATAGGAGATTCATCTGTTCATCTAGATAGTTGGCATATCATTTGTTGGCCACTCATTAACCTCTATACATGAAGATGTTACATCCAACGTAAACCCCTTGTGATTGTCATGCAATTAGAAAATACATCAAGGTGCAACATGTCATGCATAAGGTTATCTTAGTACCTCATGCTACAACTTTAAGGTTGCAAATCCAAGTGTAGGTTGTATTAAGTAATAAATTTCTCATGAGTCCAAGGTCGATCCACAGGGTAGTTGTTTGAAGAATTCAATTTTATATTTCTAAAAAAAAAGAATTTATGTGAATCAAAATGTATGGACAATTAATGTATGTTGTAACTAAAGAAAAACCAAAGTAATAAAAGTACTGAGGATTAGGGATCCACTTTTGATTTTTGGAGAGAGAAAAGATTATTTATTCTTTTTACCTCTATCAATTATTATAATTGGAATGCATACATAATGAAGGTTCCAATGGGAAGATATTATGAAATAACTCATGCAATAAGGTAATCATGATATTGTTTTACTATTGCAAATTATCACATAAAGCCAACATTTATTTATGGGATCAAATATTTATGCGCACATTCGTCAACAACAAATCAATATTTCACATTAGCAGTTGGTGGGGTAAAATCGTACAATAAGCTAAATGAACCCAAGTATTTGTTGTGCCATTGGAGATACATAAATCAACAATCATTACAATACAAGTAGGGTTTAGATCAAAATTCAAAATAATAATACAACATACTTAAATATTTTCTACACTTATAACTATTCCTTTTCCCTCATCAAGAGGTTCACCTTTTTTCCTCAAAAAAATAAAATTTAAAAAGACATAACAAAAGTAGCAAAGACTAAAAATATAAGAGAAACTAGAAAATACATTTCTATTACTACAAGAAAATTTACATTACTAGAAAATATACATACTAGAAAACTTAGCCTAAAGAAACCCTCTACTCCCTTATCTTACAAGCTAATACATGGCCTATTTATAGTACTTGGAGTAAGCTAAAGGCCAAATAAATAATAGAGGGGCTAATGAAGTGCTATGCTTGTAATGCCCAATTCTCTCCTACATAGCCAATAATAAGTATCTTGCATGAATATGCATCTAATCAATGTGTATTATCGAATTATGGCATACAAATAGTATGATTGCATTAATATGAATAATTATTATTATATGCTCCAATTATGCTTTAACATGCATTAGTACATGAAATATGAGATCAAATTTTTGTTTCTTGATTTAATATGTTCCTTAAGTGTCTTTTTGCAGTGAAAAGCTCGGTATCTCAGTTAAGGAAGATTGATATGTTGAATGGACATGAAATGAATTATTTGTATTGCTTCATAGTTGTTACTTTATAAAGTGATTAATTGCCTAAATATTTGCTTGAAATATGTTACGTTTGGCTAATAACTAAAAGTATGCAAAATGGTACAATTTGATTGGTTGGTTAACTAGGTTGCATAAAACCATTCTAAATAGCATTGCACTTGATAGAACACCAAACAATCAATTTTGTCATCTCCCTAGCCCATAAACATGGTAGTTTGCATGAGTCAACTAATCATCACCCTCCACTTATCTCTCTTTGAAATGTCAAACAAGTCATTTTTAACCATGTTTTCTTGTGGAAGCTCCTAAAAAATGACCAGCCTTCTCCTGCAAAGTTTTCCCCAAATTCTAAACTCTCTTACTCACAAAAAATTAAATTCAATCCTTAGGAATTCATAGAACACAAACTAGAACAATTTTCCACCATTTTAAACTTGAAAACCATTGATTTTGAAGCTTAATTCCAACTTCAGCAAGGTATATTCTTTTTCAATGTTTCTTATGATGAATTTATGGTATCATGGATGGTTACATGTTTTAGTATCTTTTTGTATGATTGAAAACTTAAGTGTGTTACACTTGAAGGCAAAACCAAGCTAGTTAAGCTAATTTCTAACAAAATTGATAATTTTGTGAAATATACTTAATTTACTTATTTCTATTAATCTTGCAATGCTTATATTATGTTTGGAAGTTTATATGAATGATTGAAAATAATAGCAATTAGTTTGCTTCATTGAAGGTTACAATCAATTTAAGTTAGAACCAAGTTTATGTCATGTTAATTTGAATTGTGTTCATGTTTTAGGAGCTGCCCTAATAATTATATTTGAATTATTAGTTATTTAATGGCTACCCTAATGTTTAATATCTTGAATTGGTAGTAAAATATGGAGTATGCATTATTTTTAAGGTTATGTAATTGATATGGAATTGTTTACAAAAGATTAAAAAGTGTATATGATTTTAATTAGAATAGACTATATGATTTATAAAAAATAATATTAAATGGTACACAATTTAATTATATTAGGCCTTTAACACATTCTATCTTCCAAAGTGATTGACCTTTTCACTTAGCACAAAGTGGACTTGAGGTAAGTTGAAACTTTCATTTGTTATATCACAAGAATCATATAATATTGTTCATGTTTCAATATGATTGTCATTATTTGTCAAGTGATGTAATGTTTGATGCAATTATGGTTCATGAAGTATGATACTATTAAGAATATAATGAGATTTTTGAAAAGGAAGTATGGTACTTGATTGATGGTCGAGTAGCCAAGGGATGCGGGGGGCGACCGATGGACCCAACAAATGGTGGCAAATACTTGAGGTTGAAAGATCGATATAGGAAAGCCATAATGAATAAAACAGAATACGGCTAATACTTGAAATTGAAAGACCAAGTATGAAAATCCCATATTATTTCTCTTATTAGCCAATCATTATGAACAGGTTTCGAAAACCACGGTCTATCGCTATTAGTTAGGTACCATACTTTAAGGGCCCTAAAGAATGATTTATGAATAAAAGTTATTAAATTAAATAATACATTTAATAATTTATGAGATGTGCATGTATGCTATTTGTTATTGCATCAGTTTCACTTTACTGAACCTTTAGCTCATTAGATTTATGTGATGCAGGTGGAAATGTACAGGTTTAGAGGTTGACTAAGTCTCTAAAGCGGCCGGACAGATATTTGTTCATATGCCATGCTTCGAACTATTTTGTAATCTATTTTGTAATCTATTTTGCAAACTCTATTTTGTTTTTAAATAAGCCGTTCTATTATGGTTTTATAAATAGATGTACTCAATTTTGATTTATGTATATGATGTGTCTATAACGAAATGAAATAACAAATGAATTCAAGTGCTTTCTCTTATAGTAAAAAATGAGAACTTTTATTAAAACCATAACTCTAATATTAATGAAAAGTTAACATTTCTTGACTTAACTATATTAGTTTGTTTAGGTTCTGTAGTTAGGTTAAGGGATGTTATAGTTTGTGGTATCAGAGAAGAGGTTTAGTCATTCGTGTAGACAAAAAAAAGCACATGAACACATCTTAGCTGGGAAACTCAGTCAACTATTTGTTTATTTTCTTTTATGTTTACTTGATTAGATTTTATTTTATGTTATTATCATGATTATGCATTTATTATTGGCTAATGAATGGAATGAGATTGGCAATGCATATCAGGTCATGGCACCAAAAAGAAAGACAATGGATGATCATGAGGGTAATCACAGTGTGGTGAATAATTTGACTAATCTCATTTAACAACAGACTAGAATGCATGGTGAACAGATACAACAATTACTAGATATGCAACAAAAAATCCAAGAACAGAATCAACGACTTTCTCCACCACAAGGTTGACAGGATACTTCACAAGCTGTGTATAAGAAATTTAGAAAGATGGAACTTGTTGATTTTAATGGTGGATCTAATCCTATGGTTGCAGAAGAATGGGTGAAATCTTTGGACACTATCTTTGACTACATGTGAATTGATGATGCTGAGAAGGTACTCTGTGCATTTTTAATTGCATTTTTAAGTCAGATACAACTAAATTTTGATGATGAGTAAAAAGAACAAAAATTGTAGATCTTTCGGTGTTGATATATTTTCATTTATCATTTGTCAAATTTTGCGGTCGGATGAAGGAGTTATGGTCAAATTACCAAATCACATCCAAGAGTCGTCCTTTAATAGCAGCGGCAACTTGCAGCTTATGTTTTTACCATTTTGACACATTTACTCACCATCTTCTCTCAACAGTGCATTGGCATTGGTTAATCAATTTGATCCTACAAGAAGACAAAAATGTTGATGACGGTTTAGATTGTGAAGCGCACTCAGAGGAAAACACACAAGTTAATATGACTAATGGAGATATGCTTTCGATAGAAAAGTAACAGGCTAAACACCATTACACTTCATCATGTGAAAATACTTCGGATATGAGGACACTGTTGAAAATAAGCAGGTGGTGCCGCGACCTATATTAAAAATTATGATGCGATCTAGGCAAGCTACAAGGTCTATCTCGGATTAACCCTTCTTTTTATAGTTTTCTTATGATGAATTCCATTAAGTTTATTATTTGAAACTTTCATAGGGTTGGCAACAAATTTACGCAACAGATTGTTAAGCATATGTGCTAAGATCATAAACTAAGTTTTTTTTAGTGATTTCAGAACCTATTATTCCACTTGAAGATAATTGGATGAAAAGGGAATTCAGTTTTGCTAATGTGATCTCTAACTGTTCTAATAAAATCTATTTATTTTTAGAATTCTTGTGATGTTGAAGTTTTGGTGGACAACGATCAATTTCTCCATGTTCATATACTTTCCTTTGAAGATAAGAAATTCTATGCCATCTTTATCTATGCCAAATGTACTATTATAGAAAGGGTTGATCTCTGGAATGGTTTATGGATTGTAGCCACTATGGATCCTTGGTTTGTAGCATGACATTTTAACACAATTTTCGACCTAAATGAACGTAGAAGAGGTGCTCTTATCTATACTCGCTCCTTTCAGGATTATTTAATGGATTGTAGTTTAAAGGATGTTAGCTGTCATGGACTGAAATATACTTACACTAATGTTTGATTTTGGGGATGTCTCAATCGAGTTTTATTTTCTCCATCTTGGTCCGATTTATTTTACAACACCTAAGTTTCTCATGTAGGTAGAAAATGATTAGACCACCAGGCACTCCTAGTGACTATTCAGCCTAGCTCTTACTACGCTAAAGCGCCATTTAGATTTTTTCATATGTGAACTTCTCATGAATCATTACTAAGTATAGTTAAGAATGTATGGAACTTGCCGAATTTTAGCAAAGGTTAGTGAAATTCCAATAGAAGTTATTTTCTCTCAAATAACACTTATGGTGGTACAATAAATTGGAGTTCGGCAATGTGCTTGATAAAGTTAAGGAGGTAGAGTTGAAAGTACTTAATAGTGAGAACAGTTTTGATGCTAATCCATCTGATGGGAATTTATTACCAATAAAGAAAGCTCAAGTTATTTTAGCTCAAGCTTTGGCTAAGGAGGATCTTTCGTAAGGCAAAAATCTAATTGTAGGTAGCTCAAGAAGGAGGAAATAAATAGTGAATACTTCTAAGACATTGTTAAACATAAGTTTGGCACTTGCTCGTGGGCCAAAAGACTATTTTATTTGGACTTGTTAGAGCATATTTGATGAGTGAGGTTTATATCCATTAATTGAGTACCATTTGCTTAACTTTTTGATTAGTTTTCAAAATTCTTGTGAATTTTATCATTATTTTTAATGTTATTTTGTAGATTTGAGGATGAAGAAAGAATGTCACTTAAATGTACTAAAATTTACATTAATCTTATATTAAAAACAAAATGTCCGAGTCTAGTAGCTATAGCACCTAGGTAGTGGAGCTATTGGAAAATGAACATTTTCCAGTGAAGGCAGTGTCTAGGCACTGCCAGGTGGACAAATAAAACTAAAATGGACATTTTTCCCTCTTTAGGGTATCTCCCATCTGATTTTTAACATCCAAAATCCTCCAAGGTAGTTTTTGAGGGGGAGAGAAGAGAAAACAACCTAAGAAAGAAGTAGGAAAAAGAAAAGAAGAGAAGAAAAAGAGAAGAGAATTCTTCCAAAATTTAACAAGACATCATAAGGGAAGAAATTCATCATCTTCTAAGTTCTATTTTATTTCCCTCTTTTTTTCTTTAATTATGTTCATGAATATTATTACGTTATTATTCATTTTTACCACCATGAACTAATTTCTTTTTCTATGGTTGTGATGTACCTAATTAGGATGTTTTGAATATTTTTATCAATTCAATTCTTGATTTATTTTTTTAAGTTGAGTTTTCTACATGGTTTTTAATGGTTAAATTACTTGGCCACTAATTGAATGATTTGCTAATCATATTGGTCCGTGAGGTGATATATATGTCTAGTTGTATGTGCAAAAAATCATAAATTGCATGTGAGAGAGGAATATACTTGCATGGTTTATGTAGTCTTATTTGAGATTCATACAACCTAATAAATTATTGATTATTGTAATTCACATAAGAATACAGTGGGTTAGCAATTGATGATATTTTCATTAGTCATTGGGATAGGCTAGTGGATAATTTAAGGATTCTCGACTATCACTTGGAAAATAAATTGAGATTGACGAGATAAATTATTCAATTCAGATTAATTATGGTAAAATCATAACCCTCAGTTTTTAAGTCATTGAATTTCATAATTAATTAAGTTTGATTATTACTTTAGTTTAGTTAGATTTAGTTTATAATCATCAACACCTAATTTGCATTTATTCAATTAAAATTAGAGTTAAAATGATTTTGGTACTTAATAATTCAATAGTTCTCATGGGAATGTTATTTATTTATCACTTTATTATTTATCTACGATAACATGCACTTTCATTCACAAATTTCACAACAAGTTTTTGGCACCATTTTCGGGGACTGTTTTATTTTGTTAATATCAATACCAAGTAACTCTAATTTTAATTTGAATTTTTATTGTATTTTTTTTCTTATTTTTATTTTTTGTTTATTGTTTGAGTGTGTCTTTCTTTAACATCACAGGTGTTTTCGTATGTGTTTAAGATGAACAGAAAGTGGTAGATGAGATGACATATAATGCATACTATTGGTCAACTGAATATGACATAACAAATTAAGCTTCAACTTAGGCTTTTGGAATTAATCGAGTAGATGTCATTAATGCATTGACTGCTCAAGTAGAAGTCTTTTCTAAACAGTTGGAGAATTTTTTTGCTGTAACTACTATTCATTCACCTTCAAGGTACGTGAGTCATATGGTGATTTATATTCAAGAACACAATATCAAGAGAGCAACCAATTTGCACCACCATATGTCGAGCATGCTGAATATGAGTAGAATTACAACCAACTGCAAAATTATCCTTGCTTCAACACTTATAATCAGGTATGGCCAAATCATTTGAATGCTTCATGGAGAAATGATGAGGATATGATATGACATGCACCTAGTTACCTACCATTAGAGAAGAAGCTAAACCTTGGAGAAGCATTAGCTCAATTCCAAAGTACTACCGATCAAATCTTGTTGCGAACTAAACCTAATAATCCATCACAAGAGAAGAAGTTTAGTCTTGAAGAAGCAATGGCTCAATTAGTAAACACTCAGAGCCCATTTATGTTGGAAGCTACAACTGATGTCCAAAATCCATCATCACAATTTCAAAACTTGAAAATCCAATTTAATGAGATGGATAACATGTTTCCAACAAGACAACAAGACAATTTGCCTTACACACCTAAGGCAAAAGGAGTGGGCAAAGAATATTGTGATGATATTTTGAGAAGCGGTGAAGAGTGTGAAACTCTCTTGTTAGTTGAAAAACTCATCAAGGATGAACAAGAGATATCAACATAAATACCTTTAGCAGAGAATGGAGAAGATCAAGAAAATGTTCAGCCAAGCCTATCTCAAGAGCCATAATTGAGAGTTTTTTATCCTCATCTTCTGTAGAATAACAAGCTTATATCAAATGTTGTGGAGGATAATACGGGCATCTCATTGCACAAGTATAAATTAGAGGATCAAGAATGGGGAAATTGCTATTTAAAGCATTTTATGGTAGAAAATAAAGATGTATTTGAGGATGTTGACAAGATTATTCTTCCTATAGATTTCATTATCCCTGATATTGACAAGGATAGAAACATCTCTTTCATACAAGGATAATTATTATTGGTCATCAACCATGCACTCAATAATGTAAAAAAGGCACTTGATCCCATGTTGGATTATGATCACTATGCTTATATTTGGGGATCACCTACACTTCTGGAGCATACAAAGGCATGGCATGAGAAACACTTATTTTTGGACTTTGGTTGAGCAAAGAAAAAGTCTGACTGAAGATTATAAATTAAGTGCTTCTTGGGAGGCAACCCAAATATTTTATATTTTTTTTTATTTTTATTATGTAGGTTTATTTAGTTGTTTAATACTGATTTTTTCTTTTAGTTTGATGAATTTTTTTTGTTCTTATTTCAGGATCCAACTTAAATTTGGGGGAGGATTTTTAAAATAAAAAGTGATATGTCATCGACTAATGAATACATGTTCATCAGTGTTCTTAAAGAGGATGATGATAAAGCTGATGGGGACTAATATTACTCTCATTCAGGGAAGTCTTTTATGGCTTATCTTGTTTTACTTAATATTAAGGACAATGTTAGTTTTAAGTTTTAGGGTGGAGTTTTGCTTTTGTTTGTTTATAGCTTTTAGAAATTGATGAATGTTGTGCTTATGTATGTACTTGACTCTTATGATATTTTTACCTTTCTTGTAATCCTTTGATATATTGAGCATATAACCTTGAATATTTGGTTTTTTTACTTGCTTAGAAAAAAATTATATGAACTCTATACTTCTAGCGATCTTATATAATTTTAGAACTTGTTTGATGGTCACTCGAGGCGAAATCCTAGGCTACATAATATTAGAGAAGTGATTTAGGCCATTTTTGGACCATTTGAGCCTTTTAAGCCATCCAATTTATGATATATAATTCATTATGTCCCCAATTGAGCCTGTTGAGCCATTTTCTTTGTTACCCCACAAATTAACCTCAGCCAAAGAATTGAAATAAACTATTTATCTTATATATTACCCCACACTCAACTCATGACTATTCTAGTAACATCATTTTGAGCATAGAAAGTGGTTCAAAAAATAAATTGGCAAAAGAGAGGTGGTGATTTGTACAAAACTCCCGAAAAAAAATTATAAAAAAATATGAGAAAAGAGTGTAACACCCATTGTAAAAACAAATAAGTTTGGGGATGCAACATTTCAAATATATATATATATATATGAAAAAAGAATGAGTATAATGAATAAAATGGTGTGACAAATCAAGAGATGAAAGGTTTGTGAAGAGGTGAGACGAAGATGTGGTGGTGCTCATCAATAAGGTTCTAGAATAATTGTGTGCTATGAGTAATTTGAGCTACTATATTGTATTTTATCCTACCATTACATAGACACACATTACAAGCTTTCAAAGCCATAATGATCCTTAATGTTGTGTTAGTTTACATTAGTGGAGAGTGATATGAAAAACAAGCCTATGGAGTTCTAAAATAAATAAATAAGAGATAAATATTTTTTTTGTGAGTTTGCATAAACCAATTCGAGTGGAAAAAAGTTAAGTGTAAGAGGCAAGATACGCACATACTCAAAGGATTTAAAGATGGGTGAATTTGACATTTGAGTTGAAATCGTGTATTTTGATGATATTTTGAGATTTTATTGAGTTATAAACTCATAATGATTTTTAAAGCCCATTTGGTTAGTTGGTTGTGATTATCACTTGATATTTTACTTGTTTTATTTATTTCATTTGCTCGAGGACTAGCCAAATGTTAAATTTGGGGGTATTTGAAGAGTGAGATTTATATCCATTAATTGAGTACCATTTCTTTTTTGTGAATTTTATCATCTTTTTTAATGTTATTTTCCAGATTTGAGGATGAAGAAATAGTGTTACTTGAATGTACTAAAATCTACATTTATCTTACATTTTTTGAAAAAACAATGTCCGAATCTAGTAGCTACAGCGCTTAAGTGATGCAGCTACTAGAAAATAAACATTTTCCAGTGAAAGAAGCGCCTAGGTGCTGCCAATAAAGCACTGTCAGGCAGGAAAATAAGGCTAAAATGAATATTTTACCCTCTTTAGGGCATCTCCCATTTGATTTTTAACATCCCAAAAGCCTTCAAGGTAGTTTTTGAGGGGGAGAGAAGAGAAAACCAGCCCAGAAAGAAGAAGAAAGAAGGGAAGAAGATGAGAGAATTCTTCTAAGATTTGAGAAGAATATATCACAAGGGAAGAAACTCATCATCTTCCAAGTTCTATTTTATTTTCCTTTCTTTCTTTAATTATGTTCTTAAATATTGTTAAGTTATTATTCATTTTTACCATCATAAACTAATTTCTTTTTCTAGGGTTGTGATGTAATTTAATTAGAATGTTTTGATTATTTTTATCAATTCAATTCTTGATTTATTTTTCAAGTTGAGTTTTCTACATGGTTCTTAATGCTTTCAATTACTTAGCCATTAATTGAATGATTTGCTAATTATATTGGCCCGAGAGGTATATATGTGTCCAGTTGTATGTGTAAAAACTATAAATTGCATGTGAGATAGGAATATACTTGCATAGTTTGTGTAGTCTTGTTTGAGATCCATAGAACCTAATAAATTGTTGATTATTGTAATCATATAGGAATATAGAGGGTTAGTAATTGATGATATTTTCGTAGACCTCGGGAGAGGCTAATGGATAATTTAGGGATTATCGACTATCACTTGGAAAGTAAATTGAGATTGATGAGATAAAATATTCAATTCGAATTAATTATGGTGAAATTATAACCCTAGGCTATTAAGTCATTGAATTTCATGATTAATTAAGTCTGATTATTCGTTTAGTTTATAATCATCAACAACCACATTGCACTTATTCAAATAAAATTAAAATTAACATAATTTTCGATACTAATAATTCAACAGTACTCGTGGGAACGATACTTATTCATCACTTTATTACCTCTTTATGATAATGTGCACTTGTATTCACAAATTTCACAACAAGTTTCCTAGCATCCTATTAGAGACCCATGACTCGGACCTTTGTTTAGTTCCTTAAAGATCTTAGAAGTGGGCTTTAGAATTGATGCTGATATCACCGTGAGCCCAGTTGGTTTTTCTATAGTGTTCTATCAGTCATGTTGGGAAATAATTGGTAGAAGATCTTATGGAGGCGAGCATTGAATTTTTTAATGGCATGCCTTTGTGAGGAGTTTTATGGACACTTCGATCATTCTCATTCCTAAGATTGATTCATCAAGTTCTTGGTTTCCTATTAGCCTATGCAATGTTTCAAAAAAGATTTTATTTAAGTCATTTTGCTTGAGGTTATTGAGGTTCCTTCCTGACATTATATCCCCAACTCAAAGTGGTTTTATTTCAGGATGACTTATTAGCGATAACATTATCAAGAGTTGGCTCATTGTATCGATAACAAGGCCAAGAATGAGAATGTGATGTTTAAGTTGGACATAGCAAAGGCATATAATAGGGTCCAGTGGAATGTTCATTATGTGGTGCTAAAAAAGTTCAATTTTATAGATAGATGGGTGAATCTAATTAAACATTGTGTCGAAGTTGTTTGGTTCTAGGTTCTTGTTAATGGAGTGTTATATGGCTTCTTTAAATCCACTAGGGGGCTTCGTCAAGGTTGCTGGACAAACCTCTCTATCTAATTGTACAGTATCCTCCCACTATGGATAGTGTTTTTGAATTCTGGATTGCGGACTCTTGGGACTTGTGTAAATTGAGTTTCTTATCGAATGAGTTGGTGGAAATTGCTCAGGTTCTTTTTAATAGATACATCACAGATCAACCTTGCTAGAAAAACAACACCAACTATTTAAGATGATTTGGAACTCTGCTGTAACACCAATAGTTCAGATTTTCTTATGGTGCCTACTAAAAAGGACTGGATCCCAGTGGATACGAGAATGCAATAATGGGGATATGAACTACCTACAAAATGTTTTTGTTGCCAGGATGTTGAATCAGTAAGGCAAATTTTTTTAGCTGGTCAGCGTACTCACCAAGTCTGGTCTTTTTTTGAGGAACTTTTCAACATTCCACACCTAGACTCGGCATCAATTTCAATGGTGATACAATATTGGCGGAATTCCATTTCACACTCTTTCCATATTTGTTTGCTGATTCCTCTACTTGTCTTTTGGTATATCTAGATTGAAAAAAATGTTGTCAAGTACCAGAATAATTTTTTTAAGCTGTTAAGGATTATTGGAAAGATTCTTATGCATGTTGCAAATGTCACAAGGAATAATCTGGATAAGGGATTTTTTAAGAAGGGGGATGATGACATTACCATGAAGATGGGCATTAAATTTCCAGTGGTAAGGAGAAAACACAAAGTGATGTTGGTGCGATGGGGTTCAACCTCCTGATGATTGGTACAAACTTAATACAAATGGTGCCTCCAAAGGCAATCCAAGATTGGCGGGTGCGGGAGGCGTGCTGTGAAATATGCTTGGCAAAATATTTGCATTCTCAACCTTTTTAAGCATTCAGTCGAATACCATGATTGAATTGAATGTGGTGGTTTGAGGATCGGAATTTTGATTCAATCATGGCCAGGGCAAGGTCTGGATTGAGGTTGAATACACAGTTATTTCAAGCTTGCTATCTGATTCGGGAAAGGGATATTGGAGCTTGAGGAGATTGATATCTAACGCTTGATGGTTCATGTAGCGCCTGGAGGTCAGATTTTCTTATATTTTTCACAAAAGAAACCGTGTAGCTGCTGAGCTAGCCAACCGAGCTTGTCTAGGGCAACATAATGAATTTTTCATGGCATAAGATATTCTTAAGGAATTGTTAGGTTTTTTTAGAATGAATAGATACAGTTTTCTTAACTTTCGAATTAAATAGTTTTTATTCCATCTAGGCATAGGTGGTTATTCGGAAAAAAAAATTATAGTAACTTGACTCGAAGATAAAAACTAGAGAACTACTTTGTTAATTTTTATCTAAGTCATGAAGGATTTTCTAAGTCAAGTATCGTGGAAAATATAAGAGATTCACCTATTTATATAGATATGTAATGAATTCTTTGATAACTAACCATTAATCTCTATACATGAAGATATCACACTCAAAATAATTTCCTTGTGATTTTCATGCATAAACTAAAGTGCAATATGTCATGATGAGATCATAATGGTGTCTCGAGTTTAAGAATTAATTCAAATACTATTGTAATAAAAAAATTCTCATCCGATAACATTATTCCCAATTAGAAATTTTCAAACAGAGTTGTTTAATGTACTTGTTTCCTAAAAGCACCAACATATATGTACTATTATCACATCACCGCTGCCTATGGAATAAGATATATTTCTTGTGAGTTTGCATTGTATGTGCAAGTTTTATTAGATTTATTGATCCCTTCTCAATGATCCTCAACTTAGAATATTTTAAAACTAAAGCCATAGAGACATAATCAATAATTATTATCATATGTACGATCATATGTCGTAACTATGTATGGTGTAAGGACTTTACCTAAATTTGATACTATGAAAACAAATATGAAAAAATTCCAATATATTGATATTGATTGAATAAGAATATACTTTATAAGAGTATAAAGACGCTAGTCTTATTGGCTAGTCGGGACTATTATGACAAGTATAAGTTTAGAAGATGAGTAAGTTTACATTACAAATTTGGGTCTTGGGTTATAGGCCTTGGCAACCTACTCTTGGATCCAATAGCCTAATCTTTATCTTGGGTTTAAAATAGGTTGTCTAAATATGTGAACATACTCACTCATATATTGCAATACGCTATAGTTTATTAATATTTACAAAAATATAAAAATGAGCCAAGCTAGATAGCAAAATTATAGTGTTTTTTAAATCAATTCGCAATCAATCTATCCAACCTCAGCATGTCAATTATGATATGGTATGAGTTGGCCAGTCGGCTGGACCTGTTTAGTGGGTTCATTGAACAATCCCATGTTGCATTGAAAATGTGGCTTAAGTAAATGAGTTGTGACCATCATGTCTTTTCAAGTTACACACTAATATAGTTAGCATGTTTTTTAATTATTGGCTGCAAACAAGTAATTTACTTAAAACAAACCAATCGCTTCTCTTAAGCTTTTAGAGATATCTAAACCTAATTACTTTTAACAAGTTCATTGACCCAGGTTGCCCACTTACATGTATTTGCCCTTAATTTCCTATTTTATCCTTGGGCATTATAGTATTGACCAAAATGGATAAGGATCTACTCTTTTTTTTGCAATTCTAACTTGACCTTGAATAGATCAGGTCCAACCCGAAATGACAATCATGGATATAAAAGGTGGATGTGAGTTGCGAATGTCTAAGATGACAACACTTGTCCAATAGCATGTAAAATCCATGTGAAAGTCCCACGGTAAATAGCCGCATGCCATCATGTCATAAGGCAACTGGTGTTTTAACTTTTTTTATTTACCTATTCGCTACGACTTTGTTGACTTATAACCGACTTAGGCATTGGAGTATCTTGACCGAAGGCCACCCTACCAAACATAACATGTGTTCTTATTATAGGAGTATTCCCTAACTTGAGTTGTACCAGTCGAATCAAGATCGATCCAACTCAAACTAAATAGATATTAATGATTCCCAAATTAGTTGGCGCCGTCTACAGGAATAAAAGTAGAACTAGTCAATATGTCAGAAACACAAAAGAGAATGTTAGAAACACCAAAGAAAACTACTAAAACTCTTCAACATATTTCTTCACACTCACATTCACTATAAAATTCGCCTACTCCACATGAAGAAAGCCCGAACCATGTCCAGATGAAAAAACAAGACTTAAAGCATTTGATACAGAACATAAGCAAGTGTGTTCTCAGTGAACACGTAGGGAAAGTAGGAATGTCACACATGCCACATTTCAAGATCAAGAAATAGCTGCTACATGAGGTGCAGACCTTCTTGAGAACCACACCAGGTGTCTTCGACTCGAAGACTAGGATGAGTCAGAGAAAAACGAGCAAAACAACCCTACATAGGATGAAGCATCTAGAAAGGTCTTCCTACATCAAGAAGATTTACACTAGCTCAGTGATCAAGTTGAACAACTCAGCTAAAAACTTCCTAGGGTGAATTAGTTTCAAATCAAGGTCAAAGATATGAATCAGTTTTCAAATTCCTGTTAAAAGTTCAAGAGGAGGATAGCAATTTAAATTGCTTCATACTCTATATCAGCAAGAGTTCCTGTAAAGATATATTCGCGAAAAATCTTTGATTTTAATTAAACAAAATATTTGGATGTGAACCAATTAATCGTATCGAATCCGGGACTACTTGTTATAATTAGTTTATTGCATGTTTAAAATTTTTAAATTTTCACTGCACTTAGTCCAGCGATTTTGCAAAACTAACAATAGTCATTTGCTTATTCCTAAACACCTGAATTTTGGAATCATATTAGGATGGGTAGCTGGGAGTACAACTTCAGATGTGGAATCTAAACCTTCCTATAGGAAGTGAAAAAACAGTTCTCTTGATTAATTAATTTTAAAACTGAACAATTTGAGCACTAATTAAGTGTTCACTAATAAATTAACAATAAACAAGGATAAATAAGTAATTAGAGAGGTTAACAAAAAACCTAACTCTAATTATGAATAATCTATGGATGGTCAAATCATATCCAATGATTATATCGATGGACTTCTCAATGTTGATCTAAGTAAATTTGTTCTATAATTACAAAGAGTGCAATTCTAGATTTTTAGTGGGGTAATCTTGGAATTAGTAAATTAGATAAATTAATTAAAGAACTTAATTAATATCCGATGTAATTATAGGTCCATAAGTCCTTAATCCACCTTCAGAAATATAGTAATGGATTTTATGCAATAAATTATATTGTACTTGTATTTCTAGAAAATTATTTTATAGATTGAGTGTTAATTGTAAATATTTAGAATACTAGAAATATGTGATATTAAGTAGAATTATCTGCCCCAGGTATTAAATAAATATAAAATATTTATCTTGATATTTATGGTAA
This sequence comes from Paulownia fortunei, assembly GCA_019321725.1. NCBI lineage: Eukaryota > Viridiplantae > Streptophyta > Magnoliopsida > Lamiales > Paulowniaceae > Paulownia > Paulownia fortunei. The sequence goes on along the minus strand of CM033111.1, from coordinate 11,760,930 downwards.
TATCTAGAATTATAAATTCTAGGTAATCACAAAAAGAAGATAAAGATGATTTTTTTAAGAGATATAGTTAACTTCCAATTAAAGTTAGTAGAGAAAAAACAAACTAAGGATTTAGTAAGTATAAAAGGAGATCATCTCCCTCTCTCTTTATACACATTTTCTTATTTTTTTTCTTATTTTTTATTTATTTATTTTTGCAGAGAAAAAGTTCTCAAGTTTTTGTTGAAATTTTCTTTCCCCTCTCCTAGGACCAGTCTTATGATTTCATGAGTTGGAAATGTTACAAGATAAATATATAGTATATTTAATTAGTATTGTGAATGCCCACTCGTTCTTGTTGGTGTGAAGGCTCTAATATGAAGCGTTGTGTTGTCTGAATCAATAAGAACAAGGCTTGGGTTGGAGGGTTCGTGATTTCTGAAAGCATAAAAAAAATAAAATTATCTTTTATCTATTAGGTTATATTTTCTGAATTCCTTCTCGATAATTGTTATTCTTTAGAATAGATTAAAATTACGTATCAAGACAACAACATGAAATTTATGAAAATTTTTGTTATGTTTGATACTATGCTTTTCTGCTATGCCCAATTTAATTGGAAAATAAATCAAAAAAATTTCAACATTATCTTCGTACTATGGTGATGTGGCTTGCCCCACACCTAAATTGACTAGAATACCCACTCACAAAAAATAATGCCCAAATACATCATTTTTGTGCACTCTTATCTAGGCCAATCCTATCCGAAATTTGATCCTTCCTAAAGACGCAATCCAGACCATTGGATATAGTAGCAAGGCAGCTCTAAATTATGAGACATGGAGAACATATGATTGGTTCACATGACCAAACTCTATGAATACTACCACTTGAGTAACATTTGACTTTCAAAATACACTTGCTCTACTCCGTATTCATCACAACCTCTTTCACTTTACTGATTTAGTATTAGAGTGTATTTGTTAGGCCAACCTAACCAGATTTCTATGTTTTCAAGATCTAAATATTAGACTTAGCTCAGATTGACCTTTGACCACAATAGGGGAGTTTGACCCCAAGAACGACTCCCGAATCATATAGCAAAAGGAGCAATTATTTTGGGACATAAAGAGTATTTATATGTCAATTTTATTATATGTATATTTAATTGATCAAAGAATTCAAGATAAGGATTGAAGAGATGAAAAATTTGGATATTTTTACATTATTTAATTTTAAAAATAGTTATACGTAATAAACAATATTACATAATTATTTTACTTGCGAAAGTAAGTTCAACTGAAAGTCTTTTTCTTTAATACTCTTTTTACCGCTTTTCTTTAATCTTTTTCAATGTGAATTGACGCTCATCATATGACATAGGTTGATCTCCATGCTTTTTACTCTTTTTACCGCTTGAAGAGATTTTAACAACAATTGCCTTAATAGCAATGGACTCATTAATAGAGGTTTTAGTGGACTTCTCATTTCTCTTTGGATTATCTTTTCTTTCTTTTGGTCATCTACTAGGAAAGTAGCTCCACAGTTTGCAATGCTCAGTTCCATGGATACAAGTTGCCAACTCCACAAAATTTTGAGACTTGATCCTTGGAGGATATGGAGAAGCCCTTAGTGAATCCTTTGGATACACATCTCTATTGTTGATACTTCTGAAAGTTTGTCCTTGCAGTTCAGACTTAGTGCATCCAATGATTAATGTAATTAACAACTGGATCATCTTTCCTTTGCTTTGCACTGGTGGCAGGTACTGCAGTAGTGGTTGAGGAATTCCATCTCTATCTCATCCCAACTGTCAATGAAAAGAAAAATTCAAAAATAAAATACCCATACACAAAGTGTTTGTGTTATTACTCCAAAAAGGCCCATACACTATTCCTTTAGTTAGAAATTATCAAATTAAATTTACAAGTATAAACTTAATATCGTCTGGACACCCAAGGATTATGGACCAACCATAGAGGAGATGAACTTAGGCTCTTGGGGAAAACAATCCAAGGAACTATAAGGTTTTTAGTTCATGATTAATTCAGAAAAATATCGATTTCAACAGTGGAGGTAGAAAATAACTTGGATTGTTTTAAAATCTACTGCAATCACTCGGAAGCTTGAAGTAGAAATTGTGAACTTTACCCACACAATGATTATTTTTGCAAAATCAATTAAATCGCCATAGTAGCTAAATACATGGATTAAACAATACATGTTATAATTCATATTTGATGAAAATTTTAGAAATTCTATTGTTCCATGTGTCTTGGGGCCTAGCAAATCTAACAGTGTTGTCAAAGCCTAGGTTATGCTAACTTCATTCTTCAATAGATTATGTTTAATTTGATTTGAATGAAATTAGATATAAATCATTTATGTAATAAAAGTTGTTCACTTTTTACATGATCAAAAATCTTTTTTTTGTTTGGGATTTAAATTATTTTTAAATTTGTTGAAAAATATGTAAAAAGGGACAAAAAGGGCAGTTTGACAACATTCAACATGTGCACTTGATGATCATATGAACCCATTACTGGGTAAGCCAATAATGGGCTGCCTTACAAACTGCCACCTCACATGCAATGTCGAGTAGGTAGGTGGTTATGCCCGACGGTAGCCCATCACCCAGGTGCACACCTACTCATGCCCATGTCGAGTGTAAGCATGGCGGCAAGGCGGTGTGCATGCTAGGCATGCACACACATCGTGTATGGCACACTGAGCGTGCCTTATTATAATACTTAAGTCACACGCTACTTACTTGCCCAATATCATTTATGCATTACATGCTAATTTTATGATTATTGCATTGATATTAACATAGTATGATTCATTTCATCATATAGTGGCATTCTTGATTGTTAAAATTCTAAACTTCCATATATTGTAAAGTTTTGATATCCTGTAACTTAAGAAACCAATTTTACATTGAGATAATAGAAAAATTTAGGTGGATTACAATGTTGGATATCCATGGGTTATATACTATAGTTTTAGAGGTATTGAATGTGCTACTGGTAAGTTTAGTGAGCTTATATGATTTGATTTGGTTCGATTAAGTGTTTCAAAAGTATATATATTGGTAAACTATATACTTGGGATACTAGACATGATATACTATGAATGGACTATAATATTATAAGGTTCATAAGTGCCTAAGACTATCTAAGGACAATCTTATCAATCGTGCAAGAATCGGGGGTCAATCGGGTTAAAAATCAAATGAACGGTTAGGAATTAGGGTTGAAAGTATTTATAGAATTATGTGGTGATTAAAATAGGTTGTAAGTAGATAGATGTGCATCTTAAAACATGTGATTTAGGCTTACAAGATGGGTGAGAAATCTGATTTTACCATAAGTAGCCACCTCAGCTCTTGCCAGCTAAGCTTAAGCACCTCAAGTTACCACCTCAAACCTTTCTTCACTCTTAAGCATTAACCTACGTCTCATAACCATTTTTGAGTCATTTCACCTTTCAAACACCTGCCTTAAACTCTCCATGTTTTTCGTAAGTGATCTCAATTGAAAGAGAAGGCAAACGAGGCAAAGTGAAGTAGTAACCGACAAGTTAAAGCTGAATTTGTGCATAGGTGAGGTTCACGCACAATTTTGGCATTAATTTTATTATTATTTGAGGGTTTTATAATTTCTAAAGCTTCTATTCTTATTTATAATTATGTTAGGGTATTATGAGTTGTGTTATTATGCGCAAAAGAAGCATGTTTGATTGCAAACACTTAGTAGAAACTACTAAGGATGGAATATGTGTATATGTTGATTTCTAATTTCTTAGGCTTCAAATATGAATGATACCTTGGTTAAAATCTATATTCATCACCATGAATGTGTTTATATATGCGTCCAAGTTTTGAATATAAATTAGAATAGGCTAAAAGATGAAATATGGCATGACAATTGAGAATTGTTCAAAACTATCAAGATATAGCAGTCAGTTTTAGTATGCTGTGAAGAGGGTTGATTTTGCTAAGTTATTATCTATTATTTTTAATAGTTTTATGGCATGGATACCTTTTACCTAATGTTGTTTAAGTGTTGTAAAAATTTGGGAGTGATTGAATATGTTTAAGAGTGTAAAAAGCTTCATGTAACTCAAGTGGACAGTAGGGTAAAGTGAAAAATCTGAATCTACAGCTTGTAATATTTCATAATGTTTCAACCTCTACATGTTGTTGTTGAGGTCAAATAAATAGGGGCATGTTATTAGAGTTACAATACTTCAATATATGATGTTGAGGTGCATTCAAGATGAAAAATTAAAGTAGTTATTGGCCTATCATAGGTTCTAGTTTGTAACTTGAAAATTTTCATACTGATCTAGTTAAACTTGGTGCTAAAGGTCTTAGTATGAGACTATGTGTTTTGGAAATAATAGTAGGAAATGGTGCATGATGTTGGGTGGTATCACATGTCATTTTCCATTTAAGATTGGGAAGGAAGATTTAACACACATATAGTAAGCAAACAAGTTCAAAGATAAGTAAAAATTCATTTGCAACTACAATGCATGGACATAGTATGTTTTAAAGTTCTTATATGTAATGTATTGATTACATTTGAATGGATTGGAATACCAGTATGTTATGTAACTTGCGATGATTATGATGCTTAAAAGATATTTATACTAAAATGACTTGTATTTCATCAAACATACCATTCATGAGCATTTGCACGTGCATGCATGACATATGCATAACACATGATATTTTGGAAATGAATTGTACGATGTTTCAAACTCATATTATACTTTTAGCATGCATAATTTTCATTTACTGGGCATTAGCTCATATAGTTCATACATTGTAGGCGAGTATGATGATTGTTGAGATCCATAGCATACTAGGCTAGCTGTTGGAGCTTGTGCAGGCTTTAGAGATCATTATACATGGATGATGACCTGTGGGATATTTTGTGGGTTGTTATTTTTGTCTTTAAGCCTGTTGTATTATATTTTATGATTTTGGTATTGTAAATAAGTTTGAGTGCCATGATGGTCATTATGTTTGAATATTGCCTATGTACTCGTACATAAAGTTATGGGTGTGGAAATACTTTACTTCTTCTCAGGTATTGCGTTTAAAATAAAAACAATTTACACAACACATTGAGTTGTATTGTTTCCAATGTTTCTAAATATATATGAATTACACTAGGGGGTGTTATAGAGTGGTATTAGAGTCTAGATTTAATGGTTCTGTAGACTATCCATATACATGACCTTAGAAACTTATAGAGCACAGTCATGCCAATAAATTTATTTTGTTGTGTAATTCATTTATATTTCATAAATAATATTAGCCATATGTTATAAAATTTTATATATGTAAGTGCTGAGACAAACCCATCAATAGTAATAGATAACATCTCTATCTAAGGTATTCCATCATTTGTATTATTTGACTTTGGGGCTACACGTTCATTTGTGTCCACTAAGTATGAATAGAAGCTAGCTAGGATACCTGATACAAGTGAGGTTAGTTACAATGTGATAATTTCTTTTGGAGATTTAGAACATACTAATCAGATTTTAAAAGCTTGTGTTATACCCATTAAAATCGAGAACTCTATGCCGATTTAATTATATTAGCTATGAATGATTATGATATAATCTTGAATATGGATTGGATTTTTATGAATTATGCATATGTGGATTATTTCATGATTATATTAACTTCTAAAATGCTAGATAGAAAAATAGGAATATTTGTGGAGACCATAGTAGGAAAACTTTTACTTTGAGGGAAAATGTTGAATATTAGCAAATTATAACTTTTCTATCATTACTACGAGAAGAATATTGAGGAAGAGCTATCATTGATATATAGATTATGTTAAAATTTTGAGAAATGACAGACTTTAATGGAAATCCATTTGTGTGATTTTGGATTTCCTAATGTATTTTGAAAAGAGAATTATTGGTTATGCCATTGTCTAAGAATTAAGTTTATCCACAATTTAGTTATATAAATAACTCCAATCTCATTTTCACCTTATAGGATACCTCTATTGGAATTTGATTAACCTCATTTGATACTATAAGAAAGTGAGGCAAGGCATTAAAGCCTAGCACTTCTCCCAAACAAGCCCAAATCTTATTCACCTAAAAGAAAAATGGATCATATTATGTTAGTATCAACGCAATGAGCATATAAATAGCATATAATACATGAATGATATTGATCAAGTGAATAGCGTGAGGCTTAGGTATTACACTTATACCCAACAATACTGAGTAAAGGCCCAGAACTCATTCGGCAATATGTGGTGCTGGCTACCCAATGGGTGGGTTAGTAGCTTTAGGTTACTATTTTTAGAGTAGTGCCCAACGAGCCAATTCGATTGACCATTTTTGTATTCTTGTAAAATATCCTTTTTTATATATTATTCACTTTAATTTAGATGAAGTTCCTAAACAACACATAACTATGAGGCATGGTCACGGTTATAATGGTGATTGTATAATATGCCTTAATGGTTATGGTTTTACAATATTTTAAGCCAAGAATCACTAAGATAGAACGATAATGATAGTAAGACTTGCACATACAATACATGCTCGCAAGAAGGATGCTTTGTTCTATAAACATCATTGTAGGTTTACTAATATATGTATACAAATTGGAAATGAAATGTTGCCGAAATAAATTTCCTTATTACGATAGTGCAAGAAATAGTCCTTGGACTTAAAGCACCATGGTAACCTTGCCATGATTTATTGTTCTTTGATATATTCTCCAATTACAAGATAATCATAAGAAAAATATTTTAGATGCAATATAATTATGTATGGAGGTTAATAAGTAGTCAATTAAAGATCCATCACCTATTTAAATGAATAGATTAATCTACCATATTTTTCATAGTATTTAACTTGGAAATCATTGGCCAAAGTTGGGTGAAAGTTTAAAAAAGGTTTTTTAATTTAATCATAGAGTCAAGTAACTAGGAACTTTTGTTTTTCTTAGTTAAATTTGCCTATGTTTAGGTGGGCGGTTTGACATGGATCCCTATTACTTTATTAATTATGAAAGCCCAAAATAATATGGTACAATTCAAATGCAGAAAATAAGGTACTTACTTTCTTTTCCAAAAGAAATATAAAGAATTCTATGTAATAAACTATCCTACCAATTGTTTGAAGAAATGCCAAGGTATGAATTTGCAGTTGAATAAACTTATTTAAAACAAAATTATGGTAAAAGCATTCTGTCAATGTTAACAAACCCCAAAATCAGTTGTGGTTCTTATTATGGAAAGAAAATTTTGTTCTCTAAATCATCACAAGCCATATTCGCAAGCTTTTCAACCAATTGATTCCCCTCACGATAGATATGACTAGTCATGTATTCTAATTATCTAGGGAGAACCTGAATCTTGGTAAGTATGTGTTGATGCGTCCAATGACCTCCACTCCCAAATTGAAGAAGTTTGATAACAACCTCAAAATCAAGTTCAATCCAGATCCGCTGGTATCCACTCTCCTTGCAAAGTTCTAAACCTTTCAACATAGCTACCAGCTCAGCCATTGTATTGAAAGCTTCTCCAATGAAATCAATAAATGTAAAAATCATCTTCCCTTCCCAATCTCATAGAAGTCCTCCAATATCGGACGACCCATGATTTTCTCTACTAGCTCCATTAGTAATTAACTTCCACTAGCCTTGCATAGGTTAGAGCTATCTAATCGTTTGAATGGAAACATGATGGTTAGATAGATAAGTGTTAAATCCTGACCTAGCAACTGCAAATATATCACCCTTCCATGATATCTTTTTATCCAAAGATAGTTGAAACATAATCAAACCTAATAGACTCACACATATGTTGCATGCTTGAAATGAGAACGTTTTACTCTGTAAACATTCTCATGGTATGCTAGTGTATGTGTGTGGGTGCTTATTAAGAAATAAGTACACCAAACAAGCCTATGGGAAATCCTTAATTGGAAATACTATTTATTAAAAGAGAGTTTCCTAGTTATGATAGTGCATTAACTACTTCTTAGACTTAAGGTGCCATAGTAGCCTTGTGTATGAAATCATACGCTTTGATGTATCTCCCAATTTCATAACAATCACAAGAGATTTATGTTGGGTGTATGGTCTTCATGTATAGAGGTTAATAAGTGATCAATAAAGAATCATCACCTATTGGGTAGAATAGGTGAATCTTTTATATTTTCTTAGTCCTTGATCTTGAAGATCTTGACCAAGGTAAGATAAATATTAAACATGGGGTTTTCTAATGATTCATCAAAAGATCAATATGACTTTAAAAAAAATCATAGTTATTAAGTCAAAATAGGGTTTCGATCCATGATAAGTTTCTCTAGAATTCATCATTCGTTCAGGGGTAATGCTCTAGAATTGGTGGCATATTTATTAAATAGAGTGCCATCAAAGTTGGTTCCAAAAACATTATATGAGATGTAGTGTGGCAAGACCCCATCTTACAAATACCTTAGGATATGGGGTTGCCTTGCTTATGTGAACCAGCTAGTGGGAGATACATTAGATGTTAGATCTACCTTATGTAAGTTTGTGGGGTATCTAAAGAAATTCGTTGGACTACTATTTCTATAAACCTTTGAAATAAAGAGTGTTTGTTTCAAGAAATTCCACCTTCCATGAGTAAGAGTTTCAATTAAATAGAAAGGTGAGGTCACAGAACTTGAAGAAATTCAAGAACTGTAAAATATCCCACATGAGGCAATGGTGTCTGAACCACCAGCACTAACACTTCAATCACACAACCTACTAGGAGATCCGAAAGGATCTCAAGGCCACCTGATAGGTATGGTCTTTTGTTGGATAACAATAAGGAGAAACATTATTTGGATAGTGATCCAAGAAATTATGGAGAAGCAAAGTCTGACATCTACTCAGAAAGATAGGAAGAGGCCATGCAATCTGAGGTAGACTCCATGTACTCCAACAAGGTATAGACCTTGGTGGACCCACCACAGGGTATGATACCCATTGGCTATAAATGAATTTACAAGTGGAAGCTTGGAGTGATGGAGAGGTAGTAACCTACAAGGCATAACTGGTTCTGAAATGTTATACTTAAAGGCAAAGAATTGACTATGAGGAAACATTCTCACTAGTGGTGATGCTGAAATCTATTTGGATATTTCTTATCATATCAGTATATTATGACTATAATATATAGCAAATAGATATGAAGACCACATTTCTCAATGAGAATACTAAGGAAGAGATCTATATGGGGTAGCTAGAGGGCTTCAATCCAATGGGAGTGAGCAAAAAGTTTGCAAGCTCCAAAGTCCATTTATAGACTCAAACAAGCTTCCCAAAACTGGAACATCTGATTTAACAAGGAAATCAAATTATTTGGTTTCCTCAAGAATCTAAATAAGCCCTTTGTGTACAAGAAGGTTAATAAGAGCACAATGATGTTTATTGTGATTTATGTTGATGACATCCTACTAATTAGTAATGATGTAGGGATATCGCAGTAAATGAAGATTTGGTTTTCTACTCAGTCTCCATGAAGTATTTAGGATCAATTTTCTATATCTTGGGGATTCAGATCTTTAGAGATAAATCCAAATGGATGATCGGACTACTCCAATCTATGCCTCCACCATTAGAAGCATTATGTGCGCTATGCTATGTACACGCATTATGTATGCTATGCTTAAAGGCTTAATTATTCTAGCTTTCAGTCTGATAAAAATAATTCAAAGTCTGTGTTTGGATTTACATTCACCCTAAATGGTGGTGCAGTCAACTGGAAGAGTTCCAATAAGAGATGACCGTAGATTTTTCATTCCAAGATTGAATACATCGCTACATATGATGTAACAAAAGAGGGTGTTTGGATGCAGAACTTTCTCTAAAAGTTGGGTGTAGTTCCGAATGTTGTTGATCTAGTTGCGGTCTATTGTGATTACAATAGGGCTAATGCCCAATTGAAGGAGCCAACATTTCATCAAAGATCCAAGCACATTATGAGTGGATACCACTTGATCTGAGAGATCATTAATAGACATAACATCAAGTGGAAAACGTTATCTCAACAAAAAATATAGCAAATCTACTGATAAAGCCCACAGCCTAGAAAGTATTTTAAGGACATCTTGAGAAAATAGGTCTTATATACATGGACAGTTAACCCTATGGCAAGTGGGAGATTGTTAGAGTAGTGTCCAACAAACCAATTAGTGATGAGATTTTGTACTCTTACAAAGATAATCTTATTTAAAAAGTTTATTAATAAAATGAGCTTCTTCAATTTTATTTATTTTATCAATTAGATAAAACTCATAGATCATGCATAGCAATAAGTTATGGTTATGATGAAGATTTGAACATGCCTTTATGGCTTTAATCTTAAACATATTTCGAGTCAAGGATTCATTAAGATAGGACATTGATAAGCCCAATAGACTCGCATATTCATTGCAAGCTTCAAATGAGGATAACTCATTCTATAGACATTAGCATTTGATGCTAGTGTATATGTGTAGGCACTTGTTAGGGAGTAATTAACTACTCTTTAGACTTAAGACACCATCATAGCCTTATGCACAATATCATACGTTTTGATGTATTTTCCAATTGCATGACAATCATAAGAGATTTACGTTGGGTGTATGGTTTTTATGTATGAAGGCTAATAAGTGACCAACAAAGGATTTGTCACCTATCTGATAGAATAGGTGAATCTTTTATGTTTTTGTAATCCTTGATCCCGAAGATCTTGGCCAAGATACGATGAATATTAGATATGGGATTTTCTAATGATTCATTAAATGATCAATTTGACTTGAAATGGAATCAAAGTTATTAAGTCAAAATAGGGTTTTGATCAATAATTCATACCCTAGATTTAATCGGGAGATTAGTTAATGAAAGGACCATATTTGCATGGTACACGTAATAGGTTCGCTTGTTATTCACCTAAGACTAGATAGTCATGATGCACTACTAGATAGTTATTATACCTCCAACACCTCATTGTTGAATGTATTAATAAAGTCTCACAAGGACTCATTATCTTTTTATCTAATAAAAACAAATAGGTTACTGATCTCTCTACCTTCTTTTTACTAGTAAAGCCAAAAAGAAATTTCTTGGCTAGTTATTTATATGAGACTACCGTGCCCATTGATATACTCTTGAACCACCCTTAAGCTCCACCCGTGAGTGTAGTGATAAAGATTCAAGCATTGATAGCTTATGCTTATCCCTACAACTACATGACTTGCTCGAATTTAGTGAGATATTCATGTGGCTCTTTACTTCCATTATAATTATGAAGATCGAGTAGTTCAAATTTAGAAGTGACCATCTCAGACAAAATCTCTAAACAAAAAGGTGAACCTCTCTTTTACAGTGCTTCCTCTATTCATCGCAATGCATTTTACTTTTATCAATGTTTTGTCAAACTAACTACCAAAAAAAATGTTATACACATGCATGCATGCACAAACTATGTTGTATAGGTTGTTTCTATATATGTATAAATATTTTTGGGATGTTGTGACATAGTATAAATCATTAAATAAACAAAGATAAAATTGATGATATCTTGATTAAAAAGAATACCTCACTTGAATTTAAAATCAAGAAAAGGATTTTTTTTCAAAAAAAAGTTCTAATGTCCAGTAAATATGGAAAAAATTAGGCTGGACCTAATAATCTATGCCTATTATTAAAACTAGATAACATGATGATTCTACCTTAGTCATTAGCCATGAGTTTTGGGATGACTTTGTGAAGCAAAGTTGTGATCTCCACTGAGCATAGAGATGCTCATAGGATGGACTCATCTCTATATTAGCCATAAGTCGTGGAACATTTTGATGCTCCATCTACATGGAGGTTTGATGGTTCTTGCTTGACACATAGTACCATATTGATTAATAAAATTGGGGTATATGGGAGGAATGAGGTAAGACATCTTGAGGGTTGATGTCCTACCACAATGAACACTATACTGGAATGTATTTGATATTAAAGCCATAGAGGCATGTTCCATGATCATCGCTATATGTGCGGCCATGCCTTATAACTATGTATGATCTAGGGACTATCTAATTGATAAAAGAATTAAATATAAAGAAGCTCCTTTTAGTAATAAACTTTATGAATAAGAATTTCTTTACAAGAGAGTAAAAAACCACCACTAATTAGCTTGTCGAGCACTATTATAATAGCCATTTGGTCTAAAGAGTGTTGAGACAATATATCAAAGATTAGTAAACTAGATGTTCAAAGATCTAAGTAGGAAGACCATGGAGACATATGTCTATGGCATTCTTATCAAGAGCATAAAAAAGAGGTTCATTTACCACATTTAGAATAGTCTTTCTTGATGACAAGGGAACTTTTTAGGCTTTATTATAAATGAAAGGGAGATAGAGGCTAATCCTGATAAGATAAAGGTTGTGCTCAAGATGACCTATTTGAGGTTGATAAAAGAGGTACATAAATTAACTAGTAGAATAGTATCTTTGATCAGATTAATTTCAAGGTCAGCAGATAGGAATCTGCAAGTTTTTTCTATTTTGTGCAACATGAATTTTTTTTTGAATGGATGGAGCAATGCGAAAAGGTTTCCCAAGACCTCAAACAATATTTGACATCCCCACCTCTACTAACAAAACCTGTGAAAGGGGAGCCTTTGTATCTCCATGGTAGTATTCGCTGGTGCTGTGAGTTTGGTCTTGGTCAAAGATGAGGGAAATGTAAATAAACCAGTGTATTACGTTACTAAATGCTGCAAGGAGTTGAGGAAATATATTTAGAGGTTGAGAAGTTAGCATTACCCTTGGTGGTATCTACTAAAATTTTAACTATTCTGATCACATGAGATCATATTAATAACAAATCAACCACTCAAACAGATCTTAGCTTGCCCGAAGTTATCAGGTTGACTGGATTAGTGGTCGATCAAATTAGGATAATTCGATATCAAGTACAAAAGTTGATAAAAAATAAAAGCCTAAGTGTTAGCTAATTTTTTTTATCAAGATGGCTAATCCAATTGTGGAACTACCACAGAGACATGGATGCTCCATGTAGATGGGTCAGCCACCGCCCAAAAATGAGGTGCTGGGATATTATTGCAAGGACTAGATAATATAGAGCTCAAACTCGCCCTAAAGCTGGAGTTTGAGGTAATTAAAAATGAGGCTAAGTATGAAACTTTGATTGTGGGCATAAAGTTAGCCTTGAAATACCAAATGAAATTGGCTGGTCAACTACACAGATTCCCAACTAGTGGTAATGCAGATCAATGGGTCATATGAAGCTAAAGAAAAATCAATGGTGGAGTATTTGTCAGGGGTCAAGCATATGATGGCATAGTCGAACAATTTTAGTTATAATAAGTTTCCCATTTAGAAAATACCGAGTAAAAGAACTACCTAAATTTACAATCACATTCTCAAGATTTATTAGTCCTTGAATAGTAGTCTTGGTAGCAGAGATTCCGAAGATCGAGTCTGAAAAAGACCTAATCAATCTCTAACAAAATGAGTGAATTATTTTGCAAATTTGATCTGCCTCAAACTGAATGGATGACATTAAGGGAGATTTGAAGACTGGAAGTCTCCCATGTGACCTCTAAAGGAATAACACCTCAATTGTTACGCATTTTGAATAGTAGATGGTGAACTCTACAAGAGATCAGTAGGAGGCCCATTATTGAAATCTCTAACCCCCCCCCCCCGAGCCTTTTATGTAATGTGAGAAATCTATGAAGAAAGTTTGGGGAACCATTTAGGCGAAGTTGTGGCCGACTTTAGCCAAAGACGCCATAGATTTTTCAAAGAAATATGATAGATGCCAAATATACTGTAATCTACTACATCAACCTACAACATTAATGGAACCTATCCCAATCACCTACCCCTTTGGTTAATAGAATAGGGCATTCCTACCAGCTAAATAGATAGAAATGAAAATAGTAGCCAAGATAAAAAAAAAGCTAAGGTCATGAGCTTCTTATGGAAAAATATAGCGATGGCAATAGGGTAGATTTAAATCTAGACGAGTGCTAAACTAGTAAAATGGGTCTTGAGGTGGGTACGGGTTTCACTTTTTAAACTCGGGTGGGTATCAGGTCATTTAAGACCTGCCTCGATATATATATGTTATATATTTTTGTAAATTAAAAATATAATTACTTGGGGTGGTTACCTAATAGTTTTTCCCTCTTTCTGCGTCATGTTGGATTTGCTCCAATCTTCTTTCTTCTCAATCATCAAGTCAAGATAATCTTCTTCTCTCCTCCATCTCCAACTCTTTTTCTCTCCTCCATCTCCGACTCTTCTTCTCTCCATAGTCGATGACTCTTTTTCTCTCTACTATATGTTCTAGTACAATAGCATAGGCCACTAGTACACAAGACAGCTACAAAAAATGACCGTTCAAATAACCCAAAGGGCAAGGAAGACAACCAAGATATAATAAAACCTTGAATTAATGATGTTGACTCAATTATTATGCCCTGGCCATTGTTATGAAACTTGTATTATTTTCCTCTTTGTTTAGTTGTTAAATTGTGATTTTGTGAATTTATCTTTAAATTTGAATCTCACCTCTCTGCCCCGTCTCTAGCTTTTCTTCATCTTTCTTCTAAGACAACATTCTACTCCTATTTTTCTAATCTTCAAAGAATTTTTACAAACATTTTATGGGCTAGTAGGTCTAATGGTTTGGACCCGTTGAGTTTGGTCTCAATCAATTTGGGTCTCAGTTCTAATTTTTCTTAGCGAGATAGGTCCTAGATTTGGTTAAACTTGGCATAGTACCATCTCTAGAAAAATATAGTGTGCAGATTCAGGATCCCCTAGTGTTGATCTTAGATAGTAGAACTTAGTTGTAGGGTGAAAAAGTAGTTGAATGGTGTAAGGGAATGAGGATTCAACAAAAGTTTACAACAATTGGAAGTCCTCAAGCTAATGGACAAACAGAGCTCACTAATAGAATTATTCTCCAATATCTAAAGACACAGCTAGAACAATTAAAAGCTTATTAGATGGATAAACTGTTGGGTGTTCTATTGGCATGTTGAATGAACCCAAGGACCTTAAAAGGTGAAACTCCTTTTTGTTTGCTCTATAGGTCTAAGGTAGTAATCCCAGCAGAGATAGGAAAATGAGACATAGGGTCAAGGGTTATACAGCCGAAGAGAATGCAGAATCTAGGGTTGCTGACCTTAATCTAATCAAAGAAAAAAAGGATAAAGCTTATATCTAGATATAATTATCCAAGAACAAAATGCAAAATGGTTACTAAAAGAATGAAAAAGATGAGCTTCCAAGTAGATGACTTGGTATTAAAGAAGGTTGAAGTTTCTAGGCACGTGGCAAAGTTAGACCCAACTAGAAAGGTCCATATAAGATCATTAAGATCATAATGCGGAACATATATACTATACGATACGTAAGGAAATGAGGTCCCTCGACTATGGAATGTGCATAACTTAGGAAAGTTTTATGCTTAAATATAAATCAACACTAGTTGTTCATTGTGGTTTACTTATGATAGTTCACGCACTATTTATTTTGTTCTGCCTTTGATAATCTGCGCATTCCCTATTTTAGCTTACTTTTGATAGTTCATGGTGTTGTGTATATATTCCTTTCCCTGTGGCAATGATTATATAAATATTTTGGCTTAACACTTTTACACCTTTAGTAAACAAGAAAGCTCAAACTGATAAAAGTTAAAGGTGCCAATGAGGAAATATAAACACAAAGATCAACGGATATTCATATTGATCAAACACATCACCATAATTATGATACAAGATTGATGAATAAAACAAGTATCTAAACAAGATCTAAAATATTAATTTGGAAAAGATTGTATATAGATCTGATCTAAAGGGTTGATCTAGAAAAGATCGTAGATAGATCAGATCTGAACAAGATCTAACCTATTGATCTAGGAAAGATCTTGGATAGATCTGGGTAAGATCTCTTTAATCAATACGAAACATCTGGATGTTGAACTAGAATCTAACTTGTCGATCCAAAAAAGGTCAAATATCAACATGAATAAAGTCAAATTCATCGACTAAGAGAGGATACGAACCATTTAAATAGTAAAAGTCTATCTTGGATGTAAAAAGGGTTGTCATCCTTGACCTAGACAAAGTCCAAGTACCCAGATATAGAGAACAACAATAGAGAATAAGTTTGACGAAGAATATAAGGTAACATGTATGATATTTTAATGAACATAGTAGTAAGATAAATACATCATTTACTACAAATGATGATTACAAAGGGTGAGGTAGGGGACAGCTACAGAAAGAATGATCATGTGCATCTAACCTTTAAAGATAAAAATAAAATACAAGACTTAAAGACAAGTCTGATTGATCGGAATCTTTTTCTTTATCGTGGCATCCTATTGGAGTAGCTACATCTGGCATCTCTTTGTTAATACTTTTATTGCAAATATTTGGAGCAAATCCATCTCTTCTGTCCCTAGCTCTTTACCAAGAAGATAAGAAAATTCATTATCTTATGGATTGGACTCCTTGTCTGCTAGAGGATCTTCTACGTTCAAGTCCTTAAAGGGGTCTAATGTGGTCACATCGAACCCCTCAGTGAAGACCAACCTATTTCAAAACTTAGGATTGGTATTTCATGATCCCATCAACTCAAATTTGGTAACCCTAAAATAGGTGGTAACAAACCGCAAGTGCATGGTGTCAACAAGCAATAAAGAGTGAGTAGAGTATCGTATTCCTAGGGAATGCATGCGGAAATACCAAATATAGATTACCTATACTATATTTGACATACCAATTATAGTGGTGATTGAATTATGATACAACAACTACCAAACTTAACAAGCAACTAAAACCCAAGGAGTTTGACGATTGAATTTAATACTAAAGAGAGTCAAGGTATTGGTTAGCCATCCTATTATGAACCTAGCTCAATTATAATTAGGAATGATATAGGTTGTATGACGATGGGTCTTCCTAATGTAATTGGTGCTCTCTCTTGAGTCAAAATAAATCTATCCATAATAGGCCACCGACGCCATCTCTAGTTATGGGCCATCCCACTAGAAGTATATCAAGCCTTGTGAATTCCACTAGCTTTTGATTTTCACACCTCTGGCTACCATATGTACCTATGCCTATATCTCTATAGGGGTCGGTTCATGGCATATACTACTTGATCCATTGCTACAAACCACTCCTCTCAGTCTTAATTATAACAATTAAAATCAACTTGAAATTGACTAAGTTTCAAGAAGCATTAAAAGTATATGCTCATCACAATAAAGACAACATTCCAATCACAATATAAACACCAACTTATAACCTCATTAAGATGGCTTTCCAAACCTGACAAAAATGGTTTAGTTCATATTGAAATTAAACAATCATCAAGTATTTTACAACATCATGATTCTTACAAATTTCTCAAAATTAAATAAAATGAAAGAACAAATTAAAGTAGAAGATTACAACCACTAAGTGATTCTTCACATATTCTTCAAAATCCTCAGTGCCCAATGAAGCTCCTTCTCTTCTTGTCTTCAAATCCCAAGCTCCTTGGTAATGGGTGTATGTGTTCTTGGTGTAGTATGTGAAGAAATATGGAGAAATGTATGTTTTGGATGGAGAAGAATATGTGTGAGAATTTAGATATAAAATGTGTGTGAGGTGTGAATTGCGTATTGAATGATGTGTGAATTGAATATATGTGTGAATTTTGTGTGTGCATAGTGTATCTATTAAGAGCATCACATGATGTATAGGTGTATCTAATGTGTATATCTCAAAAAAGATGCTAAAATTTATAATTGATAGCCACTTGTCACACAAATAACAGCATCATCTTTTCTGTTAGCAGGGCAACACCTAAGTTCTAAAGGACAGCGCCTATGCGCTACACATTCTGCCCAATTTCCATCCTTGAAGTTCCTAAGCACTTCACCTTTTGCCCATTGTTTCAATATTTTCATCATTTTCTTCTCCTTTTTTATCAATAACCTCAACTATGTACCTACACAAAATTTATCATAAGATAAGTGTACAAATCCATCAATTATATGATAAAACATCCTAATTTATTATTGAAAGTGCCAGAAACATATTAAATTATGAGCTTATCAACTACCTCCAAACTTATCATTTGCTCGCCCTCGAGGAAAGTTATAAATCAAACTAAACATAAGCTTATAATTCGATCATGAATAATATAAACTTGATCGACCAACATAGTGCCTCTATAATTTATAATGAACACAAGTTTAAAGGTTTATCATAAAGTCAATCAGCTAACACTACAAAACTTGTGCTTTATCAATCAAATTAAGAATTCCACACTTGTGTGTGTGGGGGGGGGGGGTCAAGTTCAAGCTTCATGCATATATTCTCATAATGAATTATGCAACAAATAACTCTCATGATCTAAGCAAAGAAGTTCTAGGTGTTTTCATACACATTCTCCAGTAATATAGACACTAGCACACTTAAATCAAATTGACTTCAATAAGCTTGTAATGCAAGACCTAGTTATTAACTTACAAAGAAAGGGTAGGAATGAACAAAGTAAGAGAGTAAAATGTGTTGTACATAAAATCTCACTCACCTCATTTCTTTCTCTTCCCCACTTCTCTTCCTCTTTCCTTTGGGATTCATACTTCTCTTTTCTTTTCTTTTTCAACACTTTTTTTCTTTTTTCACTTCTTTTCTTTTTATCTTTCTTTTCTTTTTTTTTTGAATCCCAAAGCTTCATTTCTTGATCTTTTGCTTTCACAACCCACAAGCTTGTTCTTTTTTTATATTCATGGGTTGAATTCGGTAGGTGAGGACTTGGTGTAACAACTTACCAACTCTTGGCAACTACCATTATAACATCCTTTAACCTAACTGCAAAACCTAAACAAACTAATATAGTTGAGTCAAGAAATGTTAACTTTTCATCAATTCTAGAGTTATTGTTTTAACAAAAGTTCTCTTTTTTTACTATAAGAGAAATAACTTGAATCATTTGTTGTTTCATTTTTGTTGTAGACACACCATATACATAAATCAAAATTGAGTATATTTGTTTGCAAAACCATAACAGAGCAGCTTATTTAAAAACAAAACAGAGTTTTCCAAATAGACTACAAAATAGTTTGAAATATGGCATATGAACAAATCTCTGTCTGACTGCTCTAGAGACTCAGTCAATCTCTAAACCTGTACATTTACACCTGCATCACATAAATTTAATGAGCTAAAGGCTCAGTAAGGTGAAAATGATACAATAACAAATAGCATACTTGCACATCTCATAGATCATTAAATGTATTATTCAATTTAATAACTTTCATTCATAAATCATTCTTTAAGGCCCTTGAAGTGTGGTACCTAATTAATAGCGATAGACCGTGGTTTTCGGAACCTGTTCATAATGATTGGCTAATAATAAAAATAATACGGGGTTTCCATACTTGGTCTTTCAACCTCAGGTATTAACCGTATTCTATCTCATTCATTGTACCTTTTCTATACCAGTTTTTCAACCTCAAGTATTTGCCACCATTTGTTGGGTCTGTCAGTCCATCACACGTCCCTTGTCTACTTGACCATCAATCAAGTACCATACTTCCTTTTTAAAAATCTCATTATATTCTTAGTAATATCGTGCTTCTGAACCATAATTACATCAAACATTACATCACTTCACAAATAATGACAATCATATTGAAACATGAACAACATTATATGATTCTTGTTATATAGCAAATGAAAGTGTCAACTTACCTCAAGTCCACTTTATGCTAAGTGAAAAGGTCAATCTCTTTGGAAGATAGGATGTGTTAAAGGCCTAACATAATCAAATCATGTACCATTTAATATCCTTTTTATAAATCATATAGTCACACTTTTCAATCTTTTGTAAACAATTCCATATCAATTACATAACCTTAAAAATAATGCATACTCCATATTTTACTACTAATTCAAGACATTAAACAATAGAGTAGCCATCAAATAACTAATAAATCAAATATAATTATTAGGGAGCCCCTAAAACATGCACACAATCCAAATTAACATAACATAAACTGGGTTCTAACTTAAATTGATTGTAACCTTCAATTAAGCAAACTAATTGCTATTATTTTCAATCATTCATAGAAACTTCAAAACACAATATAAGCATTACAAGATTAATATAAATAAGTAAATTAAGCATATTTCACAAGACTATCAATTTTGTTAGAAACTAACTTAATTAGCTTAACTCTTTCAATTCTGTTGGTGCCATTCGGTATGGTAATTTAGAAATAGGAGTAGTTTCTGGTATAACATCAATCACAAATTCAATCTCTAGATCTGGTGGCAGTCCTGGCAAATTATCTGGGAATACCTCAAGAAATTCTTGAACCACATCTATATTTTTTGGCTTCAATTATGCTTCCACTGAGGTGTCCAGAACACTTGCCAAATATCCAACACAATATTTATTCAACATCTTTTAAGCTTTCAAAGCAGTTATAATTAGTAAGGACCATGACAATGAGGTACCACTAAACACAAACTGTTCTTCCCCAAGTGATTGAAAAATCACAATCTTCTTGTTACAATCAATTGTTGCATGATATTTTGTAAGCCAATTCATACCCAGAACAACCTCAAAATTTGGCATTGGTAAAATAATGAGATTCACATAAAGTGTCCTATCACTAATCTGAATAAAACAAGCCCTTAACATTTGGTTGGAATCCATTTCTTCCCTAGATGGAACTGTCACACTATACCTTATGTTTAATAAATCTGGTTTAATGCCTAATTTTCTCACAAATGCACATGATGCAAATGAATGCATAGATCCAGAATCTATGAATTCAATTGTAGGTATCTCATAAATTAATATAGTACTTGTGACTACAGAAGCATCTACATCAGCTTGTTCTTTTGTCATTGCATATACTCTCCCCTAAACTCTCCGCTGTACTATTGGGCAATCCTTTACTATATGTCCAGACTTTTTACACTTAAAGCAATGATTAGTACCACTATAGCATTCCCCAAAATGATTCTTCCCACACTTAGCACATTTAAGTCTTTCAACTACAGTAGAAGTCTGCCCAACTCTAGGACATTTTTCATTCCCTTGGTTTGATTTTTGCTCTCCTTTCTTCAACTGGTTTAGATTTTTGGGAGGGAATACTTGCTTCTTTTGTTGATGAAATTTCTCAATTTCTTTCTCATCTAAGTCAGCCATCAAAGCCTTGTCCACCAATTCCCTAAACTCTATTGCTGAAAGACATTCTCACATCTCTTCTAATTCCTTGATTAAGGACCCTCAGGAAATGATCCATTTTCTCATTGTTGTCTCTGGCAATGTATGGCACATACTTGCAACCCTCTTCAAATTTTCTCACATAATCGCATACAGATGTCCCTCTTTGTTTTAACTCTAAGAATTCATTTACTTTGAGCGGCCTAGCATCTCTTGTGAAATACTTATCATAAAAGATTATTTTAAACCTCTCCCAAGTTAGCTCCTCCATATTCATTGCAAGTTTAGCTCCTTCCCACCAGGTTCTAGCATCCTTCTTTCTATTCACATTACTCTTGCTCATGAACTAGAATGCATTCACTTCCATGTCCAAAATATTTCTATATAATCCTAACACCAAATTGTGCACAATATGTCATATTAAGCTCTCTCTATGGATAATCAATGGTTTTTCAGGTTACAAGGGTTAGGTATAGTGAGCTACAAGAAATGAATTCGAATAGTGGTTATTCATATGCTTTGCATATGCCATTCTTTGCAAAAGGCTCAATGGGGTAACAAGTGATAATGATGTTATCATGGTAAGTTTGAAAGGCACAAATGAGTCAAAGATGGCCAAAATCCAACACCAAGTAACACGTAATTCACAAGAATTCGACACAACATGCTCAATGAAAATTCACTAATTATGACAAAGACCAACTACACACAAGAATCGCAATGTTACAAGACTAGCAATCTTTCTTACCTCTAAACTCCATACAATATCAGTTAAGTTTCATCATAGGCCATCGGTCATCAAGATAAGTTAATTAATCTCAAATGTAAGCCTACTCAAGTTTGTCAAGAAATGCATGCTCACTCTCAAATTTTCACCACACAAGATATGTAATCCACACATAATTCTTCAATAAAAATCCAAAAAAATTAGCTCAATTTTCACAAAAATGCCAAACACATAAAATACAAATCCCGTCCAACGTTAAATTGAACATTATTCTTAATATTTTCAAATTGAAGCATATATGATTGGAAAATAGAAAACTCCCATTTTCAATAGATGATGCCCTTAGAGTCCATAGGAGATCCATACACATCACTAAGGAGATTATTTATCTACACAAGAAAATCACATGAAAGAACATGGGCTATACACAAAACACCAAGAAATAAAGAGAAATGAAAACAACTAAAATACTAAAAGTACTAAAGGAAGGAGTAGTTTGAATTTATAGTCACTAGTTTGACTTGGAACCTCTTATAGGGAACAGGCAAGAGCAATAGTGGATGTGGTACCATCAATGCCACCCCAAAATATATATGGCGTCAACCTTTTGTCCATTCAATTTGAAAACGCCCATCTTCGGAGTGTAAACCTCAATGACCCTGGAAGGAAAAACTTTGGTGTTGGTAAAAGGTCCGAACCACTGTGACTTCAACTTGCTCGAAAAGAGTTTCATTCGTGAATTATATAAGAGCACAAGATCACCTTCAACAAATTCCTTCTTCACAATGTGTTTGTCATGCCATCTTTTAGTCCTCTCCATGTAGAGTTTGGCATTCTCATATGCTTAGCCCCGAAACCCCTCCATCTTATTTAACTGCAACAACCTATTTTGCTCTATAGCTTCCATATCAAAGTTTAGAAATTTAATAACCTAATATGCATGATGTTCAAGTTTAACAGAGAGATGACATGCTTTACCAAAGAACAACCTATATAGAGACATCCCAATAGGTGTTTTATATGCCGTCCTATAAGCTTATAAAGCATTATCAAGTCGCAATGCCCGATCTTTCCTAGTCAAGCTCATTGTTTTTTTCAAAATTCATTTAATTTCCCTATTGGATACTTCTACTCCTCCATTCATTTGGGGTGATACAAGGTAGCAAGTTTATGGGTGACTCCATACTTACTCAAAAGTTTTTCAAATTGTTTGTTATAAAAGTGAGAGCCACCATCAGTAATAATCACCCTAGGTGTGCCAAATCGAGTGAAAATATATTTCTTTAAAAATTAAACCACTACCCTAGCGTCATTAGTGCGAATGATTCTACTTCAACCCACTTAGACACGTTATCCACAACAACAAGTATAAATTTATTGGAGCAAGAACTAGGGGAAAAAACCCCTGAAATCAAGTCCCTATACATCAAATATCTCACATTCAAGAATATTATTTAAAGACATTTCATTTCTTCTATAGATGTTTCCAGTTCAATGACACCTCTCACAACAAGCAACATAAGCATAGGCGTCTTTATATAAAGTGGGCCAATAAAACTAGATTAGTGTACCTTAGTAGCATTTTTTAAGGACCAAAATGACCACCTACCTCCCGATCTTGGTAATGGTGTAATACAGATAGCATCTTCTATTCAGGCACACATCGTTGCACAACATTATCTACTCAAACTTTGAAAAAAAATGGATCCTCCCATACATAACATCAGATAAAATCTTCTTCCTTTTATGAAATAAAAGATCATGGGGTAGGACTCCGAACATAATATAATTGGAAATTTGTGCAAACCAAGGAGGTGATAACATAGCATATAATTGCTCATTCAAAAAATTTCATCAATTGGTTCAACATCATTATTCTCAATACTAGGACTCTCTATCCTAGACAAGTGATCTACAACAATATTTTCCACACCCTTGTTATTTCTAATTTAAAGGTCATATCCTTACAACAAAAGAATCAATCTTATTAACCTTGGTTTTACATCTTTCTAAGCAAGATGGTATTTAAGTGTGGAGTAGTTTATGTGCACCACCACTTTGGCTAAGATAAGGTATGAATGAAATTTATCAAATGCAAATACTACCGCTAGAAGTTCTTGTTCAGTTGTTGTATATTTTTTTTGTGCTTCATTCAAAATACAACTAGCCTAGTAAATAGTTTGGAATACCTTATTTTTTCTTTGCCAAGGACTGCACCAATGGCTACATCACTTGCATCGCACATAAGCTTAACTGGTAGGCTTCAAACGGGTACCACCATGATAGTTGTAGTGGTTAACTTCTCTTTCAAAGTCTGCAATGCTTTCAAACAATCGTCATCAAAATTAAAATGTGCATCCTCAACTAAAAGACCTAAGAAAGGTTTAGCAATTTGTGAAAAATTCTTGATAAACTAGTGGATGAACCCGGCGTAACCTAAGAAACTTCTCACTCCTTTCATCGATATAGAAGGAGGTAACTTCTCAATCATCTCCACCTTAGCCCTATCCACCTCAATTCCCTATGTGAGATCTTGTTACCAAGGATAATACCTTATTTGACCATAAAATGATATTTTTCCTAATTCAAGACGAGATTGGTCTCCTCACATCTGCTAATACCAATCAAGATTAGATAAACAAATATCAAATGAAGACCTAAAGAAAAATCATCTATGAAAATCTCATAAACAAATTCAATCATATCATTAAAAATAGACATTATGCATTTTTGAAATGTAACTAGTGTATTACACAAACCAAATGACATTCTTCTGAATGCAAATGTACCATAAGGACAAGTGCAAGCGGTTTTCTCTTAATCCTCGAGAGTTATAGTAATTTGGTTGTAGTTCGAATATTCATCAAGAGAGCAATAAAATTCAAAACCCACAAGCCTCTCCAACATTTGATCAATAAAAGGAAGAGAAAAATGGTATTTTCTAGTAGCATCATACAATCTCCCATAATCCATACACACTCTCCACCCCGTGACTATCCTAGTATCAATTTATTTTAATCATTATAAATAATGGTCATACCTCTTTTTTTAGGCACACATTATATGGGACTTACCTACGTACTATCAAAAATGGGATACATAATACCTGCTTCAAGTAGCTTGATAGTTTCGGCCTTTACTACCTTTTGCATTATTAGATTTAATCTCCTTTATGGCTGTACCATGAGCTTATTACTCTCTTCCATTAAGATTTTGTGCATGTAAATTGAGGGGCTAATTCTCTTAATGTCGGTTGTCTTCCATCCAGAAGCTCTCTTATGCTCTCTAAGAACTCTTAGGAGCTTTTCTTCCATCTCACCTATCAAGGAAGAAGAAATGATTACCAGAAAGGAATTCAAATCATCAACATAAGCATATTTCAAACAAAAGAAAAGGGGTTTAAGTTCAAGATAGGAAACTCCTCAATGGATGACTTTTGTTGCATAGAGGGGGACTTCTCCAATACTTCAAATCATGGTTGAATGCTCTTTTTGTAAGGAGGGTTGGCCTTCATACTCGCCATAACAGTCTGTATCCCTTCATCATCCTCATCCATTTTCTTAACAAAACCTAAACACGCCTCCAACTCATATTTGAATGTTTTCTCATGCAAGAATTCAATAGTCAAATAGTCAAATGCATTAATTTTATAACATCTATGTTCATCATTCGGATGCTTCATATCTTTGAACACATTAAAAATCACTTGATCATCTCTTACTTTAAGTATTAACCTCCCTAATTGAACATCAATTAATGTGTTATATGTAGCTAGGAAGGACCTAGAATAAGAGGCATGTCAACATACTCTTCTATGTCCAAAATAAGAAGGTCAACTGGAAATACGAATTTATCTACCTTGATAAGTATATCTTCAATAATTCCTCTAGGATACTTGATGGACCGATTAGCAAGTTGTAAAGATACCATTATGGGTTTTGGCTCTCCAAGTCAGTCATAGGCATGAGATTAATACTAGCATCCAAATCACATAAAACTTTAGAAAATAAAATTAGACCAATAGTACAAGGAATAGAAAAACTCTTGGGGTCTATAAGATTAGAAGGAAACTTATTTTGCACAATCGCCGCATAGCTGGCATTTGAAGTAAAATATCAGCAAATTAGATGTTAATATATAACTTTTTAAAAATTTCAAGAAAACTAGAAAATTGCACATGTAAGTTTTTCTTTTTCAATGCCATAGGAAAAAAGAGAGGAACATTTATCGCTTCATTAAGGATGACCAATTTGGATGAGGTGCTAGGCTTTGATGTCAATGCATGCTCATCCTCCTCTTTATATTAATGTTTCTCTTTTTTATCATTGAGATTTGACTCCTCTTCTTGAGATTTTATTTTCTTCACTTTCAAGTCCACCTCTTTTCCACTCCTTAAGGTGATGGCCTTGAAATGCTCTTTAGGATTTTTCTCTATGTCACTAGGTAATATCCTTTGAGCATGCCCCGAGACCATACTTGCAATTTGACCTACTTGAGTTTCTAAATTCTATAAGGTTGCCTCATTCTTTTGAAATCTCACTTTGGTATTGGCAATAAATTTGTCCACAAGCTCTTCAAAATTTAATTTATTTTCTTAGGGTAGGTAATCAAGTGATGGAGAACTTGTCATGTTTTGATTAGCTTGAGAAGTTCCTTGGTTACTTTGACCTCCCCATGCAAAATTTGGATGATTCCTCCATCTAAGATGTATATTTGGGAATAAGAATTGTTTGCATGCCTATTAAGATTCCCAATATAACTGGCTTGCTCGGACGAGGATGAAATTAGGTTTCCCAATTGGCATTCAGTGTTATATGTCCACCTTCACACAACTCACATGTGATGGTTTGCACCTTCATCGTCGAAACACCCATGTTATCTATCTTTTTAGCCAATGCTTTGATTTGAGTTGAGATGGAGAAGTATGTGTCGATGTTATGCACTCCCGATGCCCTTTTCCACAAACTTCTATCCATTTGTCATTGGTAACTATGTGATGCTATTTTCTCTAACAACTCATATGCCTCCTCCAGAGTTTTTATCATGATTGAGCCTCATACCGTTACATCTATCATAGCTCAATTAGTCAGTGATAGGCCATTATAGAACATTTTCACTTGAAGCCATGTTGGCAAAACATGGCACGGACATCTCCTCAATAGGTCCTTGAGCCTCTCCCAACCTTCATATAAGGATTCCAACTCAAATTATACAAATATGGTGGTGTCGTTCCTTATTTTGATATTTTTGGAATATGAAAAGTACTTAGCAAGGAATGCTTGTGCCATGGCCTCCCATATGGTGATTAATTCGGAGGGCAATGAATGATGCCAACTCTTGGTTTATCCCACAAATAAAATGGAAATAATCTTAATCGAATAGCATCATCAGTCACTCCATTATGCTTAAAAGTATCACAAATCTCCAAGAAGTTGGCGATGTGGGCATTAGGGTCATCACTTGAAACCACCAAACTATACTGAAGTTTGCATCATTTGAATAATTGTTGGTATAATCTCAAAAGTGTGTGCTTATATTATCGATGTTCATTGAAAATCCTACCGCAAATGTACATTGTCAAGTTTTATTATAGAGTGATGAGAAGGGTTATCGTATCCACAGTGATTGATATCAAATTCACATTAAGTACTGTAATTAGAATAATCCTAACCTTATTCAAATGACCTAAACAAGAGTTATAATTAACAAAACTAAAGAATCCTACAATTATACTAGAAAAGTTTACTTAGGCAATTTATCGTACACTTAATAAGCAAGGAATTCTACAGGTATGATTTACCTAGTTTTCACCTATGTTTACTAATCCAATTTATCAATTCAAGCTAATAATTTATTAGTCAATAATCCCTAAAGTAATCAACTACCTCTCTCTAGTGCCGAGTGGTTATGAATTCTAATTCTAATTTCAATATCTTTATAAAAATTCCAAACTGTAATTCTATCAAAGATCAATAGATTCTTTAATAAACTTCAAATAGTTCATAAGCCTCTTGACTAAATAAATTCCTAGGTTGTGTTATCTATGTACATGAAATTCCCTCTCTCGAGTGCCGAATTTCATACACAAAATATTCAAGATTAATGGCCAATTAATCATGAATCCATCAAAACAAAATAACATAAATAAAATGATAAACTTGAAAAAAAAATCAAAATTCAAACCATAGGATTCAACATAGGTTACATCATCTTCTAGAAACTAGAATTTAGTTCATAACTAAAGTAGAAAAACTTATAGACAAGTGCAATAGTCAAGAAATTAAAGAGAGAAAATAAAAGATAAGGGTAGAGAAATCCTCTCTGTCTCTTTATGATGGGTGCCTTTTATTATCTTGTTGAAGTCTTCTTCTTGTTTCCAAGCCCTCTTCTTGTATTTTATAAAGTGCCAAGTTCTTTTGGAAGAATCCCAAGCCTTCTATTCCCCCCTCCAAATACATGTTTGAATACCTTTTAACATACAAACTGATTAGGTGGCACCGTGGCGCCAAAAAATGCTGAGGTTACTGCCTAATTTTTAGAAGTCGCCGCAACACCAATATTTTGCCTTTTTCACATGTTTCCTAATTGAATTGGCTTTTGATGCAATCATACAAATTGTATGTTTTTTGGATTTCTATAGCAACTTGAATCAAATTAATATAAAATTTGTGGAGAGAGTTATACCAAAAATACTGAGATGTGCCAAATCTAAAAGTTTCAGTCCAATGTTGACTCTTTACCCCCTATTTTTCTCTTTTATAAAGACCAAACTGGGCTAAGTAATTAATATAAAAGTTGTATCTTCATCTCATTTGTTTCTAAATCATGATGAATCACATAAATTGGCTTTAGAGCACAACCTTATGTTCAAAATACGAAACTTGCCTAAAGCTAGAATTGGAGTTGTAGCGCCTCTATTTTGGAATTTTTGGCATAACTCTTTTTCTTGGATTAATTGGATATCTTCACCACTTTTATTTTTCTATAAAAATCATATAAAACACATAAAAAGCAATAGTAAATACTTGAAGACTAAGAAAATATTAAGTTAAATGTATCTAAATTAAAGGTATAAAAATAACTTAACAACCAGCCTCTTACCAACGACTTAGCATAGTCCAAAAATGATCTATTCTCCACATCTTGCTTGTTGTTGGCTATTCTTTCCTCTTTTTCTGTCCTTATCAATGAAAGAAGAGTTCTCTCTATTTTCTAGTTGTATGTCTCAAGATCCTATGTAGATGACCGAGTCATGCATCAACAATACCTATAATGAAAAATAAGAATCTCTCGAAGTAACTTGACCACAAAAAAATGATACAAAGAAAAAAAAGCAATAAATAAAAATAAAAAAAATAAAATAGTCAAACTATAATTAGACAATTAACTTTATATCACGCAAAAATACACTCCCCGACAACGGCGCCAAAAACTTGCTGACCCTACAATTGGTGGTAATAAACCGCAAGTACACAATGTCAATAAGTAATAAAGAGTGAGTAGAGTATTTGACCTAATGATTATAGTGATGATTGAATTACAATGTAACAACTACTAAATTTAACAAAAGCAACTAAAACCCAAGGAGATTGACAGATTAAATTCAATACTAAAAAGAGACAACATTAATTAGTCATCCTATTTGGTTATGAACCTAGCTCAATTGTGATTAGGAATGATGTTGGTTGTGTGACAGTGGGTCTTCCTAATATACTTGATGCTCTCTCGAGTTGGACCAAATCTATCTCTAGTAGGCACCAATGCCATCTCTAGCTACATGCCATCCCACTGAGAGTGTCTTAAGATTTGTGAATTCCACTAGCTTTTGGTTTTTACACCTATAACTACTGCATGTACCTATACCTATATCTCTATTGGGATCGGTCCGTGACATATACTACCTGATCTATTGCTACAACTACATCTCTCAATCTTAATTACAACTCAAAATTGGCCAAGTCTCAAGAAACATTAAAAATATAGTATATGCTCATCATAATAAAACCAACATTTCAATCACAATATAAACATCAACTCATAACTCCATAAAGATGGCTTTCCAAGCTTTGACAAAAGTAGTTTAGTTCATATTGAAATTAAACAAGCACCAAGTGTTTGTCAACATCCTGATTCTTACAAATTTCTCAGAACTAAGCAAAATAAAAGAAAAAATTAAATTAGAAGATTACAACCACTAAGTGATTCTTCACTTTTTCATCAAAATCTTCAATGCCTAATGAAGCTCCTCATCTTCTTGTCTTCAAATCCCAAGCTCCTTAGAAATGGGTGTGCATGTACTTGGTGTAGTATGTGAAGAAATATGGAAAAATAGGTGTTTTGGGTGGAGAGGAAATATGTGTGAGAATTTAGGTATAGTGTGTGTGAGGTGTGAATTATGTGTTGAATGATGCCTGAATTGAATATATGTGAAATTTTGTGTGTGTATAGTATATTTATCAAGAGCATTACATAGGTAGTGATGTATAAATGTATCTAATGTGTATATCTCACAAAGATGTCAAATTCATAATTGATCACCACTTGTCGCACAATAACAACATCAACATTTTTTCTGTTAGTAGAGCTATGCCTAGGCACTGCACATTCTGCTTAATTTCCTTTTTTGCGGTGCCTAGGCCCTCTAGGGAAGCATCTAGGCACTGCATCTTCTACCCATTGTTTCAATATTTTCAAATTTTCAGCATTTTCTTCTCCTTTTTCAGCAATCACCTCAAACTATGTACCTACACAAACTTTATCAAAAGATAAGTGCAAAATCCATAAATTATATGATAAAAAATCCTAATTTATGCTTAGTGTCAGAAATATGTTAACTTATAAGCTTATCAGACTTCAATGGTCTTCTTCACCACAAAAAAATAAAAAAATAGGAGACTTTTTAAAATCTCAAGCCCCCTCTAGCCTGATCCTTCTAGTCGCCGCTTCGTATTCTTCAGACATTGAATACTCTTCTTTCTACTGACCTACCAGCATTAAAAGACATTGAATAAATTTTCTTGTTTGTTTTGGCATCTTCCAAGGCCTTCTCCAGCTCAGCATCTCGCCATCACGATATGATAGTTGTAACTCAAAGGTGGAATTCACCTTATTCTCAACACTTGCCCTTTTATCTTCAAGAGTTTGCCTACTCTTCTAATTCTTTCATTTTCTCATCGCAGACAAGTTTCTCATGCCTTCAGTGTACATACTAAAGGGTTAGTTGATGGCCGAAGGTAGAGGTCTATAAAGAGAAGAATAAAAATGTTGATTTAAGGAGTACCCATGATTATATAAATCAAGATTGAGGTACTAACCAGCATCACATTATGAGCAATGAGTTCTTCAAGCATTTTGAGTGCCATGGAGGATATAGCAACTTGATCCGAAGGAAGAACACATACCCTGAACAACTCATATGAATCCTCTCCAGTTTGGGATTTGAACACCAAACTCTCTAGAGAGATCTTCCATTGAGGGATGACTCTGTTCCTACTGAACTTGCTAACGAACTCATTTAGCAACTTTTCACTCTCCTCGATTTGCTTCAAAACTTTAGCATGTTGGATTCATATATGTTGGGATAGTTATGCAATGAAAATTTTTAAATTTAAATAAAATAAAATATTCATATCCTATATGCAATTCTAATCCCAGCAACTGATAAGACTAATTAGTTGGCATTTTTTATCATCTACTTTGATTGTAAAAAAAGTTTTAGGAATTTACTAGAATATGCTCTCCTACTGATGTAGAGTATGAAATGATTCAAATTGTTATCCTGGAATCATAAACTAATTTGCCTAGGGTTTCATGCATACCTCTAACAATATCCACACTTTAGGAATTTCCACCCAATAACAAATTTATGCTAGTAAATACATAGGCTTATTCTATTATAGAATTTTACTAGAGTTTAATTCTGAACTCAACTAGTGAAAGGAGAATTAATCTTTTATCAAAAAGATGGAAGCTTTTTGATAGAACAAGACAACAAGAATAGAGGAGGAAAAGGGAATTTTTTATGTGCTTAAGGGGCTGAATTTTGTGTTTCTTGAAGCTCCTAAATTCGGCCATCATGGGGGAGTGTATTTATACACTCCTCCAACCCTTATCACATTAGGTATCTAGATCATTCCTTCTTTATCTAGTAATCCCTTGTTTTGATCTTTGATTACATGTCTTTGATTCTCTAATCAAAACTCTTAATTGGTCTCCTACTAGCCCATCATGTATTGGGCTTAAACTCTAATTAATCTGACTCAGTCCATTTTAATTGATTACTATCAATTAAATAAGTACAACTTAATAAACTTATCCAATCATTTAATTAAATGGCTCTACTTGGGCATCCTAATCATATTAGCCAATTAAATAATCACATTATTTAATTATAATTAAATTTCTAAATTAATATATTCGTTTCTAAATTAACTGATCTAATGAATTAATTAATTAATTCCACTTTAGTCGCTAATTTTATTAGGTCTAATTAAATATTTTTATTATTTAGTTGGATAAATTAATTCAAATCCTTAATTTAATTTGAGCTCCAATTAATTAATTTAATCCAACTCCTTGGATTACCTTCTAGATAGAAGTAGACTTCTCGATTTTGTGTATGACCCCTTAGGTTCACAAATAAGCTAGTAGTAGGTTCACAACTCTTACAACTTAATTGATCAATTAAATTATTTTGATTAATTAATCTAATTAATTATTTATCTTAGAATTAACTCCTTAATTCCAATAACCCACAAGCTATGGAAAACACCTACCAATGCATCAAGACTATCTAATCTTAAGTGAAGAAACAACAAATCTATTTCTTATTACGTGTATTATGCAAGTATTGTCCTTCAGTCTTCTAATCTCCCAATTAAGTATTGGGCATAATTATTAGTCGAAACTCTATTTGACTTAATAACTATGATTTTGTTCCCGGTCTCATTAACTCCTTGATGATTCATTTGAAAACCCTCATGCGATATTCATTTGCCTTGCCCAAGGACTTCCAAGTCAAGGACTATGGAAAGTACAGAAGACTCACCTTTTCAGCTAGATAGGTAATGGATCCTTTGTTGGCTACTCATGAAGATATTACACCCAACATATTCCTTTTATGATTGTCAAGCAATAGAAAGATTGTGTACAAGGTTACAATGGTGTCTCAAGCCTAAGGACTGATTTTTGCACTATCATAACTAGGAAATTACCATTCAACAAATGATATTTTTAATTAAGAATTTTTAGGCGGGGTTGTTCAATGTACGTGTTCTCTAATAAGCACTCATACACATATATTAGTTTCTCTATAGTGATGACTATGGAGTGAGACATCCTCTTTCCGAGCATGCATTGTGTTGATGAACCTTTGTTGGGCTTATCAATGCCCCATCTTGATGAACCCTCGACTTGGAACTAGTTTAAGATCAAAGTCATAGAAGCATATTCCATGATTG
This sequence comes from Paulownia fortunei, assembly GCA_019321725.1. Lineage (NCBI taxonomy): Eukaryota > Viridiplantae > Streptophyta > Magnoliopsida > Lamiales > Paulowniaceae > Paulownia > Paulownia fortunei. Next base: position 11,727,489 of record CM033111.1, on the reverse strand, counting down.
TCATCATATGTGCGGCCATGCCCCGTAGCTATATATGGCCTAAAGACTTTATCTAATTGACGAGAATAATTAGAAATAAAGAATTTGCCATTTTATTAGTAAATTTTGAATAACATTGTATATTACAAGAGTATAAATGTGGCTAATCTAATTGGCTCGCCGGATACTACTCTAACAATATCCCACTTGCCTCAGAGCCAATTACCATATACCTAAGGCCCATCTTCTCAATATGTCCTTCAAATACTCTTTGCGTTAGGGATTTAGTTAGTGGATCTACTATATTTTTTACTAAGGCAACTCTCTCCACCTTGACGTCACCTCCACTAATAGTTTCTCAAAATTCGATGGTATTGCCTCATTATGTGATTAGATCTTTGATGAGATATTGCCTCTTTTGCTTGTGCAATCACCCATTTTCATCTGAGATTGGATTAATAATGGTCAAAATTACGCTCATCTCATGGATGAAGCTCTACATGTGAACAACTCCTTCGTAGTGTGCCTTGGTTGTGGAATCTATTTAGGGTGAATACTAATCAACACACCATTTAGGGTGAATACGAATCCATACATTGACTTCAAATTGTCTATATAAAACTAAAAACTAGAATCAGTGACGCCTTCTAACTTCAATTCTCTAAAGCCATACACCAAGAAGACATCTTTTGTTCTTTATAAGTACTTAAGGATCATCTTGACAATTTTCTAGTATTGCTCGCCTGGATTGGAATAATATCTGCTCATGAAACTCAGAGCATATACAATATAAGGCCTCGTACATTTAGCATATATTATACTTCCTATTGTAGATGAATAAGATATGTGAGTTATTCTCTCTCTCTCCTCAGGAGTCTTTGGGGATATAGACTTTGAGAAAGAAATACCTTGACTTATTAGGAGGTATCCCATCTTGGATTCCTCCTTCCTCCATGCTAAACCTAATTAGCATTTTATCTTTTTACATGTATAGGGATAGTCTAATCTTCTCTTAGATCTATCTCTATAGATCTTAGACCACAAAATATAGGAGGCATCTCTGAAATCCTTCATGGAGAATATTGTAGACAATAAAATCTTTATTAACTGCAGTATCTCTACATCATTCCCAACGAGTAGGATATCGTTAACATAAAGAATAATAAACATCACTATGTTCCCACTAACCTTCTTGTACATAGAAAGTTCATCTGAATTCTTGAGAAAACTAAATGACTTGATTGCCTTATCGAATGAAGCTTGTTTAACTCTATAAAAAGACCTATGAAGTTTGCAAATCTTTTTGCTCGCTTTCTTTGGATATGAAGCCCTCGCAGTAAACCAACCCTGCGTTATTTACAAGATTGGGTGCTAAATTTGCATCCAAAAGGGAACCTAATAGAGCGCCATCCCAGCGCTATTTTGAAGCGAGCTACAATGCTGTGTTATTTTTTGACACAACACTGTGTTGCATTATCTTTGTTTCTTTTTTTAATAAACTTTATGTTTCTTTATTATATTTAAAAATATTTTAAAAACTCATTTTTTTATTCTTTTTTTTTTCAACAAAATTATTTATTTTTATATTTTATATATACAAATATTTTTAATAAAAGTTAATTATTTTATTTATATGTTTTTTAATAAATTTAAATTCCTTTTATGTTTAAAAATATTTTAAAAATTCATTTTTATCCTAATTATATATTTTTCAACAAAATTATTTTTTTTATTTTAGAGAGTACATAAATATTTTTAATAAAATTTAATTACTTTATTATTAAGATTAAAATAATTATATTTCTAAAAATTATTCCTCATAATAAATCATAAAAATTAGAAATAAGATAATTTAAATACATTGTGAGAAATGCGAGAATTACATAATATTTATATGAAATCACACCACTTAAATTTTAAATAACATTAACACTCATACAAAATGAAGCATTAATTATTTTTTAATAATCCGATAGACCTATTCCGGATCCTCCAATATCTTAAAAATATTGTACAAACGCATCAAAGGTATTATGAGATCCTAGGTATTATTGTTGAGCCTTTTTCTACGCAATTCTTGCTTATTCATTTTGAAAATACTTACGTACTTTGGGATCGATAATAGAGTTCAAAATTTTCAATAAAATTTTAGCCAATGGCAATTTTCAATATAATTTTCAATAAATCACGTACTTCTCGCATTTCAGTCAATGGCAATTTTTTCATTGGATTAGATAATTTTGTTCTCGATCTGTGGACTTCTGTTTTAAAAAATCCACAAGTTGTCGAGTTTCGTCTTGGATCACTTCCGTAATTACTAAAATTTGTTCATCTTTTTTCCTCTTTAATTTTGATTTTTTCACCCCAATAGGTCATTGTGATGAAGTACTACCAACATTGTTATCACTTAAGTTGAGAGAAAATGAAGACAATCCAAAAGATGTCAATATGGGAGACTCTAGATGTTGTGTATCTGATTGTGACAAATCAAAATTATTGATATGTCTTTTAGTTATTCTAAATGAAATATTGACATTTGCTGCAAATTTTTCAACATCCTTCAAGAGGGGCCATACATGATCAAAGTTGAATTCTTTCTTGTAGTTCTTGTCTTGCATCAATAATTCCTTGGGTCGATCTAACTGCATAATTGAATAATGACAATGTTAAAACTGAAAGATATAATTCATTTAATATAAATGTGACAAATATTCACAATATCTTGTTTTGAAGCACCACTTGGATTAAGATTTTTAATTTATCAGATTCATCCCCTTAATTTGCCAACTGCTAAGAGGATGACCTATATACAACACTACAAAGGTCTTAAATTTCATTCCTGTGTTATGGTGTACAGTTTAGACGTGTTGCAACTTTCCTCAGCTCAAGACTAGGATTGATCTTTGGACTGATTTATACCTATAATTGGGTTTTGAGATATATTAAGATAGACATGACATAGGTGTATGTCTTCTTCACAAGTGTAAGAACTTCTAGAATTTGAAGCTAAAGGATTTTTTCACAAATAGTTCAAATGAAGATAGAGAAAGGACAAGAAAAAATGATACTAATTGGATTTAAAGAATACTTCAAGAGTGAGTTTTTAAGTCATGGTGTGATATGATATTTATAAGAATCTAATATCCTATCTTCAGACATCAAAAGTTCTGACGTTCATATAAGAATTCTATGGTGGAGATTCAAAAGAATCTATTGGACGGTCAAGATCTAACTAATGAAGATTTTTTATTCCTATCTTTAGATAATGAAAGTCCCGATGTTCAAATAAGAATCTAATAGTGGAGATTTAAAATAATCCATCGGATGGCCAATATCTACTAATCAAGATATCTGATATCCTATCTTCATACATTAAAAGTCATGATGTTTAGATAAGACTCCATTATTGGAGATTCAAAAGAATCCATCGAATAGCCAGAATCTAACCAATGAAGATTTTTGTTATCTTATCGATATTGAAAGTCGTGAAAATTAAATAAGAATCTAATGGCGGAGATTTTAAGAAATACATTATGCGGTCAAGATCTATCATTAACTTAGATAATATCTTATATCTTATCTAAAAATATTACTTTCGACAAGTATAAAAGTGTAACTCATCTTCATAAAACTATTTCCTCATCCACAAGAAAACTCATTCAATATCCTCATTCACAGTAAATAAATAAATAAATAAATTTCAATATTGTTGGTCCATCTTCAATAATGAAAATGATGAGTTGATAATGATCTTAAGGGCATTAATATAGAAGAAGAAGTGATAGCTCGCATTGTGGCAAGAAATAACAATATCTATGTTCAATTACTCAACCAACATAATGGCCAAATTACTTATAGAGGCTCAATTCACGATCATATAGTAAATAATCATGATCAAGAAATAGTCGATCATAATTTATTCAATGACTATTTTTCTAAAAATCCAAGATACGGTAAAGCAACATTTCACCGATGATTTTGAATGTCTCAAAGTTTTTTCCTTTGTATTGCTAATGTTGTGAAAAATCATAATGACTACTTTATACAACAAAGGTTGGTAGACTTGGATTATCTACTTTTTAAAAAATAACAGCCGCATTGCGAATCTTAGCATAAGCTCTACCAACGGATGCTACTGATGACTATATCAAAATATGAGAGTCTATTGTAGTTAAGTGTAAGAAGAGATTTTTGGGGTAGTATTTATGGAGCGGTATCTAAGATCACCTACCGCTAATAATGTTCCTAGGCTACTGCATATTGGTAAGCAAAGTCACTTCTTAGGAATGTTGGGTAGTCTAGATTGTATACATTGGAGGTGGAAAAACTATCCAACTGCCTAGGCGGAATAATATGCAGGTCGAAATGGATCTCCAACCATTATTCTCGAAGTTGTAGCCAATTATGAGCTTTGGATATAGCATGCATATTTCGATATGTTGGGGTCTAACAATAATATTAATGTTTTGGAGGCATCCCATCTCGTTTCCAACCTCGCCATAAGTATTACTCCTCCCGCACATTATGTTATGCAAGGAAAAGAAAATAATATGGGATATTATTTAGCTCATGGTATATACCCAAAATGGTCAACTCTTGTACAAACTATCCATAATCCACATGGTCTGAAAAAAATTAGTTTGCAATGAAACAAGAAGCATATAGAAAAGATGTAGAATATGCATATGGAGTTCTCCAATCACGATTTGCAATTACAGTAGTATCGATACATTTTTTGAGAAAAAGTGATTTACATAATATGATGAATGCGTGCATAATAATGTACAACATGATAGTCAAAGAAGAACGTAATCTTAATGCACCAATTCAAGATGCGATGGAAGTGTCAACTCTGAATGTAGAAATAACGGTAAATGAAATACCCGATTTTAAGAATTTCTCACCCGATATAGATAAATCATGGATAAAGAGGTTCATATTGTACTTTGAAATGCATTAATTGATCATTTTTGGAATGAATATACCAATTCAGAGAATTAAATGACTATCAACATGTAATTTACTTTTTTATTTAAGTTGTATTATTAATTATTTATTTTTTGTATTTTATCTGCTTTATTATAAAGTTATTAAATTTTATTATTAATTATTTTATTTTTTATGCATATTATTTAATTTATAATTAATTATAATATTATTTAATTAACTAAACATAAAATACAAATTAAATATGTAATTGTATTAATATGTTAATAGATATTTGATAAAATAAAATAGTTATTGTAAATGAAATAACAAGGAATATTCCTTTTAGAGTTAAATTTAAAGTAGATGGGTTGGGAATGAATTTTAAGTTTGGTGTAGAAACTGCACCATTTTAGTCAAAAGCAGCAGTAAAATAGAGTTATAGGTTAGAGATGGCCTCAAGCTACTTCATATAGATCTCTTCCTCAATATTCTCATTGAGGAAGGGAGTGTTCACATCTATCTATCATATTTCATAGTCAAAATATGCAGATATAGCCAGTAAAATCTGAATGGATTTCAGCATTGTTACTAGTGAGAAGTTTTCTTCATAATCAATTCCTTGCCTTTAAGTGTAACCCTTCATAACTTGTAGTGTCTTATAAGTAACTACCTCTCTATCTACTCCAAACTTATGCTTGTAAACCCAATTGCAACCAAGAAGTATTGTACCCTTTGGTAGGTCTACCAAGATTCGTACCTTTTTGGAGTACATGGAGTCCATCTCTAGATACACAGCCTCCTACTATCTTCCTAAATTGATAACAGACATTACTTCTCCATAATTCCTTGGATCATTATCCAAAGAATTCTCCTCTTTGTTGCATCAAGAAGCCATACCTCTCAGGTTGCATCAAGATGCTTTTGAATCTACTGAAAAATTATGTGTCAGAAGTGTTAGTTATAGGTAGTTTAGGTACCATTGCCTCTTGTGGGATGTTTTGTGGCTCTTGAATAGTGGCATTTACCAAAATAAATACCTTTTTCTCTGAGGAGTAGTAAAATAGAATCCAACAGATTCCTTTGAATATCCTACAAACTTGCATAAGATAGATCTCATATCCAACTTATCTCTCACTTATTGCTTTACAAAAGTAGGCCAACATATTTTAGGTATTTGTAAGACGAGGTTTTGCCACACCACATCTCATATGGTATTTTGGATACCGACTTAAATAAGACTTTATTTAATAGCAGTGAGGCTGTTTTCAGGGCATAACCTCAGACTGAACGAGAAAGCCTAATAAAACTCATCATGGACTGAAATATATATAACAAAGTTTGATTCCATTGCTGGGCTACCCCATTTATTTGAGGCGCAGCGACCGGATTCCACTACGAGAGAATCTATTCTCTTTAGATAGTTAAGAAATTTTGTGCTTAAGTATGCAACTCCTCAATCAGATTGAAGGATCTTAATACTATGTCTGATTTGTTTTTCCTACATGCCTGAATTCTTTGGACTTTTCAAAGGCCTCATACACGTATCTCAATAGATACACATACCCAGACTTTGAATAATCAAAGATAAAGATAATAAAGTAATGGTAGTTCCCTCAAGCATTAACATTTAGTGGCCTATATGCATCTGTATAGATTAAGTTCAATGGATTAGTAACACGCCACACTTGTCCAACTAGTGGTGACTTAGTCATCTTTCCTTTAAGGCAAAATTCACAACTTGGTATTTCTTACGAGTCCATTAGGTTGAGCAATTATGCTATTTTGTGAATTCTCTTATTATATATATAACCTAGTCATGCATGCCACAAGTATGCTAAATTATGATATTCTAATTTTTGTTTATTTTATTGAATGTGCAAGATAGAGTTTTGGGGTAAAATAGTGTATAAATCATTCGTCAAGTGTATAAATCATTTGTCAATACTCCAACATGAATTAATGAAATGCCTTTGAAAATGGAACATTTCTATTATTAATCAGAAAACTAAAACCTTCTCTATCAAAAATAAGAATGGAGATGATGTTCTATGTTAATTCAGGAACATAAAGACAATTATTTAAAACTATCCTATCTCCATTGACTGATGTTAAGTCAATAATCCTTTTAGCTAATATAGCAACTCTTGCTTTATTCCCCACTCTCGAGATCGTCTCTCACTTATTTAGCTTCTTTTTTCTTGTCAAAACCTGCAAATTATTGCAAATATGGGAAGCATAATCGATATCCAATACCCTATGAAGCATTACTAATCGAAAGATTAACTTTAACAAAATACATACCTGAACTATTCTAGCGACTCACAAGGTACTCCTTGCAATTCCTCTTCCAATCCCCTAGTTTGGCATAATGGTGGCATTTATCTTTAGCTTTGAAACCCTTCTTGACTCCATCAGAGATCTCCACACCTTTCCCTTTGAAGAACTATTATTCTTGCCTTTCTTCGGTTTCTTAATCTTAGATTGGGATGAAGAGCCAATGAGCATGACAAGCTTTTCCTTCTTCATGATGGACTTAGCAGTTAATAACATGTTAACCAACTCAATAAAACTAGTCTCCATCTTATGCATGTTAAAGTTTACCACAAAGAAGTCAAAAGACGATGGTAGAGACTACAGAATGAGATCCATAAAGTTCATTATTTATAACGACTCTAAAGGACTCAAGCTTTTTGATAAGGCTTATCATCTTCAATCTACATTCATAGATCGAAGAGTCCTCCATTATACGGGTTTGAAAAATCTTTTTCGAGAATTGTTATCTTGCCTGCCTAGTGTGTTCACTACACAACTATTGTAGGTGAAGGTGAATCTCTGCAGCATGTGCCAGATTCTCATGTTGTCTCTATAACTCATAACATCAATGTCATCATATAGCCTCAAGCTTGTATATTATCCTCAACCTGCGATGCTCTACAAGCTCTTCCTTAGTGGCATCTACTGGTGAAATCGATGGTGGCTCCATATCGAGGACTTAAGCCCTATTTTTGGGTTTCAAGATAATTCGAAGGTTCCTCACCAATCAGCATAGTTAGTACTCATAAGTTATTTTTGTACAGTATTAATACAAGTGAACTTTTGACCATTTTATAATTAATCTACAAAATCATGCGCAATAGAAAATGAGCATGCATTCAAAAAATTATTCATTTATAATATTATCTTTTGTTATAAATGTAACTACTATTTTATTGAATTCCATTGCCCTCTAAATGGCAATTTGGAAAATCTTATTTTCTAGTAAGCCTGAGGTCCAATTAGCATCATCATACACCCCAATTTTATAATCCCATATGATAATATTAATAGGTGGTTAACACATTAATGATTGCATATCCATATAACACTCAAGCTATTATACTTCACCTTTCTGATATACCTCAATCTTATGAGCCCATATGGTACTTAATGTGAAGTGAGAACCATTAGACATTCATATTAATGAAACATTCAAATGTCTCATGACTCATGGCCAATATTTAAATATCGCATTATATTGGCATCTCCATACTAGTAATGATCACAACTTTCCATCACTTAGCACATCCCAGGACTCATGGCCAATGCACTAAATGCGGTAACAAGTCTCATATCACATACTTTTGATGTAAGGCATGGATTATTGGGTTCCAAACCAATATGGCCAATATTCGCATGATATATAACTAATTAAAGTTCTATACTTGAATTTATTTCAATGGAGGGTCTATTTTATAAGGCAAGACCTCATCTAATCTTCCTAGGTTTTGTTATTTAATGTTACATTATCTTAGTGATTGCAAGCATAATCATAAGGAAAGCATTAAATAAACCATGCAAACATCATACACATATATAAATAATGGGATGATTATGGGTCATTATTTTATGTGATCCACTCAAGCCAAAGTGGATCTAAATCAATATAAGGATGATAATTAAAATAGAAATAGATTATATCTATTAACATAAATGTATCACATATATTCATCAACCTTTATTTATCACTTACTTCTTCTTCATTCCAATTTCTTGTAAAGTCCACCAAATTACAAAAAGTAAATCTCACCACCCATTTTCTACTATTACTATAATTCCTAAACTATAAGAAACATTGAAATTTCTTCTAAAGGGAGGTAAATAAGAGGGAAGAAGAAATACATTTAGAATTAAGAGAGAAGGTGAGACTTGTTAGAGTACTGACTAACAAGCTAATTGATCTGGTCATCCTTATACTCTTGTGAATTATTCTTATTCATATTAATATCATTGAAATGTCAATCTTCATCTTAAATTTATCATAAGAATTAGATGAAGCCCTTAGATCACATATAGCTATGGGGCGTGGTCGCACATATAATGGCGATCATAGAATATACCTCTAAGATTGTGGTCTTAAATTATTCCAAGATAAGGATCAAAGAGATGGGATATCAATAATTCTATTGAGACTTGCGCATACGATGTATTCTCGAAAGGAGGATGCCTCATTCTATGGGCATTAGTATAGTGACACTAGTGCATGTATGCGAGTGCTTATTGGAGAACAAGTACACTGAACTACCCCATCAAAAATTCCCAATTGGAAATATTTTGTTGTCGAATGGGAATTTCCTCATTAGATAATGCAAGAATTAGTTTTTGGACTTAAGGCAACATAATAACCTTGTGCATTACATGTACTTTGATGTATTTCCCGACTGCATAATGTTGGATGTAACATCTTCATGTATGGAGGTTAATGTGTGGCTAACAAAGGATCCATCACCTATCTAGATGAATAGGTGAATCTCCTATGTATTCTACTATACTTGACTCTAAAATACTTGGCCAAGGTTGGATGAAAATTAGACGTAGGGTTTTCTAATTATTCACCATCGAGTCAAGCTACTAGAAATATATACATAGTTATTGAGTTATTAGGGTTTTGACTAATAATTCATACCCTAAACTCAATCGGCAGGTTAGATGACGGAAGGATTGTACTTGTATGGTATTCGTAATTGGAATAGGTTCGCACCTTCACCTAAGGCTAGGAGTCATGATGCACTTCTAGGTGTTTCTCATTACTTGTGGATTCTTGGAGTTAATGGGTTTATTCCAATGAATTAAATAATTGAATTAACTAATTGGAATAATTAAATATTCAATTAAGTCATAAGAATTATAAGCCCACAGCTAGCTTCGAGTAAATGTAAGGGGTTACACACTGAGTTAGAAATAGTATGCTTCTAACTATAATATATTCAATGATTGGATAAAATTAATTAATAGAGATTTAATTAATTTGGGGCTCAAAATTAATTTAAGGAGTTAAATAAATTTATCTTTAATTGGATAAAAAAATTAGAGAGCCCATGTGGAGCTAATTAATTAATTGATATGATCAATTAATTAAATAGTGTATAAATTAATTAAAGGAGTTGAATTAATTTTTTTGATTAAATAATGTGGTTATTTAATTGGACCTAATATGATTAGCAACCCTATATATGATTAAGTTAATTAATTTGATGTGACTAATTAATTAAATTAGACATATAAGTTCTAATATGATTAGAAAACCCAAGTGGAACCAATTAATTAATTGATTGGATAATTAATTAATTAATTTAGGCTTATTTAATTGACGAGGATCAATTAATTGGACTTAATTAATTTATTTGAAGTACAAGCCCAAGCAAATGGGCTCATAGGAGGCCCATTAGAATGTTTAATTATAAGAATTAAACTTGTCTTAGACTTTGATAGAAATAAGAAATCAAATAAGGAATGGAGCATTGTGGAAACCTAGTGGGACTAAGATTGGAGGAGTCCTATAAGAGGACTCCCCTTATGGCTGATTTTTAGAGCTCTCTAGGAGAGAGAAATCAACCAGCAACATGACACAAAAAACTGTCTCCCTTCTCTTCTTTCTTGATTCTTTTCTTCCATCAAAATGATCCATCTTTTGATCATGGTTCAATTCTTCTATTCACCAATTGAATTAAGAATTGAACCACACATATTCTGGAGAGAATAAAGGCCTTTTGAATCTACTAGCATGAATTCAATTGGTGTAAAAAATTTCAATGTGTGGATACACTTAGAGGGGTAATACTTGGGACTCTAAGAGAACCGTTTTCTACAATGGGGGTTTGAAATCACGATTTGTGAAAGCAGTTCGTAGATGGATTCAAGATTTGTGAAGGAGTTTGCGAAAATAAAAAGATTTGAATCATTTCTTGCATCTTCAATGGTCAGAGTGCAAATCAAGGTAAAAGTTTGGAAACTTTCTTATTTTAAGTATCAAAAAACGCACAACTAGGTAATTTAAAATGGTTTTGGAATTCATTTTTAATTAAATGTGATTTCATGTTTGTTTTCATTATTGAAAGTTTTTAAATTCCACTATGTATATATTTCCAAGGATCACGCGAACCTAACCATGGTATCAAAGCCAAGGTTTATGCATTTCAGATACTTTTCGATTACAATTATTTAATATATATGATAAATTAAATATCTATATGTGTGATTGATTGTAAATCAATAAATTTCTTTATTTAGGATTAATTTTATTAATTATTTAATTGTTAAAATATTTTAAGAAACAAGATAAATTAATAAATTGGATTTCTTGATCCAAAAATTTCAAGAATTGTGAAATCTTGAATTTCTTGAAATATGGCAAGAAATAAAAAATTAGAAAGGTTGATTTCTTGATTAATTTTTGTTTTTTTGATGAAGTTTTCAAAAAAAATTTATGATATCAAGAAATCAAGAATTCTTAATGAGATCAAGAAACTAAGAAATCAAATTTTTGTGAAAATATTGAATTCTTAGACAACACACAAAAAAGATGGGCCTACCGACCACACGTTAGGTGGCTATTAGTTAACCAATGCCAAGTCGCCAGTCAAGCAATAGGCTGACGGAACGCCCATCGTCGAGGCACCGACACTTAATGGAGGGGCACCTAGCCCCTAGCCACCTGACGGGTAGCAGCCTTGGGGTTGTTGTTCTGTCCCATCTTGTAATGTAATTGTTACATGAAATTTATGGTTTTTTATTTTAAAATTAAATGTTAATTTTAATTTTTGAAAAATTATTTTCATGAAAAATTAATTATTTTTTTTCAATTCCAAGTTTGAAAGAAACTGCACATAACATAATCAATAATTTTACATGTTGTCATTATCATATGATGATATATGTTACGTATGCTAGTTGGAGTATCATAGAGCATTGCCCAATGTGATTGGTTTAATTTTATGCACTTATTGATTAGTTTTAAGTTTTAATTAAAATGAGGCATGCGATTCTCACCTTTCTCTAGTTTTGTTTTTGATGTACTTCTATCTTCCTCCTATGTACCTCCCCTTGGAATTATTCCAAGGTTTTTTGTAGTTTTAGCAAATGTAATGAGAGTAGAATTAGGCAGTGAGGCTAATCTTTTTTGTAATTTGGCGGACAATGCAAGAAGATGGAATGAAGACGGAGGAAAAGTGAGGAATCATGGCCCATGAATGTATGGTATACATTTATGTAATAGATAAGTCTATTTGTATTTTAATTATCACCCTTAGATTGACTTTGATCCACTTTGGCTCGAGTGGATCGCATAGGATTAAAGATTAATAATCATCTATTTATTTTAGTATGCATATGATGCATGTTGCGTTTATTTAATACTTTCTTAAAATATATGCTTACTATTGTTAGGATAATGAACGTCAAATAAAAAAGATAAGAAAACGATGAGATCTTGCATAATAAATCTAGTACGACCCTAACTTGAAAATATTTCAAGTTGAAAACCTTAATTGGTCCGATATCAATCATAAATGGACAATATTGTGTGGGACCCAATCGTTCATGCCTTCCATTAAAAGTAATAGCATGCTGATACGGTACCATACTTAGTTCGTTGGCCACGAGTCGTGGGATGTGCTAAATGTTGGCAAGCTATGACCACTACTAAGCATTGTAATGCCCATAGGGTGGACTCATCTTTACCGTTGACCATGAGTCATAGGGAGTTTAGATGCTACATCTACATAGATGTTTGATAGGTAATGCTTGACACTTAGTATCATATGGGTTTATAAAATTGGGATGTATGGAAAGAGGTGAGGTAAAATAGCTTAAGGGTTGCAAGGGATGCAATTGCTAATGTTGTTATCTACCTTTGGTTTTATCATATGGGTTCATTAAATTAGGGTGTATGGCAAGGCTAATTGGACATCAAGTCCACTAGGAAATTGAATTTCTTGAATTTCCATCTAGAGGGTGATGAGATTTGAATAAAATAATATGAGACATTTATAATTAAGGACCAAATCATAAATGAATATTAACAGAATGAATGTTAAGTTTTCTGCCTCATATAGGATAATAGTTATTTCTTAAAATTCCACTTAGGATAATCTAGACAAATAAACAAGCTTACTGGCTCAATTTATATGAAAAGATAGATTTTTGTCACCATTGCAGATATTTAGGGCATAGAAAGATGAAACGCAAGTAATAACTTGCTTAGTTTAAGTAAAAGGGGTTCTAATTTAATTTTATACTTTATTGATATCAACAATTAAGGTTAATAATTTGTTCTTGGGTATTGGATACCGAATATGATCCCATCTCTGCAAGGGGTTACAGAGGATGATAAGAAAATGGAAATTGAGATAAAGGATGATCCTTAAGCATGAGATTAAAGCAAAAATTGGTTTATTGGCTATAGTAATAATCCACTTAACTTTGGATGGAATTAGGATAGTATTAGTTATTTGTATTTTCTACATTCAAAAATAAAATATACAATCAAAAAATTACATGCCACAATCAACAAAGTAATATTATAGTTAGATAATCAAAACAATGCATACTTGTGGTAAGGTAGATTATGCCATATCTCTAAATAAAGAGTTCACAAGATGGCATATTTGTTTGACCTCTTGGACTTGCATGAGGTGCCAACTTGTAAATGTTGTCTCAAAGGAAAGATGATCAAATCACCATTTGTGGGACAAATGGAGCAGATCGCTCCTTTGGATTTGATCTAAAAGGACGTAAGCAGTCCATTAAGTGTTAATGCACAAGCCAACCATTCTTACTTCATCACTCTAAGATCCTTTGAAGGGTTTAAAGAAATTAAACATAAAGTAGAGAATTAAGCCGGCTAAAGCATTAAATCCATCGATATGATCAAGGACAAGAATACTAAGGCGATAAGTACTTTGATTATCTAACAGAGAATTGAATTCTCTCTTTAAGTGAATCCATATTGAGTTTCACCTATTTTCTCCTTCATTCTAGGAATTCACCCTATAATCAACGATATTCTTATTAAGTAAGAATATTATTTAAGTTAATGTCCAAAAACATCATATGAGATATGATATGGTAAAGACCCCTTACATACATACCTAAAGGTATAAAGGGGCATATTTCTTTAAAGCGGTAAGTGGGAGATAAATTAAATATGAATCCAACTTATACAAATTTGTGGGGTATCTAAAGGAATCTAATGGATACCATTTTTGTGATCCCTAAGAATAAAGGAGTTTATTTTCTAGGAACACCATTTTCTTGAGAAGAAGAAGTTTCTATTTGATAGAAATAGCTAGATCATAGAACCTAAAGGAGTTTAAGAACCAAAGTTTGTCCCATAAGTGGCAATGGTGCATGATCACATTACTAAAACTTCTAATAGACAACCCCAAGAAGATCTAAAAGGATCTCGGGGCCACTTATACGGTAAGAGCCTCTTGTTGGAGAGCAACAAGGAGGATCTCCTTTTTGAATATTAATCCAACTAAGAAGTAATGATGTACGACATCAACTCAGAAAGATGGTGAAATGTTATGCAATCCAAAATAAACTATCATTTACTCCAACAAGGTTTGACCTTGTGGGCCCATTAGTGGGAATAGTTCCCATTGGCTGCAATTGGGTCTACAAAATATAAAATTAAAGAATATGGGAGGTGGTGACCTATAAAAGGCACAATTGGTAGTGAAGTGTTACGCTTAAAGTTAAGGTGTTGACTGTTGAGGATACCTTTTACCAGATGTGATGCTAAAGTCCATTCGAATCATGTTGGCTATATCTATATATTACGACTACTAGATATAACAAAGGGATGTGAAGACTGCATTTCTCAACATGGGTATTGAGAATTGGATATAAGTTAAGCGATATGAGGTTTTCATATCAAACAGAAGTAAGCAAAAAGTTTGCAAGCTTCAAAGATCTGTTAATGACTCAAAATAAATTTCTTGAATATGGAACATTTAATTTGCTAAGGCAATCAAATGGTTTGATTTTCTTAGGAATACAGATGAACCATATGTGTACAAGAGGGTTAGTTGGAATATGGTTTGTTGTGTTTTACGTTGATGACATTCTACTCATAGAGATATTGTAGGAATATTGGAGTCAACTAAGACTTGTCATCTGCAAAGTTCTCCAAAAGGGATTTGGTATAAGCATTCTATGGATTGGGGATTAAGATCTATGAAGATAGATCTAAAAGGATGCTTTGACTATACTAAATTTGAGTACATAGATTAGATGCTAAAAGTATTTAGCATGGAAGAATCCTAGAAGAGATTCTTATTTTTTAAGTCATAGGATCTCTCTTTCAAAGTCTATATCCCCAGGGACTTCTGAAAGAAATAGAAACAATAACTCACATACTTTATGCATCCTTGATAGGAAGTATAAAATATGCAAATCTATGTACAAGATTTGATATCAGAAATGATCTGTGTGTCATAAGCAGATATCAGTCAATTCGATGTGAAAAGTGTTGAAAGCTATAAAGATGATATATAGTACTTACGAAGTATTGAGGATCACCACTTAGGGTACAGTTATGGAGAACTAAAACTAAGATGCTTCATCTAGTTTTTAGTCCAAAATAGATAACTTGAAGTCAATGTCTAGATTTATGTTCATCCTAAATGGTAGGATGATTAGCTAGAAAGAGTTTCAAGCTTGTAACAACAATGGATTCTACCACCGTGGTTGAATACCTCATGGCGTGCGATGCTACAAAAAAGAGATTGTTTGGATGTATTTCCAACCATCATTGATCGAGCACTGGAGTATTGCAATAACAACGGGGCTATTACGCAAGAAAAAAAAAGCTAAGTTCTCATTAATGGATCCAAGCATAAATAGGTTAGTGATACTATGATTCTGAAAATCATTTGTAAAGGCAACATTAGCATGGAAAGATTTATCTCAGCAGAAAATATAGCAGACCTATTGATTTAACCCCCTAAAACAAGTATTTGAACGACATCTTGGGAAAGATGGGCCTTAATCTGAGGGTAATTTTTTCTAGGGCAAGTGGGAGATTGTTAAAGTAGTGCTTGGTGAGCCAATTGATCTGGTTATGCTATACTCTTGTGAATTATTCTTACTTATATTAATTTCATTGAAATGACAATGTTTATCTAAAATTCATCATAAGAATTAGATGAAATCCTTATATCGCACATAGCTATGGGGGCGTGGTCGCGCATATGATGACAATCATGGAATATACCTCTAAAGATGTGATCTTAAAATGTTCCAAGGTAAGGATCAATAAGATGGACATCAATGACACCGCTGAGACTTACACATACAATGCAGACTCAAAAGGAGAATGCCTCATTCTATGGGTATTGGTGTGGTGGCACTAGTACATATATATGGGTGTTTATTGAGGAACAAGTACACTAAACTACCCTGCCTGAAAATTTCCAATTAGAAATATTCTATTGTTAAATAGGAATTTACTCATTACGATAATGCAAGAATTAGTCTTTGAACTTGAGGCACCCTAGTAACCTTGTGCGTAGCATGTTGTACTTTGATATATTTTCTGATTGCGTGATAATCACAAGGGGTTTATGTTGGGTGTAACATTTTCAAGTATGGAGGTTAATGAGTGGCTACCAAAGGATTTGTCATCTATTTAGATGAATAGAGAAATATCCTATATGTTCCACTGTAATTTACTCTAAAAATTTTGGCCAAGGTTGGATGGAAATTAGAAGTGGGGTTTTCTAGTTGTTCATCACAAGTCAAGCTACAAGGAATGGATATATATCCAAAGGTTGGATCAAATTAATTAATTAAAGAGTTAAATTATTCATCCAATTAAATAATATAAGTTTTTAATTGGACCTAATAAGATTAGGGAGCTCGTGTGGAGCTAATTAATAAATTGATATGATCAATTAATTAAGTAGGGTATAAATTAATTTAAGAAGTTGAATTAATTTATTCGATTAAATAATGTAGTTATTTAATTAGAGCTAATATGATTAGGAGCTCTATATATTATCAAGTTAATTAATTAATATGAATAATTAATTAAATTGGACATATTAAATAATGAGATTATTTAATAGGCTCTAATATGATTAGAAAGCCCAAGTGGAACCAATTAATTAATTGATTAGATTAACTAATTAAGTTGGGATTATTTAGTTGATGGGGATCAATTAATTGGACTTAATTTATTTAATTAAAGTCCAAACCCAAGCTAATGGGCTTGTAGGAGGCCCATTAGAAAGTTTAATTACAAGAATTAAACTTGTCTTAAAGTTTGATAGAAAGAAAGAATCAAATAAGAAAAAAGAGCTTGTGAAAACCTAGTTAGACTAGGATTGGAGGAGTCCTATAAGAGGACTCCCCCTTATGGCCAATTTTTAGAGCTCCCTAGGAGGGAGAAATTGGCCAACAACATGACACAAAAAATCGCTTCTGTTTTCTTCATTCTTGATTCTTTTCTTTCATTAAAAGGTTCTACCTTTTGCCCATGGTTCAATTCTTCTATTCACTAGTTGAATTAAGAATTGAACTCTATATATTCTAGAAATAATAATGCCTTTTGAATCTACTAGCATAGATTCAATTGGTATAGAAATTTCCAATGTGGTGGTACGCTTAGAGGGGTAACACTTGGGACTCTAAGTGAATCGTTTCTAGCACAAGGGGTTTGGAATCAAGACTTATGAAAGCAGTTCATGGATAGACTTAAGATTCACAAAGGAGTTCGAGGAAAAAAAATGATTGAATCATTTCTTACATCTTCAACAATCGGAGTGCAAATCAAGGTAAAGATTTATGAAACCTTCTTACTTTTAAGTATAAAAAAAAAAGCACAACTAAGTAATCGTGAAAGGGTTTCATGCTTTGTTTTTAATTACATGTGATGTAAAGTTTATTTTATTATTGAAATTTTTTAAATTTCGTTGTGTATACATTTTTCAGTGTTAGAGTAATGCTCGACACACCAATTAAATTGGACATCTATTATACTCTTGTATTTGTAAAAATAATATTTTTCATATCATACTAATAAAATAGGAAAATTTCTTTATCTTTAATTGTATATTATAATTAGATAAAGCCCCTAGACCAAACTTAACTGCAGGCATGGTTACACATTAAATGATGATCATGGAATATGCCTCTATATCTTAGGTCTTAAATTAGTTTCGAGTCGATGGCTTTGGACATCAAATAACCCAATAGATTCACGCATACAATGCATGCTCGCATGATAAAGATGTCTCGCTCTATGGACATTGGCGTAGTAACATCAGTGTACGTATATAGGTGCTTTAGAGAACAAGTATATTGAGTAAGCCCACTGGAAATTCTTAATTAGAAATGTTGTTTGTCGAAATACGAATTTCCATATTGCAATGGTACACAATTAGTTCTTAAACTTGGGTACTATGATAACCATATACATGTCGTGTTTCATTTTGATGTATTTTGTAATTGCCTGACAATAACAAAAGGATGTATGGATGTTAATAAGAAACCAACAAAGGATTCGTCACTTGTTTGGCAGAACAAGTGAATATCTTATATTTTCATAGTTTATGATTTATAAGTCCTTGGCCAAGGTGGTATGAATGTTATTTAGATAAGTTGGGAATTATCTGCATTATGTAGCAACTTCCCTTAGAACACGCAAATTAAAAAAAATGTTGGTAGGGTTTTATGTAGGTAGAAGCAGAAGTAAAAGCAAAATTGAATGTGGGTTCTGTTCCTTTTGGGGAATATAAAAAATGATGAGAACTGAAAAAAAAAAAAGTGTAGTTTGTTTTGAGGGATAGGTTAGCCTTTGCACCTCATAATTCAATTCACAAAGTGATGGATAACCAGGAAAATTGCAGTTTTTTTTAAGGGTAAGCTAGTCTTTGCACACCATAATCCAACTCCTTGGTCTCAATTAGGTATTCTTTTATCACTTCACACCTCAATAGGGGATTGGCGATCAAGCATCACAAACTATTGGGTTCGCTATAATCGAAAAATTAAAATTTTTATCAAACATAATATATATATCCCCTCGATTCGAAAAAAATTCTAACGATCACGCTTATTCAAGTGAAAATATAAATAAATATTAAATTTGAATTATACTTTTCTCGCACTCCGGTTGTAGTAAAGAATGAAGCAATCAATTATTTTTTCTATACTTTTAGAACTCGTAGGAATCCAAATGTCTTCCGTCTATCACGTCTACAATATAAAACAATAACACCAATTAAAAGGATTCACTAGTATCCTTTTAATTATTTACTAATTTAGTTCCAGAGTAAATTTTATCTTTTGATCCAATTAATGGATCAAGAACAAACTTTCAACAACAATAAAGATTGATTCTTTAAATTATTGAAACTTGAATATAAAGATAGTATCAAAAAACTAGTTTTCTTCTAAAAAACAAGAAAAATAAGATTTCAAGAAAACACTTTTCTTTTTCTTTTTTTCTTTTTCTTTTCTTGGAGAAAAAAATAGAAAACTTAACAAAACAGTTTTTGATTGATTATCTTGCTAATTTTTGGCCATCCCTATTTATAGGGGCTGAAATTTTGCTCATTGTCCAACTATTGAAAAGTTTGTCAATTTTGAACTATTTTAAAGTTTTATCTTAGAATGATTCTAAATCTTTCAACAACTCTTTTATTTTACTCTCTCTTATGTATGTAGATTTATTTGAAACTATATTAATTATCAAAATTATCTACATACATTTATGATATTAATTTGAACTTTTCAAATAATTATCAAGATAGATATATATCAAATATAAATACCATAAATATATTTATATATTAAATAAATCCTAGTGGTCGATTTTTATCCCATAAAAATCAGTCACAATATTTATTTATTTATAAATATGCTAATTAAATAAATTATATTTATTTAATTTATTCTCTTCATATTTTAGTAGATTTCTTAAGTGATCCATATTAATTTTTGGGCTTGGACTTAAACATCCATAATTCAATATAATTGATTTAATCCCAAATTAATCAATCCAATTGATTAATTTGACTTACTCTATTTAGGCTTCCCAATCAAATTAAACTCAATTAAATAATTCAATTACTTAATTAAATAATTTAATTTAATCATTAAATTAAATAGAACCTATAATTAATTAATTAATCAATATTAACTAATTAATTCTCAATCATTGGATAAATCCCAAAATTAAAAATGTTACTTTTCATAAAAATATGTGATCCTCTTAGGTTCACTGTTAAGCTATTAGTGAGTTTGCAATATTTGCAACTTATGAATAATAATTATTCCAATTAATTAATCCACTTTGAAATTAACTCATTAATTTCAAGAACCTCACTATTCATGAAAACACCTAACAAGTAATTATGGCAAACTAGTTTTAGGTGAAACAACGAGTAAACCTATTTCAATTGTGAGTACCATACACATACGGTCCTTTCGATAGTTAATCTCCCAATTAAATTTAAGGCATGGATTATAAGTCGAAATCACAAATGATTCAATAACTGTGATTCCATTTCAAGTTCCAATTATTCCTCATGAATCAGGATTCATCCTGCCTTGGCTAATGTTTTTGAATCACGAACTTTGAACATATAGAAGATTCTCTTGTTTAAAAAAAAAACAAGTGTCAAATTTTATATTGGCTATTGACAAACCTTCATGCACACTAGTGCAACACCCAACATATTCCCTTTGTAATTATCAAACAATCATAAGATATATCAAAATATTATAGGATGCACACAAGTCTACCACTGTGCCTCAAATCCAATAACTAGCCGTGTACTATCACAACATAGAAATTCTTATTTCGACAGGCAAAACCTCCATCTAAAAATTTCTTGTGGGTCATGTTCGTTGTATTTGTTTTCTAACAATCACCCACATACATGCCCTTATATCTCTATACTAATGACAATAAAATGCAACATTCTCGTATTACGAGCATGCATCATATATTTTACCACTTGTAACAACTCGGACAAATTTAAGAGTTTAATTTGATGATTAAAGAACAAGACAAGGAGCAAAAATGAAGCTAATACTGGAATATCATTGATTCTCAACTCATAACAGTAGCCAAAAATAGCAAAATAAAGATGACAAAGAAACAAAGTTCTGCAAAACCCCAAATCCAAGTGAGAATCCAACTAACCGAATCAAAAATGCAAAATGCACACCAAAAATGCAGCTGGGTGTGGGAATAAATTCTGTTTTCTTCCATTCTCTCTCCCTAACTGAATGTTTCTAGTTCTGTGATGTGGTTGCCATTTTCCACGTGCCTTCACTATATTAAATCTGATTTGAGTGTGAGAAAATACCATACTGCCCTTTTAACAATTGCCTCTGCCCTAAATTGACCTTGTCTCACCAAGCCTTCTATTCCTTCAGCTAACAACTGTAATTGTGACACTGCCCTTCTTTAGAACAGCCTTGACCTCAAGGCTGAAATTTAGAAAACTGTTGAATGAAGCTCTCCCAATTTTCCCAGATTGCTTCTTTAGGAAGTGAATTGGACCACTGTACCAGGACTTGAGCAACAGGCTGATTTTTGTGTTTAAAGAGACGACGAGCTAGAATAGCATGGGGAATTATGTGAACTCTGCCCTCCTGATCAACTTGTGGTAATTCTGTAGTGGGACGATATTTCGGATCAATTTTTCTTTTGAGCATAGAAACATGAAATGCCAGATGCATTTTGGAGTCTGGCGGTGATTTCAGTCGATACGCCACGGTGCCAATTTTGTCCATAATGAGATAAGGACCAAAGTACTTAATTGAGAGTTTGGTTTGCTTTCTGAGGTGTGGATTTCTCTGTCTAAATGGCTGCATCTTCAGGTATAACCATTTGCCCACGGAGAACTGTCTATCGGTCCTTCTTCAATCTGCATTCTGTTCCATACGATTCTGTGCGAGTTCCAGATTAGTTTGAGAAGTTTGAGTCATCAATAATTGTCTGGGCTGCGGACGAAGAGGAATCCTGTAGATAAGGCCCCAAGGAAAGCTACTGCGGTTTATAGCCGTATAGAGCCTCAAATGGAGTTAATTGAATAGAGGAGTGAAAGGTGGTGTTGAACCACCACTCGCCAATGCTAGCAACTGTCTCCACTTAGTCGACTTTTGATGAGTCATACAAGGTAGGTATGTCTCCACACATCTATTAACCCGTTCTGATTGGCCATTAGGCGGAAGAGCTCTCTCCAAAAAATGACTCTGAAATACAACATCTCTCTCACTCACTATTGCTTCGGGGAGACCATGAAGTTTATATATCTGGTCCAAAAAGATGTGACCCAATTGTTCTGCACTAAAGGAATAAAGTCGCTATATTTTGTTAGCCTGTCAACGATAACCCAAATCACCTCTTTGCCCTCAGATTTCGGCAAGCCTTCTATGAAGTCCATAGAGATATGACTCCAAGGTCTTTCTGGAATGGGGAGAGGCTGGAGGAGTCCCGGATATTATATGTTTTCATCCTTGCACTTCTTGCAAACATCACAACTGGATATGTGATCTATAAAATCCTTTTTCATCCCAATCCAGTAAAAGAGAGATTTTCCCCGCAAGTAGTTCGTGTGAATGCCCGAGTGTCAGCCAATGGAGGAAGAATGGATGGTGTCAATAATGTTTTGTCTTATCCCATGTGCTTGACCGACTACAATCCTGTTGTTCAATCTAACTAGCCCTTCTATATAAGTGTAGCCTTACAAGCTACTTGGATCAATGATAATATGGGAAAGTAGTGAAGATATGGTGTTGTCTCCTTCATAACTTGCCACTATTTCTTCTACCCATTGAGGCCTGATGTGAGTGACTGCAAGACAATGAGAATTTCCTAAGTATGAGTTTGTCTCATGAACACGAGACAAGGCTTCTACCGCTTTATTCTCCTTTCCCTTTATGTATTCAATGGTAAAATTGTATCCCATGAGCTTAACAAGCTATCTTTGCTATAAAGAATTCACAAATCTCAAAAATCTCTCGACTCGTAACTTATTTAAAAATAAAATTTTAGAAGTATGTTCCATGATCGGCATCATATACGCGATCATGCTCCTAAATTCAATTTAAGGACTTTATCTAATATGCAACAATAAAAGATGCATGACATAAGATAAATAAAATACCTTTTATTAATATGATTTCTAATAAAATTATTTTTACAAAATAAAAAAAGTACAATACATTCAATCCAATTGAAAAATTGGACATCCTACTCTAAAAAACAATCCTATATTGTTGGGAAAAAATTGTAACAGTGAGTCAACGGATAAGAGACAATGCCAACTACACATAAGATGCAAAATAAGCAAGATAATGACAAACTTTAGGGCTGTGTTTACTTGGGTTAATTAGCTAGATATGGTCACATTTTATTCTATATTCTATCTATAAGCTAGCTTGTTTTTCTCAGATCAAACCCAGTATATAGGCCAAGCCAAACATATAATCAGGCTTGATTTTGAATTTTGAATCCCACATGGGAGGACTGATCCAAAATCCAACCTAATTGTCCAGCCCATAATAGTTCTTGTGATGAACGAAATGCTCCTTAGATATAATATGATGAAGAAAACCCTACCTTTGGGAAATTTAGCTCGTGCTTTCTAATTCATCTCTCTCGCTCAAAGGGAAATGGTGTTGATTGGAGAAGGGGAATATAGAAGGCTAAATAATCTACGTGGGTAAGGAATTTTGGGAGGAAAATCTTGGTTGGACAAACTAACCCAACAAGCTGCGGATCATTTGTCTAATACTGACAACAGGGAACTTTAAAAGGCTTGTATTATTGGATTTTTTATTCTCTAGAATTTCCTTTTAAGTTGAATTGAACAAAGGTCAGAGTTTTTGGATGAGCGGGGTGGGAAGCACAGTGTAAAAAGATTACTGCATGAAGAAATAGTATGGAATGATAACAGATGGAAATTCAAAGACAAGCAAGATTTTTTGTTTGTCCCCATCTTTTATTCTTTCTTGAAAAAAATAATTTTATATTTACTTTATTGCTGAGATGAGTTTTATTTTGGTATTATGTGAAGCTCTTATGGTCTAAGAAATTGGTTTGAAAATGGTTCAATATCAAGTGCAAAAGTGAGAAATTTCAAGCTGTTGAATCTGTTTATAAATATGAGTACCCACTTTTCAATGAGCTTACAATATTTTGGAGCTCATGATTTCTTTTTCTTTTTTTGAGATTTTTTGTCTGATTTCTTGTTAATAAATTGGGTTGCACTTTGAGGTTTTAACTAATTTTTTTTTTTTTATGGTTTTTGTAGTTTTTTCTTCTTCTTCTGGTCATTTTGTCTACTTCTGCCTTCACTATCTTAATGATTTATTCCCCCTTTGCTTCATGATCAACCTTTGGCATGATGTAAGCAAATGCAGCCTTTGATTCAATTCTTTTGTTGGGCTTTATTGCTTATGGCTGCGATCCAAAGATTTTAGATCCCCAATCCTTTCTTAGAGTTACAAAAGGAATTTTGATAAAAAAAAAGGCATAAATGTAAAAGTATTAGTTATCACCCATAACCATCAATCCCAATCAAACAAAATATAGAATAGAAAGAATGATATCTCATCTTAAATATTCTGCAAACAAACAAGTTAGTGGGCTGGCTTGTATACCTATTATTGGGCCGCTATATTCCTCGAAAATTAATCATGCTTAATCACAAGATGCAAGCAAACATAGCCTAAGGGACTCGATATAATTAGGGATAAGACATCAGATTCAGAGGTTCATTGAGGAAATTATAGCCAACTAAATATGTGTGGGTTGATAAAAAGTATAGTTTCCAGTAGATTATCCTTTCATATTTTGTGGTTTAAGCGGACCAATTTTAATTATTCAGTAGTTGGGTTCTAGTAAGCAAATTTAAATTATATCAAAATATATTTTTAGTTGCATCTCAACTCTCAACAAGTAAAAAATAATAAAAAGAATTTATTATTAATTGTAATTTAAATGGTATATTTTAACTAAGCCCAAGAGATATGGAAGTCTCGAACAAATAAGGCTTACATGTCCACGAGGCTAAAATTATTTTGGAGATCCATGTGGCCTATGTCCACTTAGATAGTTATACTTCTTTCCATATCATTTGTCAAATACGCGTTCATTTTCTCAATTATAGTTTTAAGTTCAGTTTTAGTTATCAAAGACACTTACTGATTTAACTAGAAAGGTTTCCCTAGGATTATCCCAAGAATCCCCAAACAGTCTATTAGTGTCGCAGGCAGGCACCCATTACTAAATAAGTTGCTGGCAAAAAATCTATTCTTGGTGAAGGTTTTCCTGCCAGCATCCAACCTTAAAGAAAGAGTTGTTCGCATGAGATTCATTACTGGAGAAGAGTCAACCTCAGCATAAGGAGTATTTACCAGGATCATTTTAGCATTATTTGTGAAAATCCTATCTTGACACTGAGAATGCAGACTCATTCACAAGCAAATGAGACCAACATACAAGGGGCCCGCTTGGAGCATGGGGCTAATGATAACGGGATGGACCAACATCCTCTCGTGACCCCACTCTAACAATCTTTGGAGTTTTAATATCAGGAACCTCCAGTGATGCGAGACCAGCAGCTCCCAAGTGAAAACCCTTATCAGGAGAGGATGCCTAATGGTAGTATAGCAAACTGGCAGCCCAAGACTGTTTGCTAGAAACGTCTGTCCCAATGATCCCTAGAGTATTCGCTAGGAGCATTTATCCTAACAGCCTCAAGCGTTTCAGCCCATGTGGTCCTAGACGCTCCCATGCCATGAGTGCCCTAGAGATGTGTGACCCCTTAGTCTCTGCCTCGATATGTTAAAGTAGGATGCCCAGTGGCCTAATTAGAGTTAGTGTATTGTACTCTTTTCTTTTGTAAGACAATCTTATCGGGAATCATATTAATAAAAATATACTTTTTTTTTCTTATGGCTTGCATTTTTCATCTGCACAATAGATAAAGTCCTTACACCAAATTTAGCAATGGAGCATGATCGCGCATATGATGACAATCATGGAACATGTCTCTAAACTTTTTGTCTTAAATAAGTTTCGAGTCGATGGTTTTTTAAGAAGGGACATCAAATAGCCAGTAAAAACTTACGCATACAATGCATGCTTGTAAGATGAGGATGTTACATTCAATTTGCATTAGCATAGAGACACAAGTGTATGTATGTGGGTGCTTATTAGAGGATAAGTACATCGTGTTGGGTTCGCTATAATCGCAGGGGCATACGCAATGAAAAATTAAATTTTTTATCAATCATAAATATATATATCCCCTCAATTTGAAAGCAGTTCTAACAATCATGCTTATTCAGTTAAAAATATAAATAAATATTAAATTCGAATTATACCTTTCTCGCACTTTGGTTATAATAGGGAATAAAACAATCAATTGTTTATCCTACACTTTCAAAACTCACAGGGATCCAAGTCACTTTCCTCTATCAGATCCACAATATAACAGAGTAACACCAATCTTTTTAATTGTTTACTAATCTAAATTCGGAGTAAATTCTGTCTTTTGATCTATTTGATGGACTATGAACAAACTTTTAAAAATAATAAAGATTGATTTTTTAAGTTCTTGAAACTTGAATATAAAGAATATATCAATAAACTAGTTTTCTTCTAAAGAATAAGAAAATCAAGATTTCAAAAAAATACTTTTTCTTTTTCTTTCTTTTCTTTCTTTTCTTAGAGAGAAAAATAAAAGACTTAACAAAATAATTTCATAACTAAGTTTTTACCATCCCTATTTATTAGAGTTGAAATTTTGCTCCTACTCCAACTCTTAGAAAGTTTGTCAATTTTGAACTATTTCAAAATTTTATTTTGTAAAGATTCCAAATCTTCCAACAACTCTTCTATTTTTCTCTCTCTTATGTATGTGAACTTATTTGAGACTACATTAATCATCAAAACATACATTCTTAATATTAATTTGAACTCTTCAAATAATTATCAAGTTAGATATATATCAAATATATATACCATAAATATATTTATATATTAAATAAATCCTAGTGGCCGATTTTTATCCTATAAAAATTGGTCACTATATTTATTTATTTATAAATATGCTAATTAAATAAATCACATTTATTTAATTTATTATCTTCATATTTTAGTGGACTTCCTAAGTGATCCACGTTAATTTTGGACTTGGACTTAAAAATCCACAAATCAATCTAATTGATTTAATTCTAAATTAATTAATCCAATTGATTAATTTAATTTACTCCATTTATGCTTGTCAATTAAATTAGATCCAATTAAATAATCTAATTACTTAATTGAATAATTTAACTTAACCATTAAATTAAATAGAACCTTTAATTAATTAATTAATCAATATTAACTAATTAATTTCCAACCATTGGATAAATCCTAAAATTAGAAATGTTACTTTCCATAAAGATGTGTAACCCTCTTAAGTTCACTACTAAGCTAGTAGTGAGGTTACAACATTTGTAACTTATGAATAACAATTATTTCAATTAATTAATCCACTTTGAAATTAACTGCTTAATTCCAAGAACCTCACTATCCATGAAAATATCTAATAAGTAATCATGGCCAACTAGTCTTAAGTGAAATAGCGAGTAAACCTATTTTAGTTACGAGTACCATTCACATATGATCCTTTCGACATCTAATCTCCCGATTGAATCAAGAGCATGGATTATAAGTTGAAACCTCAAATGATTTAATAACTATGACCTTATTTCAAGTTCTAATGATTCCTGATGAATTATGATTCATTGTGTCTTGGCCAAGGTCTTTAAATCACAAACTATGAAAATACAGGAGATTCTCTTGTTTAAAAAGATAATTGTCGAATTCTATGTTGGCTACTGACAAACCTCCATGCACACCAATGCAATACCCAACATACCTTTTTTGTGATTGTCAATCAATCAAAAGATATATCAAAGTATTGCAGGATGCACACAAGATTACCATTGTATTCAAGTCCGAGGACTAATCGTGTACTATCGCAACACAAAAATTCTTATTTTGACAGGCAAAGTCTCCAGTTAAGAATTTCTTGTTCCCTAACAAGCACCCACATACATGCACTTGCGCCTCTACGTTAATGCCAATAGAATACGACATCCTCATCTCACAAGCAGGCATCATATATGCGAGTCTTACTGAGTTATTTGAAGTCATATCTTAAAAAGCTCTCGACTCAGAACTTATTTAAAACTAAAACCTTATAAGCATGTTCCATGATCGCCATCATATGCACGACCATGCCCCGTAACTAAATTTGGTGTAAGAACTTTATCTAATGTACATAAATAAAAGATGTATGACATAAGATAAAAAAAATGCCTTTTTATTAATATGATTCCCAATAAGATTGTCTTTATAAAAGAAAAAGAGTACAATACACCTAATCCAATTGGGACGTTGGGCATCCTACTCTAACAATCTTTCACTTGCCCTAACTCCAATTGCCCATATATCTAAGGCACATCTTCTTAAGATGCCTGTCGAATATCTTCTATGCTAAGGGCTTAGTAGGTGGATCTACTACATTTTCTACTGAGGCAACTTGATCCATAATGATGTCGTTTATACCAATGATCTCTCTGATCAAGTGGCATTATCTTATTATGTGTTTGGATCTTTGATGAGATCTTGGCTCATTTGCTTGCGCAATGGCTCCATTGTTATCACAGTAAATTATAACTTGATTAATAATGGATGGAACTACACCCAATACTTGGATGAAGTTTCTTATCTAAACAGCTTCTTTTGTTGCATCTGATACATCAATACATTCAGCTTTGATGGTAGAGTCTACAGTCATCTCTTGCTTAGAACTCTTCCAACTGACCACCATTGAGTTATCTATATCGGACTAAAAACTAGAGTCTGTATATCCCTCCAGTTTTAGTTCTCCATTATCGTATATCAAAAAGATATCCTTAGTACTTCTCAAGTACTTGAGGATCATCTTAATGGTTTTTCAATATTTTTTTTCTAGATTGGACTGATATCTGTTCGTGACACTCAAAGCATGTGTTATATTAGATCTTATACATAACATTGCATATATTATGCTCTATATTGCGAAAGCATAAGATATGCGAGCTATCATTTCTCTCTCTTTAGGTGTCTTAGGAGACAATCTTAGAGAGTGAAATCCCATGACTCATAGACAGGAATCTTCTCTTAGATTCCTCCATGCTAAACCTTTTTACCACTTTGTCTATGTATATGGACTAGGATAGTCCGATCATTCTTTTGGATCTATTTCTATAAATCTTTATCCCTATGATAAAATATGCATCTCCTAAATCCTTCATGGAAAATTGATTGGATAACCAAGTCCTCATTGACTGCAACATCCCTACACCATTCCCAATGAATAAGATGTCATCAACGTAAACCACAACAAATATAACTGCACTCCCACTAACCTTCTTGTAGACACATGGTTCATCAGGGTTCTTATGAAAATCAAACATTTTAATTATTTCATCAAACTGGATGTTCCAACTCCTCAAAACTTGTTTAAGTCCATAAATGGATATTTGGAGCTTGCAAACTTTTTGCTCATTCCCACTAGATATGAAGCCTTCTGGCTGCTTCATATAGATCTCTTTCTTAATATTTTCATTAAGGAAAGCGGTCTTCACATCCATTTATCATATCTCATAGTCATAATATGCAAAAATGGCTAGTAGTATCCGAATGGATTTAAGCATCGCTACAGGTGAAAAAGTTTCTTCATAATCAATTCCTTGTTTCTGAGTATAATATTTTGCTACCAGTCATGCCTCATAGGTCGCTACATCTCCATCTACTCCAAACTTCTGCTTGTAGACCTATATGCAACCAATGAGAATAATTCCATGTAGTGGGTCCACAAGGTCCATATCTCGTTAGAGTATATGGAGTCCATCTCAAATTGCATAGCTTCTTGCCACTACTCCAAGTTGATGTCAGGCATTGCCTCTCCAAGCTTCTTGGAACATTACACAAGGGAAGTCCCTCTTCTTTATTCTCTAACAATAGGTTGTACCTCTTAGGTACACTTGAGACCCTTTTAGATTTTCGAAGAGGTTGTGCCTCAGAGGGCTCAACATCAACTGGTGTATTATCTACTGCGATAATTGGGGCGTTCTGTGGTTCTTGAGTTTCTTCAAGTTCAACGACTTTTCCACTTTCCTCTAAAAGGAATTATTCTTCAAGGAATGTGGCATTCCTCGAAACAAACACTCTTTGTTCCAAGGTGTTGTAGAAATAGTATCTAATAGACTGCTTTGAATACCCCATAAACTTTTATAAGTTGGATCATATCCAACTTATATTCCACTAGTTGCTTCACATAAGTAGCACACCCCCACACCCTAAGGTATTTGTAGGAAGGTATCTTTCCACACCACATCTCATATGGTGTTTTGGGCATTACTTGAGATGGCAACCTATTTCATAGGTATGTCGTCGTTTCCAAGGCATAACCCTAGAATGAAAAAGGCAATGTAAAGAAGCTCATCATAGATCGAACCATGTCCAACAAGGTTCAATTTCTACATTCTGCAACTCTGTTGAGTTGTGGAGTAGGAGGAGGAGTCCACTGTGAGAAAATCATATTCTCTTTTAGATAATCCAAAAACTTTATACTTAAGTATTTACTTCATCGATCAGATCGAAAAGTCTTTATACTTAGTCAATTTGTTTCTCTACTTCAATTCTAAATTCTTTGAACTCTTCAAATACTTCAAACTTGTACCTTAAAAGGTACACATAACCAAACCTAGAATAGTCATCGGTAAAGGTTAAGAAATAGTTATAGTTCCCGTGAGCACTAACACTTAGTGGCCCACATACATCTATATGGATCAAATCCAATAGATGCTTGGCTCACTCCACTTGTCCAACAAATGGAGATTTGGTCATCTTTTCTTTGAGTCAGGATTCATATGTTAGCAGTTCATGCTCGTTCTTTAGATTAAGTAATTGTGCCAACTTTTTAATCATTTTCTTAAAAATATATCATAATCTTGCATACCATAGGCTAATGGAACTACAATTATCTAATTTTTTTAGATTTTGTTAAATTGTAAAAATAGGGTTTTGGGGAGTAACAGTATATAAATAATTCGTCAAATAACCCGAATAGATAAAATCAGAATGTTTGAAAATGGAACAATTTTCATTCTCAAAGATAAATCTAAAACCTTATCTATCCAAAACTGGAATAAAGATAATGTTCTTAATAATATCTAAAACAAAAAGACAATTGTTTAAAACCATTCTCTAAAACTAGATTAACAGTCCCCATAGCTAATGCAGCAACTCTTGCTTCATTCCCCATCCTAAGGACCGTCACTCCTCCATCCAGCTTCCTACTTGTTGTCATTATCTGCAAATTATTATAGATATGTGAGCCACAACCGGTATCGAATACCCAAAAAGTATTGTTAATAGAAAAGTTAACTTCACGAAATATATACCTGAACTCTTCAAGCTTGTAAGATACTCTTTGCAATTCCTCTTCCAGTGCCCTGGTTTGCCACAGTAATAGCACTTATCATTGGCTTGAGAAGAAACCTTCTTGACACCACCCTTAGCCTTCAACTTGTTGGGTTTAGAGGAACCTTTTCCTTTTTTCTTTTCTTTCTTGGGATTTTTAACCTTTGATCCGAAAAAAGATCCAGCAAGCCGAACCTACTTGTCCTTTTTCATGGTGGACTTAGCTGACTTTAACATATTTATAAGCTTAGCGAGACTACTCTCTATATTGTGCATGTTA
Organism: Paulownia fortunei; assembly: GCA_019321725.1. Taxonomy (NCBI): domain Eukaryota; kingdom Viridiplantae; phylum Streptophyta; class Magnoliopsida; order Lamiales; family Paulowniaceae; genus Paulownia; species Paulownia fortunei. The sequence continues at coordinate 11,695,492 of CM033111.1, read as the reverse complement.
AAGTTGAGAACAAAGGTGTCAAATGATGGAGACAGAGACTGCAGCAGATAGTTCGTATAGAGTTCGTTCTCCATAACGACTTCAACGGATGCTAGCCTTTCAATAAGGGCTATCATCATGATCATAGACTGAAGAGCCCTCAGTCATACAACATTTGAAAATCTATTTTGAGATCTGATATCTCGTCTGTCGAGTTCGTTCACCATATAAATCTTGTAGGTGAAAGAGGATCCCATAACCACTATCTTGATCTTCATTCTGCCTCTGTAGTTCATTTGATATCAATTCTAGTATGTAGCATCGAGCCTGCAGATTATCATCTACATGACGTAGGTAAGCTGCATAAGCCTCTGAAGCAATATCCTTCAGAGGAACCGAAGGAGGTGCAGTGTCGAGGACATGCACCTTCTTCTCAGATTGAAAAACTATCTTCAAGTTTCTTAGCCAATCAACAAAGTTAGGTCTAATTAATATGTTTTGTTCAAGGATTGTTGCAGGTGGATTCTTTGCTATTTTAGTAAAATAATTTACAAAATATTCACAAATCAGAAAATGAGTAAACTATAGGAAAAATATATTTATTTAATATAAGGTCTTTAATACTAAATGTCTCCCACTATTTTCTTCAAATTCTATCACCCTTAATGGAATTTTGAGAAATTGAATTTTCTAGTGAGCTTGAGGTATAAAAGACATATTTCATATCTCAATTTTTTAGCCCATGAAATATTTCTATCGGTAGTTATCTCTTTGACAATTGTATCATTATACAGCCCTCAAGTTTGTTTTGCCTCACCTCTTCCCATATAGCTCAATTTTATAAGCCCATATGGTACTAAGTGTCAAACAATACCTATCAAACATTCACGTAGATAGAGCATCAAGATGTCCCACGACTCATAGCTAACATAATGATGATTCCATCCCATGAGCATCTCAATGCTTGGTAGAGATCACAACTTTCCAATAAAAGACCACCCCACGACTCATGGTCAGTGATCAAGTGCGATAGCAGTCGTCATGTCTCTACCTTTGATGGTAGGCATGGAACGATAAGTCCAACCTAACTTGTCCATTTTTGGTTGAAATAGAATTTTTTTTAAAAATTCTTTTGCTTAATATTAGTAAATTAAGTTGGGTTTAAATTTTATCCAAGATTGCATCATAATATAAATTAGGTTAGTTATTTAATGCATGACATCATAATATCATTGCACAAGCATAAAAGCATTAAAGAAAATCCTAAGCATGCATCTAATACATACTTAAATAAATGGATGAACATGAATTAGTCCTATGCAGTCCATTTGAGCCAAAAATGGACCTAAGGTCAGTATAAGGGTAATAAAATGGATAGAATCTATTTTATTACATAATTGTATCCTATACAAACATGGGCCTTCTTTGGAACTTCCTTATTAATTCTCCTTCATCTTCTAAGGAAAAAGAAAAATTTCACCATCTATTGTACTCTCTTTATAGAAAATTAAATAACTTACATAAATGAAATAAGAGGCTCGCAAACTCCATTTTAAAACTTAAAAACATTAAACAAAACTAATCACATTGGTCCAATGACTCATGCTAACATCGATGTTAAATGAACTACAAAGATGGAATGAGGATCAAGATACTGCTTATGAGATCCTCTTTCACCTACAAAAGTTGTATGGTGAACGAACTCGGCATATGAGATATCAAATCTTAAAAGAGCTTTTCAGATATCGTATGACTGAGGGCTTTTCAATACATGATCACGGATTGAAGATGATAGCCCTTACTGAAAGGCTGGCGTTCCTTGGAGTCGTCATGGAAAACGAACTCTATACGCACCTTCTGCTGCAGTCTCTGCCTCCATTATTTGACACCTTTGTTGTCAACTTTAACATGCACAACTTGGAGACTAGTCTCACTGAGCTTGTGAATATGTTAAAGATGATTGAGTCCACCATAAAAAAGGACAAGCCGATTCTGCTTGTTGGATCTTCTTTCGAATCAAAGGTTAAAAAGCCAAGAAAGAAAAGAAGAAAGATAAGGGTTCCTCCAAACCCAACAAGCTAAAAGAGAAGGGTGATGTCAAGAATGTGTCTTCTTAAGCCAATGACAAGTGTCATTACTGTGGCAAATTAGGGCACTAGAAGAGGAACTGCAATGAGTAGCTTGAAAGCCTGAAGAGTTCAGGCATATATTTTGTTGAAATTAACTTGTATATTAACAATGCTTCTTGGGTATTGGATACCAGTTGCGGCTTACATATTTGCAATGATTTGTAGATAATGACAAGAAATAGAAAGTTGGAATGAGGAGAGATGGTCCTAATGATGGGAATAGACCAAGAGTCATTGCATTGGCTATATGCATCGTTAATGTAGCTTTTAGAATGGCTCTATAATAGTTTTGAAAAATTATCTTTTTGTTCTAGATATCATTAAGAACATTGTCTCTATTCTAATTTTGGATAGAGAGGTTTTAGATTTACCATTGAGATTGAAAAATATTTTATTTTCAAACGTTCTGATTTTATCTATTCAGGTTCATTAATGAATTACTTATATACTATTACTCCCCATAACCCTATTCTCACAATTCAACAAAATAAAAGAAAATTAAATAATCATAGTTCTATGAGCCTATGGCACGTAAGATTATAGTATATTTCTAAAAAAGGATTAATAAGTTAGCATAATTGCTTGACCTAAAGGATGAGCAATGACTGTTTACATATGAATCATGCCTTAAAGAAAAGATGACAAAATCTCCATTTGTTAGATAAGTGGAGAGATCCAAACATCTATTAGATTTAATCTATACAGATGTATGTGGGCCACTAAGTGTTAGTGTTTGAGGGGACTATAACTACTTCTTAACATTTATCAATGACTTCTCTAAGTATGGTTATGGGTACCTTTTAAAATACAAATTTGAAGTCTTTAACAATTTCAAATAATTTAGAAATGAAGTAGAGAAACAAACTGGATTTAGTATAAAGACTCTTCAATCTGATCGAGGATGTAAGTACTTAAGTATAGAGTTTTTAGATTATCCAAGAGAGGATGTGATTCTCTCATAGTGAACTCCTCCTGCTACTCTACAACTTAATGAAGTTGCGGAACGTAGGAATCGAACCTAATTAGATATGGTTCGATCTATGATGAGTTTTACTTCATTACCTCTTTTATTCTGGAGTTATGCCTTGGAAATGACAGCATACCTATTAAATAGGGTGTCATCTAAAGCCATGCCCAAAACACCATATGAGATATAGTGTGGAAAAACCTTCATATAAATACCTTATGGTATGGGGGTGTGCTGCTTATGTGAAAGAGCAAGTGAGAGACAAGTTGAATATGAGATCCATCTTATGCAAGTTCATGAGGTATCTAAATGAGTTTATTGGGTACTATTTCTATGATGCCTCAAAATAAAAGGTGTTTGTTTTGAAAAATACCACCTTCCATGAATAAGAATTTCTATCATAGAGAAGTGGTAAAGTCATGGAACTTGAAGAAGTTCAAGAACCGCAGAACACCCCAACTATCTCAGTAGATGACACACCAGTTGATGTAGTATCCTCTGAGGCACAACCTCTTTATAGATCTGAAATGGTCTCAAAGGTACCTGATAGGTACGTCTTTTTTGTAGAGAACAAAGAAAAGGGACTCTCCTTGGATAATGATCCAAGAAGTTATGGAGAGGCAATGTCTGACATCGACTAGAAGAAGTGGCAAGAAGCTATATAATCCAAGATGGACTCTTTGTACCCCAACAAGGTATGGACCTTAACCCACCATAGAGAACTGTTCTCATTGGTTGTAAATGGGTCAACAAGCGAAAGTTTAGAGTAGATGGAGAGGTAGCAACCTATAAAGCACATTTGGTTGTAAAAGGTTATACTCAAAAAGCAAGAAATTAATTATGAGAATACTTTTTCACTAGTGGTGATGCTTAAATCCATCTAGATTTTGCTAGTCATATCTACATATTATAACTATGAGATAGCAAATGGATGTAAATAATGCTTTTTTTGATGGAAACATTAAGGAAGAGATCTATATAAAGCAGCCAGAAGGCTTCATATCTAATAAGAGTGAGCAAAAGGTTTGCAAGCTCCAGAGGTCCATTTATAGACCCAAACAGGCTTCGAGGAGTTGGAACATCCAGTTTTATGAAACAATCAAAATGTTTAATTTTCATAAGAACCCAGATGAACCATGTGTCTACAAGAAGATTGGTGGGATGGCAATTACATCTGTTGTGCTCTACGTTGATGACATTCTACTCATTGGGAATAATGTAGGGATATTGCAGTCAACGAAAACTTGGTTGTCCAACCAGCCTTCCATAAAGGACTTGGGAGATGCAACTTTTATCCTATAGATAAAGATTTATAGAGATAGATCTTCAATGATGATTAGACTATCTCAGTCTATGTACATAGACAAAGTGCTAAAAAAGTTTAGCATGAAGGAATCCAAATAAAGATTCCTACACATAAGTCATGGAGTTTCACTTTCTAAGGTTGTGTCTCCCAAGACACTTGAAGAGAGAGAAATGATGACTGGCATACCATATGTGTCCATAATAGAGAACATAATATATGCAATATTATGTACAAAGCTTGATATCGCACATGCTCTGAGTGTCACGAGTAGATATCAGTCTAATCTAGGGGAAGACTACTGAAAATCCATTAAGATGATCATTAAGTACATAAGGAGAACTAAGGATATCTTTTTGATATACGGTAATGGAGAACTAAAATTGAAGGGATATACAGACTCTAGTTTTTAGTCCGATATAAATGACTCAAAGTCTATGCCTGGATATATATTCACCCTGTATGGTGGAATGGTTAGCTGGAAAAATTTCAAGCAAGATACGATCGCAGACTCTACCACCGAGGCTGAATATATTATTGCATTAGATACAGCAAAATAAGCTATTTAGATAAGAAACTTCATTCAAGGGTTGGGTGTAGTTCCATCCACTGTTGATCCAATTATGATTTACTGTAATAACAATGGGCAATTGAGCAAGCAAAGGAGTCAAGATCTCATCAAAGATCTAAGCACATAATGAGATAATATCACTTGATCAGAGAGATCTTTGGTAGATACAATGTCAATATAGATCGAGTTGCCTTAGCAGAAAATATAGTTGTCCCACTTACTAAGCCCTTAGTATAGAAGGTATTTGATGGACATCTCGATAAGATGAGCCTTAGATATATGGGCAATTGGAGTTAGGGCAAGTGGGAGATTGTTAGAATAGGATTCACAGCACCCCAATTAGATTAGGTGTATTGTACTATTTTCTTTTATAAGATAATCTTATTGGGAATCATATTAATAAAAAGACATTTTTTTATCTTATGTCTTGAATTTTTCTTTATGGGCATTAGATAAAGTCTTTAAACTAAATTTAATTATGGGGCATGGTCGTGTATAAGATGGCGATCATAGAACATGCCACTAAAGTTTTGGTTTTAAATAAGTTTTGAGTCGTGGGCTTTTTGAGACAAAGCAACCTATCAAAGACTCATGCATATGATGTATGCTCATAAAATGAGGATGTCGCATTCCATTGGCATTAGCATAGAGATGCAAGTGCATATATGTCGGTGCTTGAAAGAGAACAAGTACACCGAACATGGCCTGCAAAAAATTCTTAGTTGCAGGCTTTGCTTGTCGAAATAAGAATTTATTTATTGCATAGTACATGGCTAGTTCTCGAACTTGAGGTGCGATGGTAGCCTTTTGTGCATCTTGCAACACTTTGATATATCTTCTAATTACTTGACAATCACAAATGAGGTATGCTGGGTGTTGCACTGGTGTGCATGGAAGTTTGTTAGTAGCCAACATAGATTTCGACACTTGTCTTTTTAACAAAGAAATCTCCTGTATTTTCATAGTTTGTGATTTGAAGATCTTGGCCAAAGCAAGATGAATTTTAATTCATAAAAAATCATTAGAACTTTAAATGAGATCATAGTTATTGAATTATTTAGAATTTCGACTTATAATCAATGCCCTAAATCAATTGAGAGATTAGTTGTTGGAAGAACCATACGTCTATAGGAGTCACAACAGAAATAGATTTACTCACTATTTCACCTAAAACTAGTTTGTCATGATTACTTGCTAGATATTTTCATGGATAGTGAGATTTTTGAAATTAAGGTGTTAAATCCAAACAGATTAATTAATTAGAATAATTATTATTCATAAGTTGCAAATGTTGTAAGCCCACTACTATCTTAGTTGTGAACCTAAAGGGTCACACACAAATTGGAGTAGAACTGTTCTAATCTAGGAATTAATTCAATAAGTTGGATTTATTTAATTAATGAAGATTAATTTAGGGCTTAAATTAATTCAATAGTTTGAATTAATTATTCAATTAAATAAAAAAATTATTTAATTGAACCTAATAAGATTAAAAAGTCCAATTGGACTGTAGCAATTAATTATTTGGATTAATTAATTAAAATTTGGTAAATTTTATTAATTGAATTAAGTAATGGACTTTGTAAAAATTCAAGCCCAAAATTAAGGTAGTTTTTTATTCAAAAGCCCACTTGAATTATTCAAATAAATTAAAATTAAGATAATAAGATTCTTTTATTAATTATCTTATGAAGATAATTAGAGATTTGATATCTATCATGATTGCATTGGAAGAGTACAACACAATCAAGAAAAGGGAGAAAAGGGGGTGAATTTATGGCTTATAGAAGTCCACAAAATCAGCCACATTCATTCTATGGAGATAGGTTCATTAAATTGGTGGTTTTTAGAGAGTTTGACTTTTCCAAAATAATTCATTTCAACACATGGAAATTATGGGATAATCTTCAACCATCTATTTTTCCTTGATATGGTCTAAAATTTGAGGGATGTATCTATCCCGATTTTCAGCCACTTTATATTATTAAGAGGAATTTTTTTTTTCATCCTTAACACTTTTTCTCTTCCAAAACTTCTTCCAAGATAATCAAAAATCCTCTTTGATTATTCTATGTATTAAATTCTTATTTTTCACAAAGTGGATTAAGAAATAATACACATAAAAGCACTACAAACTAGTTTAGTAAAAGAATTGAAAATCACTGGCGAGATTTTTAATTTTGTGTTCTAGTCCAAATGTGTGGACTATCTTTAGAGGAAAAATATTTGAATCCCTTGTAAACCTTTTTCGTGAGTTATTGATAGCAATTGATTACTACAAACCCTACAGCAATCAGAGTGCATCAAAGGTAAAATCCGAGACTTTATTTACTCTTTTGTAAAACTATCAAAAATATACGGTCGTTAGAATTGCTTTGAACTTGGGGTGATGTAATAATTATTGTTGTATGTGTTTATTTTTAAATTAATTTGTAATTTCACTGCGTACACCCCGTAGCGAACCTAATAGTGGTATCAGAGCTATGGTTTTATATTTTTTATATGTTGTTTTCGAATTACTTTAGTATTTATTTGATAAATATGTATATTGGTTGTATATATGATGTAGAGCATGTGTGCTTTTATGAAAAATTAATATTTTAATTATTAAAATTAGAACATGATGATCACACCGCCGACTGAACTTAGATACGGGCCATATCCCATGTGCGTTATTCATAAACAAAGCACCCACTGGGTTAGCATGCCAGCAAGTGGCTAGAAATGGGTGATGTGTGCTGATAATGTGCACACACGTCGGGTAAAGGTCACCCAATGTGCGCGCACAACTGCAGCAGGTGCTGTGTGCGTAGGGCAGCAGTGCCTGCGCACACAACATGCGTGACAGTGCCCGCGCACGCAGGCAATGCTTGTTGTGCATGCACATTGGGTGAATGTCACTCGATATGCGTACTCCACGCGCCAGGAGGCTACGTGCGCACATACAATAGTACCCACCCACGTAGGCAGCACTCGAGATGCATGTGTGTGCCAGCTGCCCGACAGCCTCGCATGCATGCGTTGGGTGCCTATAGCCCAGAATGTGGAGGCTCACCAAGCTAATCCTCATCCTCCATCTCACACAAGAGCTGAGATTTAGCCCAACCTCAAGTAAAGATGTAGCCAAAAAAAAAAGGTAATGAGAAAGAAAGATGAGGTCCCACAAGAGGCGATCCTTGCTAGCCTCAAAAGTTCCACCTCAACAGTCTCATGAGAACATCTTAATAGAATCCACTCTTCTAGAGCAAGGAGCTATAGATGAAGAACCACCAACTAGAGCAGTAATATTACAAAGCACACCAGAAGCCTTACTGAAGGGTGCATTAACAAGAACAATGGCAAATATTGTGCCTCAGCATGCAGGAAGCTGCCACGGAGATCATTTTCTAGTAAGTTCTCCATAGAGTCAGGGTTCATCCCTTCCCCTAGAGAAAGAAAAGCCCAAAAAGCAAAGGCCTACTTAGAAGTGGGAGCATAATGTAAATATAAAGAGAAGGTCAAGGCAACAGTGCCTAGCCGCTCTTGGAGGTCCTCAACACACCCCACTAGATACTTTGCTGACAAACATTCCAAAGGTGGTAGAACTATGGAGCAATCTAAACCACCTAGAGATTAACTATTCTATATAGAAAGAACATGAGAGTTAGTCAAGAAGGGACCCTCTAGCATAATGGAGCGAAATAGTAGCCCCAAAGGTCTGGCTCCACCAATTTAGGAGTCTCAGTGCTAGTAGGCTCCTGTGATACCAAAATGATAGGTCTTGGTGAAGGACCTTTGGTAGGAGCAATCCTAACAAAACTAAAGTAGGAGGCATCGCTAGCCTTACTATGTTTCTGCCTAAGTGACTGTTAGGGCAGTGGCCCAGTATGTAGTAAATTATCTATGCAACTGTTCTCTTCAATCCTCATGTTGGAGCTATGATACCATTAGAAAAAAAGAGACCATTAGGGAGGAGGCAAAGAAAGCTAAGAAAGTAATCCACCCTATAGTGGAAACTAGGAGCAGGCACAAAGAAGAACATAAGAGAAGCCGAGAAGAAGGAAAACAGTACCTCTAATTACTTGTCTATTCTTGTTTCTCCCTTTTAATGCCCCAAGCACAAGGTTATGATTATGGCATAGCAGTCAAGGATCATTGAACATCCCAAAAAGTAGGAAAAGAATTCCAAACATGAGAAATCAAATGAATATTATCCCAGGAATTCCTACAACCACTAAGTGCTCATTTACTAGGAAACATATTACATAGCGCATGCCTTATACAGAAGGAGGTAGTTTGTAGATGGATGGGCATAGTCCTTGACAAAACTTCACCAAATAAAGTCCCATCTCATCCGGGCCAAAAAAAGACCCATTTTATCCAGGCCAAAATAAAGTCATGTCTCATTCGGGATAAATAAAGTCTTATCTCATCTAGGCCAAACAAACTCCTGTCTCATCTTAGCCAAACAAAGACCTTTCTCATCCTGGAAAAAACTTTGTTCATAGAGAGACAAGTCCTCTTCTGGATTCTATACACCAAGATAAAGTCTTTAAGAGGTGGCTCTGTGTTATCCATGGTAAATCTCTGAAGTCCTATAAGAGATGGCTCCGCACCATCCATACAAATCTTTAAGTCCTATATAAGATAGCTCTGCACCATCCATGGAAAATCTCTAAGTCCTATAATATGTGGCTTAGCGCTATCCCTGGAAAATTTCTAAGTCCTATAATAGGTGGCTCCGTGCCATCCCTGGCAAATTTCTAAATCTTATAATAGATGGCTCCACGCCATCCCTAGCGCGTCTCCAAGTCCTGTAAGCAGTTGCTCCAATCCATCCCTGGCGCATTTCTAAATTTTGCAAATGGTGGCTTCATGCCATCCCAGACAGATTTCTAAGTCGTATAAATAGTAGGTCCATGCCATTTCTGGTGCGTCTCCAAGTCTTGTAAGTGGTGGCTCTGCTCTGTCTCTAGTGCATTTTTAAGTCTTGTAAGAGGTGGCTCCATGCCATCCCAGGCGCATTTCTAAGTCCAATAAGTGGTCTGCACCATCCCTGGAAAATCTCCAAAGCCTATAAGAGGTTCCTCCATGCAATCCATGGCGAACACATCCAGCATAATATTGCCACTGCCTTATTAAAGCACAACTTACTCCTGTGAGAGATAATATCTCTCTTGGATGTCAAATAAAGCCCGTGTCTCACCAGGGCATAACTTACTCCTAGAAGAGATAATATCGCTCTCGAATGTAATATAAAGTCCCTACCTCACCATGGCATAACTTATTCCTATGAGAGACAACATCTTTCTTGGATGCAAAACAAAGCCCTTGCCTCGCAATGCACAACTTACGACTTACTCCCATCACTTCCAAGTGCAATATAAAGCCCCTACCTTGATATGGCACAACTTACTCCTAGGAGAGACACTATCCCTCCCAAATGCTAAATAAAACCCCTACCTCGCGATGACACAACTTACTCCTGGGAAAGACAACATCTCTCCTAATCTTTACCTCGTTAGGACATGACTTACTCCAATGAGAGACAATATCTCTCCCGAATTCAAAATAATGCCCTTGCATCGCCCTAGCATAAGTTACTCCTGGGAGAGACAACATCTCTCCCACATGTGATGTAATCCCCTACCTCTCCGAGGCATAACTTACTCCAAGGCAAGATAGTATCTCTCCCAAGTGCTAAATAAAGCTCCTGACTCGTTTGTGCATTAATTACTCCTAAAATAGACAACATCTCTCTCGAATGCAATATAAAGCTCTTGTCTCACCAAGGCATAACTTACTCTTATAAAAAACATCTCTCCCTAATACAAAATAAAGCCCCTGCCTAATCAGGCACAACTTACTCCTGGAAGAGACAACATTTTTCCCGGATGCTAAATTATGCCCTTGCCTCGCCAAGGCACAATTTACTCTTGGAAAAGGCAACATCTCTCTTGAATACAATATAAAACCCTTTCCTTACTAGGGCACAACTTACTATTAGGAGAGATAACATCTCTCTCAGATGCAGCATAAAGCCCCTTGTCTTGCCAGGGCACAACTTACTCCTAGGAAAGACAACATCACTCCTTAATATAATACAAAGCCCTTATCTTTTCGCGACATAATTTACTCTTGGGATAGACAGCATCTTTCCCAGATGCAAAATAAAGTTGATGCCTATTTAGGGCACAACTTACTCATAGGAGAGACAACATCTCTCTCGATTACAATATAAAGCCCCTATCTTGCCAGGTCATAACTTACTTATAGAAGAGATAATATTTTTCCCGAATGCTAAATACAGTTTCTACCTCACCAAGGTATAACTTTATCCTATGAGAGACATCTCTCCTGGATACAATATAAAGCCCTTACCTCGCTAGGGCATAACTTACTCCTATGAGAGACAACATCTCTCATGGATGTTATAGAAAGCTCATATCTAAAACAGATACAACTTACTTGTGGGAAAGACAACATCTCTCCCAGATGTAATATAAATCCCCTACCTCATCAGGTCATAACTTAGTCATGAGAGGGTCAATATCTCTCATAGATGCAAAATAAGGCATGTATCTCATCCAAGCAAAACTTAATGATAGGAGAGACAACATCTCTCCCAAATGCAAAATAAAGATTCGACTCTATTCGGGCAAGACTCAGTCCTAGAAGAAACAATATCTTTCTCAGGTGCACAAAAAAGTCCCACCCTCGTCAGGGTTAGACTTAGTCCTAAAAAAAACATCCATCCCAGGTGTACAAAAAGTCCCTACCTCATTAAAGTCAAACTTAGTCCTATGAGCAATAACATCTCTCCATTGTACACAGAAATTCCTTACCTCATCATAGCTAGACTTAGTACCTAAAAAAAATCACTCTCAGGTGCACAAAAAGTCTTAGCCTCATCTGGTCTAGACTCAGTCCCAAAAGAGACAACACCTTACCTGGATAGCAAAAGTCCCTATCTCATCACAGCCAGACTTAGTCCCTGGAGAGTGTCAAGATGAGACTGCCTTAGTAAGGGTGATTCCCTATTGAGGCTAGGCTGCCTCGGTAGAGGGGTTAAGGCATCTTGCCATTGTCATGGTAATGCCAAAGCAATTACGTGTTTATCGCCCATATCTACACTCAGTGTCTGTGCTCTGTGCTCAATACCTATATTTTGGTGGCAGGTTTAGGCTGAGCCTCGACTATGTTCTTATTGCAGGAAATTGGCTCTCTTTATAGCATCCTGAATCAGATGGCAGCCCCTCAAGGTTGCCACTTGGAGAGCATTTAGAGTTTCTACTCTAAGACTTAGCAGATTAGGGCATTCGCTTATTTTAATTCCCCTTTGTTCGAGGGTGGTGTTTTGTATTTTTAGGGAAAGTGTTAGACAAACTTCCCTTAGCTTTGTTTTTTGTATTCAAAGAGATGTTTATGTTGGTGAAAACATAGTTTCAAGCCATCAATTTTACTTGTGTTTTTGTTATAAGAATCATGCTTGATGCCAATGATCCTCAATTTTTTGGGGAATCATAAAGTTCACCCGAGATTGCATTTTTCAGTCTCTTACGGTCTAGTATTTTGTTTAAGGCTTTCATCTTCATGGAGCAATCTCTTACTGGCTCCTATACCTCATGTGATAGCCATAAGTCTTTTAGGCTTATTACAAACATGCGTAAGTTCCCTATGATATATGAGTAGTAAGCAATGAACATTAAACAGATAGCAATAAGCAAACTAGAGCTGCTACAACAATAGTGTTCATGTCAAGAATGTGGCGCAAAGCATCTGTAGATGACTTAGCCTTAAGACCTACAAAGGTCTGGGTCAGATGCTTGTAAGAGAGTTTACTCATATGAGGGTCTTTATTCTCACTTCATGCAGGTTAATGCAGTATCTTAGTTGATTTTTACGTGGTGCCTTGCAACTGTATCCCCTTTTTTTATTGTGTTTAATGAGGGATCGATCAGCTAAGAGTTGTATGTTGGATACTTGGGCACGTAGCGAAGGAGAATAATGAGGTTAAAATGGCTTTCAGAGTGTTCATGAGGGAAAAAAAGCACCTTAGGGTGTTGCTTCATAGAGAGCTTTTAGTGTTGCTACTTAGAACTTAGTTATTTAGGAGGATTGCTCTATTCTAACATTTTTTATTTGATCTTGTTACTTTGCATCTGAGAGAGGTGTTATCTCTCTCCCGAGTCCAAATCTAACCCTAATAGGGTAGAAACTTTTGTTGCCCGCGGGAGACGTTGCCTACATGCCCTTATCAAGGTGACCTCATCTTGGTCTCACCTCGGTAGGATAACACCTCTATCGAGGCGACGTCATCTGCGTAGGGCAGGCTTACTGAGGCAAGGAAGGGCCACTTTCGCCCCTACTGAGACAATAAGCACAATGCACTGCCTGAATGAGGCTCGCTCCTACCTGCCTTGCTTACAATCCTTATACGCACCCTCGCATGACGACTCCACCCCTAAGGTATCTATGCCTCATCCTAATTACCAGATTAAGTTTTTGAAAATATTTTCTAAGTGAGGGAGCTTGGATAGACATCTCTAACATAAGGGGTCATCAGCGTATACAATTATGCACTTCTGAATGAATGACTTATTCCTCCCAATAGAATACTTAACTCCAAGCCAGCCTTGCTACGCACCTACAAGCCCACAAGGCCCAAATTACTTTACAGGTCTATGCGGTCGATGTCCCACTTAGATAATTATAATACCCATCTCCCCCATCATTTATGAGGTACTCAATTTATTTATTTAATTATAGCTTTAAATTCAATTTAGATCTTTGAGACACTAACTTAAGTATTAGAGGAGTTTCATTGGGATCATCCTAAGGACCTCCTAACAGTCTGTTCATGTCGCAGATAGGGATTATCACTGAATAAGCTACTAGCAAGAGCATTTCTTGGTGAAGAACTTTCATCTCAACATCTAACCTTGAATAGGAGCTGCTCGCAAGAGATTCATTCCTAAAAAGGAATCCACCTCAACATAAGAAGTATTTACCCGTACCACAATTCAAAACAATAAAAAAAAAAAAAAAGTCAAACTCTCATCATAAGAAATACTTAGGGTTAAATACACTTTAGTCCTTTTACTATTAGTTTTGCATCAATTACCTCTCTCTACAAATAAAATATTTAGATACCCCTTTAAACCAACAAAAAATTATATTGATGGATAAAAATACCATTGAGTTAAATAAAAGGTTAGTTTACTTTGCCTGCTCTATTATAAACTAATATAGTACTTTTCTCTCTCTTCCAATTCAATATCAATTAATTTGATCACATATTTTATTCAACACTAATTTTATTAATTAAATTAACCTTCAATTAACCTAAAGTAAATAAATAGCAAAATATAAATTTAATAATATAGAAAGATTCATTAAATTAACCATTATCCATTGCTTTAGTAAGTAAGTATTAAAATTTAGGGTCAAATTAGTTGATATTATTTAATAGAATAAATAATTTTATTATGTTAGCCGCGCATGTGTAGGTCAAATATATTTGTAATTTTAATTTCATTATGTAGTTGTTTATTTGTAAAAGAAAAATCAAAATTACAAATGAAAATAAAAATAGATTATAAAGTATTTTTTTATTAAGAACTTTCGAGTAAAAAAGAATTGTAAGAGATGCTTTCTAAAACAACATATACAATATTATAGTAATACAAATTTATGTGTGATTATTTTTAAACAAATTAATTTGTCTTTTGTATATGATAAAATCATATTTTGCTATTTATTTATTTTAAGTTTAATTGAAGGTTAATATATTTAATAAATTAAGTGTTAAATAAATTTTGGCCTCAAATTAATTGACATTTGATTGTCAAGGGGGTAAAGTGTGCTTTATAAATTTTTTATTTTTTATTTTTCTTTTACAAATAAATAACTATAAGTCGAAATTAGATTAGATAATATGTTTGACTTACATATGTGCACATTACATAATAAAAATATTTATACCATCAAATAATACCAATTAATTTGACTCTAAATTTTTATACTTACTTATTAAAAACATATATACACATAGTGGTAGTAATATAAATTTATGTGACATATTTTTTTAAAAAAATTAATTTGTCTTCTTTGTACTATTAAAATAATATTTTGCTATCTATTTATTTTATATTTAATTAAAAAAATATTTAATAAAGTTAATGTCAAATAAAATATGAGATCAAATTAATTAACATTTAATTATAAATAAGATAATGTACTAGATATTTATAATAGAGGGAGCAAAGTGAGTTTAACAATTTATTTAACTTAGTATATTTTTTTGTCTGTCAATCTAATATATATTGGTTTAGGGGGTAATTAAAGATTTTATTTAGTAGAGGAGGTAATTGATGTAATATCAATAATACAATAGAGAAAAAAATATTTATCGTAAATATTTATGGAGATTGAATTTTTTTTGAATTTTTGTAACAACATAAAAAAAAAATAATTACATAAAATTATTTTATTGGGATTATATGTACATACATGTATATATTTGCATGCTTATGTATTTATGTACATTTTTGCTTTGATAAAGATTCTAATCATGTAATTCACCACCAATCTGAAAAACGAATGATTTCAATATTATTGACCTGTTACAATTAATTAAAACTTTAAGGCAACAAATTTGTGACTCGTGGATTCTATTTGTACATGGTAGGCCTATGAAAAAAAATTCATACTATCAAATTAGATAAATGAGTCAATTGAATATATACATAATAATTTTATAAATTAAAATATTAATATTATTACTAGATTTGTTTACACGCAGATAGTTCCACTTATAGGCCTAAAGGCAGAAACATATATAAAAGAAAAAGAAATCAAATTGGCCCTAAATTATTATTATTTACGTGTCAAAAAGAAAGATTTTGTTTAGTATCGATTTTTCTCTTTTTTTTATTCTCAATTTATTTTTTAAAATTAAAATAAAATATATATATTATATTTTTCTAACCGGCAATATATTATTTTTCTAATATACACATTTTTCATTAGAACAAAAAAAAAAAAAAAAACAAATACAACAAAAAAATCGAATTTAGTATCAATTCGAATCCGGAAGGAAGCCCCGCCTAGAGGAACCACCAACGATTAAATGGCAGCCTCATCCCCAGCAAAGAACAACAGCGCCGCCACCGAGGCCGCCACCGCGACACCCTCGAGCACTAACGCATCGAAGAGCCTGCGCGGCCTCAACAAACCCAAGTGCATCAAGTGCGGCAACGTCGCTCGCTCCAGGTAAACCCTTTCGTTTTTCCTCTTCACGTCGGCTTCGCCTGTCTTTTTGCTCTTCCTTCGTTCAGTTAATGTGGGGTTTTTGTGTGTGTTCGTGTGTTATTAGTTGGTAGAATTTTCAAATCCCAATTCTTAATGCATCCAAGTGTTGTACGCCATGCTCCCAGAATTTGTACCTCAGTTGTATCACAGCAGTGGTTGGGGGGAGGGTAGGGGTGTGTAGAAACTGCTTCAGCTTTGCTATCTGCCCGGATTCGAACACTGTAGTTCATATTAATGTTTGCCAGTTTTTGAAAACCAAGAGTTCTGAAAAGCATGGACGCCAATCCGCTCATCCTAGGGATTAAAGCGTAGTATGTGAATTAAGATGGGTAGACAATAAAGGGCAATTTACTGGATTTTATATATGCTTCTGAGTCTGCAAGTGAATTGTTTTTGAACAGGTAGTTTGACTGCATTTCCTTCATGCATTTTCCGGCTAGCTTGTGTGTTTCCCAAGTTGGTTAAGTGGAAAGAGTGTTGTTGTAAGTAGAAAAGAATATCCATGAGGTGGCTGCCTGAGAAGTGAGGATAATTTACCACCATAGGCCATTACTTTTCACATCTAAAATGGTACTGAATAAAATTCTGTGATGTAGGTCTCAGTTTATCAACTTTTCATTTATTACTCGTATTCAATTTGCTCATATGAAGAAACTTGATGTGGATATGAACTTTGCTGTTCTATACCTGAACTTCATTTGAGTCTCAAGTTCTTGTGATAGTTGGAGAAAATATTGGTGTTGAAAAATCAGTTGTATTGCTAGACCTAACTACTAAAGGTATCAAACTTGTAGTCGTTTCAGCTTTGGTTCAGTTAAAGCTGCTGATTTTGAGACAACTCTTAATTCAAATCAGATTTTGAAGTTTGCTTTCAAATTAACAAACTGATTGACAAGTGCTGCATCTTCCCTGTTGAATGGAATTCCTAATGAGGTGGATTCACCAGTAACGACTATTACTTATGCCAATGAGAACATTGGAAAACTGATGTCTAAATGTGTTGACTGACAGATGCTCATCTAGGGTCTGCATATTCTATCATACTTTGGTTTCACACTCGTGTTTGACAACTTTGTTTTACTCATAGATTGGGTAAGTTGATAGAATTTTAACATAAGGGAAGTGTATGCCCACACCTCCCCCACCCAAAAAAAAAAAAAAAAATAGAAATCTAAAGTCTGGATGCCAAAGACTAAAATTAAGGGAAGTCAACGCAAAATTTTCACATCTTCCCTTTTGCTTAAGTTAGACTTTGTGACATTGTTCCTGAAAATTACATTTCTTAGATGATATCCACACTTTTATAGAATGGGAAGCACAGCCTTGATATCCCCTTAATAAAATATGTACCCTCTATAAAAGTTCAAATTTAGTGGCATAATCTGAAGAATATTTGCTTTTTGCAGCTTCACTTGTGACTGATTATCTATATCTTCAAAAGTTCCCCTTGCTGCTCCTTTAATGCTACATTACATTTCAAAAAGTTTCAGATTTAATTACATAGTTTGATGAACAGTTGATTGTGAAACTTCACTTAGGAATGATTGTCTTTATTCTCTAATGGATCTTTGTAACTAAAAGACGTTGGTGACTACTTAGCCAAAAAATAATAATAATAAAAAGTGCTTAGTGATATCACCGTTGTAAAGTCACTAAATGCTATTGAGACTAATCATGCCCATCAGGAACAAGGATGCATTTGGTAAGCATAATCGTTGAGCTAGACTATGTTTAAAACGGAATCTAGTAAGGATCTTCATGACTTTTAGAGGTGTTTCTCAAATATATGTTACCTTTGCATAAGTGTGCTGAAATATGATGAAATTCGGGATCAAATTATCTATCAAATGTTCCATGCTTTCACCTTCTGGCTCCTGATGTCAAGGTATCTTTGAAGTTAATTATAATCCAAGTATCTTTTTCCTTCCCTCAAGTTCTTTAATTTGGAGTCTAAACCATGTTCAAAGATGACACAATTTATTTGGTGTTTGGACTAATTAAATTTCACACTGTTAACCCTTTTACATGAGCAAAGACATTCTCCTGCTGGGCCTGCTTCTCCTTTATTCTCAGTATGTCTATTTCTCTGTCAGATTTATGCTTTTCTTGCTTCTTTTTGCTTGATTATATAGTTTTTTTTATATTGGGGTTTACCTAAGTCAAAAGCGACCAAAATCTTGTCGAGATGCCTCTAAATGGCTGTTATTTGTTTGCATTAAAAGATGCTAGTTTCTCCAGATTTTTACTTCATGCTCTATGTGTGGGATTGGCTGGTTTTCTATCTTCCTGAAGTCCTGTAAACTAAATAAAAATGCAGTCTGATGGGATCAGTTGTTCACCTAGTATGATTCCGTCCGAAGACTAGAGGGGTTTGCAATTTTAGTCCCGTGCTTTGTAGGATTGGAAATAGTCCCAATTTACAAAAAACCATGCATGAGGTTGCACGCGGCCATTAATTCCAATTTTTGGAAGAAGAAAATAAGGAGAAAATTGTGTTTTTAGTCCCATAAGGTAATGATCTTCGCAATTTTAGTCCGGCATATTACGATATTTTACAAATGGACCTAAACTTTTGAAATTAAGTATTTTTGGCTTCAAATTTCTTCTGACGATTGTAATTAGGTGGAACAACACATGAGATTTACACGTGGCCAGTAGTCCACAGTTTGGAGGGACAATTAACACATGTTGCAAATAGAAATAGGGTGAATCAAGATAAATATTTGATAACAATTAATTCTTCTAGAAATACAAATGGTATCACCAAGGTAGGGATTACATACTCAAGCTTTTACTCGTAACACGAGTTAATTGCACAATGAAGAAAACATAAAAAACACTTTTGGGTACCACACAACAAAAGTACTCTAGTGATCACACATAAGGTAAAAATCTCAACTCCAACAACTCAAAAATATAAAAATTTACATAGAGTATCTCTTTGCTTTGACCAAAATACCTAAAAAATGCAAAAACACGACCCTTTTCTCTTTCTTTATTTCTAGCTGATGCCAACTAGAATTCCAAACCAATAAGGACTTAGTTGATATTTTATTTTTTTTTATTTATTTTGGGTGGTCCCATAACTTGGGTGGACATTTTATTAAATTTAAATGTGTCATATTTCCTTGGAAAAATTGATAAATGAACGAACGAAGTAATGTTTTACAAAAAATGAAAAAATATATTTTTTTTATTTACATAAATGAACGAAGTAAATATTTGTTATTTACTTTTTTTTTTCCAAACAATTGTCATATGTCGGAAGTGATTCAACAATTGGATTACTGAAGTTATCGGGTTATTAGTCTAGGATTGTTTTTTAACCATAGGAATTCTTTTTGGAGCGTATGGGCTAACGCAGCATGGAGTTGGGACCAAACAAAAAACTTGGGCTTTTATCACTTGGATCATATTCGCGGTTTATTTACATACTCGAGCATTTATAAAATTGAAGGGTACATATTCAGCAATTGTGGGGTCTATTGGATTTCTTGTAAGTTGGATATGCTATTTTGTGGTCACTACAAGGGGGAAAACACTTTGTACTCACTTGGTAGAACAATTCTGTATCATGATCTTGGAGAGCTCAGAAATTACACTAATATTCCTGTTGTTTAAGTTGTTACTTGTCAGAACATCTTGTCCAACAAATGACATCGTACCTAAAGAATTAAATATCATTCCACCAAGAGAAACTATCATACTAATGCATTCGTCAGTGCACTCAATTGCGGCAAACTAGTGAAACCGTAATTAACTAATGTTTAAGAGATGTCTCATTAATGAGCAAATTATGTGTTGCTACATAGCCTCTATGCATTGTTGGGAAGTTGCTAATTTTGCCCTCCCCCAAAATAAAGGCACAATATTCCTTACTTGACCAACTAAGCTATACTATGATATTTGATAATGGAGAAGACAACGCCGCGGTCCACACCCATAGCATGTGTCACATTGGTGATGTCACAAGTATCAGAAATATTTATTCCACACTCTCATATAAATGGATGCAACCTTAACAAAGGAGAATCTAAATATGATATGAAGCACTAACTTGTGGTTGTTCAGAAGAACTTTGGAACCATAATTTGAAAAATGGGATCATTTCCAAAGTGCCGTAAAATGCAGTTGCTAACATTCATATCATATAGGACCAGAAAAGCAATTTTCTCTCTATTTTCTCCCTCCAAGATTTGAAATTTAATGGCCATGTTCGTTCTTGTGCGTGGTTTCGTTAGTTTCCAACGGCAAGATGTGTTTGGGAAGAAATGTGCATGATTTTTTGAAAATTGGGACTATTTTCAAAATCTCATAAAGTGAGACTAAAATTGCAGACCCCCCGTCCTATGGGACTAAAAATGCAATTTTAGCTAACTAGTAATTAATTTCTTTCACAAGAAGAAAATTAGGTGAACTGTGGAGTGGTACGGTGATCCATAAAGATGATGTGATGTGCTATTTCCTTCTTATAGCTTACTACGTATGATTTTTTTTTCTCTTTTTCCAACTCTATATGTAGCAAACTATTGGTTATTTCTTCTCCTCTAATTTAGGCAAAATTATGTTTTTAGAATTATAAGTGTGAGTGTCTTACACATTTGGTCCTCTAACTATTATAAACACATATTTGTCCTCTAACTTAATCCCCATCTGTGACATTTTTGCCTAATTATTGGGTAACTTCTTCCACAAGAAGAAATTTAGGTGAACTGTGGAACTGTATAGTGATCCATAAAGATGATTTAATATGCTATTTTCTTCCCATGGCTGGCTACTTACAATTTTTTTCACTAGTTTTGCAACTTTATATGTAGCAAACTATTGGTTATTTATTATCCTCTACCTAAACTTTAATTGACTACTAAGAATTGATTTAGGGAAAATTACAGGGATAAATGCATGAAACCCTCTTGTGTTTTAGCTAAGTTGCAAAAAATCCCCTTTCTTAAAACAATAGTCTAGAAGTCTCTCGTGTTATTATAAAGTGTGCAAAAAAACCCCATTCCTTCAAGAATTGACGATGTTATTGGTTGACACGCAGTTGGTCCGAAGAGGGGTGTTTACTGGCGTACTTTGACTGAATTGACCAATATGCCCATGCCCTTGATATATGCAGGCTGCTGTTCATAAAAATTACAAAAAAGCCCTTTGGAGTTCCTTTTCAATTTTTTCAAAAAATAATTTTACCCTCCCCTTGTGAAAAAAACCTCTTTTAATGTTAATGAAAAAGATTTTTTTTTTAATGTTAATTAAAAAATAACTAGTGGGATTTGACTGTTTGTTTAAATTCTAATATTTCTAATTATAATTTTTTTCCCTATTTGTAAAAAATAGAAAAAACTAAATATTATTTTTTATATATAATGTTTTTAGATATAAAATTTGAAAAAACTCAAAGGCAAATTTTTTTATTTTTAATTATTTCAGTAAGTAATGTTTTCTACAATATCTACTACATTTTTCTTTCTAAGCATTGCTGAATATGTAAATCTTGCATCACTAAAAGTTCCATAAAAGCTATAAAATTCCATGCAAGTTACGGAAATTCCATCAAAATTCCATTAAAATTACAAAAAAACTACCGAAAAATAACAGAAAATTCCCTAAAAATTAGTTGTTCGAACCGCCACAACAACTAAAAAGAAGCAATTATACCAAACATCAACTCAAACCTCTCTATCATAACAGAAAACTAAACAATTATCCCAAACATCAACCATAAGAACAAATAAGAGAAAATATTGTTCAAACCATAATAACTATACTACCTACAAAAAAACAAATAACAAAGCAACAATTAAAAATATTGTTCGAATCATAACAAAAAAGACCCCAAATATCACTTACACCTCTATCAAATCCTCACTTATCTTCAATAGGGGGTGCAAGCGGCGCTGGCATGTCTACTTCATCACACTTGAACAAGCGGCATATCTTTTTCAAATTATGCTCCCCTAGGAACTGATATTTCCAAGCTTCTGAGTGAATCTCATGGTAGAAGCATAACAAAATATGTTATTATTAATACACTTCATTTATAAGCTATATAAATATTTAGTTTAAATTAAATAAACATAAACATACCTCAAGATATGAATTCCAAAATGAAGTAGAAGCAACGATATTATATGACGTGCACAAATCCTATCGAACTTTGCCTTCAATTGTGAATTTATCGGTTTTCCAATTCAGGTGTCTCAATATGTCGGCCGAACCACACTGCGCATCATGTGTTTTGATATCCTCTCCCAAACATTGGTTTTAGAATCATACTCCTTACACAGGCTACAACAAGTAAGTCAAGGAATTTGCCTTCATCAGTCTCAGTCCAACCAACTTGAATTATAGTATTATTATCTGCCATTGTGAACCTAAAAAACAAAAAACCAAATCCTCCAAGTAACTTTGTACTATCAAAACAAACTAAAACCTTAAAGCTTAAACAAAAATAAAATAATACAGAATTCAGTAAACAAACAAATAACAATTTACTGTAAAACTAGGGCAAAAAATAGAGTATCTGTAATTAGCGCAAAATTAGGGCCAAAAAATACTGCAAAATCACACATAATTTAGTAACTAAACAAACAACGAATTTGTAGTAATAGGGTTTTACCCTAATTTCTTAAATTAGGGCAACAAAAAAATAAGATTGGAACTACAATTTCCAAGCCTGAATCATAACAGATTAAATACATACATAATAATAAGGTTTTGCCCTAATTTCATGCACTACAAACACACATAACAAATTAAATCCATACATAATATACACGCACACAAAAAAAAATTAAAAAATTGCACATCATTTCAAATAATGGTTGAAGAGTAAATAACTTTCTAGAAGAAATTTTACCACACAATTGATAATCGAAAAATAAGAAATTCACCTCTATTTAAACTTGAATTTATTCGAGAAATAGGGTGAGAAATTGGAACTATAAAATCTGTATTGAAAATTGGAACTATTTATTGTGAAAGTCAGAAACATTTTGCATAACCAAGATGCGCCTCTTTGATACATGGTCGCGACTCTCCAATCTCCACCTTTCCTATCTGTTAGATGAATGGTGAGTGGTCGCAACTTGAATGTCCGCCTCTCCCTCTCTCTTCGAAAAAATCCAACTCTTCCTCTTTCTTCTATGTTGATGACAGAAGACCTCTCCTCTCCCTTTATGTTTGAAGATTAAGTCTGTCAGGGTTTAGAAGAGAAGAGTTAGAAGTATATATACAAGCATAACTTGAAACTCATAGGAAAAATCAATGCCATCAAGCTTCACTAACTATAGGGGCGAGTATGACAGGGGGGCTTTTAGGCTATTGTTTTAACACAAGGGTTTTTTTGCAACTTTGCTAAAACATGGGGATTTTATGCATTTATCCCAAAATTACATCTTTAGTATTATGACTATGGGTGTTACACATTTGGTCCTCTTGACTGTTTTGAATACATATTTTGTCCTGTAACTTAAATCCCATCACAGAAATTTAGTCCTAGGCTTCACATATTTAGTCTTGTGCCTCACACATTTGCTCCTGGGATTTACACATTTGTTCCTCCTATTAACGCATTTAGTCCTGCCATTCACTCATTCAGTCCTCTAAATTACATTCCTTTGAGTTTCTTGCAGAAAATTTCCATGTGATGGGCACATTATGTACCATGCAATTATTAGAGGAAAAATACTGCCTAGTGTACTCCCATATACTCTCCAAATTCATACCCTCAAACCCTAGATTGAAATTCTGAGCTCAATTGCAAGCTTATTTTGGACTAAGGTCGTATATTTGAAGGTGAACCCAATTTTATGTAATTCCAAGAAATTAAAATTGGGGAAGAACTTAGGGTTTTCAATTGGGGAATTCTCATTATACCCATAGAGGTCAACTAAATTTAGGTGGCAATTTGATCTCTAATTTTGTTAGGATACATCCTGTGTCCTTGTTCATCGCAAATTCTAGCAATTAAGTCACCATAATGTTTATGGAGGACTAAATTTAGGAAATCTAGGACAAATATGTAAGGCTAGGACCAAATTTGTGAAGTCCAAGACCAAATGTGTGAAAATCCAGTTCCAAATGTGTTAAAGTTTAGGACGAAATTTGGAGGCCTAGGATAAATGTGTCGTGGGGGGTTTTAAATTACACAACTATGTATGTATCTACAATAGTTATAGGACAAAATGTGTAAGACACCCATAGTTACTGAACCAAAAATGTAATTTTGCAATTGATTATTTACTGATTGCTAATGTACAAATGGAAAATTAACAGTGCCTTTTAGTTGTGAAGTTCAGGTTCAGTAGTGCATATAGTTGTATCTCAGACAGGAAAATATCATTAGAGCTTGCCGCAAACTTGGTTTTCAGTGATAATCACTTTTTTGTTTAGCAACGGAACTGTGATTGTTTCGATTATGTGTTTTGATTCTTTTGAATTGCTTGGATTGATATTTTTTACTGGTCTGGTGGAACTTGGAGGTTATCAAATCAGGTGAGAAAAATTGATTTGAAACCACTTCATGTTGCATTTTATGCGTGCTGTAGAATGGGAGAAAGCATGTCACTCCCTGTCGATTTTGACATATCTTTTTTCTGATCCATGGTTTTTGCTGTTATGATGCTTCAATCTTAAGTTGGTTGTCCAACAAGGTGCATTTATTTTTATGTGCTTTTTTTTCATGCCGTTCTAGATAACTGTAAAACACGATAAAGATTTAGGACTAGTAGGAAGCTCACCCTAGCTGCAATAGTGACTACCCCCAAATCTAGCTGAGTAGCACCATCTATTTCTTTATGCTCATCTGTCTTTACATCTGGTGTTTACTGATATGTGAGATGTAGACACCATGTATTGTAATATGTTCATGCTAAATATATGCTTGTATTTAACATGAACTTGAAAATTTTCAAGGTTATCTAGAGCCGAAATGCAAACATTTTAATCTGGAAATTTAGTTTGCTGTCTTAGGAGAAATCCTTTTCTTCCTTTGAAACACAACAGCTGGGTAGATGTGGTATATACGGTTTTCATGAAAGAATAGAGTTCGCTGGTCGATATCATCTCTTTGAAATTATTTGGATAATAATTGAATACGCATGGTCATCCAGTTTTTTGCTGATGCTGCGTATGGCTTACTGATTTCAGTTGTTAAATCCTTGACCCCTTTCATATGTCCTACTTAATATCCTCGATGTGCTTGATAAATATAAAGTCAGTGCTGGATATTTATCTAAAGTTTTCATCTGTTGATGATTTTAACTATGCAGGTGTCCATACCAGTCTTGCAAGAACTGCTGTGCAAAAGCTCAAAATCCTTGTCATATACATGGTATGCTAATCCATCTATTGATAGTGCTTATAATGAGATCCTTTGCATAGGATTCATTTTGGGAGCCTCTGATAACATAGAAATCAGTAATATTTTGTTTTTTTTTATAATTCTAAAATTAGAACAGCACTATTTTGAAAATGTGAAAGCTCAAAACTCTCCGCTGCACTACTTGCAGTTATATCCTTTTTTAAGATTTATCTCAACATTTACACTCTAGAATTTAAAGCTTGAAGTGTCTGCTGTTTTGTAGATGTGGTCATCTCTATTTGGCTCTATCTAACTACTGTCTCTTATCACTGAAGTGCTGCTGATACCAAATTAAGGAAGAATTTATTTTTTTCAAATGGGGCGGAAAATTTTTCGCCATTGTTTACAACGATATTAATGGTAGGGAAATTTGATTATTCTTAATGGCGACGAGATACTAGAGAATATAAAATGTTGGATGAGTGCACCAAAGAAAAAAGAAAAAGGAAGAATAAGATGGGATAGGAGATCGTGAATTAATATGTCTATTTGATTTCGTGATTAAAAAAGAAAAGTACTAAAAGGATCTAGGTGTATTCCCTCAATATGTTAGATTAGTAGCTTTTAGTTCAGTATACATATTCTTGATCCTTAATAGGAAGAGGACAACTAGTGTCTAGAGTTTCAGTTTCTTGTTAAGCCCTGCCTTTGATTTACTGAGATAGGTGACCTGGATTAGAAGGGATGAAGGAAATCAGCAGATAGCAGAGTTCATGGATATGCTTCTGTCTCTCTTTGAGAGAATATGCTATTGTGCATGGTAGTGACTAAACTAATGGAGGTTAGACAGAAATCATAGGTGGTTGGTGAATCTAATCACAAGTGGCCTTCCTCGAGGAAGCCCATCTTAGAGTGGCCACCTTTAGTGACCCTCTGAAACTTCCTCGAAGTTAAGTACCGAATACAGGTCACATGCATAGATTAATATCTCAAACATGAAGGCTATATTGCAAACTGCTTTGTAAATGGACTTCTCTTAAAAGTTTTTCTAATTTAAATTTCCACATAGCAGCGCTTGTCAAATACAGCGTTGATATTATTTTTCCTTTACCAAGAATTATAAGATCAGCCCATTACTGAGTCAAAATTACATCCTATAATTGTGGTTACTGCAGTTTTGAAAGGCAACTCATCCTTTCCGGACAAGTCACCCTCTTCCAGCTCTCCTCTATTTGACCAGCAATCTACTGAAGTATCTCATTCAGGGTAAGTTGCAAAACCAGTTATCCGAAGTGTAATTCTTGGTACAGAATTACCTCCTATGTTTCAAATTTTCATGTTTATACACTCCATGTTCATCTTGGCTGTTGCTTTTTTATGATTTACCATCTATGGCACCTAGAAAAGTGCTTCAACAATAAATTGAGTTTTCCCTGATGCTGCTGTGTTGTTACGCATATAGTGATTGATGGCTACACTCTCCAACCTCCTGCATTGCATCTATTTTGCAGATTGTCCAAATATGTTCCATAATCATTTTACTTAACAGTGCCTTCATAAGGGTGGACGAGATTGATTTATTTTGTCGTTTATCGGTTTGTTCCTTTGTAACTTACCAAGCATTTTCCACTTCCTACTGGCATAAATTTTTTAGTTGCTGGCAATTCTTTCCAGTTCTCTCATTGTTTCTTTAGGATTTCTTTGATTTGGTTTTTAATCCTGAATTGCTGCAACACAGTCATACACCATTCAAGTAGTGTCTTCATTGTCAAGTATTGCATTTTCTGATATCTGTCAGTTATTTTACAGGAATTTCCATAGACTTCGCCAACTTTCCAACAACTTTGCGCAGTTCAGTAATTTGCAGACACCATTTCGATCTAGGAAGCCATTGACCAAAAAGGTGAAGGATCATCAAATATGCTACCTTCTATTCATTTATGTTATGGCTTAAAATTGCTTTCCTTATTTGTATTCTTTGTCAGGATGCACAAGTTATAAACGAATGGAGGTTCTTGAAGTTGAAAGAATTCAAAGATGAAAACGTTGAAGCAGAAAGTGAAGCTTTTGACCGATACATGCAAAATGTTGGTCTATTGGAAGACGTTTTTCTGGTCAATTCAGCACCCGATGACCGGATTCAAGATGGGCAGTCTTCTGGAGTGAACTCGAGTTCTGATGGAGAAAATACTGAGAGAATGGTTCATGGGTTGAAGTTGAAGCTCAGATCAAATCCAGTAAGAACTGATAACTTCAGAAAGAGGATCCAATACATTGTAGATCAAGGATTGAGGAAGCTTGGAAAGCTAGAGTTAATTGATGGTACTGGTGACCCCAGTGATACAGAAGGACGTGGGAGAACGGCTAAGAAGATTAAGCCTTTGGAGGGTGAGAGGGCGATAGCTTTAAGCGATGTTAATGATAAATTGAACAAAGCACGAAACAAAGACGACCTGAAAGCATGTTGGGAGATGGCATCTCAGATCTTTGAATGGAATACCAAGATGAGCCAAACGGAACCTGGTGAGTTTCTAGTATCCAGGGAAAAGGATTCCAAATATGATTCTTCTACCAAACAACAGTCCTGTTTTTTCCCACCAAAGTGGGTTAGCCCAGCCACCATTGACCAAGAAGCTCTTTGTCGAATTGATGCACAATTTTCTTCCCTTGAGGAGATAGAAGATTTATAGGTTGAGTTTACTATTTTCAGGCAAATTCTACTCGAGTTGATAGATAGTCGATTCAGAAACGCGTGCCATTGTATTAAGCGTAACATGAGCAGCTAAATGTTGATATTTTGATAATCATTTTTGTTTGTTGGAAATTAGTCAATATCTTTCAGTAGTCCTGTAGTAATATGGTGAGTAATTGGGTGAGGAGCTTGTTAGGTACTATCATCCTATTAATACAATGAAATTATTAGTTTCTATAATTAAATTCTAAATATCAAGGTGGTGTGTACCTAAAAGATCACGCTTCAAGAATTCCCATTCAGCAAATTTCATCAATCAGCTCCTGTAAAATAGTCGTTGGTAATGCTGGGAGTGGCCCACGGTGGTCATTTTAATGTTCTAAGTCAATAAAACTTTTTTATTGAGAAGTTAAGAAAAATATGTTGAGTATGAAGAATTAGGAATTTGAAAAAAGAAATCATACTTCAAGCTTCCTGCTGTAGAATGAGTAAGGGTAAAGAGGTAAACTTTTTATTATGAGAAATAACTAAATTAATGATAAGTTTTCTTTATTTTAAGAATTTATTCCAAATATAATTCTCTCTGTTAGTAATCAATTTGTTATAAGATTTTAATAAAAAATTGTATTTCACGAGGTTTAAGTTGAGAATAATGGTATTAGGTTGACTCATCATAAGTTGACATTGAATAGACCGAGCTAAACTTGCCCATAATAATAATCGGTAACTTTAGAGTTCAACTCAAGATTAGAGCTATGACATTCTTCATATTGAACCCAACCCTTTCTCAAGTTTAATTCAACTAGTCAACTTTCACCCATGTCAACTCACTCGCCAAGGGCATGTCAGTGAGGCCAAGTCGAGGCCTCATCTCCAGGGATTAACAATCTTCTTAATTTTCACTTCTTGAAAATTCATAAATGCATTTATTTTATTTATTAGAAACATAATTTATTTTTACTTATTTTTTATCAAAATTTAAAATGAAAATATATATACCATATTACTTTTTTAAGAGTCCTAACATTTCATGTTTTTTTCATATAGAAAACACCATAAAAAATACATATTCGTTTTCAAAACTTCATAGTCAATATAAAAAAATAATTCTTCTAAATATATTTTTACTTTTTACACGAATTTTTTAAAAATATTAGAAACATAAAATTGAGATTGAAAATAAAATCAAATGCAAAATTATTTATATTTTTACGCAAAGATCTAGTAAAAATATTTTAATCGTAAAAATATTGAAAACTTAAAAATGACATTTAAAATAAAACCAAACTCGCTCTTAGTATTAGTCCTGAAATAATTAGATTTTTTTTTCCTAATTAGCTTCCCACTTTGACCAAAATTTACCTTAACAAATTATAAAAAATATTTGAATGTTTTGAAGAAGTGTTTTGTGGACTGTTTTTAGAAAATGTGATTTATTAAAAAAGAATATATTAAATATATATATATATATTTATTTATTTTTATTTGGAAGAATAAAAAAAGAATAAAAATATTTTGAGAAAACAAACCCAGCATCGCATATATTATTTACTCATTCTACTAAGTAATAATGAATCATTATTTGTTGATATTGATAATTAGAGCAATGAATATGAAAATCAAAAGTGGTGACATACTCGGAACGCATGAACCGGCTACAAATTCCTATTTTTTTCGCAGTCTCTTCTCTAGACGACCAAAAACAAGGAAAATGACCAAAAACCTAGAATATCCTAACCAAACAGGTCCTTTGTAGTTTCTTTTCCTCATAGCATTGGCGGGAACTCTTCACGTGCCAGATTTCATTTGTTTTTTCCAGAAGACCCACTCAATCATTCATTTCCCGCCTCCTCCAGATTCCTTCACTCTCTCTCTCTCTCTCTCTCCCCGTACACACCTGCAAGCGACCTTCTGCTAATTTTCCCATCTCTGAGTTACAATCAGAAGAACTCTTCCTATACATTGCATGTATTTGGTTGAATACTTTCAGATCTGAGTACTTATGGAGACTCCGCCGGCGAACTCGGAGCTTGGGCTCCAACTCAGCACGAGTCAACTCACCACCACCGCCGCCGCCGCGTGGCATGTTCTCGGTCTTTTGCTTAGCCACGGGCGCCCGGCCCGGCCTTCCGAGCTGGCATCGAGTTTTACGCTTTTTTATCCTACTTCGAAGTTCATACGCTTCCTCTGCTCAATCCCTAATTCTCCTCTCCGATTCGCGGATAATCACTTTGTCACGTTCTCGCAAATAGGAGTCGCTGCTATCTCACAATTCTTTGCCAATTCCGATGTGATTACGAGATATTTGGATTTACCACTGTTTGTGCCGCGGTTGTTGGCAAATGTTAGGTCAAATGATATAGTGAGGACGTATTGTAGGAAAAGGAAGAGGCTGAAATTGGAGATTGAGGATTTCCCGCTAATGAAAAAGAAGAGTTATTTTCAGGATTTTAATGGTAAAAGGGTTTTCTTGATGCTGGTCGTTTTTTTCTTTTTTGGGTTTCAATTTCATTGTTCTGGTTTTGTGTTCATTTTTACTTTTTTTCTCTTGGGTGTGTGACCCTTTTTATATATGGCAGATGAGAAGAATCTAAATCAGATGGTGATGGCGATGCCTGGCGGGTTTCAGAATGTATATACTCAAGTAATTTCGAGGCTTTACATTTTAATGTTCATGAAAATTTGTAAATTTAGTCTGATGCCTGTGATACTGCTTAATAGGTAAAATAAGCAAATACGGCTGTATAATTTTGTAAGACCTATTCTCTTAAATTTGTGTTGCTGGGTGCTATAATCTTGTAGGATACAGCAGCAAAGAGAGAGATTAACTTCGTTTTGCCAACTTTGTTTTAAGTGATTTCTATGTTTGGACATTTCGGAGAATATCGGTTGAAGGAGAGATGCCGATTTGTGAGCAACCTCATTTGAACTTAGGAGGGCCTAATTCACAATTATGTTAAACTAAACTTGATACCATCTTGAACCTTGGCATAAACCAATTCGATTCCTCACGGTGAGTCTTAAGCCAAAAGAACACTGGAAGATGCACATTTAGCTCATTTCATGTAAGTTTGGTGGACAAAAAACGAGCAGTGACCTTGGTGAATCGGCCCTAGTTTTCGAAAAATTAATTCTACAGAATTCAATTTTAGCATAATTGATAATAATCAATTCTTGTAAATATTGATTTTGAAATGATCGATTTTATCAAATTGCTGTTGACCTGACCTCCATTTTTTAGCTGTTGCAAAATTATTGTATTTGGATAACTCAAAATTGATTCTAGCTTGGGTTTCCAAATGCTCCTATAAATCATGGTAAGGTGTTTCTTGTTTAGGCTGCCAAACATCGTTGCATATCACAACAGCAGTCCAAAAGTGGTTTTGGGAGTTGGGCCAAACTTACACTTTATCTTTAAGAATCAAACTATGTTACATGAATTGCTGGCTTGCCCGTCAGACACACCATGTGGCAAAAGGAATGTTTACTGAATTCTTCACGCAGCTGTCATATACTTGTGAGGTCCAACTCAGACATCGAGACTGTGCTGAGGAGGTTTGGGGAGGATGAGGATTTACTTGTATGCTAGGATTTTGTCTGAGAATGATAAGACATTAAAACCACTGGCAACTCAAGCAATATTTTCTACATCAGTCTTTTTCAAGTTCTATAAAATTATGAAAACATACCTATGTATGCATCACTTATATACCATTCAGAAAATGTGTTTTTTATTTCTTTTATGAAGTTATCTCCATGGACACATGTTCACTAAATACTCTTATTCCAAAGCTGAAATTAAAGAGGTCCAACAACTGAACACATACTTGCAGTCAAAATTACAGCCGATGTCCGTGTAACATAGGTCATAGATAGTACCTGTATCAACTGAATTTTAATTTCAAGAGTCGCAAATGATTGAGGACAATAACAAATACTTTCCTGTGAAGTATAAGATAATTTGAATTAATGGGAGTTAAGTGTTGTCTTATGATCAAAATGTATGAAAATGCATCCATTTCTAAATAATGGTATTAGATTGTTCCACAAATAACAGTATATTGAGATGCACCTCATGTAATCTTCAGTCTTCAAGTTCAATGCTGCCCCCCCTCCCTCTCCTGGGTGTATTGCTGCATGCCTGAGGCATAACCGCAATTTGCATGTGTTCTATTGTATGAGTGCATGTATACAGCTGCATCTGTTTGTCTTTTCTCACCTTGCAAGGCTGTTTGTAAATCATTGCTCTTTATTCAAGTTCTTTTTGGAACAACATAGTTTGCAATATCATCTCTTGCTTTATTTGCCTATCTTGGAACTCTCAGTCTTTACAGCATGCCTTTCGGTATTGATTTGGTCTCTTATTCCCATTTGCTAACCAGAATTGTATACTGATTTTCAATGACATTAAACCCCACAATGTTTCAGGGTACTGAGACACTATCAAGCCTCTCATCACTCTTGGAATATGATTGCTGGAAACCAGAGAAAATTATGTTTGGACCTGCCATGTTTACAAAGTCCACTTCTGGACAATTAAGCTATGAAATTGAGAATGTCGAACATGAATATAATGAGATGGAAGTTGAATTTCCCAACAGGGAAGGGCTTGGTTATTTACATCGAAAGAGTTGTAAATCTCACTCCCTTGTTCGAGGTAGATTTCCAAATGCACACAAAATAGTGGCAGAAGAAACAATAAATTCTGTCCCTCTTCCAGAGCTCTCACTTCTACCCCGTATAATGAGAAATTCAGAAGGGACCAAAATTGGTGACATTGATATTGTAAATCCTATTAATTCTGTAAATATTTGTACCTCATCTAAGTTAGATGTAGATGAACAAATGATAGTTTCACAAGAAGAAAATGAGGCTTTTATTCAAGGGTGTGAGTCACTAACTGAAGATGTGAATGGGAAAAGAAAGGAAGTTTCATTACATGATTCTGGTAGATGCAGAGGCCATAGGGAAAATCAGCCAATGGATGCTGCCTTTAAAGATAGATCTCACATAGATAACCCCGAGAAAACCCTGGTTGAAGCCAATAATGAGGCACTGTTTCTGGTCAGACCAAGAACAGAAGGTCATCTGCAGAGCCAGGGAGACATGCTGAATCACCTCATGAAATACTCCTCTATACCCAAACCTGATCATAAGGATGAAACTTATGATAGGAAAAAAGCTATCTGCCACACCATGGAGAACTGCAAAAGCCTTCCTGATAAAGGGCCAGAGCAATTTAAAAGAGATAAGATCCCAACCTCAGAAAAGCAAAAAATAAAGTTCAATTGTGACCAGAACATGAATACTAAAGAAAAGAGGGAAACATCTATGGAAAATAGGAAAAGGGCTTCCTCCATATCCAACGTAAGCTCGCATCTCAGATTTCTGGTCTGACAGTATATATGTATCTTTGCTTCAATAAGTATATACTTCAAAACTAAATATGATGCATGCTTGTTTTGTAGAATCATATTGAGCAAAAACCTTTTCCAGACTTTGAGTCGTTTATTGTGGAAGAAGAAGAGGGCTCAGGTATTATGTTGTTGACTATTAGAGATTCATATACTCTAAGAAAGTTGTTTTTCTTGTATCACTGATCTAGTTTTGCTATTATCAACTTGTGCAGGAGGTTATGGTACAGTTTACCGGGCAAGAAGAAAAGTTGATGGAGTAACATTTGCCATCAAATGTAGGGAACTTACTGTGTAAATATAGCCTTCTCTTTTGGTTAATGATATCCAATTATATACATGTCCAGTCAAATATATCTTGTGTCTTATTGTGGGTGTAATTTCTATAAGTTGCTAACCCTACTTACTGCAGTTACTGGGCCATTAGAGAATTTCTTTGATGGTGCAAAG
Source organism: Paulownia fortunei (assembly GCA_019321725.1). Lineage (NCBI taxonomy): Eukaryota > Viridiplantae > Streptophyta > Magnoliopsida > Lamiales > Paulowniaceae > Paulownia > Paulownia fortunei. The sequence goes on along the minus strand of CM033111.1, from coordinate 11,661,391 downwards.
TGCTGAAGACTTTGTATAAAATGTAATGGTGGTTCTTTCTTGGATGTTTTGCCTTCCTTTTTCTCATTAAATTTCAATGATTAAGTAACACGGTATTCATGCAAATACAAGGCATAATCTTTCTTGTTCCTGTGAGGTAGACAGATAAAGAAAAAAAACAATTTAGTTTGAAGAAGGTAATTATTTCGCTCTTGTAAGGAAACAAACAACTGAAGTTACTGGCCAATCCATTACTGTGCCATTCCTGCCTGCTGAATTTTGAGTGAGTGATAGCGACTGCTTTTAACAGCGCGTTCTCTAAGAATGATGCTGTTTTTCTTCTCATAGTTATCACTTAACTCTTGAAAGATCCCATAGACTATTTTATACTACTATTACTGACAAATGTCTCCCCCGGAGCTTATACCTGTGACTTCTACAGTTCTTCATATATTAAATTCCTCGGGAATTTTATGCCACCCTCAACCTGACAAAATTTAACCAATAATTCTTAGCCTTGCGCTGAAGTTAGTAATTCAGCCTACTCCTGCAAATAATTACTGACTGCTGCATAATATCTGCTTTATGACTCATCGCTTACATATTTAACCAATGAATTGTTATATATTTTGTTCTTTTAAGTTATGCATTTTTCGTTTGACTTTATATCCTACAAGAAATAAAATAAAACAATTGGGTATTCTGTACCTTTTATAGAAACCTAGATATAATGCTTGACCACTTTAAATTTCCTTATTCATGGTTTCAGGTCCTCATGTCAATGCCAATAGAAATTATGTGAACAATGAGATGAAAATGCTGGAGCGGTTGCGGTAAACAATATCTGTAAAAGATTTTTAATTCTTGACATTGATTCGGTTCTTATGAAATATTTGGTCTATAACACTTGGTACAATTTGTTTGTTATACTTAATGACAGGGGCAAAAATTTTGTGATAAAATATGAAGGTTCATTTAAGAGCGGGAGTGCCGATTGTCTTGTTTTGCAGCATGTCGAGCATGATAGACCTGAGGTATTCATAATCATTTTAATCTTTCGTTTGGTTGACATAGCCATTAATTGTCATCAACAGTTTCTTCCGCTGTTGTAACTTTATTTTAACCTACAGATTTTGAAGAGAGAAATAAACATTTTTCACCTACAGTGGTATGGTTATTGTCTGTTCAAAGCCCTTGCTGGTCTACATAAGCAGGTGAGAATATGTCAACAGATGCACGTGTCATCATGTGAAATAGGATTCTTTTTAAAAGAAGAAAAAAAAATTATGATCCTTCTTATGTTTACAGGGCATTGTTCACAGAGATGTTAAACCTGGCAACTTTCTTTACTCTTGCAAGCTCAATAAAGGTTACCTGATTGATTTCAATCTTGCCTTGGTGAGTGGACATGCTTGTGAAGTTTTTACTTTTCTTTTGACCTTTTCTGTATCTGGCATTTATCTTTCCTTTTCAATTTGAATGTGCTCAACCTGATACTTTATTTTGGTATTCTCATTTTTTATTTTTCAACAGGATATGCGCAAAAAATATGGGACTATTGGTGAGTGTTTGTTCTTATACAATCAACTCGTGTTACCTCGTCAGACATTCTTGGTTGGGATTGAATATTAGTTTGCTCAAATAACATAGAGAAGGATAAAATTGTTTACTCTAATTTTCGGCTGTGGACTAGCTAGTGGGTCTATAAGATACTTTACTTTCCCATCTGTACCATATTTGATTAATTGGACTCTTTTTCTATCATCTACAGATAATTCCAGAGCAGGGCATAATTTGAATGATAACATTCCTATTCCGCAGACCAAATCTCTAACACCTGCAAAAAGTAGGAAGTCAATGAATACAAGACTTCTGGAAGCAGTCAATAAGAATGCAGGAAAAGTCCCTATGTCCCTTTTACCACCTGGGAACCTGAAAAAGAAGGTTGACAAAGCAAAAGTTTTTACTGACACTAGCAGCAGGAATATCATCAAAAGCCAGGGTGCTGATGGCTCTGGATAACTTCAGCAAAGGATGCAACAAGCACTAAAACGCTATCGGCAGAAAGGTTGAGAGAACCCTTACCAAGCCAAGGTAGGAAGGAGTTGTTAAGCCTGGTGCAGGAAGCCATGCAGGGTGGAAATCATGAATCTGTGAATGCTCCCATATCTAAGAGGAAAAGAGTTGCTGCACCTCCTGGAGATGCAGATAGTTTTTTGTATCCAACTCCAATGCCACTGAATGCCAATGGAATTGCTATTCGGGGTGCTGGATTGCTGAAAAGCAAAGGTTCTCTGCTCTTTTTCCGCTTTTTATTTTTCTTTTGTTTTTGTTACTTGAAATATTAGAGCTTGTACATTAGACAATTGGGCTTGAAGTGATAGACCTTAAGTTTCGATGTCCTTGTTGTTTGTAGGTGATGGAAAGCCCAGGCGAGAAGGTCCTTGTGCGGGAACTAAAGGCTTTAAGGCTCCAGAGGTAAGAAGCTTGAATCCTTTTCTTTGTTTGTGTTGGGTGATAAATGAGGCTTGCACTTGTTTACTTCAAGGCGACTCACACCAATGGTCAGATCAGCATGTGAATATTGATGTCAGAAATTTGGCTTATAGCTTTGATATTTCTGCATCAAATAAGCCAAAATTCTTAGAGAATTTGATGTTATCCTGGAAATAGATTAGCAAAAAAATAAAATGTGTTTCTGATATATAAAAGAAGTTCCGTTGTCCATCCGAATTTTGATTTAGGGTGTTAAGAACGTGATTTATGGGATCTGAATACTATGGTGCATTGACAGTTTTATTTCTTATTTTCATGATGAACATTTAGGCAATATAGTTAGACTTTCATGGGTGTTAGTCCTGCATTATACCCTACATTTTTTCTTGAATTTCACATTTTTTTTCTTTTTTCTCCCCTCTTTTATGTCTAGTACTGGACAAAGAAATAAAATCAATTACTATGCCGAAGCTGACATAAGTTGTGTGAGTACCATCTCAAGTGACTTTCAGTATGTTACGCTTTGGCATGGGCCTCGATTTCTGTCTACTTTAGTCGAATTTCTATGCTGTCAAGCTCTAACTTTCACTCAACTTATTTATCCAAGTTAATATTAACCCTCAAAATCCTCAAGCATGTATAATTCTTGTAAAATACATTCAATTTGGGCTTAATTGAAGCATCAGAACTTTCATGACCAGCCTTCCCTTGAAACTTTTCCGTAAGAATGGCAAAAAGCTGCATTTTATCGTTACTTGTTTTCTTCATTTTCAACATGCATCACTATATGGGGCATAGTGACTTTTGCAAGTTCTTTTTCTTTTAAAACCACTCCTCTTCCATTAAACCTATAGTAGCCTCTTATAGTATCTTCTGAAAATATGTTTTTATAATGGGAATGGGTTGTGAAACTTTTCAGATGTACATTTTCTTTGTAAATGTCATGGTATCGAGACAAACCTGCTCATGAAATTGTGCTGGAAAAGATGTTCTAATTGACGTGTGGATTAAGAAGCGAACTAAAACAATATGTTGGCAGCATAGACTCGGTCTTATGTATAGTTTGCAAAACATCTTTGCGATGATCCTTAATTCGCACGTCATCCCTATTCACGCAACCAAATGTAGTGTTAAAGCATCTTGTGATAACATTTTTCATGGAATTTCCTTGACTCTGAAAAAAGAAAAAAAAATAATGGGAAGAAGTTTAACATTTGAAAACATAAAACAGTGAAGAACTTGGCTTAGAGAGAGAGAACTCTACTGATATTTCACGGAGAAAAAACTTGTTCTTTGGCCACTGAAAGAGAGGTGAATCAATGTGCTTTGCAGGTATTATTCAGATCTCTGCATCAAGGCCATAAGGCTGATATCTGGTCTGCTGGAGTGACCTTACTTTACCTGATGATTGGACGAGCACCTTTCATTGGTGACACTGATCAGTAAGAACAATAATTGCTTACAACTTCAACTTCATTCTTTCCGAAAAATATATTTATAGTTGCATGCACAGGAACTTAAAGGAGATAGCAAAGTTGAGGGGCAGTGAAGATCTTTGGGAAGTAGCCAAGCTACACAACCATGAGTCATTATTCCCAACGGTATTATGACAAAATTCTAAGTCAAACTGTGATTTTGTCTCGGACTTCATCTAAGAGTACCATTTTGAAACAGGACCTACTTGATGTAAAATACTTGTCAACTGTAAAACTTCGGGATTGGTGTGCACGAAATACACGAAGACCAGATTTCTTGGAGGCCATACCAAGATCACTATTTGATCTTGTGGATAAGTGTTTAATGGTGAATCCACGACACAGGATCAGTGCAGAAGAAGCTCTTAGCCATGATTTTTTCACTCCCTGCCATGAGGCTCTCAGAAAGCATAGGCTGCGAAGACAAGGGCTTAGTCTGGACTCTGGATCTACTCTTCTCCTGCATGGAGACTCCCAGCCATATGAAGTAGTTTCATGAACATCATTTATCATATTCTGTTTTAATAATATAGAAATATGCAATCCGTCGATTAAACTTAGATTCATATAACGTTTCTCCCTCCTGTCTAGATTCCTGTTCTTCAAACTCGCTGCAACAAAACAATAGGAAATGAGCTCTTCATACTGTCTCTTAAACAAAAGACTAGAAACAACAGAGAATCAAGCCCCTCTGTCTCTACAAAATGGTGCTAGGAAAATAAAAGAAGTATGCATAGAATTGACAGATGATCAAATCCATATGTCTAGACTAATATTATCAAGAGAGAATCAAATCCTGTGCAATAACCATATGTTTTCCCGCAACAGACATTTGATTGTGGTGTATGACTAATGAGAGTTCAAGTAACAGGGGTTAATCATTTGGCACAATTGAAATATAGGCCCAAGAGGCTAATACTCCAAAATAAATAAAAAATATTATTATTTTAAAAATAGATAAATATGGTTAAAATATAGATAAATATTATTATTTTAAAAATAGATAAAATATAATATTTATATACAAATAATATAATTAATAAATATGTTTATTAAATTAAAATAAGAAAATAATTATTTGAAAATTACTATTACGAATTTATTAATGAATAATTGTATTTATTTTTTGAAAATATGACACCTCAAAAAAAAGTTACAATTATGGTGTATGCGGGAGGTCAAGTGTCATAAGATTATCGGATTATGATATATGACCGTCTTCCAATTGCATACATGAGAATTCCTCGTACAACAACCTTTTCAGAATTATTGTTAAAATTGTATGAACGTACCCTCACTGATAGTAATCAATTCTCGTTGAAAGTGTTTGCTAAATTTTCATAAGTCTACATGCAACGGATAAAAGAATCAATTGTGGAGATAACCGACGATTACAATTTAGGGTTTTTCTTGGATCCAGAGGCTGAAATTAATAATACGGATATTTATGTTGAGAAAGAACAAATTAACCATACTGTTGCTCCTCCAGAAATGATGATGAGTCAGGACTAGGGCTCGTATATATCTCTTTTAGCCCAAGATACTATTGTGGATCTTTTTATGTTGACATAAATAATGTTAACTGTTGGAATTGATGACCTATGCGTGGGTGCTTCTACATCTGCTTATGCAAATTTTGGTAGGCAATATAATATTGAATCAAGTAGCATGAGAGAAGCTGATAATGCATACATAGGGTATGTCCCTGATGATATTGATGCGAACACGCAGGAATGATGCTAATGATCCAATAGCAGACAGTTTTGGGCCCAACATACCTAATGATTCTGAACTAAATGAGGTTGAGCATCCAATTCCTAATGATAATGAGGATAATGTTGATGTTGATATCATGTTGAATACATTGTTATCACATGGTCAGGGGACATCGTCACAGTCTAAACTCTCAGTCAATACAGCAATACCCTCCACCTCAAATGAATATATACTTCATCCATCGATCCCATTCATCGCTATTATATATCCAGAGGTATATGCAGACTTTATTTTTATTTCAATTGGGGACTGGGGTAAGTTTTATGATTCAAATAGAGGGGTTCTTGATGTGGGTATGATTTTTAAGGATAAGAAGCACTTGATATCTGTAGTAAAAGATTTTTCCATCCACTTTGCGAGGCGAGAGTATCATGTGGTTGAGAGTACGTTGAAGCTATGGAAAGTGGTATGCAAACATAGCAGAACAGATATTTGGTGTAGATGGAAGCTTCGAGCGTCACTAAAAGCAAACCTTGGTATGTTTAAAATAACAAGGTATGGGGGAGACCACACATGCATGATTGATAGAATGTCAGTTGACCACCACAATTTAGACAAAAATTATATTGCTACGTTGTTGGTGGGGATTATTCGGGACGATCCGATGTGTCAAATAAAATATATCATGCAATTTGTGAAGGAAAAATTAGAATTTGAGATTTTTTATTCGAAAGCATGGTATAGCTTGAAACGCGCCCGAGAAAATATGTATGGGGCTTGGGAGAATTCAGTGCAAAAACTTCTTAAGTTTATGAGAGCTCTACAAAAGTCGAATGAGGGGACTGCTGTTAAGTGGGAATATAAAGACACCAGAAATCCAAAATAAAAGATAATCAAATATGTCTTTTGGGTATTCAAGCCATGTATAGAGGGATTTCATCACTGTCGCAAACTCATAAGTGTTGATGGAACCTATTTATACACAAAAAACCAACATAAAATGTTGATTGTAGTTGCCATAGATGGAAACCAACAAGTTTTGCCTTTTGCATTCGCAATTGTCGATGAAGAAACTACTATGTCTTGGAAGTGGTTTCTATAGATGTTGAGCAAATACATTATACGAGGGGTTGAAGGTATATGTTTTATTTCTGATCGACATCCTAGCATTCTTCGAGCAGTTGAGATTATACCCGACTTCATACTTTCTCATGGTGTGCATTGATTTTGCTTGAGGCACGCATGTTCAAACTTCAACAATCATTTCAAGAATATAGAATTGAGGGACTTATGTTATAAACCTGGTACTACACATCAAATAAGTTTGAGAAAGCTCTTGAGGAGATTAAAAGCATTAAGCCACAAGCATTTGCATACTTAGTACAGATTGATAAGGAGAAATGGGCATTTGCTCATGATGGAGGGTGGTGAGCTGGACTTCTGACCACCAACATGTCTGAATGCATTAATGGAGTATTAAAAGGTGCTCGTTTCCTTCAACTCACAACTATAGTACATATAATATTTCATCGGTGTGCTTAATTTTTCCATAAACGGGTGCTAAAGGCAGATAGAATGATGAAAAATAATCAAATGTGGATTGATTATGCATATAAAAAATACAAATATTGGGAGACATGCTTCTTGCATCATATTGCAACCATATTTGACCATAATCAACAGTCAGTTTCTGTTATCATACAAACATGCCATGGAAGTGGACATGAGGGTCATAGACATGTTGTGAATTTAATGTTAAGGAATTGTACATGTGGTAAATAAAAGTTGTTTGGGATTCTGTGCTCTCATGCTCAGAAGGTGTGCTGCTTACAAGTTTAACTCTACAGTGCTTATGAAACTGTATTACAACATACAGAGTTATAGACAAACATATGCTGGTGTGTTTAAGCTGTACATGGATAAAGATTATTGGGACACACCTGATTTTAAGCTATATCATGATAGACCTTTTTACGGGTTATTCCTAACTGAGGCAGAAATCGGACTTTTTGCATCCTAAATGAGATGAATTAGGCATAAACTCGTGTGAGACAACAAACTCGTAGAGAACAAGCCTGCCAATAACAATGTCCAACACAGTCTCAACAATGAACTTTACTCGATTTTAAGGTTGACCCAAAATATAAGTTAAAATTTCTATTGACATGTTATTGTATTGAGGTTTTTAATGCTAAATATTTGTAATGTATTTATTTTTATTATGCATGGTTGGAATGATTATAATACTCATTTTTAAAGTATTTATCATACAGTTAATTGATGTAATTATTTGTAATGTCCTAGTTTTAATTAATATTGTGGTTGGAATAATCATACTGATTGATAAGTATATAGACCACGTGATCGAGTTTATTATCTATGCATGCACAACATAGATATGAGATTGTAATGACAGGGACACTAATGAGATATTACATGGGAGACGGGTTGACGGTCCTTTTTGGCAGCTATTTGATGAGGTGCACCCACATGCATGCATGCTTACTGTATTACATCATATGAGATTTTATGTTGTGTATAGATGTGGACGTTTCATTGCTGATTTTCACTTGATCACCGCTTTGGTGGAGAGATGGCGCCGAGAGACACATACTTTCCATTTTTGAATAGGAGAGACCACCATTACAATATAGGATGTTGCAATTATTTGGGGCATTTTTATTGACGGTCGTCCAGTCACAAGTGTAGATCACGAGATGTCTACACCATAGTGGATGCAGTACTGTGAGGTTACTTTAGGATTTTGTCCTACACCCAAGCATTTTAGGGGGTCGTGTCTATATAGCACCACCCTCGCACAACATATGAGACAACATCTTGTGACTGATGACAGTGATGAGAAGCATGTACACCAGTACACCTGTGCATGTACATTCATGTTGCTTGGTGGTGTTATGTGTCCTGGTTTATCAGGAAATTCAATCTCGTTACTTTATCTACTAAAATTTGAGAATATTGATGAAGTTAGTGGGTACAATTGGAGTAGTGCTATATTGGCTTTCTTGTATCGAGAGTTGTGTATGACATGCTTCAAGATGAAATGCAATATTGGTGATGCATTATAATTATTACAGGTAAAATTAATACATATTTATCTTATAATTTAATACATTTTTATCATATTGATGTGAATTTTAATTCTTCCAGATTTGGGCGTGGTTTAGGATAATACCTATTACGCCCGTCGTTCTAGAACCACGTGCAAATTTAGAGCCTTGACAGATTGATTTAGAGCATGTACTTACTAATCCTCCCTATGGTGCACGGTAAAAAAAATTAATTATTACTTTTTTAGAAGTATATTTATTTTTTTATTATGTTAATGTAAATAAATAATTACAGGTGGAATATGATGATAACTTATGGTCATACTACTTGATATTCTGTGCGCATCTTTCGAGATATGTTTGATGATATGATGCTATATCAGGTTAGCAAACTTATAATGAAGTTTTATTTACCATCACCTACAATATATTATTAATATCTATTTTTCTTTTTTTGCAGTTCATTTGGCAACTATATGACATGACTTCCCAATACATTACTGAGTTGTCACCATATTGTAGTCCCCAACTTTGGACGTCCACATGTCCATTGATCTTTTATGCGCGAGTTGAGATGCACCATTCTGAGAGGGTTTTTTGATAGTTTGGGATGATATAAAACATCCTTCAATTTCTACAGGATCGTGACACAGATTTGTATAGATTTGATCGCAGGGGGTATACAAGATTTGACTGGAAAGCTCATCACATATAGTACATTATGGATTAGAAGATTTGAGACTATTGTGCGTAGACCACTCATTAGAGATATAGTCACTATAGAGGATGGATATGATGAGTGGTATGATAGAGTTATACGCCATTTTATATCACCAGCCAATAGAGCTCAAACTACAGGCTACCAAGTTGGAGATGCATCTTTGATGCAATTTTTGGTACGTAAATTAATATTTGATATATATTTATATTTTTGGAGTTCTTTTATATTGTAATTTTTTTTATATATATTTCAAGCTGATCAGTTGACATCTCTTACTATAAGTGCTCGGATGAGGCCTTCAAAGAATTTGACTGCAACTAATTTATTATTGGAGTGATATATTTCTATTGGTGAGCAGGCCGCGACCCTTCTCGTCAGCCAAGATTTGCCTTCACAAATACCTTCAGAATAACCACAACCATCAAATGATATATAAACTAGGACAAATAGGAGAAGGAAGAGTCGTACTGAGAGGTCCAATCGCTCAGTATAAGGTGATACCACCAGTCGAACTTAAATATCTCCTTTCACTAGCCATACTTCGACATCATATCGCAGCCCTCTAGCAGCAGATGTAGCCGAACCTTTTACATTGCCTATCTCTTTTGATGATATTTATAGGCCAGTTCCAGTATTAGAGGATTATTTTTCTTTCACTCCTTACGATCTGACAATATATACGTACTTGTAGGTATAACTTAATCTTGGCTTGTGATTGATGCCTAGAAATGTATCATTACGTTTTGAGTTTAATATCTCTTCTATTCCATTCCCTCCAATGACATCAATGTATCGAAATTATATCCATGATACCTCTTTATCGAGTTATTATAATACATATGTAGATGATAATTCGCAAACTAATGAGATATCACAATATTTTGATATTACTTCACAGAATAGAGAAGAGAAAGCTAGAGGACATAGGAATAGGTGACCATGCAGTTGTGGTATTGACGGATATTATTAATTATTATACATAATATGTTTAATTTGATTACTCTATTCATTTATATAATAATTTTTTTAATTATTGTTTAAATTTTATTTAAAAATTTAACTTTTATATTTACATGTATAACATTATAATTACATAAAATGTTAACTAATATGAATAAATTACAAATATACACGTAATATGAATAAATTACATAATATGAATAAACTATATTAGTTTAAGTAAAACTACATTAACTAAATTAAACAAAAAAAAACTTTAAAAATTTGGTAAAATGGAAGCGTTACATCACGTAGGGGTGATCATGGTGCGGTTTTGTGATTTTTTTCATTAATTTCAAACTGAATTGTCATATACGATTTTGCTGAAAAATAATTTCAAATTACGGTTTTGTCAAATAAAATGAAAGTGCAGTTTTAAGCGGTTGCGGGCGGTTTGACCATTTTTTACCAATAAAAAAAATTATTAAGTTTCAAAAAATTAAGACATTAATACAAAAATCATTTGAACATGAAAATAACATTATACTTTTTTGACTCTTGAAGGCTTTTGAATTGTTGAAAATCATATGAGAGATGCCCTAAAGAGGGCAAAATAATGATTTTGCCCTTACTTGTCCGCCCGACAACGCTTAGGTACTGCCCATTCTGTCCAACGCAGTGCCTGCAACGCTTTGGCATTACAGGGCAACGCCTAGGCGCTACACTTGCTGCCCAAGATCCAACTCTACAGTGCTAATAACCTCTTTCAATCGATTTTTTATCATATTCAAGACCAAACTGGCTTTTGGTGTCTTCATATGAATTGTAGCTGTATGTCATAGCTTTCTATATCTTCTTGACATCTATGGAGTGAGTTATGTCCAAAATACCAAAATATATCATACTAAAAATTTTCAGTCAAGTACAACCTATTTAACTTGATTTTTCTCATTGAAATAGAAATAACTGGATTTCATGGTAAACATAAAAGTTATATATTTATCTCTTGGCTTTCCAATGGTTTAAGAAATAAGTAAAAATGATATTGGAGAAAAAAGTTATTATTGAAATACGAATACTGCCCTCAATAGCACCAAACAATGGATTATTCAAAATTTTAGCCAAGTTTTATGTTTCTTTTCATTTTCTTTTCATTTTGCTATTATCTACAATATTTCAAACTAAATGTATAAAAAATAATATAAACACTCGAAAACTAATCAAAAAGTTAAGCAAATGATACTCAATTAATGAATATAAAATTCACTCATCAATTATTGTTGCTCTTGTTTTTTATCTTAAGTTTTAAGATTGAGAGGTGTGACTTGGAAGAAAAAATAATCAACTTAATTATTAAGGTTTTGTATAATAGATTAATTACAAAATTACTCTTTTAAGATATAAATAGGCGGTTTGATTTTTTATGATTTTTTTAGCTCTCAAACCGCCACCGCAATGCTAAAACGGTGCGATTTTTGTTTCGTATTTTAAATCGCGATTTTTATAATAAATCAATATTAAAGGTACGATATGGGATAATTCAGACGATTTTTTAAAAATTATGATCACTTCTAACGTGACTTAACGCTTTGAAATTGAAAACCAATTTTGGTGATTAAAAAAAAAATATATTATTAAAAACATTATTAGCGATAATGCTTTATCATAATTTTACAATTTCTAATTATTTTATAATATTATAATAAATATTTTATTAAATTATAATATTTCACTAAAAAACCACTTACTCCTGATATCAAATAGACATTAATAGACCAGCTGCATAGAAATGGAATGTAACTTGATGATGTGGTTGGTTTTCATTGGTGGTGTTGCGTGGCAGCATCAGGCTAACCCACCATTTGCGGACCGTGTTTCCGAGTGTTGTGGATAGAAACTTACTGGAATTTTCCAAGAAATTTTAGACTTATACTAGGTCACTTTTGTAGAATTTTATTTTATTTTTTCTTAACAAATTTGTCACTATCATGATTTTTTAATATACTATTAACAATTAATATTTTATTGTCAAATTGGAAAGTAATATTTGGATCATCAATATGTCCTTGGTCTACAATTTGAACTTGTCAATCTCACAGCAGCATTTTGTGGAATACTTAACTCTGATCAATTTTTTATTTTTCCTTTACAATATTGCTTTTCCATTATTTTTGAGATAAAATTGTTTTTACTTAATATTATTTGAATCTCAGCTCTACTAACTTTTAAAACAAACTATAACAAAAAAATTGATTTTTAGTTTGCAATTGAATAATAGATAGGAGTTTTTTTCTTAGTGAAACAATTTTTTGTAAACAACTAATTAATATGATTAACTTTGAAAAAAAGATAATATAAAATAGATAAATATGTATATTTTTAGAGAAATATTTTTTTAATTGGAACGGCAAGTAAATAATTATATCAAGATATTACAATTACTTTAATAATTAATAATCAACTATGTACATCAACAATCAATAATCACCTATTAATTACAATCAAAATAAATAAATACCTTCATTTCTACTTAAACTCAAAGGAATTTCAACTTTTATTGTCGGAGCAAAGTCTTGCTAATTAGTGAACTTTGAACTTAAAACCTATAGAGTTTAGGCCTTAAATGTTACAAGTTAATCTATATTTTGATAACCAATATTAGTAAATATTTTAATAATTCTAAACAAATTTAATTAAGAATATATATTTTAAAATAGTATTAAACTATTATTAGTAAATATCTTAATAATTTTAAACAAATTTAATTAAGAATATATATTTTAAAATAGTATTAAACTATTACACTTCTATACGACATAATTAGTATAGAAGATTTAAAAATGCTAATTCATTATAAAAAATTGACAATTTGCTATAAATTTATGTTATGTATATATTATTATGAGTGACGTGACGTCAAAGAAACTTACAATAACAATAGAATAAAGTAGAAAGAAAGAGTAATTTCCAGAAGCTACCCCACCCCGCCACCCCCATCAATATCTGTATATATATTGATCTTTACATTTTATTCCTAACGCAACTATTGGTTCTGTAATCAAACGAAGGACAACGCTTTCAAAAGAAGAAAACAAGAAAACAATGGATTCCTTTACATCTTTCTTCGATTCGCAATCGGCCTCTAGAAACCGCTGGAGTTATGATTCACTCAAGAATTTCCGACAGATTTCCCCCGTTGTTCAGACACATCTCAAACAGGTTCTTTTTTTATTTTTTTATTTCGTGGATTCTTTATCTGTTTTCTTGAGCGCTTCTCTCGGAGGATTCATTAATTTTTGTGTGTCTGTGTTGGAATCGGGAAAAATTAATTGAAATTTGAGTTGAATTTTCTTTTCGAGTGGCTCTTGATTTATGAGAATATTTAGTATTAGGTCAAAATTGGCTGTGTTTCGTGACTTGAAAAATTCCACTCTATTAGGTTTGAAGAGGGCTGACAGATTTAGGGATTGTGTAATCAACGGTTTCTTTTCCTTTTTTGTTTTAATGCCTTCGGTGGTTGAGAACAATGATGAATTTCATTGTTATGGGAAAATTCTTGTATCTTTTCGTAGAATTTTTGTGGTAAAGTTTTTTGAGTACTACTATTTGATTTGTTGAACAAAGAAGAGGGCTGTATGTTAATACTACCGATTATATGCATATGTCTGTTATGTTTTCTGAGTTTATTCCCCTCTTTGTTAAACTTATTGCTTTATTCTAATCATTAATTTTATTTGTTCAGATTATTGAGCATTTGTGGGATTTCTATTTTTCTTTATTTATTTGTTTTGTGGTAGTGGGGAATTATGACCTTATTTTCAGTATGTTCACATTTACAATTATGAAAAGGAGAAAAAAGAGACTCATGCATTGTGCTACTTGATTTCAGGTTTATCTATCGCTATGTTGTGCGCTGGTGGCATCAGCAGTTGGAGCTTATCTTCACATTCTTTGGAATATTGGTGGATTTCTCACAACTCTTGGATGCATGGGCTGCATCATATGGCTACTATCTACACCTCCCTATGAAGAGGTATTTCTTTTATGGTATATTCCTTCTATAATTCAATGGAGCAGTATGTATCTTTTTTGTTTTTTTGATCCTTGCTGCCTTTGACAATCAACAGCAAAAGAAGGTGTCACTTCTTATGGCCACAGCACTCTTTGAAGGAGCCTCCATCGGTCCATTGATTGAATTGGCCATTGACTTTGACTCAAGGTATATGTCTTCTTAGAGTACATGTGATTTTTGAGATATATTTTAAGCTCGTTGCCATTTTGGAGCATGTGGATTGTATTTCTGTTGTTGATTGAATTTTGTTTCTTAGGAATTTTTATATTTGTGAACGCCACAAAGGTTTTATTTTCTTTTGGATCTGTTTAAGAGAGTCTTTTTGTTGGTCCCTCTGTTTATCTTTATGCATGTCATTGTGCATACTTTTGAGCCTTCTCTCTCCTTGTTTACGCTTTATGGATACTTTACATTAGTATTATGTCAAATACTTCAGAACATATTGTATTCTGAGTCTCCATTGTATGAATTGCCAAACAATTAGAAAAAGAATCTGCATTTACAAATATGAGCTTTACTGATTACATATACTAATTAATTGAATGCCTAAAGCAAGAGATAACCCTTTTGCATATTTTTGGTTTTCTCATCTGGATTTCTCATGTGAATACACAGTCCAAACAGCTGGAATGTTAATTCTTTCAAGGATAGCATCCGTTTCTTAGATGTTGTTTTTGGCTGTGAGAATGTGAATTAGTTCGAATCCTGTTACTTTTTCATATATCATGTACCCCCTTATATTTAACATTTAACTTTTGTTCCAAAATCTTGTTTACAATGCACTATTTCTTTAAATATTTAGAGATAGTTTAATGGCTGTCTTGTTACCTATTTTTCCTTTGTTTACGTTGAATAATGGTTTGGTACTGGCTCTAATGTAATTTAATTTTCCCTATTGCAGCATTTTGGTTAGTGCTTTTGTTGGTTGTGCTATGGCCTTCGGTTGTTTCTCTGCAGCTGCCACTCTAGCTAGGCGTAGAGAGTACTTGTATCTTGGGGGTCTACTTTCTTCTGGTCTCTCCATCCTTTTCTGGTTGCACTTTGCATCCTCAATTTTTGGTGGTTCCATGGCCCTGTTCAAATTTGAGGTATTAAAATTGATTGTTGACTTGGTTATGCAAAATCTGATTATTGAAGTAAACCTGAACGCTATGAGAGATTTTAATTTACTTCATCCTTTCTCTCATGCAGTTGTATTTTGGACTCTTGGTGTTTGTGGGGTACATAGTTGTTGATACCCAGGATATCATTGAGAAGGCACACTTTGGAGATCTGGACTATGTGAAGCATGCTCTTACCCTATTCACTGATTTTGTTGCTGTGTTTGTACGAATACTCATCATCATGGTGAGGAAATTTTCTTTTTGAAGATAGACAACATCTTACAAGTGCTTTAATGTTTTAACGTCTCTTCTTATAATTTGCTTCTTGTGAACGTTGACAATAAATCGCAGTTGAAGAATGCATCTGAGAAGGAAGAGAAGAAGAAGAAGAGGAGAAACTGAGTTGGGCCTTGCTTTGACAATTTAGGAAGCTAAACTGCAGTGCGTGTTGGAAAATAATTCTCATCTATAAACTTGTTTTCCTTTGCCGTTATTTGGAATATTAGGTTATGACTTTGTCAATGACTGTGTTTTCTGTCCATGTGGCTCGTGGTAGATATTGTAATACTTTTGAAGACTCGACTTCTGTAATGAACATGTTTGCAGTATGTCAAGTACTCTTGTCTCTTCTTCCTTGTTTGCTCCTTGTTCTGCATTTTCTCTATTTAGCAAAACTTTGTCCACACTGAAAGTCTGGCAAAACATTTGGAATTGGCCCTGAGAACAGGGGTGTGATATTCAGATTCTAGTTGACATGTTGAGGTTCACGTCTTGTTAAGTCTTGAGCCATCTTAGTGAATGGGCCAGTCATGGCCCGGTAAAAGCATTACCTATGAGCTCGGCAAACGGCGCAGAGATGCATTATTATTATTATTATTATTTTGTGCTAACATTAAGTAAGTTTGTTTCCATGCCATTGCTGATGGACATTTGACTCTAGCCAATCAAAAGCCAGCTATGGAGTCTCTCTTGTATTTGTTGTTTTTATCAACAATGTATCATTATACTGCTATCCTGCTTTATTTTAGGACATTTTATCTTTTAGGTTAAATATGAATTTGCAAGTCAACGACTTATTTATTTTTTTTTAATTTTTCTGGAAAGACAAGTTTGTTTGTATTTAACGTCAATATTTATAGCTTTACTGTTTATAATCTTTAGCTTGGGTTCAGTTTTAGATTTTTGTTTTCCGAGTTGGAATATTAACTTAATATAACGACGTTTTTGTTTTTTTAGTGAATTCAATAGAAGGAATCACAATCACAATGGTTTTTGATTAATTATTATTATTTTTTGTGTTGCACAAGGGAACGAGTTCTTATGTAACTTGTTTAATATTTTTATTGTAAAATGGCACTAAAATTATGTAACGAATTCCCTGCTATTATTTGTTTTGGAGAAAGGTAACGCTTTCATTTTTTATTATTTTTTGGGAAGCATTACATAAATTAATGCTTTTTCTTTATCTTTTTAATAATTCAAAATTGACAAAAGTTTTACATCCTACTGAAAATGTGAAAAAAATAAAAAAGAAAAACTCTAAACAAAATATCGAAACAGGCGCACGAGGTTTTCGCTTTTTTCAGTTTTTCTCCTCCATTTTCCTTTTAGAGTTGAGCCCAATTCCTTCCACCTTCCAAGAATCGGCTCTAAGTCTTCGTCACACTTCACGTGCCTACGTGCCTACGTATCTACAGAGACAAATGTTCCGTGTATGAAGGTTTGTTGTTGAAATAAATTAACTAGGTTAACATTTGATTTATGGGACTTTTTTTTTTTTAAGATTTCAAAGGGTTATAACATGTTAACTTTTTATGTTATTCTTTAATTTAATTTTAGGGTTATTTTAATTTTAATTTATGTTATAAATTTTCAATTTTGTATATTTAAAAAACCAGCTCAAGTTTTTATATTATTATATATATATATATATATTTGTGTAATGCTCATCACTTTCAATTTCTTTTTGTATTAATAAGGTGTTGATGTGACATCTTCATTGTTAAATAGTTCGATATACATGACAATGTGGAAGTTTGAAAACCTAGGATTTCGAAATACAATTTTATATATTTCAAATCTCACCACTTTGATTGTTATCATCAGTTTCATTTTCATCAACCACGTTCCATTTCGTCTTCGTATCATTTTCATTTTTATTTATTTGCTGCATTCAAACAAATTAAGTTTTTACTTCACTTCCCTCTTCTCAAACCTGAAATTTTACTCTCTTATTCTCAACTTTTTATTGACATCATAAACCTATCATTCACATGTGAGATTTTTTGTTAAAATTTTTATCATTTTTTTTTTAAATTTTATTGTTTATCATCTAATAAAAAATATCTTTTTGCAAATTGTGAGAGTGTTCTTAATTGGAGAATCGGAATAATTACTGAATAGATATGTTTTTATTATATATTATAATTCTTATTTTTAATTCCGTATATAACTCTGGTGAACATATTATTTTTGTAATTACTGACATTTATCAGTTTTGATTATTGTTTATTTTATTTTATTTTTATTGACTGTATAGTTTTTGATTATTTTTTAAAATTCGTATTATTATATTTTTGTGGACAAGAAAACATAAATGGGTTTGTTATTAAATTAATCAGCTCAATGATTGACATATAGATCTTATGTTACAATTTTTTAAGTTTTACGGTTTAGAAAGGAGTTACAACATTTTAATTTTACGTTATTTTTCAGAATTTATTTAATTTTTAATTGTATGTTATTAATTTTTTAATTGTTTGAAAAGCAATACAATAGGCTAGTGCTTTCAATTTTGATTTTTTTTTTAAAAAGCATGACCCTTTTTACTTTGATTTTTTATTTTTCTTTTTGAATTTTTTTTTTTAATGGAAAACACCCCTAAAAGGGTGGGGGATTAAGACCATGATCCCCAACATGTAAATATATCAAGAGCGAAATACTACATAATGTTTTACAATGGGAGCTTAATTGAGCTAGAGTAGAGGAGGAGTATTACTCTTTTACAAATGTAAAGTTTAAACTTAAACTATGTTAAAAGTGAATTATGTGTGTTTAAAAGAGGTAAGTCTTAGCTGATCAAGTCTGATAATACCTAAAGTTTGTCTTGAAAGCTGTTGTGCCGTGAAAGTTCTGGAAGAAAGTGTCACAAGCATCATTTGCCAAAAAATCAGCAACTCTATTACCCTCTCTATGAATGTGTGTGATGTATGTAGTCATGTGATCAAGCATGTATTTGATTTCCACTAGTGGTTGTTGCAAAGTCCAATGACCTAGTGCGGAAGAGTGAAGGATGTGGATCACTACAAGTGCATCAATCTTAATCCACAGATGTGTGATGCCTCTAACTAAAACAAGTTGTAGTCCTCTATTGAATGCATAAACCTTCGCAATGATGCTAGATGATGTCCCAATGAAGTCCAGGAAGGCAATAATAGGATTGCCCAGGTGATCTCGTATAATGCCTCTGGCTCCAGCTCTCCCATTAGTGCCTCTGAATGCTCTATCAGTATTGAGCTTAAACCACCCCGGTTGTGGTTTAGCCCAATGAATTTGGATGATCTTCTTTGGTTTTGTTGGAGTGAAATGGAATCCCATATGTGCTACAATTTTAAGATATCCTCGCCAAAGTTTTGAAGTTAGTTTCATGCAATTAAAGAGAAGAGATAGGTGATTATATACTCGCCAAATAATCTTAGATGTATAAAAACCTATATGTCTGTGTTTAGAATTATATCTCTCTATCTAAAGAAACCAAAGAATGATGTGTAGGATGATGGATCGAATATGTGTAGGATGAGAAAATGGAGTGGAAATTTTCTAAGATTGGATAAGGGTCGAGGGGTGCTCCGTGAGAGGAAGTTGGATATTGAATAAGGTGGCAAAATGCTCCTAAACCTCCTTGGCTCGACTACCAGAGATAAATAGATGCTGAAGTGACTCCTAACTTGTGTAACACTGACATCTGGAAGCAAGCTGGAAACCCTTCTTTTGCAATCTAATGTCCACAGGAATCCAATCATGAACAAGCCTCCAGAGAAATATAGACATAGTAGGTGTGAGACACGGTCCCCAAAAATCTCCTAATAATATTCGTCGCGCCTTTCTCTATTTAATGTGATCCTAGGCTGAAGTAATGGTGAATTCACCACGAGGTGAAAGTTTCCATCTAGCTCTATCAGTATGATATAAGCAAATGGGAATGCCACAAATTAAATCTATCCAATGACACGGTAGGACTCTCAGGAGCCACTGCACATCCCATTTTCTATCAACCCAGTAGAACTTAACTGTTTCATGCCTGTGTCGTGCCTCTCCTATGAGAGAGGCGAGTGGACTATTCCCAAACCAATGATCATGCCAGAAAGAGACATTTCCGTCACCCAGTGTCTAAAAAATATTATCCTAAACCTCATTTCTAACTTTGCAAAGTCTCTTCCAGATAGGGTTGTCATGAACTAAAACTTTAACTAACCCAGCAAAAGGCCCACGACAATATTTTTTATTGAAGTAGTTAGCCCATAGGGATATAGTGGTTCTGAACCTTCACCAAAGTTTGAAGGAGAATGCCTTGATAACATGTTCAATTTTGCGTATCCGTAAGTCACCTTCCTCCACAGGAGAACATATGACATCCCAAGAAGCCCAATGCATCCTTCTTTGATTCCCATAGAATCCCCGAAAAAATCTAGCCATGATTTGCTCAATAGTGTGAATAACCATCTTGGGGGGTTGTAGAACCTGTATGAGGTAGAGTGACATAGTAGATAGTGTACTTTTTATGAGCGCAAGCCTACTTCCATGTGATAAAGAATTTTTTTCCCAACTCGGTAGCTTGCCTCTCATTTTGCCAATTAAGTCTTGGTAAAGAGAACATTTCTTGTGTCATTTATATATAGAAGAGCTCCGCTCCCAAGTAAGTAATAGGAAGTGGTATATTTTTCACTATTTATAAAACTCGATGCATATATTATTGCCCTAATTATTGCATGTATTATTTTAATTATTTGTTTATTTCATATTTTGTTGTTATTTACCATGTAGCTTGTGATTTTTTTATTTAATTCATTTTATTATATTTTTGTGGACAAAAACTATAATGGTTTTAAATTGTATGATTTGTTACTCATAAACAAATTAACGAAGAAAAGTATAGCAAAAGTATGATATAAGTGTTGCGAGAGTTCATAGGGATCCAGAGTCATATTACTTGATGTAACACCTTTTTGTCTATTTTTCTATTGGATTCATATTAATATACTAATTGGGTTGAATTTTAAGATTTGTTATTGAAAAAAAAATTAATCAGATAAAAAATTCTTTCCTTATGGCAGGCGTTTGCAACACACCTTCTGTTTGAGGTTTTTTTTTTTCTTCTCTTTTCTCCTTTTTTTAAATATTATAGGGATACAAAAAAGGCGTAATATAAAAAAACTCACTTTTAATTTTTAATTTAGAAAAGTGTTGAGCAACATAACTTTTTTAGAAACTAGAAGTATTACTAGACGGTGAAGGGTTACCAGCATGTGCCGCTTTTCAAATTTAAAAAGCGTGTCAGAAACTAAAATTAAAAAAAAATCAAATATAAGCGTAGGTGAACTTAAGTTCATTTTTATTTTGTAAAAAATAGTTTTTATAAAATCAAATACAAATAAAAAATTAAAATAAACATTAAAATATAATTTTTACTAATCATAAATCAATTTAATAGTAATAATAATAATAATATAATAATAATAATAATGATAATGATTATAATAATAATAACAATAACAGTAATAATAATAATAATAATAATAATATTAATAATGATGATGATAATAATAATAATAATAATAATAATAACAATAATTCTAGTAATAATGATACTTAAAGGTAAGTGAAATTATTTAATATAATTATGTGCAAATTCATATGAATATAGTTTTCTTTTTTAAAAATTATATACGTAATCATTATTGTAGTTTTGCTGTTATTGTAATTTAGAAATTAAATAAATTAATCAAATCATGTTGCACGATGTTTATTTGTTATGCGTATATGATAAGAATGATGTCAACTTAAGAATTAAGTAATTTACTTTTTCCAAATTAGTGTTAAATTGTTATTGTAATTTAAAACTTAAAAAAATAACTAATAAATTACAAGTATTGTGAAAATTATTAATTTAATAACATTTCTATAACCCCAATGAGGTTACTTTAATTTTTAATTTGTTCAAAAAAGTTTGTTAGTGTAAATACTAAATAGGACACTCAAAGTGTTATTTTCTAATGAATAGTTGTATTTAATTTTTGAAGATGTGTCGATCTAGAAAAAAAATGAAGTTATGGTATGGTGTATTCAGAGGTTAAATGCCACAAGATTGTTATTCTGTGACATATGACCATTCGCCAGTTAAATATATGATAATATCTTGTGTGGTAAATTTTTCTCAATTATTATTGAAATTATATGAGCAGACAGGCACTGGTGAATAATTTAATACTTGAATTAATTTAAACCTTATTAATTAATCATATTAATTTATTTATCCAACTATTCTAGTAATTTCTAAGTAAGAAATGAACTTGTCCAAATTTGTGTGTGACCCCTTAAATCTATCAATAAGTTATAAGTGAGATCACAACTCTTGTGACTTAATTGATTAATTAATCCAATTACTTAATCTTTTATGGAATTAACCCATTAATTTCAAGAACTTACAAATAATGGCTAGCTTCTAGCAACACTTCATGAAGACCTTGATATATGCAAAGTAGCGAACCTTTCCAATTATGAGTACTATGCAAGTATGGTTCTTGTGTTAACTAATCTTTCGATTAAGCATATTTTCCATGATTGTTAATCAACACCCTATTAACTCAATATCTATGTCTCCATCCACTAATCTCTCTTTCCAAAAAAAAAAAAATCCATTAATCAAAACTTGTTGGTGAGCACCTTGCAACTACGATTTAGTTGATCATGGGCTCAAGTCATTTGGAGGAGAGTTGAGAAATCAGCCATTATCCTTCTTTTAAAAAGAGAAAAAAATTCCATTAATCTCCCCCTGTCACCGTCATCATCTCATTGTCGTCGCCCTAAGTCAACTAATGATGTTCAATTATAATCTACTGCCTCCTCTAAATTCTTTTCTTTCTTTTATGGAGTAGTATTTTTATTAGCAAAAGCTCTTGTTAGAAACCTCTGATAATCTTCAATTAGTAGAATAAACTTTTATTAGTTGTAAAAAATAAAAAATCCCTAATAATTTAACTAGACGAGCCAAGGTAGCTTATTGATAAACACTTTGCCCAACGACTCGTTAGTCATGGGTTCGACTCACCTAGAGGGGAGTTGGAGAATCAATTAGTATTCTCCTTTAAAAAATTAATTTCTAGTCACTTGACTAAGAAAATGACAACTAATGAAAAATCTCTCTCTAAAAAATCTCTCTCCAACACTTCCTCTTCAACCTAAAACCTAAAGACTTTGGACCCTTTAGGTAAATATACATTTGTTGTCGTCCTCAATGGCTCAACAAGTGATCCTTACCTGCGTTAATTAAGAGAATTGATGAAAACTTTTGAAAATCTGGAACGACTAATTGCTAAAATAGTTTAAAATTCAGTATTGAATAAAAACCAACGGTTGTTTTCAATCAGGAAGATTGGTCTTGACTTGCAAGTTCATTCGTGTTTACCTTAATTGGATAATTTATGCATGAATGCCCTAATTTTCACACTTTGAAGCAATTTTTTTTGGGTTTAGGGTTGTGTGGTGTTTATGATATAGGTTTGATTAAAGCACATTGTCATAAAAAAATCAAATGAAAAACATTATACTAGGATCTGGATGCGGCAAGTTTGGTTCCTCTATGGTTATCTAATGAAGGTGTTTAAATGGACACCTAATTTTGATACAAAGATCAACTCATATATTGTTCCATTTTGGATTGGGTTTTGGGAATTACCTCTGCATTTGTTCCATAAATAGGCATTATATGTAATTGCATCATCTATTGGAACTCTTTTGAAGGTAGATGAATTTACGAAAAATTGCTCCAAACCTAGCATGGTTAGAGTATGTGTGGAAGTAAATGCAAGTGCATGTTATCATTAACAAGTAATAAAGTGACAAGTAGAGTGTCGTTCCCACGAGAACTATTGAATTATTAAATACTGAAATTTTGTGAAATCTAATTTTATTTGAATAAACGAAAGAATGTGTTGATGATTATAAACTAAATTCAACTAAACTAAACTAGTAATCAAAATTAATTAATAATAAAATTCAAAAACTTAAAAGACTAGGGTTATGATTTTACCAAATTAATCTGAATTAAATAATTTATCTGATCAATCTCAATTTAATTCTCAAGTGATAGTCGGGAATCTCTAAATTATCTACTAGCCTTTCCCGAATTCTAATGAAAATATCATCAATTGCTAACCTACTATATTCCTATGTGAATTACAACAATCAACAATTCATTAGGTTCTATAGATCTCAAATATGACCACACAAACCATGCAAGTATGTTCTTATCTCACATGCAATTTATGGTTTTCTATACATGCAATTTAATTCCCAAGTGATAGTCGAGAATCTCTAAATTATCCACTAGCCTCTTCTGAGATCTAATGAAAATATCATTAATTGCTAACCCACTATATTTTTATGTGAATTACAACAATCATCAATTTATTAAGTTATATGGATCTCAAATATGACTACACAAACCATAAAAGTATATTCTCATCTTACATGTAATTTATGATTTTCTACGCATAGAACTAGACACATATATTGCTTCTCGGGTCAATATAATTAGCAAATCATTCAATTAGTGGCCAAGTAATTGAAAGCATTAGGAACTATATACAAAACTCAACTTAAAAATAAATCAAGAATTGAATTGATATAAATATTCAAAACATCTTAATCATATTACATTACAACCCTAGAAAAATAAATTAGTTAATAATGGTAAAAATTAATAATAACTTAACAATATCCATGAACATAATTAAAAAAAGAAAGAGAAAAATAAAATAGAACTTGGAAGATGATGAGTTTCTTCCCTTGTAGATGTCTTCTTCACAAATTATGGAAGAACTCTCTCATCATCTTCTTCTCTTCTTCATTCTTCTTTCTTTTTGGCTTGTTTTCTCTTCTCTCCTTATCTAAAAATAATTTGGAGGCTTTTGGAAAGTTAAAAATTAGATGGGAGATGCCCTAAAGAGGGCGAAATGACCATTTTGCCATTAAAATCCCACTTGGAAGTGCCCAGGTGTAAATTGGCAGTACCTAGGCGCTGTAGCTGCTGTATCCAGACGATTTTTTAAAAAAAATATAAGATTAATATAGATTTTAGTACATCTTCGAATCTATAAAATAAATACTAAAAACGATAATAAAACTCACAAAAATCTTAAAAATTAATAAAAATGTTAAGAAAATGGTACTCAATTAATAGGTATAAAATCAACTCATTAGGAAGTGAATTTGTTTTCAAAAAAGATTGATGATACTACTACATTGGTTCATGGAGAAATGGTTATTCATCAATAGGTGATTTATGAGAAGTGCCCGAAGTATTGTACGGTTTGTAAGCACTTAGGGCATGATGATGCAGGATGCTTTGATAATGGTCAATGTAGGTCAAAAAAGAAAACTTCACTGAAGAAAAGGAGAATTAAGGAGAAAATGTGCTGAAATCAAAGCTAGAAAGGAAAAACAAATGCATAAAAGGATATCCAAATATTAACAAAAACCCCTTTCCAACTTAGGGGAAAGTCTATCTTCTTGTTAAGAAATCCATCGAGTTGGGGTCAAATTCATCGAAAGAGGATCTAATTATGCTAAATTTACTGATTAAGGATCATGTTAATTGTTCAATTCCTGACGCAGTTAGATTTCAAGAAGAATTGGTTGATACGAATGTTCTTCGTCTAGTCCAAAATTTTAGCAGTTCAAAAATTTAAAATTCCAACAAGTCAACTGGTGATTATTTGAGACAACTTATGGTAGGTTTGGATCTTCCTTTACAATATTATGGAAATTCGATTACTATTGATCATGGTTAGACACATGATATTTCAGTTACGAAAGGAGAATTAATAGCTAAGATTCATGCTAATCCAAACAATCTTAGCCCAATTTTATGCTTACTTAATGCTGCTTCTTTTTTGGGTGAGGATTCCAAAAATGGAAAGAATCAAGAAGATAATTTGTAGCATGATTCAAGGGGCGAAACAACACAATTGGATTAGCATGTAATGTTTAATGAAAATTCACTCAATTCAGCATGTCTTGATGATGAATTGCTAATGAGAGGATTTCAATCAAGTGATGGAGATATCTGATGGGTACATATAAATTGAGCCCAAAAACATTATATTCTATCCAAATAGGGTATACATGCCCACGAGGCCCACAACACACTAACGTCATATCCTACCCAAGTCCTACACTAGACACCTAAATACCCCTCCAAGTTACTCAATTCATCATGCACTTTACAATTTTAAGTTTAGTTAAAGTTTTCTCTATAAACATGTACTAACTTAAGCATCGAAGGGTTTTCTTTGAGACAACCTTGGGGATCCCTAATGGTCTGTTCCTATCATAAACAAGAACCCTACTTTTAGACAGCTGCAAAGAAATAATCAATTTTGAGGAGTTGCTTTGTATTCTGATAAAACCTTACCTCGAGGTACTTTACTGTGTTATTTGGCTCCATCTGTTGGAAATCCTACCTTGACCTTGAGAATGTAGACATAATCACGAACAAGAGAAACCAGCTTACCTAACGTCCACCAAGAGTGGGGGGGGAGGGGGGCTAATGGAGATAGGGCAACCAACAACCCTAGAGGTCCCGCCCTAACAACCTTTAGAGGTTTAACACCAGCAGGCTCCCATGATACTAGAGTAGTAACTCCTAGCCGAGAAACTATCACTATAACTAGAGACCTACATGAGTGGAGCAGATCGACAACCCTTAAAGTATCTAAACCAGCAATCCCAGATGCGTCTATTTTATAAATATCAGTTAGAGGTGTTTTCACCCTCGCAGATCCAAGCATTTTTGCCCTCAATGTTGGCTTTGCTTTACCGTGGGGCGAGCATAATGAAAATTTTAAAAATAATTAAAACATGCAATTAAATGATTAAAATGCTACTCATTCGATGCACGTAGTGATTCATAATGATTACACGTCAACTAGTATTTTATATATAACTACTGTAAATAAAAAGAGTGTGTATTCTTATCCTTATAGAACACTTCAATTTTCTATTACGAGTGCCTTACACGTATGGTCCTTCTGTCATCTAATCTTCCATTTGAATCTAGGATATGGATTATGAGTTGAAACCCTAATTAATTTAATAACTATAATTCCATTTCAAGTTCTAATGACTATTGATCAATTAATATTCATCCTGCCTTGACCAAGGTGTTCGAGTCATGAATTATGAAAACATAGGAGATTCATTTGTCATTAACAATTGACGAATTCTATGTTGGACACTTATAAATCTCCATGCACACTAGTGCAATATCCAACATATTTCTTTTGTGATTGTTAAGTAATCAGA
This sequence comes from Paulownia fortunei, assembly GCA_019321725.1. Taxonomy (NCBI): domain Eukaryota; kingdom Viridiplantae; phylum Streptophyta; class Magnoliopsida; order Lamiales; family Paulowniaceae; genus Paulownia; species Paulownia fortunei. The sequence goes on along the minus strand of CM033111.1, from coordinate 11,634,239 downwards.
AGATATATCAGAATGTTGCACGGTATACACAAGGCTACCATAGTGCCTCAAGTCCAAGGACTAGCCGTGTACTATCGCAATATGAAAATTCTTATTTTGTCAGGCAAAGCCTGCAACTAAGAATTTCCTACCCGCCAGTTCAGTGTACTTATTTTCTAACAAGCACCCCCATACATACACTTGTATCTCTGTGCTAATATCCATAAAATACGATATTCTCGTCTTATGAGCATGCATCGCATGCGTGAGTCTTACTAGGCTATTTGATGTCCTATCTCAAAAAGCCCTCGATGAAACTTATTTAAGACCAAAGCCTTAGAGATATGTTCCATGATTGCCATCATATGCGCAACCATGCATCATAGCTAAATATGATTTAGGGACTTTATCTGATTGTCTAAGTGCAATCAAGATAAAGAATCACCTATAAGTTAATATATATTGATAAAGAAGCACCTATAAGTTAATATATATCGAATAAGATTATGTATTTCAAGATTATAAGAGTGGCCATTAATTGGCACGCTGGGCACTACTCTAACACTCAGTTGCCTCAGAAGTATCCAACTCAGGAACACCCATAATACCAGAGTAATAGGTCCTAGACAAGGGACCCCTTACTGGAGCAGTTGTGCTCCAACTCATAGAGAAAACGCTTCAAGCCTTACTGGATAATGCTTCCAACAAAGCTGTAGCGAGAGTCATAGCACAATATATGGAGACTGACCAAGCTGAGCATTATCGTTCGTCCTAACACTAGAGTAGAGGGTCAAATCAACCGCTTGATAATGCGGAGTCCAACAAAGAAGTGGTTGCGAGGAAAAGCCAGGATAAAACTCCAGAAGAAGTGACCAGCGGTGAAACTCCTCCTACCAAAGGAATGAAGTAAGCAACTGTTGAGAAAGATAAAGTTCGTACAACACCTTACTCCATCTTACTTGGGGACCAAAGAACAACTGGATGCATATCTGCCATTGTGGTAGTGCCCCCAAGACAAAGCCCATTTTCTGTAGCCATACTAGCTGGACCCCTACCATCGAGGATAAAGACATCCAGCCTACCCGAGCACAATATTACTGGAGACCTGCAGGAGCATTTTAACAAGTTCTATGCTAAGGCCAACCTATACGACCTAACTGATACAACATATTATAAGGTTTTTCACATAATGTTTGTCAAGCGCATACTGGCTTAGTTTAGTCAACTACAGTCGAATCTATTACTGGGCTAGAACATAGGTGCATTGTACAATTATAGTTATAGTAGATAATGAAACTCTAAATCTGTGGCACTAGAGATTAGGTTATATGAGTGAAAATGGGATGAAGAATATGCACTCGAAGGGAAAACTTCCACGTCTACAGTAAGTTGAGATAGATATGTGCGAAGATTGTATACGTGGAAAGTAGAAAAGGATCAGCTTTCAAATAAGTGGCAGAACCCCAAAGAAAGAAAGGCTAGAGCTCGTTCACTCTGATGTTTGGGACCAACAACCGTCTCATCCTTGGTGGGAAACACTACTTTGTGACTTTCATTGATGATCACTCTTGGAAGGTATGTGTTTATTTTCTAAAGCATAAGTCTGAAGTGTTTGAGGCTTTCAGGAGTTGGAAAGCTATGATTGAAAATGAGACAGGTCTGAAGATTAAAAAGCTCAAAAGCGACAATAGTGGTGAATATTAAGACACCAAATTCAAGAAGATCTGCTATGAGCATGGGATCAAAATAGAGAGAATCGTGCCGAGTACGCCTCAACACAATGGTGTAGCAGAGCATATGAACTGAACATTGACAGAAAAAGCTAAAAGCATTCATACACATTCAGGTCTACCAAAATAGTTATGGGCAGAAGCAGTCAACATGATAACTTACTTGATCAACCGAGGCCCATCAGTTCTATTGGAGTTCAGAATACTAAGATGAGGTATAGAATGGAAAAGAAGTAAAACTATCTCATTGAAATTTTTTCGATTGTATAGTATATATGCATATTAGTGATCAAGGCAGGAATAAGCTTGATTCCAAATCCAAGAAATGTACCTTCATCAGCTATGGTGAGGATGAGTTTGGCTACCGCATTTGGGATGACGAAAATAAGAAGGTGATTCGTAGTAGAGATATGATTTTTGATGAAAGGGTGATGTACAAAGACATGCATAAAACAAACTCCAATGACTCAGTGTAGAGTGAGCTAGTATTTGCATATGTAAATGCTAATGATATCCCAGATAGTCCCGTGATGGAGCTAATTGTAGCAAGTCCTCAACTAAAGAAACCCATTGGATAGAGCAGTGTACAACAGTTCAACACACCACAGCTTCATACTCCAACTCCTGTATTGAAAAGGTCTTTTTAGCCTAATGTGCCTAACAGAAGATACATGAATTATCTATTATTTATTGGTGGAGGGGAGTCTGAATGCTATGATGAAGCTTTCCAGATTGAAGATGCCAACAAATGGGAACTTGTCATGAAAGAAGAGATGAAGTCTCTAATCTCCAACCAGATATGGGAACTAGTTGAACTACCCATGGGAAAGAAGGCACTTCACAATAAATAGGTGTACCGGGTGAAAGAGGAGCGTGATGGTTCCAAGAGATATAAAGCTCGACTAGTTATTAAAGGATTCTAACAGAAAAAAGGAGTTAACTACACTGATATTTTTGCTCCTGTTGTAAAGCTTAATACCATCAGAATAGTATTGAGTATTGTTGCTAGTGAAGATCTTCATCTTGAACAATTGGATGTGAAGACTTCATTCCTTCATGGAGACTTGGATGAGGAGATATACATGCACCAGCTAGAAGGTTTCTTAGAAACAGAGAATGAGAACATGGTGTGCAAACTTAAGAAGATCTTGCATGGTCTGAAACAAGCCCAAAGACAGTGGTACAGGAAATTTGATGCCTTCATGCACAAGGAAGGTTTCTAGAAGTGCAATGCCAACAACTATTGCTACTTCAAGAGATATAGGTCCATTTATATCATTTCAATACTTTATGTCGATGATATATTAGTAGTAGGTTCAAATATGAATGATATTAGAAGGTTGAATCAACAATTGTCAAAGGAGTTTGGCATGAAAGACTTGGGTCCAGTAAAGAAGATTCTTGGAATGCAAATCATATAAGATAGGCAGAAAGGGTTCTTGCAGTTATCTCAGGCAGAGTACATCAACTGTGTTTTACAAAGATTCAACATGGACGATGCCAATCCAGTCAGCACATCCTTGGCTGTCACTTTCGCCTATCTAAGGATCAGTGCCCTCAGATGGAGGAAGAAAGAGAATTTATGGCTAAGGTTCTTTATGTCTCAACCATTAAAAGTTTGATGTACGCGATGATCTATACGAGACCAGACATTGGCCATGCAGTAGAAGTTGTTAGCAGGTTTATATCGAATCCTGGAAAAGCTCATTGGGAAACAGTCAAGTGAATTTTGAGGTATCTACGAGGCATAGTAGAAAAATGTTTGTACTTTAATAAATGAGAGTTAAAAGTAGAAGGCTACGTAGACATAGACTTTGGAGGTGATGTTGATCACCGAAGAAGCACCACCGATTATATATTCACTATTGGAATTACAACTGTTAGTTAGATATCGCAGTTACAAAAGATTTTCACTCTATCCACTACAGAGACTGAGTATGTAGCAGTAATTGAAGCCAATAAAGAGATGATATGGCTTCAAGGTTTGTTAACTGAGTTGAGATTCAAATAGAAGAATAATATTCTGCACAGTGATAGTAAGAGTGAAATACATTTGGCAAAGAATTCGACATTTCATTCCAGAACCAAGCATATTAGACTTCGTTATCACTTTATTAGATCTTTATTGGAAGATGATGTGTTAATATTGGAGAAAATCTAAGAAAGTAAGAATCCAACAGATATGTTGACAAAGACGGTGGCTATCGATAAGAAGTTATGTTTAACTTCAGTTGGTCTGCAAGAGTAACAAAGACTGAAAAGATCTACTGCATAAATCAAAGTGTGAAGATAAATTGAAATCAGTCTTTAAGTGGGAGATTGTTAAGAAAATGGCCAAACATTTTTGGTTAAAAATGAAGGGTGCCTAAATTAGAAAATTGTCAATTAAGGTGTCTAACCTAATTTCTTGCCTAAAGTCCACCAACCCATGTTTTTTGAAGCCTATATAAACCCCACTAACTCTTATTTGTAGAGCATCCTAAAATTAAAGAATTAGAGAGAGTTTGAGAGAAAAGTTGAAGAGAAAACTTGTGAAAGAATTTTGTGAAGAAAAATTCTTGTGTGGGTTGTGAGTTATAAGTGTTTTAAACACTTTGTATATTTTCTCTCTTTAATAAAATTATCTGTATCAGGTCCGTAGATGTAAGCATAATTGACCAAACTCCGTTATCAAATTTATGTGTGTTATTTTCGTTGTTATTTTGCATTCTCACTAATATAGTTTATCGAGAATTTTCATAATTTCCCAACATATATAACCTATCCTTATCAATTTTAAGGCTAGGGAACTTTGCATTAATCTTATACTTGAAGAGATTAAATAGGTGGTTTTTAATATTAATTCAGAAAGTGTCGCGTCCAGATAGTTTCTTATCTTTATTCTTTTAGATATGTTAGGATATCATTGTGGTGGATATGCTTGAAGCATGTATCGAACTCTTTGATGGTATAGCTATGCCTCAATGTTTCACTGCTACTCTATTGTATTGATTCCTAAGATTGACAACCCCAAAGTTGGGGAGATTTTCAACCTAGCAATGTAATAAAAAAATTTTTTTCGAAGCTTCTTTGTGCTAAGCTCATACATTTACTAACTTATATCATTTCTCTATCGCAAAGTGGATTCATCCCAGGGCATCTGATTGGAGAAAATGTTTTACTGGCTCAAAAGCTTGTTTATTCAATGGACAATCAGTGTAAAGAGAGCTATGTGATCTTCAAGCTTGATATGACAAAGGCATATGATCGAATTCAGTGGAAATTTCTATATTCAATAATAAGGAGAATTAGCTCCCCGAATCATTATATCAACCCAGTCCGTAATTATCTTGAAACTTTTAGTTATCGATCCTCATCAAAGAACTTCTACTGGATTTTTCAAATCTACACAAGGTGTGCAACAAGAATTATGGAGGTTTTTGGTGTCACATTTGGCGTATGCAAATGATTTCATATTTTTTTCTAAAGCAAATGAAAAGGGTTTAGGATTATTATTGAGTTTCCTTTTTTTGAAGGTCTTTGGATGAAAGTGATCACCCCTACCATGTCAATTTTCCTATAGCGACTATTCCAAAACTGGATTTCGATGGATAGAGTCATGCAATAAAGAGGCTTTGAATTTCTTTTATTTTGCTTGTGCTATTGTCGAGATGAAGAATCAATTGAATATTTTCTTGCATTGTCCTATAGCCAGGCAGGTTCGGAATTACTTTGAAAGGATTTCCCATCTTCACCAATAGGACTATCAGTCGGATTTTATAAAATCTCCATTCAACTCAATGGGGTAATCTCTTCAGCTTTAAATTTTGGAAAGATGACTTGATGGCAACACTTTAGTTCGAACTTAGAATTTTATGGAGTCAACAACATATAACACAAGTTGTTTGTAGATAAAATCAGATATTGGTTAGTAAAATTAAATACTGATAGGACGAGCAAGGGGAATTTAGATTGGTAGGTTCCGGGGATCAATAAGGGATCAACAAAGGCACTCACTAACCTTTATAAATGATTATATTATATCCAAAATATTTCTTTTGTGATTGTCATACAATCGAAAAATAAATTAAAGTACAATATACTAATGGTGCCTGAAGTTTAAAGACTAATTCATGCACTATTGTAATGAAAAGATTCTCATGCAACAATATTTCATTGCTAATTAGGATTTTTTGGGGTGGGGTTAATCAGTGTGCTTGTTCTCTAATAAACACCCACATACATATATCAATATTTCTAAAGTCAGATCGGTGATATAGTTAGATTGGTCCATCTAATTAACTCGAACTCAAAAAATTAGTTGACTCGAACTGTGACATAACTACTAAATGTGTATATATAGTATATAAACACCTTTATTATAAGTACAATACAAAAAATAAATATATGTTTATATACTATATTTTAAGTATACGATCAATAAGTATATATATATATATATAGAAGATTTTTTTTATAGCATTTGTATTCATTTCATAATAAGATTTTTATCTATTCTACTCTCCACTTTTTAATTGTCATTTTCATAAAGTACACCAAATTTATTAAAATAAAAACAAATTTGAAACCCTAGTTTTCTATTTACTACACAACCGCCCAACCCCAAATCTCTGTAGTCTATTCCCCCCAATTTGCTTCTCTTGTCGTCTCAATATCTTCTATTCCTCTATTTTTCTTTTTTCTTTTTTATTTGTTTATGAACTCTTTTCTCTTTTCTTGATTTTTTCCCTCATTTATCAATCCATTTCCTCTCATTTAAGAACACTAAAGAGAGGTTGAAGTCTAAAATTAAGAGTCATTGAATTTGTTTGAACCTCTTGGCTGTCTAAATTTTTTATGGTTCACTACAACTTTCACGAAAACCCATTAGAGCATAATCAGACCACCTTTGGAATGGAATCACGGTTTAATTAGCCATATTGGTCATTTCAGTCTGAGTTTGAAAACACTAATATGTATTAGTGTCACTACACCGATACTTATAGAATGATTCATCATTCTTTCTAACCTGCATCGCATGTGCAAGTCTAACTATATTCATTAATGTATTGTCTTGTTAGGTAATACTTGTATAGATTTTGATGATGAGTAGACTAGATTAGGTTAGACCCCTCAAAACTCTTAAAACTCTTCTATTTTAAGATCTTTGTAAAGTTACTCTATAGGGTAGTGCACTTTAGAAGACTTAGCTTGAAAATTGAGAACAAAGAAGAGCTAACAATCAGAAAAGTGATGCAGAGTTTAAGATCAAGACAACAAATTCGAAGACCAGAGCAAAAGACTTAGTGAGCTAAGGGTTTTAGCAGAGTGAGGAGGTAGTTAAAGAGACTCTAAGTCACTGAAGATCAGCTAATTCAGCCAAGTGTTAGAGCAGAACAATGAAGTACCAAGATCCCATGAAGAAATACAGTCTAAGATCAGACACAGTGGACTTAGCCAAGCTAAAGGGCATATTAGAGTAAGAATAGTGCTACATTCAAGGAGTCAAATAACAACTATCACCTCGTACTAAACTACTACAATCCAAACTAATGGATGGAAAGTGGAAACATGGCAGACATTATGGAAAAATGAAAATAGACTGCAAATAGTGTCAGACTGTAGGCTATATAGAGTGTGACAAACCATCTACACCAGCAAAAAAAAAGGGTGGCAAGTGCAACGAGCAGAAAAATGAGATTAATAAATAGGAGATGAAGATGGAGAAAAACACATGCTAGAAACATTAAGTTTACAAGAGCCATACAAGTGAAAAAGTTCCTAAAAATCTCTTAAGTGAAGAAGCAGTCGGAAAAAGATGACTTAATTATTTCATTATGCCTAACAACTTCCTTAGTGATATTACTTATCACCTTTTGAAGAATCAAGAGAGGAAAATGGGGTCAATTGTGTCCTATATAGAGTAGCTCGTTAGTCAAACCTATGAGGGTAGGTTCAACAATCTAAACCTCTCGGGAAGACTGAAGTTGCAGTAATAACGAAGTTATGAAAAAGAATGAGAGAATGAGAAGAAACTATTATATTTTTGGGAACTAAAAAGTTGTAGATTCGACTTTTTATGAAGTTTTAATTTGTTCTAGTGAATTTCTCCACGAAATTTGGAGAAGAGTGGATGTAAAAGGATTACCCCACTTTCGAACCACTATAAAAACTACTATGTAAATTTTACTTTTTCAGTATCTAAATTTCTTCTTTCTACTTTTTATTGCAAACACTAAATTGCACTGCATAACATAAATACAAAAGCCTAATAAATTTTTATTATTTTAACTATTATTATGTTGCACAACTCAACAGCTCACAAAACAAGCTTCTGAATATCTAGTAGACTGAAGCAGTTAAGTGACTTTCAAAGTTACTCTTTTATAAAATCAAGCGGCTAAGCTTTGCAAAGCAAAGTACAAGTTCAACTTGTGCATAATTTTTGAAAGGGTTTAAAAGTTTTAGAAGGTATAATCATACCATTTGGGACCAATAAGTGGTATCAAAAGAGTTGACTCGTTAAAATATTTTTTATTTTTCAAATCTTACGATTTGATTTAGATCTATTTTTTCTGAGAACTTGTATATCTTTTTTTTGCATGAACAACATGGACAACATTACTAGACTTTTTATGTTTTTCCTTGAAAAGTATGATGAATGAAAGATTTGTATATAGGCAAATATATTAACACTGGATGATGATGTTGGGTTCGCGTGATCTCGAGGTATGCACAAGGAAAAATTAAAATTTTAAAAAATAACATGCCATAACAATTACAGTAGTATCTTAGATCCGATGCGATTTTTAATAATTTTGCAATTTCCAATGATGCAATAATTAAAAATTAGAATAGTTTTTGATTTATACCTTTCAATGTGCTTTGGTTGTTATAGGAATTGAAGCAATTGATTGCTAGCCTCTTTCTGAATTTTGGTTCACAAGAATCCAAATGTCTCTTCTTTAAAGTAATCCACACTTTGAGCAAGAACACAAAATCAGGATTTCGCTAGCAATTCTAATTTCTTTACTAACTTAGTTTAAGGAGTGAATATTAATTATTGTTATCAACTTGTGATAAAAGAATTAATACTTTAAATAAAAAGATAGAATTTTGGTGGAATAAAGGATGGAGGAATAAAATAATTTTTCCTTTCTATTTACACTATGGCCAAAAATTTGAAGGCTTCCAGTTGCCTCAAAAATTTGAAGGCTTCCAGTTGCCTCAAATTTTTGGCCTTGTCATTTAAATAGGGGACTCAAAAATTTCAAGAGTTCCATTCTTTGTATTTTTGGTCTCATTTTAATTGGTTGAAAGATACTTGGTTGTCCCAAATTCTCCAACTCTATTTCTTCAAATCTTCCAAAGATATTTTGGGTCTCCTAAGAAATTCAAACTTTTGAGTTCCCGTCTTTTTTCAACAACCTCCATGGGCCTCTCCTAACGGACCTCATTGAATTGGGCTTGGACTTAAAATAAATTCCATAATTAATCTAATTAATTATTTTTGCCCAAATCTAATTAGTTAATTCCATCTAGTCCACTAAATCAAATTAGGTCCAATTATTTAATTGGGTAAATTAATTTAATAATTAAATTAATTTATGGTCTACATAATTAATTTGATCCAATCAAATAATTGTTTCACTCCAATTAGACTTTCTAATCTTATTCGGTCCAATTAAATAACCTAATTATTTAGTTAAATAATTAATTTAACTTATTAAATCAATTTAAGCTCTAATTAATTAATTTCCAATAATTAATTGGATCCAACTCCTTGGATTAATTCCTAAGTTAGAAATACTCTATTTCAAATTATGTGTGACTTTTTAGGTTCACAAGTGAGCTTGCAATATTTGCAACTTATGAATAATAATTATTTTATTTAATTAATCTAATTAATTAACTCGCTTGAAATTAACTCCTTAATTTCAAGAAGCTCACAAGTCATGGAAAAAACCTAGTAAGTATATCATGACTACCTAAACTTAGATAAAATAGCGAGTGAACTTATTTCAATTATGAGTATCATACATGTAAGGTACGTCCGTAAACTAATCTTTTGATTGAGTGTAGGGCATGGATTAATAGTCGAAATCCAATTGCTTAACGACTATGTTTCCATTTCAAATTTCAATGACTCATATCGAATTGTTAGAAAACCCCTGTCTAACACTCATCTCACCTTGGCCAAGGACTTCTGAGTCTTGAACTATAAAAATATAGGATATTCACTTATTCTACCAGACAAGTGAAATATCCTTTGTTGGCCATATATTAACCTCCATACATATCAATACAACATCCAAAGTACCTCCTTTGTGATTGTCAGACAATGAGAAGATACATCAAAATGGAACACAACATGCACAATGCTACCATGATGCCTCAAATTTAAGGATTAATCGTGTTCTATCATAACATGAAAACTCTTATTTCTACAAACAACATTTTTGATTAAAAATTTTCAATAGGCTTGTTCAGTGTACTTATTCTCTAACAAACACCTGCATACATGTACTAGCATTACTATGCCAATGTCCGTGAAGTAAAACATCATCCTTATGCAAGCATGCATCGTATACATGAGTCTATTGGGCTATTCGATGTCCCATCTCAAAATGCCTTTGACTTAGAACTGATTTAAGACCAACGTCATAGAGGTATATCCCATGATTACCATCAAATGCATGACCATACCCCGTAGCTAAATTTGGTCAAGGGACTTTATCTAATTACTAAATATAATTAAAGATAAAGAAATTTGCTATTTTATTAATATGATTTGAAAAATATTATTTTTATAAATACAAGAGTATAAAAGACATCTAATCTAATTGGCACGTCGGGCACTACTGTAACAATCTCCCACTTGCACTAGTGTTAATTGTCCATGTACTTAAGGCCAATCTTTTCAAAATGGTCATCGAATACCTTCTGCACTAGAGGTTTGGTCAGTGGGTCTGCTATATTTTCTACTGAAGTGACTCTATCCACTACAACATCACCTCTACTAATTATCTCTTTGATTAGATAGTATTACCTCATGATGTGCTTAGATGTTTGATGAGATCTTGTCTATTTTAATTGCGCAATAGCTAATTATTACCACAATATATCTATACATGATCAATAATGGATAGAATCACACCCAATTCTTGGATGAAGTTCCTCATCCAAATAACTTTATTTGTTGCATCACATGCATTAATGTATTCAACTTCGGTAGTAAAATCCACGATCGTCTTCTACTTGGAACTCTTCTAGCTAACCACACCACTGTTTATTGTGAATACATTTCCCAACATGGAATTTGAGTCATCTAAATCAGACTGAAAATTATAATAAATATAACTTTCTAGTTTCAGTTCTCTAGAGCCGTATACAAGAAGGTATCCTTAATTCTTCTCAAGTACTTTATGATCATCTTCACGGCCTTCTAGTGTTCCTCACTTGGATTGGACTAATATTTGCTCATGACACTCAGAGTATGTATAACATCAGGCCTCGTTCATAGCATACTATACATTATGTTTCCAATGGCAGATTCATAAAGTACGTGGGTCATTCTTTTCCTCTTATCAGGATTCTTAGGAGACAGCCCTTGAGAGAGAAATGTCATAACTTATATACATTAATCCTTATTTAGATTTCTCCATGCTAAACCTCTTTAGCATTATGTCTATATATATGGATTGGGATGGTCCGATCATCATTCTTGACTTATCTCTATAGATCTTTATTTCAAGAATAAATGATGCTTCTCCCAAATTCTTCATGGAGAACTGATTAAACAACCAAGTCTTAGTTGACTGCAGCATCCCTACATCATTCCCAATGAGTAGGATGTCGTCAACATACAATACAATAAATATCACTGCGTTCCCACTAACCTTCTTGTAAACATAATGTTTATCCAGGTTCTTGTGGAAATCAAACAATTTGATTGCCTCATCAAATTGGATGTCCAGCTTTGGGAAGTTTGATTGAGTCCATAAATAGATCTCTGGAGTTTGCAAAAGTCTTGCTCACTCCCTCTAGATATGAAACCTTCTGGCTGCCTCATATAGATCTATTCCTTAATATTTTCATTAAGAAAAGCAGTATTTACATCCATCTGCTATATCTCGTAGTCATAATACACTAATATGGCTAGCAGTATTCGAATGGATTTAAACATCGCTATTGGAAAAAAAGTTTCCTCATAATCAATTTCTTACTTTTGAGTATAACCTTTCACGATCAGTCATGCTTTGTGGGTCACTACCTCTTTATTTACTCCAAACTTCCACTTGTAGATCCATTTGTAACTAATGGGAACTATTTATTATGGTGATTCCACTAAGGTTCATACCTTGTTGGAGTATATGGAGTTTATCTCGAATTGCATGGCATCTTGCCAACTTCCCAAGTCGATGTTAGATATCGCCTTTCCATAAGTATTTAGATCACTATCCGAGGGAAGCTTATTCTCATTATTCTCTAACAAAAAACCATACCTCTTAGGTAGCTTTGAGATCCTTTGGGATCTCTTAGGAGGTTGTGTGTCCAAAGGCCAAGCCTCAACTATTCACCCATTACTGCATTTGCTGGGAGGCTTTGTGGTTCTTGAATTTCTTCAAGTTCCACGACTTTATCATTTCTATCCAATAGAAACTCCTCATCTAAGAAGGTGACATTCATCGAAACAAACACTTTTTGTACCGAGAGGTCGTAGAAGTAGTATCCAATGGATTTTTTTGGATACCCTATGAACTTACATAAATTGAATCTCATATCTAATTTATCTCCCACTTGTTGCTTCACATAAACAACACACCCCTAGACCCTAAGAGGGCGGTTTCCCATACCACATCTCATATGGTGTTTTGGGCATCAATTTTAATGGCACTCTATTTAATAGATATGCCGCTATTTCTAGAGCATAGGCCCAGAATGAAAAAAGAAGCTAGTGAAATTGATCATCGAATGAACCATATCTAACAAGGTTCTATTCCTATGCTCCGCAACTCCATTGACTTGAGGAGTAGTAGAAGGGGTCCACTGAGAGAGAATCCCATCATCTTTTAGATAATTAAGAAACTATGTGCTCAAGTATTTACCTCCTCGATCTGATTGAAGAGCGTTAATACTTAGCCCAGTTTGTTTCTCCACCACACTTGAAAGCTTTGAACTTTTTCAAAGCTTCAGATTTGTACCTTGTAAGGTAGACATAACCATACCTAGAATAATCGCGGGTAAAGGTAATGAAGTAGTAATAGTTTCTATGAGCACTAATAATTAGAAACCCACATACATCAGAATAGATCAAGTCTAAGAGAGCTTGAACTCGCTCCACTTGTCTAACAAATGGTGATTTGATCATCTTTCCTTTGAAACATGACTTAGATGCTGGCATTTCTCACTCTTTCAAAAGATAGAGCAGTTGGGCCTATTTATGAATTCTCTTCTCAGATATATGACCTAATCTAGCATATCATAAGAGTTAAGAACTATGATTGTCTAATTTTCTTTTATTTTGTGGAACATGAAAAAAGGAGTTATAGGAAGTAATAGAATATAAACCATTAATCAATATGCTAGAGGCAATCAAAATTGAATCTCTAAAAAAGAAATAACTTTCATATGTTATTGAAAAAGTAAAACCTTCTCCATTAAAAAAATGGAGATAATGTTCTTAACTATCTCTAGAACATAAAAACAATTATTTAAAATTAAAACTACTCCATTTCCTAAAGCTAAGTTTACACTTCCTATGACTAATGCAGCAACCTTTGCTCCATTCCCCAACTGCAGTAGTGTCTCTCCTCTACTTAGCTTCCTGCTTGCCATCACATACAAATCATTGAAAATATGAGACCCACAACCTGTATCCATTACCAAAGAAGCATCGTTATCTGATAAGTTAACTTCAACAAAGTAAATACCAGAACTCTTTAGGCTTGCAAGATACTCTTTGTAGTTTCTCTTCTAATGCCCAAGTTTGCCGCACTAATGGCATTTATCATCAACTTTGAAACTTTTCAAGACCCCACTAGTTGCCTTTATACCTTTGGATTTTGAGGAACGCTTGTCATTCTTCCTCTTGGGTTTTACAGCCTTTGAGTTATATAAGGATTCAACAAGCATGACCAGCTTATCCTTCTTCATAGTGAACTCATCCATCTTCAACATGTTAACCAGTTTAGCAAGACTATTTTCCATCTTATGCATGTTGAAGTTGACAAAAAAAGTGTCAAACAATGGAGGCAAAGACTGTAGGATGAGATAAATAGAGCTCGTTATCCATAACGACTCCAAGTGACTTGAGCCTTTCTATCAAGCCTATCATTTTAAATCTATGATTATGGACTAAAAACTCCCCCGTCATATAGGTCTTAAAAAGCTCTTTTGAGATATGATATCTTACCTATCTAGTATGTTCACCATACAACTCTTATAGGTGAACATAGATATCATGTGCATGCGCATGTACCTCGTGTTGTCTCTGCAACTCATTTGATATCACATTTGTAGATCATCTTTGACTAGCTTGTGATAATCCGCAAGCTCCTCCTTAGTGGCGTCCTTCGATAGTGGGATCACATCAAGTATGTAATCATTATTTTCGAACTGTAGAACAATCTAAAGGTTCCTCAACCAATTGACATAGTTGGGACCAGTTAATTTATTAGCTTCCAGAATTGATGTAAGTGAATTTTTAGCCATTTTATAGACAATCTACAAAATTTCAAATGAGGCAGAAAAGTAGCATTATTTCAAAAATATATTCATTTATAACAAAGTCTTTAGTAATAAATGTCTCCTATTAATTTATTCAAAATCCATCACCCTTAATGGCAATTCAGAAAATCTTATTTCCTAGTAGGCTTGAGGTCCAATCAATATGTCGTATGCCCTAATTTTATGAGCCTTTAAAACATATTAAAAGATAGTTAACTTTTAACGATTGCATCTCCATGCAACCCTCAAGATATTTTACCTCACTTCTTCCCATATACCCTAATTTTATAAATTCATATAATACTAAGTGTCAAGTAAGACCCGTTAAACCTCTATGTAGATGGAGCATATAAATGTTCCATGACTTATGGCTAACGTAGAGACGAGTCCATTCTATGGGCATCACCATACTTAGTAGAGATCACATCTTTCCCTTACAGAGTAATTCCATGACTCATGGTCAATGATAAAGTAAGATAGCATCGTCATGTCAACTACTTTTGATGATAGACATGAATTATTAGGTCTAACCCAATTTTTTCTATATTTGCTTAAAATCAAAATTTAAAATTTCCTTTACTTGATTTTTAATTCAAGTGGGGTATTTATTTTAACTAAGACCTCATCATTTTAAATCTTAGTTTATTTAATGTGTTTGAATTCAATTGATGACAAGCATATCATTTGAAAACATTAAATAAATCTATGCATGCATCTAATACATACATGATCCAGATGATCATGGGCCAATCCTATGCGATCTATTTAAGCCAAAAATGGATCTAGGTTGATCTAAGGGTTTTAAAATAGAATTATAAATTAATTTCTATTACATGAATATATCCCATACATTCATTGGCTTCTCTTGATTCTTCGTCTTAGTCCTTCTTCTTGTCTACCAAAAATAAAAATAAAAATCTCACCCTATTCTACTCTCATTTTAAAAATATAAAGTACTTACAATGAAAGAATAAGAGACTCGCATACCCTATTTCAAAAATCCAAAGATCTAATCACATTGGTCCAAAAAACTCTATGATCATCCCATACATACCAATTAAAATATCACATGAATTTATTAAAGCATGTAAATTTGCCGTCCATTTAAATTTTAATTTCACGACTTGGGATAAAATCTCATATTTTCAGGAAAAATCCTTTTTCAAAATTTTAAAATTAACACTTTAATTAAAAAATTAAAAAATTAAATTATGTAATTAACACAATAGGGTGTCTAATAGCCTATTCGCGTGACTGCAGTGCACAACAAGTGCACACAGCATGTGCTACCTACACTGTCGGCACACAAATAATGCATAGGCGTGCGCTTAGTGTGCGCAGGCCGGCGCGCGCACCAGGTGCACACAGGCTCAGTTTGTGTGTGCAACGTTTACACACACGTCCAGCTTGCATATTTTTTGCATGCTTTTATTAATTTAATGATTAAATAAAAATATAATATAATTTTATCCCAATCAGAAATACAAAAATCAATCAGAATTTAAAACTAAGTTCATAGGCATAAATTGAATCTGATTAGAATTACACAAACCATGGCTCTGATACCACTGTTGGGTTTGTGTGATCCCGGGGTGTGCATAGTGGAAAATTAAATTTTAAAAAATAATTTGTCATAACAATTACATCAGTAACCTATATCCGATAGGATTTTTAATGATCTCGCAATTTTAATGGTTTAATAATTAAAAATTAAAGCAATTTTGATTTATACCTTTCAATGCACTCTGGTTGTCATAGATATTGAAGCAATCTATTGCTAGCCCCTTTCTGAATTTTGGTTCATATGGATACAAGTGTCTCCCCTCTAAAATAGTCCACAATTGAGTAAGAACACGAAATCAGAATTCTGCTAGGAATTCTGATTCATTTACTAACCTAGTTTATGGAGTGAATATAGTGAATATTAATTATTGTTATCAATTTGTAATAAAAGAATTAATGCTTTAAATAAAAAGATAGAATTTTTGTAGAATAAATGATGGAGGAAGAAAATAATTAAATTTGAAGGCTACCAATTGCCATAATTTTTTTGCCATTGTCATTTATGGAGTCACATTTTTGGTATTTTTGATCTCCTTTTAATTGGTTGGAAGATGTTTGGTTATCCCAAAATTCTCCAACTTTATTCCTTCAAATCTTCCAAAGATATTTAGGGTCTCCCAAGAAATTCAAACCCTTGAGTTTCTATCCTTTTTCAACAACCTCAATGGGCCTTTCCTAATGGGCCTCATTGAATTGAACTTAGAATTAAAATAAATTCCACAATTAATTCAATTAATTATTTTAGCCCAAATTCAATTAGTTAATTCCATCCAGTCTACCTAATCAAATTAGGCCTAATTATTTAATTAAATTAATTTATGGTCTACACAATTAAGTTGATCTAATTGAATAATTGTTTCATTCCAATTGGGTTTCCTAATCTTATTAGGTATAATTAAATAATTAAATTATTTAATTAAATAATTAATTTAACTTATTGAATTAATTTAAGCTCTAATTAATTGATCTCTATTAATTAATTCGATCCAACTCCTTGGATCAATTCCTAAGTTAAAAATATATTATCTCAAATTGTGTGTTACCCTTTAGGTTCACAATTGAGCTGATAGTGAGCTTGTAATATTGGAACTTATGAATAATAATTATTATGATTAATTAATCCAATTAATTAATTTGTTTGAAATTAACTCCTTAATTTCAAAAACCTCACAAGTTATGGGAAGTACCTAGCAAGTATATCATGACTACCTAAACTTAGATTAATTAGTGAGTGAACCTATTTCAATTATGAGGATCATACACACAAGGTCCTTCTGTCATCTTATCCCCCGATTGAGTCTAGGGCATAGATTAATAGTCGAAACCTTAATTACTCAACAACTATGATTCCATTTTAAATTTCAATAACTCATGACGCATCGTTAGAAACCCCTCGTCTAACATTTATCATGCCTTGGCCAAGAACTTCTGAGTTATGAACTATGAAAATATAGGAGATTCACTTATTCTACCAAACAAGTGTTGAATCCTTTGTTGGCCACTCATTAACCTCCATACATATCAATGCATCATCCAACATATCTCCTTTGTGATTGTCAGGCAATTAGAAGATACATCAAAATGGAACACGACATGCATAAGGCTATCATGGTACCTCAAGTCTAGGAAATAATCATGTATTCTCGTAGCATGGACATTCTTCCAATTTAGAATTTCCAATGGGCATGTTTAGTGCACTTATTCTCTAACAAGCACCCACATACATGCGCTACCGTCAGTATGTTAATGTCCATGGAGTGAGACATCCTCCTCATGCGAGCATGGATCGTATGCGCGAGTCTATTGGGTTATTCGATGTCCTATCTCAAAAAACCCTCAACTTAAAACTATTTTAAAACCAAAGCCATATAGGTATATTCTATAATCACCATCAAATGCGTGATCATGTCGAATAGCTAAGTTTGGTTCAGGGACTTTATCTAATTATTAAATGCAATTAAATATAAAGAAATTTGTCTATTATATTAATATGATTTGAAAATTATTATTTTTATAAATACAAGAGTATAAAAGACACAAAATCTAATTAGCGTGCTGGACACTATTTTAACAGATAAAATATGAAAAATTGTAAAAGATGGTCCACTGAAGATTACCAAGGCATATACAATAGGTGCGTCAACCTTTATATTTAAACTTAAAGAGGAGTGGGCATCTATAAATAAGAAGAAAGCCAACTTGGACAGCACTGCCATGGATGTACTTTTTAAGACATTTGGCAAGGTAATATTCAGGACGATGAAAAAATACAAGATTAGAAATGAGATTTGGGAGAAGATCACCATGATTCGAGAAGGGACATATCATATAAAGGAAGATAAACTTTTCTTGGTTGTGCAAAAATTCAAAAACTTTAAGATAAAGCGAGGAGAGACATGGACAAAAGGTTCGCAAGCCTCATCAATGAACTCACAACTCTAGGAAGGAGTACACCAATAAGAAAATATTGTTGAAAGTAATCTGTTATCTTCCCAAGAAGTGGGGTATGAAAATAATGGCAATGAGAGAATCAAAGGATATTTCCAAGATAACCCTCTATGAGCTATTCTCGGACTTAAATGCCTATGAGTTCAAGATGGGGAGAAGAACAGAAGAGGATGAACTACATCCGTCAGAAAGCTACTACGCTGGTAGCAACTAACTCAAGTGAAAGGGCTACTGATCTGCAAGATGATCAGTCAATTACCCTACTGATGAAGAATTTTCAAAGATTTATGAAAAAAAAAGTTAAAAACAAAAGACTATCCTCTACACCGAGAAGACAACTACAAAACCAGGCCAGTGACATCAAATAAGAAAAAAAAAAGCTTACTGACTTGTGTTACAATTTTAAGAAACCGTATCACTTTGCTAAAGATAGTCCATACCCTCATGTACAAAAGGACACAGAGAAAGAAAGAAAGGCTAAAAGAGAAAGAAGATTCAAGAAGAAAGAAGAAAGCTTGGTGACTGAAGCTGAAGCCAACAAGAAAGTAGTTAAGCTTGAACTAGAGTCCTCTAGTGATAGTGACAGTGATTTAGAGAAGAAAGCACTAATGTGCTTGATGGCCAATGATGCAGTTGAGTCTATTTCATAGACCCGCAAGGTAAACCCTCATTTCACTGATGACATGTTGCATGGAGATTTGTTTAGAGCGTTTTTGGATTGAATGAGAGATTTTCACATTCTCACTGAGAAGCACACATTGCTCACAACTGAGAGTAACAATTAAAGAGTGAGCACAAAACTCTTATAGTTGGATTGGAAATTCAACAAGGCTGTATAGATGAGTGTAAAAACCTTAAAGCAAAGAACGATCAGTTGAAGCAAGATATTGCACTCATGGCACGTAGATAAGTTAACATATCTGCAAGGGATGCATACATAGGGAAGCTAATCTCTTCATTTTCAAAAGATTCCAAGATAATAGATAGCTTGATTAGTGTGCAGAAAGCCTATGGTGACAAAGCTGGATTAGGCTTTGACCATCACAACATAACCAGGTCCTCTGTGGATGTAGTTGAGAGTAAGAAGGATTTTCCAAAAGTAAAGAGAAAGATAATTTGGTCAAAAGACAAATAAGGTAGACATAAAGCCTAGATCATTGTGAGATGCAAAACAAGCTAAAGACCAGTAGAGTCAACAAATGTGGGCTGAGACATGCGGAAGAGAAGAAACCAACCAAGTCTTAATATAACACCCCACCACTAAATATAGATATTGATATAACAATAATTTTGACAAATAGCACATGTGTGTACATATGTATATATATATAATATTTTTGTCAACTATAGCACTTTGAGAAACAGTAAAAGGGTTTTCGACATAACATTGATAAAGTAAAGTGTTTTAACATCCTCTAATACTGTATAAAGATAAATAACCTTTTATATAAAAAAAATACAATACCCATCACAGTCATGCTATTCTCAAACTTATTTATAGGACACAACATCCCAAAGTTATAATACGATAGACTCAAAAATCAAAATAATAGCCTATACTTTAGGAAGAAATAAGGACATTTTGCATCTTATAACCCTTTATATATAGACAATAATTTACACAATAATAATGATTGTAAAAATTAGAATATTCCCACAACACAACACAACAGGTCATCACAGTGATCCTCAAAAGCCTCTAGGAGCTCCAACAACTAACCTAGTAAACCTCAGAGTTTCAGGTATCACCATACTTACCTATAATGCATGAACTACATGAGCTAACGCTCAGTAAGTGAAAATCATACTTGATGAAGAGATAATCTAACATATATGTGATGCATCTCTATGAAATCATGCCAGGAATGCAAGCTCCTAGACCAAAACAGTTCATTAAAAATTATTTTCCACCACTAGGCCCTTGGTCTACCTACTATGTACCAGATAGAGCTCTCAATAATATCAATAATCACATGGTCATAAATAGATTGACACAATCTGAGGGCCATCTCATGGGATCACCAGAGGTCCACCCCCTATCTTCCTCTGTGATCCTCTAAAAGTCTTTCCACCAGCGACGTCAATAAGGGCACAGTCAAGCGGTCCATCTCTTGTGACCACCAGAGGCACACCCTCTGTCAACCCCTATGATCCTCTGAGAAGTAACACTCACGGCGCCCAAAAATATCACATAAGAATGTCACGCATGCCTCGATATACTAGTAGTGGCTAACCAATTTTTTTTTTTTGAAAATCATGTCTCAAATCATATCATGCATGCAAGAACCTCAACTATACTCATATGTCGTGCATGCACATGTAAATGCTCATGAATGGTATGTTCAATATGAAATGTAAGTCATCTTGCTCTCAACATGCTTTAAGAATCATAAAATACTTAAGGTACATACTATACTTATCATCCAATCAATTTAAATATCATCAACACATTAAGTATAAATATTTCAAGACATACTATGTTCATGCATTGTAATTGCAAATGGATTTTCACTTACCTTTGATCGATTGTGTGTTATTTCTAGGTTTCTTAAGTATTACTCCCCAACCCTAGATATGAAACAATCTGTAAAAATACAAGATATCAATCACCATCCTCAATTAATAAGTTCATTATACCTAATGTAGTATAAAAATCTTGAATCTCAATTTAACTAAACAATCTTACCACTTAGAAACTATAACCGAATACAACCTTCTACGCACATTTGTTCCACATCTTAAATGTATAATAACCTCATTGAATTGATGTATTATAAATCTTACAACATCGCCCTAAATATTAGGGATCAAATGCACCACATCTATGCTCAAACATGTTAATGAACCAAATGGGACATATTCACAACTTCACATTTTCTTGCTGCCATATTAATTTGCATGATGATTTTGATACCTTTAGACATATTCATTTATTCTCTAATTTTTATCACACTTAGCTAACATAAAAAAAATGTAACCATATCATATAATGGCTAAAACTCATTGATATAGCATCCTAAGTTCAGCTCCCTTCACAGCATACTGAAATAGATTTTTCCTACCATGACAGTTTTGCGCACTTCATGACATTAATAGTTTTGGCAACCTTAAGTATATTCAACCACTCACAAATTTTCACCACACTTAGATAACATATGCAAAGAGACAATCAGGTCATAGTATTGCCAAAACTAATGGATTTAATGTTGTAAAACCAGTAGTCCCCTTCACATAGGATAGAATCTGAAATTCGATGGAGACAGTTCTGAGCACCACTTTAATTATCATGCCATATTTTAATTCCTAAGATATCCAAACCTAAATACATAATCTTAACTCCTATATAAAAATGGTCATGATGATAAATATAGAATTTACCCAAGGTTTCTTATAGATTTCAAGCTCAATAAACTAGAAATCAATATATACGCAGATTCTGCCCCTTAGTGGTTCTATTATGTGTTTGCAACCACAAATCATTCTTTTATGCATAATAAACCTATGAATAACCTCTAAAATAATCATGAACAAGATAAGAATCTTCAGAAATCACAAACCCTCAAATAATATAAAAATTGATGTCAAAACTGTATATGAACCTCACATGTGCCAGTTTTAGCTTCTACTTGTGATTACTACTTCCTTTTGCTTCCTTTGCCCTTTTCTATCACTTGGAATCACTTAAGAACAGCTTAGAGAGATTTTTACATGAGTTTAGAGCCTAAAAATGGTTGAGGGTCGTGGGTAAATGGCTAAGAGTGAAGGAAAGCTTGAGGTGGTACTTGAGGTGCTTGCTTAAACTTGGTAGCAAGCATGAGGTAGTAAGTTGTGGTATAAATCTAACCTTTCACCTATCTTTCAAACTTAGATCAGATGTGTCTTACTATACATTAATTTTATTGAATCCTTTTTTAATTACCACAAGATACCACAGATAATTCATAAGCTAATTTCCTAGCCGTTCATTTAATTTTTTACCCGATTGTCGCCCGATTCTTAAGTAATTGTCCATAATAAAAATTATATAATCTTATACATAAATTAATATTGTAATATCACCTTTGAATCATATTATATTATGTCCAATATCCCAAATATGCAATTTACCGATATATACTTTTGAAATACTTGGAAGAAATCGAATCAAACCATATAAGCTTACTAGTAAAAATTTAATACTTCTAAAATTATAATCTAATATCCCATCAATATCCAATATTGATCAACCTCATTTTCTTCTTATTTCAATTTAATGTTGATTAATTATATTATGATGATCGACAACTAATACCATATTAGAATTTCTAGAACTTTAATGAACAAATGTGATTATAAGGTAAAACGGATCATGCCATATAGTTCCAATGCAAGCACTTATGAATAACATGTAATACATGAATTATATTGGCAAAGTAGTGTGAGGCTCGTTTATTACACCAAACCATCTAAGATTTAAAGTTATAAGGTCCAACCAACTAAGGGACAGAGGACTTGAAATGGAAAAGACTTTAGCATGGACATACTAGAAAATATCATGCATATCCA
Organism: Paulownia fortunei; assembly: GCA_019321725.1. Classification (NCBI taxonomy): domain Eukaryota; kingdom Viridiplantae; phylum Streptophyta; class Magnoliopsida; order Lamiales; family Paulowniaceae; genus Paulownia; species Paulownia fortunei. Next base: position 11,611,266 of record CM033111.1, on the reverse strand, counting down.
CCTCCTATAACTCAAAAGAGTACAAGAGTCTACTATTAGTATAATGATAGATATGGAAGACCTTATAGACGGCACAAGGAACATTCAACTACTCATTATAAACCTTACTATTATCTTGGGTTTGGACTTTAGTTAATTTAACTAAAGTCTAAATAATTGATCTCCATTAGTTAATTAAGACCAACTTAGTTAACTGATCTAATCATTTAATTAATTAGTTCCACAAAGGCTACCCAATCAAATTAGATCCAATTAATTGATTAAATTAATTTAACTTATTAAATTAATTGAATCATATTAATTAATTAAATTAATTAGATCCAATTTAATAATTAAATTATTTAATTAAACTAAATAATTTAATTCTTTAACTAATTCAACATCCAATTAATTAATCTCCATTAATTAACTTAGTCTAACTCCATGGATTACTTTCTAGATTAGAAATGGACTATTCCGATTTGTGTGTGACTCCTTAGATTCACAACTAATCTAGCAGTGGGCTTGCAACTCTTATAACTTAGTGAATAATTTAATATTTTGATTAATTAATCTAATTAATTAATCATCATGGAATTAACTCCTCAATTCCAAGAATCTTGCAAATCATTTGAAGCGCCTAGCAGTGCACCATGACTATCTAATCTTAAGTGAATAGTTGGCAAACATATTTCTTGTTATGAGTACCATACCAATACAGTCTTTTGTTTAACTAATCTTCCGATTAAGTCTAGCGCATAGATTATTAGTCAAAACTCTATTTTAACTTTATAACTATGATTCAATTTCAAGTCACATTGACCTTTTGATGAATTATTAGCAAACCCTCATACAATATTCATCTCACCTTAGCCAAGATCTGTGGGCTTAAGGGCTATGAAAACATAGGTGATTCACCCATTTTACCAAATAGGTGATTAATCATTTATTGACCACTTAATAACTTACATATACAAAGATATTATACCAAATGTACATCCTTTATGATTGTCATACAATCGAAAAATACACCAAAATGCAATATGCCATACACAAGATTATCATGGTACCTTAAATCTAAGGAATAATTAATACACTATTGTAACTAGAAAATTCTCATTCGATAAATATTATTTTCAATTAAGAATTTTCAGTAGGCCTATTCGGTATACTTGTTCTCCAACAAGCACTCGCATACATGTACTAGCATCACCACACCGATGTCTATAGAGCAAGACATTCTCCTTTGAGCATGTATTATATGTGTGAGTTTATTGAAATTATCAATGTCTCATCTCAATAAACCCTTGACTCAGAATGCACTTAAGATCAAAGGCATAGATGCATACTCGATATCACCATAATAAGAATATTGAAAGGATCAGTAATTGGCACGTCGAGCACTACTTTAACAAGACTAGGTAGTCAGATGCATGACTTATGAGGTTCTTGAAATTAAGAAGTTAATTCCAAGATATTTAATTAATTGATTAAGATTCACTTAAGTTGGAAGACTTGCAAGCCTACTACTAGCTTAGTTATGAACCGAATGAGTCACACAAAAAATCGGGATAGTCCACTTCTATCTAGAAAGTAATTCTAGCAATTTGATTAAGTTAACTAATGGAGATTAATTAAATTTTGCTAGAATTATTTTAAGAAGTAAAATTAACTCACCTAATTAAATAATAAGATTCTTTAATTGGACCTAATTAAGATTAGGAGCTCACGGAGTGTGAATTAATTAATTGATTGAATCGATTAATTAATGGACCTAAATTAATTTAAGGGGTTAAATTTATTTAACCAGTTTGAATAATATGATTATTTGTATTGGACTTAATATAATTAAGTGGCCTTATGGAATCAATTAATTAATTAATTAATTAAGTTGGACTTGATTAAATGGAGATCAATCAGAGTTTAAGCCCAAAGTTAATGGGCTTGTAGACCATTAAGAGTCTTTAATGGGAGAATTAAAGACTCTTTTTCTTTGATGGAAAGAGATAAAAGACATTCCTATTCAAAACAAAATAATATTGAGATAACTAAGGAAGGAGATCAAAACCAAACAGGATACGGATTAATCAAAGTTGTTTATAAATACATAACACAAGGGGCCGAATTCTTAATACTTGTGAAGCAAAATTCGGCCACCCTCTAGCACCTGTTCACATTTATATCTCTCTAAAATTAGTTCTATTAACACAAGTTGATATTAAAATTAAATCTACACTCTCGAAATGTAGATTAGAAACAAAAAATTAAAATTCTCTAGCAAGCTTTTTGAACTGTGGACTTGCTCGAGGTGTGGACACCATAAGAAAAAAGACGCATGAATTCCTTCGGTGAATCTATTTCTAGTCTAGACACAATTTGAATAGTATAATCAACTTCATCAACTAAAGTGCTAATTTAAGGTATATCACAAATTTCTATTTAACTCAGTTAAGTAGGTAATTAGAATGCAACTGAATAATCACTACACATTAGGACTATATGTATTTAATTATTTTATGTATGTTTAAATTTTAAATCCCCATTGCATAACATTCGGAGATTATGCAAATCCAATAGATTGGATTATTCCAATTTGTGTACATAGATAAGATAGTAAAGAGGTTTAGCAAGGAGGAATCCAAGAGGGGATTTTCTGTTGATGTGTCAAGGTACTTCTTTCTTTAAGTCTATCCAAAAAGATTCTCGAGGAAAGAGAAAGAATGACTCACGTACCTTATGCATCCACCACTGAAAAGCATAATGTATGCTATGCTATGTACTTGATGTGATGTTGCCTATGCTCAAAGTGTCATGAGCATATATCAATCTAATCCAAACGAGCAACACTAGAAAATTGTAAAGATGATCCTTAAGTATTTTTTAAGAACTAAGGATGTCTGTTTGATTTATGATATTGGAGAATCAAAGTTAGAAGGCTTCATCGATTCTAACTTTCAGTCCGATGTAGATGACTCAAAGTCAATATCCAAATTCATAATAACCTTAAATGGTAGGGAGATTAGTTGGAAGAGTTTCAAGATAATCGTAGATTCCACCACCAAGGCTGAATATATCAATGCATGTGATGCATCAAAAGAAGTTATTTAGATAAAGAACTTTGTCTAAGGGTTAGACGTAGTTCTAAACTATTGTTGATCTAGTACTAGTGTACTGCGGTAATAATAGGGTGATTATGCAAGCAAAGGAGCCAAGATCTCACTAAAGATCCAAAAATATCATGAGGCGATACCACTTAATTAGGCAAATCAATGTTGGAGGCAATGTTTTCATAACTGGACCAGTGATCAAATCGGTCTTGTTAAAATTAGCGGTTCAACTAGTCGGACAGGTTCAACCGCCGGTTAGACCGATTTAATGAAAATTAATTATATTTTTTTATTTTTTTATATAAAATGATAATATAATAGATTAATTATTATATAATACATTTTAAATGTAAAAATAAATAAATAGTTATATAAAAATACATATAACAAAACAAAAAATTCAAATTATCATATAAATATAATAAAATATCAAATTTAAACCTTTATAAAAATTTAAAACAAAAAATTAAAAAAAAAACATAAAAATCGGTCAAAATCGATTTTGGCCGATTTTGATCGATTTTGACTCGTCAAAATAGTTTTTGAGCAAAATCAAACCAGATCGACCTCTGATTCCCGATTAAACCGGTTGAACCAGTCGGTGCGGTCTGATTTTGAAAACATTGGTTGGAGGCAACATCAAGGTGAAAAGAGTTGCCTTGATAGAAGATATAATAGATCTACTGACCAAACTCCTAGTGCAAAAGGTACTCGAAGAATGTCTTGAAAAGATGGGCTTAAGCACATGGGTAATTAGCTCTAGGGTCAGTAGGAGATTGTTAGAGTAGTGGCCGACGTGCTAAATACTAGCCGCTTCCATGCTCTTGAAATAAAAATTCTTATTCAAGTATATCAATAAAATGGAACTTCTTTATCTTTAATTTCTCTTAGACAATTAGATAAAGTCCCTCGACCATACTTAGTTCACTTAGATAATTTGATGAAGTTCATCGATCATACTTAGCTATGAGGCATGGTTATGCATATGATGATGATCATTAAATATGTCTCGATGGCGATAATGGAATATGTCTCTATGGTTTTAGTTTTAAAATAGTTCCAAGTCGAGGGTTCATCGACATGGAATATCGATAAGCTCATCAAAACTTACGCACACGATGAATGCTCGAAAGGAGGATGTCTCGCTCTATAGGCATCAACATAGATATGTTAGTGCATATGTGTGGATGTTTAGAGAATAAGTATACCGAATATGCCCATTGAAAATTCTCAATTGAAAGTGTTATTTGTCAAATAAGAATTTTTTATTTACGATAGTACAAGAATAAGTTCTTAGACTTGAGGCACCAATATAACTTTGTGCACGACATGTTACACTTTGATGTATTTCTCAATTTCTTGACAATTACAAGATAAATATGTTAGGTATAACATCTTCATGTATGGAGATTGAAGAGTGTTCAATAAAGGATTCATCACAAATCTGAAAAAATAAGTAAATCTTCTATGTTTTTATAGTCTTTGATCTCGAAACATTGGCCAAGGCAAGATGAATATTAGATAAGGGTTACTTAATGATTCATCAAAGAGCCAATGAGACTAGAAATGGAATCATAGTTAATAAGTTTCGACTGATAATGCACACTCCAGACTTAATTGAGAAAATTAGGAGACTGAAGTATCGTACTTCCATTGCACTCAAGGTTTACTGCTATTTCACATAAGACTAGATAGTCGTGATGTATTGTTATGTGCTTTCTAAAACTTGTGAGACTCTTGGAATTAAGGAGTTAGTTTCAAGATAATAATTAATTGAATTAGTTAATTAAAATATAATATTTATTTAGTAAAGTTGCAAGAGTTGTAAGAGTTGCAAGCCCACTAGTAGCTTAGTTGTGAACCTAAGGAGTTACACACAAATCGGGAAAGTCCACTTCTAATCTAGAAGGTAATCCAACAAGTTGGATTAATTGATGTAGATTGATTAATTGAAGCTAAAATTAATTTGAGGAGTTGAATTAATTAATTTAATTAAATAATAAAATTATTTAATTAAACATAATAAGATTAAGAACTCCAAAGGAGCGAATCAATTAAGTAAGATATGCATAAATTAACTCAAGGAGTTAAATTAGTTTATCTAATTTAATAATATATTTATTTAATTAGACCTAATTTAATTAGGTACCCTAAGTGGAACCGATTAATTAATTAATTAAATTAGACTTATTTAATTGATCATGATCAATTAAATGGACTTGATTAAATTAATCACAGTCATAACCCAATTAATAGGGAACGAAGTGCTGGGTTCATATGTCCTGGGATGGATACTCAGGAAAAACTAAAAAAAATAAAATCATGCATAATAAAGTAAATCATACAATCTTGGGAATTGATATGATTATTTGGTTTATGTGTGTAGTGACATTCTCCTATTCATCTAGATGAATCATGAATTCTTTGTTGTGCATATTGCATCGAAATATTTTTCTTATATTTCTCTATGGAATAAGAGAATAAATAGAAGTATAATCAATCATGCACAAGTTACCATAGAGCCTCAAGTTTAAGACTAATATTGCATTAACATAATGAATAAATTTCATATTCAATGAAGTTAATTTCCAAATAGAAATTCTTAGAGGGGTTGTTCAATGACCTTATTCTCCACCGAACACCTAGATGCATGCACGAGTTCCTACACCTCTCTATTTGTGAAATGAGTTATTTCTTCACCCGCATGCATCGCATGTGCAAGTTTAACTGAATTATTATGATTCTACAATGTGGAACACATTAAGATCAAACTATAAAGACATATTTTATGACTGCCACCCTACTCCCCTATATTTTTAATTATCTCACTTTACCCACTTATACTCCATTTAGTCTCATTTTACCCTTTTGTACTTTCATTGTCTCACTTTTAAAAAAATAACTGAATTGTCCTTACCTATTATTTATAATACAATTATTTTAAAATATTCTAAAATTACTACACATGCGTTCTAATAATTTTTTCAACTTAACTAATTAACACTTAACATTAAATTTATTTCATATTTATTAATTTTAGTGGCTTTTTTTTTATTAACATAGTTTCTACTTATTATTTTTTTTAAACTTAACTAGTTAACACTTAACGTTAAATTCATTTATAATTTTATTGATTTTAATGGCTATTTTTTTTTAACATAGTTTCTATTAAATTCCTATATAATAAGATATTTTTTATTAGCTAATACACTTTACTTATAATTTTCTACTCATTAAAAATGTAAAAATTATATAACATATTTCTAAATAATATGTTCTTAAATACGTAAAATATTAGTAATAAATTTCTCATTAGTAATGAAATTATCAAAATTTCATGAAAATATTTTTTGAATTTATCATAGTTTTTATGAACTTATGATAATCTAATTAATAATAAAAAAATTATTACTAATATTTTACATATTATATAAAATGTAATTTAAATATAGTATATATTTTTTAGATTTATAATGAGTAGAAAATTCTTAAGTAAAGTGTATTAGTTAATAAAAAATATTCAACTATATAGGAATTTAATAGGAACTATATTAAATTTAAAAATAACTATTAAAATTTAAGTACAATATAATTTTAAATGAATTTAATGTGAAGTGTTTATTAATCATGTTGAGAAAATTATTAGAACATAAATAAAAATATATCAATATTAAAATATTTTAAAGTAATTTTACTAAAAATAATATATAAGGGCAATTTGATTATTTTTTATGAGTATAGATGAAAAAAGTAAGATAATAAGAGTACAAAAAGCTAAAATGAGACATAATAAGAATACAATGAGGTAAATTGAGACAATTGAAAGTAGAGATAAATAAAACGATACTCAATAAAAGTAGACATTTTACACTAAAAATATATTATAAAAGTATAAAAACAACGAATCTCTTAGCTCGCCTCATATTACTATAATGCAATCAATAATAAAAAATGAATTAGTGACATTTATGCTCAATCTCTAAAGCTTTAACAAATGATATTTTTTCCATGGAAGCTATGAACCACAAGAACAAGTTAGATGTATGGGATGAAGGGCTTCTATACTTGGTACGTAGTAGAAGGGAAGAATAATCAACCCATTCTTTCCTTCCTTTTCTTTTTAATTTTTTTAATTTTTATTTTATTTTTTTATTTTATTTTTTTAAGTATAAGGAAACTTTTATTTAAGTGGATGAAATAAATAAATTTTTTAAAATATTCATGCTATAACAATTATAGCATCACCCTAGATTTGATGTGATTTTATCGATCTCGCAATTTTCAATGACTTTATTTATAGATAAAGAGTTTCGATTTATATCTTTCAACGCACTCTGGTTGTTGTAAGGTTTGAAGCAATTGATTGCTAGCCTATTTCTGAATTCTAGTTCACCAGGATCCAAGCGTCTCTCCTATAAAGTAATACACACTTTGAGCAAGAACATGAAATCAAAACTCCGCTAGCAATTATGATTCCTTTTCTAACCTAATTTTTGGAGTGTGCGTGCTAAGTATTAATTCTTAATATCAGCTCGTGATAAAAGAATTGAATACTTTTTACTAAAAGATGGTTGGAAGAAAAGATGAAGAAGGGGAAAACAATTCTTTCTCTCTCTTTTTTATGATGGCCAAAAAATAAAGGAGAATTAGTCCTCAAATTTTCGGCCACCTTATTTTATAATGTGGTGGTCAAAAATTCCAAGAGTCCCACTCTTGAATTTTTTGCCACTTCTTGTATTGGTTGGAGGATTTTTGGTTGATCTCAAAATCTTTCAAAAATCTTCAAATCTATTTTTTATAACTACCAAAGCTACGTGGAAATTTATTTTATCTAATTCAATTAAATATTTTCAAGAATATTAAATTTTTGGGACTCCAGCATCTTTCAACAACTCTTATGGACTTCTTCAAATGGGCCATTTGAAATGGATTTAAACTCTTAATTAAATCTATCACTAAATCCAATTAATTGATTAAACTCAAGTTCAATAAATTAATTCCATCTAGGCCACTTAATTAAATTAAGTCTATTTAAATAACTTAATTATTTAATTGAATAAATTAATTTATGGTCTACACAATTAATTGATCTGTCAAATAATTATTCCACTCCATTTGGACTTTCTAATCTTATTAGTTCCAATTAAATAATTCAATTATTTAATTAAATAATTCATTCAACTTCTTAAATTAATTTAAACCCAAATTAATTAATCTCTATTAATTAATTGGATCTAACTCTTTAGATCAATGCCTAAGTTAGAAATATTCTATTCCAAATTGTGTATAACACTTTAAGTTCACAACTAAGTTAGCAGTATATTTATAATATTTGCAACTTATGAATAACAATTATTCTAATTATTTAATTCACTTGGAATTAACTTTTTAATTCCAAGAACTCACAAGTCATGGAAAACACCTAGTAAGTGTATCATGACTACATAATCTTATGTGAATTAACGAATGAATCTATTTTTTCCAATTACGGATACCATACACATAACGTTCTTCTGTCATCTAATCTCCCGATTAAGTGTAGGGAATAGGTTATACGTCGAAATCCTAATTGACTTAATAACTATGATTCAATTTCAAGTTGCAATAACTTATAATGAATCACTAGAAAATTCCGTCTAACATTCATCCTCTTTTGACTAAGGATTTTTGAATCATGAACTATGAAAACATAGGAGATTGACTTGTTCTATTAAAAAAGTGGCGGATTCTTTGTTAACTACTCATTAACCTCCATACATGTTAATGTAACATCCAACGTACCCCTTTTGTGATTGTCAGATAATCAGAAGATATATCAAATGGAACACGACATGTACAAGGCTACCATGGTGCCTCAAGTCCAAAGACTAATCCTGTACTATCGTAATATATAAATTTTTATTTCAAAAGACAACGTCTCCAGCTAAAATTTTTTAGCAGACCATTTCAGTGTACTTGTTTTCTAACAAACATCGCATACATGCACTAGCATCATTATGTCGATTTTCATGGAGCGAGACATCCTTCTCATGCGAGCGTGCATCGTATGCGCGACTCTATTGGACTATTCAATATTTCATTTAAAAAAGTCATTGACTCGAAACTAATTTAAAACTAAAACTATAGAAACATATTCCATAATCACCATCATATGCACGATCATACCCCTAGTTAAGTTTGATTTGAAAATTTTATCTAATTAACAAACATAATTAAAAATAAAAAAAATTATCTATTTTATTAATATTATTTTATAAATATAAAAATATAAAAGACGTTAAATTAATCCACGTGTCGAACAATATTCTAATAGTTAGTGACCATTCTAGCACGCCCTTACTTGCCCCTTAACTTATTTATAGACCCCAATCACACTACATGGGTAGTGGGTTCGGATGGGTTACCGGGTAGACCATATACCCATCCGAAAGCTAGCAATTATATTAATTTTTGTACACAAAACACAGTAAGTGAGAAGTGATGTTGCTTCCCATGACTTTATGCCTATTATTAATTATATTAAGAAATGACATATAATTTCTCGAATAATGAAAACAAAGATGTTGGTCTTTACTACATGAACTGTTGCTGATATTTGGCCGTCCAGATAATTTTTTTTGCTTCCTTTGGAGTGGTGTAGGCTCCTTTTGATTTTTGTGATATTATTTATTTAAAAACTAATGAAGCATAGTTGAGCTCGTTAAATTATATATAATAATTTTTTTTAAATTTAATATATTCATATTCAATGGGTCGTAATTCTATTTAGTATTCAGATACCCTAAAATTAAGGTTAAAGGAATTTGCATTTGAGTTTTTCGTTAATTAATTATTTGTTGAGGTTGCTAGTCAATAACTATTTTCTTTAACGTATTTCTGCCAAAGGACGAGGCCAACATTATAATAATGGAGAGAAGTGTTAGAGTTTGGTACTCACATGGCTTCAAAAAGTTAAACCGGGCATATCTTGTGAATCATGGAAGAAAACTTTATTTATTTATTTTTCCTTTTATTTCTTCTTTCTTATCTTTTCTTTTCCCTTTTTTATCTTGAACATGAATAGGTAAAAACTGTTCAAATCCTCATACTCTTTCAAACTTATATGTCAAAATTACAGGTTCATAATTTTCTAGTGACATCAAATTAATTTTCCTACTTTGTACTTAGAAAACCTACCATCTATTATAGTTTTTAAAAAGATAATCATAATAATTTTCTGTTCATGAACATCTAAACATTTTCAGGCGCAGTGAAATATTTCTTGATTAAAATGAAATGAATATTCAACAAGTATGACTTGTAAAAAAAATGAAGCCCTATACATATATACTTACATACATACATACAGAAAGACAATGTTGTGATGTAGATAGGCTTATCTTGACCCGTGTAATTCTTGAAACCTTCATTGGTATAGTATTTTGCTATTCTTTTTTCTTTGGGATTATTCCATGACCAAACAACAACTTAGTCACCACACAGCCAAAGAATGGATCATACCCCATTAAAAAAGCTAAATCAAACTGGAAATAACAAGGTCAGTGCATGACACATCATCTGGGCCCACACATGAAATCAGTTTGACACAGATATGTGGTTAGAAATGGGACTGTGACAACCAATAGCAACACCCCATGTCACACTAAAACCATAAGTTTTTCTCGGAGGCTCATTTTGCAATAGTACATAATAAAATAATTGCTCAGAAAAGAAAATAACAATGTGTTATAAATTTCAAAAAAAAAAAAAAAAAAAAACAGTGTTAGATTATTGAATATTAATCAACATCATGTCATCATAACACAAAGTGCAAAAGAAAATAAGAAAAGCAGAGTAAAAAGTCCAAACAAACTCTTCGTTGTTTATTTCTCCTCTCTATGGCCACGTCTTTTCTTATTCTATCTTTTGTTGTATTGTATTTGGAGATTGATCCAGTACAGGAGTTGGAAGATAAGGCCCCTTATTTAAACTATAATCTTGAATTTTATATATTGAATTGTATGAAATTTATAATTTTATCCTTTTTTGAAAATTTTAAATTGTTACCAATTAAAATATCTATATCGCATTTCAAAATAAAGAATTATTACTCCATCCTAAATATACTTATTTGAAGAAAATATTTCCGCTCTGCTTACAACTGTATCATTGTTTTGATTTAATGGCATATAATATGAATATAATATTATGTAAAATACAAATTTAATATTGTTTTATTTTTTTAAAATCAAGATTAACTTAATTAGTGTTGTTGTATTGTAGGTGAAGTAAAGTTCATTGTGCTCATAATAATCTTTAAAAATATTTATACATCATAAATTTGACCTTGATAGTTCTGTTTTCTTTAAGTGAAGCGTTTGAAAAAATGAATACAGATAAACTGAAAAGTCTGTAGTCAACAACACAGACGGAGCACTAGTAATATTCTTTAATGGGCTAAAAATTAAAATAAATAATAAACAATTAAATTAATAATAAATATTTAAATTTATGTGTGTGTTTTGTACTCTTATTTATTTATATTGTGAAAAAAACAACTGAAATAAATTAGAATAAATCAGTATAATATAGTAGTAAGAAAGCTGAAACATTTACTTCACACCCAATACAATACAATACAAGAAAGAAGTCATATACAGAAACAACCCCCTCCCCTTTCCATTTTCACCTTCCCTTCTCAACCATTTATTCAGATTCCTTCAATGGTTTTTTCCCTTCTTCCATTGGATTATATTATATAGATACGACCCATCTTTTTTTCTTTGACCTTCATTGCTTGTGCAAAGTTTGCTGTTTTAGTGGTCTTTTCTGAGACTATAAGAAGAAAACTTTATTGGGTTTTGATTTATTGTTCTTATTTTTCTGCCCAACTTTTTCTGGGTTTATTGCAGAAAAAAGCTTTCATACCCAGAAAGCATATGCTTTAAAAAGGCTAAAAGAATAATCAAGTCTATTTTTATCTTACAAATTATTTTTTTGAAAGGCCTTTTATTTACAGGAAACTGGTTTGTTCAGCTTTTCCTCCCCCCCCTTTTCTGGTGAATTTTCATTGGAATTCTGTCGTTTGATATTAAGGAAGAAAAAAGAAATAGACATGGGAAAGCATGGTCCTTGCTATCACTGTGGTGTTACAAGTGAGTTTTTTCGTTTTTCAACTATGTTTTTTTTTAAAAAAAAAAACCTTTCCCCAATAAACTGATAAAATGATTTTTACAATTGATTTTGTATTCTTCAAATCGCTTTGTATTGATTGATTAGTGGTTCAATCATTAATATGAATATTCATCCACTTAATTGTTTGGATATTGAAGAGAATAACAGGACAATGAACAATTCTAAGTCATATGTGCTGTTCTTCTTCATTTTCTTGTATTTTGTATTGGTTCTTCCCTTCTTTTTTCCTTTTTCTTACTTTGTATTTGGATTCTAACACAGCTGCCACTGCCCATGAGTGTTTGACTTGTAATTCTTGATCCTAATAATTGGTATTTTTCTTGGTTATCTTAGTTTGTTTTTTAGCTTCTCTTGATCATAGGTTTACTCTTTCACATGCCTGCATACCTTTAGCTTTTCTAGTCAAATCTTGTTCAATCATAAATGAGTGTCTAGAAGGTCGGCCTAGATGAAGCCGGGACTAGTATGAGTCCCATTTCCTCATTTATACATTTGGTCAGTGTTGGTAACTGGCACATCTATTTGTTAACTACCTAATGCACTCTAGAACAATTCTTTCCCACTGACAATTTAAAGTTTCTTTGAAACCTTAATCATTCTATCAACTTTGTCCAAAATTTTCTGATGTTGCCTTTTCAGAATGGTATTGGAAGATCTTGAGTATACACAAGTATATCATTCATCCATGGAATTTGTCATGATTCAACCAACTAGGTCTCAAACCATGAAATTGTTCAACCACTAGCAATTCATTTTTGTTACCCTTGAATTTCAGCTCTTGCTGAAATGCTCCTGATTAATTATAGAAATATGAATACATATATTCCAATCTTACTCCTTCAAAGAAAGAAAGAGAGAAATGTGAATATTATCATGTTATGCTTGGGCTTCCTCCTCTATTCAGTTCAACTGATCAGGACTTATGCAAGCAATTTCATTCTGGCCATCAACCATTGCTGCAGCTGCTGCTGCTTGAAGTAGTAACTAACTTTCAGAATTACCTCTGCTTGCCATCGGCCTGTTATAGGATTACCTACATGAGGAAGTGAGAATGAGCTTGTTTGGTTGCCAAATGGTTGTAAGAACTAGTCTTGGAATTCACACTCTAAAGGGAGATGATCTTTAATTACATTGAAATGATTTTCAGAGTCTATGCTGTCATGGGAAATGTTTAAATTCATTGCTCGCTAGGTCATCCTGGTTTGGTTCTAGTGTTGTGAGTTCCATACTGATTTTAGAATGATCTTTTGAAGTTTGGATTTCAAAGCTGAGATTCTGAACAGAATAGTTAAGTACATTTCAGGGTTCGCAAAAATAAGAGTGACAGCAATATTTATCTTTTTCTTTTTCGGCTTTTTACGAGCTATGATGATGACATATACCTTTCTTTGTTCAAAAGAATAAGAAAGAGAACACAAGCTTATTGTATAAATATTTAGTGCTTTGTCACTCGTTTGATGCTTCTCTAGCTTATGTTTTTGGACATATTGAGATTTTAACATATAGCTGGGCTGCTGTGCTTGCCATGTGGATACATGGGAACTCTCTGATACTGGTCATTCTTTCCTTATAATAGGTTAATTGGCTTCTTATAAAAAAATTATGCAACAGGCACCCCCCTTTGGCGTAATGGGCCTCCTGAGAAGCCAGTACTCTGCAATGCATGTGGATCACGGTGGAGAACAAAGGGAACTCTGGAAAATTATACACCTCTACATGCTAGGGCTGAACCTAACGAGTTTGAGGACTGTAGGGTTTCTAAGGTGAAAACCATATCTATTAAGAACAAAGAGGCAAAGGTTCTCAAGCGGAAGTACGATAATAATATTACTGAGTTTGGGGGAGTTCCTGCCGACTATAACCAGGGATTCCGTAAAGGGTTTGATGAAGACACAAGCAACAGGTCAAGTTCTGGCTCTGCTATATCAAACTCGGAGAGCTGTGCACAATATGGCAGTGCTGATGCAAGTGATTTGACAGGTTTGTAGGACCTCTCTTCATGTTAACAAATCTAGCACCGCAACCTTCAATGGAAACTCCTCACTGCCATTCTTTGGCAATTCCTAATTCTATTTTTGTCATGATCTTTATCCTTTGAGAGGCATGATGTGAATGCTATATTGCATAGCCCATTTAGATTAACATTGATTATGCTGAAAATAAATTGTGAAAACATGGCTTACTAGATGAATGTAATCTGCCTTTCACTTTGACATCTGCCAAATTCAATAGCTGTTTTTGAATATCATGACAAATCTAACAAATGAAATCCATATCTATTAAAGCGGCAGCTTATCTTATTGCTTCTTGTTCTTATGGTCTTTCAAAACATGTGTTGAATGCTATCTTAAGCTCAATAACGAACCACCTTATGTCTTTGTCTGAGTTGCATTTTCTTGAGTTCAAATTGTCAGAGTTAATAGTATTTGTCTGCAATTGCTGCTGATTGCATGTCTATAGCTGTTATTAAGTTCTTGCATATTAGAGTTGCTTGATAATCGGGATATCTTTTTACGCATTTGTAATCTTGACAGGTCCATCCCAAGCCATTGTATGGGATTCAATGGTACCTTCCAGGAAGAGAACCTGTGTCACTCGTCCAAAGCCGTCCCCTGTTGAGAAGCTTACTAAAGATCTTTATACCATATGGCATGAACAACAGTCATCATGCTTGTCTGCATCTTCAGAAGAGGAACTGCTTCTTGACAGTGACAAACCAATGGTATCTGTTGAGATTGGACATGGAAGTGTACTTATTCGGCATCCAAGCTCAATAGCTCGAGAGGAAGAATCAGAAGCTAGCTCCCTTTCAATTGATAACAAGCAACATACTTTGAATTCTCGGCTGGTGGCTTTTCCAGGTCTTATTGAAGACACAGGTGCTAATTTATCAAGTCGAGGAATTGATAAAATCAAGAAGCCTGCTATTCCAGGGACAGAACAAGAGCGAATAAGAAGGTACTTTCATGTTAACCTCAACAACTAACTAGGCTGATAAAACTTTGTAAATTAATGCTTCCAAACTACGCTAGTTCTGAAGGGAGAACATGTGATTCTAGATTAATCTGTATTTGAGCAGTCTTGACTCAGTTTGCAATAATCATAGCATTAAGTATTTTTGCACAGCGAAACTTAGAAAGCAGAAATAGTTGCATGTACATGCAGTTTACAAGGAACATGCATTGACATCATGGGTTTCAGGTCATGATATGACTTGGGCATCCATGTGTTGCCAGTTTTACCTGTCGATTTCAGCGAAATCACCACATGGAGCATTGGACTGGGATATTGAGAGTGATCCTAATACTCAGCTTAATTGAAGACACTTGCAGCTGCAGCAAATCATATTACTTTTTAATGTTTTTTTGGGTTTCTTATTGTTCTGTACCTTGTCTTTGTATCTTGACTAATTTATGTTTTCTTGTTCAATTTCAGGGACAAGGATCAACTTGAAAAATTACAGATTATGGCACATCATAATTCACCACTATGTTACATCGACCTGCAAGTAAGTTGCAAATAGAAACGTTCTTTTGATATTATCCTATAATCAATGTTGGATGAGCTAATCATCAAGTGATTAAGTTCTTGATGCCAAAATCCTGAGAAATGATACTTGTCGCTAGGGAGAGAAGCTTTTTATTTGGACCATATTCGTGACCATGGAAGCAGAAATGTCCACATTCTTGGACTTCCCCTCGCTCTTCTATTATGCATTTGTTAATTGTGTAGCTTGTGCACTAAATAAGAACATTTTTAATAGCGTTTCTGTGCTAGCTCTTATTGATTTTCTATCTTCTCAGCTATCTGAACGAATGCTGTTTTCTATATCTGTTTGTACTTGGCCCATTTGCTACCCATTATCATCTGATTTCTACTTATTTTTCCTGACCTTTCTTGATTACTGATCTTAAACATGAATTTAAAGCTATAAATGCTAGAGGCTTTTGTACTTTTGTTACAATCCATATCTGTATTCATGCAGGATATTCTAAATCTTGACAAGTTTGCGAGTCATTTGACAAATGAGGAACAACAGCAGTTGCTGAAGTTTTTACCTTCTATTGACACTGTGGAAGCTCCAGATAGGTGTGTATTATTCTTTTGTTGCTTACCGTAGTCAAACATAGAAAATATAGTTGCTCAGTAATTGCTTAACTTATCTTTAAATACAGAATATTACTCGTTCTCTGATAAGGCATAAGAGAATGATTTAATAGATACGCTCATAATAGTCTCCATTCCAGCTGGATGGTTAACAAAAAAACATGTCACTTGAATCACTTGATAATTGATCCGTGAGGAGCTAACAGGTTGTTGTATGCTTAGCAGGGACTCGTTTTCGATTTCCAGTCTTAGAAGCATGTTCGACAGTCCTCAGTTCAAGGAGAATTTATTGTCCTTCCAAAAACTTCTTGCTGATGGACTTTTCGATAACTCATTGTCTGGCCTCAAGACAGAAGATTGTAGGGTTCTGAAGAAATTTCTTTTGTGCAATTTAACAAAATCGAAGTGGGTTGAACAATATAAAACTTTCAAGGTTTGTAGCAGAACTTCTATTGTATCTTGAAACAACATGCCCCTTGGATTAAAGTGTATTCTGAATTGTGTTTTTCGTTTAGGATTTGAAAGGTAAAAATATCATCAAAGAGTCAGAAGTTGCAGAAGAATCGAATGCACTTGCAACTGATTCTTCACTGAGTGTGAAAAGATCACGAGATGGATTGCACCAAAAGTTTTCAGGTAAAGTGTAAATTGATGGAGAAACTGCTCCTCGTAATCCCTCGGCATTTTTCTGCTTGAGTTTGAGTATAGTTAGCTGAATCTTTATGGATATTGTTAACATTTTATTTGGAGGGGGGCGAGGATGCTGGTAAAGTTTTAAAGATAACTAGCTCACTCTTGCCTATGCATGTGGAGTTAGGATGATCTAAGCTTGCATGTCCAGTGAGGTATCTAGGTCCTTTCATTATCCAAATCTCAATATACTTCATCCAGCAATGCTGATTTATATTTTCCAGTGCATAAAGATGTTCGGAGTAAGAACTTGGCCATTTTAGCATTTAGTTAGATCCTCACGAGGATAATACATATGTAATTTCTCTCTTTATTTTGATAAATATTCTATGTTGTGCAGTATGTCCTGCCAAATGTTCCATGTTGTAAACTAACTTGTGCCACTGAAACTGAGTGGTTTACTTGGCATGTGAGTTCAAATCACAATGCTGATCACAACCTTTCTCAATTGTACTCTCATCATAGCAATCACATTTTAACCATATACAAGAATCATGTATCCTTTCTCTAGTTGTTGCCGTATACCTCACAGTCTAAACAATATCCTCTCCAATTCTTTCCTATGGACATGATTGTGATAATCCTCCCGTATTCTTTTTGTCTAATTCTTATTTCCCCTGCTTATTGTTATTTGAGCACATTTAACCGGGGAAAGAAGACAATTTAATAAACATTTCTTGCTGAAGTTATGATATTGCATCTCCAAACATGTAGAACTCAATATATTCGTAATAAGTTTACTCTAAGAATGACTGATCTGACTGATTCCTTATTGAAAGTGCATGAAGTCTTAATTTATGATTGAACACTATTGTGTTGGAGTAGGACCAAGAACCAGTTAATTTTTTCTCCTTGTCATCCTTCTTTTCGGATATTTAACCAAGTGTGATGTAGAATTTGGAACTCATGGGCTATCAAGATTGGCCAACTTTGTCATCTCCACTTGTAGGAATCATGTCTTAACGGTTGTTCCGTTTCAGGAGCAAAGGCAATAATGAGGAGCCCCAGAAGAGTGATGATGACGTCAAGCTACGATCAGGAGGAACTAATAGATAAGGGTTGCTTTTTCTTCAGTCCAAAAAGCCTCTTTTCATCTCATAATGATGATGGCTCCCAGGTGCTGGACTCTTCCCATTTTGTTGATGAGAGTTCTGAACAGGATTTGCTGCTTGATGTTCCATCCAACAGCTCCTTCCCACAGGCTGAACTCCTCCCAACTTCGAGTTTTGGTGCTCAAGCAAGCACAAGTAGTAGTTCAGTATACCCATATTTTACTCGTCCCTGATGGCACCTGTCAAACCCTTTTTATTTTCTGCCGTCACCAGGACCTTTTTTGGTGCCTTTTGTAACAAGCCTGATGATTGGGTTCTTCGTTTTATGTTGTTTTACCTTTTCCAAGAAATAGGAGTCTAAATGAGGTTTGATGATTGCCTTCTACCCTCTGTTTCCCTTGAGCTACATGAAAAAGGGATTGCAAGGGATGAACCCTACTTGGCTTTTTTTCTTTCCTTTTCCTTCTTTGTATAGATTGACAAAAGATTGTTATATAGCTCAAAGGGAGGAAAGATTGTAGTTTTGAGTTTCCATATGATCTTGATTTGCTTAGAAATTCCAAAACTATGGACAGTTTTGAGTTTCCATATGATCTTGATTCGCTTAGAAATTCCAAAACTATGGATCTAGTCGAAATTCCTGAATTGATATGATGTTAGTTATTTTACTCACCTCCTTTTTTCAGTGACATTTGAGAGTATCTATGTAGATGTGAAATCTGTATCTATGAATTGAAAGGTTCGAATAATCAACTCCGTAAGGAGTTGTTAGATTTGAAGATGGAAGACGTAGTTGAAATGGAGAATGCGGAACTCTCGTGTTAAGTCTAGTAACTCAACAAGTTAAAAAGGTTAATTACATGGATACCACCTAACATTTGGTTAAATTGCCGAAAACCTTCTGAAAATTACAGTCAGAAATTTGACATCTATGTCAGCATAAAATTGCAGTGCTTTTTTGAAAAAAATACCCCTAGATAATTTGGTCTCCAGTTTCGAACAAATTTTGCAGATAAAAATGCCCTTCTGCCTTGTACATGTGTGTTGCATGTGACTTGGGGCGTTTGGTATTTCATGTCGATATAGAGATGTATTTCGGAATTGTAAACTTATGAAAATATCAATGAAAATTTAAAGGATATTCAAAATCTCGATATTGAGTTAGAAAAATAATAAAAATAGATAAAACTAATAGAAAATTTAAATGAAGGTTGAATATTTTCAGTTAACACAATTATGCATCTTTCAAGTTAAAATTATGTGTATATGTCATATCATATACCTATATATGTAGATATAGTGGGTTTTGTTAACGGATATGATTAAAAGTTTATACTAAGTAGCATTTCTTCAGACTTTCTCACTATTGTAGAAGTTTAACTTATATTCTAACTTTATTACTAATTCGTTCTTTACAAATGTACTAAAATAAGATTCTACTTCTTACCTTCAACTTAAACTAATTGTAAGTATGTATGCTGAAAAATCTTTTATTGAATTTATTTCATTATTAAGTTAGTATACAAGTCTAATTCATGTTAAATTTTGTTATCATGCATTTTAAGCTATTTACAATATGAAGTGCTTCAATGAGTTCTAAAACATTAGAAATTACGAAACATCCTTGAAATTTTAGGAAATTTCCATGGAAATCTTGCAAAATCAAACTGCAAGTTGGATTTTCTTTCGGGCAGTCAAGATATCAATTTTTTTTCCGAAATTTCAATAATTCGAAATTTTGCCAAATTTTTAATTTTTGACTAATTTTCCTTCTTTTCCGTATTTTATTTTCAATTAATTTTTATTTTTATTATTTTATTAATTCAACCATTATTTCAATTTTATGTAATTAGTTATAGCTAGTATTAATACGACAGATAATCTAATTATTTAACTTAACTAAAACTATTAATTAATAAAGTAAATCAATTACAAAGTATGTAGAATCTAATCTGTTAATTTTAACTAATTAAAAACTAACTAAAAACTTAAGAGATAATTTAATTATCTTATTATAATTAATTATATAAGTAACTAAGAAAATAAATTAAAAGTTATCGAGAAATTTTTTCTTTTATCTATTTTAACCAAATAAATTAATTAAATGAAATAAATTACAAATTAAATTTAGGGTTAGTTGGGATTAAATCCTCAGGCTTCTATTAATTTTGAATTCAGTCCCCAACCCCTATTTTCTAGTTTGCACCCCACATCAAGTTATTTCTTTGTTTTCACTCCCTACCCCTTGTAAAAAATCTAAAATATTCCCTAATAAAAAATGAAAACCCCTCCTCAGACAATTTCCCTTCACTTCCCCAGTTTCAATTACTTTATTTTCCAAAAGCGTTCGTCGCCTTCATTTTTTCCATTTCTTCTTTTTTTGTTTCCCCTTGTTTCTCGCATCTCCGTATCTGAATCCATCCCCCATTTCTGTCGTTCATCTAGCACAACCATTCTCGTTGACAATTTCATTTCAAAAGCATATAAGCGGTCGATATTCAACCCAGATTTTGAGATTTTTTTTTTTTTTAAAACACTAATGTAATTTTTCCATACTCGAACTGTTAAACGTTTATACTATTTTTTTTTTATTTAGGTTTTAATATGTATTTGATTTTAGTTCATGAGTAATTGATTTGGGTTTGGGATCATCATTAGGTAAATTGTAAAATAAAATTGAGGTACTGTTCACTTTATTTAGAGAGGACATGTTTTAAGGTCTGATGGGTCATGTAAAGCATTTTTAACCATTTTTATGTTATTGATTGAGACAAATTAAATCCGAATAGCATTACACATTGAATCATGCTATATTATAGGACTACGTATTAGCGTTTCCATCTCTGCAGTATTATAAGAGTCATGTCTTGTACCAAACGTTCAACTATGTAGTACTTTTAAATACGATTGGGCCATTAAAATTGAAGTTTGTAGAATCTGTAATGCATTTGTTTTTAAATGTTTCCTATCTTACAATTATCGAATATTTTCCTTTGACTGCAGTAGTAATGGCCAGGACAAAACGAGGTCTGTGATAGACCCAAAGGTGAGGTGCGATCCTGAAGCAGAAAACCCTCCATAAAGGAATGACTATGAGCTTTCATCTCGGTGTTCGCCCTCTTACTTCCATTCTACAATTGAAGAGTTGCATGGGAGTATGACTGACACGAGCGATTGAGGAGAAGTTGAAAAATAGTAACATGCTTTATAAAAGATTACTAATAAATTAATATAATAACTTTAAAGTTATCAATTTTTTAAGCTCCAATCTCCAGGTAAATAATAGTTCGGTAGTACCACGGTAGTAACAGTAAAATTCCTACAAAATAATAAATTTGTTATTATGTGTCACATAATTTTCTTAAAATTAATTTGCTTTCTCTACAAAAATGCTTGAGAATTTGAGTAGTTTCAATCTCTCGTATACAACGACGATGAGTAGTCAGTGAAGCACAAAATTCTAATCAAACTAAAAGCTTTTTAAAACTCTAAGATCACAAGAATTAAAACCTCTAAACTTAGTAGAAAGCTAGAACTAATAACTAAACCTCTAAGTACTCAAGTAAGCCTAGATAACTAGAGAGAGAAATGAAGAGAAAACTTTAAGTGTTTTGGCGTGTAGAATGAGGAGGGCTCTCATTTTATAGTGACATGTAGGGGCAAGATGGAAAAAAAATCCTATTTAATATGAACATTTCTGGTTGTTATATATTCAATGTGAATGTTTTTGGCTGTTAGTCTAACGTGGATATTTTGGATGTTACTCATTTAACGTAAATATTTGTTATATATTTAATGTGAATGTTTCTGGTTATTACACATTCAATATGAGCATTTCTGACTGTTACACATTTAATATTAACATTTCTGGCTGTTAAACAACCTTAAAATCGAGCTATTACATTATTACAACATATAAAAACATTGCCAGTAAGCCAAATATTTTTATCTTTAAATTCATAAATTTCAAAGACTATATATCCATATATATTCACATGCACGTAACTGACTAGATTAGAACCTTTTGGATATAAAAAAATTGAAAACATAATTAAGTCATTTGACTTAAGCTTCTCCCACCAATATGGGACTCAACTTCTTTCTTTCTTTATCCAGTTCCAATGGTGAAAATTTGAGCAATAATTTTTTATTTACTCATGTACCATTTTGAGCATATGAATATACGAAAAGAATTCACTTCATCAATAAGATGTGGGTCCCACTTAAAAAACTAGCTCTAAAATGGTTCATGAGAATGGGTGAACGTAACATATTTGGGCTTTAATTTACATGAGCTCTCAAGCCCATTAAAGCCCAAGCTACCAATTAAATAAATGACCAATTTTGTATTTATCCCCTGCATGAATGAAACTTAGAAGGGAGACTCTCAAGACTAAGTGATAGAGTTTATCGATCGAAACCTACATAGGATAAGTAGGTGTTACTTTTTGAACCTTCCCTCCTGAAAGTATAATTACTTTACTGGCAAATTAGTAGACGCGAAGTCCTTGAACTATTTATTGTATGAATCTTTCCTAACACTCCTAGTTCAACTATTATGTTCATTTCGCCCATGAACATCCTTGGTTCTGCAAAATTTCTCAAGAATTGAGCCTACAATATTCTCTTAGAAGCAGCCTCACTTTATTCTCAGATAGGTGATCTCTTATTTAAGAACAACCTGCATTACTTCGCTAGATTTTTCAATGCATAAGAATCATTAAAAGCTTTTTTTAACCTATTCCCAGTGGGCATCATTATTTTTCATCATTGGAATGGACACGAGGGAAATAACTCCCATAGGAGGATAAGCGAGCTGACGTTATTGTATTGGATGAGAGACTCAAATCATCTATGAAAAGGTTATATATGAGGACTGTCCCAAGTATTGTGTTTATCGTAAACATGTTGACCATGATTCTTTAGGTTGTTATGAGAACGATAGTAAGAAGCCCCACCACTTAATTATAACTTTATGGATTAACAACAACCACAACAATCTTTGAAAAGGAAAGAGGCTTACGGGGGTCTTAGAGAGATTAACCTTGTTTGTGAAGTGATTGGAAGCAGTAAGGATGCAGAGAGATATTGTCACAACCTCCCAACAATATATATAAATATATATATAAACAACTTGTACAACATAATTTGTGCACGTATGCATTTGTATAACTTTTTTTTTACTCAGTTTAACAAAAATATTGATAAAAGTAAAGTGCTTTCATATCTTGTAACACTGTATATACATAGTTAGTTATTAAACATTAACCAAGTCTATCAAAACTATCACAAATCCAAACTCTCTATCACAAAGGAGTTCTGAAAGTGATATACAGGATAAAGTCACTAATATAATACAATAACTATAAAATAAAAAACACAGCCCACAAAATAGCCTAACATATAGTCATCCAAGTACATTGATCTTTGAAAGCCTGTAGGAGCTCCACTACCAGCTAGTAAATCAGAGGTCTCAAGTCTCATCATGTTAACCTACAATGCATGAACTATATGAGCTAACGCTTAATAAGTAAAAATCATGCATGACAAGAGTATGATATAAAATCTCATGCATCTCAACTCTAAGATATGATACTATAAATGTGTCAAATTGAGTACTTATAAATCAAAGAGTTTTTATTAAAAATTACTTCATTTATTAGGCTTTTGGCCCACCTACTATGCATCGGATAGAGCTCTGAACAATATCAATAATCACATGGCCATAAACAAATGACTCAGTCCAAGGGCCATCTCTTGGGATCACCAAAAGGTTCACCCCCTGTCTTTCCCTGTAATCCCCAGAAGTCTTCCCACTGGCGGAGTCAATAAGGGCACAATCAAGTGTTCCATCATCTCGTGACCACCAGAGGCATACCCCCTGTCAACCTCTATGATCCTTCGAGAAGTAACACTCGCAGCGCTCCAAAATATCACATAAGTATGCCTCGCATGCCTTGGTATACTAATAGTGGCCAACCAAAATATTTTCTTTCTGAAAATTATGTCTCAAATTGTAAAGTGTATGCCAGAACCTCCACTATACTTATATGCTGTGCATGCACATGAATGGTATGTTCAATATGAAGTGCAAGTCATCTTGCTCTCAACATGTTTCAAGAATCATAAAACTCTTAAGATACATACTATACTTGTCATCGAATCAATTTAAATATCATCAACATATTAGGTATAAATGTTTCAAAACATACTATGTTCGTGTATTGTAGTTGCAAATGGATCTTTACTTACCTTTCACTTGGTTGGTGGCTTAATCTAAATTTGTTTATTGTTCCTATTCAATCTTAGATGTAACATAGCCTGTAATATTACCCAATATCAAACACCATTTCCAATTTGGCAAGTTGAAAGCATAAAATATCATCCTAAGGCCTTAAACACCAAGCTATCTAGGTAACAATCAAGTTTTTATAAACTAAAACGCAATCTAGTCCCTTCAATATATTAATTTCTCTTCTTAGATACATGTAAACATCATATAATTGAAGTATTATAACTCTAATAACATGTACCTAATTATTAACACTTAATAGCAACATATCTAGGTTAAAATATGCTAAGTTATTAAATGGGACAGATTCATATTTTCATATTTACTTGGTGTCCAATTTAGTTGTATGATAATTTTGACATCCCTAAACATATCCAATCACTCCTAAATTTTTACCATACTTAAATAACATATATATCAATGTAACCATATCATAGAATTGCTAAAAATCATGGATATAACTTCCCAAATTCAGCTCTCTTCACGATATACTGAAATAGATTATTTTCCTACCGTGATAGTTTTGCACATTTAATGACATTAATAGTTTTGGCACCCTTCAGTATATTCAATCATTCCACAATTTTCACCATACTTAGATAACATATATAAAGAGACAACCAAGTCAAATTACTGCCAAAACTAATTGATTTATTGCTGTAAAACTAGCCCCATTCACATAGGACATAATCTGAAATTTAAAGAAGACAGTTTTGAGTATCTCTTTAATTATCATACTATATTTCAATTTATAACCTCTCTAAACTTACATACATCACCTAGACTCATATATAAACACATATATGGTGAAATACACAAGTTTTAATCAAGTTATTATACATATATAAAGCATAAATATAAAAAATCAGCAAGTATATAGTTTCTGTCCCTAATGATTTTTATTGTGATTTTGTAACTAAAAATCCTTCTTTTGTGAATTATGAGACCACAAATAACATTCTAACATGATTATAATCAATAATAGAAGCTTTAAAAATCATAAACCCTCAAAAAATTCAAGAACTTAAATAAAAAATATGAGTTAAAGCTCATCTATGCACAAATTTTAGCTTCAACTTGCTTCTCCTTACTTCTCTTTGCTTCCTTCACTTTTTTTCCTTTACTTGGAATTACTTGAGAATAATTTCTAAAATTTAATATGAAGGTTTTAGAGGTGAAATAGCTCAGAAAATAGTTTTTGGTCGTGGCTTAAGGATAGAAATGAAGAAATGTTGAGGTAGAAGCTTGAGGTGGCAAGGTTGAGGTGTCAAGTGGTGGTACAAATTTGATATTTTTCACACCTTATAATGACCTAATATGGTGTTTCTCATTACTTATTTATCTATGTACAATCTACTTTAATCTCTATATGATCGGATAATACATTATGCTATAATTTCTTAATCGTTCATTCAATCTCCAAATCGATCGACATTCGATTCTTAAATAATTATCTAGTTTTCATTTTCTAAAATCACATGCATATATGAACCTTGTATTATGACACTTAAATTACATTATATCATGTCCGATATCCCAAGTATATTAATCTATGCATGTATACCTTTAAAAACACCTCGATCAATTCGAATCGAATCATATAAGTTTACTAGTGACACCTTTAACACTTTTAAAATTATAACATATAACCTATAAATAGTTTCTTTATCTTATCTAAATATAGAATTACTTAATTAGATTGTAGGATCTCAACCACTAACATTAAGTGATAGCATTGGAGGTATAATGATTAAGAATGCTATAAAAGATGCGACATAGATGTTAATGCAAATTAACATATAAGTAATATGTAGTGTATGAATCATATTGGTCAAGTGAGTAATGTGAGGTTTGGGTATTACAGATATGTTCCTGTTCATGAAGTGATTGGAAGTAGTAAGGATGCGGAGAGAAGATTAGATGCCCCGTTGGAGACAACTCCATCGTTGGATGTTAATCTTGAGAAGCAGCTTATTGTTGCTCCAATGGCAGTTGGAATTATAGAGCAGCCACCAAAGATGATGCAAACTCTTATGCATAATCAATCACGATATATGATGAGGTCCACTTCCATTATTTCTCTTTTTAATACTTTATGATGAATCCACTCAAGGTTATTATTTGGGATGTCCATGGATTTGGAATTTTTTTTGACTAAAAGGTGTTTAAAGTAGTTGTGTGAGGATCATAAACCTAACATAGTTGTTATATCTGAGCCGATGATTAATCTTGATGCTACAGCTATGTCTCGAATTTTCAATTTTTCTAACGTTATAGCTAATATATCTAACAAGTTGTGGTGCTTTTAGGCTGATTCTGTTCAGTTGGAACTTCTTGTTTATGATGAGCAATTTTTGCATGTCAAAATTGCTAATCTATCGCCTCAACCATTTTTTGGTTCTTTTATTTATGTTAAATCTAATGCTTTTGATTGTATGGATCTCTAGAATGACATGCAAACTATGGCGATGCTTGACCCTTGGCTTATTGGTGGAGACTTTAATGCCATTCTATCGCCTCATAAATGGAAATCAGGGTCCTCTTCGGTCGTGAAGTCAATAGATGATTTCAATAATGTATTACTTGATTGTGAGCTTCTGCTGGATTTGAGGGGCCTAATTTTACATGGATGAATTATCAGATGTGGGAGATGCTTGATTGGGTGTTGTTTCTTCCAGTTGGACTGATTTGTTCCTTGAAACAGTAAATTTCTCATTTATCTCACGTGTGTTCAATTATTATGCTTTGTTGGTTCATATGGAGAACTTACTATTAGTGTAGTGCCCAACACGCTAATTAGATTGAGTATTTATACTCTTATATTTGTAAAAATAATCTTTTTGCATGCTTTCATGATGATGTTGTCTCGCGTCATGGATATCAGTGTAATGATAATAGTGCATGTATGTGGGTGCTTATTAAAGAATAAGTACATTGGACAGGCCCATAGAAAATTTTTAGTTGGAAACGTTGTTTGTCGAAATAAAAATTTCTAAATTTGGGGTACTACTCATGCTAACCCAACACTTATCCCGACCTCCTACTTCATTTCTATTGTTCCATATGTGGTTCCACCATGAGAATTTTATGGATACCGTGAAAACCATTAGGAATTGCCTGCATTCAGCTACGGGCCTGGTTACATTTCAAAGGAAATTGTTCTCCTTGAAACAACACTTGAAATGGTGGAATCGTTATATTTTTTGTGATGTGTTTGATCGTGTTAACGTGGTTGAGCAAGAGGTGCAGCTTAAAGAGTTAGTTTTTGATTCTGATCCTTCTCCGATCAACCTTGTGGAGATGAAATGAAGCCAAGCTAAATTTGCTCAGGCATTGTCATTGAAGGATTATTCTGACGACAAAAATCAGCTTGTAAATGGCTTGTGGAGGGGAAGCCTAACACTAAATAATTCCATGCTTTAGTTAGAAAATAGAGACAAAAGCGACATATCCCTTTAATTTTGCAGGAAGGACTGGTTATCACTGATCTAGCACTTATCCATTACTCGATTTGCTCTTATTTTCAGGGTTGCTTACGGGATAACTACATCACCAATCTGATTCGATTTTGTTTGATCCTATTCCAAGCTTGATTTCAGATTTTGAGAACTCTTTTCTTTGCACCTCATCATCCTTTTCCAATTGAAGGGTGTTGATTTTTAGTGGTTTTGTATTCAGAAATGTTAGGATGTCATTTAGGTAGATCTTCTTGAGGCTTGCATGGATTTCTTTGATAATTCACCTTTGCCACAGATTTCATAGCCAGTTCGATTTTCAAGTGAATGATTCACCATAATCTTGGGAAGAGTTTCGGCCTATCAACTTGTGTAACGAGATAAATAAAATTGTTATGAAGCTTATTTCAAACGACTTGCTACGGTATTGCCAAAGATCATCTCACCAGCCCAAAGTAAGTTTGTTCCTGGTAGATTAACAAGTGATAACGTTCTTCTTGCTCAAGATTTTACTCATTCATTACATAGTACTTGTAAGACAGATGACCCGATCATATTCACAAAAGCCTTGTAATGCAGATAACCTGATCATATTCACAAAAGCCTCTGATAAAGGTACTCATATACTTATGGATTTCTTGCACTTGTACGGAGATATATATTGATAGCTTATTAATGCCTTTAAAAGCTCCTTTGTGTTGGGAAATGGATGTCTCTAATGAAATTCCAATTCATTAAGGATGTTACAGGAATTTAGTATAAGAAATTGCCTATTTTATATCTTTGGGCTCCACAGTATAAAAGTTGTAATAAAGGTGTGTTTTTTTGATGGGGTGTTGGAGAAAATGTGTGAGAGCATATTGGGTGAGAGAAACAAGTTTTATCTAACGGAGGCAGGTTGGTCTTACATTAGGAATGTCCTTAATTCAATGCCACTACATATTTTGCAACTTCTCTCTGCTCCCAAATATGTGTTTCAAAGAATTAATAGACTCTACCATGGTTTTTTTGGGGTTAGGAAGACGGCAAAAATAAGCTTAATTGGTGCTTATAGAGCAAATGTTGCTATCATCTTGATGAGGATGGTTTGGGTGTGTGAAATTTACAAGATATTGCACAAGAATTTGGTGTAAAATTATGGTGGCAATTTCAGATGGGAGATGCATTATGGGTTTAGTTTATGACGAGCAAGTATTGCTCCATTTTTCATTAGCTTATAGCTAATTGTATTGTCAACCATTCACTAATTTGGAAGAGGCTTTGCAAAATTAGAATGGAGTCGGAGAAACACATTTTCTATAGGCTGGGTGATGGATATTGTAGCTTTTAGTATGACCACTGGGTGGGAAGTGATGCACTATATAACTTATTCCCACAGGCTACTCACACACAAGAAAGGATTTCATCCTTTTTTCAAGATGGAAGCTGGTATTTTCAACAACTATCCTGCCCTTTGCCCCAATCAACTATAGAGGATATTTGTGATATCCTAAATAGTATTAACTCTTGATGTTGCTATATGGAAATTATCTCCTCGTGGAAAATTTACAACCCAGTCAGTGTGGGGCTATTTCAGGAAACGAAAACCATGCCATGACCTTTGTGTTTCAATCTGAAATCCCGTGGTTACTCCAACAACAACTATATTTTTTATGCGTCTCCTCAAAGGTTGGGTTCTGGTTGTTGAAATAATACAGCAAAGTGGATACAATATTGCTTCTGTAAGTCAGTGCTGCAATGCAAATTCTGTATCAACAGAGCATTGCCCAATCTGGGGTTTTTTTAAAAACACATTAAATATTTCTCTTTCTAATGCTTTACATATTTCAAGCCTAGTATAATTTTGGCGTTCTTCTACATCCTACAAATGGTCCACTCATGTGAGAAATGTCATCCCATTATTGATTTTGTGGTATAAATGGTTGGCTCGCAATGATTCAAATTACAGAAATGTAAGATTTGATTGTAGGAGAGCCATTGCAAAAAATCTGAATACATCTTCTTGGCCCGGTAAACGAGCTTGCTTGGAGATTCCTTTTGTAAAAGGGATTCAAGTGTGGCTGTATCTTGGGGATTCAAAGGCTTTAACATCTATGCAAAAAAGGTAGTCTGGAGGAGACAACCAATGGGCTAGGTAAAACTGAATTGCGACACACTTGCAAATGAAATCCTGGAATGTGTGGTGTGGGTGATATTGTGGGGGATGCTGGCAGTAATCCAATTTTTACATATTCCATCTTCTTGGGGAACATATCAATATGTATGTGGAACTTTTTGCTTTGACGGAGGGTATTACATTATGTTTCAAACAGAATTTGCAACACACATGGATGGAACTTGATGCACAGATTGTAATTTCTTTGCTACAAGTTACTGGTGTTGGGCACTGGAAATTGCAGAAAATAATTTCCAAGATTCACTTCTTTAATAATCAAATGAACATCAGGGTTTCCCATATATCTCATAAAGGAAACCAACTGACTGACTCCATGTCAAATCGAGCTTGCACAAATAAAAGGATAAAAATTTGGAGAAATGAGGAACTACCACAGCACCCAAATGGCTAAAGTAGAGTTGTTAAGTGGTCCCTACCTTCATTTAGATTTACAAAATGTTAATTTTTAGCTATGACATTTCTTAGTTTCTTTAGATTTTATTTAATATCTTGTAATATTTTTACATTCTCGTTGACTCATTTGATTGTAAAAAAGTAAGTATTTCTTATTTCCTATATTCAAATTGTAACATTCATCTTTAGGTTTTATGATTAATAAACTAGTAAGGGTCCATAGCAAACTCCCACCTAGGAATAAGTGGCTTTTATTAAAAAAAAGAAAATCATAATCAACGCTCTCTCAAATGAAAATGAACCTTCCCGATTGCCTAAGCCACTATGCCCACCACACCAAAGTTTCATCGTCGTCCTCCAAGGACAGCCAATGGATGTTCCTCCCAAAACTACAGCTAGAATAAGAAAACTTTTATGCTGATTTGGATAACTAGTCGATTGAAAAATCAGTGGTGTTTTGGGAGAAGAAAACCCTTTTTCTCTCGACTGAAGAAGCGGACATGTTGGCCAAGCTGTTCAAGTGTTCACTCGCAGGGAAAATTTCTCATGGTTGTCCAACTATGGAGCGACTCAGGCTAAAGTTGCAGGACTTGGATTGAAGGGATTCTGTAAAATTGAGGCATTGGACATAAAAAATGTCTTGATTTGATTATCTAGTGAAGACTTTTGCTAGGGTTATTAGTGTAAAACTTGGTACTTTGAAGAATGTACGATGCAATGTGTTTAAGTGGAGTCCACATTTCAATCTAAAAGTGGAGTCTCCGAGCATTCTTGTATGGATTAATTTGCTCGGTTACTAGTTCACTTATTGAAATCGAGATCTAGTGTCGCACGCATCTGTGTGGAGATCGATTAGATAAAGCAACATTCAAATGAAATTGGAATTGGTGGAGGAGAAAATGTTTGGTACCTATGAACATTGTCCTAGGTTTTGTTTTCATTGCCAGCGTGTTGGCCATGATGAGAACTAGTGCTATGAAAATAGTAACAAAACACATCTGGTGAAGAAGTTGATGCCAGGTGGTGAAAAAGATTTGTGTGATATGTTAAATAAATTAAAATCTACATTTGATAATGTGGAGTCACTAGTTAACTCTTTCGAAATGGTGATGCAAGAGGAAATATGAAACCCTAAATATGCATTTGATAAAGGAAAGACTATTCTAGGCATTGGACTGAAAATAAACAGCCAACTAGAAGACAAATTCAATAGCGTTTAGGTGCTGGATTAGTAAGAATGGGCGGATTAATGACGCCTAGGCGCCAGATGCTTCTTCATGGACATTATATTAAGGCCACTTGGACTTCAACTCAAGGGTAATTAAAAGCTTTTCTTCTTTTGTAATTTTACGTACTCGTTTTTCATTTCCACTACAAATTACTTGTAATCCTATTTTGGTAGTTTCTAATAAATGGGAAGGGGTCAATTGTAAAACCTTGGTGTTAATTAGAAAGAAAAGATTTCTAATTACATGACTCAATGATGAAATTAAAAAATTCTTTTCTAACTTTCATTTGTCCTTGGCTAAGGACTTGCAAGTCAAGAACTATGAAAAATATAGGAAATTCACCTATTCATTTAGATAGATGATGAATCATTTGTTGACCACTCATAAATCTCCATACACGAATATGATACACCTAATAATATTTTCCTTGTGATTGAAATAAATTAAAGTACACCATGTCGTGCAATTATAATGATGCCTCAAGTCTAAAAACTAATTCAAGCATATCGTAATGAGAAAGTTTTCATTTGACAACATATTCCAATTGAAATTTTTTGAGTGTGGTTGTTCAATGTACTTGTTCTAAAAAAAAAGAAAACAACTGCATAATTGTACTACTATGACAATACCGATGCTTATGAAATGAAGTAACCTCCTTATAAGCCTGTTGTTGGTTTCTCAAAATTATAGGATGCTTAACACAACATAATTTAAAAATTTAAACATTACATACATCAAATGCACATAATATGCATTCTGTATTCGATGCAATTAATCAAATAATTTTTTTTATATCCTTTTCTAAAATAAAAGTTTAAGGCATATAATCAAAATTATATCTTAAGCATTCCGATTGATAATGATAAAGTGAATTGATTCAAATAAATCTCTCTCTGTGAACTTTATACAATTTAGTTTCAAACCCCTTTGGAATAATTCGCCAAGAACACCAAGTTTTGTTCCTTTAAGTATATTCACACCCTACATGTCCACTCGTAGATGAACATATGCTAGTATGTATTAATTGACAGTTCTAACCTAAGAGTTGCTTAAAACAATTTTGGAACAAGCACAATAATTGTGATGGGTGTTTAATTAATTCTTAATTCAACTTGTGAAGAAAGAATACAATAAAAAACAACAATAAAAGAACTAGGGTTTTTGGCAAAGCTTACATAAGAAAATAAGAAGAAATAAAGGTGGGGTTTTTGACACTAAAAAATCGCATCAAGGAAAAATTGGCTGAAATTTTCAGCCCCCTTGGGGTGCTACTTATAGGACGCCTTTTAATTCCATCACATGGAATTATTTCCTTTTCCAACATGTTGTTTTACAAGCTGTTTTCTACTACTTTAGAAGACTAAAAACCTTGTATTCCTAATGGTTTCCTACAAATCCTGCCAATGGACCTTGATCTAGTTAATTTATTAGGTCCAATTAATTAAATTAATTTATCCAATGAATTAAAAGACCCACTATAATTTGATCCAATCAGTTAATTATTTGATCCAAGTTTGGCTACCTAATCGAATTAGGTCAATTAATTGATTAATTCAACACTTGAATTAATTAAGCCTCATTTAACTAAAATCTAACTATTGAATTATTTCTTAGGCAAGATATGGACTTATCTGAGTTAGTGTGTGACCCTCAAGTTCACCTTTATGCTAGTAGTGAGATTAAAACTCTGGTGACTTAATTGAATAATTAAATATTTTGATTAATTAATTCTTTTAGAATTAACTTCTTAATTCTAAAAATTCATAAATCATAGTTAGCATCTAGCAACACGGAGGTGAAGGCGGCAAATCTTTCTTATTACGAATACCACAAAATACATTATTTCGTCAACTAATCTTTAGATTGTGCCTAGGGTATGAATTATTAATCAAAACCCTAATAGCACAATAACTATGTATCAATTCCTAATATGAAGGGGAAATAAAATAAAAAATAAAAATAAAAAATAAAAAATAAATATAAAAAATTCCTAGTATGAAGGGACAAAAAAATTCCTAGTATAAAGGGGCGAAACTGCTAGTCTGAAGTCTTGGATTGATTTCAACCAATTAGTCTATGTAACGTTGACAACAAAATTATTTCAAAGTTCCTTTGTAACAGGCTTTTAGTTCTATTGCCAAAAATCATTTTGATGTCTCAAAGTGAATTCACCATGGGGAGGCTCATTTCGGATAACATTCTTTTGGCACAAGAGCTAGTTTCATCACATTGATAACAAATGCAAGGTTGGAAACATGTTGATTAAGTTGGATATGGCTAAAACATATGATCGGGTGTAATAGACATTCCTATATGAGGTTTTACGATGTTTTGGATTTTCGAATGCATTTTTCTACTTGGTTCAGAATCTGATTGAGAATACTTGGTTTTTGATATTAATAAATGGCCAAGCTGCAGGTTTTTTCAGATCTATAAGAGGGCTAAGACAGGGTGACCCTCTATTTCCAGCATTATTCATTATTGCTTCAGAATATCTTGCTCGTAGGCTGCATCAACTTTTTATTCAAAGCCCATCCTTGATGTATCATTCATCTGGTGGTTTCTTTGTCTCCCACTTAGCCTTTGGGGATAATGTCCTTTTGAGCACAAAGGCAAATAAGAGAGGCATATGCATTCTTATGCATTTTCTCAACAAATATAAGGAGGTGTCTGGACAGCTTTTAAGTCGATCTAAATGTTGTTTTGGTGTTGGGAAAAAAAAGAAAAAAAAATGCCTTTGTAAACCATTACATGGATAAAGGATTTTACTAGTTTTGCATATAAACATCTGCCTCTTACATATCTTGGCGCAACGCATTATAGATGGTGGAAAAAAGGGAGTCCTGGAAAAGAAATTCTGTAGTCTCCAATTAATTAAGAGTCTTTTGAATTCTATGCCAAAGCACGTTTTGCAGGTTATCTCAAATCTAAGACCAGCTTATAAACCATCTT
This sequence comes from Paulownia fortunei, assembly GCA_019321725.1. NCBI lineage: Eukaryota > Viridiplantae > Streptophyta > Magnoliopsida > Lamiales > Paulowniaceae > Paulownia > Paulownia fortunei. The sequence goes on along the minus strand of CM033111.1, from coordinate 11,576,660 downwards.
ATCTCAAGGTTTTTCTAGGGCTCTTGGGATGAAAATCAAAGATTGCACTGGACATTATGGCAGAAGGTATGTTTTCCTTTTGATGAGGGGGGACTTGGAGTTCGACATCTTGAGGATGTTGCGAGAGCCTTTTTGATTAAATTGTGGTGGTTATTTCGATCGAGTAATTCGATTTAGGCACGTTTCATTAGAGACAAGTATTGTTTTTTAGCCCATCTATCTATGGGTAAGTGTATAATTAATCACTCTTCGGTTTGGAAAAGGCAATGTAGAATTAGAGGAGATATCGGCATCTTGGCCATCGACATATCTCCTTCTGGATGGATCATTGGTGTGCTGCTGCTCCTTTAGTTTAATCAGTTCCTAGCTCATACGGTAATCTTGAGCCCGTTTTCAACATTTTAGGAGGATGGGCAATAGGATAGAATAAAACTTACAATGGTGTTATCGAATGACTTGATTGAGGAGATTATAAAAATTTTAATTGGCGTACCGGGGCCTAATCTTGGTATTTGGAAACTTACATCCACGGGATCTTTCTTATTCGATCGGCTTGGAATTCTGCTAGAATGATTAAACCGAAATTGGTATTTTCTATGCATTTGGAATCATATTAACCCCTGCATCATCCGTCTTCCTTTGAAGTTTGTTTCATGATTGGATTCTGGTGGAAGAGAGAATGCAGCGCAAGGACTTCCAGCACGCATCAATTTGTCGTTGTTGTGGGTCCAATGTAGAAAGTAGTCTACACTTATTTCTTCTTGGACCTCAAGCACAGGTTGTTTGGAAATTTTTTTGGTCAGTGGTTTAATATTCCTCCACCTAATGAAGAGCATTCAATTTCGTATTATTTTTATTAGAATTTGCTACATATTTCTAGAATTATGAAGAAGGTTGTGCTCAACAAACAAAAAATGTGGTGCAAAATTTTTGTAATTAAAAAAAAAAAGAAGAAGTAAAGAAAAATCTAGAAGGACTATTAACCCCACAAAGAGGCGGTTTAGGAGCAAATGAACTGACATCCCAATAGGGAAGTGAGGTGGTTGTATAAGTAGAAATGAAAAAGCAAAAAACTATTATTTCAAAAGCCTATCACTCCTTTAAAGCCTTAGCCCCTGCAGTCTTTCAATAGCCCTATCTTTCAATCAGTTCTTATAAGTGGCAACCTATCTCATCCCATTATTTGTTTACAAAATACATTTGCCCACCAATGCTAACATACTATTTAATAGAAACCTCTCACTTTAAGCCTAACTCCATTCCTTTCAAATATATAATACTTACAGTGGTACTTGAGCTACGATTGAATACTATCGAGCATTACTATCACCGGCACATTCTGCTCATCTATTCCAATTCTAATTTTTCACGATGAAAATTATGATTTCTGGTTTATCAAAATGAAGACCTATTTTTGTGCTCAAGATTTGTGAAATATCATTAGTAATGGATATATTTTCCAAGACAATATTTCCACATTATCTACAGTACAAAAGTAGGAATTAAAAGAGAATCAATAAAAGGATTCTCAAGTACTCCTTGCTCTTCAAATGAGCTTGGTAGATGAATACTTTTTAAGGATCATGGGAGCTAAAACTGCTAAAACGACATGGGATAAGTTGTTGGAGGAGTTTCAAGGTAACGGAAATGTACGTTGCACTAGACTTCAAACTTTGAGAATAAAGTTTGAAAATTTAAAAATGAAAGATTCTAAGACTGCTAAAGATTACTACCTAAGAGTAAATGAAGTAGTTAATCAATTACGAGTATATGGAGAGGATGTTCCTAAAAGTAAAGTTGTTGCAAAATTTTAATTACTTGCACAAAAAAATATGATCCTATTATTGCGGCTGTTGAAGAGTCTATCTAGAGGCTCATGAAAAGAGATTAGAAATGCATTATGGAAATGATATAGAAAATGCCTTTCAGTCCAAAATCAATATGCAGTCTTATAAATATAAGAAAAGTGAAAAAAAAAATTAATGAAGGAAAACAAACAGATAATAGTGGCAGTTTCCTTCATGTGATATTTGTAAAAGAAAAGTCATCTGGAGAATCATTTGGAGAAAGAATGTTGGTTTAAAGGAAAACATAGTGCCAAAAAAGTAAAAGATTTGGGTATGTAGAAAAATCTTGTAGTTTAAAACAAAATCAACAAGCTAATTTCTCCAAAAGGACAGACTTTCTACCATGCTACATTAGAAGAGAATAAAGATACATTGTATTTAGATAGTGTTTACAGTAACCACATGACAAAAGATAAAAGTATTTTCTATCGTCTTGACAAAATCAACACAAAAATCGAAATTGAAAATGGTGAATATAGAGGCAACAGGCAAAGTACTATTGAAATTAATACAAAAAATGGGCAATAGATATATCAATGAAGTTCTCTTAGTCCCTATAATAGATCAAAACCTACTTGGTGTGGATCAAATGATAGAGAAAGGCTACTCCTTGTATTTTGAGGGAGATTCTTGCACAATCTATGACAAACAAGATAAAACCCTTGTAATTACAAAAATTAAAATGCAGGAGAATCGATATTTTCAAATACAATAGAGATACGCCAACAAGACAACGATAAAGACCCAAGTGGATGAGTCCTAGCTTTGGCATAGAAGATTCGGTTACTTCAATTTTCATGGATTGAAGATTCTACAACAAAAGAATATGATAAGGGATCTACTAACAATAAAGGAGATCAATGACGTCTGCGAAGGATTCTTGCTCGAAAAAAAACACCGACAATCATTTCTAACTGGAAAAGTTTGGAGAGCCAAAGGGCTATTGGAAATATTCCATACTGACATCTATGGACCGATGCGTACTCGATCACATGAGCAAAATAGGTACTTCATCCTCTTTATTGATGATTATACAAGAATGGCATGGGTTTATTTCTTACGTGAGAAATCTCAAGTCTTTGAAGTCTTTAAAAAGTTTAAAACCCATGTTGAAAAATAAAGTGGTCGCCACATAAAGACAATAATGAGCGATAGAGGTAAAGAATATACCTCTAAAGAATTCAACAAATTTTGCAAAAATGAAGGCCTGGAGCCAAACCCAACCATGGGTCTGACCCGTGAACCTATAATCGGCCCGTGGATTCATGGGTCGGTTACGGGTCCGGGTACCTCGGATCCATGAACCGTCGGGTCTGACCTGATGGTTCATGCAGGTTCAAGGCGAAAAAAAAATAATAAATTTTTTTTTTAGCTGTTGTCAATAGCTAAATGAAAATTAGTAATGATTAAATGACTGTTACCATTTCTTTAATTTCCCCCCCTATAAATATCCCTCCACTCTTTATTTTTTTTTCACACTTCAACTCTCAAATCTCAATTCTCTAATTCTCAACTCTCTAATTTTCTACTCTCAATTATTCATTCTCAATTCTATATTCTATACTATTTAAATTATTTCATTAAATATTTTTTCCTATTTTATTCTTTTATTTTCAATTATTCATTATTCAATTCTATATACTAAATTGTCATTATTTATTAAATAATGACCGGTTCAAGCAACAAAGGTAAGAAAAAGATGCCCGCAATCGACGAGCAACCAAGGCTCAACATCAATTATAAAGTTTAGTTGAGTGATGAAAAACAAACTTACTTGTTTACTACTCAAGAAATAATGAATGATGCTCATACTCGATTTACTCTGTCTCTCAAATCCTTCATTTTCACAAAATAGTTTGATAAAGTGATACTTCTAAATGGAGAGATGGGAGCACAGTGTAAGTATTATTCGCAATCTTACAAATTTCAATCAGGAGGCGGTTATGGATCCTTATGAAGACATATGGAGAAGAAGCATCCAGTGGAATTTGGCATTGATCGTACTCAAACTCAAATATCGTTGTTGGTATTTTTCAGCGCCGGTGGAGGTAACGATCTTTTTTTATTTAAATATTATGATGTTAGATATAGAGAAAATTTAGTTAGATTTGTTTCTGTAGTTTTGCAAATAAATTCCTTTTTAATAAACTAATTCAAACAATATATAATCCGGTAGCTAAAGGTGTTCTACGAACCACACTAACACGACATATAAAAAAATTATATAATAAAACTAAAAAAAAGTTAAAAGAATTATTAAACAATGTAAATAATAAAATTTATTCATGTAGTGATATTTGGAGTGATCATTGGTAAATACATTCATATATGGGTATAAAATGTAATTGAATTGATGATTTTTGGACACTTAGAAAAAGATTACTTGCATTTAGAGTTTTTGATGGTCCACATACAACGAGAAATATTTCACAAATTATATATTTAATATTATAATAATATAATTTAGCTAATAAATTTTTTTCAATATCATTTGACAATGCTGCAGCTAATAATGTTAGTATTGGTGTTCTTAAAGTTGCATATGAACGATCAATTGGTGGTAAATTTTTTCATATTAGATGTATATATCATATTTTAAATTTATGTGTACAAGATGGCTTAAAATTTTTCATAATAAACTTAAATCAATTAAATAAATATTTTCTTATTTATGGACATATCTATATATTAATAAACAATTGTTTAGATTTTGTATGGCCAATGGTGTGAGGTCTAAAAAATTTCCATGGGATGTTCCAACCTATTAGAATTCAACATATAGATTATTAGAAGAATCTATCGACTATAAATATTTATTATGTCAATTATTTTTAGAAATTGTTATTACTCCTTTTCATTTATATCCACATCATTGGATAGTATGTGAAAAAAATTATAATATTTTAAAAATATTTAATGATACTACTTCATAATTATCTAGTGTTTATTCTGCAACTTCTCATTTAGTATTATTAAATTGTTGTAATATTGTATCAGTTTTATATGAAAATATTAACCCCGAAGATGAAAATTTAGTAAATTGTGCTTTATTAATGCAATTGAAATGGAAAAAATATTTTTTTGAAATTCTAGATATTAATTTAATTATTGTTGTTTTTTATCTTAAACTTAAATTAGATGGTTTATAAGACATGTTATTAATTTATTACAATGCTTTAAAATGTAAAGAAAATGATTATACTCTAAATAAAGAAAATATTATATTTAAAGTTAGAACACTTTTAAATGAATTTTATAATGAATATAGTTCCAAATATGACTTACAATTAACTCAAGTTGATGTACATAAAACTAGTAGCAGTATAGTTTTAGGCTTACAACAATACAACTTTTACTTAGGGAATAGATTAAACGTCCTCGAGGATCCTTAAATTCCTATCAGAAACTTGAGAGTTATTTTAATATTTCATTTGAGTTTAACGAGATGGATGATGGTGGAAGTTCAATACTTTGTAATGGTGGTTGCAAAAGGAGTAAACGTATCCAATTTTATCCGTGATGATGAAGAAGATACTTGTTTTATCTACCTTAATCATTATAGTGGATCAAGTCTTCAGTGTAGGAGGCAATATATTGAGTGAAAAATGCTCAATGTTCTCTTTCGAGAATTTAAAAACCTAAACATGTCTTGATGATTGGATCAAGGTCTCTTTACGAAGACAAGATCAATCGAATTTGTAACAACCCCCAATACTACACATACATATATACTTATAGATACAATAATTTTGACATGATAAATCCTGTGTACTTGTACAATTTTTTTTTTCTCTTGTAACTGAATAATAAATAATAAACTATTTTTCTCACTCACAAACTAATATATATATACATGCAGAAGACCCATAACAACCATAACATTTACATACCCATGTACAGAAAAGTTTTAAAAGTAATACACAGTACAAATCCCAAAACCTAATATAATAAACTCCAAAATTAAATAAGTTAACAACCAGCCCGACAGGTCGTCATCCATGTACACTGATCCTCAAAACCTATAGGAGCTCCAGTCGCTCGCTCAATAAATCCATAGCTTCAAGTATCATCAAACTCACCTACAATGCATGAACTACGTGAGCTAATACTCAGTAAATGAAAATCATACATGCTGAAGGGGATAATCCAATATAAATACAATACATTTCTATGAGATTATGACAAGAATGCGAACTTATGCATCAAAATCATTTTATTTAAAAATTATTTTTCATCACTAGGCCCTTGGCCCACCTACTATGTACCGGATAGAGCTTTCGACAATATCAATAATCACATGGCCATAAACAGATCGACACAGTTCGGGGGCCATCTTCTGGGATCATCAAAGGTCCACCCCCTGTCTTCCCCTGTGACCCTCCAGAAGTATTCCCACCGGCGGTGTCAATAAGGGCACAGTCAAGTAGTCTACCCTCTCGTGACCACCAGAGGTACACCCCCTGTCAACCTCTATGATCCTCCGAAAAGTAATACTCGCGGTGCCCCAAACATCATATAAATCAGCCACACATGGGCCTCGGTACACTAGTAGTGGCCAACCAAAATATTTTCTTTCTAAAAATAATGGTATGCATGCAAAACCTCAACTATGAGCACGTATTATGCATGCACTTATAAATATTGATGAATGGCATGTTCAATGACACAGTGAATCACCTGTCCTGTCAACCAAACAACGCATGCACTCTAAGATATTTATGATACTCATCAAGACACAATGATCACATTTAATATAAATAAGTCAAGAAATACTATGCCCATGCATTGTAGTTGTAAATGGATTTTCACTTACCTTCCACCTTTGATATCTTATTGAAGATTAACAAGATTCTCCTCCCTAACCTTAGATATAAGGCGGCCTGTAAAAGTATGACGTATTAATTTTCATTCTTAATCAATAAGTTTCTATATCAAATTTCATAAGGGATTTTAAATCTTAAATTTAATTAAGTAACAATCAAACCTTAAAATTTTTATATTTCACCCCAATCAGAACCTTTTAAATACTTTAATTTCTCGTTTTTAAATTTATTCTAATATTATTTAATTGATATGTTATAATCCTGTAATAAATCCTTCAATTTAATTAACTCCGTCATTCAATCAATACAAGATAATAAAATCGAATATTCGTAACTAATTTCAAATTAAAGGTGTATATTAGTTATTGTCTCACAAGAAAATAACTAGTTAATTTGAATCAAAATTTTCTTTCAAATTAAAAATAAACGACATAAACATATATTTTTATCCATACAAAAATAAGAAAGGACTTACCCAAAATTTCTTCAAATTTCTACGGTTGAAATTTGTTCTTGTTATTTCTTCTTCGTTTTGTTTTCTTTTCCTTTCTTTGCTGCCGTGCGCGGACGTGTGTGTGTGGTGTTATTTAGGAAATAGATGTAACGTACTATATTATATATGTACTTATCTTTAATATTAGCATTAAAGAAATCTAATCTAATATATTATATATATACTTAACCTTAATATTAGTATTAAAGTAATCTAATACAATATATTATATATATGCTTATCCTTATCATATATACATGTAATATAATATACACTACATATGCTTATCCTAACATTGTGTAAATGTGTACACTACATGTGTAATCATACATATATATATATATTATATTACACACCATATACTTATATATATATATATTATATTTATATTTATATATATATTTATAATAAATACAAAATATTATTTATTTATTTTTATATATATTTATTTATAAGCCCTTAAATTTATTTTATATTAAAAATTACACCCTCTTAATTAATATGATAATGTCCTTATTTTCTTTTATTATTATTATTACTATTACTATCATTATTATTTTTTTTTCTAATTAATTTATTTGTATAGTTTATCCTACACCGATAAATACAACGATGCCACCTTTCACTTACGTGTATCATAATATTATCTGATAGTTGATACCTAAATTCAAATTTTAGTACCAACTCAACCAATTAGGTTAAAGAATCTAAAAACTAATATTCGTGACAACTTCAAAAGTTTAATTATTAAATATCGTATAAAATATAATGTATTATGAAATATCAATTAAAATGCAATGACACATACGTGGCATAAAATGCATGAACTATATTGGTCAGGTGAGTAGTATGAGGCTTGGGTATTACAGAATTCGAGGGAAAATCAAGAGAAAGACACGGATGAAACAACGATGAGAACGGGTGGGAGTGATTGAGCCATGCCACTTCCTGAGGTAAGAAGGGTTAAAAGGTAAGAGAACTACGTGGGCTTTGATTCATTCAAGAGCATACGTAGGAAACTTAAATTTAAGTTCAAACCCTTTTTTATTTTTAAAATAATTTTTAATTATATAATTTAAACTTTAGCTAATATTTTTTTAACATTTAAGTGAATTTTTTTTGTTAAAATTTAAGTTTAAACTTTAAGATTTGAAGTGGAGCAAAAGGATACTCACAAAAGTTTGGGGTTGACTACAATGAGACATTTGCTCCAATAGCCCGACATGACACAATAAGGGTACTAATTGCACTAGCCGCACAGAAAAAGTGGAAGATTTTTCAGCTAGATGTGAAGTCAGCATTCCTAGATGGTTATCTTGAAGAAGAAATTTATGTTGAACAACCTCAAGGGTTAGTGGTACAAGGACAAGAAAACAAAGTTCTTAGACTAAAGAAAGCACTTTATGGATTAAAACAAGCCCCACGAGCCTGGTATAGCAGAATCGATGACTACTTCATTGAGCTTAGATTCAGGAGGAGTAAAAGTGAGCCAACACTATACATCAAGACCTAAGGTACGAACGATACACTTATTCTCTCTCTATATGTTGATGATCTTATATACATAGGAAACAACGAGAACATGATTGAGGAGTTCAAAGAAGACATGATGAAGACATTTGAGATGACTGAACTGAGGTTGACGCACTATTTTCTCAGAATTAAGATTACTCAAAGAGTACACAGAAAGTCTATTAAAAAAGTTCAAGATGGTAGGTTGTAAAACAATAACAACTCCACTTGACAACAAAAAAGCACTCAAGAAGGAAGATGGCTTACCAAAGGTAGATAGCTCACAGTTTCGAAGTCTGATTAGAAACCTACTCTATCTTACAGCTACTTGACCAGACAATATGTATACTACCCTCATATCAAGATTCATGCGGAATCCAAGTCAAGTTCATTATAGAGCAACAAAATGAGTACTCCGAAACTTACAAGGAACAAAGAATTCTGAAATATGGTATAGATCTATGCCTGAATGAAGTTTAGTATGGTATACTGACAGTGATTAGGCAGGATCAGTAGACGACATGAAGATTACCTCAGGCTACTCATTCACACTGGGTTCAAGAATATTCTCTTGGGCATCTAAGAATCATGTAATAGTTACACAATCATCAGTTGGAGCAATGACTACAAGTCAAGCAATATGATTGAAATGCATACCTGAAGACATGGAAAAGCCACAAGCTAAAGTTACAAAGATCTACTGTGACAGTAAGTTAGCAATAGCAATAACAAATAATTAAGTAGAGCTCAAACATTGCAAGACCAAAGAACAACTTGAAGATATTTTTACAAAAGCATTACCAAGAGGAAAGTTCGAATCACTATGTGACTTGATTGGAGTTACCAAAATACGCACCAAGGAGGAGTATTAGAATTTGCTACATATTTGTAGAATCATGAAGAAGGTTGTGCTCAACAAACAAAAAATGTGGTGCAAAATTTTTTGTAATTAAAAAAAAGAAAAGAAAAATCTAGAAGAAAGACTATTAACCATAGAAAGAGGCGGTTTAAGAGCTAATGAACAGGCATTCCACTTTTGTAAATAGGGAAGTGAGGTTGTTGCATAAGTAAGTAGAAATAAAAAAAAAAAAAAAGAAGCAAGAAACTATCATTTCAAAGCCTACCACTCCTTTAAAGCCTTAGCCCCCTATAGTCTTTCAACATCCCTGTCTTTTCAATTAATTCTTTTAAGTGGCAACCTATCTTATCCCATCATTTGTTTACAAAATATATTAGCCCACCAATATTAACATACTATTTAATACAAACCTCTCACTAATCCTAACTCCATTCCTTTCAAATATAAATCAACACAAAATAAATATTCCATATAAATAATACTTTCAATTTTCCATCTTGGCAAAATTCCTCTCCTTATAATTATAGTCTACATTGTTGGATGGTGATTCCTCTTCTTTGCATTTGGTTCCTTTGGATATCTCAGAATGATTCTAAATATAGAAACCTACGTTTGCGCATCACAAAAATATTTCTCATGTTCTTACTCATCTTGCTTGGGCACCACTCAACAGACATTTTTGGAGAGGTGATGCTAATATAGCTGGGGCTTGGAATTTTAAGCCGTTTGTTCCAAAAATTATCTTCAGCTATATTGTGGTCTGGAAACGTACTCCTTGGGTTGTTGAAGATTGATTCAAATGAGGCGAGTCGTGGTAATCCAGGGATTTCTGGTGCGGGTGGATTGGTGCATGCCTGATCATCTTGGTTCTCCTCTTTTTGCTTACTACAGATTCTTGGGACTTCAAACTAATGTATTTGCGGAGTTGGCTTGGCTACACTTACAGATGGTTTGGCATTGTGCTATCAAAGCTGAATTGGATGTAAACATTGGTATCGATATTTTGAGGGATGGTTATCGTGGACATTGGCGGCAACAACTTCCTCTTCCTAAATTTCATTTTTTTTTTTCAAACAACTTATGCACATCAAAGTAACGCATATTTATAGGGAAGCAAATCAATTGGCGGACTTTATGGCAAACCAAGCGTGTAACACTCAATCATCTGGAATTTTAGGAGAGCCAAGACATCCCAACGAAGCTTCGTGGATACATTCGGCAAGAGAAAGTGCAGCTGCCATATTTTCGATCAAAGTAACAACCATGGCATGGACTTCAATTGTGATGCTGTATTTGGACGAGAATTGCCTAGAACATCATTAACATTTTCAGAGGAATTTATGATAGGATGTTTGCTCTATAGATTCATCAGATTAATTCTTCGACCTTGTATTTGTAATAGTCCCATTTTATGCTTTTAAATTATTTGCAAGAGAGTAAGTACTCCTTAAATATTCTTTGAATTTTTTAATAAACTGTGAGGGAGTTTATGCCAAAACCCCTTCCTAGACATAGACGGTATTAACTGAAAAAAAAAATTCCTAGTATGAAGGGGAAAAAATGACAGCCCCCAAAATTCTCTCCCCGCCGATACCCTTCCCCCCAAGCCACCTGACCCCGCAGGCCACCGTTCTTTCTGACACGACAGCCACCATGCACTCCTCTAGAGCATTGAAGTAAATATTTGATCCTCCTAGTCATTCCATGTCAAAACCTTCAATGCTAAAGGAAAAACTGGCTCTAGTTTTTAATAAAGTAGAGTGGACTCGTCATGCAAGTTCCTTCCGATTTGCTCTTATTGGAAACTTCTCTCATGGTTGTCCCAATTTCGAAACAATCAAGCAAAAGTTTCTGGGGATTGGTCTTTTGGGTCCTTGCGGCATAGGTATGATTAATTTTAAGCATATTGTTATTAAACTTTCCAATAAAGAAGATTACACTCGTGTTTGCATGAGACCAATTTGGTTTCTTGACAAATTTTCAATGTGTGTGTTTAAATGGTGGCCGGATTTTGATACTAAACCTGAGTCTCCAATAGTTCTGATTTGGGTAAGGTTTCCAGAGTTACCTTTACTTCTTCTTAATAACAAGCTTTGTGTGAAATCACATCAGTAATTAGCATAGCGCTTGAAGTGGATGGAGCCACTGCAAATCAATCCCAAGTATGGCGAGGGTGTGCATAGAAATTATTCTTTTGGACAGAAAGCTCGATAAAGTGGCTCCTGTTTGTGGTGATTTCAGAAACTTATCTATGAAAAATACCCTGATTATTGTTCAACTTTTAATCACCTGGGCCATAAGATTCTGATTCTGTTGTCAATGGCAAGCCAAGGCTAGAGAAGATAGATACCCAAAAGGAAAGAGATGATCTAAGGAAGAAACGGGTGGATATTAAGGTAGGAAATACTACAGCAAATATGATTTTTAACGATGAAATATTTTATCGCTAAGAACACACATTTCGTCGCTAATTTCGCTTTGCGATGAATATTTTTCGTCACGAAGCTCGTCGTTATAAGAGCGTTGTACCAACAGCTAGTGACGAAATTTGTCATTTTCGTTGTCAAGTTAGTGATGAATTTTTTTATGGCTAAGATAATAATTTTTGTTGCTAATATTGTTCTTAGCGACGAATTATTGAAAAATGTTTCGTCGTTAAATAATTCCAAAATATTTTTAAAAAATAAAATGATTTAACTTTAGCAACGAATTAGTTTTTTTGTCGCTAAACCCAAAAATTTGGTGACGAAATTTGTAATATTTTCATCGCAAAATGATTGAAAAAATAAAAAAAAAAATTACTTTGGCGGTGAATTTTTGATTTCGTCGCCAACTTAGCAATGATTATATACCTGTTTTGTCGCTAATAGGATTGATTATTAGCGATGAAAGTTCTTGATTTCATCGCTAGTTTTCAGTATTTTTTTACATTATTTGTTATTTTGATTATTTCCCCGTATTTTTGCAACTTGTTGTTTAACCCATAACAATCACAACCCCAATCACAATAATCACAACTACAACCATTAAGCTTCCAACAACCATTAAACTTTCAACAATCATTAAAATTCAACAAATTAAACATAATAAAATGACACATTAAACATTTATACAATAAAATGTCTAATATACACATTAAACAAAATATAATAAAATGCAATTATATATATACTTAAACTACACTATAATTGTGGAGGTGGGCGTGGAGGTAGCGGAGTTGAGGTGGATGGGGGTTGTTGGATGAGCGACTGTAGTATACTTAGAGCTATCATCTCAAAAGCCTGCATCATCACATAATGGTCGACTTTCATCGCTCGTAATTCAGCCCTGGTGTTATGCAACTCATTTTGTGTGGACTCCAGTTGCTCCCTAAGTTGTGTATTGGTCGATTTGGACGATGATGCATAAGAAGAAGTGGACCTAAGAGGTTTAGGCCCATTTCCAAACCTACGTATGTATCCCGAACGTGTACCGAAGACTTGATCACATACTCTATCTACAATTTGCATGTTATCCAGATTGTGAGCGTCATCTCCTGTATTTATCTGAGTCTGTGTCTGTCAGTACTCCTTTCGAAGTCGCACCATCTCATTCTAAAATCAATAAATATGTTAAAAACTAAAATATATAGTTCAAAATAAATTGAAAAGAAACAACTAAATGTATTCAATACTTATATATATGCTCTCAGCACTCTCTCCTATTTAGCCTTTTGTAGAGCTACAATGTGCTTCATTAAAGATGGTGATCCGATCCTTTTTGCAAGATCCATCGACCTGCAAATAACATTTCATTAAAGTAAAGTTGAATCAAATAATAATTTTATTGAAACTAAATAGTTTACACTTACACCGTCATAACTATGTTGTAGAAAGGACTTTAAACCTCCACGATGATTATATGGCAACTTAGTGTGATTTGTGGAGTTTACTTTTGAATGTTTGTGCAAAAAAAAGTTAATTTGTGATAAATAAAGTTAATTACTAAATATAAGATTTAACTAAGTCACATAAATATATTTCTAATTTTTCTAATAGTGAAAAATCAATTTTAGATTGTTACGCCATATTTGCTCAATTTTGTTCAATCATACCTACGATTCTTATTTTTCAAATGTATTCAACTTTATGAGTTCTTCATGTTTTCACCAAATTACCAAGATACTTAAGAGACATAAATAAATTTAAGTAAAGAAACAAAAAATAGTAAAGATCAATAAGATGGTGATAGTAGATAAGTAACCAAGTGTAATACACAATACCTTATTTAGCTACCATTTTATCTAAAACATAGTCAAATACTATTACCTCATAAGATCAAATAGTCAAGCAATTTGATTTAATTAAGTTTATTAGCTAAAACTTAGAATCTATTAATATAAAAATTACCTTAAATTCATCAGAGTCGAACATCTGTACAAATACTCTCAATCCGCTGAAGTCTCACACAAATTATTGGGCATTTGTTTTGATTGATCATCCTAAGATAGGTACATGAGACTCTTGTAATATTTGTGTATCTTTTGGCGGTGGTCGCGGTATCAAGCACTCATCAGTTTATCGACCTCGTTCCTAATTGATTATGGTCCTGTGTCAAAGTCTATAGTAAATATATCCTATAAAGAAAAACAAGAATTTTTTCATCATTTAACATATAAAATAGAACTTAAACAAATAAATACAATTTGAATACTTATACTAACTGATAACCGATCAAAATAGGCCACTTCTGCTCCTCCATAATCTTTTTCCAATCAATCACTTACAGTGGTGCAAACTTCTTGACGGTGACACTGAGTTTGGTCATAAAAGATGCTGCATTTTTCTCTATTGGACGACCATCACACTTATGAAATGTGACCGGTATCTTGCCCCCAACTTCTAATTGGTGTATGAGCCTATCTCTATGTGTGGCTCTAGTATCTCTACACTTCTTTTGCATAGGAGCTGCTAAAAAGTAATAAAAGTATTAAATTATTATTCATCATAATTATTATATAACAAAAATTATTAAAAGATATACAAAGTTAAACAAACCATCAGATATACCCTCATCCGTATATATGTTTGTAGTAGCTAAATCAATAATAGGTTGATCCTCGCTACATTTTGGTGGCATACCTACCAAGGATACATATGTGGTTAGACACATCAAATTAATAACATTCCTAATAAATAGTGAGTGGAAAGAGAAATTTTATATGTATATGTTAAAAAACATTTCAATAAGTATTACTGTAACCTACTATTTTACTGATTAGTAATGACATGTATATAATCATTCAGGATAATATTAAGCTATTTATAAAACTTACAGTACATAGTGGAAGATGTAATTGCAATGAAAGGTGAAACAGATGGTGCAACAACTGCTAGCGAATGACTAAAAAAGAAATTCAATTTATTAAACTCAATCAAAATATATAAATACCAGACATTTAACGAGACCATGTAACAAGTAAGCTAACAATTAAAGATATCTTATTAACTCTAAGTGCTTTTTGTCATCTATATATACATAGATTACACAAACTTTATATAGCTAGCATTTTAATTAAAAGGATCAGGAGATTAGAAGATTACAACTAAGGTAGTTACAACAATAATTAAGCAATATTCAATTACTAACATATTGTTAAATAGAGCTAATGTAGTAAAAATACATATCACAATGAAGTAAAATAAAAGTTCATAGTTGATACCGTCAAATTAGTCACTATCATCATCAGATGGAAATAATTGCTTTTCTCTATTATTATTTAATTCAGTATCCTCGTCTTCATCATTAATGAAATTATGCTTCTCCTCAGAGAACCTTGCTTATGTGTCCAACAATTCTACATGTTGAGCTTGTATGTCTGTTCTGCAAAGATGTGAAATTTCTAAATCTTCACGAACCGTTAAGCTTATCTCATCTCATGAAATTTCCTGATTAGGCTCGTTGTTGGAACTGCTTTCAGGTTCAAGTTCCTCGCTATTATTATCTTTCTTTTCAGTCATTTCATATATTTCTCAATGCCGCACCTTTTGCACAACTTTTCAAGATCCTTCATGCTTTATATCATCCAAATAATAAACTTGTCTTGATTGAGTTACCAAAATGAAAGGGTCATTCTCATATCATATTTAAGACATATCAATACATGTAAGATTGAAATCTTACATGACTGATTTCTTTTTGGGATTACACTAAAACCAATCACACTAGGATAAGTGTACTTTACATCCTGACGCGTAAAAAAATTGAACAACATCCTTCAAAACTCTAAAATAATACAAATTATCACCATCGCTAGATGATGGTACACTAAACCCACTATTTTAAGTAGTTCGACGAGTGTCACAAGAAATTGAATGGTACCGAACACTATTAACAATACAAACATCATATAGTCTAACTTCAGCATCAAGTCATAATATAAGAGAGTATAGCTCATCTATGGCCTCTGGATCTTTCAAAGTTCTTAGCCTAATCATTTTGTCCCTAAACCACTGTGGAAATTCTACCTCGTGATATTGTAGAATGCAATTTGAAGGAAATTTAGCCAAAAGAATTTGTAAATGTTCACTGCACAATAATATAAACAATTATTATGGCCTATAATCAAAATTATGAGGAAAAAAAAAATGAATTTGAAAACTTACTTTCTATATTGGTCGACTTCTTTGCAATTGTTGAGAATATACTAATGTGCTTTCTTGTGTAAAGTAGGAAGAGGCAATTTATGATTTTGCTGCCTACCTATTACTCTTGCTTGTTGATTGAAAACACTTAAGGTGATTGAAATAGATTAACTAACATCTTTGTTCTATTTTGGTCTAGTAAATCTTATTTCAATTTGACTCATATGCAAAGATGAAAAAGTTAATGATTCATTCACAACATATCTCTCTACAATAGATCCCTCTAGTCTTGCCTTATTGTGGACATACTTCTTGACCATTCCTAAATATCGTTCAAAAGAGTACATCCATTGTGATGAAACTGGTCTAGCTAATATGGCCTCGTGGGGTAAATGAACTGTCAAGTGAACCATGATGTTAAAAAATACTAGAGAAAATATTCATTCCATTTTGCACAAAATGAATATTATATCCTCTCCAATTTTACTCGAGCATGTAACATGTGAAGTGAGTTTGTTGAAAAAGTCACATAATTCAACATTTGTGCCACACATATCTTTTGGTAAAAACTTCCGTATGGTAATTGGAAGTAATCTTTACAAAAGAACATGGCAATCATATGTCTTTAACCCATATAATTTTTCATTGTTCACATTCACATTCCTTGAAATATTTGTTGCATAACCATCAGGGAACTTCACATATTTTAAAAATTAACAAAATTCATGTCTTTCTTCCAAAGTCAAGGTGTAACTTGCATATGGTTTACTGACTTTGTCCCTACTCTGCTTTAGGTGTAATTAAGTCCTTTTACCCATATCTTGCATGTCTAGCCAAACTTTAACTGTATCCCTTGACTTTTCATCTAATCTCAACAACGTACCAACTAGAGCTTCATAAATATTTTTCTCAATGTGCATGACATCTAGATTATGTCTCAACTTCAAGTATGATCAATACTCTAACTCAAAGAAAATTGATTTCTTAACCCAATTCGTATCACTAGGAGAAAGCTTTCATTTTCCAATCATTGAGGATATTTACCAAATATCACGTCAGGTAATGTATCTAACTGAGTTAAAATATTTGCACCACTAAAAATTCATGGCGGGCCTTTGTTTTCAAATTTTCCATTAAGTTCTTATTTTTATGCCACGAGTGCTTCAAATGTAAGAACTAATGGTGGCTTGTGTGGCAAATTTTACTGCACAAACCTTGACTTACTTTATCTTCAAGACATATAGGACAAGCTTTATAACCCTTAGTGGTCCACCCAGATACTGTCCCATATGCTGGGAAGTCATGAATTGTCCACATCACAACAACATGTAATCAAAATACTTGTTCAGTCAATGCATCATATGCTTCTACCGCTTTATCCCATAACTCATTCAATTCATTGATTAAAGGATGCAAGTACACATTTATGGGGCTTAAGAATTAAAAGAGACATAATCATGTACGATGGTTTTATCATTTTCTATGGGGGCAAATTATACGATATAAGTAAAATTGCCACATACTGTAAGCAATTAATATGTTTCCAAACAGATTAAAACCGTTAGTTTCCAACCCCAAATGAACATTTCTAAGATCATCAACAAAAGTTTTATACAATTTGTCAAATTCCTTCCACGATTTAGCATCAGCTAGGTGCCTTACTACTCCATCTGTTTCAACCTTTTTTTCCTTATGCCATCTCATATCTTTTGTTGTATGTTTCGATAAAAATAACCTCTTGAGTTTTAGCTTCAAAGGAAACTATTTGAGGGATTTTCTTCTTGTTGGCGTTGTCATACTTCTAGCTGGGCTCCTTACACGTCGGACATGTATCCTTGTCCTCGTGATCATTCCAAAATAAATACAATCATTTTTACAAACAGTATAGATTCATATCCCAACCATAACTCTCTTAACATTTTCTTAGCTTCATAATGTGAGTTAGGAATTGCATTTGGTTTCGGAAATGCTTCTCGCAATAATTGAAGCAACATATCAAATAACTTATTGCTCCAAACATTCAACACCTTCACGTACATTAATTTTACTACGAAACTTAATGCAGAGAAATTAGTACAGCCTGAATATGACTTGTGTTGTGTTTTTTCAAACATTAACATAAAACTTCATCCTGACTCCCTTGCAGACATGTTCTCATTGTTATCCTCCTGTAAAACCCCACTACTACCAACAACTTCAACATCCCTTAAGTCATTTAACATGTTAAAAAAGTGTCATCTTCTTCATTATCACTGATATGTTTAACTTTATTTACAGGATTCATATTAACAATTAGTGTAGTAGCTTCTCCGTTAAAAGTCCACAGTTCGTATAATCTACAAATCCCCTATCTATAAAGGTGTCCTCAAAAGTAATCAAAATTAAATTGATATAAATTTTCATATTTTCAATAAGGACAACGAATCTTTGATAATCCAAATATTGTCATATAATTCTTGGCTATATCCAAAAGTTAATTTAAACCATTTATGTATTCTGAAGCCACTCGATTCTAATTCATTATCTAATTTTGATTCATAACTATATAACCCTGTTGATGACAGTAATGCATATGCATATACATATGCATGATATGTATAGTTGTTATTTTTTCACTTTAATAAGTCTGATATGTATTTTAACTTTCAACTTTCTCACTATAAGTTCTATTCCAATTATATCAACAAAAGGTAATTAGGGAAAATCAATACACTAGTAAATATAAATATCAAAATTTAGCTCTAATACACGCAATCAATCAAAATTGTGAATCAAAAATGTATAGAAAGAAGAAAAGACAAGGAAAGAGAGAAATAGTTATATTTTTTGTATTTAAATGTGCTTAAGGAGATTATTGCTTAATAGACTTATCACTTTAGAGTTGAAGTGTACTGCCCAATTATCTCCTATATAGCCAATAATAAGCATCTTACATGAATATTCATCTAATCAATACACATTATCGGATTATAGCATACAAATAACATGATTGCACGAACATAAATAATTATTACTATATGCTCTAGTTATGCTTTAACATGCAATAGTACATGAAATATGTGATCAAACTTTTATTTTTTGATTTAACATATTCCTTAAGTGCCTTTTTGCAGTGAAAAACTCGGTATTTTGGGTAAAAAAGATTGATGTGCTAAATGGCCATGAAATGAATTATTTGTATTATTCCATACTTGTTACATTTTAAAGTAATTATTTGCCTAAATATTTTCTTGAAATATATTACATTTGGCTAAGAACTAAAAGTATGTAAAATGGTGCAATTTGATTGGTTGGTTGACTAGGTTGCATAAAATCATTCTAAACCACATTGCACTTGATTATAACACCAAATCATCAATTTTTGTCATCTCCCTAGCCCACAAACATGGTTTTTAGCATGATAAGACACCAAGCATGATGCAACCAATCATCATCCTCCACTTACCTCTATTTGAAATGTCAAAAAAGTCATTTTTAGCCTATTTTCATATGAAAGCTCCTAAAAAATGACCAACCATTCTTCTAAAAAGTTTATCCTAAATTTATACACTCTTTTACTCACAAATATTGAATTCAATCCATAGGAATCCATATAACACAAACTAGAACAAGTTTCCAATCTTTTAAGCTTGAAAACCT
Organism: Paulownia fortunei; assembly: GCA_019321725.1. NCBI lineage: Eukaryota > Viridiplantae > Streptophyta > Magnoliopsida > Lamiales > Paulowniaceae > Paulownia > Paulownia fortunei. Next base: position 11,556,864 of record CM033111.1, on the reverse strand, counting down.
TTGATTTTGAAGCTTAATTCCAACTTAATTAAGGTATATTCTTTTTCAATGTTTCTGATGGTGAATTTGTAGTATCTTGAATGGTTATATGTTTTAGTATGTTTTTGTATGATTGAAAACTTAAGTAGGTTACACTTAAAATCAAAACCAAGCTAGTTAAACTAGTTTTTAGCAAAATTGATAGTCTTATGAAATATGCTTAATTTACTTATTCTTATTGATGTTATAATGTTTATATTATGTTTGAAAGTTTCTATGAATGATTGTGAACAATAGCAATTAGTTTGCTTAATTGATGGTTAGAATCAAGTTCACCCCATGTTAATTTTGATATTTTGAGATTGTGTTCAAGGTTTGAGGGTTGCCCTAATAGTAATATAATGGCTGCCCTAATGTTTTATTGTCTTGAATTATTAGTAAATATGGAGTATGTATTGTTTATGAAGTAATGTAATCGATATGGAATTGTTTACAAAAAAATTGAAAAGTGTATATGATTTTAATTAGAATAGATTATGTGATTTATTAAAAGGATATTGAAAGGTACATGATTTAATTATGTTAAGCCTTTAACACATCCTATCTTCCAAAGAGATAGACCTTTTCACTTAGCACAAAGTGTACTTGAGGTAAGTTGAAGCTTTCATTTGCTATGTCATAAGAATCATATAATGTTGTTCATGTTTTCATGTGATTGTTATTATTTGTCAAATGATGTAATGTTTGATACATTTATGGTTCATGAAGCATGACACTATTAAGAATATAATGAGATTTTTGAAAAGAAAGTATAGTACTTAATTGATGGTCGAGTAGACAAGGGATGCGGGAAGGACCGGCGGACCCAGTAAATACTTGAGGTTGAAAAATTGGTATAGAAAAGCCACAACGAATGACATAGAATATGGCTAATACCTAAGGTTGAAAGACCAAGTATGGAAACCCCGTATTACTTCTCTTATTAGCCAATCATTATGAACAGGTTTCAAAAGCCACGATCTATTGCTATTAGTTAGGTACCATACTTCAAGGGCCCTAAAGAATGATTTATGAAAGAAAGTTATTAAATTAAATAATGTATTCAATTATTTATGTGATTTGCATATACGCTATTTGTTATTGCATTAATTTGACCTTACTAAACCTTTAGCTCATTAGATTCATGTGATGCAGGTGGAAATGTACAGGTTTAGAGGTTGACTAAGTCTCCAGATCAACTAAACAGAGATTTGTTCATATGCCATGCTTCGAGCTGTTTTGTAGCATATTTTGAAAATTCTATTTTATTTTTAAATAAGCCGTTTTGTTATAGTTTTGTAAACAGATGTACTCAGTTTTTATTCATGCATATGGTGTGTTTAAAATGAAATGAAATAACAAATGAATTCAATTTCTTTATCTAATAGCCAAAAGGGAAACTTTTATAAAAACCATAACTCTAGTATTGATGAAAGTTAACATTTCTTGATTTAACTGTATTAGCTTGTTTAGGCTCTGCAGTTAGGTTAAGGGGTGTCATAATTTGTGGTATCAGAGCGGAGGTTTAGTCATTCCTGTAAATAGAAGAAGGCATATGAACACATCCTGGTTGGTAAACTCGGTCAACTATTTATTTATTTGCTTTTATGTTTACTTGATTAGATTTTATTTTATGTTATTGTTATGATTATGCATTTATTATTGGCTAATGAATTGAATGAGATTGGGCAATGCATATTAGGTCATAGCACCAAAAAGGAAGACAATGGATGATCATGAGGGTAATCACAATGTGGTGAACAATTTGACTGATCTCATTTAACAACAAACTAGAATGCATGGTGAACAAATAGAACAATTTCTAGATATGCAACAAAGAACCCAAGAACAAAATCAGCGACTTCCTCCACCACAAGCTCGATAGGATCTTTCACAAGCTATGTATGAGAAATTTAAGAAGATGGAATCGGTTGATTTTAATGGTGAGTCTGATCCCATGGTTGCAGAGGAATGGGTGAAATATTTGGACACTACCTTTGACTACATGCGAATTGATAATGCTAAGAAAGTACTCTGTGCAATTTTTTTGTTGAAGAAGAATACTAGAACTTGGTGGGAAGGAGCTAAGCTTGCAATGAATATGGAAGAGCTAACTTAGGAGAGGTTTAAAATAATTTTTTATGATAATATTTCATGAGAGATGCTAGGTCTCTCAAGGTGAAAGAATTCTTGGAGTTAAAATAAGGAGGGATGTCTGTATGTGATTATGTGAGAAAATTTGAAGAGGGTTGCAAGTATGTGCCATACATCGCCAGAGACAACAATGAGAAGATGGATCATTTTCTAAGGGGCCTTAATCCAGAAATTAGGAGAGATGTGAGAATGTCTTCAACAACATAGTTTAAGGAACTGGTGGACAAAGCTTTGATGGCTGACTTAGATGAGAAAGAGATTGATAAATTCCATCAACAAAAGAAGCAAGTATTCACTCCAAGAAATCTGAATTAGTGGAAGAAAGGAGAGCAAAAATCAAACCAAGGGAATGAAAAATGTCCTAGAGTTGGGCAGACTTCTACTACAGTTGAAAGGCCTAAATGTGCTAAGTGTGGGAAGAATCATCTTGGGGAATGCTTTAGTGGTAATAACCGCTGCTTTTTGTGTAAAAAGCCTAGACATATAGCAAAGGATTGACCAACAGTGTAGAGGAGAGTTCTGGGGAGAGTATATGTAATGATATAAGAACAAATTGATGCAGATGCTTCCGTAGTCACAAGTACTATTTTAATTTCTGGGACACCTGTAATTGCATTGATAGATTCTGGATCTACGCATTCATTTACATCACGTGCATTTGTGATAAAATTGGGCATTACACCAGATTTATTAAAAGTAAGGTACAGTGTGACTGTTCCATCTAGGGAAGAAATAGATTCCAACTAAATGTTAAGGGCCTGTTCTATTCAGATTAGTGATAGGACTCTCTATGCAGATCTCGTTATTTTAACGATACCAAATTTTGAGGTTATTTTGGGTATGGATTGACTTACCAAATATCATGCAACAATTGATTATAACATGAAGATTGTGATTTTTCAGCCACCCGGAGAAGAACAGTTTGTGTTTAGTGGTGCCTTATTCTCACTATCTTTACCAATTATAACTACTTTGAAAGCTTAAAAGATGTTGAATAGAGGTTGTGTTGGATATTTGGGAAGTGTTCTGGACATCTCAGTCGAAGCACAATTGAAGCTAGAAAATATAAATGTGGTTCAAGAATTTTTTGAGGTATTTCCAGATGATTTACCGACACTACCACCGAATCGAGAGATATAATTTGTGATTGATGTTATGCCAGGAACTACTCATATTTCTAAAGCACCATACCGAATGGCACCAACAGAATTGAAAGAGTTAAAAGTTCAATTGCAAGAATTGCTTGATAAGGGTTTTATTCGCCCTAGTTATTCTCCTTGGGGAGCACCTGTGTTGTTCGTAAAAAAGAAGAATGGTACATTGCAGTTGTGCATTGATTATAGAGAGTTGAATAAAGTAATAGTCAAGAATAAGTATCCACTTTCAAGAATAGATGATATGTTTGATCAATTGCAGGGAGTATCGGTGTTTTCTAAGATTGATTTGCGCTCTGGGTATCATCAATTAAAGATCAAGAAAGAAGACATACCAAAGACTGCATTCCGAACAAGGTATGGACATCACTGCATTCTAGTGATGCCTTTTGGTTTAACCAATGCCCCTGCATCTTTTATGGATCTAATTAATAGGGTGTTCAAGCAACATCTTGATAAATTTGTGATTATCTGCATTGAGTTGGTATTTTTAACTACCTTTACAAAAATGGGCAAGCAATGAGATCTCCACACAAGCTGGGATTGGTACTGGAATAGCCATTGTTGTCCTAATTTATGTAAACTAAGAAAAAATAAAAAAATAAGAGAGTTTTTAGCTGTTCTTTTGTCAACAAAACCACTGCTTATGAATCTTTTTATGTCATTTCATAGGGTTGTACAAACTCATGCCTCTTAAGGCTCCAACAGTTTCTAATCACCTGAGTTCACATGCAATTTGTAATCATTTTGATTGCAATAAAGAAAATGGGAGGCAATTACATTGATATCACAACTCAACCTAAGAAAATGATAGAAAATAATCAAATCTTAGCTCCTGATTTCACACAAACAAACACTTTTAGCAGTAACTATAATGAAGCTAAAACCTAGCTACTTATCTAAAATAAATCAATTAAGCAAAAATAAAATAAAATAAATAAACAGTTCCTTAGCCAATTATCAAACCAAAAAAAATCCTTAGCTTCTAAAAACTTGAATGCACGGTTCAAATTAATGAAATTAAGCAATGATACCAAATTACCTAAATAGGCTCACATGATAGTGGTAGATGGATTTTTTAGCAAATCGAATGGCTAAGGGTGACATCATAGCTGATAGATGGCTGATGGATGACACTCGAGATCTAAAATCATAGATAGCTCGGCAGCAAATAGTAAACTCATGGCTAACAAATGGTGGCTGACTTAGCGTATGGTAGCAGACCTAGTGGATGGTGGCTGAATGGTGCACGAGAGAAAGAATGAACAGAGACACTTTTCAAAAAAGTGAGGAGAGAAAGGGGAATCTGTGAATTTTGCCCTAAACTTTAGCGACGAATTTGCACAATTCCATCGCTAACATAGAAAATAAAATTTATTTTATTTTTTTATTAAGTTTACCAACAAACATTAATTAGTTCGTCTCTAAAATCTAAAAGTTTTTTAAATTAGTGATTGAAAATAAAATGTTTCATTGGTGATAGAAAAAAAAATATTCTTTTTTTAAATTTAGTGATGAGCTTTACATATTACGCCGCTAATATAGAAAAATATATATATTTTTTAAATTTAGCGACGAAATGTCAGCTATTTCGTTGCTAAAATAGATTTTTTTTTTAAATTTAGAGACGAAAGCTTACATTCTTCGTCACCCACATAAAATTTAATTTTTTTCTAAAATTTTCGCAACGACATTTGTTTAGCTTGTCGTTAACAATATTATTTTTTCTTTTTCCCAAATCTTAGCGACGATTCTACTGCACGTCATCACTAAAATATTTTAATCTTAGCAACGAGTTTCTTGATGCCGTCGATAAATTATAAAGAAATTTTTTTTACATTTTCCCCTAAATTTGGTGCATCTTTCACCTTCTAAATTGTGTTGTTGGATTCACAAAATTAAGGATGAAGGTTGTGTTTTTACTTCTCCAGACCAAATCAGAAGTTTGACTTCTAGATATTTTGAGCAGCTGCTTTCGAGTAGTGTGAGCCAAGTGGATCAATCTATTCTTACCAACTTGAAACCATTGATTTTAGAAATCCCGTTTCAGATTTATGTTCATCCTCTTCATTGGAAGAGCTCAAATTGTTGGATCGTTTTTTGAAACTTATTATGTTGAAAGTAAGGTTTATTATGAATGATAATGACTACAAAGTTTTAGTAGCTGAGATGTGTTTTTGAGCTAAAAAATAGAGAGTAAAAAATGAAGAGCAAATGTGATTTTTTTATATTGATTCACTTCACTCTTTCTCATTCATACAACCATAATTAAGATATGAGCATGTTTCATATTTTGACAAAATGAAGATAAAAGTCTTTGAAAATCTAGAAGCATTATTAAGCTAGAAGTGATGGATATCAACTAGCTTAACCTACAATTACATAGGAAGAAATATTTTCAACAAAAGTATGATATATTAAGTCCAAACTTTGCTACACATTAATTGTAACATTTAAGCATGATGTAACTCCAAATTTGTTGCTTTTTCGGCACATTAATTACAATATTTTTCCCGCTTAATGTGTTGATCCATTATTCCAAGAAGTTCTCTCATTTTTAGAATTTTATCCTTAGGAAGAGCCTTTATAGAATGTCTGCAACTTGATCTTTAGATGTGCAAAATGTGAGCAGCACTTCACCATCTTCAATTTCTTCTTAAATGAAATGATACTTGATAGACATGTGTCTTGTTTGGCTGTGAAAAATTGGATTTTTTCCCATTGCAATTGTTGATTTGTTGTCACAAAAATCACAAAATAACTCTGCTGCAACACCTTATTTAATCCCAACATCTTCAGAATTTTTATCAATCAAATGACTTGAGATGTTGCCATTGCAGTTGAAACATATTCAGCTTCTGCAGAAGATTGAGTAACATATTATTTCTTATTTGAGGCCTAAGAAAATCCACTTGAACCAAGAAAAAAAGTATAACCACAAGTACTCTTCATATCATCCAAGCAACCTGTCCAATCACTATCACAATACCTTCTAACTTCACTTTGGAACCTCTCTAATATTTGATACCAAAGTTAGTTGTATCTCTGATATACCTTAGCACTCTTTTTCCAGCTCCAAATCATATTCCTTATCTTCTTCTCATTTGATCACAAAACCTTATGGTTGTTCCACAAAAAAATCTTCTTTAATTTCTTCATTCAATAAGGCTGATTTTACATCAAGTTGATACAATGAGCATTTGGATTGTGTCTAAATGAGCAACTGGAGTGAAAGACTCTTGAAAATCAATTTCGGGTTGTTGTGTGTATCTCTTCGCTATAATTTTTTCCTTGCTTCTTTATAAAGAACCATCCTCATTCAATTTTACTTTATAAATCCACTTCACACCCATAACTTCTTTGTTGGTTGGTCTTTCAACTAGCTCCCATGTCTTGTTCTTCTCAATAACATTTATTTCATCTTGCATTGCTTTTCTCCAAACTTCTTCCTTGATTGCTTTATCAAAATTTTCTAGTTCAATTGTACAAAAATTGCACCTTGAATAAACATTACTTAGACTTCTCATTTTTAGTGGAATAGAACTTGAACTTGAACTTGAAGATGAGCCATTAGAAAATGAAAAATTAGCCCCTGAAGTATTTATACCAAATTCTTCATTTTCTTCAAACTCGCTGAAATTTGTTTTTTCTCATGAAATAAGGTTGTTCATTTCTCAAATTTACTTGTATCCTAATTCTAAGATGCATTCTCATCAAATATGATATCCCGACTACTCATTATAATTTTATTTTTCAAGTTATAGTGGCAATAACCCTTCGATTTGCTGCTATAGCCAACGAAAATGCATTTCTTACTTGTTATATCTAGTTTCTGTCTCTTCTCTTTCAGAATTTGAGAATAGGAAATTGATCCGAAAATTCTTAAGTGCTTCACTGAAGGTTTTCTACAACTCCATGTTTCAAGAGGTGTTTTATCCATTACGACATTGGTTGGACATCTATTCAATAATTAAACAACCGTATAAATTGCCTCTGTCCAAAAACGTCTAGGCAATCCTTTGATATACAACATTCATTTTTCCATCTCCATCACCATTTGATTTTTTCTTTCCTATACTCCATTTTGTTGTGGAGTATATTCAATTGAGTTGTCTTTCAATGCCTTCTTCTTCACAAAACTTGTTGAACTCATTAGAAGTATATTCTTTCCTATTATCACTTCTCAGAACTTCAATGGAATAACCACTTTGATTTTCAACAAGACTTTTGAACTTTCAAAAAATGCCAAAGACTTCAGATTTTAGCTTCATGAAATAAACCTATGTCATACGAGTAAAATTATCAAAAAAGAGGATGAGAATACCTGTTTTGTCCATGAGAAAGTGTAGACATAGGTCCAAACACATCTGAGTGAACAAGCTCCAGAGGTTTCTTTGCTCTCCAAGCAACTCCTTTAGCAAAAGATTGTCAATGATGCTTTCCAAGGCACATCTTCACAAACATGTTGCATTTTTTTAATTTTAGGTAATCCTTAATTTTGTGTTGAAGTAGCTTAAGAATTTGGAAACTTAAGTGACCAAGTCTCCAATGCCATGAATTATCCATCACATGAGCCTTTATTGCCACATTTTCAACATATTTGAAAGTGAGTGCGAAACTTCGATTTTTTTTTCCATTTTAATTTTTGTCAAAATCTATTTTGATTCATTTTTGTCAAGAATAATGAAATTATTTCTTTCAAAATGGACTACACAACCATGTTGTGCAAGTTGCCCAACACTCAACAAATTTTGCTCTAACTTCGGCACAAAAAGCACATCATGAACGTATTTAGTTCCTTTCTTTGTTTCAACACAAATTGTTCCTTTTCCTTATGCCATGACAAAAACACCATTCCCTATTTTCACTTGAGAATTTACACAGGTATCTATGCTTAAGAAAATTGAATTATCACCCGTCATGTGGTTACTACAACCACTATCAATATACTAAATATTATTTTTTCTTTCGGTGGCAGTTTGACAAGCATAAAACATATTTTTTCCATGTTCTTTCTCTTCTAAAAAGTTAGCTTGTTGTTAATTCTGTGGTTGATTGTTTACATAAAAATCTTTTTGGGCATGACCAAATTTATTACAATTGTGACATTTAGGCTTTCATTTGAACCAACAGTCCTTATACTCATGACTAGTTTTTCCACAATGTGTTTACTTCTTTTCATTGTCATATTTGTTTTGGTTTTATTCATAAAAACCTCTTCTTCTTCCTCTGAAGTTTCTTGCTCTTGCTCTACCAAATCTTCCATCTCTAAATGTTTGTCCTGTATTTTGTTCACCACTTGATGATTCTCTATGACTCTTAACATTCACATTCATTTTTGATTGAAATGCACTTTCAATCGATTTTTGAGATTGCATAACCAACCTTTCTCCATAAAATGCACTTTCAACACATGAAGATTCATTTGAGAAATTCTTTAGTTTTCTCTATAACAACCACAATAGGATTAGATCTATTCGGAAGGCAAATCTAATTTTTTTCTACCATTCTTTAGTTTGAAAGTTCTTCACCATAAGTCTTCATTTAATTAGTTAACTTTACAAACTTTGAATGAAACTCATTCAAGTTTTCTTTCTCTTTCATTTTCAGTTTTTTTAACTTTCTTATAAGAGTTTGAAGTTTGATAGCTCTTACCATCTCATCTCTACCAAATTCCTTTTGAAGAATGTCCCATGCTTTTTTAGATTTTTCAGCTTCCATTATTCTTGGAAAGATTGGCTTTGCAACAACTTGTTGGATTTTGGACAAAGCTACAACATCTCTTTGTTTTGTTTTCTTCAACTCTTTATTTGAGGTAATGTGAGATCTACTCCTTCTTTCTCATCTTCATAGCCATCTTGTACAAGTCCCACAAGTCTAAAGAGGCCAACAATGTCTTAATTTTCTTACACCAAAATTCATAGTTTTCTCCTCCAAAAATTGGAACTTGCTACAAATTGCTTGAGTTTGCTATGGACTTCTCTGCTACAACTTACTTTGATAGCAATACCTTCTTCTCTTTACACCATATTTTTCTTTTTTTTTTCCTTCAAAAAACATGTCCTTTATAACTAGGCTCCCGTACCACTTTGTTGGATCATTTTTTAAAGCTTGTTATGTTGAAAGTAAGGCTTATTATGGATAATAATAGCTGCAAATTTTCAGTAGATGAGATGTGTTTTTGAGTTGAAAGATAGAAAGTAAAAAATGGAGAGCAAAATATAATTTTTTTGTATTGATTCACTTCGCTCTTTCTCATTCATACAACCGTAATTAAGACATGAGCATGCTGCATATTTGGACAAAATGAAGACAAAAGTCTTTGGAAATCTATAAACATTATTAAGGTAGAAGTGACGGATATCAACTAACCCAACCTACAATTACATAGGATGAAATATTTTCGACAAAAGCATGATATATTAAGTCCAACTTTGTTGCACATTAATTGCAACATTTAAGCATGATGTGACTCCAAATTTGCTACTTTGTCAGCACATTAATTATAACACAAATGAGTCATTTTTAGTGTGCATCTCGATAGCAACAGGTCTATAAGGGTTTTCAACATTATTTTGTCAAAAGTGCTTGCGTATTATCTCTTCAGATCTTATGGTAGTCGTTTTGGATTTCTTTGCTAGCATGGTTATGCCTCAAAGTTTTTCCACTACAACTATTGTTCTTATTCTAGAAATGATAACCTAATATAATGGTCCAACTTTAGACCAATTAGCCTATGCAACATGGTTAATAAATTTATCTCCAAGCTTGTTTGCTCCCGTAAATCATCTCTCCTTCCCAAAGCAATTTTATTACTGGTTGGCACATTGGTGATAATATCTTACTTGCCCAAGAACTAGTAAACTCCTTAGATAATTGTGGAAAAGAAGGTAATGTGATCTTTAAACTAGACACGACAAAAGCTTGTGATTAGATTCAATGGCCATTCTTATATAGTGTTATGGAGAGAATTGGTTTTCCTGCTTATTTTATTAGCCTTGTCTGAAATTTTCTATAGAATAATTGGTTCTCTATCTTATTAACTATTATCAATATACCAAACATCATTCTTTCTTTCGATGGTAGCTTGATAAGTATACCAAACATCATTCTTTCTTTCTCTTCCAAAAAGTTAGCTTGTTGCAGATTTTGTGGTTGGACATAACAATCTTTTTAAACATGACCAAACCTGTTGCAATTGTGACATTTGGGCTTGCCTTTATACCAACAATCCTTATACTCATGCCTACTTTTTCCATAATGTGTGTACTTCTTCTTATTATCATTTTTATTTTGGTTTCTAACCTCTTCCTCTTCCTCTAAAGTTTCTTTGCTATTCCTCTATTTTGTTCACCACTTGATGATTCTCCATGACTCTTAACATTCATATTCATTTTTGATTGAAATATGCTTCAATTGATTTTTTAGATTATCTAACCAACTTTCTTCATAAGATTTTAATGCTCCCATCAATTCATGAACATTTATTTGAGAAATTTACTTAGTTTGTTCTATAACAACCACAATATGATTAAATCTCTTCACTAGGCAAATCAAAAAAATTTCAACCATTCTTTAATTTGAGAGTTTTTCACCATAAGCTTTCATTTGATTAGTTAATTCTACAAACTTTGAAAGAAACTCATTCAAGTTTTCTTTCTCTTTTATTTCAGATTTTCTAAAGAGTTTGAAGTTTGATTGTTCTTATCTTCTCATCTCCACGAAATTCCTTTTGAAGAATGTCCTATGCTTCTTCGAATTTTCAGCTCCCATTATTATTGAAAAAATTAATTCTGCAACAACTTGTTGGATTTTGGACAAAGTTGCAGTATCTCTTTGTTTTATTTTCTTCAACTTATTTGTTTGAGCTACTGTGAGCTCTACTCCTTCTTCCTCATCTTTATAGCCATCTTTTACAATCTCTCACAAGTCTAATGAGGCCAGCAATATCTTTATTTTCTTACATCAAAATTTATAGTTTTCTCCTCCAAAAATTGGAAGAGTAACTTGCTACAAGTTTGCTAGTGAGTGTTTCTGCTGCAACTTACTTTGACAATAACACCTTCTACTCTTTGCACCACCTTCTTCTTGGTTTCTTTTCTTCAATAAAACATGTTCTTCATAACTAGGCTTTGATACCACTTCTGTTGGACCATTTTTGAGAGCTTATTATGTTGAAAGTAAGGCTTAGTTATAGAGGATAACGGTTGCAAATGTTCAGCAGCTGAGATGTGTTTTGGGTTTAAAAAATGTGAGAAAAAATAGAGCGTTGAATCTAATTATTTTTATACTTCACTCTTTATTTTTTTATACAATCGTAATTCTTGGCACATTTTAAGAACCTGCATGCTACATATTTTAACAAAATGAAGACAAAAGTCTTTGGAAATTTAGAAGCATTAGTAACTTAGAAGTGATGAATATCTACTAGTCCAACCTACAATTATATAGTATGAAATATTTTCAATAAAAGCATGATATATTGAGTCCAAATTTGTTGCTCATTAATTAAGCATGATGTGACTCCAAATTTACATTTTTTTTCTTCAGCATATTAATTACAAAACTTTTTGGTTTGATGACTAGAATGGCGATGGGGCTCTGTACACCAAGGTCACTCAACCTTATAGTCAAGATATGGTGAACAAATTCTGGAATGATTTGGAATTGGAATGAGTGAGCTCTTCATGAGGTTCTTCTATCAAACTCGGTTCATGATTGTCTCCAAGTTCTAACTGATCAAAGTAAAGAGGATCATGTTTTTTGGAAAACTTCATACAGTGGTGATTTCTCAACAAAATCAGCTTGTAATCCTATCATGGTTGCATGACCTTCAAATGACTTATTCGGTTCCTTTTGGCAAAAAAAACATTCACCCCCATAATGTCCATCTTCTTGTAGAAGGTGTTCAACAAATGACTGTCGATTGATCAAATTATGGAACAATAGGGTTTTGAGCTTCCTTCACGTGACCTTTGTTATAGTTCAGCTATTGAAACTTTCTCGCACTTGTTCTTTTAATGCCCTATTATCTTTCAGGTGTGAATCTTGTTTTTCAAGCAAGCTGCATCTAATAATTCCAGCTGTAGGTGAGCTTTCTTTAGTTATCAATTTTTGGAGAAATTCTTGACTTGGAATATGTTAGAATCATATCAGAATCTTTATTCCTCTCTTCTCTTGGTTGTTTATTTGGGATACATAAAATAATGCAAAGTATAAGAGAGCCTGAGTAAATGCAAATTTGATTTATCAGCCATGTTATTGATTATTTACATCTTGGCGTCAAATTTAGAATTTTGAGATATTCAGCTTGTATGAATGATTTTTAATTTGATCGTAGTATAAGCCTTCTCGTCCATCAGATCTCACAAAGAAAGTATCTTGCAAGTTAGATGGCTGAAACCTGAAGATGATTGGGTGAAACTCAACACTTATGGAGCATGTAAAGAAAATCCAGGTTCATTGGTGCCTGGCAGTATTCTTCAAAATAAATATGGTGATGTGTTGTTTGCTTTTGCTTATAACCTTGGCACATGACAAATGTGGAAGCGAAATAATTAGTTATTCAGAACAGGCTGCTACATTGCTTCATGCTGGTTATCACAAGGTTTAGATCGAGATAGATTCTTTGAGCTGCATATATATAATCCAACAGAAGGATAGTCAAATTCGTTGGTCACTTTAACATATTTTGATTTCAATTCACACTCTAATGCACTTGATAACTATAACAATCTCACATGTACTCCGGGAAAGCAATCAACCAACAGATCACTTGGTAAATCATGCAGTGAAGTTGGAATCATTTATTTTCTATACACATCAGCAACTTCCGAAGGAGATTAAGGGCATAGTTTGAATTGACAAATGGGGATTTCCCTCATTTAGAGCTAGAGTTAGATTTGTTCTTACTTCTTTCACTTTATACCTTTGCTTTGTAAAGGAAGGAAGTAATCCTTATTTCTTGGTTCAAACTTGTAACAACTCAACTTCATTTTTATTAATATATTCGAAGGCAATTTTTACCGAAAAGAAAAAAAATTCTCTTGAGACTAAAAAAAATGAAGGCTCTCTCTGGTGGTGTATTTTCACCTATTTCCAAAAAATCAAACCCTATTTTCACTCCAAAGCTACTGGACATACCTTCTACACACTTGTTCGTTGATGCTATTCGACTACTGCTGACCACCATAACTTTGCTCTCTCCTATGTCCAAACATTTCAGATGTTTCATGGAGATTTCCAAATGTTTCAAACATTTCATGGCAGTTTCAAAACATTTCAAATATTTCATGGTGGTTTTGAAATGTTACCTTTGATTGTGGCTAAAGAAATGGTAACTGAAAGACATTCTTGATGGTAGAACATGTACAAATAGGTGATTTGATCCCTAAGCTCAAATAATTCTTGCTACAACTTTAAGGTTATAAAACCAAGTGTAGGTTGCGTCAAGTAATAAATTTCTTGGGAGTCCGAGGATGATCCACACGGAAGTTGTTTGAAGTTTTTCATGTTTATATTTAGGAAGAGATAGGCTGAATATGGTTTATATTATAAAGAAAAATTATGCTATAACTAAGAAATCAAAGTAATAAAAGTATTGAGGATTAGGGATTCACTCTTGATTTTAGATAGAAGAATAATTATGTATTATTATTTTTTACCTCTTTGAAATGTTACTATTGGAATTCATTCACAATGAAGGTTCCAATAGAAATATGTTATCAAATAGCATATGCATTAAGGTAATTATGATATTCTCTTGCTGTTTGTAAATTATCTCTTAATACTAATATTTGTTCATGTGATCAAGTATGTATGCACATATTTATCTACAACAAATCAAGGTTTCGCATTAGCAGTCGGTAGAATAGAACCATACGATAAGCTAAATGAACTCAACTAAATGAACCCAAGTATTTGTTGTACCATTGGTGATACAAAAATCAAGAATCACCACTAAACAAGAAAATTTTTAACGCCAATACTTATTTATGGGATCAAATATATATGTGCATCTTTATCTACAATAAATTAATGTTTCACATTAGCAATCAGTAGGGTGGATTCGTACAATAAGATAAATGAACCAAAGCATTTGTTGTGCCTTTGAAAATATATAAATCAAACATCACCACAAAACAAGGAAGGTTTCAATCAAAATATTAAAAGAATAATACAACACACCTGAACACTATGCATCTTTATAACCATTCCTCTTCATCTACTAAGAGGATCACTCTTTCTGCTCAACTAAATGAAATTTAGAAAGACATAATGAAAGTTTAAAAAACTAAAAATAGAAGAAAAACTAGAAAATATAGTTCTATTACTACTACAAAACTTAGCCTAAAAAAAGACTATAATAAAACTTTCTTTCCTCCTTTAAGTGTATCTTGAATGCCATCCAAAAACCTCTATTTATTGCAGAAGAGTGCTTAAATTGGCATATCCAAATTAACTTCAAATGTGCTCTAAATTCACATGTCATTTTCATATTCGAATTTTGTCACGCATTTTTCTCTATATAATCCCCTGATTTTGGAAAAGTGATCAACATGAAAGTTATAAATTTTTTTATTAGCTTCAATTTTTAATTTGAATTACCTAACTCCAACCACTAGGGAGAATGTTATGGTTGATTTAAGGAGATATATCAGTATAAATAGATTTTTTCCAATGCACACACTTGGATGATTTTTCTTCTATAATCAATGCTGAATTGGGCTGAACATAGTTGTAGTTCTATCTCTTGAATTTCAAATGAAGTAAGATTCAGGTCTATATGGATTTTAAATATGAAGTTATTTTCAAAATACAAAAACTACACAAATCTGGAAACATGGTTATTTTGAGCCCAAAAATATCTTGCAAAGTCTAAGTAATTTCTTGCATATATTTTGATCTACACATAATGGACTTAAGCAAAAATAACCCTTTCCTTCTAATTGTGATGCTTTTTTGATCTAATGAAATATTATCTCCCAACTTGCTCATGAAACATGTTGTCTTTTTTTATTTTATTTTGGCTCTTTTTGGTCTCTTTTTATTCATTGATTTTCTAACACAAAATATTAATAAAACTATGATATTAACAAGAATAAAACAAGGAAAGTATAAAGGATTTGATACAAAAATATGTCAAAATATGTACTTATCAAATTTTCCCACGTTTAACCATTGCTCGTGCATGAGCAAGCCTAAAACAAACTTAAACTAATCTACTTTCATAGGAAATCACGATTGCTTTTAGCATATGCAACAAGCCTCTAAACCCCTAGGTGGCCTATAAATGATGAGTTATAGTCATGTAAAGGTTTCTAGTGGTGATACTCACAAACACCTGTGATAACTAACTTTTAACCATTATTCTCAGGAAACAACCAAATAATATGGAAATGAAATCAAACAAGTGTTGAATCTAACATTTAATCATTCAAAAGTCAATACATTTCCACAATAATCATACTCAAGTGTGTATGTGTGTGAATAGTGAATATCAATAGTGATGAAATCATGCATGCTTTAAACAAGTGAATTCCCATAGAACTACATAAAAACCATCACCCAATCTCTACAAATCTCTACTACCCCAAAAGCACCACACAAAATCAAAAGGCTTTCAACAAAGGTTGTAATAAGGCCAAAGGGTAGTGACGTGGCTAAGAAATAAAAGTATATGATATAACAAAGGTTCTTAAAACTTCATGGGATTAGAGATATAGAGTTTATCAATGAAGAATTCTCATACTCCATGAATTTCAACACTGATGCTTATTATTATTGAATTTGACCCCTCTTGATCATTCTTATTGATTTTGCAAAATCTCATTTTTATTTGCAACTCATAATATTTATAACACTTTGCAATTTTTTTTAGTAGAGAAACTTCTCCATACTTATCTTCTATTCCAACCCAAATTTCTTTTGCAAGCTCACCTTGTCAATGGAAAGTCTCTTAAGCTTCAAGTTATTCTTAGAACAAAGGTAGAATAATATGTATTTAGACTAAGTAAGAAGATATGGTTACCACAAAAAAGGCTTTATTTATTGAATAACTAAAAGTGACTCACTATGGGGGATGTTATCTTGGAACATCACATGTGCAACAAGTTGATTTGGCCATGGTGCTAAGAAGCCTAATACTTTAATCATTTTTCAAGTGATGCTCAATCAGTCGCTCGCCACGACAGACCAAAATCAAAAATTCTAACACTCAACCTCTACATATCAAAAATCCAAGTGATGACTAAAGCGAGTAAGAACTACTTATTTTGACATGCATGTCTACACACCGAATAATATAACTATTTGTCCAAAAATATTTGAGTATAACTATCACAAAAATATATTAACCAAAGAACAACATCAAATTCAAAACAACATCTATCATCAATCATACAACATTATCCGTGCTTAATTTTAATCATTAAAGTTGGAAGATCATTTATGACTCAAATTTTTTATTGACAATTCACAAACTTTTGTTAAAAACTTTACAAACTTGTCATGTTATTCAAAATAATAGGGGTGCATCTTAAGAGTATTACAGTTACCTTTTACTCTACTGCCCTTTTTTATGGTTTCAATAGACCCAAAAGAAAATACATTGAACACACAAAACATGATATCAACTATTCTCTCTCCTAACCTAATTGAGATATTGTACCTAATGTTTAAAATAGATAGGAAAGTAGAGTTTAGAAGATATTATCTGATATGTGACTTATTGGAAAATAAAGCTTAAACTACACAATATATACACTATTAGTTAAAACCATTAAGGAAAAAATTCACAGGCTGAGAGTCAAATTCATTTTAAGTTTTCGACCACTGTTCTTGTTGGACCAATCTGCATGAGCCAATGTTGGATCAGGTTTTATCACATATGCTAGAAGTTGATCAATCAGTTGGTCAAGTGTTGGAGCATAAATGAGAATTCATCTTGCAGATGGTGAAATAAAACCTTTTATGCATCATGATCTATAAAAGATAGCAAACCATCAAAGAAATCATTAATATTAAGAATACCTACAAGTTTTTAGTGAATGTTGAGTTATGCCCAAGAGACAACTTGGAATAATTCCACCAGTATACCAAAACCTCCAGGTAGAGTGATGAATGCATCTACATTGTTTAATATGTTAGGTATTTTATCCTGAATATGTGACACTTTAAGTTTATCTCTAATGGTCATGCATGCCATATTTTATATTGTTAAAGGTTTTAGGATAAGTCCTAAAATTTTGACTCCTACTACATAAGCAGAAATAGCAACACTATCCATTAACCCCAGACTGCCTCTCCCATACACTAAATGAATTTTTATTCCTACTAAAGTTTACCAAGGTTATTGGTTGTCCCTATAAACTCACCATTTTTTTCTGGATTAGTTCCATAAAAGAGACAAATACAGTTGAACTTATGAGTAGGAGACCTTTCCAATTGTTTTTTTTTTTAAAGTGAGTTGTGCAAAAATAAAGTATGGTGCTATTTATTAAGGTGTGAACAGGGAATACATTTATTACACATCTTTTTCTTTAATCAAAAAAGTTGAAAATAAGGACACAAAATTTGAAAATTTGCTACTTACACGTGAATGTACATTATGATTGTGGCTCACATCTTTCTCTGATTTTACATTCAATAACAGTTTAAACACCCTCTGTGGGTCAAGTATATGCTTCCCATCTAATTTTCTTATAAATTGGTAAATAGGGTCATTTCATGTCACATTTTCAAGACTATAATGCTCATATTCATCACGAAAGTGATTCTATAAATCAAGAATTGCATGTTGTACTAATCCACATGAATGCATCTCAAGGATATACCTTTTTCACAATAAAATGATCATTCTATCTTGATCTCAATTTTCTAGAAAATAAATACAATTAAAAATTATAAAGCAAAATCTTCTGACCAACCTCAAATATTTTTCATAAAATTTTATTATCATGAAATTCTTTGATTCATGCTTTATAAATTTTAAAATTCTCATATGCATCATTTCTCAATTCTTGAAGTTCATTGATTTATAATTTGCACAATTTTAAAGCTTCATCAAGGTTGAAGTTAAACATTTTGATTACCCAATAAGCTTTATATTTAAGTTCAAGAGGTAAATGACAAGGTTTTTCATAAACTATCCTATAAGAAGACATGCCTAATGATGTTCTAAAAGTAGTTCTATATGCCCAAAATGTATCGATAAGTCTAAGAGACCAATCTTTACAATTTAGGTTGTCTTTTCTAAATTTTGTTTTACCTTCCTATTTACAAGTTTAACTTGACCATTTGTTTGAGGGTGATAAGGGGTTGCAAATTTATGTATGATTTCATATTTCCTCATTAAAGTTTCAAAAACTTTGTTACAAAAATATTTTTCCCCATCGTTGATATTAGATTAAAGAATTCCAAATTGACTTAAAATATTTTCTTTCAAAACTTTTATCACTATTCTGTGATCATTGTTTCGATAGGGAATTGCCACTATCCATTTTGAGACATAATCTATGGTGACCAATACGTAAATAAAACCAAATGACAATATAAATGGTCCTATGAAGTCAATACCCCAATAATAAAAGATTTCAATCACTATAATGAAGTGTAGGGACATCATGTTTCGCTTTGAAATGGATCCTAACTTTTGAAAATTTTTATAACTTTTGCAAAATGTGTAAGTGTATTTGAAAAGAGTTGGCTAATAAAATCCACATTACAAGATCTTTGCAATGGTATTATTTATCGAAAAGTGACCACCACATGTTCTTGAATGACAAAGTTTAAGAATATTACCTTTCTCATTATCGAGCACGCATCTCCAAAAGATTTGATCAGAATAATATTTGAATAAGTACAGATCATCCTAATAAAAGTTTTTTTTTATTTCGATCAAAGACTTCTTTTTATCTTGGGAATTCTAATACAGTGGCATCTTTCCTATCACAAGAAAATTAACAATGTCAGTAAACCAAGGTAAATTAGAAATATTAAATTATTGTTCATCAGAAAGAGTATCATTAATGGGTGTGGATTGAAATGAGTCATCACAAATGAGTCTTGATAAATGATCACCTACCATATTCTTTACTTATTTCATATCTCAAATCATAATATTGAATTTCTAGAGTAAGAGCATCCACCACTTTTTAGGAAATAAATAGTACAACAATAAGAAGATCTACTAGAATAAAGAGGTTGGCAATTCTTAGTGATTATGTAGTGTACCTACAAAAGTCTAATTGTAATATTGGAGTGAAAAATGATCCCGAGTCCTTTTCATAGGTCATGAGTTGTAAAGAGTCAGAATTATGTTACAATGCCATGAAGGAAGAGATAAATTCCATGAAGAGTAATGGAGACTGGGATCTTGTTAAGTAGACTGATGGTGCAAAAGTCATTAGTTGTAAGTGGATCTTTAAGATAAAGAAAGACTCATTAGGCAACATTAAGAGATAAAGGAGAGACTCGTTGATAAATGATTCACTCAAATAGAGGACGGAGACCTTTTCTTCTGTATCTAAGAAAGATTCCTTGCTTATTATTTTTGCATTAGTTGCCCATTTTGATCTTGAGTTGCAACAAATGGATGTGAAAACAACATTTCTCAATGAAGATCTAGATGAAGATGTTTATATAAAACAACCTGAAGGGTTTTTCTCTAGTGATGGATTGTAAGCTTAAAAAATTCATATATGGTCTAAAATAAGTGTCCTCATTAACGATGGAGTGATTTCTTCATTTGGATTTGTTGAAAACCTTATGGATCAATGTATATACCTTATATGTGGATGACATTTTGCTTGCATCCAATGATAAGAGTTTGCTGCATAAGGTGAAACAATTCCTTCCTAAAAATTTCAATATGAAAGATATAGGTGAGGCTTCTTATGTCATATGTATTAAGATCCATGGAGACAAAAGACTACATGCTTATATATAGACGAATAAATAATCTGGAAGTAATTTTGTCTATTTAGATTCTGACTTTACTGGTTGTGTTGAAAATTCCATCTTCTTTTTGCTTTACTTCGATGTCAAGTTAGTACGTCATCAACCCAATGTCAATCATTTCAAACTTCTTTATCATTGTTTTATTAAATTCTTTGAACATGATTGGGGCAAATACCTAATCATAGTCAATGCCTATTTTTTTACTATAGCCTTTTGCAACTAGTCTTGCCTTGTATCATTCAATCTCTCTACTAGCATTTTTTTTCACCTTGTATACCCACTTTACACCAATGGCTTTATGACCTTTAGGAAGTGGAGCAAGTTTCTAAGTGTCATTTTTCTTTATGGTTTTAATTTCTTCATCCATTGTGCTTCTCTATTTTGTATTTTGTGCACATTCTGGAAAGTTTACAGGCTCACAATTTTCAAAGAGGTAAAATAGGGTAAGATTTGAAGACTTCTGGTACGCCCTTCATTTCTCTTAACTAAGAAAGATGGTGGTAAATTTCTATCATTAATTGACAAGGGTGAAGCAGGTGGTGTCGTAGTTTGTTCTCTCAATTGCTTGATAATTGTTTGTTCATCGTCTTCAAATTCAGGAGCAAAGTTTTAATCTTTATGTTGTGGTCCCCAATTCCATCCACCTTCGTCATAAAAAATAACACCGCGGATTATGATTATCTTTTTATTATTAGGATCATATAGCTTATAGCCTTTGGAATTATTGTCATAACCAATGAAGATGAACTTCTCGCTTTTATCATCTAACTTATTTCTTTGTTCATCTAGTACATGTGCATGGGCTATACTTCCAAAAAACTCAAATGGAAAATGCTATATTTTCTTCCATTCTATGCTTCTTGTAGTGTCTTGCCCATACACTTCTTGTTGGTGAGCGATTTAAAAAATAAACCACGCATGCCACAGATTCTGCCTTTAACTTCTTTGGCATTCTCTTGTTTTTGTGCATGCTGCATGCCATGTTGAGAATAATTCTATTATTCATTTATTTAATTCTATTTTTTTAGGGGGATCTTGCAATAGTGAGTGGTCACCGAATTCTATTTGCTTCACAAAACTTTTGGAATTCTTTCAAAATGAATTTTTCTCCTCGGTCAGATCTCATAGTTTTGATCTGAAAACCACTTTCTTTCTCTGTTGCAACCTTAAACTTCTTGAATGCTTCAAAGACTTCTGATTTCTGCTTCAAGAAATAAACCCACGTTTTTCTTGAAAAATCATCAATGAATAGTAAAAAGTAATTATTTTTACCAAAAGAACTTGGCTTGATAGGACCACAAATATCTACATGTATGATCTAAAGTGGCTTCTGGTTCTAGAGTTTGACTATTTTGGAAAATTTCTCCTGAATTGCTTCCCAAGTAAATACCCTTCACAAAGTTGGTCGGGTGTTTATGCTAGCTAAACTAATAACTCTAGTCCTCTAAAGTTGAGATGTCCAAATCTCAGATGCCATAGCCATAATGAATCTTTATAGCATGCCTTGAGACATTTACCCACATCTGTTTGAATGTTAAGTAGGAACATTCTATTTCTTGACTTTCGTACCCTCGCAATCTAGTTATTCATATTATCTCTTATAGAAAGGTTGTTGTTTTTTAAGTGAATGGCTTTCTCTAAGAGTTGTCTCAAACTCAAAAAATATTTGTTTTCATGTTAAGTACATAATAAATATTTGAAATAAATTGATGTCTCTCATCTTTCAAGCGAATAATAACTTTACCTCTTCCTTTTACTACTATCTTGGAATCATCACCGAAAGAGACATTCCCGCTTATTAATTCATCAAAGTTCAATGAACATTGTTCGTTTTCCACACATATGATTGCTAACACTAGTGTCAAGATACCATGTGTTCTCTTACCCTTCATTATTGTTGTTGTGTGCTAGTAACAAAACATTGCCTCCATCTTCTTTATTTACTCTAATATTAGGTTTCTGCAATCTCTAGCATACTGCCTAAACTTTTGACAATTATAACATTGAACTTGAGATTTGTCATACCTTGAGTTTGAATTGCCTCCACCACAATCCCTCAAAGAGCTTTCACCTTTCTTATAATTATTGTTGAAGTTAATATTGAAATTGCAACCTTATCCATAACCACGACTACGACCTTGTCCTTGTCTACAATTTATCCACATTGGCTTCTATTATTGTTGAATTATTTTTCATTGTTGGTTGGTTGCACTTCTGTTTGAAGGAGTTGATCAATAACACACTTCTTATTTTTTCTTTTCTTCGTGAGCTTGTAGCAAAGCTAAAAGTTGCTCAATCATTATTATTTCTTGATCTTTAGTTTCCTCGATGATAGTTGTGATACCTTCGCATCAAGAGATCGGAGAATTTTCTCCATGATAACTATTTCTTCTAATTTTTCACCATTTCTCTTTAGTTGATTGGAAATGGCTAAAACTCTAGAAAAGTAATAAAAAACAAGCTCACTTTCTTTCATATGCAATGAATCAAACTCTCTTCTTAAAGTTTGAAGTCATACATTCTTAGCCTTTTCTTCTCTCTTGTAAGAGACTTGGAGCCTATCCCACACTTGCTTGGTGGATGTAGTACTTTTGATTTTCTCAAAGCCGTCATCATCTAAATCTTGGTAGATGAGGAAGAGATCCTTTTTGTCTCTCTTTCTTAAGTCCTTCAAACTATCATTTTGTATGGAGGATAGTGTTGACTCATTTTTGGGCTCATCACAGCCTTTTTCCTCAACTACCCACACATCATGTACTCCAAGCAATGCCTTCATTTTGATACTCCAATTGTTAAAGTCGATTCCCTTGAGTTGTGGAACTTGAAATGCCACCAAGTTGCTATTTTCCATTTACTCTTAATAGAGTGTGAAATTTGAAATTTTGACTATACGGATAGATCCAAAATATTGAAAAACCTTTAGATAAACTTAGATCAAAATTTAGGCTTGGTCAATACTTAGTGAACAGTGGTTAATGATCAAAATCAACCATTTGACTTGGTTAATACTCAGTCAAGAGCTCCTTGACTCGGTCAATTGGTTAGATGACTCAATTTGACTCAACTTGACTTGATTCAACTTGGTAAGTTGACTTAGAAACTTTCAGTGTAGCATAGCGATGCTTTAGAACTATGATTTAGTTGAATTTTTTTTTCTCGCTAGCGTGTTCATCTCAACAAACTCTTTTTTATGGCTCTAATACCACTTTGTTAAAAATTTATCATTTAAAGTATTGATTACTCAAATATTATAACAAGACAGAACACTCAAACTATTCAATCTCAATACAACTCCACTCTTAACAAACTTTCCAAATGTTTCTCTAAAATCTCTTTAAAAGCTTTGCATCTAATCACTCTTATTTTTCTCTCTTTTGTTTGATGTTTTAACATTCCAAATTAAAGTTCTATTTAGCAAATATCTACCAATAAATAAACAAACAACTTTAAATCACAACTATATATTTTTCAACTAAATTATCAGATAATTTTTAATAATCTCACCATCATTACTTACCTTACCTAAAATTAGAAACTTCTAAAACTTGAGCTGATATGGGGTTGATTAAGATTTGGGCTTGAAATATTTTCAATAGTTTCATGAAGGGTATGAAAGAAAAATCAATGCTTGGGAATGTTAAAGACCTCTGTTTGAAACTTGATAAAGGGAAAGGAAAGATGATGGTGGATGGGGGAGTGAATTTTTTTGAAATAAGACACCATTCAGGCACATCTAATGTTGGGTTGGAAACTAATTCTATTGATAAAGGGGAAAAATGTCTCATAATTGTTTGATATTGATATAGGTGTTAGGGATTCAATTAACCCTAGGGTTTCAATAATTTGGATAGAAATATGGATACACCTAGGGATGAAACTATTGAAGTTAGGGCATCCATAGATTCAATTAATGCTGATGAATTTTGCAAAAGAGTGATTAGTAGGAATTAAATGATGTTAGGGCTATCTTGGCGAGTATTAATGTGCAAGAGAAAAAACCATAATTGGATATTTCAGAAATTAATGTTGGAGTTGAGGTTAATCTAATTATGAAAGTTTGCACCAGATTGGTCAATGTAGATTTAATATTGAATTTAATTCTTAAAATTGGTTTGTAGCTCCTGATCATGAGATAGAGGAGAATTTGGTGTTAGGTGTACAAATAAAATCCCACATTGGTTAGAAATAGGGACGGTCATGAGTTTATAAGTGTAGACAATATCTCCATTGGTATGAGGCCTTTTAGGTGAAGTCCAAGAGTAGAACCATGAGGGCTTCGGCCCACAATAGATAATATCTTACTAATATGGAGATAAGGGCTCCTAACAAGTAGTATGTGGATAAAAATTCTCAGTGCTGAACAAAGATGGTGAGCCTAGGCAAAAATGGGATCATGGTTGGGCAGGCTTGATAGAGAAAGATCCTTTCCTATGAGGTTCACATAAGGCGTGTGCGGTGAAGATGAGTGAGGAAGATGGACCATCGATTAAATTGTCAGTTGAGGGGAGGCTCAGTGGTCCTTTGTTCGAGGGAAGTATTGTTAATTGATTAGAAATAGGAATGGTCATGGGTTTATAAGTATAAACAATATCTTCACTGGTATGAAGCCTTTTGGGTGAAGTCCAAGAGCAAAATATAAGAATTTAGGCCTAAAGTAGATAGTATCATCCCAATGTGGAGATAGGTGGTATCAATAGATACCCCAACATAACTGATGGCTAGAATCCAACTCAATTGGATGGAGACATCATCTACACACTAAATAAGCATTTACTTATGGAAAGAAATCTCCAAAATAACTATTTAACTAAAGAGAGGGAATACTGATGATGAGTCACCTTCAAATCTCTAGGAAGTTGAGCCTACTTCACAATATGATTTGGCGGATAGAAAATTCTTATCATGTGAGGATAAGCCAATTGATCATTCTAATACTAATTTCATTTTGGTGACAAATGAATACAAGAAGGAAAATATGAATGTCCAGGTTAATCTCAGACCAAGAAGATCACTCGATCCACTTCTAATTGTTCCTCTCTATAATTTTAAATAAATATCTTAGTTTGAAACATTTGTGGCATTGGTAAGAAACTCTCCCAAATAATTTTATAGAAAGTGGTTAAATGGAAAAGGCATCGATTACTAGTGTTATTTGAGCAAAGAATTCAGCTTTCGGTGTTAATTATGGCATTTGAATTTGGTTGTGCTTTAGTTATTTCTAACTATTCCAACATAATTTGGTGGTTCACGTTAATTGTGATATGGAACAGCTTCTTGATGTTGGAGTTTTTGCACTTGAAATCCCAATTCTAGTATTCAGCCCTTTCATTTATGCTAAATGTACCCATTTTGAATGCTTGCCTCTTTGGGATACCTTAAAAGAATTAAAACGAGGCAATTATCCTTGTCTAATTGGAGGTGACTTCAATGTTATTTTTGAGCTATGGAGGATTTTCACGAGGTTCTTCTTGATTGCTCGTTGATGGATCTAGGTTGCATTGGCTGTAATTTCACATAGACCAACCATAAATTTGGGAGCGTCTTGATATATGTCATTCCAATAAAGAGATGGGGAGACTTATTTCCACAACCGAGAGTGGAGCAATTTGCTCGAAAATTCTCGGATAGTTTTGTCTTCTATAGTTTCCTCCCCATCTCCATTTTCTTTTCACAATATGTGGACCAAACATCCATAATTTCTTGAAACAATTAAGCATATTTGGAGTATTCCAACTATTAGTTCGAATCTCATTCAATTGCAATAGAAATTGTTGTTGGCTTCACTTAACCGTGAGGTATGCACAACAAAAAAATTAAAACTTTAAAATTACTTTAAAATTAAGAACATGTTATAACAATTATTACATTACCTCTGATTCGATGTGATTATCAATTTCATATTCCAACTAATTTATTTAAA
This sequence comes from Paulownia fortunei, assembly GCA_019321725.1. Taxonomy (NCBI): domain Eukaryota; kingdom Viridiplantae; phylum Streptophyta; class Magnoliopsida; order Lamiales; family Paulowniaceae; genus Paulownia; species Paulownia fortunei. The sequence goes on along the minus strand of CM033111.1, from coordinate 11,530,659 downwards.
TAAAATAAGGGATTCAATTTATACCTTTATCCACTCGGTTGACATTCTAGTTGATATAGGATTTCAAGCAATCAATTGTGAACCCCTTTTCTAAAGCTGGTCCACAAGAATCCAAATGTTTCTCCTCTAAAATAGGGCAAGAACACAGAGTCAGAATTCTACTAGTAATTCAGATTCTTTTTCTAACCTTCTTTTCCGAAACTAGTCCCTCTAAAGTAGTCTACACTATGAGCAAGAACACAGAATGAGAATTCCGCTAGGAATTTTAATTCCTTTCTAACCTAGTTTTTTTTTTGGAGATAAAATGGAAAAAAATATTTTTCTTGGTAGAAAATTCAAGTATTTTATAACACTTGAATTTTCGGCCCCTTTTATTTCAAAGTGGTGGTCGAAATCAAGAGTCCCACTCTTGAAATTTTTGGCCACCATCCTTACTGGTTGGGAGATTTTTTGGTTGATTCCAAATCTTCCAAAAAAAATTCCAACTCTATCTCTTGTATCTTCCAAAAATGGAGATGTTTTATCTAATCTTGTTAGATGTTTCCAATAATATTAACTTCTTGGAACTCCATCTTTTTCCAACAACTCTTATGGGTCTATCCAAATGGGCCACATGAATTGGGCTTGAACTTTTAATTAAATTCAAAAATTAATCTAATTAATTGATTGGGCCTAAATATAATCAATTAATTTATTTCTATCAAGCCCACCTAATCAAATATGCCTAATTAAATAATTTAATTATTTAAATAAGTAAATTAATATAACAATTATATTAATTTATGGCTAACTCAATTAATTGATCAAATTAATTATTTATTTTACTCCAATTGGACTTCCTAATTTCATAGGTTCAATTAAATAATCTAATTATTTGATAGAATAATTAAGTCAACTTTATAAATTAAATAAAGCCCTAATTAATAAATCTTTATTAATTAATTGGATCTAACTCTTTGAATCATTTCCGAAATTTGAAATGTTTCATTGAAAATTATGTGTGACCCTTTAAATTTAAACTAAGCTGGCAGTGGGTTATGAATAACAATTGTTTTGATTAGTTAATCTAATTAATTAGAATTAACTCTTTAATTTCAAAAACCTCACAAGTCACGGGAAACACCTAACAAGTGTATCATGACTACCTACTTTTAAGTAAAATAGTGAGTGAACCTATTTCAATTACGAGTACCATACACGTAAGCTCCTTCTATCAACTAATCTCTCGGTTGAGTCTATAGTATGGATTACTTGTTGAAACTCTAAATTATTTAATGACTATGATTCCATTTTAAGTTCCAATGACTCATAATTAATCATTAAAAAACCCTCATCTAACATTTATCCTGCCTTAGTCAAGGACTTTTAAATCATTAACTATGAAAACATAGGGATTTACTTGTTCTACTAGACAAGTGACGGATTTCCAGCAGGCCTATTCCGTGTACTTGTTCTCTAACAAGCACCTGCATACATGTACTAGCATCACTACACTGATGTCTATGGAGTTAAACATCCTCCTCATGCGTGCATGCATCGTATGCATAAGTCTTATTGGGCTATTCGATGCCCCATCTCAAAAAGCCCTCGAATTGGAACTTATTTAAGACTAAAGCCTTAGAAGCATATTCCTTGATTGCCATCATATGCACAACCATATCTCGTAGCTAAGTTTGGTCTAGAAATTTTATCTAATTACAATGTGGAATTAAAGATAAAGCAAATGCCTATTTTATTAATATGATTTGAAAAAAAAATATTTTACAAATACAAGAAAAGATGTTCAATCAAATTGGTTCGTCGGACACTTTCTAATAATTGATTATGTTAAGAAGCACCTTTGATGGTGGAACATGGAAATTTTTAGAAATGTCTTTCATCGTGTTGTCAAGGCAGAAAAATTAGTTGAATCTCTTGAACATTCATTTAATAATTCTCCTTCAACTCAAAATTAATTCAACTTAAAGGCTAATGGAAGACTTCCTCATGTATTATTAAAGGAAGAAGTTTACTAGAAACAAAAATCATTATGTATAGAGGCTAATGCAAGACTTGTTGAAGATCAATGTCATCCATCAATTAAAGTATCAAGTTATGTGTATTGTAATTTGTGTGGTTTCAAATTAATTAGGTTTTTATAATTTGTGTGGTAGAAAATTAATTAGCTTAATTAAATGTATGGTGTGTATTTCATTTCTTCTTCTATAAATACTCAAGTTCCTAGCCTTGTAAATCATCAAGGAGTGAAGAAAAAAATAAGACTAGTAGTCTTATATATAAGAATGTAGTCTTGTTAGCTTTGAGTATTTATGAGAATTGAGAGTTTTCTTTGTACTATCTCAAAATTTAATAAAGTCTGTGTTATGTCTCCAATTTTAGAGTGAATTTTTTCTTTGAAAGATAAAATTTAGAATCATATATTCTAAATTTTTCTCAACATTTGGTACAAGAGCAGGACCATCTAGGACCGTAGGGTATCACATCTCTTAAAATTCTAAGTATGTTCTATGGTTGCAGCTTTGACTGGACTTCCATATTAGAGAAGATTTCTTGAGATAGTCAATGAGAGAGTTTCTTTGAGTCGTGAGGAGCTCAGTGCTCTGCTAGTTTATTGTCAAAACTTATTTAGTAATATAGAAATTCTGCCGACATGATGATAGATCTTCAAGTAGTTTGAGGAATCAAGAAACTCAACAACCAAAATTACAACACGTGAGCTAAATGCATGTTGTCTTACTTGCAAGGAAAATATCTTTGAAAGGTCATTAGCGGTAGTGAAGCTACACAACCGGCGGTAGAATATGCAAATGGCATCTTGGAAAATGAAAAATTAAAGCAGGCAAAGCAATGTTTGCTTTAAAGACTACAATTGAAGAAGAAATGTTGGAGCACATTAAGGATGTCAAAACACCAAAAAAAGCATGGGACACTTTTGTTACACTTTTTTCAAAGAGTAATGATACAACACTGCAACTTCTTAAGAATGAGTTGCTATCAATGGTGCAACATGACATGATGATTACCCAGTACTTTCACAAGGTGAAATCGATATGCCGTGAAATTTTAAAGTTAGATTCAACAGCTCCTATTAGGGAAATTAGGATAAAAAGAATAATTATACATAGTTTCAGACCCGAATATCGAGGGTTCATTGTCGCTATACAAGAATAGCCAGCACAACCATCACTTGTTGAGTTTGAAAATTTACTTGCAGGTCAAGAAGCTATGGCTAAGCAAATAGGAAGAGTCTCGCTGAAGGGTAAAGAGGAAGTACTCTACACCAACAAAAGCAAAGGCAGTTTCAAGCGGCACACTGGTAGAGGATCTAAAAAAGGATGGTGACAAAGTGAAAATTCATCAAGGAAAGGGAGGCTCTCGTCTTGGAAGAGCTTCAAAGAATTGCAGTAATAGTAGAAAGTTCGATGGTGATAGTTACAATTGTGGAAAGCCGGGCCATATGGCAAAAGATTTTGGACCAAGAAAAAACTTGTTAAAAGTAACTGCTCATTCTAGTTATAAGGAAAATATTAAAGATGATTGGGACGCCGAAGTGTTATTCGCTACAGTAGAAGAAGAATGAGCTCTCACAGTGACAACATCATAACAGATTGACTACAAGAATGACTAGATCATAGATTCAGGCTGCTCAAATCATATGATAGGTGATAAACAAAATTTGCAAAACCTGTTTGAATACAAAGGAGGTCGTGTGGTGGCAGTAGCTGCCAACTCAAGGTTACCAATAGCTCATATTGGTTAGACAATAGTTACGCCTTGATATAATGCTAGCCAGGTGCCATTTCAAAATGTTTACCATATCCCAGGAATGAAGAAAAACTTGCTATCTGTGGCTCAATTAACGTCATCAGACTACTATATCTTGTTCGGTCCCCAAGATATTGGTGTATCGTGACCTTAAAATCTCAGAAACACCGACAATGGAGGGACGACGATTGGAGTCAGTTTATGTAATGTTAGTAGAGTTTGCATATGTAGACAAGACAAGAAAAAATGAGATATCAGATTTATGACATATGAGGTTGGGCCATGTTAGTTATTACAAGCTAAGTGAGATGGTGAATAAGTCAATGCTTAAGTGGCTTCCTCAACTTGATGTGCGAACAGACACGATATATGCGGAATGCCAGTATGGTAAAGCTCACCAATTACCACACACAAAATCAAAGTTTAAAGCAAAAGAATTGTTAGAGTTAATTCACTCTGATGTGTTCAGACCTATTACGCAACTATCAATTGGTGGCATGCGATACATGGTGACATTCATTGATGACTTCTCAAGGTATATGTAGATTTTCTTTATGAAAGAAGAATCTGACACATTCTCAAAATTTTGAGAGTTTAGAGAGTCAACTAAAGGAGAAGTGGGAAAAAAGATTCGTTGCTTGTGGACAAACAATGGGGAAGAATATAACTCAAGAGAATTTTCTCAATACTTAAAGAAATGTCGAATACGTCCTCAGTACACTTGTGCCAACATACCATAATTGAATGGTGTAGTGGAGAGAAAGAGCCGACATCTTGCAGAAATTTGTTGGAGTATGATACATGAAAAGAATGTACTTAGAAAGTTTTAGGTTGAAGCAATGAGGACTGCAACCTTTGTGATCAATAGACTTTTTCAACCAAGGTTAGAATTTATTTCACCCTTTGAGAAACTGTAGAATATGCAACCAACAACTAGTTACTTTTGAGTATTTGGCTGTGTATGTTATGTATTTGTTCCTAATCATTTACGAAGCAAGTTTGACAAGAAAATTATTAGATGTATCTTGTGGGATACGATAACTAGAGAAAGGGGTGAAAATGTTGTGATCTAACAAGTGGAAGATACTACACTTTACGAGATGTAGTGTTCGATGGAGCATCTTCTTGGTGGTCTTTAGAGAATAAAGTTTTGCCAGACTCTAGAGAATTTGGAGACAAGATGCAACAAAAGATTAGAAAGCACACTGTTCAACTCCAATCGATTTTGGATGAATCAGGAGATCTAGACAGCGATGATGTCGAACAAAGAGCGACTCAGAAACCTTGGCAAACTGGCATATATCAACAATCAGATGAAGAAGGTGGGCCTAGTGAAATAGAAGAATCAACTCCACAATCTCAAATTCGAAGGTCAACAAGAACACGAATATTTATGTCAAATGTTTAGTCAACAAGAACACAATCTACGATGAAATGTTTAGTTATGTGGCAAAACTTATAAATGTACGAGTTCTACTCAAGCTTATAGCCAACAAAGACTGAAGTTTGTGGCAGATGGATGTGAAGAATGCTTTTCTTCATGGAGAGCTAGATCTAGAGATCTACATGATCCAACCAATGTGCTTTTAGAACCAAGATCAATCTGAATATGTGTGTAAGCTGCGAAAAGCACTCTACGGACTAAAACAAGCACCTAGGGTATGGTATGGTAAGATTGTTGAATTTCTAATAAAAAGTGGTTATTCAGTAACACCTGGAGATTCTAGTTTGTTTGCCAAAGCCAATGAAGGAAATCTAGTTATCGTGCCAGTGTATGTGGATGATTTAATCATAATTGTGATGATGAGGCAGAAATTCTTCAAACAAAGAAGAATTTATCAATTTATTTTCAAATGAAGGAACTTGGAGAACTCAAACACTTTTTGAGATAGAGGTCAACTGTACAAAAGTGGGGTTATTTCTTAGTCAACAAAAGTATACCAGAGACCTGCTGGAGAGATTTGGGATGCTTGATTGCAAACCAATTTCAACACCAAAGGAAGCCAATGCCAAGTTATGTGCACATGAAGGTAAAGGCTTGGAGGATAGGATGATGTATCTACAACTTGTAGGTAGTCTTATTTATTTAAATTTGACTTGACCAGATATTTTATTTGTAGTTGGCGTTGTAAGTCAATACATGCAGAATCTAAAGAAGTCCCACTTAGAAGTTGTTCGATGAATACTGAGATATGTGAAGAGTATAATTGATTATGGTCTTTTGTACAAGAAAGGTGAAGGCTACAAGTTAGTTAGTTACTGTGATGTTAACTATGTAGGAGATCATGACTCCTGGAGATCAACAACTGGGTATATGTTTAAACTTGGTTGTAGAACAATTTTTTTGTGTAGCAAGAGACAACCGATGGTATCATTATCAATTACTGAAACTAAGTATCGAGTAGTAGCAATGGTAGGCCAAGAGAGTATATGGTTGATACAGCTGATGAATAATCTACACCAATCAGTAGATTATCCAATTCTATTGTACTGT